>CM068375.1:253076541-254354041 GCA_034769895.1 Magicicada septendecula
AAACACATGACCCAAATGGCATATGGATAAGATATGCAGATGATGGACTATATGTATCAAATAACAAAAACACAAATGCAGATAACATACTGAAACAAATCAATAAAATACATCCCAAAATACAATTCACAGAAGAAAAAAAAAACATAACAAAATCAACTATTTAGACATAACCATCACAAGATATAAAAAACACATACAATATGCAATATATAGAAAACCAACTTCCACTAACATCATTATACCTAACCATTCTGATCACCCACCACAACATAAAATGGCAGCATTTTATTCGTTATTTAACAGAATGTACAAAATACCCCTAAACAAACAAGAAACTGACAAAGAAAGATATATAATATACCAAATTGGTTATGCAAATGGATACAATAAAAATACTATGATCAAAATAGAAAATAAAATCAAATACAAAATAAAAACTGAACAATTAAGAATTAATCAAACTGAACAACACATTAATAATAACAACAACAAAAAATGGGCCACATTCACATATATAAATAATAAAATGACAAAACTAACAAAACTATTTAAAAACACAGATATAAAAATAGCGTACAAAACTAATAAAAATAAATTACAAAATCTAAATAGCTCACATAACAAAGATAATACAACAACCAACGGTATATACAAAATTGAATGCCAAGATTGCAATAAATGTTATATAGGACAAACAAAAAAACAGCTGAAAAAACGTTATTTTGAACACCTAAATGCATACAAAAAACCAGATATATATAAATCCAATTTAGCCACACATGCAATAAACACAGGACATGAATTCCCAGACATAACCAATGTAACACTAATAAAACATATACCACACAAAGGCACCATAATGAACATTTGGGAAAATTTACAGATTTACAAACATAAAACACAAAACAAACTAATACCAGAACAAATACAAATCAGTACAAAACATGACACAATATTCAAAGCACTCAACATCGAAAATACACAAAATACAAAAACAGATACCACAGCCACACACAATAATGCAACTTTAAAAGACCAAAGACCAACAAACTGCCTTAATAACATCCAGAAGCCAACACACAAATACTTCACCAGAAACAAGATGGCGAAGGCTGAAGATGAGAGTACAGGAACTCTCGAAACATGTTCCACAAATAGAAAAATAACATCTTGAGGTAAATTTATATATAAATATTAAATGTATTATATACATCAAGAAACGGACTGTAGCAGAAAGTGATTGAAATATATATATATAGTTATCAATTCATCATGTGTGTGTATTCAAAATAAAATATATATCCAATTTATTTTTTTAGTCAGAAGCAACATTGACAATTATGATAGAACTATGATAGTCGATTAAATGAGCACATACTTTATGTAAATATATACTTATTTATACATATATTTTATTAATGTAGGCGGCTCAGTAGACTAGTGGGTATGACACCTGGCTACTAATCTAGAGGTTAGTTCAATTCCCAGGCCCGCACCATAAAAATCAAGGTGGGTTTTTCAGTCCCCAGGTCGACTCAGCCTGTTGAAAATGAGTACCTGCGATAACATCCTGGGGATAATAATGGGCGGCTGAAGTGTAGTGCTGACCACACTGCCTATTTTGTATGCCGTACGGCTCACATTAGGCAGCCTACCCTGCCTACTCCTAAACTACTTCAGTGGTATATATGAGAGCCATTATTATTATTTTATGAATATATAAATAGGTGTATTTACACACCAGGTATACACGGGTGTTTCAATTTTTGTACCAAGGAAAGGTTACATAGATGGGCTTGGAAAATTTATTGAATCTATCCGTTTTTTTATAAATATATACTGTATCATCTTTAGCCACAAAATGCACTTAATTCATGTTTTTTTCTAAAGGAAAGAGTATTATGCCTTTAATTTTTGTTGAATAATTCAGTAAGAATGTAACTATGAAATGTAATTTGTCTTCCTTTCTCATCCTGACAACTTCATTTATTTGTACAATTAAATGCAGCACACAAGTATACTATTCTAATTGATAATTTACTACAATAATATCAATATCAAACACACTTAAAGTTTGTTGCCCAGACTGTGGTGGAATCAGGAGTTTTAAATTTGGCCTAAGACAGTGCTACTTATGCAACATCTAGTGTCTAGTACATTTATATACTATATCTATTTATAGGTAACATATCTTGCATATCCATTTGATTTGTGTTTGTGATCCTGATAGAGGATTGCAGTATGCTCTGTTTTCAAAATTAACTAGTTTTACTACGGTAGTCAATTTAATAGTGTACAATAGAATAATTGCCCCTTATAAATGTAAACAAGATATAATTTTCAATGATTGTAAAGAGAATCAGTGTACTACTGTGAAAAAACAGCGAGTTGTGTTTAAGGTGAATTAAACCTAAATTAGTCAATGTAATTTAGCAACCTGTAAGCGTATCTGTGAAAAAATTTGAATTGCACTACACAGACGGCCTTATGTATATATGAGGTAGCCTTATGAGGCTACAAGTGTATTAAATTAACCCAAGTACATGATGAAAAGTTTAGCAAGGATCAGTCAATAAGTTGTGTGTATGGTGTCTTAACAACTCGACAAGTGTTGTGATGATGGCAATAAATATTGTTGAAATGTCAACACAATGATCATCACTAAGCCTTTCATCATTTATTGATGGTTACAACTAATTTAAGGATTTATAACCCAAGTACAGTAAAACATTAATAGAAGTTCAAGTACATTAATATCCCTTCATACTTTTCCCTTCCCGTATGGTTACTTTTCTTTTGTATGTACCGTATTAAAATACAATGATTTACCTCATCTCAGCTGGTAATCACCTGGTTACACTACTTTAAAGAAGCCTTACCGTGGATCTATCTCTTTTATTTAGTCCTACTTCCAATGTTTTTCATTCAAGGTGAAACAATGTGTTTTGGTGGAGCTGAGTGGCATGTACATTTTGTTGTGTATTTCGTGTAATTTAAGGTAAGAGAAAGAATAATCTGTTTCTGTATTTATATTACATATGTACATGTACTTTTATGTAAAAAAGTATATATCACTATTATTATTTATAAATATGGAAAACTTTGTAACCAAATGGTTACTAAGTTCTGTAATAGAACTGTGATCAGCATACTTATACATAAATATTTTTGAAACTTAAAAACAAACTTAAACCTAGTAAATTAAACACCTATATTGTTGTTTATAATTTAAATAATTTTTGCTTGTCTTATTTACTATTTTTGCTTGTAATCGATTATTATTTCCATTGATGGTTGAAGGGATTTAAAATTGATTGATAATAAATTCCTATTATACTTTTCAGTCTGCGGACCCCCAAAAAAATTTTAAAAATTCACGGACCTCGTCTGAGTTCTGAAATGAAACAAACAGTAAATACGATAAAAACTTATATTTTAATTAAAATGTATTAAAATCAAAGTTCTCTTAACTTGCAAAATTATAATATTAGTTATATCAAAAATAATTTAATGTGAACAATGAAGCTGCTTTTGAACAACTAGCTTTGCAATATTGCGTTTAATGTCTGATAATTTCAATATTAAGTCACTCTCGACATCAAGTTTATTTCTTAACTTTGACTTTAAATACGTGAGCAGGGAGAATGCTGTTTTACACAAATAAGTAGAGAGAAACACAGATGGACACTTCAAACTTTTTTTTGCGAGTTCAGGATAGTCAGTTACACATATGACCAGACGTCAGCTAGATGCAATTGCGAAAACTACAATTTTAATAAACTGTCATTTCTGCCAATGAATCTTCTTCTTGTAGTGTAAGAGAGTGGTTTAGTCAGTTCGGCTGAGAAACAGATCTGCTACAAGACATTATTAAAGATATTAGTTTGAAATTACTTTTACAATTACAATTAGTTTAAACAAAACAAAAAATACTGGAATCTTCTACTGATTGTTTTAAGATTCTAAAATTTAGATTTTAGAACATAAAAAATCTGAGAAAATTACATTATATTATATTTTTTCTTAAAAGTGTCTGCGGACCCCCTGAAACATAGTCGCGGACCCCCAGGGGTCCGCGGACCCTACTTTGGGAACCACTGCTCTAGACATTGATAAATTGAATTTATAAGAAATAAGAATTTAATAAATATATAAATAGTAATAAGTAAATCATATTATAAATAATTTAATTTAAGAAACTTTTTGATTTTTGTTTTGTTTAGATGTCGACACCTTCTCAACAATTTTAAGGCACAAGAAGTTGACGCTGTACTGAAATGAAGACTATTTTCTCTCTCTATATCCTTTTTGAACATCAGTGTTTAAAAGTTGAGGAAGAAAATAATTTTATGTTTGATAAAACCATGATTCCATATAAGAGCACAATCCCTGACCATCTTTGCCAATACATAGCTTCAAAGCCCCATAAATGGGGTTCAACTTTTTTGTTAGGGCTGGTGTATCTGGTTTTTTATATATGATTTTATTCCTTACAGTGGAAAGTGCAACCTGTTTCATAGAACTAGTGTATGCAGGTGCTAATGATTAGAATATAATTTTGGAGAAAATATTTGATTACTTTATACAACACAGTTTCTTTCTCCTATCAGTCTACTGTTTATTTTGATAATTTTTACTAGTATTCACCTACTTTCATACTTGTATGAACAAAAAGGTCTTAGATCACTTGGGTCACTTTGTGCAAACAGACTTTACTCTTGTGTAGTTGATCATGACAAAACTCTAATTAAAAAGGGTATGGGTTCTCTTGATTACAACACCAACAATGATGGAGTTATTGTTGTCAAATGGGCAGATAATAAATGTGTAACACTGGTATCAACAGGAAGTGCAGTGTCTACAGATAGTGAAACAATATAATGAGCATATGGAATGTGTTGATCTCTCAAATATGTTTACTGAATTGTACCGAATTCCAATCGAAGCTAACTAGTAATATTTACCAAATTTAGAATACATAATTGATGTGCCAATATGAAATAGTGTACTTGGTTGTTTTATTGTAGATGTAAAGAGGTATATAAATGCAAAAAAGTATGCCTCTGAATGAGTTTCCTCATCTCATCAGTGAAGGTTTAATGTACTACATATAAACTAAGACATGGGAAACTTACTATGGAAGAAGCTGGGCAATCTACAGTTATTCCTCTTCCTGTTGGTGACAGCCACTACGACCCAATACGACAGTTCCCTGGCAGTAATCTAAAGGACACTGTAGATGTTGAACAAGTGGGACAAGTTGGGTACAATGTACAAAATACAAAGGGACATTACAAAGAAGCAATGTTATGACATTCTGACACTTTACTTTTTTTAATATGAAATAAATTTATTTGAGGAATAAATATTTTTTATTCACTTGTTTTTTTATTCACCTGTCAATCAGCTGTGAAACTTTGTAGCCAAATAATTTACAGTTTGGTTACAACTTACAAATTTTTTACTAAAAATCTGTAAAACACTAAAAGCACAAAAAGTTATATACCTGTACCTTATGAATCAGTATTTATCCACAAACATTTTTTTATTTGGTTAAGTACTGTTACCTGGTAAAGGGATATTAACTAATTTTGATAGTAATAAACTTGTGTTCTAGGGCTGCCATAAAAAAGGAATGTGCAGTTGCTTAAAACATTAGATATTAAAACTTCAGCAGATTCATTGTAACAGTTAGCAGTTAAGTTTATTAACAGTTGCTTTAGGTGCAGAAATTGAAATATTAAATAACTTGATTTACAAGGCATAACTTGATAGTAACCCACAACTTCGTCATCTTCTACACATTCAGTGGCATTCCTGCTCCTACAGGTGAAAAAAAGTTGCCACAAACAGCCCATAACTATTCCGTTATCAACGTAATTCTGTGAAGAACATTTTCATTGCTTAAATACTTAAAATCTATCTAAGAATTACAATTACGATGAATGGCTCAAGAGCTTGTCATGATAACAGTTGAAACCCAGTTGGCCAAAAAACTTGACCTGACTAATATGATAGATGATTGCTGTCAGCTAGATTATCATAGGAGAATTAACTTGTTTTAATAAAACTATTCTAGTCTGTTTTAATATAATATACTCATTCTACCATGACATTTTCATTGGTCACTTCCATACTTCATAGTAGAAGCTGTTTAATTAATTTATATAGCCTAATATGTAATGTCTTTATGGTTTCATGAATGTGTTAAACTTTATATATCTGCTTGAATGAGTGTAACACGTGTGTTCCCACACTTATCTTTTTGATTACAACAAAATAAATAGCAAGTAATGAGCTCTTTTCCCTTAATTTTTGTAGTTTTACTCACACAGTCTAAGCTCCCTCAGACCTGCAAGAACTACTAAAAGGAAATCTCAAGGTGCTCTTCTGTGTGTATTTTGAAGATATTTGCAAACCCCCTAGAGAACACTTGAATTAGCCTATTATTTGCTGGGGTGTCAGTGTCCGCCAATTGTTTCTGACACTTACGATGGCCTCCAATGGTGGGGCCAAAACGTGTGTCTTGCACACAAACAGTAGACCACGGGCCTAACAGCCTGGCAAATAATGCTTCAAATGTTGACACAGATTGTGAAAGCCTAAGGAATTCTATAGCTTTGAAAACATTCTAGGAGGATTTATGGAGCCAGGACTACTAAGAACACCTGACTTAAGCTTCCTGGTCCCTGTTAGTGAGGCAGTGTAGTAAATTCCTTTCTATTTGCATTTTGGACAACAACTTTTGGAAACTCACAAAATGGTTTCGTACATTATTTATGATATTACTTATATACCTACATTGGTTTGGCCTGGTGAACTTGATCAACATCAGTTTATCTGTAAGTTCACAGCCCGCCCATTGAAGATATTTTTCTTTAGGTGTACATCATTATTGTATACCACCAGTAGGGCAAACAGAAAGTGGCATGTTGCAACAACACCTGATAGACAAGGTCAGACATGCAATTGGGTAATCAGTAACTGGTTTGGCATCTATTTTCTTAGTACAAGGCTGTTTGACAAAATGGCCCAAATAGCGTTCCTAGGACTGAATGAATAAACTCTTTACCATGTTTATTTTGGCAGTAAAGATTAAAAATGTCTTAATGCTTTGTAGGTCTTGATTTCTACAGCTTGTGTTTTGAGAATGTCAGAGCTTTAATTAGAGTAATAATCTTAAATTTCTTGTAAACCTTCTTGCAGAAGTGAAAGTAAAATCTGTAACAGTGATGGAATTTATGGAATAATACTTTGAAGAAGACATCGGTTTTCAAGTGATTAAAATATTTCGATGGTAAAGAAATTGTCCCTGCTAATGAGAGATTATGATCTATCGCATTAATGAAATTTTATGAAACTGTATACGAAATCACTCAAACTGTATATGAAAACTGACACATGACTATCAAGCGGACATCAAAATAAGTAAACAGCAAAGCTTCAGCACAAAAGCAATGAAGAACTGAAACTTGCCACAGATGGATGATACTTTAGGCTATATTTTTGGTAATAAGTTATGGGTTGTACAAAATCAGTGACAATTGACCCAGTAAATTGTTGTATATTATGTGTTCATAGTGGAAACTTTTTCAAAAGTGGTGAATCAGTTGTCATTATGCAGCAGTTACTCTGTCACCATTCATATTACAGTACCATTCCTAGCAGGAATACAACGAAGATGTGAATAAAGAAATCTCAATCAATCACTTCTAAAGTGAAAACGAAATAACCAGCTCCTGTAATGAGACTCCAACAAACATTGAGATGTCAGGCAAGGCATGGTAAGGAGTCCTTGAATTCAGTAAGAAAAATGTGCTGCAGTCTGTCATTTATCCCCTTACAGTGTAATAAGAATTCTGCAAACCACACATCCATACAAAAATGCTAGTGGTTCATAAGCTAAGTGAGTGTGAAAGAGTAAATTGCATAGCTTTCTCTGAGAAGTTATAAACATGTTGAGTAATGAAATAATCTTGTTAACAAGTGACAAAGTGCACTTACATTTATGTGATTCAGTGACTAACTGGTCTGATTCATATTCATGTTCTCCATACAGTCCTTCCTGTGTAACTGTCTGGTGTGGTGTAACAAGTTTTGGTCTCATAGTTCCTTATTTCTTTGAAAAGTGAACAGCCAACCAGTCATAGTGACTTCTGCCTAGTACACAGTTAAAGAACTTCTTTACTCCGGAACCGTGTCCTTGTGGAGTATGTTTCTCAAGTGTACATTGATGTATTACAAGGTTGTGTTGCAGAAACCAGCTACAGCTACACAAAATAACATGGCCCATCCAGGAATTCAAAACCTGTATCACAGGCTACAGGAGTGAACACATGACAGAGCTTGTTTGAAAAATGTTATTTAAAATTGAACATTTGAAGAACTACAATAACTAATTTTACTACTGTCATATAAGAAAAAGAAAGTATTTGAAGTATATATTCAGGCGTGGATCCATGAAGGGGGGAAATTTCCTCCCCAAATGGTCACATCAGAGGAAAGTTTTTGTCATTTTATGATTTTGAATGTGATTTAAAAATCATATCACAGTATGCAAGTTCATGATTTTACGCTAAAATTACTTTAAATTGTAACTGCACCTTACCAGCGTGCTTAATTTTTGTTTAATTGATAACCTAAACGAGTAGTGTTTATTTTAAGTTTGTAAATGTTATTAGAAAGAACACTGTACTAACAAACACAAATGTGAATTAATTCTTATAAAGTACTAAATCTATTATGCTGATAATAACAAACTATATTTTATCTTTACTCATTACTATCATTCATACTTTAGATCTTTAAAGAATGGTCTAACTTTTCAAAATACTCCCAAAGTCAACACTTTCCTCCCCTAAAACTGTTTGCTGGATCTGCCTCTGATATATTACATAGCATTTGTTCAACTAGCTTAAGTAGAGCAAGTATACAAAATGTGCAGCTAAGAGTGAAAGCAGCAGTAAAACACCATTTCACATAACTTGTAAAGATTGGCTGTACCCACACATGAAAATCAGTTACAGTAATTATTTAGTTACATTAGTTACCCACTTACAAACTGTATAACTGAATGAGATAACAAACTTTAGCTCAGTGTTTGTTGCAGCCAATGAAAGAAAAATGATCATGTGGTGGAGAGCCTTCTCCATTAAAAACGTATAATGTGTATCATTTGCTCGTAATGTATGTGTAGTTGATGTGTTGGTCATTTTCTTGCCATGCAATGCATTCTCAATCTATGTGCTGTAGTAGACTGGCTAGTGAAATAGGATGTTTTATGAGTGAAGGATTATTAGAATTAAAGTTAAGTAACTCTTTCTTATTGATTTAAAAAAAAATCCCTCAAGTAAAACTTACAATGTTTTATATAAAGAAGTATTTTCCCACATGAATTTCACAGGACCCAGAAAATCTTGATTACGTGGAGAATTTTGTTGTAAAGAAGTTAACAGATCTATATAGATGTCCAGTATTTATTTTTTTACTTTTGCACGTTCGTTTTATTTAGTGTTTATTTAGCAATGTTGTTTCCTTGTTACACTGTATTATGTAGCCATACCATACGAGGCTGGAGTCACTGTTACTGTTTTACAGTGAAAACAAAAGTAGGTTTGTATTGATGGAATTCTTATGTGCAACTGACTGCTTAGACCTACATTTGTACTTTGCTGTGCCTCGATAAAATCTGGTTATTTCCTAGTTTTAACTGTATTTGTGTTGATGTCTTGTCGCTGTGCTCAATTGATAGTGCAACACAGTTATCTGTATGTGGTTTGTATGCTCCAGCATACATGTCTTATATAATGCACATCTCTTTCCAAAGGCAGGGATCAATTATATTTTGTATTTATCATATACTCTCCATGTTTCACATTACACTCCATGAAGGAAAAATAATAATTCTGAACTCACAAAATAAAATGTCCTGTTCCAAAATACATTAGAACCTGCTTTCATTTTGTTATTGCTTTCATTTCTCTCATATACTTTTCCTGCCCTTCAACAGTAACGGCTAGTAGTCTACACACATCTGTGTTGGTGAAATTAAAAATTAAAGTATAATACTAGTATTTGTAAGAAAAAAAGAATACAATAAACCCAACAAAACCAAAAAAGAAGACTAGACTTGAGGAATAAATATAATTATTTCACTACCGACTCGGAACACAAAGTTTTTTATGGGTAAACATGTAAAAGTTTTACCTTATAACCTTAACCGGTTTTCACTTTTAAAAAGCTTCTTCAGAGGCTGCCATTGGGAGCACTGTCCATCTTGTTGTTGGTGACGGTATCGACTTTTGAAAAATTGATATTGTGTGTGTGGGGTGTGATATGTTCGAATAATGCGTGTGATCTGAATTGTGTCTGTTCATTTAGGATGTCGTTTTTATGTGTTTTCATGTGTTTCTATATTTCCAGTTGTTCTAGAGTGTCTAGTTTTCGGCCTTTTGTGTGTACGTGTAGAATGTCCATTTTATTGTCGATGTTTTTGTATATGTGGTTTGCTTCAATTAGGTGGTTTGCAAAGGTGGATTCTGTAGTGGAGTGTAGTGCCTTTGTGTGTTCAATGTATCTTTGTTTGAAGCTACGTCCTTCCTGTCTGGCCTATGTAGAATATGTTGCTGTCTGAGCAATTTAGTTTGTAAACACCAGGTAGATCGAATTTGTTTTGTGCTTTGTGTGTGTGTTCTGTTTTGTTAGAAGTTTTGTATGCGATTCTGTATCCTGCTTTTTTGAATTTGTGGACTATTTTTTCAGTTTGGTTGTTGATGTATGTTAGTGTTATGAATTTGTTGTTTTCTGTCTTTGTCTGTTGTTGACAGAACAATAGTCAATAAACTCCTACACAAAACAAACACGCATTATTCGAACATATCACACCCCACACACATAATATCGATCTTTCAAAAGTCGATACCGTCACCAACAACAAAACAGACATTGCTCACAGTGGCAACCTCTGAAGAAGCTTTTTAAAAGCGAAACCAGTTAAGGTTATAAGGTAAAACTTTTACGTGTTTACCCATAAAAAATTTTGTGTTCCAAGTCGGTAGTGAAATAATTATGTTTCGTTAAGTAACGGACAACATGACAAGTTTTTGTCATGGACAACGAAATCCAAGACTTGAGGAGTCTACAAAATTTTATTTTATACCTATTGACTGAGATCAGAAATTTTTTGGATTCAGTCTTAGTTCAATCACTGACTTAACGGAGCTTAATGAACGAGCAGTGAGTGTTGTAATGTTTCCTCAACTGTGAGAGATTATATACAAAGGAGTATTTCCTAATCTTATGTACTGAAAGCATCAATATGGGTCAGTTTTCTTCTTAGTAGCCCCTGCTAAAGATGTTGCTTATCACTATGAACAAGTAATTACTACAGCAGTGGACAAAAACCATTAGTCTGAAGGCATACAATAGGCTATTTGTAACACCCATCTGCTCCTCACGATTCCATCAACAATGGAACCCACAAGTTCAAATTAAATACATTCATCCATAGTTCTGGTCAGTCTAAGTTATGACATCTTCACTAGCTACAGAGTGGTATACCAAGTGACAAGTACCCAGTGAATATGCCAAACTACAGGATGGAACATCTGCCACTGATTTGCAGTCATCACTGACAGGATATTATCTGTATTCCAAATTGAGTAAGTTTCAGAATAAGATTAGGATCACTAAATAACAACTACAAGTGATATGTTTAAATATTATTTTTATTGACAGCTTTCATTCAAATGCATTTTAAACAGTCACACAATTAACTGTATTACATTTACAGGTATCAAGAACTAACTGTCTGTCCACCATTCATGCACAATAAAATGCAATATCTATATAAATATATAGTATACATAATTGTATAATATGTATAGTAGTTTTTAACTGTACAAATACTTGAACAGAATTCTTATAATAAAAAAGTAATATTTTAAAAAATGAAAACAAAACATGTTCATAAAATTATACAATGTATCACATTTAGCAAATCATACATGTATATAAAATCAATCTCTTAGATTCTTTTTACACATTTGTACATATTCAAAATATAACAATTACAGAAAATATACACAATACTTAATAAATTATGTCAACATGTGAAATAAATTATCTCAACATTCGCATTAATCTTGATGCCTCTCTGCATAATAAATATCACACACACACACACACACACACACACACACACACACACACACACACACACACACACACACACACACACACACACACACACACACACACACACACACACACACACACACACACACACACAATGGTGATCATCATGGCCATGATATTTAACTGTTTCAACACCAGAAAACAAATAAAAATATAGTACAGAACTTCTATCATAATTGTAGCACTGACACAATATTACAGTTTAATGTTATACTGAACATTTTCAAAAATGAGAGCTTCCTCACTAAGATTTTAAAAATTTTATAGCTAGAATTGTAATACACGTGTTAGTAATACCAAACAGTAACTATTAACACAATGCTTATTCGGAAAGACGTATAACGTATCATTGTGAAGAAAGACTTGGTAAAAAAATAACATCAACCAGTTTTAAAATAAATTACATTATGATTGTAGTGTAGTATAACATCATTCCAGGCATTACAATATTTTACACATCTACGAAAGCCTACAGCTGGTCTAAACAGAATTCATAAGATGTTTATAAACTATAAGAGTTTGTTGACTCCAAATGTCACAAAGTGATTAACAATGTGGGTACCAAATAAGATATGACCACAAGGAAAATCAACTCAAGCAAATGCTAAACAATAAGTTACACTACTGAATCAGAGGAAGTATACTTGGAACAAAATACTGTAATATCTTTGACAATTTGGCCACCAGTCATTCACATCATCTTCTCAATCAATGCTATTTGTAATCACCATTACTCTACAAGGATATCAATGCATATGCTTTAATAGTACATCTGGGACAAGAACAGTCAGAGTGAGATAAAACGATTACAAATTAATAAAATCTAATTTGTCAGTTCTAATTCATCACCTTCAATAATTTGTGTCACCTACCTAAGTGTGTGTGTGTGTTTTAACCATAAGGTACATAAAAACAAGAAAAGAAATTCCAGTTTATTCCATTTCAGTTTAATTTTTACGTTTCTTTCATTATTTCAGTGATGACAAACATCACACAGCAAGGTAATGTTGGCTAATAAAATTTATGTGCTCATACACTGAAGACTCTGATGGCAATGCAAAAGCAATTTTCCTTCCAGCAATATGTGTTGTTTGATTTAACCAGATAATAAAAATATAATTGACAGTTTAAATACAATACTACAGGAAAACAGTATTAGTTCAAGTACTGTACATCTGTATTTTTGCAAATTCTAATATTTTGTGAACACCAAATGCAAAAGTAAGACTTCTGAATGAATTACACAATTTAAAACACCGCAATTTTACATGTATAATATAACATTTCAGAAAAATTGCTTAGATCATGTTGAAACAAACTGTAGCCTATATAAAAAGAAATAAATGATACACATGCTATAACAGAATGCATATAAGAAGAAGCTACTAATGCTGGATAAAAAATGTTTAGTGAATAAGAAATCGATCCACTCATGTTTAATTAATGGCAGAGAGAGAATGAGTTTTGCTGGGAAAATCAAGAAATCCATCAGGCGTACGAGAAGCAAAAACAAGCATACTTGATGAAGATAATAATATTTTGGAAAAACTTGCCAGCTTCTAATGGAGGAAAAATACTTTTAAGTAGTACAAATGAAAATAAAGTGACATTTAATTTATAAACAATTTTTTTTGTTACTGTTTAGTGTTCTTACAATTTTACTTTTATTTCAACGTGGTAGCAAAAATGTTTGTTATTTAAATTTCTTATAGTAGGCTTTTGCATTTTGTGTTCCTTCAATTAAAAAAAAAACACACACACACACATGCCAATGACAAACTGAGTATCTTCTATGTTAATGTAAAAATAGTTAATGTGGAATTCATCCATAATTAATTATTTGTTTCCAGTTCATCACCTCTAACAAATTATAGAGGTTCTACTGCTATTGCATGTTCTAAAATTATACTGTACTTATAAACATAGTTCTTTTAGTAACAGAACACATATGATTCGACAGAACAATTTTAGCAGAGCTAACTGTGCATAGCCACTTCTTTTCAGAATATAGTAATAACTGATGTAAATTCTGAAAGATATTTCTGTAGAGAATTATATATAGTATTTTGAAGACATTGTCTTAAATAATTATTTATATACACACATGGCGTTATTAGTTTTTATTAATTTTGTCTTTGTGTAATGGGATGGGACTATTAGGTGTTTATACAATCTTCAGAATTCCAGCTGGACCTGTGTACCCATACATTAATCTGTTCTCAACTATGCAACTATTTGTACACATTTAAATAGATGAGTAAATATTAGATCATCTATTTATTTTCATTTTATTTTGATTACAATATATATTAAGAACTTGTAAAGAGAAGTCACAGCATTTTTATTCTATTGACAGAAATTTTCTGCCAAACATACGCTATGAATTGAACACAGCATTTTTAAGAGGGGATCATTACATTGTCAGAAACTTAAGAAGTTATTACATAAGAATATACACATGTAGGGAAAGTTACGCTAGAATAAATAAAAAATTATCCACTTAAAATGTATTTAAAAAATATAGTACATAATGAAGCAAATAAAAATAAAAACGTATGATAATGTAGACACAATAAACCAGAAGTAGACACAATTAATGTATAAACGAATATATCAATAATTTCCCTGCTATAAAGAAAATAATTTAAAAAAAAAACATAATTTTCCTTTACTTTGTAGGATTACTACTTGTAAAACAACAGTGAACAAACTTTCTGCCCAAATACATCACTCTCACGCAAAAAAAAGTAAATACATATTCTACTCAGGGAACAGTACTTCATAAAGGAAGAATCCAACTATTAACACTGATATAACATACATCTAAATTGAATTTTAGACACACACACACAGAAAACATTCAAGCAATGCAGAAACCTATTAACTCAGTGCAAAGGAAAAATTCATAAAATTTAATTAAAAAAAAAATATATTTGTTTTTATATATGTTAATATATAATAATATATTAACTTTAAGATATGAATGTATATAATAATCATCATCATCACCATCACAATAATAGTAATATGTATCCACAAATTTTGCAGTAATTTGTACAATATTAAGAAAATGTTTAGAGCTAATATAATAACAATACAAACAAAATTATTATAGTTTTACAAAAAGTAAATAATTCTCATAGCTAATAAATGGAGGATTATATTCAATCAGTTCCTGCTGTGTGCTGACTTCATAACAGTTGAAGTCTATATTCATATACATTGAAAAATTAAAGTAAAGAATCATTTTCATGTGTACAATTTTCATATTCTAGAAGTCTTGACAGTACGTTTTATGTACATGCGTTAAAAATTTTAAAAATATCTATATTCTTAAAAAATTATGCTTTTCAAAACAAAATCATTAAATGTCTTCAGGATAGCGACAAGGAATCATTCTCAAGAGGTTTTCTACTACGAAGACAATTTAGTAATAACAATGACTCAGTAAAACTAACCATAGCCACTAAAATACATCTGTTCCAATATCTGGTGTACTTTCTCTCACTGTTATAACAGACAGTAACCAGATGCAATGTACAAAATAAGTTAGTTTTAAGTATTTTCCTCTTTTACCGGAACTCCTTCATTTTATTGACAACTACACTTAAGAAAGACAATGACTTCAATAACTGAAATTAATTTAAAAACTGACATACATAGTTTCCAACTAATACTTTTAACTGAGTAAGGAAATAAAAAGAAATTTATTTTACACTGGTTGCCAATTAAGTTAACAACATCAGATCACTGCTAGTTTTCTATTTTATAAATAAAAACTACAATATTAGATATATCCACAATATCTAATAACTTCTATATGTACTATTAGTGTGTTAGCATGTAATCCTGCTTAAACTCTCTTAATGGCTAATAATGCATATATATACCTTCAGTACAACCCAAAATAATACCATCTTAAAATGTACAATAATGGAGAAACTTTAAATAATGATTTTATGGCAGGCCTACCAAATTAACTAATGCTGATTATAATGTTCATCTTTTACATATTTACTACTTAATGTTTACTGAAAGTGCATCTGAATATGGGCAGTGATTTTGTCACACAATATCAAAAAAACAAACAAAAACCTTTTATTATTTTTTAAGTAGTTTTAATTCCTTCATTTTATACCACTCCCCGCACACACACACACACACACACGCGCGCGCGCGCGCGCGAATCATAATTTTTCTAAGTTACTTATGATAACCAGGTTATTTTAAAATACATAAGGCTTTCTGTACCACTTAAGAGTTCTTACTATTTTAATAAGATGAGATCAGTCATAAAACTTTGATAAATTTCATAAAATGTTCTAGTAATCACACACACACACACACACACACACACACACACACACACACACGTACTGTCTACATTTACTGCCACAATCCAGCGTAGTTTCCGTAGAGGTTGGCTGGTAAAGGCCCGCCTGCTGAGAACAACCGTGTACCAGAGAAATCATAACAATGTGTATAGATGGCTGGAGTATATTTGAGCTGATGAAATCCATCCATAAACTCTTCATCTGGAAACTATATAAGCACAGAACATGACAATAATTTAATGGGTAATTTATTCCTAAAGTGAAATATATAAATCTAATACACATGTTCTATTATTTTATTTATGTAACTCTCCATTTGTGCAAGTGTGGGGCAAATATGTATTATTACAGTGCTTTTTTTATAATGGAATATGCTAGTATGCCGTCAAAGATTATTAAAACAATTAATCAAATTGAAAATAGTTTTTCATATGATTAGAAAATATTAAAGATCATATTGTTATTTGATACAACAAATCAAAAAAATAATGAAGAATTTTGTGCTACTAAAATATTCTGGCACTCTAGCGATGGCAAATGGTTTATCTTATCAGTTGTTAAAAGTAATTCTCTTGTTTCTCACCTTGTATGGAGGCGTAATTAGTACCTCACATTATGTGTATGTGGCAACCACCAACGAAATGTAATTAGAACTAGAGAAAAAACAACCAGCCTTTTTGAAGGAACAACAGACACAACATTATACACTGACAATTTGATAAATAGTGGATTAATTTCTGAGCTGAAGTAAGGAAGTCTACATTACCTTTCTTATTTACCATCTGCATTCAATATGGTACCACAACACCAAATTTGAAGAGCCTTGCAGAGAACAGTAACATCTCAAATTCTGATGAGAAGAATAAACAGCATATGTAGCAGAGTAAAGGGTATAGTTCATTCAGGAGCAGAAAAAACTGTTGAGTTCCTATGATGAGACAAGTGAAGGAAGGAAGACAGTCTCTATCCATTACTCTCTAGTAATGTAAAAGAACAGCATGATGCTAGGGACTAAATTTTATAATGAGACCACTATATTCAAACTCTTGTCTATGCTCAAGATTTTAAAATCACCACTAACAATTTGTGCAGCTTTCAATTTGTGCGTCTTTTAGACATTAAAAAAAATTATAAATGAAAATGGCTCAATTCACATTAATTAAAAGTTACTTTTCTGTTAATATTAAATCAACTGGTAAAAAAAAAGACTGGAACATTTCTACTGCCAAAAAATTACTTGAAATTCTAGCGCCATATTCTGTATGAAATGGAAATAAGGTTTAAACAGATTTTTAAAAATTTTATTCCGGGCCTACAAACAATTAAAAATAAAATTTGACATACTATCTAAAAATAAAAAACTTACACCCACAGAAAGCAAATTCAAGAAATCAGAATGATACTACATAATAATAAACAATAATTATAAATACATAATTGATACATTATGTATACTGTACCTGAAAGTACAAGTCTATCATAAATTTTTGCAGTGTTTCTCATAAGACAGTATCATATATTTTACAATTTATATTTTCTCAACTAGTTTGTTTTACCAACTAATATTACTACATAATATAACCAAACTAACAAGCAATATTTACTGATTAATGACATATGACTTTATCACGTTATAAAACTATGCCATAAATGTTAGATATATTACTAACCACAAAACCACGAGAAGACTTGAGCGTAACTGTTCTGGCAGTGTTGATACTAGATTCGAGATACTTCCCTGCCCGCAGGTCATAAAACATAATCATTCCTACACCTGTGCCTATTGTCAGTATATTGCCTTGAAAGCTGGCCGAACGAATACCTACAATCACAAAATGAAAACATATATCCTTGGGTTAGATATTGTAACGTTATAACTGGTGTGGCTCTGTAAAATGTATACCAGTGTTATATGTGTGTAAAGTGTTAGTGCGTTCGCCTCGCACTGGGGTCGTTACATCAATTTTGCGCTAACGATGTCCGTAGCGTTGCGGTAATTACCAGTATAACACGGCAGTAACCTTACCTGTTTATATATATATATATACAGGGGTGTGTTAATCCCGGGTGGCGCCAAAGTGTTTATTAAAACAATTAAAATTACTTAATAAAGTGTTTTCAGCTATGACGGTCGGGGCATTCAAATAATTCCCGCTCGTGCTGCCTTCTGAATCGTGTAGGCAGTTGTGCAAATGGTAACTTGAGCACTGCTCATCAAACCTAGCCTTCGTAAATAAACACAAGTAATATAATGCACTCCCTATGAAATAATAACAACGGTTACTCCCTGTAATAGTGATTTTAATATTTGATAATTAATATTTTCAATTTTTGACAATTAAAATGTATTAGTTGATTAACAACTTTGCACCGACTTTTTACATGAAACAATTATACTCGGGGTGACGAATCGATTCTGGAACGATGTGCTCGCATAAGCATGGCAGCTGAACGTTTTGTTATTACAATTAATTTCGTTCCAAAATCGGTGGATTCTTTTGATTATAAAGCAAAGAATTCCTATGATTACAATAAAAGTATTTTACCTTACTCTAAGTGTACATAAATAATAAGGTGTGTGTTTACAATCTGTTCTGTAGTGTCGTTAAATGTGGTTCAAAAGTTCGTATTTTAACAAGAGATTAGATTTTATGTTAACAAATTTTCAGTGTGTTTATTTTTCTTAAATAATCTTTGAAAGAGAAATATTCAGCTTATAGTGAGATCAATTTACTTTTAGTAAAATTTAGAGTGATTAGGTTTTTGGAAATAAGGTAATTCAATGGTACTTAACACATCAGCATGACTTGGTGTTTTCATTCATTGGATCGGAAGAGGATTGGGCTGCAATAAGTTCTATTTTCATTGATCTTTGGACTTAAGTAGGTCTGGAGTCCTTTTCTTATAATACATGGTCATAATTTTCTGTTAATTCTCAGTTTTATGGTCCTGGATCTTCAATGGACTGCTCTAATGGTTCGTCAGCTTCTTATCCAGTCATGGTTTTGAACTTCGTTCACTGTTTTACATTATTTTATTAAAAAATTGGTCTTCCAAACTTTGGCTTCTGTCCTGGTAGACTGACGCTTTACGAGTAACGGTATTCAATGGTAATTTCGTCTTCAACGGTGGTTTCTATGGTAACCAAATAATTCTGATTAGCTGAGATTGATATAAATCCATTGTTATCAAAATTTGAATTCTTTTCAAAATCCTAGTATGCCTTCTGACTGCTGTTATTCCTCTATCTTCCTTCCTGATTATTAAATATTGTCACTATAGTATGTATTTCCTTTCATAGATTATTTTGATACCCCACAAGTTTGGGTTAATTTAGGTTTTATGTTTTTACAACTATGTTAATACTTCTTAATTACATTTCTTTTTGTATTCAAATGCTTATTATAATATTTTGTCTTAAAAATGATTTACAATTTATCCTTGGTGAGTCATTCGCCTCGGATTTGTTAATTTCTTAGTTAACTTATTACAATTTGTAGTTGTTTGTTTTTGACAGTTAGGCATTTTCCTAGGCCTAAGTAGCCATTATGGTATTTGACTTATTTCATTTAAATTACATTTCTTTTTAGCCTAATGGGTTTTATTTTGTTTTTATAATTGGTTGTATCATTTATTGTTGTGTTTTGGGTCTGTTTATGTGTTATTATTATGTCAGTATTATTTTGTACATAATGGTTTACTATTTGGTTTCCTCGTTTTCTAGTCATACATTTCTTAACTTTTTTACTTATTTAATTTGCCAATAATAACAATGTGGCTATTATTTACTATTTTTTGATCTTATTAAATACAATATTTAGGCCTATGGTCTGTATAACTCTATCAGCCATATCCAATTCATAAACTTGCTTGAATAATTATTTAACTATTATTTGCTAATCTTTGTTTACAATTCATCTTATTTTATATTATTTTTTAGTGTGATAAACAACATCACTTTTATGAACTTATAACGATCCCTTATAACATGGATGTTTTTTTATTTGTTTTTAACTCCTTAATTTTTAAACAATCTTTACTTTCCCTCCATGTCATTCTCCCTTTTAATCATAATTGTATTTACTTAAATTTAATAATAACATTCTTTCTTAATTAGTTACTGTCTTATCAGTTTATTCTGTTATTCTTAATTACTAATATACTTCACTTTTTATCATTTAGTGTTTCCTTTGAATTTATTAATTGTTAATGATTTTATCATTCACCATTTTTCACTATATTACCATTCTTTATTTTACACTATTTTCATTCAATCATCACCTTCACTATTAAATTATTTATAGTTTATTATAATTTTATTAGTGTACTTTCTTTATCACTACACTTTGGGGTTTTTACACTTTCATTTTGCACTTCACAAATGTTTTTGTTTTTGAAGTGTTTCTGAATGGGTAATCCCTCTAATTATTATCTCACTACCGTACTATCTCTTTCATTACAATATCTCATTAATAATACGTATTAACAATTTTATGTTTTTATATGTCTATCATTACATCTAACTCTAAATTGTGGGTTAGTTTGCTTTTTATATTTATATTTAACATTGTTTAATTGGGTTTCTTTCAATTCCATTAGTATTGTCCTTTAATGGATAATAACATTTACTTTTTTTCTCATAGGTGAATTACTGGTCTTTTTTCCAATATTACATTTGAGTCCTTTATTTCTCCTGCTCATCTATCTTCTTATATATTAATACGTGAAGAGAAAACTTTGTACCCCTTTTTAAGCATATTGCGCGCACGGAGGAGTGTGAGATTTGGCATAGTTAAAGTTTATATGGAGAAGGAGTGCAGAAAGCTAAAATTTATATATAATATGTGTTACAAATACATTAAATTAAATAAAATAAAACACTCATTTGCACTTGAAAATTCATTTAAACTTTTTCAAACAATGGTAATTGTTAAAAATAAAATAATTTTGTTGCCAGGCAACAATAGTCTGTGGAGTGTATGTCAAGGCAAAAAAGCGTTTATTTTATATTTTGTATATTAGATATCTGTGTTTTATATATTAATGTGCAGTTGAAAGTGAAATACAGCTTGCTTAATACTGACAGATTGACTGAATGAGCTGTGAATTTTGTGTGATTTCAAATGTTCCTTTTTCAATAGTCTGTGGAGTGTATGTCAAGGCAAAAAAGTGTTTATTTTATATTTTGTATATTAGATATCTGTGTTTTATATATTAATGTGCAGTTGAAAGTGAAATACAGCTTGCTTAATATACACCTGTTGCAAAAGGAAAATTTTGTAGCAGCAATTTGAATTGACTTACTCTCGCCTAATTATTATTGGTGGTTTCAAAAAAGTGAGTACATTTTATTATTTTTAAATTAAACCCTGTCTAATCTTAGTTTCAGTAATTTCATTACATGTTTTTTTTTTACATTCAGATATTCGCACCTACTTCCATTATGCCTCGGCATAGAACATTGACGGGTCGGAGTGAGAGACAAAGAAGAAGGAATATATATTCGTGTGAATGTCAAAATGATAATAGACCTAATGCAAATTTAAATAGTGTAAATAGTATAACATTGACGGGTCGGAGTGAGAGACAAAGAAGAAGGAATATATATTCGCGTGAAAGTCAAAATGATAATAGACCAAATGCAAATTTAAATAGTGTAAATAGTATACAAAATGATGAAATTATTTTGAGCGATATTTAAATGCGCACTGAATTCACCTTATGACTGCATTCACTTCATGTTGTCATAAGGGTAAAGCAATATTACCGGCCTTAAGTCAAAATGAATACTTTAAATCATTGTATGATGGACTTACTTCAAATGAACCTTCAATAAAAAGAAAGTCAACAAATTGTTTTGAAAACATTCGTAAATACAATTCATCATTTGCTATGGTTAGCTCAGAAGCTAAAATTTTGGATACAGTTACGCGTGGAGTGTATAATTTTAAAATACATGATGTTTTTTATCACAGATCAGGTCCAATGACTGCTGGATATGGTCGCTCACCATGTTATGCACAATTATATTTTTATGATGTTGACACTGCTGTCAATTATAGATTACGTGAACACTATAATCAAACATGCAATAACAATATAATGCGCGAAATCTCTCTTGAATTGGAACGCATTAATCCTTTCGTTCGGTCATTCATTGCAATGAAAGATCATTGTCAGAGAGTTGAAAATCAAAATAAAGAAATTTGTATGCTCATTAAAGTAAATCGTGATTTAGATCTACGCCGTTATAATGATGCAGTTCAAACTGATGTAGCAGTAATATTTAGTACAGTTGATGGTGAGCCACCCTTTAAACGAAATATGGTTTCGTTTTCAAAAGTTAATGGTACCATTAAAAATATCTCTGTTTTGGATTCATCATTGGACCCTTTAGCGTATCCATTACTTTTTCCAAATGGTGATACTGGGTGGCATATCAATATTTCTCATAATGTACTAACTACATCTAATTCAAGAGCGCCCAGAAATAAATTAACCATGCTTCAGTATGCAGCCTATCGACTTGCAATTAGAGAAGATTTTAGCATGTTGCACCATTCACAAAAATTATTTCTGCAGTGGGTAGTTGATATGTATATAATAGAGGGCACAAGGTTACATTTCATTTGACAAAATCAAACAAGTCTTAGGTCTGAAGTTTACAACAATTTAACAGATTATTTAGAATTGAACCCCAATGCCAATAATGTTGGCCGTAGAGTAATTTTACCATCTTCATTCAATGGATCTTTAAGAAATATGTATCAGAATTATTTAGATGCAATGTCAATTGTACAACATTTCGGAAAGCCTTCTTTGTTTATTACAATGACTTGCAATCCAAGTTGGCCTGAAATAGTTAGCAATATTGGTGTAGGTGAGTCAGCTAATTTTCGACCTGATATTGTTGTGCGTGTATTCAAGTCCAAACTGAAAGCATTAATTGAGGGCCTTACACTAAAAAAAATCTTCTGTAAAGTTGAAGCACTCATTTATACAACTGAGTTTCAAAAGAGAAGATTGCCTCATGCTCACATTTTACTCTCTTTAAATGAGCAAGATAAAATTGATAACGCTACCGATATTGATAAAGTTGTATCTGCAGAGATTCCTAACATTCAAACACATCCTACATTACATGAATATGTTGTAAAACACATTATGCATGGTCCATGCGGTGTACTTAATCCAAATTCTGTATGTATGAGAGATGGAAAATGCACAAAAGATTATCCAAAACGATTTAATGAATTTACATGTGAATCATTAAATGGATATCCATTATACAGAAGGCGTGATAATGGTATTAATGCTGAAGTTCGCGGTAGTTGCCTCGACAATCGTTATGTTGTACCATACAATCCGTATTTATTTGCCAAATTTAATTGCCATATAAATGTTGAAGTATGCACTACAGTTAAAAGTGTTAAATACATTTATAAATACGTGTATAAAGACTATGACAGTGCATCTGTTGAATTAGGTTCAGAGAGAAATGAACCAGGTCAAGAAATACAAATTGATGAAGTTAAAAATTTTTTAAATGGCCGTTATGTTGGATCAACTGAAGCTGTATGGCGCATCTATGAATTACCAATGCATTTTCAATCACATGTCATCGTTAGACTTGACATTCATTTACCGCGTAGACAGAATGTTTACTTTCGAGAAGGGCAAGAACGTCAAGCAATTGAAAATGCAAGACAAACAAAATTATTAGCATTTTTTGAATTGAATCGATCAGATCCATCAGCGCATGAATATAAGTATACTGAAATTCCTTGGCATTGTGTGGGAAGATTCCCAAAAAAATGGAAGAAGAGTAAGGCGTGGAGGTGATAAAATCATTACACGCATATATGTAGTATCACCAAAAGACATCGAACTTTTCCATTTACGATTGCTTTTATTACATGTCTGTGGTCCAAAATCATTTGAGGATGTTAGAACATACAATGGAATTATACACACTTCTTTTGTTGAAGCGTGCCATGCTCGTGGCATTGCTTCAAATGATAACGAATGGCGCGAATGTTTAAATGAAGCAAAAGAATTACATTCACCAAAACAAATGCGAAATTTATTTGGTTACATTTGTGCATTAAATGTGCCAGCCAATGCATTGGCGTTATGGAATGAATTTAAAGTATATCTTAGTGAAGATTTTTTTGAGAGATTACAACAAAGAAGTATCCTTTAATACAGCTCTATTAGAAATTGAAGATATTTTGAATGTTCATAATTTGTCATGTCAAGAACTTGGTTTACCAGTTCCCACGTATTCGCAGAGAACAGATGAAGCAAATGCTATTGATCCAATATAACAAGAGTTTCTGTTTTGTGAGCATTATGAAACTGCAAATATTGAACAGCGTAATCTAATTGATCGTGTGATTCGTGAAGTTTTGCATCATGATACTGGATCTAATGTTTTTTGTTTAACCGCTCATGCAGGTTGTGGAAAAACATTCACACAAACAGCAATCATTCACAAATTAAATTTGCTTAATCTTAGTTGTATTGCAACAGCGTTCAGTGGCAAAGCTTCAACTCTATTACTTGGAGGTAGAACTTTACACAATGTGTTTAAATTGCCTATACCCATTTTGGAAAATTCTGTAGCGAATATTACCGCAAATAGTAGCTATGGACGTTACATAAATTCATCATCATTGATAATTATTGATGAAATTTCTATGTGCCCACTGTAAGTGTTGAAAATCATAGATAGATTATTGCAGGATCTATGTGATGAAAATGATAAACATAAACCATTTGGAGGGAAAACGATACTTCTGTGCGGTGATTTTCGGCAAATCTTACCAGTTGTCCCACATGGATCACATGGAACTTTAATTGAAAATTGTGTCACGAGTTGGCATAAATTTGTTTATTTTCATAAAGTAACGTTTACTCAAAATATGAGAGCCTTACCAAGTGAAATAGAATTTGTCGAATTCTTGAAAAAAATTGGTAATGATGAAGCCCCACAATTCCCTCAGTTTGGTGAAAATATTATTGAAATACCTCAGCAATTAATAGGAGATGAAAATAATATTATTAATGAGGTGTATGGAAATATTTCCGAAAACATACTCTCAGATAACATATTGAAGTCAGTTATTTTAGCACCTAAAAATGATGATTGTACTTTTATTAATACTGATATACTTAATCGAATACCAGGTGAACAGAAAACATATCATAGCTACGATAAAATAATTTGTGATGATGACAATGAAATCAATAACTATCCAGTAGAGTTTTTGAATTCTTTGACTATTAGTGGTTTGCCACCACATAAGTTAGTATTGAAAGTTAATTGCATCGTTTTACTGATCAGAAACTTAAATACACAGGAAGCATTAGTCAATGGAACAAGAATGAGGATCAAGTGTATGCATCGTAATGCTATTGATTGCGAAGTTTTAACTGGAACCGCACGCAATAAGAGAATTTTGATTCCACGTATAAATTTAACATATTCCGGTACTGTTTTACCATTTAACTTTCAAAGAACTCAATTTCCAATTATACCTGCATTTGCGATGACAATAAATAAGTCTCAAGGACAAACATTCAAAAAAATTGGAATTTTATTGAGGCAGCCAGTTTTTACACATGGTCAATTGTACGTCGCAGCAAGTAGAGTTCGATCATTCGATGGTTTGAGATTTTATATTTCCGAATATAATGGCCAAGGGCATTTAGCAAATGAAAGAGTTTTTACAAAAAACATCGTTTACACAGAAGTTCTGAATCATTAAATTCACTTTCAAACTATTTTAAGTTCAATGGACAACATTTATTTTTTTAACCGCCCGGTTTTTTTTGATTTAATGAAAAATATATGAAAAAATTCGAGGCACGTATTTTTATTTCATTTTTTATTTTGTATTAATTTTTTATTAAAATTTTATATAATTCGAAAAAGATAGGCAAAATAACTGTGTAGCCTTGGCGAAACCTGGTCAGTATGGCAATAAAAAAAAACCAAGGAAATGTCAAAAAACGTGTTATTGCTTTTTAAATATGGCTTAGCCAAGCTAAACCTCATTTTTCCTATCTTTCATATTTTTCAAATAACTCGAAAATTAATGCATAGAAAAAAAAATTAAAAAACAATGTATTTTATACTTCTATGAATGTCAAGTCTCATTTTTATTAGCGTTTATTTGATTCAATAATAACATGAAAAAATTAAAACTGACAATGAATTATATCAAAAAATAAATACGAATACAAGCTGTAATTGTGTTTTTTTCAACTGTTACTAACATTAAATTTTAAATTTCATAGGTATTGCAGGGAATTAAGGCAAACAACACACGCTAATGACGTATTTGTACACGCTCGCAGCTGACATAATAGAACAAAATTCAAAAAAATTATATGCAATGATTATAGAGGTATACTCTTTGACAAAAGAACCTCAATAACGTTCAAACTTAAAAATTTAATGAATTACGGTCGAATTTCGACCACTGGGCGACCACTAGTATTCTTTATTACTTGTTTTTGTCTCATCATTAGTTTTCATTTTTATTTATTTCCCTTCATTGTGGGTTTGTTTGTTTTTCATTCCCCTCCTTCTTCATTTTCATTGTATTTGATTAATACTTTGGTTTTCCACCTTCTCCTTTGGGTTCATTTTAACATGTTACATTGAGTCATTCAATTCCATGAATCTGTTTCATTTTTGTTTGGTTTGGGTTTTTTTCCCTTCTTCATTTGTTCCGGTGAATCACTTTCTTCTTTGGTTTTATTCTTGTTTGTTTTTTGTGGTTCCCTTCTTCTTTTGTTTCCTTTTTTGTTGGTTCAATCACTTGGGTTGGGTCATGTCGTCGTTTGTCGAGTCATTGTCTTTATATTTTATTTATATTAAACATTTTATTTTATATGAAGTATTATTTTATATTTAGAATCATCTTTTTCATCCCTGGTATTGGGTTGGCTTATTTGTGTTGTAATAATATGTAAAATTGAATACCAAAAATTACAGACTAAACATTTAATTTTATTATACATACTCAGCAATAACTGATTCACACACACACACACACACACACACACACACACACACACACACACACACACACACACACACACACACACACACACACACACACACACACACACACACACACACACACACACACACACACACACACACACACACACACACACACACAATGTCATTTATTTCTTAATTAATTGTTTCAACGTTTAACTGTTTTTGGTTAACTTTAAATATGCCTGACAATAGTGTTTGTATTTTGAAAAACATCAATACTAACAATTGTAAATGTTTCCTTATAAACTTGACTGGTTAGAATTATTGATCATTACAGTATCCCTGGGTTTGTACTGTTTTTGTCAGACATTTTGTCTATTCAATAAAGTAGAATCCCCGAAGCACGCAAACTGAATATGAAATTCTAATCTTCTTCCATATAACTTCTTTTTCAACATATAAACATTCACTGCTACATCCATTTCGCTTCACACTATTAGTAACACCTTGAAAATCTGTAGTTGACAGACCCAATGACCATAGTGAATAGTCAGCTGCAACTGAACTCAGATGACTCGCACATGTATTATGCATCACGTATTATGCCCAATTTTACTACCTGATCATTTATAGAGTGAAACTGACAAACTGAATTGTACAAAATTATCAAGAACTTCAGATTGCCGGGCTGTAAGGCCGCGGTCGAAGGTTGTTGGGTGCAAATGTTTTGGCCGTGCCTTCGACGGCCATCTTCAGTGCAGAAGGCTGCAACACACTGAACAAGGTTTCGCAGTCAGTGACCACTGAACTGTGGTTAAGGCTTATGGTTGTGAGTAGGGCACCCATATTTATAAACTATTGGAGTCCGCACGAAGACGTTGTCGGACACCACCAGCCAATCAGAAGAAAGGCAAATTGTTATTGGTTTCCCACGATGTCTGTCCAAAGAGAACTCAATGCGAGGGATTCACCCCACCGATTTATTCCAATCGATGCACGTTTCTGAATCTGGACGGACTCCATATGCAGGCGAGGGAAAAATGCACTCACCGAAGACAGATGCCTTTGTGACGATTTCATTAATAAAAATATGGTAATTAATAAATAGGTAATGTGAAGGCTGAGAAATTTTAAATTTTTAATAAAATCGCACATTTAAACTAAACCTTATTGCTATCATTAAATAATAATAATATTTAATAAAGAGTTGTAATAATAAAATAAAAAGGAATACGAGTGTACAGAAAGGGTAAACCTTGTTAATTAATCCTGCATAGACATGCGCTAACCGGAATTAACTTGAATTCCGACCCCTAAACAAACTAAACATACTTGTAAATTTGACATTTTTTTAAATAATTAAACAAGACCACTGTAATGTACTTTAATAACGTCTGTAATTAAGAATATCTCTGCTTAATTAAATAGTCAAACTTTAATCCTTTAAATAAAGAAGGAACATGGAACTACTTTTATGCTGAATAGTAAATGACGCGAGATTACTACTCTCACCCCTTAACTATTAACTCACTTGCAATGGAGCGCTCACGCCGTAAGCTGCGCACAGCGTTGTTTCGCGACGCAGAGATAAATATGTGAAAGTTCGCTAAAGAATATCTTAATAACTAAATTGTGCGCCGATGACATCTCTATCAAATCTTAAATAAGAAAGTATGTAATTAATACCGTACTAGAACCATGAGGTGAAATTCAACTAATAAATAATCATGTGAAGTGAATACCAGTGAAACAAACTTTCGCTTCATTTATTCTAACAACAAGAATTACTACAGTCATCTAAGAAGAGAGTACCACACCCAGAATGATTTAACATACGTCACGGACTTCACCGTCACTGGATACTAAGGTAACGACAGACCTTCAGGAAACACACCGAGGACCGAAGAGCAAAATCTGCATCAACTACAGGAAACCACAGGTGACATGGAGGCTTGTCTTCCATGGTTATGAGATACTAAAATTATAACCAACAAAAGACAATTTAACTAACCACTTTAAGACTTTTAAAAACAGACATTATATGTAAGATGTAGTCTGTAATCTAATAAAACTGTTTGTAGTAAAAGTTTAAACTGAAAGCATTATTGTTTTAAAAAGGTTAATAAAGTCCATTCTTCAAATGGCACAATTTTCAAGATTGTATATGGGGAGGTGACCATTATTAACATACTATATTCAATCCCGGATCCGTGGAATAAATTAAATTGATGTACATCTTTATTTTGAGGGCCCTTTGTGAAAGAATAAAATATATAATCATCTTGTAAACTGTAAGCTGTTGAACCATATATGTTGAGAACTTTGAGTAGAGCAATTAATCTCATTATGTAATAAAGAGATGTCATCTTTAGTACAGAGTAAACTGAGTGCATAAATCAACAGTCTCCCCTTCCCAGTTTCTTTTTATATTAATTGTTTTGGTGTTGTGATTAATTTTCAGCTCGTCACAACGAAGGCAGCCTGTATAATTGACAGAACCAATTAATGCGGGTTCCCTATGTTATACCACAAGTTAAGATGTTATAAATTGCGCCACTCTGCTCTTTGTTAAATTTAAATTTGCTGCTCCTTTGTAAAAAAAAAAATATTGTGTCTTATGTTGTTTAAGAAATAATTGTGTCCCAATATTACACACACAAGCTGTTGATCTATTCACTCATGTACTTTAATATGTGTCAATATTTTAAATAAAATAAAAATCATAATTATTATTATAGTAATATAGTATAGGTAACTTTATTTGTAAATATAATATGTGTAAGCTTATATTAACATATTGACCCACGTAAACAAAACCATGTACGTACTTGTCCAAAAATTTCATTCATCAACGTGTCAATTTGACGACAAACTCGGACAGGTAAATATCCTGTTGCCGCCTGTGTAAAACTGTCATAGTTGCCCTCCCGCAAGTTGAGTTAGACAATACGCCACCCTCTTTGATAGTTCTATTGTTATAAGAAGCGTGTATTATCCTGTGCTTAGTAACCGAGGATTCCCCCTTTGTTGAAAGTATATTGAAGCCTGTGTGAGATTTCTCTCTCTCTACCAATGTAAAATTATTAAAGTTCACATTTTAATTGTTTATTTGTAAAAAAAAAAGAGTAAGAATACAACTGATTTATATTTTTATTTTTCTTGAGTAAAAAAAAAAAAAAGAAAGCGTTGTATAGAATTTAATGCGATTAGTAAAATAAGTAAAAGGAAATAATCGTGTTAAGAATTGTAGGAAGCGACCCCAATTGTTATGAAATCCTAATGTGGTACCGAAGTAAACAATGGCCGCGACCATGTGTATAATACAACACCCCTGTGTAAAGTGTTTGTCCCCTCCTGCATTGTTTGTAACCGCTGTTCGTTTTAAAAGTAAATAAAGATTCCCCTTCGTGAAGTTCCGCTTATCTCAGTAGAATAAGAAATTAGTAGTAGAAATAATCTAAAGAGGAGTATGGGATCCGCTTTAGGTTATATTTGAGGTAATTAAGAATTATATATGTAACGTAACACAGTCACAAAGGCGCCGCACTGAAAACTTCTTTACAAGGGTTAAAGAAAGTTCTTTACAAGGGTTAAAGAAAGTGCAGAAAACTAACTATCAGAGTTAGAGTGTGCAAAATGTAATCAGTCGGGCCACGATGTTGTGAGGTTACGAAAATTAATAGTAGAAATAAAATTAAGTTAGCTTTAAGAAACGAGATAAAGGGAAGTTCACGAAAGAAAAGAAAATGAGTAATAAACACAAATTTCAAACGGTAATCCCCAAGCATACTCCCGGTACATTGCTGACCAAATAAGCCGGAGTCTGTTCTTAAGCGGCGGAGTATGTGACGATTTCATAATAAAAATATGGTAATTAATAAATAGGTAATGTGAAGGCTGATAAATTTTAAATTTTTAATAAAATCGCACATTTAAACTAAACCTTATTGCTATCATTAAATAATAATAATATTTAATAAAGAGTTGTAATAATAAAATAAAAAGGAATACGAGTGTACAGAAAGGGTAAACCTTGTTAATTAATCCTGCATAGACATGCGCTAACCGGAATTAACTTGAATTCCGACCCCTAAACAAACTAAATATACTTGTAAATTTGACATTTTTTTAAATAATTAAACAAGACCACTGTAATGTACTTTAATAACGTCTGTAATTAAGAATATCTCTGCTTAATTAAATAGTCAAACTTTAATCCTTTAAATAAAGAAGGAACATGGAACTACTTTTATGCTGAATAGTAAATGACGCGAGATTACTACTCTCACCCCTTAACTATTAACTCACTTGCAACGGAGCGCTCACGCCGTAAGCTGCGCACAGCGTTGTTTCGCGACGCAGAGATAAATATGTGAAAGTTCGCTAAAGAATATCTTAATAACTAAATTGTGCGCCGATGACATCTCTATCAAATCTTAAATAAGAAAGTATGTAATTAATACCGTACTAGAACCATGAGGTGAAATTCAACTAATAAATAATCATGTGAAGTGAATACCAGTGAAACAAACTTTCGCTTTATTTATTCTAACAAGAATTACTACAGTCATCTAAGAAGAGAGTACCACACCCAGAATGATTTAACATACGTCACGGACTTCACCGTCACCGGATACTAAGGTAACGACAGACCTTCAGGAAACACACCGAGGACCGAAGAGCAAAATCTGCATCAACTACAGGAAACCACAGGTGACATGGAGGCTTGTCTTCCATGGTTATGAGATACTAAAATTATAACCAACAAAAGACAATTTAACTAACCACTTTAAGACTTTTAAAAACAGACATTATATGTAAGATGTAGTCTGTAATCTAATAAAACTGTTTGTAGTAAAAGTTTAAACTGAAAGCATTATTGTTTTAAAAAGGTTAATAAAGTCCATTCTTCAAATGGCACAATTTTCAAGATTGTATATGGGGAGGTGACCATTATTAACATACTATATTCAATCCCGGATCCGTGGAATAAATTAAATTGATGTACATCTTTATTTTGAGGGCCCTTTGTGAAAGAATAAAATATATAATCATCTTGTAAACTGTAAGCTGTTGAACCATATATGTTGAGAACTTTGAGTAGAGCAATTAATCTCATTATGTAATAAAGAGATGTCATCTTTAGTACAGAGTAAACTGAGTGCATAAATCAACAGTCTCCCCTTCCCAGTTTCCTTTTATATTAATTGTTTTGGTGTTGTGATTAATTTTCAGCTCGTCACAACGAAGGCAGCCTGTATAATTGGCAGAACCAATTAATGCGGGTTCCCTATGTTATAACACAAGTTAAGATGTTATACCTTGTCTCTTCAAAGAATATGTAATGGTCAACATAGGCGAGTGCGTGCTCCGGTATAGCAGACTTCTCTGGCTGCCTCAAATAACAGTAGCGGCTGTGTTAATCAATGTGGGGACGGACACTGCGTTTCCCTATGTCCTACACAGCCCTTGTATTCTTACTTTCTGGACGTCCCTCATATTATGTACTCATTATGTTATGTTGTTTACTCTTATGTGTAATGTGTTTGCAATTATTCAATTATTTGTAACTCTTATTCAATTATTCTATTTAACTATTAATAAGTAGTTATATTGCTGAGAATTGAGTTGCCTGTTCTACTTTCGTTTCATGTTTTAATACACTCACTATGGCCGAAAGCATACAGCTCATAAGGCAAAGGGCCATTATTAAGGCCTCAATTACAAGAATCAATATTTTTGCTGATGCTTTCGACATACCAAAAAATGACGTTCATGTGTTGCATGTTAAATTAAGGTCGCTGGCAGAGCTCCAGTGCAAATATGATATGATTCAGTCCGAGGTCGAGTTGTCTGAGGATGCTGTTTTTGATGCGGATAGCGATCGAATCCAGGTCGAGGATGATTTATGTATAATCGAGTGCAAACTGCACAATCTTATAGAAAAATTCTTGACTAATCTTGCTGAGAATTCTAATACTATTGCTAATGACAGTAGAGTGGAAAGATTCGCTCATGTCATGCAACTGGAGCCCATTAAAATCCCAGAGTTTAGTGGAAATGTTATGGAGTGGCAACACTACATACACATATTCAAGGACATGGTAGATTCTCGTTTGGATCTTACCAACATACATAAGTTTCATTATTTACACAATTCATTGAAGGGTGAAGCGCTCCAAGTTATACAATCGCTGCCTATAACTGGTGAGAATTATGGCGTAGCCCTAGAGTTACTCAAGACAAGATTTGACAATAAGCTAATTATCGCCATCCACCATGTCGAAGATATACTGAAAATCAATTCTGTCGATAGGGAATCGGTGGGTAGCATATCTAAATTTCTTAATAAAATAAGCGCAACCATAAACCCGCTCAAGGTTATGGCGTTATCCGTAAATATTTATGAGCTTATTGTCACTCAGCTGTTAGCATCAAAATTGTACCTGAATACTTCCAAACGTTGCAAGGAGTCACTCTCTAACAACAACTTTCCCAATTTTGAAGGGTTGATTTAGTTTTTAAACAATAGGAGATCGGTGGTGGGGACCGTGGCGGCAGATTCCCAGAGTGGTCAGGCAGGCAACTCAGCAAAGCCTAAACAACTGATAAGATATGCAAACAATTCAAAACAAGGCAAGGTGGTCGGCTATCATGCTAATTCTAAAAACATTCAATGTGCAATGCTAACCACCACTTATATACATGTAAACAATTTGAGGGGTTAACCATTGACAAACGTACGGAGTTTTTAATTAAAAATAAATGCTGCTTTAACTGCTTGCGGGTGGGACATTCTGTACATGAATGTAAAAATAAGCACACTTGTAAAACTTGCTCTAAGAAACACCACTCCTTAATACATACAGCACAGGCCACCTACTGTGCCCTCAAACTAAAAACTAATAGGAACATACTATTATCTACTGTGTTGTGCAAAGCCTTACAATTCTGGTAAACCCGCCTTTGCAGAATTTTACTGGACTCTGGTAGCCAGGCAAATTTCATTACACAGGCCTTTGCCAAAAAACTTAAATTGAACCTTGTAAAAAATGAGTTGCCAATTACAGGCATCAACAATGCGTCCTGTCGGTCCCACCACAGCACCACTATTATGTTACAATCGCTGTACGAAAATTTCAATTTTAGCGTACAATGCTCAATTGTGCCCAATCTTACTGACAACCTCCCCATGGAATCTTTCGATCCTGCGCAGTTAGGATTGCTCGAGAGTATATTCCTAGCGGACCCAAATTTCAGCACGTCCTCGAGCATTGACGTTCTGCTGGGCGCCCAATTCTTCTTAAGTTTGATTAAGCCCAGCAAATTTGTCAGGGATGGGAACTTCCCCATTCTTCAGGAAACTAGACTGGGTTACACTGTGCTGGAAATCTTCCTTTCAAATTCAAATCTCCTTATCGTGCTTCGTCATTTATTGCGAGAAATGACAATAAGGGGCTCACTTCTATGGTTGAGAAATTCTAGCAGGTCGATGAGTATCCTGTTGATTTGCCCTCAGCTGCCGACGAGTCATGTGAGGGACACTTTGTGCATAACACGCGGAGAAATAGTGACGGTAGATTTGTTGTTAGGTTGCCCCCTAGGGCTGGTGATGTGGCTCTGGGCGATTCGCTGGCCCATGCTAAACAGCATTTTCAGACTCTTGAGCGTAAACTCATGAAGAATCCTGAGTTGAGGCATGACTATTCCAAGTTCATCTAGGAGTACCAATTGCTGGGGCACATATCACCACTTAGTCCCAGCGACAATTTGGTTCATCGCTCCAAGGTGTACTACTTACCCCATCACGTGGTTTTCAAGAACTCAAGTCTGACTACAAAGCTCCGCGTGGTATTTGATGCGTCCGCAAAATCCGCTAATGGCTGTTCACTTAATGATACGCTACTGGTAGGGCCGACAATACAGCAGTGTTCCAATAACGCTGACTGGCATCATGTGAAGTCCCAGTATAACCCGCCGATATTCTATCTCGTGGTTGTCATCCAGACAAATTGCGGAACTTCCAATTGTGGTGGCATGGTCCAGCATGGCTCTTGCAAGATCCAATTCGCCACCCCAAATTCAGCACAAAAGATTCGGCTACTATACAGGAGTGCCGATCCGAACAAAAACAATCGGCAATTCTTGAATGTATGACTAGCGTCGTCATAAGTGACGTATATACCGATATAAGTGAGGACTTTTCCACTCTTCGGAGGTTGATACACGTTATCAGCTATTGCATCAGATTTATCTATAATCTGAGATCGAGTTCCCCTGGTACGGGACAAACTGAAGGGGATTTTATAATTTAATGAATTTCATGTTAACCATTTGTAGACGACTTTTGAATTAACTCTTTTATTTATCCAGAGTACACTTTTGGTCACTGACTGTAGCTCCGTGGAAGGCACAGCACGGTACAAGAATGTTTATTGTCAGTAGGGTGCGTATTCATGTGTACGAGCGCACGTGTGTGCCGCCTTTTCACAACGGAAATTCCATAGCCGAATATGCGATGGTAACAACGAACCACACAGTACGAGTTGACGGCAACGCCTAACACCTGGCGGGTAGGCAACCGCGCGCACGATGTCTTCAGTCGTCGCCGGGCAGTTCGCCACAACTAATCACACAATACAGTTGTAAATATAACGCAGCCTCGGAATTTCGGTAGACCGATGTGAATTGAGTAGCCGAGGTCTACCAAAACTGGTGTAAATATAAAGGAGCAAACCCAGAAGGAAAGTGGCAGTAAAGTCTACACAATACGTAAACGTGAAGTATAAGAACAGTGTTTAGTGATGGAGTGAAAGTGCGGTAAGGAAGATGGCGGGATTTAGTGGATAACTTGGACAGGTACAATATTGAAAACAATCAGTTTGATCTGAAATAAAGTAAATATTAAAGAGCTCATAAATAAAACGGGGGTGTAAAGCAATGTAAAAAGAAATAGTGAGAGAGTGTGTGTACGTAAAAATAACAGGGGAAAATAAAACATAAAAGTACTGGTTTAATAGTAGGGGTTAGTATAGTAAATACTATGTAATAGAAGTTAGTAGAAAGAAGTATAAAAGTAAGAGAAAGAAAGAAGTGATTAAATTTGATTAAATAAATAAGATTTGTTTCACGAGAATAAATACGTGTTAGAGTGATTATTTTGCCGTAACCATTTCCTAGTGTTCTGTGCTGAAAAACTCGTCTAAACGTTCCGGGGAATTTTCTGAATTGTGGGAAGTCAGATAGCAAAATGTCCAGTGTTTTTAATTAAGGTAGAGTGTAAAGGTTTCGATATTGAACCATAAAATATCGTGGCGGCCCTGAACTTCTGTTGGTGTTTACAAAAGGTAAGTCAGCGAGAGAAAGATCGCAAGGTAAGGTTCTGGCAGAGTATTTTTTTATTTAAAATTTATAAAAATGTTTGTTTCTTAACAACATGACCTGCGACTGTCCAGGGAGGAATTAAACAACACTTTAAATTTCTTTATACACCAATCCCAACTGACGTACTATCCCAAGGAGATCACTGAGATAAAGAATGGCAATCTATCCAAATCTAGCAAAATTATCTCTCTTGATCCATTCATCGATGATTCGGGGTTACTTCGGGTTGGAGGTCATCTCCAACATTCCGATTTGCCTTACGACACTAAGCATCAGATTATTCTGCACCCTAAGGCCCACCTCACTAGATTAATAATAGAGGCTGAGCATTTGAGGCTGCTTCACACGGGCGTTCAGTTAATGCATAGTTCTGTTCGTCAAAGGTACTGGATCGTCAATGGCAAGATTGTTGTCAGTTCTGTCATCCGTAAGTGCATCAAATGCTTTTGCTTCAGAACCCACAAGCATACGCAGCAACTTGGTCAGTTGCCTTCGTCAAGAGTGGTATTGACCAAGGGCTTTTCTTCGTCTGCTGTAGATTACGCCGGCCCTATCGTGATCCATCATGGCGGGCAGCGATCCAAGACTACCTCAAAGGCATACATATGCTTGTTTGTCTGTCTCGCTACGAAGGCGATTCATTTGGAATTGGTTTCTGACCTGACTGCTGAGGCATTTATTGCAGCCTTTAGACGATTCATTGCCCGCTGCGGCATTCCCGGGGAAATGATGTCTGACAACGGCTCCAATTTTAAGGCCGCGAGTTCCACTTTGCACGGGTTATACAAATTATTTACCTCTGAGGAATTTAAAAAAAGTATTCACTCATTCTCACTTGCCCAAGGTTTCAAGTGGTCATTCATTCCACCCTCCTCACCGCACTTCAGTGGCCTTTGGGAGAGTGGTGTAAAATGCGTCAAGCATCATCTGCGCCGCACCATTGGCGCCACCATTCTTAACTTTGAGGAATTATACACGATACTTACTCAAATTGAGGGGTGTTTGAACTCCCGTCCTCTTTCTGCCATCTCATCTGATGCTAGGGATCCACAGCCCCTTACACCCGGACACTTCTTAATTGGCCCGGCCTTGACAGCCCTCCCCGACGCTGACCTTGTAGCCACTCTATGCAACCAACTGCGACACTGGCAATTGCTGCAGAAATTTGTACAATCTATCTGGAGCAGGTGGTACAAGGACTACCTGCACCAGCTTCAACAGCGTAATAAATGGCAGACACCCAAGGGGTACCTCGCGGATTGTGATGTGGTCATAATTATAGAAGATAACGCACCTCCATTACACTGGAGTTTGGGTGTAGTCACTAAGGTCGTTGACATCCACACTTCCCGTGGTGTATTGCATCGCCCTATTCATAAGCTGTGCGCTTTACCTGTTGTAATGGGACAATTATGAGGGGTTTTATTTTTTATTGCAATTATAAATGTAACATAAGGTCTACCCAAACAGGGCCTCAGTTTTGAACAATTAACATTCCTTGTTTTACCTTGTCAGGGCACCGAGACGCACATTTTGTCAGAGCCCTGCAATAAGCACTGTTTCTTAAGGCATTGGAATGCGAGTATGTGCGCGGATGATTGCATTTTCCGTTGGCAAAAAGCACAAACTTTGTGGTGAGCCCCAGGACAGAACAAAAATACCCAGACTTGCTACCAAGAGCGGAAACTGTAATTTCACTAATGACCATGTCATGTGATTTTATCCACGAATCAGAGCGCAAGCTGGCGGATGTGGCCGGAGTGACACTCAGAGTAGTGTCAGTTAGTCGACTTAGAACTCCAGACCACACGCGGTCATATAAAACATTGCTCGAGCTAATTAGGGTCGGCCGACCAGTAAATATCCTACTATTTTAATTTAACAATAACAGTTAATCATGTTATAGTGATCAAACAGAAGTAACCGGCAAATAATAACATTCTAAACTTATAATCGGAGTGTGTCAACAGAATCAAGTGTTAACAGTGATGGCGTAACCACGTGGATGAAGGGATGAGTACCTAATTTAAACAGTTTGAACAGACAAAATATTTCAATTTTAATTAATTTCAATTCACCAATATTAATTATAAAAATTCAATAAAAAAGCGCTTTACGATAGAATAGTCTAGTTTAATAAATAGTGTTAAGTACATTTCAAAACCTAAGTTCAATGTAACGTAAAAGAAATATGAAATGGTGGATGTGGGAGTTATGATAGTATTTGATGACAAAGTAAGACGGAATAAAAAATGTGTTAAGTGAACATATAAATATGTGTCTGTCAACTGCATTCACCTGTTGTTTTTCTCTGCTAAGTACACCAGACGACACCTTGGTCAATTACCAGTAAAGGTAGGTAATACAAAATTTCAATATTTTAAACTTTTAACAAACTCGTACTGCTTCAGTTGGCGCCCGTAACAGTAGACGTTGTAAATTAAAATCAGATTGAATTAATTTACAACCTGGTCAAAATGGCAGAGAAAAACAAGAATGCAAATTTGTGTGAAAATGTAGAGGAGAAATCAATTTTAAATGTTACGCAAGACAATTTAGTGTCGACAAATATTGACGAGCACGTAGACGATACAACAGACGAAACTGAGATAGTAGACGCTAAAAATAGCAAAAGCGATAATGCAAATATATTTAACCAATTAGCGTTGATGATGGAAATGATGAACAATAAGTTTGAACAACAAAATAAGAATAACGATAATTTAAACACGAGTTTAAATGAATTTAAAATTGAAATCAAATCTGAAATCAAATCAGAAATAAATGTCGTAAATAATAAGCTTGACAAACAAGACGAGAAAATGAAATCAGAAAATAATAAGTTGAATATGAGTTTAGATGAGTTAAAGTCAGAAAATAATAATTTCAAAACTAAAATCAAATCTGAAATAAATAACGAGTTTGCGAACATAAGAAGCGAACTGAGAATGAGTGATATAAATATGAAGAGTCGATTGGAAAGCATGAATGAGACTATTGCTGAGTGAAAAGTGAGATGACTATAAATGTAGACAAAATACGAATCGAGATGAAAAATGATATAAAAACAATTAACGAAAAACAAAACGAGAAACTAATAGAGACAAACAAAAAATTTGACGATAAAATTAAAAAACAAAATGACAAAATTGACAGTAATGTTCAAGGTGTAATTGATGAGTGTGAGCAAATTAAAAAAGCAAATAAAATACAAGAGAATATAAACGATGAATTTGTGACGTTAAAAAATACGCGTTCTGTTCCAATGGAAATAACGTTTGCACAATAATTTTACAAAACCCCAAAAATAAAATAAATAAAAATACAAATACCCCATAACTGTAATAAATGAAATGACCCAATTTTGACACGTTACAAATTCAGAAGTAACTTTGAGCAAATTGATGCAATTAAAACTAATGTAACTAGTTTGAAAAGTAAACAAACAGAACATGAACAAGAAATAATTAAAGTCAGAGAAGATTTAAGTGTAGCAATTAACCAAAAATTAACTAATGTAAGTGAGAGAGTGAACATGGAAGTTGAATTAGGTTATTTCAGTAATGAAAGTAGGGGGTGAACCCCATACAATTTTTAAACTCAGTAAAAAGTTTCAATAAATATAACCAAGAAAGTTGGAAAATTAAGTTAGTAAGAATTTTAAAATATTTTAAAGGGGATGCTAAAATATGGGCAGACGCTCATAATGATAACTGGGCAAATTTTAATAAGTTTGAACAAGCATTTAAAAATAAATACTGGTCAGAGGAGAAACAAGAGAGTTTGCGCAGTACAATAATGGGTTGGGGTAATTTTAATATAAAACATAGTATTACGTCGTATGTGACACGATTATATAGCCAGGTTAAATATTTAGAACCACCAATGCCTCTTTCATCTTTTATAAGATACATTAGTAAGCATTTACTTAAGGACGTACGGTCCACAATCAGAACCCGGGAGTTTGTTAATATAGCCGAGTTAGAAAAAATACTAGAAGCGTACCAGAGTGTGAAAGAGGAAGAAGATAATAAATATCAGTTTAGAGATAGTGAAGTAAGACAACCAGACCGTTTTGTTAATAATATGAGTAGGCCGGAGGAGGGGGCATGGCTATCTCCAAACCCCAGCTGTAGAGCTAGTAACTATAATAGTTCGCGAAATCAATGTTATAGGTGTCAGGGTCCGAGGGGTAGTGCTCAAGGGAGAGTGGAGAATTATAATAGGGGTTTTGATCATAGTGAGTTTAGAGGGAGTCATGGGGAGAGGCTTCACCAGTAATCGGGGAATGCCGGGAAATTTTAACCACAGAGGTAGAGGGGTATATGTTGGTAACCCAAACGACACTAGGGGTGTTGAAGCACCTTCTAATAACCAAAACAGTAGAGGGGATCATAGGGGGGTTTACAGCAAACAACCACCTCCAGTACAGTTAAACTAATCAGGGCGGCTGAAAAGGAAAGCCCCCAGCCGTCTAGAAATCACATGACAATAGGGTCACTTATTACCAACATACATAATGATTTATCCGATGAGGAATTTGGGGAGAGTAGCAGTAACTTTGGTATGGCAGAATTTGAAGCCGAAGTGTTTAATTCCAAATACATTTTTCTACTAGATTCAGGGAGTGAACTGACCGCTATAGATGACAAAATTTTTGAAAAAATAAAAAATCAAACTACAGAGACAATTCCACAACTACCAGTACTGGGAATTAGTGTTGTAGGGGTAACAGGTGTTCGCAGTAAAAAAGTAACTAAACAAATAATGCTATAACTAGTATTAAAACTGATCAAACTAAAATTTCTCGAAACGGTAATGCTACACCACCCCAACTTTGAACAACCCTTTTACCTGAATTGTGACGCCAGTGATGTCAGTCTAGGCGCCGAATTATACCAAGAAGATGAGGAAGGACACCACCTGGTCACCAGCTTTGCCAGCAGGATACTAAACAGTTGCAAGCGTAACTATAACGTTACTGAAAAAGAACTACTCAGCATAGTATTCGCATGTGGAAAGTTTAGAACTTACATCTTGGGATATCCAATCACAGTCCGAAGCGACCATAAGTCTATATCACTTTTAAAACAGTGTAAATTAAGTCATGGGAGACTTACACGTTGGATACTCGCTCTACAAGAGTACCATATTACATGGGAGTATATTCCAGGCCATAAGAACGTTGCAGCAGATGTTTTGTCCAGAATAAATGTAGAAAATCAAACATTTGAAGGAGAAAAGGAGAAGATCGCCAAAGTGTATTACATATTAAAGGATAGGCAGGACCTGGAAGATATAATAAACGAAATAGTGGTACAGCAGAAGTTAGATACAAAATTATTAAACATAAGAAGAAGACTATTAGAAGATGAAGAAATAATAAATAACTATTATTGCATCCACAAAGATATACTGTTTATTAAAACCAAAAAGGATCAAAGAACGTGGAGACTTGTAGTTCCAAATTCATTAGAAAACAAAATAATTAAAGATTATCATGTCCGATACGGACATATGGGAACTTTAAAAATGGTAAAAGCATTGGAGGAGGAAATATTTATTAAAAATATAACTAGAAAAGTACATCAGAACATTAAAACCTGCACAATATGTCAGATGGTCAAAACAAATAACGAGAGAAAAGAGGGAACAATGATACCCATCACTTCAAACACCAAGCTAGAAAAAGTGTTTCTCGACATATGTGGACCATTTCCACGTAGCGGAGGGAGACATAAATACAAGTTTATAGTAATAATATTGGACCATTACACCAAGTACACAAAATTATACGCAATAAACCGAGCTACTACGAAGAAAATATTAGACATAATAAAAAATAAATACATCACAGAAGTTGGAAAACCATACATGATTATAACAGACCACGGGACACAATTCAAAGGAAAGAAGTGGAGAGAGGAATTATTAAAGGTAAACATAAAAACCTATAAAACATCCAAATACCACCCTAGCAGTAACCCCGCAGAAAGAGTGTTAAGAGAGGTGGGACGTATTCTAAGAACATACTGCTATGATAACCAAAAGGAATGGCAGAAATATTTAGCTTCAACCGAAGTATTTTTAAATATAAGTTACCACCATTTTATTGAGAACACCCCATATTTAATGATGTTTGGAAGAAAACCGCACAGAGAGATACAAGAGTTAATAGATTTCCCAGTCAACCCAGAAGACCCGTACGATGAAAACCAATGTTATAGCCGAATCATGGAGAAAATCGAGAAGCAAAAAGCAAAGTATTCACAAAACCAGCCTAAGATAATAAAATATAACAAAGGAGAAAGAGTATTAATAAAAAACCGTGAGCTACCCAGTACGATTGAAGGGATAGCCAAAAAACTGTTATTATTATACACAGGACCTTGTCATCACCAAAGACAATGGTAACAATACTTATGAAATAAGTAACATAACCACCAAAAAGATAAAAGGAGCTTTTAATCAAGCTTCTATAAAAAAGTTTTACGAGGAGAAATAAACCAACATAAGTAAATAAACAAATACCAAAATTCAAAAATTATGTGAGCACAACTTACAACAATATTTCGATGACATATGAGGCATAATATAAAATATTAAAAGAAGGAATAAGCTACAAAAATTCCTATAAAAAAGTAAGGACCACAAACTTACGATAATATTTAAACAAAAAGTACCAAGAAAGGACTAAGTTACAACAATTCCTATAAAGTAAGAAAAAGCAAACTTACAAAAATTATTTAGAATAATATTTCAAACAAAATGAATTAAACAAAAATAAAATCAAGCATGAACTGCTAAGATAAATACCTGAAATTAAAATGAATTCAAAAAAACAACTGGTACGCTGGTACGAGGAAGATAAAGAAGTTATGTATAAAACAAATATACAGAAAATGGCTAAAGCAGAATAATGGTGAACAACCAAGAAAAAGAAAAAAGATGTCTAAGATAATTAAAATGGTCACAAGAAGAAAAGAAAAACAAACTAATGAAAAGTTAGAAATGATGAAATTAACAACTAAATAAATAAAAAACAATCAACTGTATGAGTAGATGACAGTATATTTATAGCAAAGGTACAGGGGAAGGAAGAATGAGTAAAAGGCCAAAGTGATCTAAAAACAAACCACAAAGTGGACAATCCCAAAATATATTATTATTATTAATTTAAGTCACCAGTTGACAAAAAAGGTATTTAAGATTGACTGAGAGTAAGTCCAGCAATCAAAATAAACTGAGCAGAGATGATGTTCCTCTGGTCTCAGAAAAAATGAGTAGTGATGGAAGAAACCAGCTACTAAAAAGTTAGGGAAAAATTATATAAAAGGGAGAACACACTAATGGAAATAAATAAAAACAGATCTAATATAAAATGGGATGAATCAAGTAAGAAGAGAAACAAGAAAGGAGAAACAAACAAGAAAGAAAAGGAAAAATAATATATAACTGATAATTTCATAAAAAACTATGCTAGTGTTTTACCAAAATGATCAATTTTGAAGGAGAGGCATTATGTTACAACACAAATAAGCCACCCCAATACCAGGGATAAAAAAGATGAATAAATAATAAGTAGTTCATAATATAAAATGTTTAAAATAATGAAAATAAAAAGACAATGACACGACAAACGACGACATGACCTAACCCAAGTGACTGACCCAACAAAAGGAAACAAAACAAGAAGGGAAGAACCAAACCAAATGAAGAAGAAAGTGATTGACCCAACAAAAGGAAACAAAACAAGAAGGGAAGAACCAAACCAAATGAAGAAGAAAGTGATTGAACCAACAAAAGGAAACAAAACAAGAATTGAATGACTCAATGCAACTAAATAAAATAAAACCAAAGGAGAAGGTGGAGAACCAAGATATAAATCAAATACACTGAAGGTGAAGAAGGAGAAAAAATGAAAAAGAAACAAACCTAAGATAAAGGGAAATAAATAAAAAGGAAATCAAATGATAAGACACAAACAAGTAATAAAGAATAAAAGCAGGAGAAATGGTACACTCAATGTAATATTGAAAAAGGAACCAATAACTAACCTAAGTAATAAATAAATATTATTACCAATTAAGTAGTAAAGGTAAATGATATCTGATGAAACTCAATGAAAGAATGTTAAATGTAAAAGCAAACTAACCCACAAATTAGAGTTAGATGTAATGATGAAAAATAGAGACATAAAATTGTTAATATTATTAATGATATTTGTAATGAAAGAGATAGTACGGTAGTGAGAAAGTAATTATAGGGATTACCCATTTAGAAACACTTAAAACAAAAACATTTAAGAAGTGCAGAAGTGGAAGTGTAAAAACCCCAAAGTAAAGTGATAAAGAAAAAACACTAAATAAATTATAATAAACAATAGATAATTTAAAAGTGAAGGTGATGAATAAATAAGAATAATGTATTATAAAGAATGTTAGTATTGTGAAAAATAGTGAAGGATAAAAGCATAAACACTTAATAAATCAATAAGAAACACTAAAGGATTAACAGTGAAAAATATTAGTAATTAAGAAAGTTGTTAAGAATAGTATTAAGTGTAAACAATTAATTAAGATGTAATGAACACTGAAGAGTGATGATAACAGTATTAATTAAAATAAGAATCTTATTGTTAAGCTTAAGTGAATACAATTGTAGTTAAAAGGGAGAATCCCATGAAAAAGGAAACAGATAGTGTTACCATGGAGTGAAGGTAAAGATTATATAAAAAATAAGAAGTTAAGACAAATCAATAAACACCCCATGTTACAAGGGGTAATTATTTAAGTAAGTTCAAAAAATGTGATGTTGTTTATCACCCAAAAATAATGTAAAATGAAATGAACTGTAAACAAATATTATCTAATAATTGTTAAATGATTGTTTCAGCAAATTTAAGAATAGGATATGGCTGGAAGAATTATACAGACCATAGGCCTAGAGGTTGTATTTTATGTGATCAAAAATAGTAAATAATAGCCACATTGTTATTATTGGCAAATTAAATAAGTATGACTTAGAAAACGAGAAAACCAGTTAGTAAACAATTAGCAATCCATGATGTATAAAATAAGAGTAACATAATAATAACACAAAAACAGCTCCAAAACACATCAACAAATAACACAACCAATTATAATAACAAAACAAAACTCATTAGGTTAAAAAAGAAATGTAATTTGTAGGAAATAAGTAAATATAAGCAATGGCTACTCAGGCCTAGGAAATGCCTAACTGTCAAAACAAACAACTACAAATGGTAATAAATTAACAAAGAAATTAGCAAATCCAAGGCGAATAACTAACCAAGGATAATTTGTAAATCATATTAAAAGCAAAATATTAGAATAAGGACTTAAATTAAAGGAGAAATGTAATTAGCAAATATTAAAATAATTGTAAAATTATAAAACATAAAATAACCCAATCTTATGGGATGTCAAAATAATCTTTGAAAGGAAATACAAATAACAGTGATAATAGTTAATACTTAGGAAGGAAGATAGAAGAATAAAAGCAATCAGAAGATATACAAGGATTTTGAAAATAATTCAAATACGATAACAATGGTTTTTTGTCAATCTAAGCCAATCAGATTCAATTAGTAACCTTGACAACCACCGTTAGTTACGAAATTACGGTTGAATATCGTTACTCGTAAAGTGATGCTCTTGCAGAACAGAAGCCAAATTTTGAATAGCCAAATTTTTAATTTAATATGTCAAAAAAGTAAACAAAATTCCAAACGATGATCCAATAAGAAGCAGACGAACCACCAGAACATTTAACTGATGCCAAGGACCATTTTACCAGGAAATTAAATGAAAATATGACTCCATCCAACATGAAAAGGAAGCAAGACATACTTAAGCCCCAAGATTAACGAAAATTGAATACGATTGCAGCAGCCCAATCCAATTTTGACTGACAACTATTTATACCAAGTCATCTGATTCGATAAGTATCCTTGATTTACCCAAATTCCAAAAATAAACTCACTTTGAATATTTCTAAAAGTAATTTGAACACTCACTATAAACCGAATATTCTCTTTCAAAGATTAATTAAGGAAAACGAAACCCTGAAAATTTGTTAACTTAGAATATAACCTGTTGATCGAATACGAACTTTAGAAACACACTTAACTACACCACAGAACAAATTATAACCAAACACTATATTATTGAAGTACATCTATATATATAAAAGAGAAATACCACTGACTCACTCACTGACTCATCACGAAATCTCCGAAACTATAACACCTAGAAACTTGAAATTTGGCATGTAGGTTCCTTATGTGATGTAGGTATCCACTAAGAAGGGATTTTTGGAAATTCGACCTTTAAAGGGGGAAAAGGGGGGGAGTTTGCCTGACTAACTGACATAGAATCAACGTAGAGCAAAAACTACTGAATGGATGTCGATGAAACTTTGAACATAGCTTCATCATAGGTCTTAGGTGCTCACTACGAAACGGTTTTAAAAACTTTCACTCCTAAGGGGCAACCCCCCCCATTGAATCTATGTATGTTCCACATCTCCTCCTAAACCAATGGACCGATTTCAACCAAACTTGGCACAAATATTTTACGCGACGGGAGAACCAACATAGGATAGGTGTTTTCTTCGATGGGGTCCTTTGGGGGGTTCTTCGGGGTCTTTCACATCTCCTCCTAAACCACCGGACCGATTTCAACCAAACTTGGCACAAATATTTTACGCGACGGGAGAACCAACATAGGTGAGGTGATTTTTTCGATGGGGTCCTTTGGGGGGGTTCTTTGGGGTCTTCCACATCTCCTCCTAAACCACTGGACCGATTTCAACCAAACTTGGCACAAATATTTTACGCGACGGGAGAACCAACATAGGATAGGTGTTTTTTCGATGGGGTCCTTTGCGGGGTTCTTTGGGGTCTTCCACATCTCCTCCTAAACCACTGGACCGATTTCAACCAAACTTGGCACAAATGTTTTACGCAACGGGAGAACCAACATAGGATAGGTGTTTTTTTCGATGGGGTCCTTTGGGGGGTTCTTTGGGGTTTTCCACATCTCCTCCTAAACCACTGCACCGATTTCAACCAAACTTGGCACAACTATTTTACGCGACGGGAGAACCAACATAGGAATGGTGTTTTTTTCTATGGGGTCCTTTGGGTCTTAAAAACTATTAGATCTGGTTACTATGGCAACCCAATAGAATAGATTCTGGTTACCATAGCATCGGTGGAAGTCTCCCGCGTAGGAAATAGCGCGGGAGTCGTCCGACGGGCCTTCCGCGGAGTTCATCCACGGAACCCGGGGAGTCTTAGGTCGGATCCCGTGAAAGACGGCGGGGCCAGAGTCCACGGTTCTTATAAATAAAGATATAGGTTATGATATCAAAGGTGGTGTATGCATCTTAAGAAACTTCTTAATAGTGTGTGAATTCAGAGTTGTTTCAGTTTGAATTTAAAAGTGGATAAGTTAAGATCGAAGTAAGAAGCGAGTATAAAAAACAAAGTTTTGATAGCAAATGTATTCAGATCATAGTGTTCAGGCATTACAAATGCACTTGCTTCAGTTTGAATTTAAAAATTGATAAGCTGAAATCTATAGAGGTATTGTATTGTTAGAATAAGTTTAGGAGACACTAATTTAACAAATGCCTTATTTCAACATTAACACAATGAATTATAAAAGACAGTAAATACGCAGCGCGTGCAAGTACTGTAGACATTTTATTGAAAACTCATTTAGCTGTTCGCCCTCTCCCAGAGTTAGAAATCGAGCAGGAGCATCACGCGCAACAGAATTCTTACCAGATATAAGAATACAGTTTATGACATGTTCTTAAACAGGTGCGCTACAGAGTATTCCTCCAGTGAGAATGCGAACGTAACAATATAAGGAAGATTATACAATATACAAGTAATATAACGTTAGAACAAGAATAGGTGCCTATGAGCCTATGAATAAATTATGAACCCGAGCAACGCTGGGTAAATCGGCTAGATATAGATATTGTAACGGTACATAACCCGGTCCCAATAAATTAACTCATGTAATAACATAAAGGTCAGAAATGGGTAAGCTATAACGAGCTCAAAATTCAATTATATCACTAAACATTATAAACAATTCGAGTGATATACAGTGACAAGTGAGTTATAGTGTACCCATTGAGGTAAAAAGTGAAAGTGAGGGGAACTTTTTACAGAATTGTGTTGTAGGTGGGAGAATTATAAACGATGATAGTAGACTATAATGCTACTAACCGATGATGTATTTTGTTAATTTATTGTAGTGTTTATATTGTATAGACAACCAATTTTAATACCTAAGTTAATTTTATATTTTTTCAAATATTTGTGTTATAATATAAGATAACCCAGGGTTCGTTTTAAAAAACATAAAAGATTTAAATATCAAATGATAACAAAAAATTAAAATAATATTGTATGAGGGAAATGGCAGAAGGAAGTAGTGCAGTGTAGGAATACTATGAGAGACTAATAAATAATATATAAATTCATTTAAAGATAATAAAAATATTAAATACTTATATACAAGGTCATAAGAAAATGAACAGAAACCTATTATGTAAACCAAATTGGGAAAGAAACCGGAATTAAAAAGAATTATTTTTCTGTAAAGAAAATATAAATTTATAATAATTACAAACTGCCTGTATACTAAAAAATCATGGGTTACTAAGAGTGATGAAAATAACAAGTATTGTTAATCGAATTTAAAAATTAAACCTGGCGAGTTGACAAAAATGATGAGACCTCAATTTTATTAAAATATCCTTTTAGAAACCTTATAGAAGTGCAAAATTGGTACAAAATTAAACAACAGTATGAACATTATATAATCCTACCTTATTTATCAAAAATAAATTGCTATACTCCATAATAAAAAGTGAAAGAAAACCATTTGGATGATCCGGCCTAGTTTCGCTATGTTTCAAGTTGACGATATGATATTGGCCAGACGGTAATGAAATTACAACCCAAGACGGACATCACCAGAGAAAAGGCTTCATTCAAGTAAGAACTGTCAGAAGAGAGGTAATATAAACATTTCGTTTAATATTTAACGAAGAAAAATCATTCCGAATGGTGGTATAGAACAAAAAACTAGTACAAATTAATCACATGTTCTAATGAAAACAAACACACTCTGCTCTCTTACGGACATTTCTGGAACTACATATTAAACGAAAAATAAACAAATTTTTTAATATTTTTCGGTATTTGTAAAGCGTAGTATAGTTATCCATTTCTGACCATCTCATAACAAAAAGAAATTACCCTTAACCCTGGGGAAATAAAAAGAATTATATATTGATTGATGTTTTAAAAATAGTATAAAATTTGGTAAACAAAACCATATATGTTTTTTTCTTGACAATTCCATGTTTACTCTATGAAGTCGATATTATGTTTTAATGAAGGAAAAGATCGATTGTGATATTTGTATTTAATGCGGCAGGGAAAAACCAATAATATAAATAATAAATATTATTGAAAAAATGATATTGAATAATAAAAATGTGTTATATTTTTTGTAGTGGGTAGTTGTAATAGATTTCAGCACAAAATCGAAGAGGTCGATCCATTGGGTCATATTTTGCCACAGGGTAGTCTGGTTGGACTATGTGTGGAGACTCGTCTCACAATCAGCTGATTTAATTCACGGCGAACAATTTGAAAGAATTTCAGAAATCGTCAGAACCGAGTGTAAACAATCAGTACTTACTCTCTCTTTAACATAAGGCTGAACAACTTCCCTGCTTGACCCCAAATCACACACTCTCGATTTCGGCTTTTGATTGAGTAACATTACCAAACACTTTATTTTTTAAACTTCGGTCATTATAATTCATATGTGGCGACTGCGGAGAGGCGGAAACCTCTGATCAAAAAAAACCGCACGTTACAGAATTGGCGAACCCAACAGTGGGGCTTGAATCAGACGGACGTTTCGCTAATACCTCTAAAAAAACCGCACGTTACAATATCTATATAAGCCAAATACCACTGATCACACTGATCACGATATCTCTGAAACCACTGAATGGATATCAATGAAACTTTGAACATAGCTTCATCATAGGTCTTAGGTGCTCACTAAGAAACGGTTTTAAAAACTTTCACTCCTAAGGGGCAAAAAACCAAATAATGAAATTTATCGCAGGAATTGCATACTTTGTAAATGAAGTGGTTGACATCTCAGTTTACTGGAAACCCCGAATACATTTAGTTCTGAGTTTTTAATCACTGTTTTAAATTGAAAAAACTTCGTTGTTTGCAGGTTCTTATAGTCGAGAAAATTTCAAAGTTCAATTAATTAATAAATGTATGTCCTTTTTTTTCTCGGAAACGGCTTTAACGATTTTCTCGAAATAAATAATAAATAGCTGTTGCTTAGAATGTAAATAAACAAACTAAGAGTTGAGAATTTGTACAATCTATCTAATCCTATACTATTAAGCGAGCAATAATTGTACAATTACGTACAACGTGAAACTCCGTAGCGAAGCACGGGTATTTTGCTAGTAATATTATAAGGTAATGTACTTTTTATTGTAATTATAGAAAATATTTGTCTTATAATCAAAAGAACTCCAGATTTTGAACGATACAATTGTTAACTATGTTTAATGAAGAAATTTGTGTTAGTGGTTGAAATCACAATCAGAATGATCACTGTTGCACACCACTATATAAAAATTATCCCAATTAGCGTTTTCAAGCTTCACAGCCCATCGTCAGATCGGAAATAGGCCTATTTCCGATCTGACGATGGGCTGTGAAGCTTGAAAGCGCTAATCGGGATAATTTTTATATAGTGGTGTGCAACAGTGATCATTCTAATTGTTAACTAACAAAACGGCAGCCATGCTGGACTAATAACATCGTTCCAAAATCGATTCGTCAACCCTAGAGAAAGACGTCTCAAAACTAATGTCAGTGCAAATTTATTAATCAACAAGTATGATATTATTGTCAAACTGAAACATTGCAAAGCAACCATTAAAATAACTAGTACAGAGTGGAACCATTGTTTTTATTTCATAGGGAGTGTATCATATAATTTGTGTTTATTAGCGAACTATATTTGACGGCCAGCGCTCACGGTGCGACTCGACAAACTACCTGATCGAGTCAGTAAGTCTAACCAAGGCGGGAAGTATTTGAATGCCCCGGCCGTCATCGCTGAGAACTTCTTTATAACATATTATTTAATAATTTTAATTGTTTTCAAAAAACAATTTGGCGCCACCTGGGATTCACAAACCCCTATTTAAGAACAGGTAAGGTTACTACCGTGTTGTACTGGTAATTATAGCATCGCTATGGACTTCGTTAGCGCAAGAATTGATCTAACGACTCCAGTGTGAGGCGAACACACTACACTATAAATACACTTTTTTAAAGAGACGACCGAGTCTCTTCGTTACAGCGTGTATGCAGTATGTTGGTCATTGACAGTATTGGGACTGTTCAGGTGCTCTCTCATGATGTTTGTCAGCTACTCATTCAGACGATAGGAGGGGAGGTGATTGCCCTCAAGTTACATCTTTGCTGTAATGAAGAATATCACCCATAACACTCCTTGTTTTGTGGTGTCACCTTCTGTTAAGGAAGCTACAAGGAACTTGGTGTTAGCCAATCCTACTTTAGACACTTGTACTGTGGTGGATGTTTTGTTGGAAGTGGATGTGGTGTCCACTGTTACAGGACATGCTGTTCCCTTGGGCTCTGGTCTTCCAACTGCTGTTGGAACCAAATTTGGTTTTGTTACTATGGGCTCTGCTCCCACCTCCCTCTGTTGCTCTTTGTCATATGACTGTTCACTGATGTTAATACCACCTGATGCCGGTCCTGCTCATCAGCTCCATGCATAAGTTCTATCAGGTTCCATTAGCTACTTGTGTGACGTTGACAGCATCCTTGATGCCTCCTGAAGACGATGATCCTTTATCATTCTGTAAAAGATTTTGGCAAGTCTAAGAACTCCTGGCAGCAGCGCCATGCTTATGAAGGGTCTCCCATTGGTGCATGTCGACAATGTCAAACAAGTATGTTCTTCCTGGCCTTGTAGATCCTTCTCAGTACGAATACACTACTTGTTTTACTTGTTTATATTTGGTGTCTGACTAAAGGGCCAATCATTCTTGTTTGCTGGCAGCAAAGACCAAAGTAGCACCTTTAAAGTCCCTATCTATTCCTCCTTTTGAGTTATTCAGGGCTTATCTTCTTCTAAATTGGTACACCATGTGGACCTTGTCTAACCATTTTGTTATTTTAATGAAATTTGCCTTTGGACTGACTCCATGATTATACTACATTGGATGAGCACACCACCCTATAAACTTAAAACTTTTGTAACTGGCTGCTTGTTAGTGATGGATGACCCTGTCATCTTGGTGACCCTTTTTTCTTGTTTAGACCCTGCTTTCTGTGGTCTTTTGGCTGACCACGGAAAGCCAAATCACCATTTGTGGTACTCTGGTCCTCCATCCCTTCTTGAAGACCAGTCCATTTTACCATCATCTTTCTCTCTGCCAGCCAGAGTGGCGATCTTAAGTTGCAGCCTGATTATTAGTCCTGTATGACTGCAGCGGTGTCTGCCTTTTGTGCAAACATTTCCTCCTGGCCTTTTTTGGTGAAAGTATTTACTTTATTTGGAAAATGTGTCAAGTCCAGTTTGGGAGTGTTCTGTCGCCACTCACCCTCAAATCAGCTAGCCTTTAATTCAGCTGCCGGTGCATTCAGATTGTTGCTTCTTTAGTGAACTCCGGGTGTTTTTATGGATGGTCACAGAATTCAGCCACACACACATCCAATGGCTTGTACATTTTGTAGTGAGTTAATTAATCATATGTCAGGGCCAAATTAATAATGGTATGCCTGCATGTCAGGTGATTACAAGTTTTTGCTGCACTGTGTGTGCTGAGAACAAGTACCACCAACTGTATCCTTGTTGGGAGACTTTTATCTGGCCACTCAACTCCTTCATTTCCATTTTTTAATATGATAATGGGTTACGTGTGGCCATATGACTTATATAAGGGCACCAGAGCATATGCATCTACCCTCACTGTTGAGGGGCGCGCGCGCATGCGCACACACACACACACACACACACACACACACACACACGATTAATCACATTGTACCTTTGGTCCTGTTATGGTCGGCTGGCAATCTGGGGTTCTGGTCATTTGAGAGGGGGGCTGTTCAGTATTTTGGAGTACATAATTTATTATGTAGTCGATATTATCATGTACACAGATCAACTCACATGCCCTATTGAATACTTCCGGTATGCATTCTATGGATGCCGGGTTCAGTTAGAATCTAGACATTGACCAAGCAGCACGCTAAATGACTATCTCACCAACACAAGGCCAGCATATGAAAAATCTAAGAGACCAGGGGCACGTATTCACCTCCTGGACTGTCAACAAGTCTTTTTTATTCTACTATGCAGATAATCCCTATCATTCCATCAATCCTTTATCCTAAATCGACATGCTTGCCCCCTTCAAATTTTCTTCAAGCACTGTGCTATACAGAATATGGTAAGTTTGAATCTTTGTATTCTATACTTTAAGACAGTTTTTCCATTCATTCGAGTCTCACCGGAGGGAATATAATAAAATTTAAAATTTAACATTGAATTGGGTTAAATGTGAAGTATGTAAAAATTCACATAATTATTTTGTAACCTCACAATCTCACTGATGAATTTTAAAATTCTATAAATGATATTAATGTGCAAATGTATTTGGAGGAAATGAAAAAATACAACCGAGTATATAGTTTTTGTATTTGTAGTGATACAGGTTACCTCAGATAGAAAGCGAGATTGTGTATAGTGGAAAGCCAAATGACAAAAAAAAATCTTAAAAAGAAAAAATGGGCATACATCCTAAATTAATAATAAACGTTAAATTTCTTTATGTATGTACAGACATAAGAAAACTCATTTATCCTAGCTTATAGACAGCATGTCTGATCTGCAGTTCTTAGTCATTCCTCCCACCATGACTTCATTAACAAATATTATCCTTCTGTTCAAAAATGTATACTATTATTCCTATCATGTACTTTATAAAATACATGATCTGAAACAGCATATAAAAAGGCAATATATTACTATTCCAAACACACGCACACACACTCACACAGAAGAATACAAATGGTAGTAAACCATTTATTCCTACTTCTCTGTCATCAAAAAGCAGAGGACACTGTCTAACGACAATCCTATTCAACTCCAATGTATTAATAAAATATACTGATTATGAAAGTACACTAATGTTCAGTTAAAACATTTTTTTTTTATATTTTACATAAACTTTAAATTTAGTAATTACACTTTAATAAGCTAAACCATAGTTATTTTAGTCATATTAATATAATTATTTTCTTCAGAAAAAAATATAAATTGGTCACTTCAGAATATACAAATGTGTTTTCCAACAAAAATATTTGTTTCATTTCATCAGAAGTGATATGTTTTTCTCCATTTTTCATCTTGACTGAAATGTTACAATCAATTAATAGAATTTAAGACCATTGAGAGAACCTTTTATCCATGTATAATTATTAGACATATTTTTATTTAACTTTCCACTGGTTGCAAGAGAATTCTTTCTTTATTTTTTTTTTAGGTTTTTGGAAGCTTAAGAACTTAAATAGTCTCATTTGTAATTTTAACATTTATATATATTCTGAAGCGGCAAAAACTTTACACTCTGACATTTTACTGACTCATGTGACAGCCATCTTCCATGGAAATGGTGAGAACTGCTCCTAGACTAGTAACAAACAATCTTCCCAATCTTTGTCACCAGTCTAGGGATAATTCTCTCCATCTGTCCCCACTCTGAAGATGGCTGAGTCGCCAAAATATTAGTGCATAACAGGGAGATTTTCAACAACTGATCATGACCGACTGGGCCAGAAGTTTTAAGTAACGACATGATAGTTATGGATCTTGACATCCATTCTGAGTTTCCATGAAACATCTTTCTTTACACTTACCACAGCCACTGTATCGAGATGGAATTTTTTTAATTGCCTGAAGTGTGCGTGAGTCTAAGAGTAGTGTGTATGAACGGCACCCTACAGCATATGAAGAACCATCATCACGCACTGCCATACATACGTTCTCTTGGCAAGAAGGAAGTTTACGTGATATTTTCTGCAACAAATAACACGCTGTTGCAACATGTCCTGACAACTTTTGAATTCATTTAAGTAACTGGTTTACTTTTGATATATCTAAGTACATGGTGTATAATATTATATTGTTACGACATTACAGAAGAATCTACGTGTTTCTCGAATGTTCAAGAAGGCTATAATGTTGTGTGCGTATGCCGCCAGCCACGCAGACTGTGTCAAGACTGCAATCAATTACATTGTAGTGTAGAGCTAATACGTAGTATGTGGAATGTTCTGGATTTTTGGCAGGGTATAAATACAAGTACTCGGCGACGCTCAGTCAGTTTGAGTTGCGATTTATTGGAATACGGTTCGTAGTATTATAGTTCAGAGTTATTGTTGGGGGATCACTCTGTGCATTTAAGTGACGATTTACACAGTGCGGTTTGAAGTATTGTGGTGAAGTATTATGTGTTTTATAAATGTGCGATACTCTATTATTAGTGACTTAATTGGTGTCGTAACAATATCTTCTGTTCCATTAATATTTTTACGCACACTTTGGAAGAATTTGTTGTTTTATATGATCAGCTGTAATAAAACAATTTGACTAGTTATGTTCTCAACCCTCACAGTCACACTACATTCTCAATACTGTAATACTTCATAATGCAGATATTTAACATAACCGAACAGCATCAACACGATACATAATACACAGAATCATACCAAGGATAATTAATATTATACTAAGTTTTGCTCACTTTCAACAAACTGAATTCTTAGTGGAATTATCATGAACAGAATTACTTGACATGAAGTAGCAGTTGTGTGTTTTTTTAACTCCAATGATAACAAAGCAGCTTTTCTTAACAAATTTTACAAGAGTTTTGTCCATTACCTGAATATTTATTCATTTCTGAATTTACTATTTGGGAATAATTTTAGAAAATTAATATGCTAGTACAAATTTTAGTATTTATTAGTATCAGAATTGGGTTTAAGTAAGTTGGTGAACCACCCACGGCTCTACAAGAAAAGTCCCATAAAAATAATGTTACTGTCAAAAGTTAATGGTAATAAAATGTGAAAAAGAAAATGACTGGAATATGTAACGGGACATTTCAGCCCACCTAGTGTTTTGGGGAAAATAAACATAAATTTTATTTGTAATTCAGAAGCAGAAATCATAATTGTAAAGTTTTATAATGACGCAGATAATTGCATGAAATCGTATCAAGGTCAACGTCCAAGACGCATACAGAACAGTTATTTTTAGCCACAGGACAAGCAAGTTATGTGATTCAGAGTCGTACGATCTGACGTCAGCTAAATACGTCACTTGGAATGTGAGGTGCGGTCAGCCCAGCCTCAGAAATTGGTGTAGTGATATTAATAAAACAATGCGAAGTGGTCACGTGAACTCCCTACCACCTCAGAAAATAATGTAGTACATTTCTTCCCAGTTTAAATCTACACCTTGTGCTGGCCGGTCACAAATAAAAATTCCGGAACAAAATCGCAGACGTCCGCATTTATAAAATGTAAAAAAAATGTAATTCACAAAGTTTAATTGTTATTTGAATCTAAGTAACTGTTATTTTGTTTAAAAGAAGAAGAAAAAAACGGTGAAAGACAGTGAAATGCAAGGCATAAAAGGGAGTGCATGGTATAAGGGGAGTCGTTTGGAGGATGGTCAGATAAGTAACAGACAAATATAAATAAAATCCAAATTCTATAAATAATAAAAATGGTCATCTAAATTACATATACTTAAAAAAGAAAAATATGAGCTCAAAAAGGGGAATCAAAAAATAAAAAGAATGTACTGTGCGAAACTGCATGAGTGTGTGTGTGTGGAGGTACCTAATTTAGGGTGACCAGACGTTTTTAACGGGATCGTCCCTTTTTTTCATTATGTGTCCCGTTGTCCCGGCAAATTATTAACGGGACATCAAATGTCCCGTTTTTCTGTACTTGCAATAACGGATAACCTAATCTTTTATCTTCGCTTCATTTTGAGTTTTTATTTGTTTTTGTGTCATTTTGGTCTCGTTCGTTTAAACTTTCTTACTGAGGTCAAGACGGGTCTCGAATGGTTAAGGGAACGCAATCGCGAAAAGAAATGATGATCTCTGGTTTCCGCCAGTGTGTCAAGGGAGAGTAAGGCAATCAAGGTAAACTTTTTTTGTTTGGTTAGTTTTAACGCTTGGCGTGGCGAGCTTGCTCCATTGTCTGTTGTTCGCTTGGTTCGAGATACACGCGCATATTAATATGGGGAAAAGAAAGTGTACTTTCTCCAAAACCCTGAAAGAAGAGTTTCCTTTCTTGAAGGACGACACCACATCTACAAAGGTAGAATGTACTTTATGTCGTTCAGTTTTTTCCATTGAACATGGAGGACGTGCCGATATTACACAGCACATTAAGAAAAAGAAACACATGTTGGCAGTTTCCGCGAGAACTTCCAGTAGTATAACTTCCTTTGTAAGTAGGAATGGACTACAAACTGAGGAAGATAAACGTATCGCTGCTGAAGAAGGGCTGTTTGCATTTCATACTGCAAAACACAACCATTCTTTCCGTTCAATGGACTGCACATCTCTTATCATCAGAGAACTATTTGAGAAGAAATTCATGTTCCAGGACAAAGTGCGAGTCGATTTTAGTGAACGTTTTATCACCGTATGCAATGCATGAAGTGCAATCAGAACTTGAAGATGCTAAGTATGTGTCTGTGATGGTTGATGCATCAAATCACAAAAGCTTAAAATTAGTGCCGATTCTAGTTAGGTATTTCATTCCTACCAAAGGTGTTCAGTGCAAAGTAATCTGTTTTCAGAACGTTGGTGGAGAAACAGCAGAATTATTAGCTAATCGTGTTCTGGACATCTTAAAGAAACATCATTTAGTTGACAAGATCATCACGTTTCGTGCAGATAACTGTAACACTAACAGTGTTACATTGAACAGTGTGCTCAAAATGAATATTCAAGGCATTGGTTGTGCAGCTCATGTGGTAAACAATGGTGTACAAACAAGTGCAGACATTCTTCCTATCGACATAGAAACAGTAGTGAATAAAATATTTCAATATTTTCACATTTATACCGTGCGTGTGGAGGAATTGAAATTATTTTGTGATTTTGTTGCTACTGAATATAAGCAGGTTCTGGGTAGTGTTAAAACTAGATGGTTGTCATTGTTGCCAGGAGTTACAAGGGTTATTGATATTTATGAACCTCGAAAGTCTTATTTCATGTCTCAGGATAGGTGTCCTACATTGCTAAAACAATTTTTGAGAACCCACAGTCACTTCTATGGCTTCATTTCATACAAAGCCAACTGAAAATGTTTTCAAATTCAATCCAAAAGTTGGAAAGAACCAACATTTCAGCCACTGAAGTAGCTGAAGAATTAGAATTGCTTACAGAAAAAGTCAATAACAGGAAATGTAGTAAGTTTCAAACTTCAGTTGTTTCTTCAATTTTAATTAACTTAGAAAATGAAGGTCTTTTTACCCAATCGAAATATGAAACGATTACCAATTTATTTTATGACACTTTTTTAAGTTATTTAAACAAGTGGGTCTCTCCATATCACCCTCTGAAATCATTTCATTGGATAACATTGAAAAATTCTGTATCTTGGGATGAGGTTTTAAAAAGTCTGAAAATTCTTAAGACAGTAGATCATGTTCAACAATTCAGGTACATGAAGATGAATTATTTTATGAGATAGGACATGTGAACAAAGTTTTATCCAGAAAATTTGAGGAATGGGAAAAAGTTAATGTGGAGATTGATAAGAAATGGTGTGATGTCTTCCACATACTTAAAAGTATAGGCATTCCATGTAAAAACATAGAGGTGGTTGTGAGTTTTGCTCTGGCTGTACCAAGCACAAATGCTGTTGTGGAAAGAGTCTTTTCAATTGTGAACTCCCTTTGGATTGATGAAAGAAACCGTTTTACTACCAAAACTATTCAAGCAATTGTAATTTTTAAAACTCATTTTCAAGATCTTAGCTGTAAGGAATTCTACAACCTGTTATTAAGTAATTCAAAGCTCTTGCGAGATATCAGGTCTTGTGATAAGTACAAAGTTAATAGTGATGTTCCTGATTCAGAAGCCACAAGTTCATGTTCAGCAGGTTGTTGATATCTATGAATCACATCCATGTAATTTTATAGTTGTTAAGAATTTGAATATTTATATTTGAATAATTATAATTTTATAATTCTTGAAAAAACTTGATCAATTATAATATGATCCAGTGCCATGATAAGTATGTTTTTAAGTTGGTTATTAAAATATATGTCTTTTTATGTGTAAAAAGTAGTTTTTCTTTGTCTTAGTGAAGCAGTGCAGTCATATATGAAGCACATTTTCTTTGTAACTCGTGTCCTGTTTTGTCCTGTTTTTTATTTCCATATTTCAGAAATGTCCTGTTTTACGTCATAAAAAATCTGGTCACCCTAACCTAATTAATATCTAAGAAGTGCTGGTTTGTGGGTTCATTATTAATGATTTTGATAAATGATTTAATTGTCAATTCTATTTGCGTTTATAATATAAAAGGAAAAATTTATTAATCATGTTAGATTGATGGTCCATGAATGAACAAATAATGTTTTCGTGAGTTTTAAGGGAAAGTTTAATGTATGATGAAAGTAATAAAAGGTAATAGTATTTGTGAACAAATAATTAATTCATTTACTAAATAATCCTATTCTGCTCTCCCGGTTCGCTGAGCCAAACTCTGGTGTTACCTTAGGTAAGTAAATTTGGCAACAATGTAAGATGGTGTCCGAAATACGGACAAAACACTGAACGTAATTAAAACTGATTAACAGTGGTTGTATGAAATAGTACAATTGGTGCCCGAACAGGGCCCGACATAAAATTTTAATTTTATGTGGAAGTAGGCCTACTTGGGAGAGCAGAATGGCTATTTGAGATAACAAAATAATGTATAAATAAGGTACGTATGATGTTATGGGAGTAACGTTAAGTGTTGGGTAAATAGAATACATTGTTATGTGATAAGTATATGTTATATATGTTAGTATTTTGACAAAAGTTATAACTTTACCAGTAAAAAATGGAAAATAAGGAAATGAGTCTAGAAAACACTCTTACTGAGTCAATGATTATGAGTGAAGCAAAAGCAGAATCTACCCCTATAATAAGTGAAGTAAAAGAATTGTCAGTGGACAATATATATAATTTCATGAAAATAATATCTGATAACCAGAGTAGTGATATCAATAAAATGAATAGTAATATTAACGTAAAATTTGACGTTCAGAATAATAAGTTTGATGAACAAAAGAACGAAATTAAAGAAATAAAAAGTAATTTTAATGATAAATTGAATTAACAAAATAGTAAATTTGATGAAATTAGAAACGAAATTAAACAACAGAATTTTGATTTTAATAAGCATATTAAGGAAATTAATACATGTTGTGATAGTATTAAAGAATAAATATTAGAATCAGTAAACCATAAGTTTGATGAACAAATAAATGAATTAACAGAAAATCTTGAAAGTAAAATAAATAATGTAAATGAACAAATGACAGGTCAAATTAAAATTCAAGTTAAAGAACAGAGTGTAGAGATAGAAAGTAAGTGTATTAATAAGATTAATGAAAATAATGATGACATAAAAAATAAGATAGTGGAGGTAGAGAATGTATGTAAACAATCAATACAAGAGTGTGTGGGGGTTATGAATAAACATAACCTTCAATACGAAAATAAATATGATAAAAAATTGAGAGTAATTGAACAAGATATAGTAGAAATTAAAGATGAATTACATGTGGCAGTGAGCCAAAATTTAAATAATGTTGCGGAGCGAATATTATATACTCGCGAAGCAAAAGATATTGAACTTGAACAATTTTGTTGTGATAACCGGGGAGTACATCCGATGCAGTTCTTGAGTAGGGTAAGGGAATTTAACCGGTTTAATAGCAGTAGTTGGGAGGTGAAATTATTAAAGATTTTAAAATGTTTTAAGGGCAGTTCTGAAATATGGGCTGAAGTACATAGAACAGAGTGGGGTAGTTATGAGAATTTCGAGGCAGCGTTCCGAAATAAATATTGGTCTGAAGAGGACCAGGAAATATTATGTAGTTAGAATCATGGAAACAGGGAATTTGGGGGGACATAACAACAACATAACCATGTACGTAATGAGGATATTTAACGAGGCAAAATACTTAGAACCACCATTGCCGTTTCGATCGTTTGTTAGACATATTAGTAAACACCTGCCCAGGGAGGTACAAATTACATTAATGACTAGAGAGGTAGCGGACATAAATGAATTGGAAAATACATTAGACGTATTTCAGAACATTAGGGACCATGAAATAGGTAGGGGTCCTAACCATCAGGTACGAATAGTAGCAATCATTATACGCCACAAAGAGGGTCACCACAGGGACATGCATACGGTAAACAAGAAAATCATAGTCGAGACGGAGGGGTGGAAATGTACGGGATGCTCGGGAGAGAATTACGTCGGTAGAAATTTTTGTTTCAGGTGTAGGAAACCAAGGCCAAATCAGCGGAGCGGAATTACGTCGTCGCATAACAATATACAACAGGGGGCCGGAGATGACCGCGGGGGAACATCGAGGAGCAATGGAAGTAATAACCAGAACGAGACGGGGTACCGGCAGAGCAGTACCACCGCAAGAACGGAAAACTGAGGCCGACAATGGAAGCAAGGACCCCACCATTGTCCACAGGGAACAACAGGGTCCAGGTAACAGACGAATATCATAATAATGTGATACAAATGGACATGACGAAGGAGTTGTTGGAAGAAGATGACACGAAGATTATGGAAACCAAAACCGGACTGATGGAGGTAATCGTCACCATAGAAGGTAAGAATTTTAAAACATTAATTGATACAGGAAGTGAGATATCAGTCGTTTCAGAAAATGTAATGGGAGAATTAAAAGAAATAAATAAAAATATACCATCATTACCAGTTGCGGGCGTAACAGTAGTGGGGGTAACTGGAGTACGGAGTAAACGAGTTACTAAACAAGTACAGTTAAATATATTCCTTAATGAAACTGAATTTGAGAATACTTTTCTAGTAGTTAAGGGACTGAGTTTAGATATAATATTGGGAAATGATTTTTTGGAGAGAAATGGGGCAGTAATAGATTTTAATAAACGGATAGTAGAATTTAATAATGGGAGTGAACCAGTCAGGGTTAATTTTAAGAGGGTGTTAGATGAAGTTAGAGTTACGGGGGTAAAAATGATATAAAAGCAAGTAGGTGATGGGGATATAGAAACTAAAGTGAATATATGTCGAGAGAGTGAGATTGTAGAGAGCGTTGAGGACGAGATGCAGGTAAGTGATGAGAGAGTATGGGAAAATAGGGCTGATCAATTTTTTAATGAGGGTGGAGTTGTGGGCAGTTGTAGAGCGTTTTAGAGATGTGTTTGCGGAGTTGCCTGGAAGAGCCAGGGGCTATGTATGAGAGCTGAAGCTTCGAGAACACTCACCCTACATGCAGAGAAGTTATCCAGTACCATTTTCAAAGAGGAGAGCAGTTCAAGAGGAGATGGATCGAATGATGGAGGGAGACATAATTGAAAGATCAATATCGCCTTACTCGAACCCACTGGTGGTGGTAATAAAGAAGGACGGAAAGGTAAGATTATGTTTAGATGCTAGAAAAATTAATCAAATTATAATACCTGACCGGGAGCCACCGGAACCCATTAATGAGATTTTTCAGAAATTCAGTGGAGTCAAGTACATGACATCTTTGGATTTGACAGCAGTATACTGGCAGGTGCCGCTAGCAGCAGAGAGTCGGATATATACTGCATTTCTCTTCAATGGTAAGAATTATCAGTTCAAGCGTTTGCCATTTGGACTTAACACTAGTGTAGCAAGCTTTATAAAATGTTTAGATATGATATTACAACCTAAGGACTTAGATTTTTTAACCGTATACATTGATGACATATTAATAGCATCAAGAACATTTTCGGAACATTTAGAACATCTTGAGTATGTGTTAGATAAATTACAAAATGGGGTCTAACGGCGGTTAATTGGGAGAAGTCGAAGTTTCTACAAACTGAAATACACTTTTTAGGTTTTATTATTACTCCAGAAGGAATTGTAGCTAACCCTGATAAAGTAGAAGCTATTATGCGCTTTCCAGAACCGAAGAATGTTAAACAGCTACAAAGTTTTTTGGGTCTGTGTAACTTTTATAGAAAATTTCAGAAAAACTACGCACAAACGACAGCAAAATTGAGTGCCGTTCTACAGAAGAATAAACAATGGAATTGGGGAGAGAAGGAAAGGGATGCATTCGAGGAAATAAAGAAAAAATTTTCAAATATGATAATGATGAATTCTGATTTCTTGAAAACTTTCTATTTACAGACTGACGCCAGTCATGTCGCCCTGGGAGCAGAATTATACCAGGAGGATAGTGACAAAGAACACCACGCGATAGCTTTTGCCAGCAGATCCCTTTTGGCAGCTGAAAGAAATTATACAACTACGGAGAAAGAACTGCTGAGTATCGTGTTCACCGTAGGAAAGTTCCGAACGTACATCTTGGGCAACAGGATAGTCATCAGAACCGATCACAAAGCTTTGTAATTTCTAAACACGTGCCGATTAAACCATAGCCGTCTAACCAGGTGGGTACTAACATTACAGGAATATAATTTTTCATGGGAATACATTAAGGGGACAGACAATAAAGTACCAAACACTCTTTCCAGAGTAGATATCACAGAAAATAAAACAGAGAGGGATCTTAAGGAGATAGAAATTTTTCGATTAACAAGGAAAGATAGAATTTTTGGTGAAGAATTAAGGGATATTAAGAACATGCAAAGATCAGAGAATAAATCGGGGAAAATAATCGCTAGTTTAGAAGCCGATTCAGATGGGTCTGAATATAACACACATTTCCAAATATATCAGGGAATTCTGTTCAAAAAAGTAGAAGGGGTGAACGTGATTGGAGATTAGTTGTACCAGAAGGGTTGATAGATAGAATTATTTGGGATTGCCATATAAGGTATGGGCATTTTGGTGCAAAAAAGTGTACGAATGTTTTAAAGGAGTCATGTGTTTTTAAGAATATGGAGAGGCGAGTACGAAGGTTGTTACGGGTATGTGATTTGTGTCAGAGGTCTAAGGTAGTGAATTATAGGGTAGAAGGGGAATTGAATTATATTAAGGTGGAGAGACTGTTTGATTTAGTTGCTGTAGATTTGTATGGGCCATTGCCCAAGGGTAGGGGTGGAGTATGTTTTTGTTGTTATAGACACTTTTTCTAAGTTTGTTAGGTTGTATAGTGTGAAGAGAGCGATGAGCAGGATGCTGAACGAAAAGATAACGAGGGATTACATGGTAAATGTAGGTAAGCCGAAGATAATTTTATCTGATCATGGACCCCAATTCATCAGCGGTAGGTGGAGACAAACTCTTGGATGGGAAGGCATCATACCCAAGCACACGGCAGTATACCATCCACAGTCTAACCAGGCAGAACGGGTGATGAGAGAGATTGGTAGGATATTTCGGGCCTATTGTCACGCCACGCATACAGAATGGCCATTATATGTAAAGAAAGTAGAAGAATGGTTGAATAGTACCACCCACGAATCCACCAGGTTTATGCCGTATGAATTAATAAAAGGAACAAGGGCACCTAGAATATTGGAACAACTTTTTGAGTATCCACCAGAAAACCAGACTATAGACGTGAATGTGAAGATCCAACTATAAAATGAAAGTTTACTCACCAAAGGGGAAAGGAGAAAGCAGAGGCATGATGCTAAAGGTAAGTGGACTAAATATGAGGTAGGACAATTAGTATTGGTGAGGAGACACGATTTGTCTAGTGCACAAGAGAAAGAGATAAAGAAGTTTTTTCTATTATACGAGGGACCATATGAAATTATAGAGGTAAAGATGAATAATGCATACGTGTTGCGAAACCCAAGCAACGCAGGAGATAGTAGGTACACGGAATGCGATGAATTTGAAATTGTATTGGTCACAATAAGCAATTGAATTTTAAAATATTTTATGTTTTCAGAAGGGACTCTCCCCCATTTTCCGGCTTCACCATCCCTGACCGTGGATGTTGGCTGTTTGGAGGCGGACCATGGTTGGAGGTAACCTCAACGAGGGGGTGAAAGCAACGATGGTCCTACTCCACAAATTGGTGCAAGCAGAAATTTAATTTTGTTGTTGAACGGGGAGGGGGACCCCTAAAGTTCATGGAAAAAAAGCTTATAATTGGCAATTATCCACGAACACATAATAGTTTTATTTTATTAAATAAAACAATCCAAAATTAATGTAAATAACAAGTGCAACTCGTTAGGAGTTACCTCATTTCCGAGTAGAATAGTCAGAAATCAGTAACTATTCTACTCGGTAATAAAATACACATAATAATTGTAAAACTTGTACCGAACATCTAAGCTATGTGAAAGAAGTAGTTATAATTTAGATCTAGAATTTAGAAAAATTAAGGTGACCAAATTAGCATTATAGTATACTTGTTGCACTTGTTAGAGACTATTATAGGAAAATAAGTTAGAACGTTTACATGTGTACCTAGTTTAACTCCAAGGGAGTTAGTATTTTAAATATCAGAAATAGAGAACAGCAGACCAGTGTCTGGTGATAGTGAAAAAGAAAATGATGTAATTTTGAATAGATCAAATGTTGAGTGTAATCTCTAATGGAAGTGAAGTAGTTCCAAGGACATATTAAAGCTATGATGATAATACAGAACTGATTAATGGACAGTGAAATTTAAATGATGTTTGTGAAATTTGTTGTAACATATAATGGTTTTTTACTTTTTGTGAGTTGTAGTAACAATGTAATTTTAAATGTATAACATGTTTTAAATAGATTCCCCACTTTCGGGCGGTCCCGGCCTTACCAACCCAGACCGTGGTTTTGGATGACAATCTACTGTGGGCATAATTATTGTAAAACTGACCATAGTTGGTTGCCTGTGAAATTGGTATAATTTAGAAATTGACAGGGGGTTTTATATCTGGAGAATCCACATAACTATGGAACAGCGGCTATCGCTGAAGGGGGTGATAGTGCCTTGTTAAGGGCGTATGAATCATTATAGTAGGATTACTGGTGTCCTCGAACATCAGTAATGCCGAATTTTTAATATAACGCTGAAGCAAGAACGGGGTAGGCAGCGTCTACATCCTAATTAAACTGCAGTTCTTGTGGACGCAAATGGGCGCTACAGTCCACCATCAGAAACAATAGTGTGTGGAAAAGGAGCTGGCCGTTACAACCCAGGGGCACAGATAACGCATCTGTGCACAAGGTAAATAATTGATCCGGTTTACCCGGCAGGTTATTTACCTAATTGTAACTGGGATAGGGGGGATATTAGATAATGATGGAGAAGGAGGTTACTAAAGTATAGTAACGCATTAGTAAATATTAAAATGAATTATTTGATGAGCTGATGAGATAACTAAATGATTTTGTAATGAATTAAGAAGTATTATGATAATTGAAGATGATTAACAATTTTAAGTAGATATTGTTCTGATGTAGTTGATTTAAATGTGTTTTATTCTATATAAGAATTTTATAAATGAATTTAATTATTTTGAAATATGAATTATATAATGGAAGGTATTTGTAATGTTGTAATGGGAAATGTTTATTTAAATTCTGAAAGAATCAGAGAAATATTTTGAATTTTGGGAATAAGATTTAACCAGAGAAGGGTTCAGAACGTAGTATGGAAGTTTAGAAATGTTTTATATCATATTATGTTATGTTCACTATGTATACAGATATATGCTAGACGTTAAGAGGCAAAAACCAGTGCTTCTTAACGCAAACCAGCACACAGCTAAGGGGAAACAGATCAGTTAGGGATATGGTATTATACAAGGCCACTATTTGATATTTTTGATTTGATGTTTCAGTGTCTGGTGATGCTGTGGCGGTGGTCCTGAGCTGGCCAGTGCGTCAGAGCAGGAGCGTCAAGTGCCTGACTGGCCTTGCGGTGTTGGGATCTCGAGAGAGAAGTCCAGTAAGGTCATTCAGGTGCGGTCACAGTCACTAGACCAGGGGTAAGTTAACCATGATTTTTTATAATAAAACGTAAAGGGGGTTGTGGCGACATATCCCAACTGATCCCTTTAGGAAGTATGAGAGTGTCAATGAGAGTTTTTATGCTTCAGCATAAAACCTCTCATTGAGGGGGTATTGTAACGGGACATTTCAGCCCACCTAGTGTTTTGGGGAAAATAAACATAAATTTTATTTGTAATTCAGAAGCAGAAATCATAATTGTAAAGTGTTATAATGACGCAGACAAGTGGATGAAATCGTATCAAGGTCAACGTCCAAGACACATACAGAACAGTTATTTTTAGCCACAGGACAAGCAAGTTATGTGATTCAGAGTCGTACGATCTGACGTCAGCTAAATACGTCACTTGGAATGTGAGGTGCGGTCAGCCCAGCCTCAGAAATTGGCGTAGTGATATTAATAAAACAATGCGAAGTGGTCACGTGAACCCCCTACCACCTCAGAAAATAACGTCGTACATTTCTTCCCAGTTTAAATCTACACCTTGTGCCGGCCGGTCACAAATAAAAATTCCGGAACAAAATAGCGGACGTCCGCATTTATAAAACGTAAAAAAAATGTAATTCACAAAGTTTAATTGTTATTTGGATCTAAGTAACTGTTATTTTGTTTAAAAGAAGAAGAAAAAACGGTGAAAGACAGTGAAACGAAAGGCGTAAACGGGAGTGCATGGTATAAGGGGAGTCGTTTGGAGGATGGTCAGATAAGTAACAGACAAATATAAATAAAATCCAAATTTTATAAATAATAAAAATGGTCATCTAAATTACATATACTTAAAAAAGAAAAATATGAGCTCAAAAAGGGGAATCAAAAAATAAAAAGAACGTACTGTGTGAAACTGCGTGAGTGAGTGAGTGAGTGAGTGTGTGTGTGTGTGTGTGTGTGTGTGTGTGTGTGGAGGTACCTAATTAATATCTAAGAAGTGCTGGTTTGTGGGTTCATTATTGATGATTTTGACAAATGATTTAATTGTCAATTCTATTTGCGTTTATAATATAAAAGGAAAAATTTATTAATCATGTTAGATTGATGGTCCATGAATGAACAAATAATGTTTTCGTGAGTTTTAAGGGAAAGTTTAATGTATGATTGTTGATGAAAGTAATAAAAGGTAATAGTATCTGTGAACAAATAATTAATTCATTTACTAAATAATCCTATTCTGCTCTCCCGGTTCGCTGATCCGACCTCTGGTGTTACCTTAGGTAAGTAAATTTGGCAACAATGTAAGATGGCGTCTGAAATACGGACGAAACACTGAACGTAATTAAAATTGATTAAGAGTGGTTGTATGAAATAGTACAAATAATCCAATAATCTTTTGTTGCTTTTTGTGATGTAGTGGTGAACTGATGTGAAAGTGTTATAAAGTGCATACTATAAGAAGTTCTATGCACCAAGGAGAACAAATGAGTTCTTTTACAGCTATCTAAAGAAGAAGGTATAAATAAGATGTTAGTGGTGTCTAGCTGTAGAGCTAGTGAAGCTGTCTGTAACAGTGATTAATCCAATGTACTGGGGTGACAGATAAGTTTATTACAGCTTTGAAATACAATTGTTGAGGACAAGTGAATGGATGCACATTGTGTAACAGAATCTGAATACAGTAGAGTCTTGTTAATCTGGACACCGCTAATCTCGACTTCTAAGTAATCTGGATGAGAAAATTTCCAAAAGAAAAAATATATGCCAAAACAATGAACACATAGTACAGGGCGTTGGAAAAAATGTAGTTTTGCCGGTGCATGCGAATTGAATATTTATTTCCGCCAACTACTATGTGAAATTCCCATTCATACACCAAAAACACAACATTTTTTTAGCGCAATGTGCTGCATTAGCAATTGTTAACATGGTGAAATACAGCTGGTGCCAACTTAATGTAGCTGGCAAAATTCTATTACGGGACACTGCACCAGTAGTGAATTAAAAATAAAATTTGAAAAATTTGTGACCGATGAAATAATATAACATGGCACCTGGCCATTGTGAGACAAGACCAGCAATATTTAAATTTGTTATTAAGAACAATAAATGCTCAGATAACAGTTTCAAATAATTTTATTTTATAAAACTTTGACAACTATTCTAACAATCAAATCATATTCAGAGTGTAAATAATCTTATTTTAAGGATATTTTGTAATAATAGAAAATATACGTCGAAATATATTAAATAAATAAAATACTGCCAGAACTTACCGGCACTCATTCACAACTACTTACCTCGTATTAAATTTTATCAGAAGACCAGGGTCGCCACGGTATTTTTTTTATAGGTTATAATACCGAAACCTTAACACTCCACCTTAAATAAAATGGGACCATTTAGCAATCTGACCACCCCCAATAATAATTCAGAAGATACCTGGAACGTTTAGACGAATCTTGCAGCACAGAAATGAGAAAGTGGTAATGACGAAATAACTTAGACTAACACATTATTTCAAAAAGAATCATTATTTTTAATGAGCAATTATTTAAAAAAAAAAATTGTACTATTAATTTTTTAGTAAATTGATTTAAAACTTTCGTACATTTTCACACTATGTTTTATATGGTTATAATTACATTCTAGTACTTACTACTAGGTAGACTGCCCAGTCTGCTTTTCTTTCTCTCTCTCACTCATTCTTATTTAAAACAATAAAAAACCCTTTATTTTACTTTTTATAACTTCACTTTTGTATCTAAGAACTCGCGGTCGCGATTCTGGCCAAACACGTGTTCTTTGTTAACCCGGTTAGTTGCCCATTAACTTGTCTATTTATTTATCCTATTGCCCGTTTATTCACTCCACTTCACCAGTTGGAAACTTGTTATGTCCGTTAATTCCTCGGGTCCCGGTCGGTACGAAGACGTTATTCTATTTAGTTATTCATGTTTAAAAGTTCGACCCGACCGGGCCCGCACAACGTGATCAGCGTCTGTTGGCGAACTCTGTTACTCGTGGACTGACTAAAGCGTCTCTGTGGTGCGGACGGATATTGATGCCTGCCACGAACGAATTTCTTCGCCGCTCACAGCCTGAAGTGTTGCAGTTGAGCGACTATGTGCCTGATACATAGTAGTTTTTTCTGTGTTGTGCACCGACGATATTTAGGCGCTTCTGGCTTGATGTCACAAAAGAGGCGGGGCTTAAGTTTCATATCCGTCGACTTATTCAAAGAGGCGAAACAGAAAATATGCTTTTCACCATCTTGGCGGTTCACTACCGCGTCAGTCCGCGCGTATGCTCGCGTGACGCGTACGTGCGCGCTATCACACTCTTACAAAGTTCTTGGAACCCTAGGGTGGTGCGGATTCCTTTACGGATTTCACAACGTGATATTGCGTTGCAGCTTCGTTACAACACTGTTCTATTCACCACGTGTTCTGGTCACCGTTGAAATACAATTTACACATATTTTTTAGAAAACCCGAAAAATGAAATAAATAAAAATACCCATAAATTTGGACCGTTACAATACCCCCTCAATGAGAGGTCTTCTGTCAAAACAGAAGAAATCTCATTGATAATACCCCTAAGAGGACCGGTGAGGAACTGGTGCCAACAACCCCCTTGTTCTTACACTTCATGGGTAAACGACCCCCCTGGCTCGGCGACTATGGACGCATCTGAACGAGATCACTGGACTTCTCTGTGCGAGATCCCAACACCGAAAAATCGAACAGACACGCACCACAGCGCACCTCACCTTCTAACATGCTACCTCAAAAATCCTCAATCCCTGGCTTAGATCATGGCAGATCCTCAACCGATATGTTTCCCCCTTATATGCAAGCTGGGCTGCCTTTAGCAGATACTGGGCTCACACACACACACACTTATACTACATATTATGAACATTGAAACATTTCTGCAAAATTTCTCTGAGTTAAAATCAACAATTGCCTCCTTTAAAATCAAACTACAAATCCGTTACCTAAATTGAATAATTCTCTCCATTAATTTTTCTGTTATTTAAAATAAATCAATTGAACATTTCTTAAAAATAAGAACATCCTTAGCCTAACATGTGATTACCTAGAGTCTAACAATACAATTCAATAAAATAATTCAATAAGAATAAACAAGGTTGGTACACAAACAATAAAATAATCAAAGTTTAAAAATATCCATTATCTGGCAGGCGCAAAATCAAAAAAAATTTTTTTTCCAAAAAAATTTTAAATTCAAAATTTCCAAAAAAATTTTCAATTCAAAAACTTTAAATTTATTAAAATATTTTCTTTTCATATGGAAATTATTTAACGTTTGTTTAAATTGATCGAAAGCCAAAGTTGAATTAACTTCCATACTAAACATGCCTAGTATATGACCTCACCCATCAGCTGACCAAAACTGGGTCAAGTCCAGAACCTTGACCTACATACGTTATATACAAGTTACATCTGTAAACACATTAAACATCTGTAAAATTCTATCTTGCAAACACAAAAACATAATAAAATAAAACATTTAAAACTAACAAAATATTATTACAATTAACAATCAAATTGATATTTAAATTATTCAAATAAACACTTTCTAACTTTACATTATTTTCAAACACTTATCAAAATTGTCACTGGTTACAATTAAAATTGTTATATTCTTGTTATAAATCTCCTTCTTTATTATTCTCCCTCTACATTACTTTGGGTGATTTAATTATTTATTTTCGCGTGATTTGCCATTTGGCATTTATACATATATAATCTTTCTCACTCTGACTCTAATACCACTAACAACTATAACTCATATGACACCCATCTCTATCAAAATATCTATCAAACAATCTCTAAACCCAACTTATCATTAAACTCAAATCGCCACCTTCTCTCAATACATAAAAAAAAGATACTCTCTAACCCTTTGTACTCAGGATAAGTGTTTCCCCCCCCCCAAAGCTCATTCCCTTAATCTGGTCCCTGGATTCTACCTAAGGCGACCCCTTCCCACCAAATCTGTTCCTTCCCGTCCCAACCCTTTTGTTGCGGACTCCCACATTACACTACCCCCTATTACAAAATTACCATCCCCAATAATCTCATTCTTATTACCTCACTTCAACTACAACAAAATAACATCATCAATTATAAACATCAATATATCCCTCAATACTCTACATATATTCTCCATAACTACTGTGTCAACATCAATACTTCTCAATTCTATAACATTAACTCACAACAACATTACATTAACTCAAAACAATATTTTTCTCTCTACTACCCCTTTAACTTTGACTTTAACTTGGACTGATCTACATGTCCCAATAAAACCTTCATCACCCAAGATCTCTTTTATTAACTTTCACAAATCATTACGTTAATTCTCACTTTATCAAATTGCTTTTCTCATTACAGTAATCCCTCGTCAACCGCGGGTTCTCCAACCGCGGAATTCATTTATACGCGGTTTTATAAATGTGCAGTAGTTTCCAACCGCGGGGCTGGAATTCGCTTATACGCGGTTTGTAGTAGCATCCGCTAGGCAGCGCTTCGTGCACACATATCCCTTCAAATCGGATTGAAGTCAGTCAGTCGCGCATTGCTCTTCTGCCGTGACGTATTGCGTGTTCTTTAGTTTTTAGTGTTCGTTGTTCTTATTATATAGTGTTAATTTACTCTTTTATAAACTATCCTTTTGTCATAATGTGTTCCAAACGTTCGGAAAACATAATTGGCGGTGATAAGCTAGCCAAAAGGGCTAGGAATGTACTACCGCTGGAGAAAAAGCTCGATGTTTTGAACAGGTTAGGGCGTTTGAACAAAATTTTGTGTTTAAATTGTTTGTGTGTTAAAAATTGGTTTTATTTTAAAATTTTAAGTTGAAAATTGTAGTAAGCTATAAAACTGGACTTACTTAGCATTAAAAACTGGCCACTATTTTTTCCTTGTCTTAGCGGCTTTTTCGTTATACGTAATGTAATACAGTATGTATTTTAAACATTTTGAAAATTTTTATAATTTAAGTAACTGTCAGCTATTTGAAATCATTGGACTGGTTTTATACATTCGAACAATGTAGTGTATACTGTATAATAAAGAGTCGTACAGTATTTTATATTTCTGGCTTTGTTTCAGATTCCCCTAACCTTACTTTTCCCATATAAAGTTAACTTCACCAACCGCGGATTCACTAACCGCGATGTTTTGTAGGAACCTAACCCCCGCGGTTGGCGAGGGAATACTGTATTTTAAATAGCATCTGTAATACATTGAAACATTACATTTAATATTGATTACCTTGAACATTTACAACCAATATAACAGTGACATTTTACTCCTGATCAGCTGATCTTCCTAATAAATTGAAAGCACATTTCAAAATTATACGCATTACATGAAATATATTTTTATCAATCCTTACATCTACCCTCATTGTTTCCCCTCTTTCTGACTTTGGTGCTATGTAAACCGCCTGCCAGTCGGTTTAGTTATCTACTTGGTTTCAAAATACACAGATTATACAAAACATATACTTTTTATCAATTCTTATATCTACCCTACTACAATAAAATACTACATTTAAAATTATAGAATGAACACCTTATACTGAATGTATGAGCACATATTTATTTGAGCGGAATACAAGCGTTTTTATTAGAGCAAAATGGATTTATCAGTTTTTAATTTACAAAATTTAAGCACGTTGCTCATTTGAGCAACCCCCTGACCCACACACACTATTGCAATTTATGTAAGACTGTAGCGCCTTTTTGCTTCCACAAAGACTACATATTTGGAGGAATTGGACACCTCCGTGTCTTTGCTTCGGCTTGACATTTTAACATTTTGGATATCGACATATCCTCGTTTATATTGAAACACCCTTAAAACGGGTCTACACCCTGGCTACGCTGTCCCCACGTGGACAGAGTGGCAGCCGCTGTTCCCTAGTTGGGTGATTCCCCTTAATTACCCCCCTGTCAATTTCAAAATTCACCTTGACAACGATAACAGCTATGGCCAGTTAAGGCAGAACGTGACGCAATGAGCCCCAACCATAGCTGTTAAAGCTAAACCAATTCCACGGTCAGGGTTCGGTGAGGCCGTGACCGCCCGAAAAGTTGGGGAATCACAAGTAAAATATCTTTTGTAAAATTAAAATTAACAATTTACATTAAATGACATTATTAGTCTGGGTGGTGTTTTAACCCCATACATCTCTTTCTTAACTCTCCCTATCTTAACCTTCATTAACATAAAATAATAAGTACAAAAATTAAAACCTCGTACCATTGAATTTTCTTAAAATTTTCAAATTTATTATTAATAATTATTATATATCATCTTTCAGTTGTTATTAAATTTTTTAATTATCATTTTTATTTAACACAATTATTTCAAATCATCTCATTATTGAATTAAAATCTGAGTTACACCTGTAAACATTTTTATTATACATGATTCGTACTATAAAATTTCTATACTTACAGTCCATTTAAAATGACATACACAACACATATTCACCATACACCAATACTTTCACGTAACCTCTGAAACATTTCACAAAAGGTTATTTCCTCTTCAACAATTTAACAATCAATTACCAAATACATCACTCATAAAATAATTTAAATTCATTTGAAAATTCAATTATACAACCTTTGCATCAATCAAAATATTTAAAACATCTCAGATTATTTTAATTAAATTCATTATTAAAATACAAATTTCATTGCTATCAAAACAATTACAATTAGCCAATTACTGTTTTCAAGATTAATTCGGTTATTTATTTAAATTGCAAATTTTAGTATTATTATTATCACAATTACCTACATACATTGTTTACTTAACATCCTACAATACACACAAATAAATTTCCTAACCATTTATTTACAAATCTTATTCCTTATTTATTCCGTTATATCATATTTCAATGTCAAAATCAGCTAAGTTATTACCATGTATTCACATACTTAAACTGTTCCTTCCCCGATCTCTTAATCTAGCCTCCATCGTCAAATAGATATCTAACATATTTGTAGACTATATTATTTTTGTTTACCTTGAGTTTATTATTATTGTTTTCATAAACCATTATTTCTAAGTTCTTCATCATACCATTTATTATTTCATACAACTTGTCGCTATCAGTTAATTTTGTCCAGTCTCCGTTAGCAAATTTTCTCAATACCAGGTCAATTATTTTTGTCATCATAAATTATCTTATTGTTATTTAAACGTACTTCTAACCTTACTTTCCACTCATCATAATCTCTTCTTAAATTATATACTTCTATCTCTTTATCCACCCACAGTTCTCCATTTAAATCTCTCTCATCATAACACCATCTCATATCTTCAATATTACTCCAGACAGAGGGTACAAAATTATGCAACAACAATAAACACTTCAAATCTTCTACTAACACGGGACACTTGCCCTTCAAAAACACTTGTGAACACATTAAATCATCATAAATAAGGGGAACATTTACCCTCTGCCCCCATTCCACCACTATACTATCTTTCCACTCATTGTCTAATTCATCAATATCAATTACTATGCCTTTACAATCTATTACTTTCTCTCTCTCACTCACTATCTCTATCTCACCACTATCCAATACTTTACTCTCAACTATATCATTATTATTATTCACCATTATTTCATCATTATAATTAATTATAGTAACATCACCACTTACCTCAGAATTGTAATCACCATCATTATCTTCACTAGTTAACCCTACTTCTCCCACTATTTTGTCACTGTTATTTATGAATTCATTATCAGAATTATCAGTCACCTGGTTAATTATTTCTTCACTATCATTAACAACATTATTACCACTTACCTGTTTTGATTCAACATCTATACTCTCTTTTAATTGACATCTATCTCCCTCCCACTTCTCATGTTGTTTATCAAGAGCATTTATTACTTTATTAAAACCCTTATCCATTATTTCCTTTGTTTTGTCTAATTCTATGTGTAACTCATCAAAACCCTTATTCATATTATCAAAATGTTTATTCATCATTTCCATAATCCTTTGCAACATATTCATCTTATAATTAGAGTCACTCATATCATCATTAATTACCTTATTCTCTGCCACCTGATTGATTTTATTCTGGTTAACTTGGTCTGTCTCTCTATCTGTATTTACCACCGCCACACTCTCATCATTATCACTAGGCCTATTTATTGCCTTATTTTCTACCACTATTACTTCGACTACCTTACCTTTATTATTCACCGCTTCACTATGTTTATTGATTTCTGCAAATATTCCTTCTTCTTGTTCTTCCATTCGTGTTAGATTGTTATCTAAATTACCCCACTCCCCGTCCGTCATTTCGCCTACCACCTCTCGAAATTCACTCTCCCACTCATCCCACGCAAAATCAATATCATTACCTTGTATTTTGGACATGTTTAAAGTTCATTTATATAACACTTTTTATATATACCAACCACTATTTTTCTATAATCAAAACACCTAACACAACTGTAAATCACAATACCATAAACATAACCCACTCACACGTACGTAATTATATACGATAAAAATTTTTTATAAATTCGTCATTACCACATCCTATTTTCTGTGCATTAAAATAGGTCTATCTCGTATAAATAAAATTAAACGAAAATCCTGGCAGCGAGAGCCATTTGTGATAATAGAATATATACGTTGAAATATATTAAATAAATAAAATACTGCCAGAACTTACCGGCACTCATTCACAACTACTTACCTCGTATTAAATTTTATCAGAAGACCAGGGTCGCCACGGTATTTTTTTTTTATAGGTTATAATACCGAAACCTTAACACTCCACCTTAAATAAAACCATTTAGCAATCTGACCACCCCCAATAATAATTCAGAAGATACCCGGAACGTTTAGACGAATCTTGCAGCACAGAAATGAGAAAGTGGTAATGACGAAATAACTTAGACTAACACATTATTTCAAAAAGAATCATTATTTTTAATGAGCAATTATTTAAAAAAAAAAATTGTACTATTAATTTTTTAGTAAATTGATTTAAAACTTTCGTACATTTTCACACTATGTTTTATATGGTTATAATTACATTCTATTACTTACTACTAGGTAGACTGCCCAGTCTGCTTTTCTTTCTCTCTCTCACTCATTCTTACTTAAAACAATAAAAACCCCTTTATTTTACTTTTTATAACTTCACTTTTGTATCTAAGAACTCGCGGTCGCGATTCTGGCCAAACACGTGTTCTTCGTTAACCCGGTTAGTTGCCCGTTAACTTGTCTATTTATTTATCCTATTGCCCATTTATTCACTCCACTTCACCAGTTGGAAACTTGTTATGTCCGTTAATTCCTCGGGTCCCGGTCGGTATGAAGACGTTATTCTATTTAGTTATTCATGTTTAAAAGTTCGACCCGACCGGGCCCGCACAACGTGATCAGCGTCTGTTGGCGAACTCTGTTACTCGTGGACTGACTAAAGCGTCTCTGTGGTGCGGACGGATATTGATGCCTGCCGCGAACGAATTTCTTCGCCGCTCACAGCCTGAAGTGTTGCAGTTGAGCGGCTATGTGCCTGATACATAGTAGTTTTTTCTGTGTTGTGCGCCGACGATATTTAGGCGCTTCTGGCTTGATGTCACAAAAGAGGCGGGGCTTAAGTTTCATATCCGTCGACTTATTCAAAGAGGCGAAACAGAAAATATGCTTTTCACCATCTTGGCAGTTCACTACCGCGTCAGTCCGCGCGTATGCTCGCGTGACGCGTACGTGCGCGCTATCACACTCTTACAAAGTTCTTGGAACCCTAGGATGGTGCGGATTCCTTTACCGATTTCATAACGTGATATTGCGTTGCAGCTTCGTTACAACACTGTTCTATTCACCACGTGTTCTGGTCACCGTTGAAATACAATTTACACATATTTTTTAGAAAACCCCAAAAATGAAATAAATAAAAATACCCATAAATTTGGACCGTTACAATTTATCAAGATTTGGCACTGCTTTGTATGTATGCATGCAGATGTGTATGTGGGAGGGGGCGTATGGCTGAACAACAAATAACTAGGTGATAGACAATACAAATAAATTCCACATATTTCAAAAGAAAACCGACTGTCTTTGTACACAACTTTATTTAATAGTCTTCTCAGACTACTAACTCCCATAAATGCTAAACTATTGTCTGCATGAAGGAAATGACATGAAGTCTATCGGGTCATCAGCAAAATTTTTGTTTCATTTGTTGCCTCTTTTAATTTCAACTAAATCTACATGTTTCCCTATTTTCCTTTAAGTAAGAGAATAATGTTATTGTCAGTGTGTAACGGTACGGAATTGTGAGCCACCCCAGTTTAATTTCATATTAATTCAAATCATCATTTTAAGCACTTTCCAAATTGCCAGACTTTCACCTGTAAGGAGCCTCCAGTACAGCAATGCAACACACATACAGCCAGACAAAACAACTGCCAGACGCATTGCGTAATCACATAGCAGCAGCTTTGTGAAACAGTCTACAGTCTGCTGTGTGTCATGAGTAAGCACACTTCTTCACCAGTGTTTGCATCGGACAGTAAAGAGCAGTTTGACAAGTTCGTTAAAACAGTGGCCTCGGGAGTACAAGATAGGCCGTAAAATAAATTCGGCCTATCTAGTTAAGTGTTAAAACATTTATAAAAAGTGCTATCGCAACTCTTGGCCGCGCGGCCAGCCTACAACAATTTCTTAGTGCGAATAAAATTACGTCGGCCGACTTAATCATAATGTACAATGTGGAACCAACAAAACAGTAAAGGCCTTTAAACACAAACAGTAAACGTATTAAACGAGTACCGGAGTGCGTGAGATCGAAGCAAGTATTCAACACCAGTTCGCGCAACCAACCCTAGGAGTACGCTGCGTATGGGTAACTAGAAACATTCAATATGCATATTAAAACCAATGCCAACTAACTGGTGATTATTCGTTATAAAAGGAAAATATATAACACCAATACTTTGTACGATAGAGTTCTCTCAGGGGCGGAGTTTATTTAAAGATCAATGTAACAGAATGAGTGTGCGTGTGCTAAGATAGAGGTTATCCACTGGTTCATTTTCAATGTTTTAATTATTTAACAATATCACTTATAATATTAACCAAAATAAAACTCGATAGAGATAAGAAATAATTTCAACCAGTTGTACTATCGTTGAAAGATTGTAATAACATAAAAGAAAGGCGAATTTTTGATAAATAAAAATAAGTATGTGTTTTAGACAGTATCACATGTGTTAACGTAATTATTGAACATATCAAATCCAAGTAATCCTTTTTGCAGCTGTTTTCGTCTGAAAGACTTTGGAATAAAACCCTAAGGTAAGAGAATTATAATTTAATTAATTGAGTAGTTACATTTGGCCCCCGTACAGCGACGCGAGTATAGGTTACAACCTATATTCGCCAGACCTAATTAAGCTGCAGAAAGGGTTATTTGAGAGGGAGGACGCTTTGGTAAATTAAATATAAAAAGGGTTAAGTCAATAGTGGATAAGATTAATATTCTTGTGTAACATTATATAAACTTGTATAAAATGGCAGCGAATAATGACGATGTCAATGAAGTAACTAATGTTGACAATTTTGATGAATCGGCTATTATGCATAATATTGAGGTCCACTCGACTCCAGATGGGAGTCAGGACAATAAAATAAAACCCTAAGGTAAGAGAATTATAATTTTGTAATTAATTCGTAGAGCTACATTTGGCGCCCGAACAGGGAATGAACAAAAATGTTTTGTTTCTTCTATATAAATATGAGTAGGCAAGTAAGGATATAATTTGTATTTACGGTGAGTTAATGTTATGTTGTATAATTAATGTGTCATTTTGGTTGGATAATATTGTATGGGGAATATTATTCAAGTTAACTGGAATTTATGTGTACCATTGTAAACCAATATTGTTTTATTAATATTATTCTTTAGGGTCTATAATATAAAATGAGCCAGTACGTTGTCAATGAACCAGTACGGCTAAGAGGAAACAAATCAGATGTGGGATATGGAGGGATGGAAAGCCGTTTGTCAATTTTTAATTACATGTTTTAAAGTCAGGCGATACTGGGTCGGGTATCTGTTCGATTTTTCGGTGTTGGGATCTCGAACTGAGAGGTCCAGTAAGATCGGATGGGTGCTGTCAAAGTCGCCAGACTAGGGGGGTAAGAACCCATGATTTAGTAGTGTTCAGGGGGGTTGCGGCACCATATCCTCACTGATCCTCTTAGGTCTAGGCAATAAGAGTTTGAACGCTTCGGCCTTCAACCTCTTATTGGGGGGGTATTGTAACGGTACGGAATTGTGAGCCACCCCAGTTTAATTTCATATTAATTCAAATCATCATTTTAAGCACTTTCCAAATTGCCAGACTTTCACCTGTAAGGAGCCTCCAGTACAGCAATGCAACACACATACAGCCAGACAAAACAACTGCCAGACGCATTGCGTAATCACATAGCAGCAGCTTTGTGAAACAGTCTACAGTCTGCTGTGTGTCATGAGTAAGCACACTTCTTCACCAGTGTTTGCATCGGACAGTAAAGAGCAGTTTGACAAGTTCGTTAAAACAGTGGCCTCGGGAGTACAAGATAGGCCGTAAAATAAATTCGGCCTATCTAGTTAAGTGTTAAAACATTTATAAAAAGTGCTATCGCAACTCTTGGCCGCGCGGCCAGCCTACAACAATTTCTTAGTGCGAATAAAATTACGTCGGCCGACTTAATCATAATGTACAATGTGGAACCAACAAAACAGTAAAGGCCTTTAAACACAAACAGTAAACGTATTAAACGAGTACCGGAGTGCGTGAGATCGAAGCAAGTATTCAACACCAGTTCGCGCAACCAACCCTAGGAGTACGCTGCATATGGGTAACTAGAAACATTCAATATGCATATTAAAACCAATGCCAACTAACTGGTGATTATTCGTTATAAAAGGAAAATATATAACACCAATACTTTGTACGATAGAGTTCTCTCAGGGACGGAGTTTATTTAAAGATCAATGTAACAGAATGAGTGTGCGTGTGCTAAGATAGAGGTTATCCACTGGTTCATTTTCAATGTTTTAATTATTTAACAATATCACTTATAATATTAACCAAAATAAAACTCGATAGAGATAAGAAATAATTTCAACCAGTTGTACTATCGTTGAAAGATTGTAATAACATAAAAGAAAGGCGAATTTTTGATAAATAAAAATAAGTATGTGTTTTAGACAGTATCACATGTGTTAACGTAATTATTGAACATATCAAATCCAAGTAATCCTTTTTGCAGCTGTTTTCGTCTGAAAGACTTTGGAATAAAACCCTAAGGTAAGAGAATTATAATTTAATTAATTGAGTAGTTACAAGTGGCGTGCGGTGGGTAATACTGTTGGTGAAGCCGAGTTATATCCGATACCGTAGGCCTAATTCATTTTCAAAAAGACAGCAGAAGCACAATTTATAATTAAAATTAACGTATAGTGGCTTACCTACTAATCTGTCTTCCTGTTAGTAGGCGGCATACACGATTATGATTGAATTTTACGTATAAGATCCATTGTTAAGTCTATTATCTTAATGTTTTATAGGATGATAAAATATTACGTTTAACGCAGAATACACAGAACACATATACCCCGCGACTGGACATCTCTAACACCGACTTACTAAATCTTTAAAACAGTGGCATAACACAGGCTTCAACTTGAGGTGCAGATTCTTTTTAAAACACATGGGTCTATAAATATAAATACTGTCATAGCACATTTGCAGTGGTAAAATATCAGTTTTATGAATAAACACACTAATAGTTGTTCTAGCATACTAATAACTCTCCTGTACGCAAACACATTTTCTTTAAATATACAAACATTTAAATAGTTTTCAGTATCGTATTAGAGTTTAATAGCTTTAAAAGATCGGATACACTTTTCCCTTTAAACTCTTCACTACTATACAACACAATAAGTTCGTTTTATAAACGCACACTGTCAAAGAATTTGCCAAACGTTTCCAAAAGGCTTTAAAAAGGACATTCAGGATAATCTTTATAACGTTAATTGTTTGGTCATTCTTTATCTTTCTTTAATTATATAATTCACTTTGTAAATAAGCCACACTTTGCTGGCGTCAATTTATAACTTACTAACGATTTATATTGTTTAGTTAATTAATTGTTTAATTCGATTTTGATGTTCTTGTTTATTTATATTTGAGTAATTATTTGGTTGTAGTTCCGTTGTTTGAATGTAAACAGTTTCGTAGACCTCTTGACGTTTGTTCGCACTCCTGTTGAATGGTGTCGTCTGTGTAAGTCAGTGTATAGTTTCGACAATGTTTTTTATATAAGTTAAACCTTCACGTACCTTTGATGTTGTACTAGAAGTTCGGTCGGTCTCAGGTGATTAATAAACTGTCAAGTTTTTTATCAAACAGTATAATAGTGCTGTTAATGTTTCAGTGAGCACTTATAAATTTTACTTGGGCGCCATATGGGATTTCGTGAGAAATGTCCCATAAAAAAGAATTCTTTTGATTAATCGAATGATTCATTTTGATTGATTTTAAGTTAGTAATTGATTGAGTGATTATATCAGTATCAGGAGTTAAGTTCCATTTTTTCTGTTCAATTGACTCTAACTGTTGGTGGTTCACTTGTCTGAATTTTAGCCAACTTAACTGTTTGTTTACTTTGAAATTGCAACTCATGAACTAGTAATAAAGATTAATTATTTATTTAAATAATTGTTGACAATAGTTGTTACTTTACAATTCATTTGTTTATTGCTCACTCTATAATTGATTCAATTAAATACATTCAGTTTAGTACAACACACGGATTACAAATCATCTGGCTTTTAACTTTTTTCTAACTCAGTCTGTTTGCAATGAAGACTCTAGGCTTAATCATTTGATTATTTATAATTATTAACTACCTCAAGGGTGACTTCTTTTAATTTACACAATAGAACGCCACTGCCTTACTTTACAATGCTGTTACAAAATATTAGATTATTAGGTTAGACACCTTTAGTTATTGAAATTAGCAAACGAAAAGTTCGTTCAATTTGTACCAATTTTAGGTTAGCTATGATAACGTTAATACCTGAAATCTTATGTCGGAATATTATAATTCCTTTAAATAAATTTAATACAGTGTTCAGTACTTATTGTATTATTGTTTCTTGTGTCAGTATACAGGTGTATTATATTATACTGCTAATAGCTTACTCAAAAACAATGTAAATATATGCACCATACTCCCTGGTTATTAATCTCAATGATTATTTATTAACACTCCTCACGATCTGATACACTGATCGTGGTTACACTTCGCTTTATTACGCACATGAACGATTTTATTTTCTTCTTGACTGCTTATTTCATTGGTTATGTATGATACTTAACCTCATTCTTTAACACGCACTTCTAGTAAAAGTATCACTACTGTTATCGATGCACTAACAGTAATATTTAATGTTACGATGCAACGATCGCAATATTTAATTATACTTCTTCCTTCTCATTGATTATTGAATTTTGGATGATAAATCGGCCTGGATTAGTTGTTGTTGATTGAGTGGAAAGAGACAAAATGCTCCTTTGTTTACAATTGCGATCGTTTATATAGTTTTTTTAGAAGTCCGCTAGGCATTGTCGGCGGGTTTCTAAAGTAGTCTGTGATTGGTTGAAAATGATGTCATGGTGACGTAATTCTATTTATAGGCATTACATATTTGTATTCGGAGCGTCATTGTCGCTATTGTTATTATTTCATTGTATTTATTCAAAATTCACCAAATTTATGATGCTAACATTTATATCTCAGTTATTACAATTTCAATTCAGGTTCTATTACTATCATTGTAAAGCTTGTTTATTTGTCTTTATTTTGACATGGTTTGACGCCAGTTTGGTCAAGTTTTCATTAACATTTCTTTATTCTAAACTAACTAATGCATTGTTTACATTTGTCGTCTGCTAAATGTTGCAGATCCGACTAATAACTTTTTCTTAATATTTGTTTAATTATTCTTAATTTCTAATTTGAACATGATTATTTGATTAAAAAGAACACCTTATTATATGTAAATGCTGTATCCAGCTGAACGATATTAATTATTAGTATACATTTGTTGATTTTTTATCATAAACTTCCATATTTAATTATTTTTACTTCAACATGTCTTTCTTATCTCTTATTCTTAGAACATCACTCAAGTAGTGGTGCTTTACATTCTTTTTGTCATTATCATTATTTTACTTCCCTATGCTTAGTAGGGTCTCTACCTGATTCTTATTTTCATGACTTAATTTGGTCATTCTGGGTTTGTTATCATTCCTTTACAATGTTTTGTTCCATGACTATTATGATATTTCTTTACATATTTTATCTACTTATAATGTTACCTGAATACATTCAGTGTTTACATTGATCGTTATCTTTAATCTATTATAACACATATTATTGGTTTTCTTATTATCTTTTACAATTTATTATTAATTCTAGTATTGTTCTTTACATCATTCTAGTCTTTTTACATCATTACTTTGACATGGATCAGCTAATGTGCTGTTTCTATTTATAATACATGATACAAATATTATTCATGTCATTTCTTATCTTACTCATTTTATTTGATTTTATTCATCAAAGGTTTTATTGAGCTCACTTAACAGTTTATGTGGGAAACTTCTCTTGTCATTTTGTCTTTGTCACTCTGTTTATTTATGTTGTAGTGTCATTTTATGCAGATAGTGGATTTACCACTGTTCACTTGAATTTCTTCTTTCCTTTCATTCTTTATTTGTTTATCATTTTTACTGTTACATTCTTCCTGGTTACTCATTTATAGTTATTCTATAGCTCGACCGCAAACAAAAAATAGTTGGAGTAGGGATTGCCGCCACAACCGCGTCACAACGAAGGGGGAATGTTACCCCCTCCATTGTCATCAGTCACACCGTTTACTGCAGTATTTTACTCGTGATATTTGTATACGGGCAATAACTCGTTCCTAGTGTGCGGTAACTTACATGTACTATTAATTTGTAACAGACTATGGAAGTAACAAATCATAATATAATTATGCACGTTCCTATAAAATATATTAACAAATTCTAAAAATCCTTTTTCTGTACATAATTTAAAAATAATATTAATAGAACACAACCCTAAAATTCATGTAAGGCATACTTTAAAAACAATTCATAAAGCAACCGCCTGTGTAAATCGAGGTGCCTATCACAGTAGCAAAAATTAATGTTCATTAAACATTTTAAATGATAAACTAACTTTAATTATTTATAATTATTAATAATAAGAAAATAATTGATAAATATTTATGGTATTCATTTTTCTTGCCTATTCGTCATCTGAATATTTATTTGTACTTGGATGTGAATTTCTCTCATAAAAATAATTATTTTGTCCATTTCTTCGTCTATAAAATCGTCCGTAATCCACTACAGTTCTTCAATTTTTTTGTATGGCACAATACTTTTTCAACTTTTCTATTGTACAATTTTCAAATATTTTCCACAACAATTCTGCTTTTTGTGTAAAGATAATTCACTACAATTACGTGCAAGTTCTCCTTTAATATCTCCCCACATGAGGTCTGTAGGATACAGATCGAGATGGTAATGAGCCAGACAAAGTGAAATACGGCCTTTTGCACGAATTATTTCGACTAGAATATATGTATTTTCACAGTTACATGTTTTTAACCAGTAACTGAAATTTTGCCAATGTAATATCTACTTTAATAATTTAAATACATTCTCAATCATCATCGTATGTCGTAAAACACTTTTTCTGCCGAAAAAACGTTGTTTGACACAAAATCAGCAAAGAGAGAAAGACTACTTAATGCGCTACTATCGCTGCCGGTACGCATAAATTAAAACTGCAAGTTTTAGAGAAAGCAAAAAAGCAGCTTTGACGAAATTGACAGAAGTTTTTCGGTGGTTCATTATTATCATCATCAAAAAAGGTGTTCATATGGACAGACATATTTTAAAATCATGGTTTTAAACAGCTGTCATTCGGTTTACTGAATAAGGCCCGTTTTATTAATTGATAACGTCCTTCTCCACCCATTATAATCAGATCTATTATTGGATGATGATGAAATAAAAGCTGTTTTTAAATTCAATTTTCTTTAGTTTTTGTGAGTCCTTGAACCAGGGTGTAATGGCGGCATTGAAAAATTATTACCGTTTTAATTTAATGGAAAAGCTCGTAATGTTTTTGTGATTTTTATAAGTTTCGTTTTCTCTGTGCACGTGTTTTTAGAATATTATTTTCTTGCATACGTAATATTTTTCCTGCACACGTTTATTTTAACAAAATTACACATCACATAAACCGAAATAAAGTATATTTTATCAGTTTACGTCCCTTTTCATTATTTACAATACCTATTTGTTCTCATCCTCACAAATATTTTTGTTCAAAATTACTACCCGTTCGTCCAGTACGTGTAAATTATGCACGCAAGTATGTGTACACATGATGATCAGTTCCGAACCTATAGTGGACGCAATTATGCTGATCGTTACAATTTCCGGGAACCACAACGACACATGGAAGGATCAGTGGATTAACCGTGTTTTCTGACAACCGTGCTTTGCACATTCCGAATTAAAATGGGTAATGGATGTTTCGCTGTAGGCTATTTGTAAAGAAATCCTATATATTAAACAAAATCTCAAATTATTCATAAATATATATAAACATCTAACTGAATAACACAGTCCCCACTGTGGCCGCTTACACAGCCGTCAAGTTTGTTAACGGACATGGTGGGGTGAGAGACTTCTCCGCCAAGCCAGCGCATGCGAACTGGAACTATTTTTTGTCTGTGGTACCCCTATAGTATCATTCACCCTTCTGGTGTTTATTTTTATTACGGAACGTTTTGTGATGTTACATATGCTCCCCTCTCAAAATTGATAATTTGAGAAAAACAAGTTCTTTGGTTTGATGAAATTATCATTTTAATTTGGTTCAATAATAAAACTACTGCTTTCTTCTTTATCTAACGTAATGGTTTTTTGGTGTATTGGTTTAGACTATGTTCATCGTTAGTCTCCTTTCTTTAGCTTACAATTATTCGTCAATTTTTCATTTTATTGGTTATTCTGAGTTTATTTATTCATCTTGTTTTTATCTTGATAATTTCCCTGTTCTCCTGTAGTAATACATTTCTCCTTCTCATTAAACGCCTCTCGATTCTTATAACAATTCTCCTTTTCTCTTTCATTTACCTCGAAGTTGTTGATTTAATCCTTGAAACATTATAATTCCCTAACATTTTTCCCTAACATTTATAGCCGGTTCGGAGTCAGAGGGGCTCTCATTGGCATCCATTCTCCGCTGTTCCATAACTATATACTCACAGATCAGAGGAATCTTCATCTCTGTCTGAGACAATAAAAAGTTGTACATAACAACAGTTGCACTATCACAACACATAAGACATAATATATTATTCATACTTCATTATAAGACATTATATTCATTTATTAGAATACTCAAGGGATTAGAGGTTCCATCATATAATTTCCATTACTGTATCACTTCTGATGTTTCATCAATTCATTTAACATATTTTTCTTCACAGGTCATTGGTTATTATAACTTGACATATTTGCTGTATTATCATAAGCTTTGTTGTTTTCCCTCAATACTACGTTAGTTGTTGGTTTCATTATTATATATATTTTTTATTTTCACATTTATTTTCATCACCATATAGTTATGTAGTTAATTCTTGAACTCATCATCACCTTATGTTGTAGTTTTCTATTCTTCTTCATTTTCACCATAATTCATTTATAACATTGTTTACTTACTTCTTACTTCTTCCTACAGGCATCCAGCTTCAACTGTAACCGATAGCCCGATGTCCATGGTAGATTATAGAAGCAATAGCCCAGTACTTCTTATTGCTCATGATTTCTTACCATCCCGACACTTGCATCCTTAAGATATCCCTTACGGCAATCGGGTAATGACATTTTATAAGTATATGCTCAATTCTTGGATTTCGTTGTCTATGACGTGTCCGTTACTTAACTAAATATCACTATAATATTGACGACTCGGAACACAAAGTTTTTTATAAGTAAAAACGTACAGTTTTACCTTACAGCCTAAACCGGCTTTCACCTATAGAAGGCTTCATCAGAGGCTGTCGTTAGTAGCGCTGCTCGTCATGTTGTTGGCGACGAGAAAGTGTTTCGAAAGATTGAAGCTGTGTGTGTGTGGTGAGATGTGTTCGAATAATGCGTGCGATTTGAATTGTGTCTGTTCGTTTAGGATGTCGTTTTTATTTGTTTTTGTGTGTTTGTATATTTCTAATTGTTCTAGAGTGTCTAGTTTTCGGCCTTTTGTGTGTACGTGTAGTATGTTCATGTTATTGTCGATGTTTTTATATGTGTGGTTTGCTTCAATGAGGTGGTTTGCGAAGGTAGATTCTGTAGTGGTGTGGAGTGCTTTTGTGTGTTCAATGTATCTCTGTTTGAAGCTACGTCCTGTCTGGCCTATGTAGAATTTACTGCAATTTGAACAATTTAGTTTATATACACCGGGTAGATCGAATTTGTTTTGTGCTTTGGGCATGCGTTTTGATAGTGTGTGTTCTGTTTTGTTAGTAGTTTTGTAAGCGATTCTGTATCCTGCTTTTTTGAATTTGTGGGAAATTTTTTCTGTTTGTTTGTTGATGTATGTTAGTGTTATGAATTTGTTGTTTTCTGTCTTTGTCTGTTGTTTGTTTTGTGTTTTGTGTAGGAGTTTACTGACTATTGTTCTGTCATAACCGTTAGATTCTGCTAGATATTTTATCGTGTTTAGTTCGTCTTTGTAGTCTATTTCATCTAAGGGGATGTTGTTAAGTCTATGTATCATGGTCCTAAAAGCAGCTAGTTTGTGTTGTATTGGGTGATTGGAGGTGTTGTGTATTAGTGTGTCAGTTGTAGTTGGTTTTCTGTATATACTGAATTTGTGCCTGTGTTCTAGTTTTGTGATGGAGAGGTCTAAGAAGTTTATGGTATTGTTGTGTTCGTATTCGGCAGTGAAAACTACTTTACTTATAACAATAAATACTACACACAGAACGATGGCCTACCCATGGGCTCCCCCATATCCAGCATTCTAGCAGAAGTCTTCCTCCAACACTTAGAAAAAACAAAAATACTCACAAACAATGACAGACACTCACATAAAATACTATATTGGCACAGATACGTTGATGACATTCTAATACTATACAGGGGAAACAAAAGACAAAGTGAACAGTTACTAACGCACATAAACAAAATACATAAAAACATAACCTTCACTGCCGAATACGAACACAACAATACCATAAACTTCTTAGACCTCTCCATCACAAAACTAGAACACAGGCACAAATTCAGTATATACAGAAAACCAACTACAACTGACACACTAATACACAACACCTCCAATCACCCAATACAACACAAACTAGCTGCTTTTAGGACCATGATACATAGACTTAACAACATCCCCTTAGATGAAATAGACTACAAAGACGAACTAAACACGATAAAATATCTAGCAGAATCTAACGGTTATGACAGAACAATAGTCAGTAAACTCCTACACAAAACACAAAACAAACAACAGACAAAGACAGAAAACAACAAATTCATAACACTAACATACATCAACAAACAAACAGAAAAAATTTCCCACAAATTCAAAAAAGCAGGATACAGAATCGCTTACAAAACTACTAACAAAACAGAACACACACTATCAAAACGCATGCCCAAAGCACAAAACAAATTCGATCTACCCGGTGTATATAAACTAAATTGTTCAAATTGCAGTAAATTCTACATAGGCCAGACAGGACGTAGCTTCAAACAGAGATACATTGAACACACAAAAGCACTCCACACCACTACAGAATCTACCTTCGCAAACCACCTCATTGAAGCAAACCACACATATAAAAACATCGACAATGAACATACTACACGTACACACAAAAGGCCGAAAACTAGACACTCTAGAACAATTAGAAATATACAAACACACAAAAACAAATAAAAACGACATCCTAAACGAACAGACACAATTCAAATCGCACGCATTATTCGAACACATCTCACCACACACACACAGCTTCAATCTTTCGAAACACTTTCTCGTCGCCAACAACATGACGAGCAGCGCTACTAACGACAGCCTCTGATGAAGCCTTCTATAGGTGAAAGCCGGTTTAGGCTGTAAGGTAAAACTTTACGTTTTTACTTATAAAAAACTTTGTGTTCCGAGTCGTCAATATTATAGTGATATTTATATGCTCAAGGTTCTCCTCTCCGTCTTCACACAATAAGCATTGTGGCGTATCCGTGAGATTGAACCTAAAGAGATACTCTTGGGTAACGATATGGCCGGTACGTGCCCTCGCAGCAAAAGCAGCTATCGGACGCGCTACTCCCTTGTAGATGTCTTCCTTGGCCGGCACAGGTTGTATTTGGTATAAGTTGCGACCTGTGGTTGCTGATTTCCAACTGTCCTCCCAAGAGCTCCTGAAGTGTCGGTCACCCGAGCTTCTGCACTGCAGCAGGGAGAACTTCTTTAGGTTAGTTGGATACATTGTGCACGCTTCCCTTGCGATCCCATCTGCTATTTCATTTCCAGGGACTCCACAGTGGGATGGAACCCATTGAAGGGTGATCATTTTTCCTTTGTTGTGTAGCTGGAGGAATAGTTTCCTTATTTCATTAATACGAAAGAAGTACGCACTCGTGCCAGATTCTGATAGCGCCTCTAATGATGATTTGGAGTCAGTCAAGATACAGATGAGCTTTTGCTCAATGGAAAGATAGCAGGTTAATGCCGCGTTTATAGCCAATAATTCGGCGTCCATACTGGACTGTGCGTTAGCCGGAATTATTGGACCGACTTAAGGTTTTATTATGGAATTTAAAAGGACAAAGCATTAGAGCAATGCGGCTGAAATACAGAATTGACAAAGATCTCATAATGAGAGAGAGAGGTGTGGGGGCTTTCAAAAGATACGAAATTTGGTGCCCGACAAGAACATACGCAAACACTTTAATGTGCGAAATTAAAATGAAAGCTAAACATGAAAATGGGCATGTATCTTTGGGTACAACATTTAGAGAAAGGAAATTAAAATTAAAAAGGAATAACAACATGACATCACAAACAGTGAATGGTATTATTATCATGCACTGGAATGCAAGGTCGCTCCGAAATAAATTTATAACATTGTTTATATAATAGTTTGTAACATTTTTATGTAGGTTAGTTCCTTTTAATTATTCATTTAAGTAGTTGTTTCATTTATCATCATTATCTTCTTGTTTGTCGTTTAATCATTATCTCATTTTATTTGTTATACACTTTATATTAGTTGGATTGTTCATGATATTGTCTAGTCTTCGTCTGTTCCCGTAATTGGTTTATTTTCATTCGTAGTTGGTTTAATATATTTTATTTAGGTTCACTTGATTCTTCTCCTCTGGTTTGCTTCATTTGGTTACCTATAACATCCGTCCTTCTTCTTCAATGGTTGATGGTTACTTGGTTTAACCGTGGTCGATTATTCTTGTCACTCGGTTTCATCGGATTGTCTTGGTGTCCATATTGATTTCTGTCCTGGTGAAGTATCTCCTTATCATCCGGCTCTTCCACTTGGCTGCTCCGAAATCTTCATTTACTTCACGGTCTTCCGTCATGGTTAGTTCTTTTTTAATTAACAGGTATTGTAACTCTTCTAACATAAAATTGTTACTAGTATTTAATACTATTTCAATCATCTTATCATCTGGATTATTTACCAAATATTTTAATGATGGTATTATTTATTGAGAATATTACTGATATTATCTGATACATCTCAATTGTTGGTATATTAATTTTAAATATATCTGTATTTAAGTTTTTATTCACTATTTTATTGTGATTTACTTGGAATATTTTTATTAAGTTCTTGCTATAATTTTTAAACTTAATCAATTCTCTCTGTTCATTAGTAGGGAGGTTAAACATGTTAACTAACCCACCTTTAATCATCTCCATTCCTTCTCGCGTATTTCTTATTTTCTTTCGAAATATTTTTCCTATCTTCTTGATCTTCTGAATCACCTGGTTCTTTACACTTTTTATGATGGCTTCTTTGTGCTGAATATTCTCTTCATTTCTGTGATGTTTATTCTCGGATAATATTGTACTTGTCTCTTCTTTGTTTTTGGTTTGTTTATCATTATCTTCAGGTTGCAGACTTAATTCTTCCTTGTTTTTATCGTCATTTTCTATTATTGTTTCTATCGATAGTTTGCTCTTATTTTCTGTTTCCTTATTTAATTGTTCCACATTTGGTGTTTCTTCTATCGCCGGTTTGCCATCATTTTTATTTCTTCCCTCCATTTCCTGTTATCTTCTACATCTCTTTCCTCATCCTTATCATGGTTTCTTGGAATTTTTCCTTTGTTAGCGTGGGTTTCTCAGGTTGGTTTTTTACTGTATCATCAGCTGTAATCTCCACTTCAGGCGTTTTCGTATTATGGGTTTCTTTTAATTTTTTATTTAATGGTTCTGTGTTTGTATCGATATTTTCTATGATTATTAATGGTTTATTATCATTTATTATTTCTTCTGTGTCTTTATTATTCACTTCCGTTATATCATCATTATTATTTAGTTTCTTGTAGGGGGTTTCCATGTTTTTATTCACGGTTTCACTGTGTTCATTTGAAAGTTCATATGATTTAATATTATCATTTTCCTTTATCGGTTCCCTCACTGGTTTAGTAGTATTTATTATTTCTTCCTCTTCTTTATTATTATAATCGACAATCTGTTCTTGAGTATTTCCATTTACCTCTTCTTGTAGTGGTTCTGTAGACTTCTTACTATCGTCCATCTTCTTGTTCATCTCATTTATTCTTTCTTCTCACACCTCATTTAATTCTTTCCTCCATTCACAAATGTCTTCTCTGGATTGTTCGAACATAACTCTTGTCCATGCTCTTAACTCGGCATTTTCTGTTTGTATCGGCTTCTCTGGGTGTCTGATTAATTGTCTCCATTGTTCATACTCCTCCTGTGTATATTGCTCTGTCACATGCGCATATATTCCCGTTATTTCGTTTTTCATTATTTTACCATCTCTTCCAATCATCCTTAGTCATCTTCTCCACTTTGTTATCGTTAATGTCGTGGGTTGTCCCAATAGTTTCTTCTTTATTACACTTTGCGTCTAGCTTCCACATTTCCTCATGAATATCTTCTAATCCCATTGTGTCGTTCGCTGTCATCCTTATCCACGCACGACTCATCTGTGCTCGTTCGTGATCAGTGGTATTTTCATAAATATGATCCATATCTCTGCTGAATTTTTTGAATAACATGGTCATCCATTCTGCGTAGCTTAATGATCTGTCTGGTTCTGGCATCTTCTTATCTGGTTGTAGCATCTGCTCTTCTTGGTATGGTCGTTTTACTGTAACTGCCGGGCTAAGTTAGGATAATTTAAATAAAATGTAATATTCTCCTGTCTATTTAAAGCCCCACGTTGGGCGCCACTTTATAATGTTAATTGTTTGGTCATTCTTTATCTTTCTTTAATTATATAATTCACTTTGTAAATAAGCCACACTTTTCTGGCGTCAATTTATAACTTACTAACGATTTATATTGTGTAACGGTACAATCCGGTACCTATAGTGGTTTTGGGGAATAACAAATGTAAATTTTATTTCATTCAAAAACATAATTAATAATGGTGAAGTTCAGTAAGGTTTTGTAACGAGGTAGTAAGCTCAGTGCTGAAATTGTGTCAAGGTCAACATGTGTACGTGCAAAACAATAACTAGATTTCACCAAACGAACTCTGACCTATTATGTCATCAGGCCAATCCTGCAAAACGTCACATCTAAGAATGCAATGCGCAATTGCTGCGCCTTAATATTTGAGACGTCATAACCGAACACAATAAGATTGGTGACGTGACACCCTCTCAACATCGGAATTGAAGCCGTTCATCTCGCTCTCAGTCACGTAATATCATCTGTGCTGGCCGGCCATAAATAAAAGTTCCGGAACAAAATCGCGGACGTCCGCACGTATAAAATATAAAATGTCAAATATAAAATTAAAATCAATATAAAGTGAACTAGCAATTTTGGCTTAAATATACAAACAATTATATTCAAATAACATCTGGTGTAAATTACGATGAAAGTGCGTGGTGTAATGGGGCAGAAATAACCTAATAACAAGTCAGGCTTCAGTGGGACAATGCGGAGTCATCTGGACGATTCAGCTAAGTAACAATTGGGGGGGGGGTAGAACAAAATTTAATAAGGGCTAAAACTGAACTTTCAGTATTATTATTATTATATTTATTAAAATTAGCTCAATTTGTACAGCATGAATGAGGGTGTGATTGCGTGAATGGGAAATCTAAATTTAAGAAGTGCTGGGTTGTGTCAATATATAATTATATAATTTAAAATGATTAATTATGTTTATTTTGGTGGGAATGTAAAAATGTTAATAGGAAAGAATTTCTAATTTGATTTGATGAACTACGCCTCATGGCGAATAATAGTATGCACTGTTTCAAGGTAAAATTAAATGGAAATGTATGTTGTAAGTAAAATAAAAGGTAATGTCATTGGCATTGGTAAATAGCAAAATTAAGAGTACAGTAATTTATTTCAAATAACAAGTTCTGCTGTTTCTGGTTCGCTTAACCGAAGACTGGCCCAAAGGTAAGCATATTTTAGTTTTTCATTGTTGGTATGAAGATGGCGTCCGGACGAAATGTTTACCATAGAAAGTAAACAACATTTAAATCAAATATAAAGTAACAAAAATAATAATTAAAGTTACAGTGGCACCCAAACAGGGGAAAAAAGAAAAAAAGAAAAAAAAAATTTATTTTTGTTACTTTATATTTGATTTAAATGTTGTTTACTTTCTATGGTAAACATTTCGTCCGGACGCCATCTTCGTACCAACAATGAAAAACTAAAATATGCTTACCTTTGGGCCAGTCTTCGGTTAAGCGAACCAGAAACAGCAGAACTTGTTATTTGAAATAAATTACTGTACTCTTAATTTTGCTATTTACCAATGACATTACCTTTTATTTTACTTACAACATACATTTCCATTTAATCCTACCTTGAAACAGTGCATACTATTATTCGCCATGAGGCGTAGTTCATCAAATCAAATTAGAAATTCTTTCCCATTAACATTTTTACATTCCCACCAAAATAAACATAATTAATCATATTTTAAATTATATAATTATATATTGACACAACCCAGCACTTCTTAAATTTAGATTCTCCATTCACGCAATCTCACCCTCATTCATGCTGTACAAATTGAGCTCATTTTTAATAAATATAATAATAATAATACCGAAAGTTCGGTTTTAGCCCTTATTAAATTTTGTTCTACCCCCCAATTGTTACTTAGCTGAATCGTCCAGATGACTCCGCATTGTCCCACGCACTTTCATCGTAATTTTCACCAGATGTTATTTGAATATAACTGTTTGTATATTTAAGCCAAAACTGCTAGTTCACTTTATATTGATTTTAATTTTGTATTTCACATTTTACATTTTATACGTGCGGACGTCCGCGATTTTGTTCCAGAACTTTTATTTATGGCCGGCCAGCACAGATGATATTACGTGACTGAGAGCGAGATGAACGGCTTCAATTCTGATGTGGAGAGGGTGTCACATCACCAATCTTATTGTGTTCGGTTATGACGTCTCAAATATTAAGGCGCAGCAATTGCGCATTGCATTCTTAGATGTGACGTTTTGCAGGATTGGCCTGATGACATAATAGGTCAGAGTTCGTCTGGCAAAATCTAGTTGTTGTTTTGCACGTACACATGTTGACCTTGACACAATTTCTGCACTATGTCATTACAAAACCTTACACAACTTCACCATTATTAATTATGTTTTTGAATGAAATAAAATTTACATTTGTTATTCCCCAAAACCACTATAGGTACCAGATTGTACCGTTACAATTGTTTAGTTAATTGTTTAATTCGATTTTGATGTTCTTGTTTATTTATATTTGAGTAATTATTTGGTTGTAGTCCCATTGTTTGAATGTAAACAGTTTCGTAGACCTCTTGATGTTTGTTCACACTCCTGTTGAATTGTGTCGTCTGTGTAAGTAAGTGTATAGGTTCGACAATGTTTTTTATATAAGTTAAACCTTCACGTACCTTTGATGTTGTACTAGAAGTTCGGTCGGTTTCAGGTGATAATAAACTGTCAAGTTTTTTATCAAACAGTATAATAGTGCTGTTAATGTTTCAGTGAGCACTTCTAAATTTTACTTGGGCGCCATATTGGATTTCGTGAGAAATGTCACATAAAAAAGAATTCTTTTGATTAATCGAATGATTAATTTTGATTGATTTTAAGTTAGTAATTGATTGAGTGATTATATCAGTATCAGGAGTTAAGTTCTTTTTTTCTGTTCAATTGACTCTAACTGTTGGCGGTTCACTTGTCTGAATTGTAGCCAACTTAACTGTTTGTTTACTTTAAAATTGCAACTCATGAACTAGTAATAAAGAATAATTATTTATTTAAACAATTGTTGACAATAGTTGTTACTTTACAATTCATTTGTTTATTGCTCACTCTATAAGTGATTCAATTAAATACATTCAGTTTAATACAACAAACGGATTACAAATCATCCGGCTTTTAACTTTTTTCTAACTCAGTCTGTTTGCAATGAAGACTCTAGGCTTAATCGTTTGATTATTTATAATTATTAACTATCTCAAGGGTGACTTCTTTTAATTTACAGAATAGAACGCCACTGCCTTACTTTACAATGCTGTTACAAAATATTAGATTATTAGGTTAGACACCTTTAGTTATTGAAATTAACAAACGAAAAGTTCGTTCAAGTTGTACCAATTTTAGGTTAGCTATGATAACGTTTGTAACTTTAATATACAAATTGTACCATAATTGTACCATTACACGTTAATACCTGAAATCTTGTCGGAATATTATAATTCCTTTAAATAAATTTAATACTAAATATCACTATAATATTGACGACTCGGAACACAAAGTTTTTTATAAGTAAAAACGTAAAGTTTTACCTTACAGCCTAAACCGGCTTTCACCTATAGAAGGCTTCATCAGAGGCTGTCGTTAGTAGCGCTGCTCGTCTTGTTGTTGGCGACGAGAAAGTGTTTCGAAAGATTGAAGCTGTGTGTGTGTGGTGAGATGTGTTCGAATAATGCGTGCGATTTGAATTGTGTCTGTTCGTTTAGGATGTCGTTTTTATTTGTTTTTGTGTGTTTGTATATTTCTAATTGTTCTAGAGTGTCTAGTTTTCGGCCTTTTGTGTGTACGTGTAGTATGTTCATGTTATTGTCGATGTTTTTATATGTGTGGTTTGCTTCAATGAGGTGGTTTGCGAAGGTAGATTCTGTAGTGGTGTGGAGTGCTTTTGTGTGTTCAATGTATCTCTGTTTGAAGCTACGTCCTGTCTGGCCTATGTAGAATTTACTGCAATTTGAACAATTTAGTTTATATACACCGGGTAGATCGAATTTGTTTTGTGCTTTGGGCATGCATTTTGATAGTGTGTGTTCTGTTTTGTTAGTAGTTTTGTAAGCGATTCTGTATCCTGCTTTTTTGAATTTGTGGGCAATTTTTTCTGTTTGTTTGTTGATGTATGTTAGTGTTATGAATTTGTTGTTTTCTGTCTTTGTCTGTTGTTTGTTTTGTGTTTTGTGTAGGAGTTTACTGACTATTGTTCTGTCATAACCATTAGATTCTGCTAGATATTTTATCGTGTTTAGTTCGTCTTTGTAGTCTATTTCATCTAAGGGGATGTTGTTAAGTCTATGTATCATGGTTCTAAAAGCAGCTAGTTTGTGTTGTATTGGGTGATTGGAGGTGTTGTGTATCAGTGTGTCAGTTGTAGTTGGTTTTCTGTATATACTGAATTTGTGCCTGTGTTCTAGTTTTGTGATGGAGAGGTCTAAGAAGTTTATGGTATTGTTGTGTTCGTATTCGGCAGTGAAGGTTATGTTTTTATGTATTTTGTTTATGTGCGTTAGTAACTGTTCACATTGTCTTTTGTTTCCCCTGTATAGTATTAGAATGTCATCAACGTATCTGTGCCAATATAGTATTTTATGTGAGTGTCTGTCATTGTTTGTGAGTATTTTTGTTTTTTCTAAGTGTTGGAGGAAGACTTCTGCTAGAATGCTGGATATGGGGGAGCCCATGGGTAGGCCGTCGTTCTGTGTGTAGTATTTATTGTTATAAGTAAAGTAGTTTTGTTTTGTGATAATGTTCAGAGTTTCTGTTATTTCATTGATAAGTTCGTCTGGTGTGTTGTTCTGTTTGAGTTTGTTTTGTAGGATGGTGATTGTTTCAGAGATGGGGATGTTTGTGTACAGGTTTTTAATGTCAAAGGAGGCTAATGTGGCGTTATGGGGGATGTGTATGTCTTTTATTTTTGTTACTAGGTCAGTGTTGTTTTTTACTGCAATGTTGTTGTCTATTTGTGTGTGTTGTCTAATAATTTTGTCTAGATATTTTGCCAGTTTGTGTGCAGGGGCATTACGGTAGTTGATAATGGGGCGGATCGGAATGTCTTCTTTATGGATTTTGGGAAGCGCTTGGAGTGTAGGTGCTGATGGTCGGATTTGTTTCATGTAGGACTTTTGTTTATGTGTCATAATGTGTTTGGCTTTGTTGACTATTTGTTTTACTGAGTTTTGGTATCTGTCGGTGGGGTCGTGTTTTAGTTCTGTGATGTTGTTCTGTTCTATGAAGTCTTGTACTTTTTTGTGTAGGTTGTCTGTGGGGATAATTACAGTCGTGTTGCCTTTGTCAGCTTTTACAAATGTGATGTTGTGTTTGTGTGCCTTTTCCCTCAGTTTGATGGCTGTGTGTATTTCTGAGTTGTGGTTGTTGTTGTCTGGTGTCTTATGTACTCCTATTGTGTTGTTTATATTATGTCTTAATGTGTCTTGATGTTCTGGTGCTGTGTTTTGTATATTTGTTTCTGTGTCAATTATGAGCTTTGTTAGTGTTTGGTTGTTATGTTTGTAATGTATGTTATGTTTTAGGCCTTTATCAAGGAGTGTTTGTTCGTTTTTTGTGAGTGTGACGTTCGTGAGGTTTACTGTACGTGGGTAGAATTTGTGCGAGGGAATTATACCTGACACCAATCAAAACAGATATAATTCCCTCGCACAAATTCTACCCATGTACAGTAAACCTCACAAACGTCACACTCACAAAAAACGAACAAACACTCCTTGATAAAGGCCTAAAACATAACATACATTACAAACATAACAACCAAACACTAACAAAGCTCATAATTGACACAGAAACAAATATACAAAACACAGCACCAGAACATCAAGACACATTAAGACATAATATAAACAACACAATAGGAGTACATAAGACACCAGACAACAACAACCACAACTCAGAAATACACACAGCCATCAAACTGAGGGAAAAGGCACACAAACACAACATCACATTTGTAAAAGCTGACAAAGGCAACACGACTGTAATTATCCCCACAGACAACCTACACAAAAAAGTACAAGACTTCATAGAACAGAACAACATCACAGAACTAAAACACGACCCCACCGACAGATACCAAAACTCAGTAAAACAAATAGTCAACAAAGCCAAACACATTATGACACATAAACAAAAGCCCTACATGAAACAAATCCGACCATCAGCACCTACACTCCAAGCGCTTCCCAAAATCCATAAAGAAGACATTCCGATCCGCCCCATTATCAACTACCGTAATGCCCCTGCACACAAACTGGCAAAATATCTAGACAAAATTATTAGACAACACACACAAATTGACAACAACATTGCAGTAAAAAACAACACTGACCTAGTAACAAAAATAAAAGACATACACATCCCCCATAACGCCACATTAGCCTCCTTTGACATTAAAAACCTGTACACAAACATCCCCATCTCTGAAACAATCACCATCCTACAAAACAAACTCAAACAGAACAACACACCAGACGAACTTATCAATGAAATAACAGAAACTCTGAACATTATCACAAAACAAAACTACTTTACTTATAACAATAAATACTACACACAGAACGACGGCCTACCCATGGGCTCCCCCATATCCAGCATTCTAGCAGAAGTCTTCCTCCAACACTTAGAAAAAACAAAAATACTCACAAACAATGACAGACACTCACATAAAATACTATATTGGCACAGATACGTTGATGACATTCTAATACTAACAGGGGAAACAAAAGACAATGTGAACAGTTACTAACGCACATAAACAAAATACATAAAAACATAACCTTCACTGCCGAATACGAACACAACAATACCATAAACTTCTTAGACCTCTCCATCACAAAACTAGAACACAGGCACAAATTCAGTATATACAGAAAACCAACTACAACTGACACACTAATACACAATACCTCCAATCACCCAATACAACACAAACTAGCTGCTTTTAGAACCATGATACATAGACTTAACAACATCCCCTTAGATGAAATAGACTACAAAGACGAACTAAACACGATAAAATATCTAGCAGAATCTAACGGTTATGACAGAACAATAGTCAGTAAACTCCTACACAAAACACAAAACAAACAACAGACAAAGACAGAAAACAACAAATTCATAACACTAACATACATCAACAAACAAACAGAAAAAATTTCCCACAAATTCAAAAAAGCAGGATACAGAATCGCTTACAAAACTACTAACAAAACAGAACACACACTATCAAAACGCATGCCCAAAGCACAAAACAAATTCGATCTACCCGGTGTATATAAACTAAATTGTTCAAATTGCAGTAAATTCTACATAGGCCAGACAGGACGTAGCTTCAAACAGAGATACATTGAACACACAAAAGCACTCCACACCACTACAGAATCTACCTTCGCAAACCACCTCATTGAAGCAAACCACACATATAAAAACATCGACAATAACATGAACATACTACACGTACACACAAAAGGCCGAAAACTAGACACTCTAGAACAATTAGAAATATACAAACACACAAAAACAAATAAAAACGACATCCTAAACGAACAGACACAATTCAAATCGCACGCATTATTCGAACACATCTCACCACACACACACAGCTTCAATCTTTCGAAACACTTTCTCGTCGCCAACAACAAGACGAGCAGCGCTACTAACGACAGCCTTTGATGAAGCCTTCTATAGGTGAAAGCCGGTTTAGGCTGTAAGGTAAAACTTTACGTTTTTACTTATAAAAAACTTTGTGTTCCGAGTCGTCAATATTATAGTGATATTTAGTTAAGTAACGGACACGTCATGGACAACGAAATCCAAAAATTTAATACAGTGTTCAGTACTTATTGTATTATCGTTTCTTGCGTCAGTATACAGGTGTATTATATTATACTGCTAATAGCTTACTCGTAAACAATGTAAATTGTTAACTTACACATTTATTACTTATTTTTGTATATTTGTTTATTATGATAAACCTACCATAAGTATCGTACTTACCATAATTTTTTGTGTACGTGTCTACGTAAGCATATCTGTTGTTGTGGGTCCAGAGTCCGTATTAAGAGTAAATAGAGACAGAGTTGGGTCTTGAAATAAAAGTACCAACATCAATATGATTTGCAACCAACTTACTTTTTATTATTTTTCATTTGCAAGTGTGAATCGTAATTACAAGACAATTGCCGTCTCATAGCGACCCAAACAAAATGGTGGTCGTTTCCTTACTTTTCTATTCGTTAATCGTGACTTTAAAATTTAGTTATAATTTTTTATCAATTAAATATTTTTGTTATTTTGCAGCTGCTAACTTAATAAAGTGTTCTATTGAACTTAGATTAATCTTTTACGCAAACCAACGCCTCAGATTGGCTGCCGGCATTACTTCTAGCACGCTTTCTTTCTCACTTTCACTTTCTCATTTTAAAAATTATTAGAGGTACATTTTTGTTTAATGTATTGTTAATTTTGAGCTCAATGAATTTTATTGCAAGTTTGACTTTCCTGAATGTAGACTCGAAGTTCTAGGGGATGGTTTCACATTGCTGATCGGTCGAGATTTCCTGGTTGCATTTGTTTTCTGTTTCTGTCGCACTGACTCTAATTTGGTATCTTTAAAACTTTTATTCACTAGTTCTAAGTCATATTGTATCTACTGTTACTGTTTAAATTACATTTTTGATGTTTTAAAACACTTTGCTGGCATTACTTGCCGGCAAATTTCTGTAACGTGTTGCCGCTTTGGCGGTATTATAAAGACTGGGGGGATGCAAAGTACACTTTTACGTATGTGTGTGTGCATCGACGTCATTGTTCTTTGTCTCAAAGCAGGAAACGCCCTGGTTTATGCGTTATTTTCGTTACGTCATTCATATTTTTAATGACGCCTTGCATTGTTGACCAATGAAAAATTATATTAAGAGTCTGTGTTAACTCATGCAACCATCGAATGTGTTCTACTTTGCACGTACGCCCTTGGCCTTGGAATCGTCCGCACGAATGTAACTGCGTTGTTTTCGTCAAACAAAGGGAAAAATTGTCCTACCCATACACATGTGTGTAAAATACAATGAAATACAATAATTTAATACCCCTTGGCCCATAAATCTGAAATCAGGCTTTTTGTCCTGTTACAAAACCCCCTCAATGAAAGGTTTGATGCCGAAGCATAAAAACTTTCACTGACTCATTCACTCTCTAAAAGGATCAGCTCAGATATGTTGCCACAACCCCCTGTAGTGTTAATATAAAAAGGAATATAATCACTTACCCTTGGTCCAATGATGATGATCGTACCATCTGACCTTACTGGACTTCTCAGGAGAGATCCCAACACCATAAGGCCATTAGGCACTTAACGCTCCTGTTCTGACGCACCGGCCAGCTCAGGACCGCTGTCACAACACCACCAAACTCTGAAACATGCAATACAAAATTTTAGAATAGTGGCCTTATCTATCTCCATATCCACAACTGATATGTCTCCCCTTAGTTGCATTGGTTTGTGTTTTGAGGCATTGGTTTGCTTACCTCTAAAATTTTCAAACAACAAGTCACAAGATTTAAAATAGAATGGCCTTCTCTTTTTATCTTGCCATTTTCTCCGAAACTGGCCTTCAGTCATTACTAATTCATTCCTTCCATCACAAGAGAAAATATACATCCTTATAGTAATACCCTAACAAGTAAAACAAATCTTTCAAATTTCAAAACAATAACAACTCATCATCTTTATTACGTCAACAAAATTTAACTATTATGGCAAATATCTCAAACATTTTAAAAATTTTCTTTACTCATTTTTCTTTATTCTTGTATTTCTTTGCAACAAAATCAAACTATATTCTTGTTCAAAACCATTTCTAACCTTATCTTTCTAACATATTAACACTGTTACCGTCGCTACCCCTGTAACGACCTCCTAACCACACACACTATTGTACCCCCACTGGACTTGTATGTATTGTATTGTACGCCCAGGTGCCTTCACAAAGACTGAACTGGTGGAGGAGTTTTGTCATCTCCTTGTCTTTGCTTCAGCGTCACATTAAGGGCAGTCCGACACGGAAAATTTTTTTTATTTTCAATTTTGGGGTTTTAATTGATTATTATTCTCTGAAATCTCCTCTTTACAACCATATATAACACTAAGAATAAAAAAAATTATTTGCCTTTGAAAAAAATGTTTCTGTAACATATGTTCCGACCTTTTTCCGACAAAATTGAGTGACTTTTGAAATATTACTGTTCACACATAGTAATTTTATCTAAGTTACGAGGGAAATTTCATTCTGTGCAATTTTTAGGTTGGCTACTCTGCTGTAGTGTTTTATAGTCAGCTGTTTGTGTGTTCTGTTTACTTGGTTATGTTTTGAAGTAAGTTGTACAACAGTTGTAGTTACTATTATTTTGTTTAGTTTGAAGTGAAGTGAAGTCAGTGTGTGTTTTTATACAGTAAAATATTGATTGAAGTGATCATCATGAGAAATAAAAAAGATTGGGTCAAGAAATTCTTGTTACAAAGTAAGAAAAGGTGGTGGAAAATTTAAGGCTAGAGAACATAGCACACCATCTCCTGTGTCTACTACCTCTCAGACTTCTTCAAGATCCAAAGAAAAGCTTGGTAAGAACTTTTCTAACTATGAGAGCAAAAAGGAAAACTTGGAATACCAAATACTTGATCTAGGCCAATTTGAAACCACACTAAGAGAGGTAGCAGTTTGTAGGTTATGTCATAGTTACCTAAAGTTGTCAACCAAAACCTTGGTGGGTCTTGCGATGGAAATTACTATTTCTTGCACAGTATGTGACCAATCTAATAAAAGTTTTATAAACTGTGATAAAGTATGCATGCCAGAAATCAATAATGAAATAGGCCTAAAGCAAGACCAAACTTTTTATGATTTAAACCTAAGGTTAGTATATGGTTTACGGACCATTGGCAAAGGCGAAACTCCAGCGCAGTCACTTTGTGGAATATTGAACCTACCTGCTCCTCCGTCGAAGTTCAAAAATCATGAGGCTTTCTTGGGCCGTATTTGTGAAGACCTGTGTAAACAACACATGAAAATAGCAGTGGAAGAAGCTGTCAATGAGACTGAGGATCCAGGTAGTAGAAAACTTTGTGTTGCAGTAGACGGCTCATGGCAAAGAACAGGCCATGTTTCACTGAATGGCATAGTTTCGGTGACTTCTGTCGATACAGGCAAAGTTTTAGATGTACATGTTTTGAGTAAATATTGCCTGTGTCCTGATAAGAACAATAAAGTGCATTTAGATTCCTGCAAAGCTAACTATGTAGGAACTAGTGGAGGGATGGAAGTCGATGGTGCCCTAAACATTTTTCACAGGTCGACTTTGCTGTATAATGTGAAATATACAGAGTATTTGGGAGACGGTGACACCAGTGCTTTTTTAACAGTTAGTAATTCTATGCCATATGGCCCAGATGAAGTCATAAAAAAGCTGGAATGTGTAGGACACATCCAGAAAAGAATGGGAACAAGGCTTCGTAAATTGAAAGAGAAAAAAAGAGGGGTTGAGTTAGCGGACGGTAAAAAGCTGGGTGGAAAAAATCGTTTGACAGATGCTGCAATTCAAAAATTGCAGATATTTTATGGCTTGGCCATTCAAAGAAACACAAAGAGTGTACAAGATATGAGGACAGCTGTGTGGGCCATTTATTTTCATGTACAATCAACCAATGCCAAACCTACTCACAACCTGTGCCCAAAGGATGAAGACACTTGGTGCAAGTTCAACCAGTCTCTCCGAACAAAAGAACACTATGACCACCAAAAACATTTCCACCTGCCAGAAGCTGTGATGTTAGAGATGAAACCCATTTTCAGAGACCTTTCTGAAACTAGCCTCTTAGAAAAATGCCTCTCAGGTAAATCTCAAAATCCAAATGAGTCACTGAATAATGTGATTTGGGCACGCATCTCGAAAAAAACATTTGTTTCTATAGAAACCTTGAAGTTTGGAACATTTGAGGCAGTTTCAACCTACAATGAGGGTTATGTCACTAAAATTAAAATTATGGAACATTTAGGGTTGCCAGCTGGCTCTTACATGGTGAAAGCTATGAAAAGACTTGATATAGCTCGTGTTCGCAAGGCGGAAAAGGCTGCGTTGGACCTTGAAAACAAAATCTGACAGGCCAGAAGTTTGGAAAAAAGGAAGTTAGAAGACTTATATAAGGATGAGGAGGACCAGGACAACACATCCTACAGTTCTGGGAATTACTAGTATAACTATTCTTGTAAGTATGCCTACTTTTTGTTCAGCCCTCACTGTTTTCTGCGTTTTCTGAAAATATGCTTTTTGACAATTTTGATGTAAGCTGTAGCAAATACTAATAGAGATATCATTACCAAATTTTTTTTTTATCTTTTTGACAACAATTACTAGTTCCGTACGGAAGGGTTTTACAAAATTTACATCCCAGCCTGAGAAAAAAATTTTTAATAAATTGTTTTTCATTAAAATTGTAAGTACTTTTTAAAAAATTTAAAAAATATAGTATTTTTATTTTATTTTGAAAACCCTCCGTACGGAAATAGATAAGGAGCCAACCTTCAAAATAAAAAAAAAAATTAAGTTGTTACCTCTTACAGTTTTTGAGATATCATGCATAAAGTTAACATTGAGTTTATATGCGGGTCGGACTGCCCTTAAAAAAAATTTAGATATCATAATATCTATCATAATATATATAAGTTACATAGTTATACGCCCTTAATGCGGGTCTATCACCATAATAAAACATAATAAACATTGAACATCAAACATTAATATTGTTACATTTACATTACATAATTCACATTTAAATAACTTGTATCACACTTTATAACATTATTACTATCAACCCTCTATTCAACTTTTATTATTTAACATTTATTATATCATTAGATTCTATAAAAAAATTTTTCAAACTTATTATCAACCTTGCTGTTACATCACCTTTCTACTATGAATTTTCCTTTTCTAACCTTTCCTCAGTCCTTATTAGTTTGGGCTATTCTCTATTATTCACTATTATCTATATCTTATTTTGGCATTTATCCATCTAACCTTACTACCCCTCTTTTTTCTACTAACAACCGCTACTAACACCCATATTTATATATTATGACACCAATCTCTCAATAATAACTCCCTTCACTAATTCCACTTACCTCTGGCACCGCTCGTCTTTGTACTAGGATGTGTGTTCCCTACCTGGCCATACACATTCCTAACCATTTGCCCTCCACCAAATATCGGCAAACACTCTAACCCAAATTGCTCCGCCTGCCACAACACCGCACGCTGGTGTCTTGCCACGTCGCACGCTGATCACTCCTTACACCCCTACCCTTACTACAAAATATCATCATCAATAAATATATTTACCATTCACATTACTCACCTCTCTACATATAATCACTAACTACTGTGTCCCTAAAATATCTAACACTCTCTTTGTGTATCATCTGTAGCTCAACTTCTTATTTATCTAACTCCCAAAAACTTTACTTAACTAACCTGCCTTATTTATCACTATCCCCAAACCTCTTTACAACATTTCACCTTAATATACCACTAAAAAATTCATCCCTCGCCTACTAATAACAATACATCTCAATATCCAAATATATTACATGTTTAATCATTTATTATCCATTAGAATCTAAATCTCATAATTATTTAAAATCATCATCAATTATTTAAAATTCTACAGTACATGGTTTACATAAAAAATACACAAAATACACAACATCAAGAATACACAAATACATTGACATTAATACACACAAAAAAATATACAATCCAAATTATCATTTTATCATTTACCAAAAATCAGTTCATAAACAGTCCATTTCAAAAACACTGTCCACATAATTAAATGTTCATTAACACAATAAAATATCTATCCTCCATCGTCAAACAATAATCTTATCTTCAGTCTGTACAATTTATTTTTTATTAAATACATTATATTAACATCATTAATATAATACACATTTAAATTCTTATATTTTATAAAACCATCATAATTAATAGGGTTATTACCTACCAATTCATCATACAACCTGTCACGATTGGTTATTGTCCTGTCACCTCCAGTATAATTAGTCACCACTAGGTACGTTATAAAGTCATTATTTTCATTATCATCTTCCCCTATTACTGCTATATCAGCTTCATTACAAGGTAAGTATTTACTTTTATTATACATCATCTCTACTCATAACTTTTCCATAAATTCTTCATACTTTCTATTTATCTTAAAAATCTCTATTTCTCTCTTTCTCTCACAATACCTCTCTACACTCTCTCTCTCTCAATATTTGCAGGGGACACTAATTTACAACTACTGCACCACCTGTGAAGTGCACAAAAAAAAACCAGGGACAACTTTATTTGTAGACCTATCGTCTCCCAAATATATATTGAAGGCACTCTCGTCCTTCCTCAACACATGTATTTCACCCCCAACTACGCCATTAAGGGAAAAATTTACCCCCTGCAACTCTTTTACAATTATATTCTCCCTCCAGTTTCTCTTTAACTCATCCCACACAAACATCTCATTATTATCATATTCTATTCCCTCTAAACTTTCATTATCACTACCCATGTTTACATAATCATTTTCTAATATCATATTTTTATTTTTATTATTACAGTTCTCTCCCTTATTCATGTTCAAATTGTCATCTATTTCTTTAGTCTTATTTTGTAACATGCTCATTCTATTACTAGCATTATTCTCATGTTTTGATACTGTTTGGTCTATTGTTTCAATATGTTTGGTTATGTCTATTACGTTTGATTCAAATTTCTCTAGCTCATTTTGTAAAACATTAGTTTTAATTTCTATCTGTTTATTTACTTCACATTTAGTTCTACTTTCTATCTGCTCATTAACTGTGGTTAAACATTTATTCTCTATTTCTTTATTTTGTGTTTCTATTTGGTTTTGAACTGTCTCATTTACTGTCTCATTAATTTTATCGATTTTGTTGTCTAAATTCTTTACTTTACTCGCAAATTTCTCATTAACTGTCTCTACTGTCTGTTTCTGAATGTTGTTACAACGTATCTCTATCTCATTAATTCTCTCATCAAAATTACAATTTTGTTTCTTGATTTCATTAATGTCACTTTTCAAATCACTAAATTTCTCATCAAATTTATTATTTTGAATTTCAAAAAGTGTTTGCATAATTTTTACAATCTCGTTCTCTTCGGTTCTTTTATTTATGACTGGTGTTGATTGATCGCCTTCCCTCATAATTTGTGATTCACTAATACTTATTTCACTACTGTTTGCCATTGTGAAAAAATTGTTAATGAACCGTTGCTTTCTACATACGTCACAACATAACCTACAATCGTACTTCTGACTTCAATACCCACTCCGTCTCTATATTCAGGCTTATTATATAAAACTATAAAAAGAATATCCTTATATAGTCACCAGTTCGGGCGGCCAATTGTTAACTTACACATTTATTACTTATTTTTGTATATTTGTTTATTATGATAAACCTACCATAAGTATCGTACTTACCATAATTTTTTGTGTACGTGTCTACGTAAGCATATCTGTTTGCTGTGGGCCCAGAGTCCGTATTAAGCGTAAATAGAGACAGAGTTGGGTCTTGAAATAAAAGTACCAACATCAATATGATTTGCAACCAACTTACTTTTTATTATTTTTCATTTGCAAGTGTGAATCGTAATTACAAGACAATGGCCGTCACATAGCGACCAAAACAAAATGGCGGTCGTTTCCTTACTTTTCTATTCGTTAATCGTGACTTTAAAATTTAGTTATAATTTTTATCAATTAAATATTTTTGTTATTTTGCAGCTGCTAACTTAATAAAGTGTTCTATTGAACTTAGATTAATCTTTTACGCAAACCAACGCCTCAGATTGGCTGCCGGCATTACTTCTAGCACGCTTTCTTTCTCACTTTCACTTTCTCATTTTAAAAATTATTAGAGGTACATTTTTGTTTAATGTATTGTTAATTTTGAGCTCAATGAATTTTATTGCAAGTTTGACTTTCCTGAATGTAGACTCGAAGTTCTAGGGGATGGTTTCACATTGCTGATCGGTCGAGATTTCCTGGTTGCATTTGTTTTCTGTTTCTGTCGCACTGACTCTAATTTGGTATCTTTAAAACTTTTATTCACTAGTTCTAAGTCATATTGTATGTACTGTTACTGTTTAAATTACATTTTTGATGTTTTAAAACACTTTGCTGGCATTACTTGCCGGCGAATTTCTGTAACGTGTTGCCGCTTTGGCGGTATTATAAAGACTGGGGGGATGCAATGTACACTTTTACGTATGTGTGTGTGCATCGACGTCATTGTTCTTTGTCTCAAAGCAGGAAACGCCCTGGTTTATGCGTTATTTTCGTTACGTCATTCATATTTTTAATGACGCCTTGCATTGTTGACCAATGAAAAATTATATTAAGAGTCTGTGTTAACTCATGCAACCATCAAATGTGTTCTACTTCGCACGTACGCCCTTGGCCTTGGAATCGTCCGCACTGATGTAACTGCGTCGTTTTCGTCAAACAAAGAGGAAAAATTGTCCTACCCATACACATGTGTGTAAAATACAATGAAATACAATAATTTAATACCCCTTGGCCCATAAATCTGAAATCAGGCTTTTTGTCCTGTTACAAAATATATGCACCGTACTCCCTGGTTATTAATCTCAATGATTATTTATTAACACTCCTCACGATCTGATACACTGATCGTGGTTACACTTCACTTTATTACGCACATGAATGATTTTATTTTCTTCTTGAGTGCTTATTTCATTGGTTATTATGATACTTAACCTCGTTCTTTAACATGCACTTCTAGTAAAAGTATCACTACTGTTATCGATGCACTAACAGTAATATCTGATGTTACGATGCAACGATCGCAATATTTAAGTATACTTCTTCCTTCTCGTTGATTATTGAATTTTGGATGATAAATCGGCCTGGATTAGTTGTTGTTGATTGAGTGGAAAGAGACAAAATGCTCCTTTGTTTACAATTGCGATCGTTGTAACATCACAAGATGTCACCTAACCTAAGTGTATGTTATCAGATTTTATAAAAACAGAACAACCATGTAAATAGGTATATAATAGTAGAAATAACCAAGAAAGAAGAAACCAAGAAAGAAGAATGAAGCAGAAGTGCCACATGAAACAGTAACCCAAGGGCTGTTTGACACTACAACTAGACTGAGACTAAAACGAACTAATGGACAGAATAAATTTACATTCAGCTGTCAATTCAGTAAATAGTTGATGTAAACCGAATGTCATTTGTAAACAAATAAACATAATCAGTTTAAACACAACCCCTAATAATAGTTTTGGTTATAAATTGGCGCACCAACTAGTGTGGCTTAAAAAATATTAAATAAATATATTTTTTATATTTTATATTAGCCCGGTAGACACGAAAAAATTAACATGCCGCACACCCACCAATACGATACAAGATATAAGGACAGTAGGGTAGGAGAGATACAACGGGATGTAGATGCATACGAAGCGCAGCCCACAGACGAGATGGGAGTTATTACAATCAATAATATCGAAACTAGTAACGACGAAACACCTCACGTAGAACCAGAGATAGAAGTGACGGTCGACAACCAACCCAGATGGCCTGAAGAACTCCCACAACCAAACAGACCATCCGAAGAGGCAAGATGGCATCACATGATGAGGATGATGATGGAACAATTCGGACAGGTTAATAACAATTTTACAAAAATTAATGAAAATTCCAAAAGGGACATAGAATCAATAAATAAAAATATGGAAGCATTACAGGAAGATGGTAAGAAATCCCGGGAAGAAAATCAAAGGAATGTCGAGGTGTTAAATAGAAATATAGAGTCGATAAGGGAGGACCATCGGGACTTAAATAGAAATCTGGAATCGCTTAGTAAAAATGTGGAATCGCTGAAGGAGGACCTAAATAAAAGGATTGACAATACTCATAAGTCCATGGACGCGCTGAACAGTAAAATCGACGATAACTGTCAAGCCATTAGAAAAGAATTGAACACCACCTTAATGAAAATTAGCCAAAAAATGGATGAGATGAATAACCGGAAGTGGGGAGAAGAACGGAAGGTATCCGAAGACGAAAACATGGAACAAATGAATCCAGAGCCTAAGAATAATGAAGAAGGAAAGGATGGTGACAACTCAGAGAGAGGAGAAGTACCAAATGATGAAACCATGGAAGAATTAAGTATACAATTCAAAGACACTGATAAACAAACTGAAAACAAAGAAGACTCGAAAGCATTGGTGCCTGAGGATACACACCATAGGAATGAAGAGAACATTCAGCATAAAGAAGCTATCATTAAAAATGTAAGGAACAAGATAATTAAGAAGACAGGAGAGAAAGAGACAAAGATAAAAAGAATAATACGCTCTAAGAAGACAAGGATTACCAAGGAAATATTAGAAATGACTAGGAGTGGATTAATTAACTTCGTGGACAACCCAAGTATTCATCATAGAGCAAGAACCAATGGTAAGAAGTATAAACCAGACTTCATGAAAATATTAAAAATAAATCACCATAAAACCGTGGGTAAAAAATTAAATAAGAATCCGATTAAATTAAATATACTACCAAATAAAATACACCAAACAAAATCAATCGATTCCTTAATGCATAACCGATCATTAAACCATTTAATTAATGACCCAGATGACGGAACGATTAAAACAACGTTACATGCCATTGACTATGTTATGACGGAGAAGGTCACAAACAATGAGGTATTTAAGGCGAATATTCCTAGAAGAAAGAAGCTTCACAGGGAGAAGGAAAATGATCAAGAACGACTGGACCAGCTTATTGAGGGGTACGCCCAAAGAATAAGGGAAGTGCGGAAGAAGAGGGACCAAGCGGTGGAAGAGTCCAACCAGGAGAACAAAGGTCAACCCGGATTAGAAGATGGGCCAGACATCAATGATAGCCCAGGCCCAGAGTACAACGAACACAGGAACACCAAAGATGATGAGAGGAAGAAAGCAAGGAAACGGGGCGCCAATGACTATCTGGTAGCCGCCAAGTGGAAGAACCGCTTGATAGTAAGGTATCTCCAAAACCACTAGTACGGAACATATGTCAGATATCCCAATTATAGACCCAATAGAGTGGAAGAGCACAAATAACCCCATGAATATCGACGAGTAAGAAATGATTAATATTAAGGAGGGATAATATGTAATAGTAAGCAACATTTCTCACCCGAACGTTTAGGGTATAAAAGATAAAATATATATATTTAAAAAACCACTACTATAAACAAACTCATTTATTCTTAAACTACAAAATGTTGAAGGTAACTAATTAACTATAACTAGTCAATTTGCCTTATCAAGTTACAAAAGTGTGTAGATTTAAGATGTAAGCCAATCCATTTGTTACTGATGAAAATTTACCCGATCTATCACCCCAAGGGATAGAAAATTATATAAGGTCAATCAAATGATTTAATAAGAAAATACAACTACTGTACTATACCTAGAGAAAAATATGTATCCAGATGGATATTCTATGTAACTTAATGTTTATAAAATGATTATTGTATACCTCTCATAAAACTCAAATGTTAAATTAAATCGTCCAGAATAAAGGTTCACCCAACTAACCTTTGAAGGAGTAGAGAGGCAGTATAACAAAGTGTGTAAAATAAAAAGAAGGACATTATTATGGAATGGAAGGAAAGAAAAAAATAATATTTGTGAAACAAACCATGTAAACCCCAAGAATGTCTATGAAATTAGATATTAGTATGTTATTATATTGTCAAATGAAATTGTAATTACAGCACAGTATATAGTATATAAAATCATCCAGAATAAGTGAAAACCACCATCACTTGAAGGAGTAGAGAAGAAAAATAACAAAGAGTGTTAATTGTAAGATAACTATTGTTATAATGGAATGAAAGGAAAGAAAAATGTTTGTCAATTATCAAATACTATACATCACCAAAATATGTCAGAGAACATAAAAAAAAAATAATAAATAAAAAAAACCATTTAGTATACAAACCATGTAAGAAAAAAGCCCTGATAATTCAGGATGAATATAACTCGTTAAGAAAGATTTAATGAACTATGGTGAAAACAGAAATATATTGTAGACTCTAGATGGAACAAACCAAATGCATAAGTACTGTAAGCATCAAAACAAGTGTATAATCTTAAGAATAGTTAAATGAACCAAAACAAATTGTTAACTAGTACATAAGTAACTATATAGCTGATAAAAGCATAGCTAAAAAACATCAAGTCTAAAAGGAGTAGTTACCTGTAAGAAAGAAAGTATGTTAGCAAGTATAAAGATGGAAATGTGATCTAAATGAAAACCTCTGATACCTTGAATATTATAGTGAATATATTATATTATTGAATATGAATGATATGTGATATTTTTTTGAGTTGTGATAGTGCAACTATTGCCAGGTGCAATGTTTATTTTTTACTCAGACAGAGAAGAGTAATGCCTCTGAATCTGAGAATGCGTAGTGAGGAACGGCAGAGGATGTTAGCCATAGTGAGCCACCCTGATTCCGAAACCTCTACAACAGTTAGGGAATTATATTGTTTTATTGTATCAAGGAATATTATGAAAGAATCTGTGAGGTATGAATTATAATAACCATTAAGATAATCACGAATGCAAAGATATGTGATGAGAAAGTAGAATGTGAATAAGACAGGGAATAGTTAACTTGAGAAACAAGATCAATTATAGTTAAATGACTTAGAGAGTAAGCAGCTTGAAAATACTAGTAAATTAAGAATTGTACCATTGGATAAAAAGCCAACCTAGAGTAATACACCAATAATATGTTTAAAAAATCAAAGAGTACAAGAGAAAAATTTTTTTATTGAAGTATACTAAGAAACTGACATGAATTGATAATTTTACAAAAAATAAATTTTTTCAAATGATCAATTTTAAAGAGGGTGTATATGTAACATCACAAGATGTCACCTAACCTAAGTGTATGTTATCAGATTTTATAAAAACAGAACAACCATGTAAATAGGTATATAATAGTAGAAATAACCAAGAAAGAAGAATGAAGCAGAAGTGCCACATGAAACAGTAACCCAAGGGCTGTTTGACACTACAACTAGACTGAGACTAAAACGAACTAATGGACAGAATAAATTTACATTCAGCTGTCAATTCAGTAAATAGTTGATGTAAACCGAATGTCATTTGTAAACAAATAAACATAATCAGTTTAAACACAACCCCTAATAATAGTTTTGGTTATATCGTTTATATAGTTTTTTTAGAAGTCCGCTAGGCAGTGTCGGCGGGTTTCTAAAGTAGTCCGTGACTGGTTGAAAATGATGTCATGGTGACGTAATTCTATTTATAGGCATTACATATTTGTATTCGGAGCATCATTGTCGCTATTGTTATTATTTCATTGTATTTATTCGAAATTCACCAAATTTATGATGCTAACATTTATAACTCAGTTATTACAATTTCAATTCAGGTTCTATTACTATCATTGTAAAGCTTGTTTATTTGTCTTTATTTTGACATGGCTTGACGCCAGTTTGGTCAAGTTTTCATTAACATTTCTTTATTCTAAACTAACTAATGCATTGTTTACATTCGTCGTCTGCTAAATGTTGCAGATCCGACTAATAACTTTTTCTTAATATTTGTTTAATTATTCTTAATTTCTAATTTGAACATGATTATTGATTAAAAAGAACACCTTATTATATGTACATGCTGTATCCAGCTGAACGATATTAATTATTAGTATATATTTGTTGATTTTTTATCATAAACTTCCATATTTAATTATTTTTACTTCAACATGTCTTTCTTATCTCTTATTCTTAGAACATCACTCAAGTAGTGGTGCTTTACATTCTTTTTGTCATTATCATTATTTTACTTCCCTATGCTTAGTAGGGTCTCTACCTGATTCTTATTTTCATGACTTAATTTGGTCATTCTGGGTTTGTTATCATTCCTTTACAATGTTTTGTTCCATGACTATTATGATATTTCTTTACATATTTTATCTACTTATAATGTTACCTGAATACATTCAGTGTTTACATTGATGGTTATCTTTAATCTATTATAACACATATTATTGGTTTTCTTATTATCTTTTACAGTTTATTATTAATTCTAGTATTGTTCTTTATATTCGTCTTTTTACATCATTACTTTGACATGGATCAGCTAATGTGCTGTTTCTATTTATAATACATGATACAAATATTATTCATGTCATTTCTTATCTTACTTATTTTATTTGATTTTATTCATCAAAGGTTTTATTGAGCTCACTTAACAGTTTATGTGGGAAACTTGTCTTGTCATTTCGTCTTTGTCATTCTGTTTATTTATGTTGTAGTGTCATTTTATGCAGATAGTGGATTTACCACTGTTTACTTGAATTTCTTCTTTCCTTTCATTCTTTATTTGTTTATCATTTTTACTGTTACATTCTTCCTGGTTACTCATTTATAGTTATTCTAGTATCATTCACCCTTCTGGTGTTTATTTTGATTATGGAACATTTTGTGATGTTCATCTTTAAACCGTGTATACAAGTGATTGTCAATGTTATCACTCACAATAAATACGTTTGTAGTTCATATTCCTTCTCTGTGATGGCTCCCTTAATACAGATAGATTTTGCTGAAAAACGCCTTCAAAGTCGTCATGGAGAGATGCTATACTTTGTAGAGTTTCTGCAATTTTCTTTCGGCAGTACAAAATGTCACTTGCTTGAGTCTGTCATCTGTATATGAAAATATTTTATCGAAAGTATTTTGTCTCTAACACTGACGAAAATTCACTAATGGAAGCTAAAATATCAGACTCGATCTCTTCAAGGTGGTTTAACGTGGCATTGAATACGTCACACAATTGATGTATGTTCCTGTACATGGTGTTTACAAGTCTAGAGGAATAATTCCACTTTATTGGGCACAGAACGGGAAGTCATCGCTGCACAGACTCATATAAAAATTTAGTGCATTTTGGAGATCTCAAAAATGGTGCAATACCACTAGTGTGCTACATAATATTTTCTACTCGAGTATTTGCCTGACACTTTGAGACAAAACAAGGTTTAAATATGAGCATATCAATGTACAAAGAGAGCTTGCAGATTAGTTCTTTAAATTACGGTCTCTACTCCAATTAAAATTTCCCCATTGTCGCCGCCCCATCGTAGGCTTGAGCGACTAGCACTGCATTCAAATTCAGTCAGGAACTGGGGAATGAGCGTTACAACAGCCTGGGCATGTCGATCACAACTTACGTCATTGAATCCTAAAAATCTCTCTTTAATTACCCATTGTGCGCATAATGCAAAACTATAGAGAACTATGCTTTATTTGAAATATCTCTGGTTTCATTGACTAATACAGCTACAAAGTGCACCTCCTTTGTGTCATTTTTTATAGTCACTAAAAGAACTGAGCTAATCGCTTCAATGAGATTAGACAGTTTCCTAATCACAGCAGTTGTTCCGCAAGAAGAGGATGATACTCGGTTGTGTACTTGAGATGTTCTACGTAATTGCCGTCTTTTCCATTTCGTCGTGTCCTCAAACTGATAATTCTCATTTAACGAGATATCAAACAGCATTAGTCTCCTAAGAAAATCTCTTTTGCATTGAACCTTCTGATTGTTAGCCAATATCTCCGATTTAAATTGGTCATCTAACGCAGTTTCTATTCTACTCTGACCGAAAGCAGCAATACACAATGATGAACGAAGATGATTCACAGTAATTTCATGGCCACCAATAGATCCAGCTTGGTTTCCTAAATGTTTGAATCCAGTCTTGGCCTAGGCAGTGTTCTTATCCTTTCCAAACAACAAACAAAACCAGCAAAATAGTGCAATTAGCTCAGCACTGCCAGCCAACCACTCACATGTGCTGTACATACTAGACTGGAAATGCCTAGTAAACTTTCCAGACTGCTGGGTTAAGTTTAAAAGATTCAGGACCGCCTTACCAATTTTTATCGTTTCAGTTTTTTCATTGAATGACCGGAAAGAAAAAAGTTTTGCCGAAACGTCTTTTATTATTCAAACCGACACTGTAGAAAAAATATTACACCTACACTGAAACTATTCTAAAATATATAACTATAACTTCAAATATAATGTGTATCGCTTAAATACAATGTAAATAAAATGTAAGATGCACTATTTAATAAGGTATAATTATAACTTCAAATGTTAAAAACGGAAACGCATATGGTTTAAATGTGGTACTAAATAAAGTAACACGCACAGCGATACCAGCAAACTCAACACCATGCAGTCCAGCTCAACCCAAGCTAGCATCACTTACACCAGCCACTGCAGAGGCGGTTTTCTATCTCGCTCTACGTGCGCGCGCATCTTTTTATACCAGGCTACCTCTAGCTGCAACGAACCTGCTTCACCTACCACTGGAGATCCAGCGTGTGAAATCAGTCTACTTAAAAAATGTTTGAAATAGTCACGTAGAGAATTCCAGTGAATTTTTATTTTGGTTACTTATTTACTTTTAATAACTGCAGTTTTTGTGTCTCTAATCATTACTGAAGCAGTGCTTCACTTGCTTCCCTTCACCACACGCCATTGGTTATTGTGTATAGTGAATGTTAGTTACTTATACAGTAGTAGCAAATTCACTGTTTCTACTTTGTTAAATACTGATTTCATATATTCAGAAATGTGATTTTTCAAAGAACTTCCCACCTGAAACAATCTGACCAACTGAAACAATTTCAAACCGTTAAAAATAAATAATAATAATAATTGTAAACGTTTCCTAGTACTATTCTTAATAACCGTTATAATATTTCCCCAAATGATTTTAATTCATAGTACTAGAAAGCAAATTTAGTTTTCTAATTTCACGATCTCCAGCTTAACCACGGAGTAAAGTTTGTACATCACTACTGAATATATGACCTTCATTAAATAACAATAAAACAGTATTTGTGAATGACATGTCAGAAAACATAGCTCAACAAAATTGTTTAATAAAGCCACAATAGTTACTTCAATATTTGATAATTATGCCTTGATTCATATTTTACCATTAATGTCACCAACAACACAAAATAAGTCACTCAGTTTATAACTACGTACAAAACAGAACTGTTGATAATGATTTGTATATACTTTTCCAACACAGAACACTTATATTAGTGTTCCATGTACAAATCATTAGTAATACACATCACGGATAACAAAAATCAATTTTAAAGTCATTGTACTGGTATCCGCGTCACAATTATTATAATTAAATTATTTTACCTTAATCCGTCACTGTGACCGCTTGGTTCCTGTCTTCTTACGCGTTTCGGATTAAACTTAATCCATCATCAGAGTAAAAATCCGTCAGTTATGACTTCGTTAAAACATTAAAAGGAGACACTAAAGTACATCTATGTATATATTATACAAACACAGCGACGTACGCGGATGTGAGTGCGCACTCGACACCGGCTGAAGACGTACTGTGTTGAAGGCAGTACGTCTTCAACCGGTGTCGAGTGCGCACTCACATCCGCGTACGTCGCTGTGTTTGTATAATATATACATAGATGTACTTTAGTGTCTCCTTTTAATGTTTTAACGAAGTCATAACTGACGGATTTTTACTCTGATGATGGATTAAGTTTAATCCAAAACGCGTAAGAAGACAGGAACCAAGCGGTCACAGTGACGGATTAAGGTAAAATAATTTAATTACAAAAATCAAGAATTGTGGATTTCTATAATTGTACACTTATGGGACCCCGTTAGGAATCTACACAGTATCTGCTTAAAAATGTTGTCGAAAATAGCTGTCATGAATAAGTCACACTTATTGCTGCCATTTTCACATTATAGTGGTTTAAATAAATTAGAAAAATATGTACACAGTTATACTTATGTATGTTACGTATGTATGTTATAATACGTATTGTTATGAATAACAATAATACATGGTGTACATACATATAATGAAACTCACCTGTGAAAATGTTTCTGCTTTCCATATGTGTATATATCCATTTAATGAAAGAGCAGCTAATTCTTTACTTTGTTTGTTAAAAGCGAGTGCCCGAACTTTTTGAGCAGACTTACAGTCTTTTACAGTAAGAGCCTGGACAGAACTGTATGATGGAATCCCAGCACCATCTTCATTACAGTCTGGATCGTCTATCTTCCATAATGCCATTGTAGCATCACGTGAGCCAGACACCAGAAACTGGTCATCAAGCCAGCACATGTCAAAAACCCAGTCTTTGTGTGCACTCTGTACAAATGCAAATAACAAACATATAAACTAAAACCTGTCAACTCATCACATTTCTTATTAATGCATAACCTTCTATCAATTATCCAGCATAATTGTGAGCAAATATCATGACAGTTCAAAAACTATGATAATTTACAATTCATTACTACAATGTAAGAAATGTTATAAATAATAATAGAGCTATATATTTTTCATTTCAATACTGTCTGGACTTGCCTAACCTATAAATCTGGTCAGAATTAAATATTTTTTTTAACAAACGTGCTGTTTACTTGTTATATACATCAGCCATATAGGTTTATAACCAGCCAGCATCCAGGCAATGACTTTCATGACTGCAAAAGAAGAAGGAGGAGGATAAGTAGACGGAGGAGGATATTTTTCATTTGCTGCAAATATTTGTAGACACCTATTCAATTACAGCATACTCCTGATAATTCAAGCCAACGTTCTGTGTAATCCAAGCCTTTTGGATAACAATTTTTATTTTATCTTTATTTACTTTATTTTTCATTATACAATATGTGAATCAGGGCATTGAAAATACAAATGCTTGAAGAAAAAATATACATCTTGTCTACTACAATCTCTTTTAGAATCAACTGATGAGGAAGAAAGAGTTATGAGGGAATAATAAAAAAAATCTCACAGTGATGAAGGTAATTTAATGGCTTGTTAGGCTTGTTAAATGAGATAACAGCACACACATTTACAACACTGTGGTAAAAGATTTTATAACACTATGGGCCTACTGAGAGAACATATGAAAGTAAGTGTGAAGAAAATTTAGCATACCTATTCACCAACTCCCAGGTTGCAAAAATGCTGTTGAAACCCATCTTGTAAAGTGGATTGATGCTGATGAAAAGTTTGAAGTTATACACACCATAATTTTAAACAATAGAAACAAAGAGTGATCATGATAGCAATGATGAGTGACAAGCAAATGGGCAAGATTTGTTATAACTACAGAAAGTGACCTTGGAAACAGCACTGTGCTATACAGAACCACAAGAGGAGGTGCTGGCTGATGTAACTACAATGTTACATGATGTAACAGCAAAAAAATGTTCCAACACTCAGAAGCACAACATTCATAAAAACCTTTGTAACCCATAAGTATAATTTTTTAATATATCAACAACAATAACATATGTTCACTTTCATTTAAATGTCTGCATTTTTTGTTTCCTAAAATTCAATACTTTAGGTATTAGTGTAATTCAATATGATACACGTTTCCAATATCAGAGTGGGTCTTATCATGTTCAACTTGAATTATCAGGACTCTACTGTACTTTAACTAACAAAACTATTATTTTATTTAATGGTTCATGCATGAACTCTTGTTGTTTGTATTTAAATTTGTTTACAGTGATTGCAGTAGTATGTTTTCATCATGTATGTCTCCCACATTTGCTCACTAATGAATAAAATTTGATTTCAAAAATGCTTTAGATCAATATGTCGTAAATAAATTGAAAAATCCTGCCCACTGTGAAGGGCATTGTCCTTTCACAATGAGGCAGATGTATTAACAAATTATATTTTATTTTCAACTTAGTCTGATATATCTTAGGCTCTTAGGTTTATTTCAATTAGCCTATACAGCTTTAGGCTATTCATTATCTTAAATCATCCTGGTTTCATCTAGGCTCATTGCAATATCGTGCAGACACAGAAGGCTTGTTAGAAAAATAAAGAGACAGATTTTAATGTTTAAATGAAAAGGTAAAAAATTCAAATTTTTTTTGCATGGTCTTGGTAGGTCATTAACTATTTGCAATCACTGCACGGAAAGGGCTAAAAATTAGTCACATCGACTTAGCCGCAAAGATTAAAATCTTTATTAGTTACTGGTTATAGGTCAATGTTTTTGTATTGCAGAGACTTCTCAGAATTACACAGCAATACAAACATCTCAACAGAGCCGGTCTCAGGACATAAAACTTATTTTTCATTGCAAATAACATTTTATAGTGACCTCTGTGTCCTGTGGAGCAATTATACTCAAGCAATACTTCAAAATATTCCTCTAGAGGAAGTATTACCACAACAGGGTCATTATTATTTTTTGTTTGTTTTTTAATCAAAACCATCTTTTCACCCATCTTCAGCGTATCACATTTTGTGTTTAGTCTATACTGCTTCTTTTGTTTTCTTCTTGCCTAGATTTCTTGAATCTAAAGTTTTACAAACTGCTTCTACAGTTCAAAATCATTCGAGGTTTTTTAAAAATACTTTGTCACTTATACTACTATATTTTTTCATTTTTTTTCATTAAATCTCAACTTCATAGTGCAAATTTCATCTTTAGCTGAATACTATAGCTTTGGCCCACAAATGTTCATTCAACAGATGTAGTCACCAAATCAATCTCACGCAGAATTTGATGGAATTATTTAATTTGTATTATACTTAAAAATGAAAAAATAAATAAAAGAGGTGATTGGTATATGCACATTAGCAGACGCTATTCAAGAACTGATGCCTGTATGCCTGGAATGGAGAGTCATTCATGTTTGATTCGATCATGTTTCAACAAGCAAGTTAATTAGTACACTGTTCTTAAATAAGCCTGTGACGGGAAAGTCTCACTGCAATAAACTTGGATAAAATCAGGTTTAATGAAGGTTCAGAACACTCTAACTTTCATAAGGCTTCTAAATCTATGTGGGTTAACTGCAATAAGTCAGAGACATGTTAGACTGAATAGCAAATAGAATATAATTTGTTAATATGCCCGGCACACTATAAAATGTTAAAACCTTTTGCAATGTGCTGGATTTTCCAATTTGCCTATGACAAATATATCAACATGAAAGGAAATACCTGATACATAGCTGGACTCCATTATAACTAAGTGGAGCTTGTCTGGATACTGTAATCCTTGATTACAAAAACGTACTATGTTTTTGAGTGTCACTTATTAATATATTGTTTTAAGAAAATGAGTGTCCATATTATGCAAAGTCTAGTTTAATATAATCCAGATTATTGAGTGTTTACTGTATTCATAACGTGAAGGGGACAAATACTTAGCTAAGTCTCATCAGGGACATCCACATTACACAAACTAACCTGACTGAAATTACCTGGTGAACAAATTCTGTTGACGAGACAGTCTCAAAGATATCAAATTTTTCACGTGCTGCAAGTTACTGGTAAAGTCAATGCTGCACAAATCAGCCTCACAGCAGACTTTGTTACGCTGATGCTACATAATAACACAAATAGCCTACATGAAGCTAGTTGCACATTTGCTGTACGGTGAGCAGGCACAATATTCCATAATCGTCTAGTGAGCAGTAGCTAACACATATGCATTCAATAAACCTACGACCAATTTTCTGGCACCCTGAACTTCCCAGACAAGATCATACAACAGGCGATCAAGCCTGAGCTACATAAATGCCACATGGCTGCAGTTTAGAGGGAGTTCAGTTTTGTGAACTGTATAACAGTGAATGGTGCATATAATGTATAATCATGTACGTTATGAACAAAAATAGTGACAACTCAATTTGATAGGTGATTTGCTATTCCCTTACCTAAAGTTGATACATAAATCTGACAAGATTCAAAAATTTTTACTGATTCAAGACACAGGAACATGAAATTCATTATGGGCTCATAGTCTATTTCAAAATTGCGGTAAGAATGTAATATCTATTACATCATCTGTTACGGACTTAACTGAGATAACTCTTTCAAAAAGATCCTTGAAGATAATGATCATTAAAAATATTGGTTAACTTAACAAGAGATATCAGGCCTGCTAGGTAATTAGCAGCTATTAAAATGATAGCTAACATTAAAATTACATTTGGCATCACTTTCATGTACATTGTTTTTCATGAAGCAGTTATTGTGTTAGTCAGTAAATACATACTCACACACACACACACGTGCGCGCGCCCGCGGTTTCTGGTATCAGAAAATTAATTTTGTCTGTTTTCTGTTCTGTCATTTTATTTTCAATTGATGTTGAAATAATGGATTTTCAATAGGCTTTCAAAAAATTCACTCTAACATTTTTTGAAAAATTGCGTTGAGGGTTTATCCTCAATACCAAAATAAAGTTTGAATAACACACACACACACACACACACACACACACACACACACACACACACACACACACGCACGCACGCACGCACGCACGCACGCACACACAGAGAGAGAGAGAGAGAGAGAGAGAGAGAGAGAGAGAGAGAGAGAGAGAGAGAGAGAGAGAGAGAGAGAGAGAGAGAGAGAGAGAGAGAGAGAGAGAGAGAGAGAGAGAGAGAGAGAGAGAGCGCGCGCGCGCGCAGTGATGTCATGGAGTACATAGTTTTTATTACCTATTATTATAGGTTCAATTCGCAAGCAATACAACATGCGTTTTTCAGTTCCCATGTTGTGGAATCAGTACCCGAGATAACAATGGGCAGCTGAAACATGATGCTGATGCACTGCCTTCCTTGTATACCAAACTGTTCAAATTGGCAGTCTCATTCTCCTAAGTTATTCCAGTATTAATGGTAATAAAAATGAACCATTATTATTATCATTCATACTCAATTCACACTATGGATAATTGTAAAGAACATATTATGCAATATTACCTCACCAATGCAAACGGGATCTAATGTAGGCAGTCTGTATATGGCAATGTCATTGGAATTCTTAGCACCTGTCGCTAGCAGTGACCGCGAAGGGTTTATCTGCAACGAGTGAATGCCACACTGCTGTTCAGCAGGTGTATCTGAACTTGATGCTGTTCGACCCCCTAATGATGGTATCTGATCTAGCCTCTGTGTCACTACATCATAAACCATTAACTGAAACATATAATGTAACATCTTATACACACTGTACACAACTATACTTATCACTACAATTACACTATCATTAACATGATTAGGTAAAGTTTTACACATATATGGTATTTAATTATTTTGTACCAGTCACCAGTGAAATATAACTGTCTAACACAGGTGACTAACAACAGGTTGACAAAGACTACACTGCTTAGTGTTTGCATAAATAACACTTGTACAAGTTGAAGTAAGTGTAAATTATTAGGTTCGTAATGTGTAAAATTATAACATAGTTTGACGTTTAATAGGCTTTTCCTTAACACCTCCCTATTATCTGACAATTTCGCTTAGCCGACGTTCTGCCGGCCCGTTTATGTCGGATAAGCGAGACTCTACTGTATATATATATAAAAGTCACAAGGCAGATTGAAAAAGGTTAACTAGAGGTCACAACTTTGAATGTAGTGTTAAATTTGAAAATTTAAAAATTTTAGGATACAGATCATAAAAAAATTTACCCAAAAATATATATAAAATTTTAAAATTCATGGCAGATATCAGACTAAAGGGAATGATGTTAACCCAAATCTCAATACACTGTTTGCTTTGAAGGGGCACCACAAACCAAAAATGGAAGTCAACATTTTGAAAAAAATTGTTGAAGTCTGAGTGGGTTCTGCAGCTTGGGGAGCGTAACTGTAATAACTAAAAACTGAATGATAATGAATCACTAACATTAGAGATGGAATACCGTACATAGGAATTGGGCCAATATAAAAACTGTTTTTGTTTATATCTGAAATATTTATCATTTAATTTATTAATATTGTTGATAAATAATTTTAATTGTTAATAAAATATTATTAATATTTATCATTTAATAATACTGTTCTAAATGGTTTTCACGTGCTAAGTGTAATATTAGTTGATTAAAAATATGTACACTTTCCTTTACTAAACTAGATTTAAAAGCGACTAGGCCTAGTTGATACAACTTAACTACAACATAAGTAATTTATACTAAACTTCTTGAGTTAACTTTAATGTGCATGAGTCTGTGTTGTATTACTCTCCTTCCTCTACATCAGTACCAACTCTACAGATGATGCCCTTGAAGTATTGCATATACAGCTTCTGCCTCTGGTACATTTTGAATTATACAAAAAAAAACACTGCAGACACTGAAATGCTCTCTTGCCTAAATTAAGAAATTTAAGGTTGTATTTATAGCTGTTTCATGACAGCTTGAGCAAACTGTTATCTAGTTACTATAAAGAATGTGTAATTTCAAAAAATTATAAAACTCACAAAACAATTTTAAAAACAAACAATATTTGGCCTATAATCCACACGTAAAAAAGTATGACACTGGAACAGTAAACTCTCATGCAAACACATATTTTTAAGTAAACTTATATAACAAAATGTTGCCATGTTTATTTTTGACCTCAATATTCATTATATGATTAAGAACGCCAAATATCAAATGCTAATGAATACACGAGCGGTAATACATTTGTACAACATTTCCTGCTACCTAGTGTGTGCCTGTAATATAATTAACATAGGTCCACAAGCAAACCAGTGAGAAATAATGTCACTGAATGAAGGCAAATGTACACTCACAAACACCTTACTTTTTCTCACTTATTTCACAATTTCTACTTATTAAAAATTACACATTTTGATTTTTAGTATCTTATACAACACATTTATAACAATAACACGCATATTATAAATACAATATAGTGGAATTTTAGTCCTACTGCACTTTAAAAATATCAGTATGGAGAACTTCCATACATAACTTCCATGTTCTAAGATTTATATTTAAAATCATTTTCGAAATGAAATATTACCATAGAAACTACTTCTTTCTACTTACTGCTTCAGCCTTAACCACAGTAGACTCTACTGTGGTCACTAACGTATACCACCTCACGTTATCGCACTCGATTTTCACTGATGATGGAAGTTGATGGCATTCCCGAAATGTCTGGTTTTGTAGAAAACATTGGACTACAGCCAAACATCCCGGGAAGGAATTTTAACAGAAACTACTTCTTTGTTGCCGATAACGGTGTACACATATATATAAAAAATATGCATTAAAATTAATGGCTTGTATAAGTTAATGTTTGATCTCCATTAAGTAGTGCTCAAGTTTCCAAAGTTTTAATATTATGATGTCCGTAATTAAAACATCAGATCAGGTTTAGTGTGTATGAGGGTACACCGTGGACAAAAATTTTCAACATTTCCTTAGAGTAAAGCTGCGAATCTACAGTGTACGTTTCACAGAACAAACACGCGGAAAAGAAGGAGCACTCCGAAGTCACTCATGGACCCTCAGCATCTTGCAGAGGGTTCATTCCCTAAAGACGAAAATTCTGTCTATGAATCGTTCCTCTGTAAACATGTGCAGTTACACTGCCCAGCGATCCACAGGAAGCAAATCGCTATCCACGCTGGACAATTTTTCGGCTTGCACGCGTTATGTTGGTGTGGGTTTCGGCACTTTCCATTTAAAAAGCGTGCAAATGTAAGAAAATAAACATGAGTGAGGCCAGAAATAACGCGAATTGTGTGTGTGTGTGTGTGTGTGTGTGTCCTGCCTTTTTATTGCAGTAATCATAATAATAAAATGGAAACCTAAACATTACATAATTGAGATATGCTTGCCTGCCACGACCGATATATTTTCTCTCATACATGATTTACATAAAATGATAAAATTATAATTTTATTGCCTGGCAACAAAATTATTTTATTTTTAACAATTACCATTGTTTGAAAAAGTTTAAATGAATTTTCAAGTACTTTACTGTTGTTAAAACGTAAAAGGTTGCAGGTGAACTACCCTATTCCCTTAACCGATCTTCACCAAAACCAAAAGGTCTTGAGAACTCTACAATTCAGGGCTGTATGCAAAACATTATTTGATTCTGTTTGAATTTGCGGCTGTTATCGTTAGACATAGAAAAAAATGACCCTTGATAAAAAAACGCTGCAGGTAAACTACCCCTTTCCCTTAACCGATCTTCTCCAAAAACAATAGGTCTTGTGTACTCTACAATTCAGGGCTGCATGCAAAAAATTATTTGATTCTGTTTGAATTTGCAGCTGTTATCGTTTGCCATAGAAAAAAAATCTACAGACAGACAGACACACAGACACTTTTCGAAAAATGACTTTTTTCATGTTTTGAGTGTAGTACAATCAGAATCTGCAATAATCTCGAACAAGATTTTTTTTGCCATCACCATACTGCCATTTCCTTAAGGAAAATGGAAGTAAAAATATAATAAACAATATTGGGTAAATATTGGTTATTAGCATAAGATCAAAAACTGAACTGAACAGATTAAAATACCTTGTTACATTTGGTTCCGAAGACAACCTGACGATCACTAAGCCACTGTGAACAGAATACTTTATTCATATTTGCTAATGTAACCGGACGTTCTTTGAACATATCATGGGTCAAAATGTGTCGTGAACCATAGTTTTGTTTACAGTGTTTTCGTTCTCGCAAGCCACTTTCTCGGCTTCTTATAAAATCAACAAAACTGTAAGATGAACACAGAAGATCTTTCTGTGCTGAAACTGAAAAGTATTCTTCTTCCTCATCAGAATCATCGTAACAAACAAAATCATCTGGTTTTTCTGGCTTCCTTTGTCTCTCACTCTTCAGAGTTCTAGCCCGGGCTCTACGTTCTTCTAAACGTGACGTATAAGCACATGGAGGTTTAGAACCGTATATGGGTATTCTTTTAACGTGTGCCATATTTCTTCTTAAGCGCACACTTATCTTGCGGAAAGCATAAACAGACCCGTATTATAAACGCCTAACAATGCGAGAAATGAGCCACTCGCGACACTTCATGTGAAAACTGACCTCCTATTCTCGGTGGTTACTGAGGAATATAAACAACAATATTACTTCTACATTATTGAACATAACCTAAATTGAACAAACGTCACATTACTAAAAGGCGTTCAGATTACGTTTTATAGTCAGTTCCGAAACTGTACCCGATGCAATCATAAACTCAATTTTCCAAGTCACTCCATCATGTTTCGGTGAATTTCTATTTCACGTCCAAATCTAAAACTTCCGACACTCAACCCTACTGTTAGTATGACGTCACGCGTCATACTATACGAAGGATTAGAGTGAGCGAGTGCCTTCATGATCACAATAAAAAGTGTTCTCTACAACTATTTCTACCGTGGATACATCTCTTTAAAGTTATATACGTAACAGATGATCACCGATTATAAAATGTGGGTCTTGGGGAATAGTCAGCGGCAAAATGAAACTTCCGTCGCCGCGCGTGTACTATATTTCGCTGTCCGATGTGTACACCAACTGTTTTCTTCACAAGTAACTAATACCAGCTTATGGAGGTTATGTACGACAATGTAACTTAAATAAAATTTACTTTGTTAGTGTACATTAAAAGGGTGTATTTATTGGAAGTACAGAAATTAGTTTACATTTATCGCACATAATTACGGTACAGAGACGATTTTGGGAGGTTGTGGCTACGTTTAACAATATAATTTAGCCTTTTTCATTTTTAAAATTAATTAGACTTAACAAACGTTTCCTTAGTTAGTGTACATTCAAAGGCTGTATTTATTGTATGGATAAAAGGCTGTATATAACATTAACGGCTGTATTTATTCGAAGTAAGTAATGCCAGCTTATGGAGGTTATGTACGACAATGTAACTTAAATGAAATTTACTTTATTCGTGTACGTTAAAAGGGTGTATTTATTGGAAGTACATACATTAGTGTACATTTAGCGCACATAATTACGGTACAGAGACGATTTTGGGAGGTTGTGGCTACGTTTAACAATATAATTTAGCCTTTTTCATTTTTAAAATTAATTAGACTTAACAAACGTTTCCTTAGTTAGTGTACATTCAAAGGCTGTATTTATTGTATGGATAAAAGGCTGTATATAACATTAACGGCTGTATTTATTCGAAGTAAGTAATGCCAGCTTATGGAGGTTATGTACGACAATGTAACTTAAATGAAATTTACTTTATTCGTGTACGTTAAAAGGGTGTATTTATTGGAAGTACATACATTAGTGTACATTTAGCGCACATAATTACGGTACAGAGACGATTTTGGGAGGTTGTGGCTACGTTTAACAATATAACTTAACCTTTTAGATTTTTAAAATTAATTAGACTTAACAGACATTTCCTTAGTTAGTGTACATTCAAAGGCTGTATTTATTGTATGGATAAAAGGCTGTATATAACATTAACGGCTGTATTTATTCGAAGTAAGTAATGCCAGCTTATGGAGGTTAAGTACGACAACGTAACTTAAATAAAATTTACTTTGTTAGTGTACATTAAAAGGGTGGTTGTACAGAGACGGTTTGGAAGGTTGTGGCTACGTTTAATTATTTAACTTAACCTTTTAGATTTTTAAAATTAATTAGACTTAACAGACATTTCCTTAGTTAATGTACATTCAAGGCTGTATTTATTCAAAGTACCGGAATTAAAACGTACTTCCAATTTAGAACCTAGTACAATCTAATGTATAACCAAAGAAGTACATTAAAATCCTTTTTTCAACGTAATGCAATAAAAAGCAATGTGCAGTTTCTGTTAACATGCAAATGATTAAGTATTAATAATGGGTTACAGTGGAATTTAATGTTACTACAGTCTGCATTAATGCAAATAAAATTGGGAGAATCTCGTAAACATATTAAAGAATTTATTGCTTGTATATTACACACAAAATTATTACAGTATGGACCTTTGTTAATGAATAGAAACAAATTTGACTCTATACTTTAGTATGTACCAATAAAATTCACCTTTTTTCAAATACCAATATCTGTTGTTTTTTCATACCCTTAAAAAAAGGTCATTAACAACATACATTATGAGAAAACGTGATTACAAATAACCAGCCATTAGTTACTTGTGAAGAAAATAGATATAACATTTACAAACATCAAATCTTCAATTCTCTCCCTATTTGTTTTATATAAACTGGAGTTTCTACTCCAGGTTTTAAGTCCACTAACTACTTAATTAAATATACATAATTGTTCCTGTATCTTGTTGGGTAACATATTATATTAATACATCTGCTTCCTACTCATATGTGCAAACAATGTTTTTAATGTACGGTCCTAACATCTTTGTCAACACTTTATATCTTTAAGATTTAGACAAAGTCTAATGAGCAACTTGGTCTAACCTGAATTTACATGACCTGGCTCAGAACAACTTTATTTTGGCAAATACAAAGATGAAGACTGGTTGCAATTTACTACCATAAATGCCTGGAATGCTATGCATTAAAGAATTTTAATTAACTTTATATGGGGAAAACTGGTTTACATACGTTATTTCTGAAAATAATAATCCTGAAATGTAATCAGTACTTATATCAAGTTAAGTGCAATAATTAAATAGATTCTTCAACTTGCACGTTGCAAACTTAAGGTGCTAAGCATATATACTTTATTTTTAATTTAACATCAATTTATGTTCGGCAACGTTAAAAAGAACATGTTATGGCCTCTGAGAAAGTACACAGTGAGTGGAAGCTGGCTTAAATGAAGGTAAAAATTGTATCTAATAATTAGTGTTCCGTGAGGGCTGATTCTGATTGTACTACCCTCAAAACATAAAGAAAAGTCGTTTTTAGAAAGATGTCTGTGTATAGAATTTTGTCTATGGTGAATGATAACTCCTGCAAATTCAAATAATTTTTTGCATATTGTAGAGGACTCAAGGTCTGTTGATTTTGGTGAAGATCGGTTAAGGAGAAGGGGTAGTTTACCTGCAACGCTTTGTTTTAACAAGAGTAAAGTACTTAATTTTGATAAATAAAGTATCCTGAAAAGGTCATAATAATCCACTGCAGAAAGGTAGATTTAATATCTATAAATGAAAAGGGGTAGGGGGAGTGGATAATTTTCTATAAATGAAAATGATAGGTGAAGGGGAGGGGATAATTTTTTATACGTGTACTACGTTATCAGCAACATTGAAGTAGTTTGTTGATAAAATTCGTTCCCAGGCTGTTTGGCCGTGATCCAATGTTTTCTGCAAAACCAGACGTTTCGGAAGTGCCATCGACTGCCATCATCAGTGAAAATCGAGTGCGCTAACATGAGGTGGTATATGTTAGTGATCACAATTCTGTGGTTGAGGCTGAAGATAGAAGTAGTTTCTGTGGAAATATTTCATTTCTAAAATGATTTCAAATATAAATCTTAAAACATGGTAGTCATGTATGGTTCTCCATACCGGTATTTTAATTATTTGCATCAAATAGTATTATTGTTTAATAAATGTTCTATCCAGATCAAATTATGTGTATAAAGTTCTGGAAAAATTAGACAGGCATAATATTTTGTTTGTTTATTGTAAACTGTATTATGTTTGGAAGTATCCCAAAGTAAATTTAACATTAGTCATGTCAATCAATGAGGCCAGTCCAGTTTTTTAAGGCCAGGAGAATCCTTGAAATGTTTGGAGCATCACTAGGTCATGATGGATCTAATGATCAAACTTCAGTTTCTGTGAAAAACTGGCAGATCTGAGTAGTCACTTGATAAAGGATGTTGTTGTAAAAGCAACAGTTCTTTCAGAATTTTTTATAACCCTGTCAGTCTGCAAATAATATACTGTATTACAGTATACAAATGTAGTGTAATATCTTGTCACAATACTATATGATAAATCTGGATAAAAGGCTCATTTCCAGTAGAAAGGATAACTGGTGTGATCAGACATAACAAATTTGTTGCATTAGTTTTTTGAGAAGTTATTCCTATCAAACTGGAGAAAGCATATTCTCAAACCTTTATGGACGTGTATCATGGAATTTACAGATTGCACCAAAAGAAACAGATAAAATATATCTTTTCAATTAAACAAAAATTGGTCTTGTAATATGATTCGGTAATACAGCAGGAACTAATCAGTTAATTGCTATTACAAAATGCCTTATTCCTTTTCCATGATGATCAGATTTTGCTATACGCCTGCATAAATAAAAATTATTAAAATGCTTAACTCCCAACACAAAGTTGAACACATGATGAAAGTTCATCATGTCACATATTCTAGTAACAAGGTAAGTTTTTGGAATACTGTTTTAGCTGAATTTATACACTAGGAGGACACTCAGCATTTAGTTTGTGTGCGTAACTCTGGTTAATCAAAGAGAATTATTTGTGTAAATTCAAATTTAGTAATACAAATCTACTACTGTAAATGCCTGGAATGCTATGCATTAAAGAATTTTAATTAACTTTATATGGGGAAAACTGGTTTACATACATTATTTCTGAAAATAATAATCCTGAAATGTAATCAGTACTTATATCAAGTTAAGTGCAATAATTAAATATATTCTTCAACTTGCATGTTAAATAGATCCCTTCTCCTTCACTTACCGGGCACATAAGGGAAGCTCTAAATCATGAACTGTCCCAGTAGTGAATGCTACAATGAGATCTTTAGAGTCTGTATCACTTACTTTTGAACTTCAAAATACAGGATTTCTTGGAACTGTGTAGAGTGGGATCAGTTGAGTAACTTGCAGAGGGGGGGTTATCAGGGGATCAATTCCCCTCCAGAACTATTCGAAATTTCAGCAGAATTCCATAATTTCCTAAGTAGACCCATTTCTAAGCCAGTTTTGTTTGTACAAGTAATACTTATAAATAATTATAGAAATAAAAGTAATTACAATATTGTAACGTTATGTTTTCCCCTTACATAAAATAGGCCCCAACTTAAACCATTTCATGACCATGATACATGAAGAACAAAATACTAAGTCATTAACTAAACTGTATACTATAAATATTGTGTGAGATAATAAAAAGAGATAAGAATAATGTAATGAAACTGATAAGAACATTATCAATAAGAAGATTTTACTCCAGTAAACTGCATTAAAAATTGTTTTAAAAAGATAAAACCTATACTCCATACTGCAGTAACAAACTGGATACTCAATAAAGAAAATTATTAATTCAATAATTAGTTTCTAAGTACTAAAATAATGAAATCAAATTTTATTTATGATTATGAACAGAATAATGTAAATCAAAAAGAGTATTACAAAAATGTAATAATAAAACAACAATAAAGCTAAATGTAAGCCTACAAGTAAGGTTATGTAACATTATAATATTTTAAACAACAGAAAGAACAAAAAAGCATTGTAAAATCCATGAATTGTAAACAGAAGGTGAAAACTACTGATGAAGTAGTAAATAAGCTTATAATAGCTAGATAATAATGGTATTAATTTGAATTATAACATGAAGAAGAAAAAATATGAGAAACTAAAACTTGTCAATAATTGCATGTAAAAAGAACAGTTTTAATGTAAACTTATTAAACAAACTATACTGTATAAATAATACTAGAATCATTATTATTAGAATAATATTCTAGTAAGGAAGATATGATTAACCAATAAGTATAAACAAAGTAAATAATGAAACAAGATACATGGACTAAACCTTCAGAATACTGATACTGAAGATAATAACAACTAGAATAAGTAAGAAAAAAATATTAAAGGACAAACTATGTTGTCAAAGCTTCAGTAAATTGTGAAGAATGTTTTAGAATAATGATGTAATAGGAAGAAACATGTATTTTCAAGGTATGAATGAAATTAAGGGTCAATATCATAGGCAAATGAGCCTAGAACATTTGTTATGTTATTCATAGTAAATAATTGTTAAGTTATGTCATTATTATTGTAGTGAAAGTTGAATAAGGGTATCAAGAACAATGTAAAGTAATTGTCTGATAGCAAAAGTAATTGTTTTAAACGTACAAAAGAAACTAAGGTGTCCACTACAATGGGCCAGTAGGCCCTATACCTGAATAACTTATTTCTACTTTTTGTAAACAATTATTGCTAATAATTGTCATTATTAGTGTAACAAAAGTGAAAGCCAAGGATCAAGAACAATTTAGAATAGTTGTCTTGTATTAAAAACAAGAATTGTTAAAATATGAAAAAATAATGTTCAAACTATAATAGGCCAATATGCCTAGACAAATTATGTATGTTAATTGTAAGAAATTATTATTGATTTTTGTCATTAGTATTGTTGTAAAAGTTGTAGGGAGTTATAAGGAACAATTGTGATCAGTTATATCACAATAAAGTTAAGTAATATATTAGAAGAAAGAGAATTAGGATGTCAGGAACCCAGGTTGGGTTATGCCTAGTTAGCCAAACATGACTTTTATAAATTGGGACATTATTAATTACTGTAAATAATGTTACACTCAATGGTTAGTAAGTAAATATCATTCTTTAATTTTCTTAATTCTTAACCACATATTATGAGTACAAATATATGCCTACTTATAAGTAACTTTACTAATGAAAAGTCTTTTTAAAAAAGAGACTTGTGTCCATGTTAACAGGAAAGATGACTATTACTGAAGCTCTGAGAACTGTCATATGATAATGGGATGACAGTGTATCAGTTAGAATAATCAACAACTTATTAAGGCACACTGTAAGGAGGTATGTTTTAATCATTTTGCACACATCATTCCAGAAGTCAGTTCTAAAAACAATTATAATCAAACTGCTGTTTCAACAGTACTAATAATGCAGCATGGCAAAATTTAAACCATTTTTATTGGTCTGAACGTTTGTTTCAAGCTGAGTATACCAAATATGTTTGTAATAGGTTTATAATTTAAGATGTGAAGTATATGAAGCCTTTACTAGTACCTGTTCATTAGACAACAAATAATAACTATAATTTCCATTAATTTTGTTAATGTTCTTTGCCATTCATTATTTAGTTATTTTTTTACTGTCAGGAAAAGTTCTGATGTAATTTCTGTACATGTTATTTTTGGTCTCTCTCTCTCTCTCTCTCCCTCTCGTTGTATTTATTGAAAAAACATAAAAAAACTGACACTCCTCTATATGTGTCCACATTGCATACAATTAAAAAAATTAAAAACATACTTGAAACATACTTGTGATCTTGGAAAAGAGGATCAGTTCTCTGTGTGTTTTAATGATAATTATTTAATCAATGAACATGTCATGGGCAACAAAATGCAAAAAATTACAAATGAATAATGAAAACACAAAGATTAAAAACTAATAAGAAATCATTATAGACATAAAGAAACAAATTAGTAAGATTTATTAATGAATCAAAGGAATTCAGAAATTCAACTGATAATCACACATTAGTACATAGTGTTACTAATTTCACAATTCCACAAAATTTGTAATTATTGGATAGTGAACATTGGATTTCAATATAGTAAGCGTACACATATCAATTTTAAGCACGTTTTACAAATAGTGAATGGAAAAGAAAATAAATACACGATTTCAACTTTCTTAAACTGAAAACAAGAAATTCTTTTGAGTTAGTGTACGGTAACGTGTTTTGTTACTGTAAGACAGAGCAGTGCTATTAGTGTACTAATTAAGATGCATTAAATGTATAAATAAAGCTAATGAGTTATTCTTAGATGACATCATTAATCTTATTGGTAATGGTGTAAAAGCCTTCCCACAGCGGTTGCAGGTTTGGGCTGATTTATTTCTTCCTTATCATGTTATAGAACTAAGCCTGGCAGCAGGTGTGAGCCCTGAAGAAATTGCAACCAGTCTTCATCTTTGTATTTGCCAAAATAAAGTTGTTCTGAGCCAGGTCATGTAAATTCAGGTTAGGCCAAGTTGCTCATTAGACTTTGTCTAAATTTTAAAGATATAGTGTTGATAAAGATTTTAGGACCGTACACTAAAAACATTGTTTGCACATATGAGTAGGAAGCAGATGTATTAATATAATATGTTACCCAACAAGATACAGGAACAATTATGTATATTTAATTAAGTAGTTAGTGGACTTAAAACCTGCAGTAGAAACTCCAGTTTTTATAAAACAAATAGGGAGAGAATTGAAGATTTGATGTTTGTAAATGTTATATCTATTTTCTTCACAAGTAACTAATGGCTGGTTATTTGTAATCACGTTTTCTCATAATGTATGTTGTTAATGACCTTTTTTTAAGGGTATGGAAAACAACAACAGATATTGGTATTTGAAAAAAGGTGAATTTTATTGGTACATACTATAGAGTCTATAGTATACTACTTGGTATAGAGTCAAATTTGTTTCTATTCATTAACAAAGGTCCGTACTGTAATAATTTTGTGTGTAATATACAAGCATTCTTTAATATGTTTACGAGATTCTCCCAATTATATTTGCATTAATTCAGACCATAGTAACATTAAATTCCACTGTAACCCATTATTAATACTTAATCATTTGCATGTTCCCAGAAATTGCACATTGCTTTTTATTGCATTATGTTGAAAAAAGGATTTTAATGTACTTGTTTGGTTATACATTAGATTTTGTACTAGGTTCTAAATTGGAAGTACGTTTTAATCCGGTACTTTGAATAAATACAGCCTTTAATGTTATATACAGCCTTTGAATGCACACTAACTAAGGAAATGTCTGTTAAGTCTAATTAATTTTAAAAATCTAAAAGGTTAAGTTAAATAATTAAACGTAGCCACAACCTCCTAAAATCGTCTCTGTACCGTAATTATGTGCGATAAATGTAAACTAATTTCAGTACTTCCAATAAATACACCCTTTTAATGTACACTAACAAAGTAAATTTTATTTAAGTTACATTGTCGTACATAACCTCCATAAGCTGGCATTAGTTACTTGTGAAGAAAACAATTGGATGTACACATCGGACACCGAAATATAGTACACGCGCGGCGACGGAAGTTTCATTTTGCCGCTGACTATTCCCCAAGACCCTAAAATGTAATTTCCTTCAAAACTAAACACAGGTTCCAGAAATACTGGAAACGTTCTGTAATTCTAGTAAAATAATTGCAATCGAATTGCTGAATATTATATCAACACGTAGGCCTAGGCCTATTAACGAATCCAGTACAGGTTTATCACATGTTGATTAGATTATTCATTAATGAGCAAGTAGTAATCAGGCTTCTGACAGAAAATTCGGGTCTTAGGGAATAGCCAGCGGCAAAATGTAACTTCCGGATTCGACGACGATTTTGTTTAACATTGGCCTGTGATATGAGAAGTAAGAGACATAAGGCATAATATCAACATCAATGTGTCTAGTGAACGTACGATTCGATAGTGGTATTGCCCAGTGTTGTTGGTTCTGTGGGCACGTAGTTGAGGCCAAATTCATTCTTCATGAAGTCAACGAGGTAGCTGTTGTGTTGTGGATCGTTATTGAAATCGCCACAGAGAACGATCGGAGTCCCCGAGTCTGGTCGAGAGCTCGGTAATACTTTTGTCAAGTTTTCTGAATATGGCAGAAGCGATTGATAAAGCTTAACATCTTCGGCCGACGCTTTGTGATGTATATATACGGCACCGAGGATAAACAGCGTACGATCTCCGACTTTCACGTCCACTGATAGTATGTTGTCTGGCGAGCAGGATCTCCGATTCGGGGGCAGAGTCGGGGTCGATGGACTCAATCTGATACTCGGGCCCGATATTGTCATCCTCGTCGTTGTCGAACGGACTCCAGTCAATCTCTATGTTGTAGTGCTTGTACAGCGGTTGGTTTACCAAGTAGCGCAGCCAAGCCTTGATCACCGACTTGCGTAAGAAACCGCTCAGATAATTGGATTTGTGGATGAGGTTCTTCTTTATGTTGACGTTGAAGGCAAAGTCGTCGTCTATCCACCTCGGTAGTTGCTGCACCATGTTGTTCACATCGACGGGTACGTTGATCACCTGGTCGACTAGGGGAGAGTAAGGTAAAATGACATATAAGGCAAAACGACATACCGACTGTTTCTTGGCGTTTTTTAAGGAATATGTTTTCTGCGCGTGGCAACACTGCGACTGTACTCTTTTCCGTGCCATGCGCCACGTTGAAAGTGATTTCCGTTGTTATTATAGCAATTTGTTTAAAATATACGTTTCAAGATCATTGATCTTGACAATTGAAAATTGACATAATAATTTTGTTACTAATTGTGCTAGTAAGTTATTCATTTGTTGTCTGCAACACCTGTTATTGTTTGCCTTTCAATTGCCGTTAAATACGATCGCCTGCATAAACACTCTAACCTACAAATTGACGTAACTGTGTCTACAACGTATTTGGGCAAAATGACGCATGGAGTGTGTCATTTTGCCTTACATAAATACAAAGTGTGTTGTTTTGCCTTACGTTAATTTCACAACTTTCTTTTTGCTTCAGATGGTTTCTAATTATAAGAAAAAATCGAATCGACAATCCTGGTCGAGTGAAGACATGCAGAAGGCGATAGAAGCGGTGAATGATAAGAGGATGGGATGGAAAAAAGCATCTATTACGTTCAATGTTCCTCAGGCGACATTGCGGAGACGCGCTCAGGGAAAGAATATTCATGCCCGTGGTGTAACAAAATGTCTCGGTCGCTTCAAGGAATCACTCAGTGGTGATCTGGAACAAAGATTAATCACACATATATTAGACTTAGAATCACGACTTTTTGGTCTGACTACCTATGACTTGAGGGAACTTGCATACAAACTTGCCGAGCGCAGTGGATGTGAACATCAGTTTAATAAAAATAAAAAACTGGCTAGTAGGCAATGGGTTCATAGCTTTATTTCTCGGCATCCGAATATCCTTAAGAGTTCCTGAAGCTACCTCAGCTGCAAGAGCCCAAGCCTTCAATAGACCTCAGGTTCAGAATTATTTTAAAAAGTTGGAAGAAACAATTAAAACTAATAACATACAGGCAACAATGATTTTTAACATGGATGAGACTAAACTTACAACTGTACAAAAAACTCAAAAAATAATCGCCAAGAGAGGTAAAAAGCAAGTTGGTGCAATTACTAGTGCCGAAAGGGGTATTCATACTACAGGTGTGGCGTGTATGAACAGCGCTGGAACTTTTATTCCACCAGCATTGATTTTTCCGAGGAAAAAATTCAATCAAGATTTGTATGATGGAGCTCCACCAGGTACCCTCCCATTGTATAATGAATCAGCATATATGACTGGAGACCTCTTTCTTAAATGGATTAAACACTTCGTGAAGTTTGTAAGACCTACGAATGAAAATAAGGCGTTATTAATTTTAGATGGCCACGCAAACCACAAAAACCTGGATTCTCTTGAATTTGCTAAAAAAAATCACGTCATTCTGTTTTGTCTCCCAGCCCATTGCACGCACCGACTCCAGCCCCTAGATGTCGCATTTTTTGGACCTTTAGCAACCTACTATGACCAAGAAGTTACGACATGGCTGAAGGCACATCCAGGGAGAGCTGTGTCAATATACCAAATCTCTTCATTATTTACAAGAGCTAGTAGCTTAGTGGATTTAAAGCCACCGGCGTTTCTCCATTAAACCCCAATATATTCCCTGAACATTTATATCTACCCAGCGCTGCTACTGATATCCCTGAAGATGACACAATTTACGAGCAGCAGTCAAAAAATGAGAAAAAAATGCTCACTAACCCATTAAATTGCGATGCTATTGCTTCAACTTCTGGTAACGTTTTCGTAGAGGCTTATTCCGAAAATGAGAAAACTGATGTGTCTGAATTGCTGAACGAATTGTCTCCAGTTCCGATAGCAAGTGTATCATCATCATCACGTCACAAGAAGAAAAATACATATCAAAGTGTTCTCACCGAGAGTCCGTTTTTAAATGAATTAAAAGAAAAAGAAGCTGAAAAGAAAGAGAAAGAAAGAAGAAAGAGTGAGAGGGCTAAAGTTAAAAGACGTATTTACTATAGACTCTTCCGATGATGAACCAACATTTGATAATGACGATACTGATTCTGATGTTGGTTGTTTGTATTGCAACGAACTGTTCAGCCAGTCTAGACACCGAGAGCAATGGATCCAGTGCCAGCAATGTCGTCAGTGGGCTCATGCTGAGTGTGCTGGAGTAACTAAAAAGATCAAACAGTTCATTTGTGAAGCGTGCCGGGACTAGTGTTTCAGCTATGTTAAAGAAAAAACATAAATAAAATAAGTGTGTCATTTTGCCCACCATGTTATGCAAAATGACACACTTGGTGTTTTTTTTTGTAAAATTTGTGTTATTTAAATATAGTTTTTTTTTTTGTAAGTTGAACCATGTACTTTGTTTCGCAAGTATAAAGCATTAGAAAAACCCAAAGCCGCATTTTTAATGTAATCCACAGTAAATATTTACAGGCGATTTTTAGAAAGTATGTCATTTTGCCTTACTCTCCCCTACACCATAATTACCTTCGTAGCGTAGACGACGAATTTGCATAAAGGGTAAGCGCTGCGAAATCCACCGAACACTGATCGGGTCAAGCGGCGGCAGGCCGTCCGGCTTCGGGGGATATCGAAATCCGTTCGAGCGCGATAGTGTCGGGATTTTATTGGCATCTATCGACTTGCTACAGGTACTGCACAAACGAAATTCCGCTACATTTCGCCGGGGAATTTAGTCTGAAGAAGAGGAATGTTACGAGCTTTCGCCTTCTTTAAATCTCTGTCGAACCAAAGTCGATCACAAAGGCTGCAAGATAGACCAATCGTTTCGTAACCGCGTTCGTCCGCTGCACGCCAATGGTCCTGCATCGCATCAATTCGAGTGATGTTGATAGTTGATATCCATCAGCTCGGAGACGTCTTCGACAGATGTATGGGTGTTATCTTCACTCGTTATGTCCATTGGTTCGGGGACAGCAGCGGTAGAGGTGCTCGCGTCGTTCACTGAGCGCGCCGTGCCAGTTTGCGACGCTCCCGAAACAGTCTCGCTCGCTCGGCACCGGACATTGGGGTACCTGTGCGTGGCCCATAGCCCCCTCTTTCCAACGATATGCGTAATTTATATTTTCGGCTGGCTTTTCCGCGGGCTGAGGCTGACATATTGAATTTCTACAGTTTTTTACATGCTTACTTTAAGTTTTTACATAGAAATATTGTCCAAAATACACTTATTATTACTTAAATCGATCGATCTCTACAAACTCTATACACAAACACACGAATCACCGCGCTACCACGTCTGAGTCCTGAGTTACACTGAATGGAAAGGAGCCAGAGCGCCGGTTTTGGCCAATTAGCGCTGTGCCCCCTCCCCGCCAACCCCCGACCAGTGTTGCCAGACGTAGCGGAATTTTGAGCCTGTAGCGGCGGAATGTCAAAATAATTGTTCAAAATGTAGCGGAATTTAGGGCACAGTGTTATCAGACCTAGCGAAATTTAAAGCATGCGTGATTTGTTACTCATTGTGCATCGATCAGTACAATAAAGGATGGCAACACCTTTAAGTAAAAGTATTATAAAAAAGAGAGTTTTATTTCAGCATAAATTAATTTTGTCTCATCAAACACCAACCCGTTGTAAAAAAAGATCATTGATTTTCATACACAAGGGCATATAGCCCTTGTTTAAATATCGCGCACTCACTTCTAAGACGTTGGCATTCTTGACTTGTCTGAACTAATCAGTATTGAACGTTCGCTATATTACACGGGGGATTACCCGGATTACACCCTGGAATTTACACAAACTGTGTGATGCGAGGTTAAGAGTTTAACACTTCACCTATCAAATGTTTGTAAGGTAAGTTGCTCTTCTGAAAGATTTAGATGGATTATATGTCCAAGGTACTTCAATATTTAATGACAAGATTTTTCAAAGGATTTCATCACAACTCCAATTATCATAGGTTGAGGTAATTTTAACCTGTGCAAAACGTTTATTACAATTTAATTGTTCCATACTATTACTATTACACTGTCATTCCATAATATTTTTAATTTAAGGCTGGGAGAAAATTTATAATTCTATTTGCAATTGTAATTTGGACAGAAATTAAAGTAAATTTGACTGCCTATTTGTGTTTTTGAACCAGGTTGTAATATTTAATTGAAAATTGTTTCATATTATAAACTATTGTTCATATTATTAAATATTAAGCTATATTTTATTTATGAAACTGATAACTATCGGAAGACTTAATAATTATCATAGTCTAATATAATTGTTTATAAAATTAATAATTATCAGTCAACCTTGAAGTAAATGACAATTACATTTAGAAACATCACTTCTATACCATTTTAATACAACCACAGTTTTCAATGTATAAAATTATTATATATATTACAGCAGTTATAGTTTCTTATATTGGTAAACTCCTAATCGAACTAGCAGTAATGATATTTAAGTATATATAATTCTATAATTTTTAGGTCACACCGCATAATAAATGTATCATTTGGTATTGCAAGGCATTAAGAAATGAGTCAAAAACAGCAAAAACTATTGATGATTTTTTTGGCAAAAAAAGTTTTGCTATTCAACAGAAACTTCAACTACCTGAACCAAGTACTTCAAAAGGCATACCTCCTATTGAGAATAACCAAGATATAAGGAAGCGAACAATAGTGTCTGATGATACCGAGAAGGAGGAAGATACTAACCCCCAAAAAAGAAGTCGTACGCAGTTATTTAGTTCATCGTGGCTAGAAGATCCCAGGTTTAAAGGTTGGCTGGAACCTGTTGAAAATTTTAAAACAAAAGCAATGTGCAAAGCTTGCGGTATATCGTTAGGTACAAAAAAATCAGACTTATTAAATCATCGTGAATCAAAAAAAATTTACAAAATGTAAATGCTCTCTCAAATATGAAAAATTTAGATGAAACTTTAAAAAATAAAAAATCACTTGAAATAGAAAATCTACAAATATTCGCAGATTTACGATATTCTCTTTTAATCGCAAACCATTATATTAGCTTTAGGACAATTGATCACGTCACAGAAATTATTAAAATGATTTTTAATGATTCACGGCTATCGAAAACAATGAAACTGAAACGAACGAAATGTGTTAATATAATAAAAAACGTACTGGCTCCTGTGATTCGTGAAGAAATAATTTTAGAGCTACAAAATAAACCTTTTTCGATTCTGTTAGATGAGAGTACAGATATTAGCAACACAAAGTTATTATGTATTCCCATAAGATATGTACATAAAAATGTACTTAAAACGCATTTGTTAGACATTATGAAAATTGAAGCAGACGAGAGTACTGCCAAAGGCCTTTATTCCTTATTTAAAAAATGTCTTACTAATAATAATTTAGATCTAAATAATATAGTTGGGTACTGTTCAGATAACGCGAGTGTGATGATGGGCAAAAATGAATCTTTCAAAACCTACCTTTTAAAGGATAATCCTCACCAGGGCCGGTTTTACCTAACAGCGGACCCGGCGGCTGCTGGGGGCCTCGCGACAGGGGGGGCCTTGTGAGGAGGGGTTTATTTATTGTATAAAATTAAATATGTAGGATTTGAAAGTAAAATGGGATTTCAAATAATAAAAAAATAATAATAATAAATAATAATCAATTTCAGCAAATAATTACCAATTATCAAGTTTTAGTAGCACCATAATAGAGAAATTTTGGTAGTGTACATGACAGTTGCTGTCGGCAGGATACTCTATGCGCAGGCGTGCAGCTGGGAGCACAAGATTTTGGCCGGTGTTGGTAGGCCTGTGTGCTGTCTGCTGTCCACTGTCCTAGTTCTATTCTAGCCCGCCCCGCTGTTGTATTACTGTCTGTGTGCCATTTTATTGTATGCAAGGTTTTTCGCTGTTGCTTCTTGCGTTATATTCATGTTTTGTGTTTTGGTGATAAGGTCGGATCCGGATTGGAGAGACTGAGAGTGCTTTCACATGTGCGGTTCACATAGCCATATTTTAATTAAACTTACAACCTTAATTCAAACCTCCAAAGCAATGCTTTATGTAATAAGCAAGAAATATTACGTGTATTGTGTGCCGTGGGGCCTATTGAAAAAGATCCATTTACATATACTGTGCTATCGATGTGTTCGTGCTGAACCTGAACTGATGAATATTCATTGTGCAATTTAAAACTTATTAGGCATACTTGGGTCTAATTTTTTTTTTTTTTTCTAGGTCGTTTTAAACCAAATTTGATTTTGAAAAAGGATGACCTTACAATAAAAATGAAGCGTAGTTTCCAAAGCGGTGCTCAAAAGCGGCAAAAAAAGAAAAAAGATAAACTTCTGATATCAAATACCTAAAGTATCGTCTTTTTTCCGTGCCACTCCGAGCCAATCTCGTATTTCCGAAGGTGGTAGGCCTACTAGTTCATCTTCATCTATTCAACTTCAACCTCATCCATATCCAGATAATCACGATGAGGCTACTGAAGGTTCAGACTCCTCATTACTGCCACATGCATCTGGCGTGGACTCTTCCAATAGTTTGTGTCGTCCAGTACCGCATTTAGAAACATAGGATGACTTTCAGTTTGCTGATGAAACTGACCGTGCATTGACAGACTCAACCATATTTTTTTGTAAACATCTACTACAAAAGTGATCCCTAATGACCCTAATATAATACAGAGCGAGGAATTTGATGAGAATTTTACATCTTCTTCAGTTTTGCATGAGCAAGGTGGGCAATCAGCTTGTAATTTGGAATTGGAATCACTAATTTCACAGGGTGTTCAAGTAGAGTTTTCACAAAATGATAATGATGAACAACCTGAGGTTGACGAGCTTCCCACTTCAGATGTCGAATTGTGGGGCTCGAGCAAAATTACAAAAACCCAGCTTCAAGAACATTTTATACGAAAAGGTCCTTCATACTGCCAAAACTTAAATAGTGGATTCAGTCAGTCTGTTAGAGTGTACGAGTCTTTACAAAAAGGACAACAAATAACTGAATCGCGGAAATGCAAATCAACATTTTTTTTTAAAGAACTTACAAATGGTGATAGAGTCAAACGAGACTGGTTGTTGTATTCTCCATCAACCGGCAGGGTTTATTGTATCGTATGCAAACTCTTCGGTTCTGGTTTTATGTCCTCGAATCCTTTCTGCTCAGACGGTTTTAACGATTAGAAGCATGCTGTTCAAAGCATTCGATTCCATGAAAATAGTAAAGAACATCGTAAATGTCTTTTGGCATTTCTCAAGTGTTCCTCTGCGGCTGGAAGAATAGACCGTGAACTTCAAGTCCAAATGAATAAGGAAAGAGCTTATTGGCGTCAGGTTTTGACTAGAATTGTTTCGGTAGTAAAGTTCCTTACTGAATGAGGACTTCCTTTGATGGGTGACAATGAGAAGTTTGGATGTGCAAACAATGGAAACTATTTAGGTCTGCTTGAATTATTAAGTGAGTGTGACCCAATTTTGAAGGAACATATAAGAAAGTATGGTGGCACTGGCAGTGGCAAAACGTCTTACTTATTGCAGATACCTGCGATGAATTTATTGATATTATGGGAAGACGAGTGTTTGAAGAGATTGTGGAGGAGGTAAAGGCGTCTAGGTACTATTCAATATCAGTAGATTCAACTCCAGATGTTGCACACATTGATCAACTAACTTTTATCATTCGATATGTTAAGTTTGGAGAGCCTACAGAAAGGTTTTTAAAATTTATTCCAATATGTGGACACACAGCAGAGAACCTATTCAATGAAGTAATTGGCTTATTAAATAAAAATAACATCCCAATCTCTGACTGCCGGGGCCAGTCTTACGATAATGCGACTAACATGAGTGGACGTTACAATGGCCTCCAGGCAAAAGTTAAAGAATTAAACAAGTTAGCAGAATTTATCCCTTGCTCGAGCCACTCGTTAAACTTGGTTGGAGTTTCTGCGGCTGAGTGCAACTCAAGGCCGCTAAGTTCTTTCACTTCGTACAATCATTGTATGTTTTTTTTCCTCGTCCACTTCCAGATGGAGGGTGCTACTGGCTTCTCTGAAAGGAAAAAAGAAAGTTGTCAAGGTGCTATCAAGCACCAGGTGGTCGGCTCTTGCAGATGCAGTGGCTGCACTGAAAGAAAACTACATCGAAATAAAATCTGCTTTAGAAACAATAATTGATGACAGGGAACAAGCAGCTGATGCGAAAGTACAAGCTCCTGGTTTTAGAAAATCTATGGAGCGATTTGAGACAATTTTCTCACCCATATGTGGAACAAAATTTTAAGTCGCATAAATAATGTAAACAAAGTATTGCAGAAGCCAACATTGACGCTTTCGACGTCAGTGACGGTATTGAATTCCCTTACAGATTACATTTCCAAGAAAAGGGACAGTTTCAAAAGATACGTCACAAAAGCTGAAGTAATTTTTGGTTCTACTTACAAAGAGTCTGCGAAAACGCGCACTACCAAATGTAGTTCAAGGATTACCTATTTTGATAAAACCCAAACACCAGAAACTGTCCTTACAGGGAAAGATAAACTTAAAATAGAAACTTTTCTACCTATTATAGACACATTAGTTACTAATCTAAAAGAAATATCTTCAAAATATGAGACAGTAGCTAAGAGATTTGGATTTTTAGAAGATTTGGTCGTTCTAAATGAAAGTGACTTAAAAGTTTCTTGCAATGCTTTTTCGGAAACATACAAAGATGATGTTTGTGGAAATGAACTGTTCGAAGAGTGCCTTCATCTTCAAAGTTTTTTAAAATAGGACGTGGATTTGGACAAGCTCTTTCTGAAGATAACCGAAGATGACAGCGATGGTGAAAAAGACGATGACGACATCACAGGTGGAATATTTGAGCAAGAGGATCATGAAGGAGGAGAGAAGGTCCAAGATGAAGTTCATGGCACTGGATCTCATTCTTCGTCAAATAGACTTAACCTGAAGATCACGTACAAACACTTGCAAGAAAATGGACTTTTAACTGCTTTCCCAAATGTCAAAATTTGCTTAAGAATATTTTTGTGCATGATGGTGTCTAACGCATCTGGAGAAAGAACATTTTCTAAACTAAAAATTGTGAAAAGTTTTCATAGAAGTAGTCTTAAACAAGAGCGATTAAACTCTTTAAGCATCCTAAGTATAGAAAATGACATTTTGCGTAAGCTAAACTTTCATGACGTAATTGATGATTTCGTTGCAAAGAAATGTAGAAGGAAGGCGTTTTAAAAGTGTTTGATTTTATTGATATATATTTTATTCAGCCACTGTCCAAATTTGCGCTAATTGTGTTAATGGCTTGTTCAAAGTACTGAAGCAAACTCTAACATAATTATATTTCTTTATAGAATGTACTATGTAACATATCTGTTTTTTACTTATGTTAATAAAGTAACCAACCTAGTAAGTAAGTAACCTAGTTATAAAGACCTACAGTACTAAAACCACTTTAATAATTTGTACAAAGAAGGTAAAATGAAACTTAGCTCTTTTTTATTTTGTGGGTTTCAAACTGATGTTAATAAAGTAATTATTCAAAGACTTTTGTATTTGTGATGTTTTGATGATTATTACAGTCCCTTATTTATTGGTAGTAATGCAGATATAATTTATATATGTTTATTTATCACTGAATGAAAAATATATGTGTGTGTGTGTGTGTTGGGGGGGGCCTCATTTTCGAATCCGCCAGGGGCCTCAGAGGTTCTAAAACCGGCCCTGATCCTCACATAATTACTAATGGATGCATACGTCATTCAGCACACTTGGTTGCTGTAGCAGCTGCTGACAATATACCGAGTAATGTAGAAACCCTCTTATATAACTTATATAGTTACTTTTCAAGAAGCCCAAAGAGGCAATCTGTGCTTGAAGAGATACAGACATATTTCAAAAAGGCAACGTTGAAAATATTAGGGCCCAGTAAAACTAGATGGCTTGCATTGTTAAAATGTGTAGAAAGAGTACTAGATCAGTGGGATGTTTTGATAAATTTATTCAGATTGGCCGCTTTTGAAGACACAAATCAAGTTAGTTGGTAATTTAATATTAAATGAACTGCAAAATCCATTTGTCAAAGCTTATTTAATGTTTTTCAAATTTATTCTTCCAGTTTTTAATCAGTTTAATGCAGTTTTTCAGTCTGAAAAAGTTATGATCCATATCATTTCAACAGAATGTGAACAGTTTATTCATCAATTAAGTGTAAATTTTGTGTGACCCGAATACTTTAATAACGAGAAATTACCAACTTTAAACCCTTATGACCCTCATGTCCTCTTATCAGTTGAGAATATTTTTGTTGGCTCCCAAACTATGGATTGTCTAAGAGGCTGTGACAATAACTCAAAAGAACAATTTAAATTAAAATGTTTATCATTCTATCAAAAAGCAGTAAAGAATCATTGCATCGATTTCCAATAAAGGATAACTTTCATTCTGAATTAAAATTCACATTACCTAAAAACGCTTTATATAATAACTGTTCTGTTGATGATTGCTATAAAGCAGTGTTAACAAAGTTTAGTCACATAGTAAATCCTGATCTCGAAGTAATGGAATTAATGAAATTAAACGTATATTTTAGTGAAGACGAAAAGATACAAAATAAAACCGATATTATAGAGTTTTGGTCCTACCTTGAAGATTTGAAAAATTTCAATGATGAGGCAATATTTGAAAATATTGCCAAGATAGCTCATATTATTCTATCCCTACCACACGGCAATGCGGATGTCGAACGAACTTTTTTTTATATAAACTAGTTATAAAAACTAAAAAAAGGAATCGTATATTACCTTCATCTCTGTCCGCATTACTTTTAATAATTTTAGATGCAAATGCCAAAAAACAATGTTGTTTAACTTACGAATTTACAGAAAAACATATCCAAAAATATAAAAACAATTTATATACAGTAATATAGAGCGTGATTTAGAGGAGACGAAAGAGTCAGATTCTGATAATTGAAGATGTGTACCGTTAAATATGTTTTGTTTCTCTTTGAGGAGACTTGTTTTACTAATACTAAATCTAGTTAAGAAAGTTAACTATTTATAATATGTTATAAAAAATAAGTTACATATAATACTAAAAAATGTTTTTTTAGTTTTGTACATGTTTTGAGTTTTGAACAGTAGGCCTACATATTTCCGTATGTACGAGTATTGTACTATATTTTTTTATACATATTTATTATATTAATTAATTTTAATAAATTGTTTTAATATATTTGAAGTTATCTTATTATTTTACTTCCTTAAATATTCAATTAAATATAATCACATGTTTGGTATTTATATGGCACGAAATGTGTAATATCTAGTTAAAAGATGTTAAAATATCGGTATGGAGAACCATACATGACTTCCATGTTCTAAGATTTATATTTAAAATCATTTTCGAAATGAAATATTACCATAGAAACTACTTCTACTTACTGCTTCAGTCTTAACCACAGTACTGTGTCACTAACGTATACCACCTCACGTTATCGCACTCGATTTTCACTGATGATGGAAGTCGATGGCATTGCCGAAACGTCTGGTTTTGTAGAAAACATTGGACTATAGCCAAACAGCTCGGGAATGAATTCTAACAAAAACTACTTCCTTGTTGCCGATAACGTTGTACACATATATATAAAAAATATGCATAAAATTAATGGCTTGTATAAGTTAATGTTTGATCTCCTTTAAGTAGTGCTCAAGTTTGCAAAGTTTTAGTATTATGTCCGTAATTAAAACATCAGAGCAGGTTTAGTGTGTATGAGGGTACACCGTGGACAAAATTTTCAACACTCCCTATTGAGCGTTGCTCAGAGTAAATCTGCGAATCTACAGTGTACGTTTCACAGAACAAACACGCGGAAAAGAAGGAGCACTCCGAAGTCACTCATGGACCCTCAGCATCTTGCAGAGGGTTCATTCCCTAAAGACGAAAAGTCTGTCTATGAACCGCTTCTCTGTAAACACGTGCAGTTACACTGCCCAGCGATCCACAGGAAGCAAATCGCTATCCACGCTGGACACTTTTTCGGGTTGCACGCGTTATGTTGGTGTGGGTTTTGGCACTTTCCATTAAAAAGCGTGCAAATGTAAGGAAATAAACATGAGTGAGGCCAGAAATAACGCGAATTGTGTGTGTGTGTGTGTGTGTGTGTGTGTGTGTGTGTGTGTGTGTGTGTGTGTGTGTGTGTGTGTGTGTGTGTCTTCCCTGCCTTTTTATTGCAGTAATCATAATAATAAAATGGAAACGTAAACATTACATAATTGAGATATGCTTGCTTGCCACAAACGATATATTTTCTCTCATACATGATTTACACTAAATTATTGCCTGGCAACAAAATTATTTTATTTTTAACAATTACCATTGTTTGAAAAAGTTTAAATGAATTTTCAAGTACTTTACTGTTGTTAAAACGTAAAAGGTTGCAGGTAAACTACCCCTTCCCCTTAACCGATCTTCACCAAAATCAAAAGTCCTTGACATCTCTACAATTCAGGGACGTATGCAAAACATTATTTGATTCTGTTTGAATTTGCGGCTGTTATCGTTTGCCATAGAAAATTACCCTTGATAAAAAACGTTGCAGGTAAACTACCCCTTCCCCTTAACCGATCTTCACCAAAAACAATAGGTCTTGAGTACTCTACAAATCAGGGCTGTATGCAAAAAATTATTTGATTCTGTTTAAATATGCGGCTATCGTTTGCCATAGAAAAAAATTACCCTTGATAAGAAAAACGTTGCCGGTAAACTGCTCCTTCCCCTTAACCGATCTTCACCAAAATCAAAAGTCCTTGACATCTCTACAATTCAGGGACGTATGCAAAACATTATTTGATTCTGTTTGAATTTGCGGCTGTTATCGTTTGCCATAGAAAATTACCCTTGATAAAAAACGTTGCAGGTAAACTACCCCTTCCCCTTAACCGATCTTCACCAAAAACAATAGGTCTTGAGTACTCTGCAAATCAGGGCTGTATGCAAAAAATTATTTGATTCTGTTTAAATTTGCGGCTGTTATTGTTTGCCATAGAAAATACCCTTGTTAAAACATAAAACGTTGCAGGTAAACTACCCCTTTCCCTTAACCGATCTTCACCAAAGAACTCTACAATTCAGGGCTGTATGCAAAACATTGTTTGGTTCTGTTTGAATTTGGGGCTGTTATCGTTTGCCAAAAAAAAATATTGGTATGGAGAACCATACAGGACTTCCATGTTCTAAGATTTATATTTAAAATCATATTCGAAATGAAATATTTCCATAGAAACTACTTCTTTCTACTTATTGCTTCAGCCTTAAACCACAGTACTGTGGTTACTAACGTATACCACCTCACGTTTTCGCACTCGATTTTCACTGAGATGGAAGTCGATGGCACTGCCGAAAAGTCTGGTTTTGAAGAAAACATTGGACTACGGCTAAACAGCCTGGGAAGGAATTTTAACAAAGAACTACTTCTTTGTTGCCGATAACGTAGTACACATACAAAATTCTCCCCTCCCCCTTCAACTATAATTTTCATTTATAGAAAATTACCCCCACCCCGTTCACCTAACCTCTTCATTTATAGATATTTCATCTACGTTTCTACAGTGGATTATTAAGAGCTTCTTATCAAGACACTTCATTTATCAAAATAAAGTACTTTACTCTTGGTAAAACATAAAACGTTGCAGGTAAACTACCCCTTCCCCTTAACCGATCTTCACCAAAAACAATAGGTCTTGAGTACTCTGCAATGCAGGGATGCATGCAAAAAATTATTTGATTCTGTTTAAATTTGCGGCTGTTATTGTTTGCCATAGAAAATACCCTTGTTAAAACATAAAACGTTGCAGGTAAACTACCCCTTTCCCTTAACCGATCTTCACCAAAGAACTCTACAATTCAGGGCTGTATGCAAAACATTGTTTGGTTCTGTTTGAATTTGGGGCTGTTATCGTTTGCCAAAAAAAAATATTGGTATGGAGAACCATACAGGACTTCCATGTTCTAAGATTTATATTTAAAATCATATTCGAAATGAAATATTTCCATAGAAACTACTTCTTTCTACTTATTGCTTCAGCCTTAAACCACAGTACTGTGGTTACTAACGTGTACCACCTCACGTTTTCGCACTCGATTTTCACTGAGATGGAAGTCGATGGCACTGCCGAAAAGTCTGGTTTTGAAGAAAACATTGGACTACGGCTAAACAGCCTGGGAAGGAATTTTAACAAAGAACTACTTCTTTGTTGCCGATAACGTAGTACACATACAAAATTCTCCCCTCCCCCTTCAACTATAATTTTCATTTATAGAAAATTACCCCCACCCCGTTCACCTAACCTCTTCATTTATAGATATTTCATCTACGTTTCTACAGTGGATTATTAAGAGCTTCTTATCAAGACACTTCATTTATCAAAATAAAGTACTTTACTCTTGGTAAAACATAAAACGTTGCAGGTAAACTACCCGTTTCTCTAAACCGATCTTCACCAAAATCAATAGACCTTCAGTCCTCTGCAATGCAGGGATGCATGCAAAAAAATATTTGATTCTGTTTCAATTTGCGGCAGTTATCGTTCTTCATGGAAACATTTTATCTTGTTACAACATAACATGTTTCAGGTAAACTACCCCTTTCCCTTTACCGATCTTTACCAAAATCAACAGGCCTTGAGCTCTCTACAATTTAGGAAGGTATGCAAAATAATATTTGATTTTCTTTGAATTTACGGCAGTTATCGTTCGTCATAGAAAAAATTACCCTTGTTAAAACATAAAACGTTGCTGGTAAACTACCCATTTCTCTAAACCGATCTTCACAAAAATCAGTAGACCTTCAGTACTCTATAATTCAGGGCTGTATGCAAAATATTATTTGATTGTGTTTGAATTTGCGGCTATTATCGTTTGCCATAGAAAAAATATTACCCTTGATAAAAAAACGTTGCTGGTAAACTACCCCTTTCCCTTAACCGATCTTCACCAAAAAAAATAGGCCTTAAGTACTCTACAATTCAGGACTGTATGCAAAAAATTATTTGATTCTGTTTGAATTTGCGGCTCTTATCGTTTGCCATACTAAATACCCTTGTTAAAATATAAAACGTTGCAGGTAAACTACCCCTTTCCCTTAACCGATCTACAACAAAATCAACAGACCTTGAGTTCGGTATAATTAAAAAAGGTATGAAAAAGACTAGTTGATTCTGTTTGAATTTGCGGCTGTTATCGTTTGCCATAGGAAAAAATTACCCTTGATAAAAACAAATGTTGCCGGTAAACTACCCCTTTCCCTTAACCGATCTTCACCAAAAACAATAGGTCTTGTGTACTCTACAAATCACTGTTGTATGCAAAAAATTGTTTGATTCTGTTTGAATTTGCGGCTATCGTTTGCCATAGAAAAAAATTACCCTTGATAAGAAAAACGTTGCCGGTAAACTACTCCTTCCCTTAACCGATCTTCACCAAAAACAAAAGATCTTGAGTACTCTACAAATGAGGGCTGTATGCAAAAAATTGTTTGATTCTGTTTGAATTTGCGGCTCTTATCGTTTGCCATAGAAAATACCCTTTTAAAACATAAAATATTGCAGGTAAACTACCCCTTTCCCTTAACCGATCTTCACCAAAAACAATAGGTCCTGAGCACTCTACAATTCAGGGCTGTATGCAAAACATTATTTGATTCTGTTTACATTTACGGCTTTTATCGTTTGCCATATAAAATACCTTTGTTAAAATATAAAATGTTGCCGGTAAACTACCCCTTTCCCTTAACCGATCTTCACCAAAACCAACTGGTCTTGAGAACTCTATAATTCAGGGCTGTATGCAAAAGACTAGTTGATTCTGTTTGAATTTGCGGATTTTATCGTTTGCCATAGAAAATACCCTTGTTAAAATATAAAATGTTGCTGGTAAACTACCCCTTTCCCTTGACCGATCTTCACGAAAACCAATAGATCTTGAGAACTCTATAATTCAGGGCTGTATGCAAAAGAGTAGTTGATTCTGTTTGAATTTGCGGCTGTTATCGTTTGCCATAGAAAACAAAAAAATTACCCTTGTTTAAAAAAAACCGTTGCAGGTAAAGTACCCCTTTCCCTTAACCGATATTTACCTAAAACAATAGGTCTTGAGTACTCTACAGATCAGGGCTGTATGCAAAACATTATTTGATTCTGTTTGAATTTTCGGCTCTTATCGTTTGCCATAGAAAATACCCTTGTTAAAACATAAAACGTAGCAGGTAAACTACCCCTTTCCCTTAACCGATCTTCACCAAAAACAGCAGGTCTTGAGTACTCTACAAATCAGGGCTGTATGCAAAAACGTATTTGATTCTGTTTGAATTTGCGGCTGTTATCGTTTGCCGTAGAAAATACCCTTTTTAAAACATAAAACGTTGCTGGTAAACTACCCCTTTCCCTTAACCGATCTTCACCAAAAACAACAGGTCTTGAGAACTCTACAATTCAGGGCTGTGTGCAAAAGAGTAGTAGATTCTGTTTGAATTTGCGGCTGTTATCGTTTGCCATAGAAAAAAAAACCTATAGACAGAGAGACAGACACACACGACACTTTTCGAAAAATGACTTTTTTTCATGTTTTGAGTGTAGTACAATCAGAATCTGCAATAATCTCGAACACGATTTTTTTTGCCATCACCATACTTCCATTTCCTTAAGGAACATGGAAGTAAAATGACACCGCACTTACGTCTCTGAGACTAATATTTAGGGAGTTATTAAGGCAAGACGATATAGACCTTTTCGTTACGGTACAAATTTCTGTTCTGGTACCCGTATGTTTCGGTGTGATTTTAAAGACGTTTCACGTCAAAAAAGAACCCTTCATACATAATATTGTACGAGTCCAATCTTAGTAAGAATCATGAGTAAAAATCATGTAGGTACGCATATGCTTACTGAATAACTTTAATTACTTAATCAGTAGACGTTGACTTTATTGAGATAATAATACAATAAAATAGTCTATAGTTAAAATAATCAGACAAAGCAGTCACACAGGTTGTAGTGGGATAAGGCGAGAACAGTGTAACACATGATGTGTGAGTGGGAAAAGACTACAGTTGAAAATATTAGCTACTCCTGTTGATTTCGACACGACTAAACAACGGGATGCGTTTTGTAAGACGAATCAAGCATTAGATACAATTGAGGGACAATGTAAAGATTTCACTGAGTTATAAAATGTTTAGTACTGCAATTATTTTGTAAACAGTAAATTGGCAGTTATCACTTTTACTATCACTATAACTCAAATCTTCTGCTATCCCGTCCAATATTAATTTCTTTTTTTTTCTGTATATTTACATTTTTTGGCTTTAACCTTCACGATGGCCCAAATCATTTCTAGAGGACTAAGATCCGGGTGATAGGTACAAGTCATGAAACGGAATGTCCATGTTTGCCAAAATAGCATTTATTTTACTTCCATATTCCTTAAGGAATGGAAGTATGGTGATGGCAAAAAAAATCGTGTTCGAGATTATTGCAGATTCTGATTCTACTACACTCAAAACATGAAAAAAAGTCGTTTTCCGAAAAGTGTCTGTGTGTCTGTCTGTCTATGTGTCTGTGTGTCTGTGTGTCTGTCTGTCTGTAGATTTTTTTCTATGGCAAACGATAACTGCCGCAAATTCAAACAGAATCAAATAATTTTTTGCATACAGCCCGGTTTTGCAGAGTTCTCGCGACCTATTGTTTTTGGTGAAGATCGGTTGAGGGAAAGGGGTAGTTTACCTGCAACGGTTTTTTTTTAGCAAGGGAAATTTTGTTTGTTTGGCAAACGATAACAGCCGCAAATTCAAACAGAATCAAATAATGTTTCGCATACAGCCCTGAATTGTAGAGTTCTCAAGACCTATTGTTTTTGGTGAAGATCGGTTAAGGGAAAGGGGTAGTTTACCTGTAACGTTTTATGTTTTAACAAGGGTATTTCCTATGGCAAACGATAACAGCCGCAAATTCAAACAAAATGAAAAGATTATTTGCATACAGCCCTAAATTGTAGAGTTCTCAATACCTTTTGTTTTTGGTGAAGATCGGTTAAGGGAAAGGGGTAGTTTACCTACAACGTTTTTTTAACAAGGGTATTTTCTATGGCAAACGATAACAGCCGCAAATTCAAACAGAATCAAATAATTTTCTGCATACAGCCCTGATTTGTAGAGTACTCAAGACCTATTGTTTTTGGTGAAGATCGGTTGAGGGGAAGGGGTAGTTTACCAGCAACGTTTTTTATCATGCGTATTTTCTATGGCAAACGACAACTGCCGCAAATTCAAACAGAATCAAATAATTTTTTGCATACAGCCCTGATTTGTAGAGTACTCGCGACCTATTGTTTTTGGTGAAGATCGGTTGAGGGGAAGGGGTAGTTTACCTGCAACGGTTTTTTTTATCAAGGGAAATTTTTTTTTTTTTGGCAAACGATAACAGCCGCAAATTCAAACAGAATCAAATAATGTTTCGCATACAGCCCTGAATTGTAGATTTCTCAAGACCTATTGTTTTTGGTGAAGATCGGTTGAGGGAAAGGGGTAGTTTACCTGCAACGTTTTTTTAACAAGGGTATTTTATATGGCAAACGATAACAGCCGCAAATTCAAACAGAATCAAATAATGTTTTGCATACAGTCCTGATTTGTAGAGTACTCAAGACCTATTGTTTTTGGTGAAGATCGGTTAAGGGGAAGGGGTAGTTTACCTGCAACCTTTTACGTTTTATTTTCTATGGCAAACGATAACAGCCGCAAATTCAAACAGAATCAAATAATGTTTTGCATACAGCCCTGATTTGTAGAGTACTCAAGACCTATTGTTTTTGGTGAAGATCGGTTAAGGGGAAGGGGTAGTTTACCTGCAACGTTTTTTTATCAAGCGTATTTTCTATGGCAAACGATAACAGCCGCAAATTCAAACAGAATCAAATAATTTTTTGCATACGTCCCTGAATTGTAGAGGTCTCAATGACTTTCGATTTTGGTGAAGATCGGTTAAGGGGAAGGGGTAGTTTACCTGCAACCTTTTACGTTTTAACAAGAGTAAAGTACTTGAAAATTTATTTAAACTTTTTGAAACAATGGTAATTGTTAAAAATAAAATAATTTTGTTGCCAGGCAATAAAATTATAATTTTTTCATTTTAATGTAATATAATATTTTTCATTTAATACAGCAATAAAAAGGCAGGTAAGACACAGCCTGGCTGTTTGGCTGAAAATGATTTTAAATATAAATCTTAGAATATGGAAGTCATGTATGGTTCTCCATACCGATATTTTTAAAGTTTTATATGTTGGTTTAATTAGTCCTTAGAGCTCATGTTTCCTTTAGGTGGACTGAAGGAATGCCATGGTTCACTAACCAGTTAAGCGTTTGCCTTTTTTGTTAACGATGTTGGGGGATGGCTAAATGTTCTTGGATTTCGTTGTCCATGACGTGTCCGTTACTTAACTAAATAAGTTACAACTATTTCACTAACGACTCGGAACACAAAGTTTTTTATGAGTAAAAACATAAAGTTTAAAACCCTCTGAAGAAGCTTTTTAAAAGTGAAAACCGGTTCAGGTTGTAAGGTAAAACTTTATGTTTTTACTCAATAAAAAACTATGTGTTCCGAGTCGTTAGTGAAATAGTATTTGGCTAAATGTTGTTTTCATAGTTCATTTAGTTGTGATAATTGCCTTTTTTGGAACCCGATTGAACAATAAGGGGGCACTAGATACAAACCCATTTTCACCACCAGCATGAACTAAAACCACCAGCTGTCCTTTTTGTTATTGGTGTTCTCAGCCACTTCTGTCATTTTTTTAGTAAATTACATTGAATTGTGAAAATAAGTTTCGTCTGTGTATACTACAGGCCGCCATGCTTCTCTGTATTGTCGTAATTTTCTTATACATCTGTAGTCAACTGTTAAGTTTTTTTTTAAGTTTGCTTTCGGCATGTTTTCATCGAATTCCCATTTGACAAGTAATGTTTTGACTAGATACACAACCATTGTAATTAATTCGTTCTTTACAAAAGTTTTAATAACTTTGAAAAGTCTTTCCCTTTCTGTTCGTGAACAATTCGTCGAATAGTACACTTGTCGAAACCGTCTAAATCGGCTTTTATTTCTTTTGTTGAACTTTTTTATGGAGAATGCTGAAAAGATTTTATACTACCCGTATACGCTGATGCTACTTTAGTAATTCTAAAAGCACTGTTTAAAGACACACCGCATGACTGATTTACCCGTTCCTGCAACTCTCTTCCTGATATTTCTTTATCTTCCGATTTCATAAACTTGTACACGTTATAATTTATTTTCCGACTCTGACTTATCGACCCAGGCTAATACATTTCACTCCCCAAACCGGATAATAGGCTGTCCCTTCAGTGATGCATGTTTGTTACATATCATGCGTCGTTGGGACGAAAACTGTCATGTCTGGTAAACTTATGTATAATCTTACTTAGTTTTGTTTCTCATATTTTCGTAATAGTAAAAATGCTCATTTATTTGTGAGAATATAGTAATTACTATGTTCTTACTATCTGTACGTACGCTGATTACAAAATTTGTTTTCCATATTGTAACAGTACCAAAAATATGGTAGTTACATAATATAAACGAATGTAACGTCAAGTATGAGAAAAACATGGGAATATATCTAGATAAATAAACATAAGTGTATATAAGTGTGTATCTACAAATATATTAATAAAAAATCCAACAATGAAGAAGAGAATACGAATATATCAACATTAAATACAAAATGAAGAAAAAAAATGCCACAAGCCCAATACAAAATATCAGTAAATAGACCCAATAGGATCCAACAGTGAGGGGAATCAACGAAACAAGGATCAACAAGCTCCAACAACAATGGAGATAAATAAAAATAGCAACTACAATGAAAATATAGAATAAAGAAGAAAGAAGAAGGACCAGGAAGAGCACCAAGAAGAAGAAAGAAGATGGACAGAAGATATAAGGACTCAACGTAAACCACATGTACTAAAAACAATGTAAGTGACAGAAGAAATGATTATAAGTGTGACAAGAAAACCAGTGTGAAACATTTAAGAAACCACAAACAATTACAGTGTGTACTTAATACGAATGTGAAACCTGTGAATAACTAACTAGTTCAACTGAATAAACCACACAAACAATTACAGTGATGAAGTTTACAGTGTGAAAAATATGTTAATTTTATGATGAAACAACAAAAAATTAAAAATAGTCAAATAAACACAGACAATGAGTGGGACTGATTTAATAAAGTTGTAACCAATACACATGATCATAAGACCACCAGATTAGAACAAAATAGAACAATTATGTTATTGTTCATAAAGAACTAACAACAAATAAAAGACATTTGTTAAGTATCAAACATGACAGGAATTAAATTCCACCATTGACCAGGAAAACATTGTAAATAATACAAGAAAGATTAGTGTTAGTGTTTAAGAAGGAATTGTATAAACATGTGTAACAAATTAGTTAAAGTATTATGTTAATATACCATAGCGAAGTCAGTTTAGTAGTAGAAAAATACTGCACTAAAACAGATGGTACATTGTTACACAACCCACAAGGAAGAGACCTATTACAACAGAAAATGATACATATTAGTATAAATATCTGATCATCAAATATGTTATCAAACGAGAATTTATTACAAGTAATAATAATAAATATTAAGAAACAATGTAATATAATGCAAAACAATGTAAATAGAACAAGTCAAACATAATGACACAGAGAATAGCAGAAATGAGAAAAGTATACCAGTTTAGTTAAGCAAAGTACAGTATCAAAACCAATATCAATGTTTATAAGAGTATTACCAGTAGTGAGATAAATATCTGATAATACATTGAGAACAGATTCTGAACATGATAAGAACAGTATTATAACTAAATTATTGTAAACCAACTAACAATGTACATATGACCAGAAGTAAGCTGAACCATTGTATAGCTAATTAGTTAAGAAAAATACTGTATCAAATATTGAGAACAGATTGTTACAATTGTTACCAGTAGTAAGAGGAAATCCCAAAGCTACTTTGAGAACAGATAATGACCATAAAAGCAGTCATATAATATATAAACATTTAAAAACCAAATGACCATTATGAAGAAAACCAAATGTAAACAAACAATGACCAACCAGTTATTTATGAAAAATATAGCATATAAACTTGTGTAAAAGTAATTGGAAACATTACCAAAAGTTAGAATAATATCTAATGCTACTTTGGGAATCCAAACCAAATAGGACAATAACAATTTAGTTGTTGTATTAGAAAAAATAAATAACTATTATGATATGATACAACATGAACAGAGCCATTACTGAAAGGTTAAAAAGTTCTGAGCTAATTAAAAGATAACCATTATATATAATAGATTAGGTACTATGTGTGTACACTAATTACAATCATTAAAGGATATGATTTATATAAAGAGACCAAAAATAAGGTGAAAAAATTGTATAAGAAACATAGGAGAGGTTTGAACTTATGTAAATATTAAATTAACCACAGTCATACATAAATGTTATAGTGTAAAATTGTGTAAATAAACATTACTAATATTATTAGATAGTAATATGATCATTTTAAATAAGAAAAATTAGTTCTAAGCATGTTTATGAAAAATCTAACATGGACGCTTAATGACGCCATAACGAGATTTGTGTAGGGAACAGTTATTCCCAAATTGTAAATTAAACCGACTGAGATATAGACTCAAAGTGTTTAGATAAGAAGTGTTTTATTATATTTAAATAAAATCTGGTATAACGGACTTATAAAAAATAAGATACACCAGAAATAACAAATAAAATCGTTATTGTGAAAGTAGCAATGAACGGAAAATAAGCGTTTTTGGACTTATTTTAACAAGCAAAACGCCCTGAATTGATTGATATCAACCAATTAACGATAGGACGTAAGATAAGAAAGTTATGATAATTTTAAACTTTCCAGTTAAATTTTTGTACCAATGATGACGTAAAAAAGTCTCAACACCAAAACCAATTTTGTCAAAAAATTAAATATTTTAATAAAACGAAGGCGTTTGGGTCAGAGAGTATAACGCATCCAGCCAATGGAATGAATGACTTTCAGCAGACGACCGAGAGACGCTTCAGAGGACCAAGACAGTCTACGATCAACCATCAAACGTATAGGCCATGCCGCTCGAGACAAAAAAAGAAGGAGTTTATATTTTAAAACTGTGCGCGCCATTTACGTCAGTACACAACATACAGTTAACCTTAATACAACATTCATACATACGAGTGAAAAAGTGCGGAATTGTTTTAATTGAACAAGTAGGTCAGTGTATAATGTCGACCATACTTGCGAGTGAAGTGTTAAATAGGAAACAGGGAGTACAATTTTATTTGAACAATATTTGAACGAAAATAATAATTTTTGTGAAAAGCTAACTTTCGATACTACGCAAGTCAAATAATGCTGAGTATCGAAAAACAGTAATTAAATTATCAGAATTGAGAAAAGATTTAAATCGCCATTATTAAAATATTACAAAAATATTTTAATTAATTATAATAATTTAAAATATAATGTTTGGAAATAATTCTTAATGAACACAAGAATATATAGTCACTCATTTGACTAAACGTATTTTTCTTGAAATTTTCGATGTTTCGAAATCTACTTTATTAATTTTCATACAATCGGAATAAATGTAATTCTGATAATAATATATTAAAGTATATGAATAAAATGTTTACATGTATAGTCTAAGAAATAATAGCTAGTAAGAAATACTTATCCTTTGTAACGACACCGGTTAATTCTAACTTCAGAAATCGTTACGGTAACTTGATAATTTCAATATTACCGATCTGTTCTCAAGTAACATTCAAATCAAATAGAATTAATAACAAGAGTTTTTTGAGAAATTTTTCTCTTGTGAATAAATGATTTTTAAAACTAATTATTAAACGAAAGTAATACATTATAAATACCGTACAAGTCATACAGCTTGATAATTGCAAACTAGTATTAGAGATGCGTGCGCATACCCGCGTACGATAGTTTCATAAATACCAGACATATGGTACCTATTTTTGATTTTTTTATATTTGTTCGATCTTTATTCAGTATTGTTAATTCTATATCATTATTTGTATTACATCTTGTGACTGGTATCATGTTACCTCAAAGAACCTAACGAAATATGGTAATTCACTGAATCAAAGTAACATAACCTATGCAGTTAAATTATTGTACTAACAACAGGTCTACCAGCCTTGAGGAATTAGACAGAGTCTTATTGAATTTTTATTGTAATCAGAAATTGAAAGGTTGTTGATTATTGTTTTTAATTGTCAAAGATTTTATCACTTATCAAATTGTTAATAAACTTCCAATTTTATTACCACAAAAGGAGTATCATTTCTATTAAAAGTAAATTCATTTATTTTTTAATCAGTTCTGACACAGGTGGCGGAAGAATTTAAAAAGTTTTAGTATAATTCAGAATATTCATCAGATATTGCTTCATTTACTATTGCATGTGATGATGTATTAAATATTCAATCTATTGCATGTGATGATGTATTAAATATTCAATCTGAATATTTTCTTGTATTTGAAGTGCATGTATTTCAGAAGGAACGTCACAGAACAGAATTGAAGTATTCAAGTGTGGTAAGTAAGTGAGATACACAACAAAGTGCGCGAACCATATTAAAATAAAAGGAGTGAACTATTACTACGTACCCATAAAAAAAAAACAATACATTAACACCAATAACCTCAACGATTACGATTACATCTTTGATAAACAACATTATCGTAGATACCGGTGCGTGTGTACACTCACACGAACACACCAAAATACAAACAAAGAACATCAATACTACTATACAATCTATACTTGTAAACTTGTTACTTTACAAGTTGGCGCCCAACGTCTGAGCACGATTTAAGGGAAATTACACCATAACTAGTGACCCAATCACCCCAATTCGTGAAAAAGACAGCAGGTACATTACCAAGACAGCAAGATGTACACCGACAGATTAAAATCAAGATCAAAATCACGATCGACATCGAGGAAGAGGTCAACCGAAACGGAAAAGGAGACCAGAAGAGAAGAAAAAGAGGCCATGTCGACGGAAGATGTAGAAGAAGTTGTACTGGAAACGAAGGAAAAAACAATTGAACCGGCGGAGGAGGTTCAGCAGCCTATGGAGGAACCGGAAGTGATGGTTCAAGAAATCCTACCAGAAACAAACCAACCCGAGAGACCGGTACAACCAAAAGATAGACACATTGTCAAAATGTTAATTAGTATGAGAGCATCAATGGAAGAAGGCCAGAAGAGAATGGAGGAATCAATAAACAAGAAGATAGAAGAAACCAGCCAATCCACCAAGGAGTTAAGTAAGAGAATGGAAGAAAGCCAGAAGTCCACAGACCAGAAGATGGAAATAATAAATAAAAAGATGGACGAAAGTAGCCAATCCAATAGGGAGACCAACAAATCCATAGAATCATTGAAAGCAGACTTAAACAGTAAAATCGAAGAAGCCAGTCGGTCCACAAACCAAAAAATAGAGGAAGGCCAGAAGGATAACCAGAAACACATAGAGTTGTTAAAAGAAGAATTTAATAACAAAATAAGTGAAACGAATAGGAGAATGGAAGAGGGTCAACGGAAAACTGAAGAATTGTTGGAGAAGAGAATGGCCATCATGAAAGAAGATTTATCAGCAGAGTTGGGAGAGAAGATTGATCAAACTAACCAGAAAATTGATGGGATCAACGCCAAACTTAATCGAGATGTTGAGACCATACAAGCCGATCACGAAAATATATGGCAACAGATAAATGTCAACAATAATAAAATGGAGGAGACCGCTAAGGAGACGGTAGAAATGGTTGAGAGAAGATTGGGAGAAAGCGTCGAAGAAATCGAGAAACAAATGGCCATACTAACGACTGAAATTAATGTCGAGATGTCGGAAGTGCGTAAAGAAGGAGAAGGTACCAACCTAAAACTAATACAGACGGAAATGGACCTCAACCAACGTATTAATGATGTGAAGAAAACCCACGATACCCAACTAGATGTCATAACACAAGAGCAGACTAAGATGAAGGCAGCGCAGTCAACATTGAAGGATAAGTGTGAAGAAGTTGCTGGAAAAGTAGACGCGATCAAACAGTAAGTACACGATGACAAGACACAATCCACAGAATGCCAACGGAGAGAATTGGACGACCTCCGAAACGAAATGCATCGTCTACAAACCATACCAAATTTCCTATCTGGTTTGAGTCATTTAGAAGGGAGAGATCAGATTGACTTCCGGACCTATTCGAAAAATCCCTTGGAATTCCTAGAGAGAATGGAAGAAATCATACAAAGGAATCGTGAGAGCAGATGGACTGTCATAAAAGGTATGTTAGACGAATCATTTAAGCACACGTTTGACAACTGGTGGACAGCAACCCGACACGAAGTGGGTAATTATGACACCTTCAAGACAGCATTCAAGCAAAAATATTGGTCGGAGGCCACACAGAACATCATAAGGGACGATATTACCAACGGAAGGTTCGACGTGAATGGAAGGCAGTCCATGACCACCTACTTTTTAGGAAAGATTTGCCTGGCAAGGAATCTGGAACCGGCAATCCCAGAAGAATGCCTGGTCACGAAGTTGGCTTACCATTTTAATCAGGGTATCTCACAGGGAAGACTAAATGCACCGATAAAAACAATCCAAGGAATGTGCGATCTACTCGAAAGCCATGAGAGAGAACGATACTATCAACGGAGTCGACAGGTACCAAGCCAGACATACGATCGAGGAGGGCCTGGAAACAATAACCCTACTATTCACAACAATGGTAATAACCCAGGAAGGAATTTTCATAACCCGCCGAGATTCCAGAATCAACCCACACCACGCCAAGACGGAGGTGGATACAACATAAATAGAGGGAACCATAATAACCATCATCCTGGTGGTTACCAACGAAATACGAATTACCAAAGAGGTAATCACTACTACAGACCGTATCAGAACCAGTCCCCTAATCACCAACCAAGACAAGGTAATGGTCATAATAATAATAACCAATTTCGAAGAGTCCACTATACCCATGCCAGTCGAGGTGGAAACCATAGAACTTATTATCAAGGAAGGAGGAGCTTCCCACACCAGCACCATCATTCCAATAATAGTGACAGGGATGAAAGAGAGTCCGGATATCGGTCAAATGGAAGTGACAGCAGTGGAAGTCCCAGAACAACCACACAAACTACAGAGGTATACCACAACGGACATGGACCGGGAAATCAAGAGCCAAGTCAACCAGTAATTATAACATCTCACCCGTACTAACTAAAAAAGAGTATAAATATACGAGGCCGACACACAACATCTATGGCAAAAACATTTCCAAGAGCCAAGTCAACCAGTAATTATAACATCTTACCCGTACTATAGAAGAGTATAAATATACGAGAAAGACAAATAACATCTTTGGCACGTATGAATTTCCAAGAGCCAAGTCAACCAGTAATTATAACATCTCACCCGTACTAACTAAAGAAGAGTATAAATATACGAGGCCGACACACAACATCTATGGCAAAAAACATTTCCAAGAGCCAAGTCAACCAGTAATTATAACATCTCACCCGTACTAACTAAAGAAGAGTATAAATATACGAGGCCGACACACAACATCTATGGCAAAAAACATTTCCAAGAGCCAAGTCAACCAGTAATTATAACATCTCACCCGTACTAACTAAAGAAGAGTATAAATATACGAGAAAGACAAATAACATCTTTAGCACAAAACATTTCCAAGAGCCAAGTCAACCAGTAATTATAACATCTCACCCGTACTAACTATAGAAGAGTATAAATATACGAGGCCGACATACAACATCTATGGCAAAAACATTTCCAAGAGCCAAGTCAACCAGTAATTTTAACATCTTACCCGTATTATAGAAGAAGGAAGAAGGAACAAATGAGAAGTTGGAAAAATGAAACCAAAATAATGTAGTAATGTAGACAAACCACCACACACAACCACATTGTCTATGATATATATTACTAGCGAAGAAGCCAATACCACATGGAATATAAATACCAAATACAAACCATGAAGAAGAAGAAAAACAAAGCTACTTATGAATTATATCTAGAAGAATGAAACCTGAGATGAAGAATATGACGAGATGACATTCAAAGTGAAAACAAAATGAAGAGATTGATCAATGATAATGAAGAATGAAAAAATAATATACTAACGAAGACAATCATGAGAGTATACCAGTGAGGAAGTGTAAAACAAACTATCCCTATAATATGTGAAGAATATAGTCAAGTTGAATCAAGAACAGAGAGAATAACAATGTATAAACCGCAGATGCGTGAATTAATCCCAAGGATATTTATTATTTGTCGGAAGAATGACCACTATTATTATTTTGATGATTTAAAATGAATTGACTGAAGAATGATGCCAGCAATCATTTATTATTATTGAAGGAGATGATTTGCCTCCATATTTATTGAAATTAGTATGGCCAGTAGAGTTGAATAGCCAAAGTGAGCCGCTCTAAACTGCCCCAGCTAAACTTATGTTAGGGAATTAGGGAACTAAATAAACAAGGGAGATAATTACATAGAGAAGATATAAATACGATTCAAATAGAAGAAAGTGAAGGGATATATGGAAAAAACATGTGAATCAACATGGAATGTACAACAATTGATGAATTCTTCAATGAAAAATATATTATAATAATTCAGAATTAATCAATTCTTATAGGAAGGCATATGTAACAGTACCAAAAATATGGTAGTTACATAATATAAACGAATGTAACGTCAAGTATGAGAAAAACATGGGAATATATCTAGATAAATAAACATAAGTGTATATAAGTGTGTATCTACAAATATATTAATAAAAAATCCAACAATGAAGAAGAGAATACGAATATATCAACATTAAATACAAAATGAAGAAAGAAAATGCCACAAGCCCAAAACAAAATATCAGTAAATAGACCCAATAGGATCCAACAGTGAGGGGAATCAACGAAACAAGGACCAACAAGCTCCAACAACAATGGAGATAAATAAAAATAGCAACTGCAATGAAAATATAGAATAAAGAAGAAAGAAGAAGGACCAGGAAGAGCACCAAGAAGAAGAAAGAAGATGGACAGAAGATATAAGGACTCAACGTAAACCACATGTACTAAAAACAATGTAAGTGACAGAAGAAATGATTATAAGTGTGACAAGAAAACCAGTGTGAAACATTTAAGAAACCACAAACAATTACAGTGTGTACTTAATACGAATGTGAAACCTGTGAATAACTAACTAGTTCAACTGAATAAACCACACAAACAATTACAGTGATGAAGTTTACAGTGTGAAAAATATGTTAATTTTATGATGAAACAACAAAAAATTAAAAATAGTCAAATAAACACAGACAATGAGTGGGACTGATTTAATAAAGTTGTAACCAATACACATGATCATAAGACCACCAGATTAGAACAAAATAGAACAATTATGTTATTGTTCATAAAGAACTAACAACAAATAAAAGACATTTGTTAAGTATCAAACATGACAGGAATTAAATTCCACCATTGACCAGAAAAACATTGTAAATAATACAAGAAAGATTAGTGTTAGTGTTTAAGAAGGAATTGTATAAACATGTGTAACAAATTAGTTAAAGTATTATGTTAATATACCATAGCGAAGTCAGTTTAGTAGTAGAAAAATACTGCACTAAAACAGATGGTACATTGTTACACAACCCACAAGGAAGAGACCTATTACAACAGAAAATGATACATATTAGTATAAATATCTGATCATCAAATATGTTATCAAACGAGAATTTATTACAAGTAATAATAATAAATATTAAGAAACAATGTAATATAATGCAAAACAATGTAAATAGAACAAGTCAAACATAATGACACAGAGAATAGCAGAAATGAGAAAAGTATACCAGTTTAGTTAAGCAAAGTACAGTATCAAAACCAATATCAATGTTTATAAGAGTATTACCAGTAGTGAGATAAATATCTGATAATACATTGAGAACAGATTCTGAACATGATAAGAACAGTATTATAACTAAATTATTGTAAACCAACTAACAATGTACATATGACCAGAAGTAAGCTGAACCATTGTATAGCTAATTAGTTAAGAAAAATACTGTATCAAATATTGAGAACAGATTGTTACAATTGTTACCAGTAGTAAGAGGAAATCCCAAAGCTACTTTGAGAACAGATAATGACCATAAAAGCAGTCATATAATATATAAACATTTAAAAACCAAATGACCATTATGAAGAAAACCAAATGTAAACAAACAATGACCAACCAGTTATTTATGAAAAATATAGCATATAAACTTGTGTAAAAGTAATTGGAAACATTACCAAAAGTTAGAATAATATCTAATGCTACTTTGGGAATCCAAACCAAATAGGACAATAACAATTTAGTTGTTGTATTAGAAAAAATAAATAACTATTATGATATGATACAACATGAACAGAGCCATTACTGAAAGGTTAAAAAGTTCTGAGCTAATTAAAAGATAACCATTATATATAATAGATTAGGTACTATGTGTGTACACTAATTACAATCATTAAAGGATATGATTTATATAAAGAGACCAAAAATAAGGTGAAAAAATTGTATAAGAAACATAGGAGAGGTTTGAACTTATGTAAATATTAAATTAACCACAGTCATACATAAATGTTATAGTGTAAAATTGTGTAAATAAACATTACTAATATTATTAGATAGTAATATGATCATTTTAAATAAGAAAAATTAGTTCTAAGCATGTTTATGAAAAATCTAACATGGACGCTTAATGACGCCATAACGAGATTTGTGTAGGGAACAGTTATTCCCAAATTGTAAATTAAACCGACTGAGATATAGACTCAAAGTGTTTAGATAAGAAGTGTTTTATTATATTTAAATAAAATCTGGTATAACGGACTTATAAAAAATAAGATACACCAGAAATAACAAATAAAATCGTTATTGTGAAAGTAGCAATGAACGGAAAATAAGCGTTTTTGGACTTATTTTAACAAGCAAAACGCCCTGAATTGATTGATATCAACCAATTAACGATAGGACGTAAGATAAGAAAGTTATGATAATTTTAAACTTTCCAGTTAAATTTTTGTACCAATGATGACGTAAAAAAGTCTCAACACCAAAACCAATTTTGTCAAAAAATTAAATATTTTAATAAAACGAAGGCGTTTGGGTCAGAGAGTATAACGCATCCAGCCAATGGAATGAATGACTTTCAGCAGACGACCGAGAGACGCTTCAGAGGAACAAGACAGTCTACGATCAACCATCAAACGTATAGGCCACGCCGCTCGAGACAAAAAAAAGGAGTTTATATTTTAAAACTGTGCGCGCCATTTACGTCAGTACACAACATACAGTTAACCTTAATACAACATTCATACATACGAGTGAAAAAGTGCGGAATTGTTTTAATTGAACAAGTAGGTCAGTGTATAATGTCGACCATACTTGCGAGTGAAGTTTTAAATAGGAAACAGGGAGTACAATTTTATTTAAACAATATTTGAACGAAAATAATTTTTGTGAAAAGCTAACTTTCGATACTACGCAAGTCAAATAATGCTGAGTATCGAAAAACAGTAATTAAATTATCAGAATTGAGAAAAGATTTAAATCGCCATTATTAAAATATTACGAAAATATTTTAATTAATTATAATAATTTAAAATATAATGTTTGGAAATAATTCTTAATGAACACAAGAATATATAGTCACTCATTTGACTAAACGTATTTTTCTTGAAATTTTCGATGTTTCGAAATCTACTTTATTAATTTTCATACAATCGGAATAAATGTAATTCTGATAATAATATATTAAAGTATATGAATAAAATGTTTACATGTATAGTCTAAGAAATAATAGCTAGTAAGAAATACTTATCCTTTGTAACGACACCGGTTAATTCTAACTTCAGAAATCGTTACGGTAACTTGATAATTTCAATATTACCGATCTGTTCTCAAGTAACATTCAAATCAAATAGAATTAATAACAAGAGTTTTTTGAGAAATTTTTCTCTTGTGAATAAATGATTTTTAAAACTAATTATTAAACGAAAGTAATACATTATAAATACTGTACAAGTCATACAGCTTGATAATTGCAAACTAGTATTAGAGATGCGTGCGCATACCCGCGTACGATAGTTTCATAAATACCAGACATATGGTACCTATTTTTGATTTTTTTATATTTGTTCGATCTTTATTCAGTATTGTTAATTCTATATCATTATTTGTATTACATCTTGTGACTGGTATCATGTTACCTCAAAGAACCTAACGAAATATGGTAATTCACTGAATCAAAGTAACATAACCTATGCAGTTAAATTATTGTACTAACAACAGGTCTACCAGCCTTGAGGAATTAGACAGAGTCTTATTGAATTTTTATTGTAATCAGTAATTGAAAGGTTGTTGATTATTGTTTTTAATTGTCAAAGATTTTATCACTTATCAAATTGTTAATAAACTTCCAATTTTATTACCACAAAAGGAGTATCATTTCTATTAAAAGTAAATTCATTTATTTTTTAATCAGTTCTGACACAGGTGGCGGAAGAATTTAAAAAGTTTTAGTATAATTCAGAATATTCATCAGATATTGCTTCATTTACTATTGCATGTGATGATGTATTAAATATTCAATCTGAATATTTTCTTGTATTTGAAGTGCATGTATTTCAGAAGGAACGTCACAGAACAGAATTGAAGTATTCGAGTGTGGTAAGTAAGTGAGATACACAACAAAGTGCGCGAACCATATTAAAATAAAAGGAGTGAACTATTACTACGTACCCATAAAAAAAAAACAATACATTAACACCAATAACCTCAACGATTACGATTACATCTTTGATAAACAACATTATCGTAGATACCGGTGCGTGTGTACACTCACACGAACACACCAAAATACAAACAAAGAACATCAATACTACTATACAATCTATACTTGTAAACTTGTTACTTTACAAGTTGGCGCCCAACGTCTGAGCACGATTTAAGGGAAATTACACCATAACTAGTGACCCAATCACCCCAATTCGTGAAAAAGACAGCAGGTACATTACCAAGACAGCAAGATGTACACCGACAGATTAAAATCAAGATCAAAATCACGATCGACATCGAGGAAGAGGTCAACCGAAACGGAAAAGGAGACCAGAAGAGAAGAAAAAGAGGCCATGTCGACGGAAGATGTAGAAGAAGTTGTACTGGAAACGAAGGAAAAAACAATTGAACCGGCGGAGGAGGTTCAGCAGCCTATGGAGGAACCGGAAGTGATGGTTCAAGAAATCCTACCAGAAACAAACCAACCCGAGAGACCGGTACAACCAAAAGATAGACACATTGTCAAAATGTTAATTAGTATGAGAGCATCAATGGAAGAAGGCCAGAAGAGAATGGAGGAATCAATAAACAAGAAGATAGAAGAAACCAGCCAATCCACCAAGGAGTTAAGTAAGAGAATGGAAGAAAGCCAGAAGTCCACAGACCAGAAGATGGAAATAATAAATAAAAAGATGGACGAAAGTAGCCAATCCAATAGGGAGACCAACAAATCCATAGAATCATTGAAAGCAGACTTAAACAGTAAAATCGAAGAAGCCAGTCGGTCCACAAACCAAAAAATAGAGGAAGGCCAGAAGGATAACCAGAAACACATAGAGTTGTTAAAAGAAGAATTTAATAACAAAATAAGTGAAACGAATAGGAGAATGGAAGAGGGTCAACGGAAAACTGAAGAATTGTTGGAGAAGAGAATGGCCATCATGAAAGAAGATTTATCAGCAGAGTTGGGAGAGAAGATTGATCAAACTAACCAGAAAATTGATGGGATCAACGCCAAACTTAATCGAGATGTTGAGACCATACAAGCCGATCACGAAAATATATGGCAACAGATAAATGTCAACAATAATAAAATGGAGGAGACCGCTAAGGAGACGGTAGAAATGGTTGAGAGAAGATTGGGAGAAAGCGTCGAAGAAATCGAGAAACAAATGGCCATACTAACGACTGAAATTAATGTCGAGATGTCGGAAGTGCGTAAAGAAGGAGAAGGTACCAACCTAAAACTAATACAGACGGAAATGGACCTCAACCAACGTATTAATGATGTGAAGAAAACCCACGATACCCAACTAGATGTAATAACACAAGAGCAGACTAAGATGAAGGCAGCGCAGTCAACATTGAAGAATAAGTGTGAAGAAGTTGCTGGAAAAGTAGACGCGATCAAACAGTAAGTACACGATGACAAGACACAATCCACAGAATGCCAACGGAGAGAATTGGACGACCTCCGAGACGAAATGCATCGTCTACAAACCATACCAAATTTCCTATCTGGTTTGAGTCATTTAGAAGGGAGAAATCAGATTGACTTCCGGACCTATTCGAAAAATCCCTTGGAATTCCTAGAGAGAATGGAAGAAATCATACAAAGGAATCATGAGAGCAGATGGACTGTCATAAAAGGTATGTTAGACGAATCATTTAAGCACACGTTTGACAACTGGTGGACAGCAACCCGACACGAAGTGGGTAATTATGACACCTTCAAGACAGCATTCAAGCAAAAATATTGGTCGGAGGCCACACAGAACATCATAAGGGACGATATTACCAACGGAAGGTTCGACGTGAATGGAAGGCAGTCCATGACCACCTACTTTTTAGGAAAGATTTGCCTGGCAAGGAATCTGGAACCGGCAATCCCAGAAGAATGCCTGGTCACGAAGTTGGCTTACCATTTTAATCAGGGTATCTCACAGGGAAGACTAAATGCACCGATAAAAACAATCCAAGGAATGTGCGATCTACTCGAAAGCCACGAGAGAGAACGATACTATCAACGGAGTCGACAGGTACCAAGCCAGACATACGATCGAGGAGGGCCTGGAAACAATAACCCTACTATTCACAACAATGGTAATAACCCAGGAAGGAATTTTCATAACCCGCCGAGATTCCAGAATCAACCCACACCACGCCAAGACGGAGGTGGATACAACATAAATAGAGGGAACCATAATAACCATCATCCTGGTGGTTACCAACGAAATACGAATTACCAAAGAGGTAATCACTACTACAGACCGTATCAGAACCAGTCCCCTAATCACCAACCAAGACAAGGTAATGGTCATAATAATAATAACCAATTTCGAAGAGTCCACTATACCCATGCCAGTCGAGGTGGAAACCATAGAACTTATTATCAAGGAAGGAGGAGCTTCCCACACCAGCACCATCATTCCAATAATAGTGACAGGGATGAAAGAGAGTCCGGATATCGGTCAAATGGAAGTGACAGCAGTGGAAGTCCCAGAACAACCACACAAACTACAGAGGTATACCACAACGGACATGGACCGGGAAATCAAGAGCCAAGTCAACCAGTAATTATAACATCTCACCCGTACTAACTAAAAAAGAGTATAAATATACGAGGCCGACACACAACATCTATGGCAAAAACATTTCCAAGAGCCAAGTCAACCAGTAATTATAACATCTTACCCGTACTATAGAAGAGTATAAATATACGAGAAAGACAAATAACATCTTTGGCACGTATGAATTTCCAAGAGCCAAGTCAACCAGTAATTATAACATCTCACCCGTACTAACTAAAGAAGAGTATAAATATACGAGGCCGACACACAACATCTATGGCAAAAAACATTTTTAAGAGCCAAGTCAACCAGTAATTATAACATCTCACCCGTACTAACTAAAGAAGAGTATAAATATACGAGGCCGACACACAACATCTATGGCAAAAAACATTTCCAAGAGCCAAGTCAACCAGTAATTATAACATCTCACCCGTACTAACTAAAGAAGAGTATAAATATACGAGAAAGACAAATAACATCTTTAGCACAAAACATTTCCAAGAGCCAAGTCAACCAGTAATTATAACATCTCACCCGTACTAACTATAGAAGAGTATAAATATACGAGGCCGACATACAACATCTATGGCAAAAACATTTCCAAGAGCCAAGTCAACCAGTAATTTTAACATCTTACCCGTATTATAGAAGAAGGAAGAAGGAACAAATGAGAAGTTGGAAAAATGAAACCAAAATAATGTAGTAATGTAGACAAACCACCACACACAACCACATTGTCTATGATATATATTACTAGCGAAGAAGCCAATACCACATGGAATATAAATACCAAATACAAACCATGAAGAAGAAGAAAAACAAAGCTACTTATGAATTATATCTAGAAGAATGAAACCTGAGATGAAGAATATGACGAGATGACATTCAAAGTGAAAACAAAATGAAGAGATTGATCAATGATAATGAAGAATGAAAAAATAATATACTAACGAAGACAATCATGAGAGTATACCAGTGAGGAAGTGTAAAACAAACTATCCCTATAATATGTGAAGAATATAGTCAAGTTGAATCAAGAACAGAGAGAATAACAATGTATAAACCGCAGATGCGTGAATTAATCCCAAGGATATTTATTATTTGTCGGAAGAATGACCACTATTATTATTTTGATGATTTAAAATGAATTGACTGAAGAATGATGCCAGCAATCATTTATTATTATTGAAGGAGATGATTTGCCTCCATATTTATTGAAATTAGTATGGCCAGTAGAGTTGAATAGCCAAAGTGAGCCGCTCTAAACTGCCCCAGCTAAACTTATGTTAGGGAATTAGGGAACTAAATAAACAAGGGAGATAATTACATAGAGAAGATATAAATACGATTCAAATAGAAGAAAGTGAAGGGATATATGAAAAAAACATGTGAATCAACATGGAATGTACAACAATTGATGAATTCTTCAATGAAAAATATATTATAATAATTCAGAATTAATCAATTCTTATAGGAAGGCATATGTAACAGTACCAAAAATATGGTAGTTACATAATATAAACGAATGTAACGTCAAGTATGAGAAAAACATGGGAATATATCTAGATAAATAAACATAAGTGTATATAAGTGTGTATCTACAAATATATTAATAAAAAATCCAACAATGAAGAAGAGAATACGAATATATCAACATTAAATACAAAATGAAGAAAGAAAATGCCACAAGCCCAAAACAAAATATCAGTAAATAGACCCAATAGGATCCAACAGTGAGGGGAATCAACGAAACAAGGACCAACAAGCTCCAACAACAATGGAGATAAATAAAAATAGCAACTGCAATGAAAATATAGAATAAAGAAGAAAGAAGAAGGACCAGGAAGAGCACCAAGAAGAAGAAAGAAGATGGACAGAAGATATAAGGACTCAACGTAAACCACATGTACTAAAAACAATGTAAGTGACAGAAGAAATGATTATAAGTGTGACAAGAAAACCAGTGTGAAACATTTAAGAAACCACAAACAATTACAGTGTGTACTTAATACGAATGTGAAACCTGTGAATAACTAACTAGTTCAACTGAATAAACCACACAAACAATTACAGTGATGAAGTTTACAGTGTGAAAAATATGTTAATTTTATGATGAAACAACAAAAAATTAAAAATAGTCAAATAAACACAGACAATGAGTGGGACTGATTTAATAAAGTTGTAACCAATACACATGATCATAAGACCACCAGATTAGAACAAAATAGAACAATTATGTTATTGTTCATAAAGAACTAACAACAAATAAAAGACATTTGTTAAGTATCAAACATGACAGGAATTAAATTCCACCATTGACCAGAAAAACATTGTAAATAATACAAGAAAGATTAGTGTTAGTGTTTAAGAAGGAATTGTATAAACATGTGTAACAAATTAGTTAAAGTATTATGTTAATATACCATAGCGAAGTCAGTTTAGTAGTAGAAAAATACTGCACTAAAACAGATGGTACATTGTTACACAACCCACAAGGAAGAGACCTATTACAACAGAAAATGATACATATTAGTATAAATATCTGATCATCAAATATGTTATCAAACGAGAATTTATTACAAGTAATAATAATAAATATTAAGAAACAATGTAATATAATGCAAAACAATGTAAATAGAACAAGTCAAACATAATGACACAGAGAATAGCAGAAATGAGAAAAGTATACCAGTTTAGTTAAGCAAAGTACAGTATCAAAACCAATATCAATGTTTATAAGAGTATTACCAGTAGTGAGATAAATATCTGATAATACATTGAGAACAGATTCTGAACATGATAAGAACAGTATTATAACTAAATTATTGTAAACCAACTAACAATGTACATATGACCAGAAGTAAGCTGAACCATTGTATAGCTAATTAGTTAAGAAAAATACTGTGTCAAATATTGAGAACAGATTGTTACAATTGTTACCAGTAGTAAGAGGAAATCCCAAAGCTACTTTGAGAACAGATAATGACCATAAAAGCAGTCATATAATATATAAACATTTAAAAACCAAATGACCATTATGAAGAAAACCAAATGTAAACAAACAATGACCAACCAGTTATTTATGAAAAATATAGCATATAAACTTGTGTAAAAGTAATTGGAAACATTACCAAAAGTTAGAATAATATCTAATGCTACTTTGGGAATCCAAACCAAATAGGACAATAACAATTTAGTTGTTGTATTAGAAAAAATAAATAACTATTATGATATGATACAACATGAACAGAGCCATTACTGAAAGGTTAAAAAGTTCTGAGCTAATTAAAAGATAACCATTATATATAATAGATTAGGTACTATGTGTGTACACTAATTACAATCATTAAAGGATATGATTTATATAAAGAGACCAAAAATAAGGTGAAAAAATTGTATAAGAAACATAGGAGAGGTTTGAACTTATGTAAATATTAAATTAACCACAGTCATACATAAATGTTATAGTGTAAAATTGTGTAAATAAACATTACTAATATTATTAGATAGTAATATGATCATTTTAAATAAGAAAAATTAGTTCTAAGCATGTTTATGAAAAATCTAACATGGACGCTTAATGACGCCATAACGAGATTTGTGTAGGGAACAGTTATTCCCAAATTGTAAATTAAACCGACTGAGATATAGACTCAAAGTGTTTAGATAAGAAGTGTTTTATTATATTTAAATAAAATCTGGTATAACGGACTTATAAAAAATAAGATACACCAGAAATAACAAATAAAATCGTTATTGTGAAAGTAGCAATGAACGGAAAATAAGCGTTTTTGGACTTATTTTAACAAGCAAAACGCCCTGAATTGATTGATATCAACCAATTAACGATAGGACGTAAGATAAGAAAGTTATGATAATTTTAAACTTTCCAGTTAAATTTTTGTACCAATGATGACGTAAAAAAGTCTCAACACCAAAACCAATTTTGTCAAAAAATTAAATATTTTAATAAAACGAAGGCGTTTGGGTCAGAGAGTATAACGCATCCAGCCAATGGAATGAATGACTTTCAGCAGACGACCGAGAGACGCTTCAGAGGAACAAGACAGTCTACGATCAACCATCAAACGTATAGGCCACGCCGCTCGAGACAAAAAAAAGGAGTTTATATTTTAAAACTGTGCGCGCCATTTACGTCAGTACACAACATACAGTTAACCTTAATACAACATTCATACATACGAGTGAAAAAGTGCGGAATTGTTTTAATTGAACAAGTAGGTCAGTGTATAATGTCGACCATACTTGCGAGTGAAGTTTTAAATAGGAAACAGGGAGTACAATTTTATTTAAACAATATTTGAACGAAAATAATTTTTGTGAAAAGCTAACTTTCGATACTACGCAAGTCAAATAATGCTGAGTATCGAAAAACAGTAATTAAATTATCAGAATTGAGAAAAGATTTAAATCGCCATTATTAAAATATTACGAAAATATTTTAATTAATTATAATAATTTAAAATATAATGTTTGGAAATAATTCTTAATGAACACAAGAATATATAGTCACTCATTTGACTAAAAGTATTTTTCTTGAAATTTTCGATGTTTTGAAATCTACTTTATTAATTTTCATACAATCGGAATAAATGTAATTCTGATAATAATATATTAAAGTATATGAATAAAATGTTTACATGTATAGTCTAAGAAATAATAGCTAGTAAGAAATACTTATCCTTTGTAACGACACCGGTTAATTCTAACTTCAGAAATCGTTACGGTAACTTGATAATTTCAATATTACCGATCTGTTCTCAAGTAACATTCAAATCAAATAGAATTAATAACAAGAGTTTTTTGAGAAATTTTTCTCTTGTGAATAAATGATTTTTAAAACTAATTATTAAACGAAAGTAATCATTATAAATACTGTACAAGTCATACAGCTTGATAATTGCAAACTAGTATTAGAGATGCGTGCGCATACCCGCGTACGATAGTTTCATAAATACCAGACATATGGTACCTATTTTTGATTTTTTTATATTTGTTCGATCTTTATTCAGTATTGTTAATTCTATATCATTATTTGTATTACATCTTGTGACTGGTATCATGTTACCTCAAAGAACCTAACGAAATATGGTAATTCACTGAATCAAAGTAACATAACCTATGCAGTTAAATTATTGTACTAACAACAGGTCTACCAGCCTTGAGGAATTAGACAGAGTCTTATTGAATTTTTATTGTAATCAGTAATTGAAAGGTTGTTGATTATTGTTTTTAATTGTCAAAGATTTTATCACTTATCAAATTGTTAATAAACTTCCAATTTTATTACCACAAAAGGAGTATCATTTCTATTAAAAGTAAATTCATTTATTTTTTAATCAGTTCTGACACAGGTGGCGGAAGAATTTAAAAAGTTTTAGTATAATTCAGAATATTCATCAGATATTGCTTCATTTACTATTGCATGTGATGATGTATTAAATATTCAATCTGAATATTTTCTTGTATTTGAAGTGCATGTATTTCAGAAGGAACGTCACAGAACAGAATTGAAGTATTCGAGTGTGGTAAGTAAGTGAGATACACAACAAAGTGCGCGAACCATATTAAAATAAAAGGAGTGAACTATTACTACGTACCCATAAAAAAAAACAATACATTAACACCAATAACCTCAACGATTATGATTACATCTTTGATAAACAACATTATCGTAGATACCGGTGCGTGTGTACACTCACACGAACACACCAAAATACAAACAAAGAACATCAATACTACTATACAATCTATACTTGTAAACTTGTTACTTTACAAGTTGGCGCCCAACGTCTGAGCACGATTTAAGGGAAATTACACCATAACTAGTGACCCAATCACCCCAATTCGTGAAAAAGACAGCAGGTACATTACCAAGACAGCAAGATGTACACCGACAGATTAAAATCAAGATCAAAATCACGATCGACATCGAGGAAGAGGTCAACCGAAACGGAAAAGGAGACCAGAAGAGAAGAAAAAGAGGCCATGTCTACGGAAGATGTAGAAGAAGTTGTACTGGAAACGAAGGAAAAAACAATTGAACCGGCGGAGGAGGTTCAGCAGCCTATGGAGGAACCGGAAGTGATGGTTCAAGAAATCCTACCAGAAACAAACCAACCCGAGAGACCGGTACAACCAAAAGATAGACACATTGTCAAAATGTTAATTAGTATGAGAGCATCAATGGAAGAAGGCCAGAAGAGAATGGAGGAATCAATAAACAAGAAGATAGAAGAAACCAGCCAATCCACCAAGGAGTTAAGTAAGAGAATGGAAGAAAGCCAGAAGTCCACAGACCAGAAGATGGAAATAATAAATAAAAAGATGGACGAAAGTAGCCAATCCAATAGGGAGACCAACAAATCCATAGAATCATTGAAAGCAGACTTAAACAGTAAAATCGAAGAAGCCAGTCGGTCCACAAACCAAAAAATAGAGGAAGGCCAGAAGGATAACCAGAAACACATAGAGTTGTTAAAAGAAGAATTTAATAACAAAATAAGTGAAACGAATAGGAGAATGGAAGAGGGTCAACGGAAAACTGAAGAATTGTTGGAGAAGAGAATGGCCATCATGAAAGAAGATTTATCAGCAGAGTTGGGAGAGAAGATTGATCAAACTAACCAGAAAATTGATGGGATCAACGCCAAACTTAATCGAGATGTTGAGACCATACAAGCCGATCACGAAAATATATGGCAACAGATAAATGTCAACAATAATAAAATGGAGGAGACCGCTAAGGAGACGGTAGAAATGGTTGAGAGAAGATTGGGAGAAAGCGTCGAAGAAATCGAGAAACAAATGGCCATACTAACGACTGAAATTAATGTCGAGATGTCGGAAGTGCGTAAAGAAGGAGAAGGTACCAACCTAAAACTAATACAGACGGAAATGGACCTCAACCAACGTATTAATGATGTGAAGAAAACCCACGATACCCAACTAGATGTAATAACACAAGAGCAGACTAAGATGAAGGCAGCGCAGTCAACATTGAAGGATAAGTGTGAAGAAGTTGCTGGAAAAGTAGATGCGATCAAACAGTAAGTACACGATGACAAGACACAATCCACAGAATGCCAACGGAGAGAATTGGACGACCTCCGAGACGAAATGCATCGTCTACAAACCATACCAAATTTCCTATCTGGTTTGAGTCATTTAGAAGGGAGAAATCAGATTGACTTCCGGACCTATTCGAAAAATCCCTTGGAATTCCTAGAGAGAATGGAAGAAATCATACAAAGGAGTGAGAGCAGATGGACTGTCATAAAAGGTATGTTAGACGAATCATTTAAGCACACGTTTGACAACTGGTGGACAGCAACCCGACACGAAGTGGGTAATTATGACACCTTCAAGACAGCATTCAAGCAAAAATATTGGTCGGAGGCCACACAGAACATCATAAGGGACGATATTACCAACGGAAGGTTCGACGTGAATGGAAGGCAGTCCATGACCACCTACTTTTTAGGAAAGATTTGCCTGGCAAGGAATCTGGAACCGGCAATCCCAGAAGAATGCCTGGTCACGAAGTTGGCTTACCATTTTAATCAGGGTATCTCACAGGGAAGACTAAATGCACCGATAAAAACAATCCAAGGAATGTGCGATCTACTCGAAAGCCACGAGAGAGAACGATACTATCAACGGAGTCGACAGGTACCAAGCCAGACATACGATCGAGGAGGGCCTGGAAACAATAACCCTACTATTCACAACAATGGTAATAACCCAGGAAGGAATTTTCATAACCCGCCGAGATTCCAGAATCAACCCACACCACGCCAAGACGGAGGTGGATACAACATAAATAGAGGGAACCATAATAACCATCATCCTGGTGGTTACCAACGAAATACGAATTACCAAAGAGGTAATCACTACTACAGACCGTATCAGAACCAGTCCCCTAATCACCAACCAAGACAAGGTAATGGTCATAATAATAATAACCAATTTCGAAGAGTCCACTATACCCATGCCAGTCGAGGTGGAAACCATAGAACTTATTATCAAGGAAGGAGGAGCTTCCCACACCAGCACCATCATTCCAATAATAGTGACAGGGATGAAAGAGAGTCCGGATATCGGTCAAATGGAAGTGACAGCAGTGGAAGTCCCAGAACAACCACACAAACTACAGAGGTATAACACAACGGACATGGACCGGGAAATCAAGAGCCAAGTCAACCAGTAATTATAACATCTCACCCGTACTAACTAAAAAAGAGTATAAATATACGAGGCCGACACACAACATCTATGTCAAAAACATTTCCAAGAGCCAAGTCAACCAGTAATTATAACATCTTACCCGTACTATAGAAGAGTATAAATATACGAGAAAGACAAATAACATCTTTGGCACGTATGAATTTCCAAGAGCCAAGTCAACCAGTAATTATAACATCTCACCCGTACTAACTAAAGAAGAGTATAAATATACGAGGCCGACACACAACATCTATGGCAAAAAACATTTCCAAGAGCCAAGTCAACCAGTAATTATAACATCTCACCCGTACTAACTAAAGAAGAGTATAAATATACGAGGCCGACACACAACATCTATGGCAAAAAACATTTCCAAGAGCCAAGTCAACCAGTAATTATAACATCTCACCCGTACTAACTAAAGAAGAGTATAAATATACGAGAAAGACAAATAACATCTTTAGCACAAAACATTTCCAAGAGCCAAGTCAACCAGTAATTATAACATCTCACCCGTACTAACTATAGAAGAGTATAAATATACGAGGCCGACATACAACATCTATGGCAAAAACATTTCCAAGAGCCAAGTCAACCAGTAATTTTAACATCTTACCCGTATTATAGAAGAAGGAAGAAGGAACAAATGAGAAGTTGGAAAAATGAAACCAAAATAATGTAGTAATGTAGACAAACCACCACACACAACCACATTGTCTATGATATATATTACTAGCGAAGAAGCCAATACCACATGGAATATAAATACCAAATACAAACCATGAAGAAGAAGAAAAACAAAGCTACTTATGAATTATATCTAGAAGAATGAAACCTGAGATGAAGAATATGACGAGATGACATTCAAAGTGAAAACAAAATGAAGAGATTGATCAATGATAATGAAGAATGAAAAAATAATATACTAACGAAGACAATCATGAGAGTATACCAGTGAGGAAGTGTAAAACAAACTATCCCTATAATATGTGAAGAATATAGTCAAGTTGAATCAAGAACAGAGAGAATAACAATGTATAAACCGCAGATGCGTGAATTAATCCCAAGGATATTTATTATTTGTCGGAAGAACGACCACTATTATTATTTTGATGATTTAAAATGAATTGACTGAAGAATGATGCCAGCAATCATTTATTATTATTGAAGGAGATGATTTGCCTCCATATTTATTGAAATTAGTATGGCCAGTAGAGTTGAATAGCCAAAGTGAGCCGCTCTAAACTGCCCCAGCTAAACTTATGTTAGGGAATTAGGGAACTAAATAAACAAGGGAGATAATTACATAGAGAAGATATAAATACGATTCAAATAGAAGAAAGTGAAGGGATATATGGAAAAAACATGTGAATCAACATGGAATGTACAACAATTGATGAATTCTTCAATGAAAAATATATTATAATAATTCAGAATTAATCAATTCTTATAGGAAGGCATATGTAACAGTACCAAAAATATGGTAGTTACATAATATAAACGAATGTAACGTCAAGTATGAGAAAAACATGGGAATATATCTAGATAAATAAACATAAGTGTATATAAGTGTGTATCTACAAATATATTAATAAAAAATCCAACAATGAAGAAGAGAATACGAATATATCAACATTAAATACAAAATGAAGAAAGAAAATGCCACAAGCCCAAAACAAAATATCAGTAAATAGACCCAATAGGATCCAACAGAGAGGGGAATCAACGAAACAAGGACCAACAAGCTCCAACAACAATGGAGATAAATAAAAATAGCAACTGCAATGAAAATATAGAATAAAGAAGAAAGAAGAAGGACCAGGAAGAGCACCAAGAAGAAGAAAGAAGATGGACAGAAGATATAAGGACTCAACGTAAACCACATGTACTAAAAACAATGTAAGTGACAGAAGAAATGATTATAAGTGTGACAAGAAAACCAGTGTGAAACATTTAAGAAACCACAAACAATTACAGTGTGTACTTAATACGAATGTGAAACCTGTGAATAACTAACTAGTTCAACTGAATAAACCACACAAACAATTACAGTGATGAAGTTTACAGTGTGAAAAATATGTTAATTTTATGATGAAACAAAAAAAAATTAAAAATAGTCAAATAAACACAGACAATGAGTGGGACTGATTTAATAAAGTTGTAACCAATACACATGATCATAAGACCACCAGATTAGAACAAAATAGAACAATTATGTTATTGTTCATAAAGAACTAACAACAAATAAAAGACATTTGTTAAGTATCAAACATGACAGGAATTAAATTCCACCATTGACCAGAAAAACATTGTAAATAATACAAGAAAGATTAGTGTTAGTGTTTAAGAAGGAATTGTATAAACATGTGTAACAAATTAGTTAAAGTATTATGTTAATATACCATAGCGAAGTCAGTTTAGTAGTAGAAAAATACTGCACTAAAACAGATGGTACATTGTTACACAACCCACAAGGAAGAGACCTATTACAACAGAAAATGATACATATTAGTATAAATATCTGATCATCAAATATGTTATCAAACGAGAATTTATTACAAGTAATAATAATAAATATTAAGAAACAATGTAATATAATGCAAAACAATGTAAATAGAACAAGTCAAACATAATGACACAGAGAATAGCAGAAATGAGAAAAGTATACCAGTTTAGTTAAGCAAAGTACAGTATCAAAACCAATATCAATGTTTATAAGAGTATTACCAGTAGTGAGATAAATATCTGATAATACATTGAGAACAGATTCTGAACATGATAAGAACAGTATTATAACTAAATTATTGTAAACCAACTAACAATGTACATATGACCAGAAGTAAGCTGAACCATTGTATAGCTAATTAGTTAAGAAAAATACTGTATCAAATATTGAGCACAGATTGTTACAATTGTTACCAGTAGTAAGAGGAAATCCCAAAGCTACTTTGAGAACAGATAATGACCATAAAAGCAGTCATATAATATATAAACATTTAAAAACCAAATGACCATTATGAAGAAAACCAAATGTAAACAAACAATGACCAACCAGTTATTTATGAAAAATATAGCATATAAACTTGTGTAAAAGTAATTGGAAACATTACCAAAAGTTAGAATAATATCTAATGCTACTTTGGGAATCCAAACCAAATAGGACAATAACAATTTAGTTGTTGTATTAGAAAAAATAAATAACTATTATGATATGATACAACATGAACAGAGCCATTACTGAAAGGTTAAAAAGTTCTGAGCTAATTAAAAGATAACCATTATATATAATAGATTAGGTACTATGTGTGTACACTAATTACAATCATTAAAGGATATGATTTATATAAAGAGACCAAAAATAAGGTGAAAAAATTGTATAAGAAACATAGGAGAGGTTTGAACTTATGTAAATATTAAATTAACCACAGTCATATATAAATATTATAGTGTAAAATTGTGTAAATAAACATTACTAATATTATTAGATAGTAATATGATCATTTTAAATAAGAAAAATTAGTTCTAAGCATGTTTATGAAAAATCTAACATGGACGCTTAATGACGCCATAACGAGATTTGTGTAGGGAACAGTTATTCCCAAATTGTAAATTAAACCGACTGAGATATAGACTCAAAGTGTTTAGATAAGAAGTGTTTTATTATATTTAAATAAAATCTGGTATAACGGACTTATAAAAAATAAGATACACCAGAAATAACAAATAAAATCGTTATTGTGAAAGTAGCAATGAACGGAAAAAAGCGTTTTTGGACTTATTTTAACAAGCAAAACGCCCTGAATTGATTGATATCAACCAATTAACGATAGGACGTAAGATAAGAAAGTTATGATAATTTTAAACTTTCCAGTTAAATTTTTGTACCAATGATGACGTAAAAAAGTCTCAACACCAAAACCAATTTTGTCAAAAAATTAAATATTTTAATAAAACGAAGGCGTTTGGGTCAGAGAGTATAACGCATCCAGCCAATGGAATGAATGACTTTCAGCAGACGACCGAGAGACGCTTCAGAGGAACAAGACAGTCTACGATCAACCATCAAACGTATAGGCCACGCCGCTCGAGACAAAAAAAAGAAGGAGTTTATATTTTAAAACTGTGCGCGCCATTTACGTCAGTACACAACATACAGTTAACCTTAATACAACATTCATACATACGAGTGAAAAAGTGCGGAATTGTTTTAATTGAACAAGTAGGTCAGTGTATAATGTCGACCATACTTGCGAGTGAAGTGTTAAATAGGAAACAGGGAGTACAATTTTATTTAAACAATATTTGAACGAAAATAATAATTTTTGTGAAAAGCTAACTTTCGATACTACGCAAGTCAAATAATGCTGAGTATCGAAAAACAGTAATTAAATTATCAGAATTGAGAAAAGATTTAAATCGCCATTATTAAAATATTACAAAAATATTTTAATTAATTATAATAATTTAAAATATAATGTTTGGAAATAATTCTTAATGAACACAAGAATATATAGTCACTCATTTGACTAAACGTATTTTTCTTGAAATTTTCGATGTTTCGAAATCTACTTTATTAATTTTCATACAATCGGAATAAATGTAATTCTGATAATAATATATTAAAGTATATGAATAAAATGTTTACATGTATAGTCTAAGAAATAATAGCTAGTAAGAAATACTTATCCTTTGTAACGACACCGGTTAATTCTAACCTCAGAAATCGTTACGGTAACTTGATAATTTCAATATTACCGATCTGTTCTCAAGTAACATTCAAATCAAATAGAATTAATAACAAGAGTTTTTTGAGAAATTTTTCTCTTGTGAATAAATGATTTTTAAAACTAATTATTAAACGAAAGTAATACATTATAAATACTGTACAAGTCATACAGCTTGATAATTGCAAACTAGTATTAGAGATGCGTGCGCATACCCGCGTAGGATAGTTTCATAAATACCAGACATATGGTACCTATTTTTGATTTTTTATATTTGTTCGATCTTTATTCAGTATTGTTAATTCTATATCATTATTTGTATTACATCTTGTGACTGGTATCATGTTACCTCAAAGAACCTAACGAAATATGGTAATTCACTGAATCAAAGTAACATAACCTATGCAGTTAAATTATTGTACTAACAACAGGTCTACCAGCCTTGAGGAATTAGACAGAGTCTTATTGAATTTTTATTGTAATCAGTAATTGAAAGGTTGTTGATTATTGTTTTTAATTGTCAAAGATTTTATCACTTATCAAATTGTTAATAAACTTCCAATTTTATTACCACAAAAGGAGTATCATTTCTATTAAAAGTAAATTCATTTATTTTTTAATCAGTTCTGACACAGGTGGCGGAAGAATTTAAAAAGTTTTAGTATAATTCAGAATATTCATCAGATATTGCTTCATTTACTATTGCATGTGATGATGTATTAAATATTCAATCTGAATATTTTCTTGTATTTGAAGTGCATGTATTTCAGAAGGAACGTCACAGAACAGAATTGAAGTATTCGAGTGTGGTAAGTAAGTGAGATACACAACAAAGTGCGCGAACCATATTAAAATAAAAGGAGTGAACTATTACTACGTACCCATAAAAAAAAACAATACATTAACACCAATAACCTCAACGATTATGATTACATCTTTGATAAACAACATTATCGTAGATACCGGTGCGTGTGTACACTCACACGAACACACCAAAATACAAACAAAGAACATCAATACTACTATACAATCTATACTTGTAAACTTGTTACTTTACAAGTTGGCGCCCAACGTCTGAGCACGATTTAAGGGAAATTACACCATAACTAGTGACCCAATCACCCCAATTCGTGAAAAAGACAGCAGGTACATTACCAAGACAGCAAGATGTACACCGACAGATTAAAATCAAGATCAAAATCACGATCGACATCGAGGAAGAGGTCAACCGAAACGGAAAAGGAGACCAGAAGAGAAGAAAAAGAGGCCATGTCTACGGAAGATGTAGAAGAAGTTGTACTGGAAACGAAGGAAAAAACAATTGAACCGGCGGAGGAGGTTCAGCAGCCTATGGAGGAACCGGAAGTGATGGTTCAAGAAATCCTACCAGAAACAAACCAACCCGAGAGACCGGTACAACCAAAAGATAGACACATTGTCAAAATGTTAATTAGTATGAGAGCATCAATGGAAGAAGGCCAGAAGAGAATGGAGGAATCAATAAACAAGAAGATAGAAGAAACCAGCCAATCCACCAAGGAGTTAAGTAAGAGAATGGAAGAAAGCCAGAAGTCCACAGACCAGAAGATGGAAATAATAAATAAAAAGATGGACGAAAGTAGCCAATCCAATAGGGAGACCAACAAATCCATAGAATCATTGAAAGCAGACTTAAACAGTAAAATCGAAGAAGCCAGTCGGTCCACAAACCAAAAAATAGAGGAAGGCCAGAAGGATAACCAGAAACACATAGAGTTGTTAAAAGAAGAATTTAATAACAAAATAAGTGAAACGAATAGGAGAATGGAAGAGGGTCAACGGAAAACTGAAGAATTGTTGGAGAAGAGAATGGCCATCATGAAAGAAGATTTATCAGCAGAGTTGGGAGAGAAGATTGATCAAACTAACCAGAAAATTGATGGGATCAACGCCAAACTTAATCGAGATGTTGAGACCATACAAGCCGATCACGAAAATATATGGCAACAGATAAATGTCAACAATAATAAAATGGAGGAGACCGCTAAGGAGACGGTAGAAATGGTTGAGAGAAGATTGGGAGAAAGCGTCGAAGAAATCGAGAAACAAATGGCCATACTAACGACTGAAATTAATGTCGAGATGTCGGAAGTGCGTAAAGAAGGAGAAGGTACCAACCTAAAACTAATACAGACGGAAATGGACCTCAACCAACGTATTAATGATGTGAAGAAAACCCACGATACCCAACTAGATGTAATAACACAAGAGCAGACTAAGATGAAGGCAGCGCAGTCAACATTGAAGGATAAGTGTGAAGAAGTTGCTGGAAAAGTAGACGCGATCAAACAGTAAGTACACGATGACAAGACACAATCCACAGAATGCCAACGGAGAGAATTGGACGACCTCCGAGACGAAATGCATCGTCTACAAACCATACCAAATTTCCTATCTGGTTTGAGTCATTTAGAAGGGAGAGATCAGATTGACTTCCGGACCTATTCGAAAAATCCCTTGGAATTCCTAGAGAGAATGGAAGAAATCATACAAAGGAGTGAGAGCAGATGGACTGTCATAAAAGGTATGTTAGACGAATCATTTAAGCACACGTTTGACAACTGGTGGACAGCAACCCGACACGAAGTGGGTAATTATGACACCTTCAAGACAGCATTCAAGCAAAAATATTGGTCGGAGGCCACACAGAACATCATAAGGGACGATATTACCAACGGAAGGTTCGACGTGAATGGAAGGCAGTCCATGACCACCTACTTTTTAGGAAAGATTTGCCTGGCAAGGAATCTGGAACCGGCAATCCCAGAAGAATGCCTGGTCACGAAGTTGGCTTACCATTTTAATCAGGGTATCTCACAGGGAAGACTAAATGCACCGATAAAAACAATCCAAGGAATGTGCGATCTACTCGAAAGCCACGAGAGAGAACGATACTATCAACGGAGTCGACAGGTACCAAGCCAGACATACGATCGAGGAGGGCCTGGAAACAATAACCCTACTATTCACAACAATGGTAATAACCCAGGAAGGAATTTTCATAACCCGCCGAGATTCCAGAATCAACCCACACCACGCCAAGACGGAGGTGGATACAACATAAATAGAGGGAACCATAATAACCATCATCCTGGTGGTTACCAACGAAATACGAATTACCAAAGAGGTAATCACTACTACAGACCGTATCAGAACCAGTCCCCTAATCACCAACCAAGACAAGGTAATGGTCATAATAATAATAACCAATTTCGAAGAGTCCACTATACCCATGCCAGTCGAGGTGGAAACCATAGAACTTATTATCAAGGAAGGAGGAGCTTCCCACACCAGCACCATCATTCCAATAATAGTGACAGGGATGAAAGAGAGTCCGGATATCGGTCAAATGGAAGTGACAGCAGTGGAAGTCCCAGAACAACCACACAAACTACAGAGGTATAACACAACGGACATGGACCGGGAAATCAAGAGCCAAGTCAACCAGTAATTATAACATCTCACCCGTACTAACTAAAAAAGAGTATAAATATACGAGGCCGACACACAACATCTATGGCAAAAACATTTCCAAGAGCCAAGTCAACCAGTAATTATAACATCTTACCCGTACTATAGAAGAGTATAAATATACGAGAAAGACAAATAACATCTTTGGCACGTATGAATTTCCAAGAGCCAAGTCAACCAGTAATTATAACATCTCACCCGTACTAACTAAAGAAGAGTATAAATATACGAGGCCGACACACAACATCTATGGCAAAAAACATTTCCAAGAGCCAAGTCAACCAGTAATTATAACATCTCACCCGTACTAACTAAAGAAGAGTATAAATATACGAGGCCGACACACAACATCTATGGCAAAAAACATTTCCAAGAGCCAAGTCAACCAGTAATTATAACATCTCACCCGTACTAACTAAAGAAGAGTATAAATATACGAGAAAGACAAATAACATCTTTAGCACAAAACATTTCCAAGAGCCAAGTCAACCAGTAATTATAACATCTCACCCGTACTAACTATAGAAGAGTATAAATATACGAGGCCGACATACAACATCTATGGCAAAAACATTTCCAAGAGCCAAGTCAACCAGTAATTTTAACATCTTACCCGTATTATAGAAGAAGGAAGAAGGAACAAATGAGAAGTTGGAAAAATGAAACCAAAATAATGTAGTAATGTAGACAAACCACCACACACAACCACATTGTCTATGATATATATTACTAGCGAAGAAGCCAATACCACATGGAATATAAATACCAAATACAAACCATGAAGAAGAAGAAAAACAAAGCTACTTATGAATTATATCTAGAAGAATGAAACCTGAGATGAAGAATATGACGAGATGACATTCAAAGTGAAAACAAAATGAAGAGATTGATCAATGATAATGAAGAATGAAAAAATAATATACTAACGAAGACAATCATGAGAGTATACCAGTGAGGAAGTGTAAAACAAACTATCCCTATAATATGTGAAGAATATAGTCAAGTTGAATCAAGAACAGAGAGAATAACAATGTATAAACCGCAGATGCGTGAATTAATCCCAAGGATATTTATTATTTGTCGGAAGAACGACCACTATTATTATTTTGATGATTTAAAATGAATTGACTGAAGAATGATGCCAGCAATCATTTATTATTATTGAAGGAGATGATTTGCCTCCATATTTATTGAAATTAGTATGGCCAGTAGAGTTGAATAGCCAAAGTGAGCCGCTCTAAACTGCCCCAGCTAAACTTATGTTAGGGAATTAGGGAACTAAATAAACAAGGGAGATAATTACATAGAGAAGATATAAATACGATTCAAATAGAAGAAAGTGAAGGGATATATGGAAAAAACATGTGAATCAACATGGAATGTACAACAATTGATGAATTCTTCAATGAAAAATATATTATAATAATTCAGAATTAATCAATTCTTATAGGAAGGCATATGTAACAGTACCAAAAATATGGTAGTTACATAATATAAACGAATGTAACGTCAAGTATGAGAAAAACATGGGAATATATCTAGATAAATAAACATAAGTGTATATAAGTGTGTATCTACAAATATATTAATAAAAAATCCAACAATGAAGAAGAGAATACGAATATATCAACATTAAATACAAAATGAAGAAAGAAAATGCCACAAGCCCAAAACAAAATATCAGTAAATAGACCCAATAGGATCCAACAGAGAGGGGAATCAACGAAACAAGGACCAACAAGCTCCAACAACAATGGAGATAAATAAAAATAGCAACTGCAATGAAAATATAGAATAAAGAAGAAAGAAGAAGGACCAGGAAGAGCACCAAGAAGAAGAAAGAAGATGGACAGAAGATATAAGGACTCAACGTAAACCACATGTACTAAAAACAATGTAAGTGACAGAAGAAATGATTATAAGTGTGACAAGAAAACCAGTGTGAAACATTTAAGAAACCACAAACAATTACAGTGTGTACTTAATACGAATGTGAAACCTGTGAATAACTAACTAGTTCAACTGAATAAACCACACAAACAATTACAGTGATGAAGTTTACAGTGTGAAAAATATGTTAATTTTATGATGAAACAACAAAAAATTAAAAATAGTCAAATAAACACAGACAATGAGTGGGACTGATTTAATAAAGTTGTAACCAATACACATGATCATAAGACCACCAGATTAGAACAAAATAGAACAATTATGTTATTGTTCATAAAGAACTAACAACAAATAAAAGACATTTGTTAAGTATCAAACATGACAGGAATTAAATTCCACCATTGACCAGAAAAACATTGTAAATAATACAAGAAAGATTAGTGTTAGTGTTTAAGAAGGAATTGTATAAACATGTGTAACAAATTAGTTAAAGTATTATGTTAATATACCATAGCGAAGTCAGTTTAGTAGTAGAAAAATACTGCACTAAAACAGATGGTACATTGTTACACAACCCACAAGGAAGAGACCTATTACAACAGAAAATGATACATATTAGTATAAATATCTGATCATCAAATATGTTATCAAACGAGAATTTATTACAAGTAATAATAATAAATATTAAGAAACAATGTAATATAATGCAAAACAATGTAAATAGAACAAGTCAAACATAATGACACAGAGAATAGCAGAAATGAGAAAAGTATACCAGTTTAGTTAAGCAAAGTACAGTATCAAAACCAATATCAATGTTTATAAGAGTATTACCAGTAGTGAGATAAATATCTGATAATACATTGAGAACAGATTCTGAACATGATAAGAACAGTATTATAACTAAATTATTGTAAACCAACTAACAATGTACATATGACCAGAAGTAAGCTGAACCATTGTATAGCTAATTAGTTAAGAAAAATACTGTATCAAATATTGAGCACAGATTGTTACAATTGTTACCAGTAGTAAGAGGAAATCCCAAAGCTACTTTGAGAACAGATAATGACCATAAAAGCAGTCATATAATATATAAACATTTAAAAACCAAATGACCATTATGAAGAAAACCAAATGTAAACAAACAATGACCAACCAGTTATTTATGAAAAATATAGCATATAAACTTGTGTAAAAGTAATTGGAAACATTACCAAAAGTTAGAATAATATCTAATGCTACTTTGGGAATCCAAACCAAATAGGACAATAACAATTTAGTTGTTGTATTAGAAAAAATAAATAACTATTATGATATGATACAACATGAACAGAGCCATTACTGAAAGGTTAAAAAGTTCTGAGCTAATTAAAAGATAACCATTATATATAATAGATTAGGTACTATGTGTGTACACTAATTACAATCATTAAAGGATATGATTTATATAAAGAGACCAAAAATAAGGTGAAAAAATTGTATAAGAAACATAGGAGAGGTTTGAACTTATGTAAATATTAAATTAACCACAGTCATATATAAATATTATAGTGTAAAATTGTGTAAATAAACATTACTAATATTATTAGATAGTAATATGATCATTTTAAATAAGAAAAATTAGTTCTAAGCATGTTTATGAAAAATCTAACATGGACGCTTAATGACGCCATAACGAGATTTGTGTAGGGAACAGTTATTCCCAAATTGTAAATTAAACCGACTGAGATATAGACTCAAAGTGTTTAGATAAGAAGTGTTTTATTATATTTAAATAAAATCTGGTATAACGGACTTATAAAAAATAAGATACACCAGAAATAACAAATAAAATCGTTATTGTGAAAGTAGCAATGAACGGAAAAAAGCGTTTTTGGACTTATTTTAACAAGCAAAACGCCCTGAATTGATTGATATCAACCAATTAACGATAGGACGTAAGATAAGAAAGTTATGATAATTTTAAACTTTCCAGTTAAATTTTTGTACCAATGATGACGTAAAAAAGTCTCAACACCAAAACCAATTTTGTCAAAAAATTAAATATTTTAATAAAACGAAGGCGTTTGGGTCAGAGAGTATAACGCATCCAGCCAATGGAATGAATGACTTTCAGCAGACGACCGAGAGACGCTTCAGAGGAACAAGACAGTCTACGATCAACCATCAAACGTATAGGCCACGCCGCTCGAGACAAAAAAAAGAAGGAGTTTATATTTTAAAACTGTGCGCGCCATTTACGTCAGTACACAACATACAGTTAACCTTAATACAACATTCATACATACGAGTGAAAAAGTGCGGAATTGTTTTAATTGAACAAGTAGGTCAGTGTATAATGTCGACCATACTTGCGAGTGAAGTGTTAAATAGGAAACAGGGAGTACAATTTTATTTAAACAATATTTGAACGAAAATAATAATTTTTGTGAAAAGCTAACTTTCGATACTACGCAAGTCAAATAATGCTGAGTATCGAAAAACAGTAATTAAATTATCAGAATTGAGAAAAGATTTAAATCGCCATTATTAAAATATTACAAAAATATTTTAATTAATTATAATAATTTAAAATATAATGTTTGGAAATAATTCTTAATGAACACAAGAATATATAGTCACTCATTTGACTAAACGTATTTTTCTTGAAATTTTCGATGTTTCGAAATCTACTTTATTAATTTTCATACAATCGGAATAAATGTAATTCTGATAATAATATATTAAAGTATATGAATAAAATGTTTACATGTATAGTCTAAGAAATAATAGCTAGTAAGAAATACTTATCCTTTGTAACGACACCGGTTAATTCTAACCTCAGAAATCGTTACGGTAACTTGATAATTTCAATATTACCGATCTGTTCTCAAGTAACATTCAAATCAAATAGAATTAATAACAAGAGTTTTTTGAGAAATTTTTCTCTTGTGAATAAATGATTTTTAAAACTAATTATTAAACGAAAGTAATACATTATAAATACTGTACAAGTCATACAGCTTGATAATTGCAAACTAGTATTAGAGATGCGTGCGCATACCCGCGTAGGATAGTTTCATAAATACCAGACATATGGTACCTATTTTTGATTTTTTATATTTGTTCGATCTTTATTCAGTATTGTTAATTCTATATCATTATTTGTATTACATCTTGTGACTGGTATCATGTTACCTCAAAGAACCTAACGAAATATGGTAATTCACTGAATCAAAGTAACATAACCTATGCAGTTAAATTATTGTACTAACAACAGGTCTACCAGCCTTGAGGAATTAGACAGAGTCTTATTGAATTTTTATTGTAATCAGTAATTGAAAGGTTGTTGATTATTGTTTTTAATTGTCAAAGATTTTATCACTTATCAAATTGTTAATAAACTTCCAATTTTATTACCACAAAAGGAGTATCATTTCTATTAAAAGTAAATTCATTTATTTTTTAATCAGTTCTGACACAGGTGGCGGAAGAATTTAAAAAGTTTTAGTATAATTCAGAATATTCATCAGATATTGCTTCATTTACTATTGCATGTGATGATGTATTAAATATTCAATCTGAATATTTTCTTGTATTTGAAGTGCATGTATTTCAGAAGGAACGTCACAGAACAGAATTGAAGTATTCGAGTGTGGTAAGTAAGTGAGATACACAACAAAGTGCGCGAACCATATTAAAATAAAAGGAGTGAACTATTACTACGTACCCATAAAAAAAAACAATACATTAACACCAATAACCTCAACGATTATGATTACATCTTTGATAAACAACATTATCGTAGATACCGGTGCGTGTGTACACTCACACGAACACACCAAAATACAAACAAAGAACATCAATACTACTATACAATCTATACTTGTAAACTTGTTACTTTACAAGTTGGCGCCCAACGTCTGAGCACGATTTAAGGGAAATTACACCATAACTAGTGACCCAATCACCCCAATTCGTGAAAAAGACAGCAGGTACATTACCAAGACAGCAAGATGTACACCGACAGATTAAAATCAAGATCAAAATCACGATCGACATCGAGGAAGAGGGCAACCGAAACGGAAAAGGAGACCAGAAGAGAAGAAAAAGAGGCCATGTCGACGGAAGATGTAGAAGAAGTTGTACTGGAAACGAAGGAAAAAACAATTGAACCGGCGGAGGAGGTTCAGCAGCCTATGGAGGAACCGGAAGTGATGGTTCAAGAAATCCTACCAGAAACAAACCAACCCGAGAGACCGGTACAACCAAAAGATAGACACATTGTCAAAATGTTAATTAGTATGAGAGCATCAATGGAGGAAGGCCAGAAGAGAATGGAGGAATCAATAAACAAGAAGATAGAAGAAACCAGCCAATCCACCAAGGAGTTAAGTAAGAGAATGGAAGAAAGCCAGAAGTCCACAGACCAGAAGATGGAAATAATAAATAAAAAGATGGACGAAAGTAGCCAATCCAATAGGGAGACCAACAAATCCATAGAATCATTGAAAGCAGACTTAAACAGTAAAATCGAAGAAGCCAGTCGGTCCACAAACCAAAAAATAGAGGAAGGCCAGAAGGATAACCAGAAACACATAGAGTTGTTAAAAGAAGAATTTAATAACAAAATAAGTGAAACGAATAGGAGAATGGAAGAGGGTCAACGGAAAACTGAAGAATTGTTGGAGAAGAGAATGGCCATCATGAAAGAAGATTTATCAGCAGAGTTGGGAGAGAAGATTGATCAAACTAACCAGAAAATTGATGGGATCAACGCCAAACTTAATCGAGATGTTGAGACCATACAAGCCGATCACGAAAATATATGGCAACAGATAAATGTCAACAATAATAAAATGGAGGAGACCGCTAAGGAGACGGTAGAAATGGTTGAGAGAAGATTGGGAGAAAGCGTCGAAGAAATCGAGAAACAAATGGCCATACTAACGACTGAAATTAATGTCGAGATGTCGGAAGTGCGTAAAGAAGAAGAAGGTACCAACCTAAAACTAATACAGACGGAAATGGACCTCAACCAACGTATTAATGATGTGAAGAAAACCCACGATACCCAACTAGATGTAATAACACAAGAGCAGACTAAGATGAAGGCAGCGCAGTCAACATTGAAGGATAAGTGTGAAGAAGTTGCTGGAAAAGTAGACGCGATCAAACAGCAAGTACACGATGACAAGACACAATCCACAGAATGCCAACGGAGAGAATTGGATGACCTCCGAGACGAAATGCATCGTCTACAAACCATACCAAATTTCCTATCTGGTTTGAGTCATTTAGAAGGGAGAGATCAGATTGACTTCCGGACCTATTCGAAAAATCCCTTGGAATTCCTAGAGAGAATGGAAGAAATCATACAAAGGAATCGTGAGAGCAGATGGACTGTCATAAAAGGTATGTTAGACGAATCATTTAAGCACACGTTTGACAACTGGTGGACAGCAACCCGACACGAAGTGGGTAATTATGACACCTTCAAGACAGCATTCAAGCAAAAATATTGGTCGGAGGCCACACAGAACATCATAAGGGACGATATTACCAACGGAAGGTTCGACGTGAATGGAAGGCAGTCCATGACCACCTACTTTTTAGGAAAGATTTGCCTGGCAAGGAATCTGGAACCGGCAATCCCAGAAGAATGCCTGGTCATGAAGTTGGCTTACCATTTTAATCAGGGTATCTCACAGGGAAGACTAAATGCACCGATAAAAACAATCCAAGGAATGTGCGATCTACTCGAAAGCCACGAGAGAGAACGATACTATCAACGGAGTCGACAGGTACCAAGCCAGACATACGATCGAGGAGGGCCTGGAAACAATAACCCTACTATTCACAACAATGGTAATAACCCAGGAAGGAATTTTCATAACCCGCCGAGATTCCAGAATCAACCCACACCACGCCAAGACGGAGGTGGAAACAACATAAATAGAGGGAACCATAATAACCATCATCCTGGTGGTTACCAACGAAATACGAATTACCAAAGAGGTAATCACTACTACAGACCGTATCAGAACCAGTCCCCTAATCACCAACCAAGACAAGGTAATGGTCATAATAATAACAACCAATTTCGAAGAGTCCACTATACCCATGCCAGTCGAGGTGGAAACCATAGAACTTATTATCAAGGAAGGAGGAGCTTCCCACACCAGCACCATCATTCCAATAATAGTGACAGGGATGAAAGAGAGTCCGGATATCGGTCAAATGGAAGTGATAGCAGTGGAAGTCCCAGAACAACCACACAAACTACAGAGGTATACCACAACGGACATGGACCGGGAAATCAAGAGCCAAGTCAACCAGTAATTATAACATCTCACCCGTACTAACTAAAAAAGAGTATAAATATACGAGGCCGACACACAACATCTATGGCAAAAACATTTCCAAGAGCCAAGTCAACCAGTAATTATAACATCTTACCCGTACTATAGAAGAGTATAAATATACGAGAAAGACAAATAACATCTTTGGCACGTATGAATTTCCAAGAGCCAAGTCAACCAGTAATTATAACATCTCACCCGTACTAACTAAAGAAGAGTATAAATATACGAGGCCGACACACAACATCTATGGCAACAAACATTTCCAAGAGCCAAGTCAACCAGTAATTATAACATCTCACCCGTACTAACTAAAGAAGAGTATAAATATACGAGGCCGACACACAACATCTATGGCAAAAAACATTTCCAAGAGCCAAGTCAACCAGTAATTATAACATCTCACCCGTACTAACTAAAGAAGAGTATAAATATACGAGAAAGACAAATAACATCTTTAGCACAAAACATTTCCAAGAGCCAAGTCAACCAGTAATTATAACATCTCACCCGTACTAACTGTAGAAGAGTATAAATATACGAGGCCGACATACAACATCTATGGCAAAAACATTTCCAAGAGCCAAGTCAACCAGTAATTTTAACATCTTACCCGTATTATAGAAGAAGGAAGAAGGAACAAATGAGAAGTTGGAAAAATGAAACCAAAATAATGTAGTAATGTAGACAAACCACCACACACAACCACATTGTCTATGATATATATTACTAGCGAAGAAGCCAATACCACATGGAATATAAATACCAAATACAAACCATGAAGAAGAAGAAAAACAAAGCTACTTATGAATTATATCTAGAAGAATGAAACCTGAGATGAAGAATATGACGAGATGACATTCAAAGTGAAAACAAAATGAAGAGATTGATCAATGATAATGAAGAATGAAAAAATAATATACTAACGAAGACAATCATGAGAGTATACCAGTGAGGAAGTGTAAAACAAACTATCCCTATAATATGTGAAGAATATAGTCAAGTTGAATCAAGAACAGAGAGAATAACAATGTATAAACCGCAGATGCGTGAATTAATCCCAAGGATATTTATTATTTGTCGGAAGAACGACCACTATTATTATTTTGATGATTTAAAATGAATTGACTGAAGAATGATGCCAGCAATCATTTATTATTATTGAAGGAGATGATTTGCCTCCATATTTATTGAAATTAGTATGGCCAGTAGAGTTGAATAGCCAAAGTGAGCCGCTCTAAACTGCCCCAGCTAAACTTATGTTAGGGAATTAGGGAACTAAATAAACAAGGGAGATAATTACATAGAGAAGATATAAATACGATTCAAATAGAAGAAAGTGAAGGGATATATGGAAAAAACATGTGAATCAACATGGAATGTACAACAATTGATGAATTCTTCAATGAAAAATATATTATAATAATTCAGAATTAATCAATTCTTATAGGAAGGCATATGTAACAGTACCAAAAATATGGTAGTTACATAATATAAACGAATGTAACGTCAAGTATGAGAAAAACATGGGAATATATCTAGATAAATAAACATAAGTGTATATAAGTGTGTATCTACAAATATATTAATAAAAAATCCAACAATGAAGAAGAGAATACGAATATATCAACATTAAATACAAAATGAAGAAAGAAAATGCCACAAGCCCAAAACAAAATATCAGTAAATAGACCCAATAGGATCCAACAGTGAGGGGAATCAACGAAACAAGGACCAACAAGCTCCAACAACAATGGAGATAAATAAAAATAGCAACTGCAATGAAAATATAGAATAAAGAAGAAAGAAGAAGGACCAGGAAGAGCACCAAGAAGAAGAAAGAAGATGGACAGAAGATATAAGGACTCAACGTAAACCACATGTACTAAAAACAATGTAAGTGACAGAAGAAATGATTATAAGTGTGACAAGAAAACCAGTGTGAAACATTTAAGAAACCACAAACAATTACAGTGTGTACTTAATACGAATGTGAAACCTGCGAATAACTAACTAGTTCAACTGAATAAACCACACAAACAATTACAGTGATGAAGTTTACAGTGTGAAAAATATGTTAATTTTATGATGAAACAACAAAAAATTAAAAATAGTCAAATAAACACAGACAATGAGTGGGACTGATTTAATAAAGTTGTAACCAATACACATGATCATAAGACCACCAGATTAGAACAAAATAGAACAATTATGTTATTGTTCATAAAGAACTAACAACAAATAAAAGACATTTGTTAAGTATCAAACATGACAGGAATTAAATTCCACCATTGACCAGAAAAACATTGTAAATAATACAAGAAAGATTAGTGTTAGTGTTTAAGAAGGAATTGTATAAACATGTGTAACAAATTAGTTAAAGTATTATGTTAATATACCATAGCGAAGTCAGTTTAGTAGTAGAAAAATACTGCACTAAAACAGATGGTACATTGTTACACAACCCACAAGGAAGAGACCTATTACAACAGAAAATGATACATATTAGTATAAATATCTGATCATCAAATATGTTATCAAACGAGAATTTATTACAAGTAATAATAATAAATATTAAGAAACAATGTAATATAATGCAAAACAATGTAAATAGAACAAGTCAAACATAATGACACAGAGAATAGCAGAAATGAGAAAAGTATACCAGTTTAGTTAAGCAAAGTACAGTATCAAAACCAATATCAATGTTTATAAGAGTATTACCAGTAGTGAGATAAATATCTGATAATACATTGAGAACAGATTCTGAACATGATAAGAACAGTATTATAACTAAATTATTGTAAACCAACTAACAATGTACATATGACCAGAAGTAAGCTGAACCATTGTATAGCTAATTAGTTAAGAAAAATACTGTATCAAATATTGAGCACAGATTGTTACAATTGTTACCAGTAGTAAGAGGAAATCCCAAAGCTACTTTGAGAACAGATAATGACCATAAAAGCAGTCATATAATATATAAACATTTAAAAACCAAATGACCATTATGAAGAAAACCAAATGTAAACAAACAATGACCAACCAGTTATTTATGAAAAATATAGCATATAAACTTGTGTAAAAGTAATTGGAAACATTACCAAAAGTTAGAATAATATCTAATGCTACTTTGGGAATCCAAACCAAATAGGACAATAACAATTTAGTTGTTGTATTAGAAAAAATAAATAACTATTATGATATGATACAACATGAACAGAGCCATTACTGAAAGGTTAAAAAGTTCTGAGCTAATTAAAAGATAACCATTATATATAATAGATTAGGTACTATGTGTGTACACTAATTACAATCATTAAAGGATATGATTTATATAAAGAGACCAAAAATAAGGTGAAAAAATTGTATAAGAAACATAGGAGAGGTTTGAACTTATGTAAATATTAAATTAACCACAGTCATATATAAATATTATAGTGTAAAATTGTGTAAATAAACATTACTAATATTATTAGATAGTAATATGATCATTTTAAATAAGAAAAATTAGTTCTAAGCATGTTTATGAAAAATCTAACATGGACGCTTAATGACGCCATAACGAGATTTGTGTAGGGAACAGTTATTCCCAAATTGTAAATTAAACCGACTGAGATATAGACTCAAAGTGTTTAGATAAGAAGTGTTTTATTATATTTAAATAAAATCTGGTATAACGGACTTATAAAAAATAAGATACACCAGAAATAACAAATAAAATCGTTATTGTGAAAGTAGCAATGAACGGAAAAAAGCGTTTTTGGACTTATTTTAACAAGCAAAACGCCCTGAATTGATTGATATCAACCAATTAACGATAGGACGTAAGATAAGAAAGTTATGATAATTTTAAACTTTCCAGTTAAATTTTTGTACCAATGATGACGTAAAAAAGTCTCAACACCAAAACCAATTTTGTCAAAAAATTAAATATTTTAATAAAACGAAGGCGTTTGGGTCAGAGAGTATAACGCATCCAGCCAATGGAATGAATGACTTTCAGCAGACGACCGAGAGACGCTTCAGAGGAACAAGACAGTCTACGATCAACCATCAAACGTATAGGCCACGCCGCTCGAGACAAAAAAAAGAAGGAGTTTATATTTTAAAACTGTGCGCGCCATTTACGTCAGTACACAACATACAGTTAACCTTAATACAACATTCATACATACGAGTGAAAAAGTGCGGAATTGTTTTAATTGAACAAGTAGGTCAGTGTATAATGTCGACCATACTTGCGAGTGAAGTGTTAAATAGGAAACAGGGAGTACAATTTTATTTAAACAATATTTGAACGAAAATAATAATTTTTGTGAAAAGCTAACTTTCGATACTACGCAAGTCAAATAATGCTGAGTATCGAAAAACAGTAATTAAATTATCAGAATTGAGAAAAGATTTAAATCGCCATTATTAAAATATTACAAAAATATTTTAATTAATTATAATAATTTAAAATATAATGTTTGGAAATAATTCTTAATGAACACAAGAATATATAGTCACTCATTTGACTAAACGTATTTTTCTTGAAATTTTCGATGTTTCGAAATCTACTTTATTAATTTTCATACAATCGGAATAAATGTAATTCTGATAATAATATATTAAAGTATATGAATAAAATGTTTACATGTATAGTCTAAGAAATAATAGCTAGTAAGAAATACTTATCCTTTGTAACGACACCGGTTAATTCTAACCTCAGAAATCGTTACGGTAACTTGATAATTTCAATATTACCGATCTGTTCTCAAGTAACATTCAAATCAAATAGAATTAATAACAAGAGTTTTTTGAGAAATTTTTCTCTTGTGAATAAATGATTTTTAAAACTAATTATTAAACGAAAGTAATACATTATAAATACTGTACAAGTCATACAGCTTGATAATTGCAAACTAGTATTAGAGATGCGTGCGCATACCCGCGTAGGATAGTTTCATAAATACCAGACATATGGTACCTATTTTTGATTTTTTATATTTGTTCGATCTTTATTCAGTATTGTTAATTCTATATCATTATTTGTATTACATCTTGTGACTGGTATCATGTTACCTCAAAGAACCTAACGAAATATGGTAATTCACTGAATCAAAGTAACATAACCTATGCAGTTAAATTATTGTACTAACAACAGGTCTACCAGCCTTGAGGAATTAGACAGAGTCTTATTGAATTTTTATTGTAATCAGTAATTGAAAGGTTGTTGATTATTGTTTTTAATTGTCAAAGATTTTATCACTTATCAAATTGTTAATAAACTTCCAATTTTATTACCACAAAAGGAGTATCATTTCTATTAAAAGTAAATTCATTTATTTTTTAATCAGTTCTGACACAGGTGGCGGAAGAATTTAAAAAGTTTTAGTATAATTCAGAATATTCATCAGATATTGCTTCATTTACTATTGCATGTGATGATGTATTAAATATTCAATCTGAATATTTTCTTGTATTTGAAGTGCATGTATTTCAGAAGGAACGTCACAGAACAGAATTGAAGTATTCGAGTGTGGTAAGTAAGTGAGATACACAACAAAGTGCGCGAACCATATTAAAATAAAAGGAGTGAACTATTACTACGTACCCATAAAAAAAACAATACATTAACACCAATAACCTCAACGATTACGATTACATCTTTGATAAACAACATTATCGTCGATACCGGTGCGTGTGTACACTCACACGAACACACCAAAATACAAACAAAGAACATCAATACTACTATACAATCTATACTTGTAAACTTGTTACTTTACAAGTTGGCGCCCAACGTCTGAGCACGATTTAAGGGAAATTACACCATAACTAGTGACCCAATCACCCCAATTCGTGAAAAAGACAGCAGGTACATTACCAAGACAGCAGGATGTACACCGACAGATTAAAATCAAGATCAAAATCACGATCGACATCGAGGAAGAGGGCAACCGAAACGGAAAAGGAGACCAGAAGAGAAGAAAAAGAGGCCATGTCGACGGAAGATGTAGAAGAAGTTGTACTGGAAACGAAGGAAAAAACAATTGAACCGGCGGAGGAGGTTCAGCAGCCTATGGAGGAACCGGAAGTGATGGTTCAAGAAATCCTACCAGAAACAAACCAACCCGAGAGACCGGTACAACCAAAAGATAGACACATTGTCAAAATGTTAATTAGTATGAGAGCATCAATGGAGGAAGGCCAGAAGAGAATGGAGGAATCAATAAACAAGAAGATAGAAGAAACCAGCCAATCCACCAAGGAGTTAAGTAAGAGAATGGAAGAAAGCCAGAAGTCCACAGACCAGAAGATGGAAATAATAAATAAAAAGATGGACGAAAGTAGCCAATCCAATAGGGAGACCAACAAATCCATAGAATCATTGAAAGCAGACTTAAACAGTAAAATCGAAGAAGCCAGTCGGTCCACAAACCAAAAAATAGAGGAAGGCCAGAAGGATAACCAGAAACACATAGAGTTGTTAAAAGAAGAATTTAATAACAAAATAAGTGAAACGAATAGGAGAATGGAAGAGGGTCAACGGAAAACTGAAGAATTGTTGGAGAAGAGAATGGCCATCATGAAAGAAGATTTATCAGCAGAGTTGGGAGAGAAGATTGATCAAACTAACCAGAAAATTGATGGGATCAACGCCAAACTTAATCGAGATGTTGAGACCATACAAGCCGATCACGAAAATATATGGCAACAGATAAATGTCAACAATAATAAAATGGAGGAGACCGCTAAGGAGACGGTAGAAATGGTTGAGAGAAGATTGGGAGAAAGCGTCGAAGAAATCGAGAAACAAATGGCCATACTAACGACTGAAATTAATGTCGAGATGTCGGAAGTGCGTAAAGAAGGAGAAGGTACCAACCTAAAACTAATACAGACGGAAATGGACCTCAACCAACGTATTAATGATGTGAAGAAAACCCACGATACCCAACTAGATGTAATAACACAAGAGCAGACTAAGATGAAGGCAGCGCAGTCAACATTGAAGGATAAGTGTGAAGAAGTTGCTGGAAAAGTAGACGCGATCAAACAGCAAGTACACGATGACAAGACACAATCCACAGAATGCCAACGGAGAGAATTGGATGACCTCCGAGACGAAATGCATCGTCTACAAACCATACCAAATTTCCTATCTGGTTTGAGTCATTTAGAAGGGAGAGATCAGATTGACTTCCGGACCTATTCGAAAAATCCCTTGGAATTCCTAGAGAGAATGGAAGAAATCATACAAAGGAATCGTGAGAGCAGATGGACTGTCATCAAAGGTATGTTAGACGAATCATTTAAGCACACGTTTGACAACTGGTGGACAGCAACCCGACACGAAGTGGGTAATTATGACACCTTCAAGACAGCATTCAAGCAAAAATATTGGTCGGAGGCCACACAGAACATCATAAGGGACGATATTACCAACGGAAGGTTCGACGTGAATGGAAGGCAGTCCATGACCACCTACTTTTTAGGAAAGATTTGCCTGGCAAGGAATCTGGAACCGGCAATCCCAGAAGAATGCCTGGTCATGAAGTTGGCTTACCATTTTAATCAGGGTATCTCACAGGGAAGACTAAATGCACCGATAAAAACAATCCAAGGAATGTGCGATCTACTCGAAAGCCACGAGAAAGAACGATACTATCAACGGAGTCGACAGGTACCAAGCCAGACATACGATCGAGGAGGGCCTGGAAACAATAACCCTACTATTCACAACAATGGTAATAACCCAGGAAGGAATTTTCATAACCCGCTGAGATTCCAGAATCAACCCACACCACGCCAAGACGGAGGTGGAAACAACATAAATAGAGGGAACCATAATAACCATCATCCTGGTGGTTACCAACGAAATACGAATTACCAAAGAGGTAATCACTACTACAGACCGTATCAGAACCAGTCCCCTAATCACCAACCAAGACAAGGTAATGGTCATAATAATAACAACCAATTTCGAAGAGTCCACTATACCCATGCCAGTCGAGGTGGAAACCATAGAACTTATTATCAAGGAAGGAGGAGCTTCCCACACCAGCACCATCATTCCAATAATAGTGACAGGGATGAAAGAGAGTCCGGATATCGGTCAAATGGAAGTGATAGCAGTGGAAGTCCCAGAACAACCACACAAACTACAGAGGTATACCACAACGGACATGGACCGGGAAATCAAGAGCCAAGTCAACCAGTAATTATAACATCTCACCCGTACTAACTAAAAAAGAGTATAAATATACGAGGCCGACACACAACATCTATGGCAAAAACATTTCCAAGAACCAAGTCAACCAGTAATTATAACATCTTACCCGTACTATAGAAGAGTATAAATATACGAGAAAGACAAATAACATCTTTGGCACGTATGAATTTCCAAGAGCCAAGTCAACCAGTAATTATAACATCTCACCCGTACTAACTAAAGAAGAGTATAAATATACGAGGCCGACACACAACATCTATGGCAACAAACATTTCCAAGAGCCAAGTCAACCAGTAATTATAACATCTCACCCGTACTAACTAAAGAAGAGTATAAATATACGAGGCCGACACACAACATCTATGGCAAAAAACATTTCCAAGAGCCAAGTCAACCAGTAATTATAACATCTCACCCGTACTAACTAAAGAAGAGTATAAATATACGAGAAAGACAAATAACATCTTTAGCACAAAACATTTCCAAGAGCCAAGTCAACCAGTAATTATAACATCTCACCCGTACTAACTGTAGAAGAGTATAAATATACGAGGCCGACATACAACATCTATGGCAAAAACATTTCCAAGAGCCAAGTCAACCAGTAATTTTAACATCTTACCCGTATTATAGAAGAAGGAAGAAGGAACAAATGAGAAGTTGGAAAAATGAAACCAAAATAATGTAGTAATGTAGACAAACCACCACACACAACCACATTGTCTATGATATATATTACTAGCGAAGAAGCCAATACCACATGGAATATAAATACCAAATACAAACCATGAAGAAGAAGAAAAACAAAGCTACTTATGAATTATATCTAGAAGAATGAAACCTGAGATGAAGAATATGACGAGATGACATTCAAAGTGAAAACAAAATGAAGAGATTGATCAATGATAATGAAGAATGAAAAAATAATATACTAACGAAGACAATCATGAGAGTATACCAGTGAGGAAGTGTAAAACAAACTATCCCTATAATATGTGAAGAATATAGTCAAGTTGAATCAAGAACAGAGAGAATAACAATGTATAAACCGCAGATGCGTGAATTAATCCCAAGGATATTTATTATTTGTCGGAAGAACGACCACTATTATTATTTTGATGATTTAAAATGAATTGACTGAAGAATGATGCCAGCAATCATTTATTATTATTGAAGGAGATGATTTGCCTCCATATTTATTGAAATTAGTATGGCCAGTAGAGTTGAATAGCCAAAGTGAGCCGCTCTAAACTGCCCCAGCTAAACTTATGTTAGGGAATTAGGGAACTAAATAAACAAGGGAGATAATTACATAGAGAAGATATAAATACGATTCAAATAGAAGAAAGTGAAGGGATATATGGAAAAAACATGTGAATCAACATGGAATGTACAACAATTGATGAATTCTTCAATGAAAAATATATTATAATAATTCAGAATTAATCAATTCTTATAGGAAGGCATATGTAACAGTACCAAAAATATGGTAGTTACATAATATAAACGAATGTAACGTCAAGTATGAGAAAAACATGGGAATATATCTAGATAAATAAACATAAGTGTATATAAGTGTGTATCTACAAATATATTAATAAAAAATCCAACAATGAAGAAGAGAATACGAATATATCAACATTAAATACAAAATGAAGAAAGAAAATGCCACAAGCCCAAAACAAAATATCAGTAAATAGACCCAATAGGATCCAACAGTGAGGGGAATCAACCAAACAAGGATCAACAAGCTCCAACAACAATGGAGATAAATAAAAATAGCAACTCCAATGAAAATATAGAATAAAGAAGAAAGAAGAAGGACCAGGAAGAGCACCAAGAAGAAGAAAGAAGATGGACAGAAGATATAAGGACTCAACGTAAACCACATGTACTAAAAACAATGTAAGTGACAGAAGAAATGATTATAAGTGTGACAAGAAAACCAGTGTGAAACATTTAAGAAACCACAAACAATTACAGTGTGTACTTAATACGAATGTGAAACCTGTGAATAACTAACTAGTTCAACTGAATAAACCACACAAACAATTACAGTGATGAAGTTTACAGTGTGAAAAATATGTTAATTTTATGATGAAACAACAAAAAATTAAAAATAGTCAAATAAACACAGACAATGAGTGGGACTGATTTAATAAAGTTGTAACCAATACACATGATCATAAGACCACCAGATTAGAACAAAATAGAACAATTATGTTATTGTTCATAAAGAACTAACAACAAATAAAAGACATTTGTTAAGTATCAAACATGACAGGAATTAAATTCCACCATTGACCAGAAAAACATTGTAAATAATACAAGAAAGATTAGTGTTAGTGTTTAAGAAGGAATTGTATAAACATGTGTAACAAATTAGTTAAAGTATTATGTTAATATACCATAGCGAAGTCAGTTTAGTAGTAGAAAAATACTGCACTAAAACAGATGGTACATTGTTACACAACCCACAAGGAAGAGACCTATTACAACAGAAAATGATACATATTAGTATAAATATCTGATCATCAAATATGTTATCAAACGAGAATTTATTACAAGTAATAATAATAAATATTAAGAAACAATGTAATATAATGCAAAACAATGTAAATAGAACAAGTCAAACATAATGACACAGAGAATAGCAGAAATGAGAAAAGTATACCAGTTTAGTTAAGCAAAGTACAGTATCAAAACCAATATCAATGTTTATAAGAGTATTACCAGTAGTGAGATAAATATCTGATAATACATTGAGAACAGATTCTGAACATGATAAGAACAGTATTATAACTAAATTATTGTAAACCAACTAACAATGTACATATGACCAGAAGTAAGCTGAACCATTGTATAGCTAATTAGTTAAGAAAAATACTGTATCAAATATTGAGCACAGATTGTTACAATTGTTACCAGTAGTAAGAGGAAATCCCAAAGCTACTTTGAGAACAGATAATGACCATAAAAGCAGTCATATAATATATAAACATTTAAAAACCAAATGACCATTATGAAGAAAACCAAATGTAAACAAACAATGACCAACCAGTTATTTATGAAAAATATAGCATATAAACTTGTGTAAAAGTAATTGGAAACATTACCAAAAGTTAGAATAATATCTAATGCTACTTTGGGAATCCAAACCAAATAGGACAATAACAATTTAGTTGTTGTATTAGAAAAAATAAATAACTATTATGATATGATACAACATGAACAGAGCCATTACTGAAAGGTTAAAAAGTTCTGAGCTAATTAAAAGATAACCATTATATATAATAGATTAGGTACTATGTGTGTACACTAATTACAATCATTAAAGGATATGATTTATATAAAGAGACCAAAAATAAGGTGAAAAAATTGTATAAGAAACATAGGAGAGGTTTGAACTTATGTAAATATTAAATTAACCACAGTCATATATAAATGTTATAGTGTAAAATTGTGTAAATAAACATTACTAATATTATTAGATAGTAATATGATCATTTTAAATAAGAAAAATTAGTTCTAAGCATGTTTATGAAAAATCTAACATGGACGCTTAATGACGCCATAACGAGATTTGTGTAGGGAACAGTTATTCCCAAATTGTAAATTAAACCGACTGAGATATAGACTCAAAGTGTTTAGATAAGAAGTGTTTTATTATATTTAAATAAAATCTGGTATAACGGACTTATAAAAAATAAGATACACCAGAAATAACAAATAAAATCGTTATTGTGAAAGTAGCAATGAACGGAAAATAAGCGTTTTTGGACCTATTTTAACAAGCAAAACACCCTGAATTGATTGATATCAACCAATTAACGATAGGACGTAAGATAAGAAAGTTATGATAATTTTAAACTTTCCAGTTAAATTTTTGTACCAATGATGACGTAAAAAAGTCTCAACACCAAAACCAATTTTGTCAAAAAATTAAATATTTTAATAAAACGAAGGCGTTTGGGTCAGAGAGTATAACGCATCCAGCCAATGGAATGGATGACTTTCAGCAGACGACCGAGAGACGCTTCAGAGGAACAAGACAGTCTACGATCAACCATCAAACGTATAGGCCACGCCGCTCGAGACAAAAAAAAGAAGGAGTTTATATTTTAAAACTGTGCGCGCCATTTACGTCAGTACACAACATACAGTTAACCTTAATACAACATTCATACATACGAGTGAAAAAGTGCGGAATTGTTTTAATTGAACAAGTAGGTCAGTGTATAATGTCGACCATACTTGCGAGTGAAGTGTTAAATAGGAAACAGGGAGTACAATTTTATTTAAACAATATTTGAACGAAAATAATAATTTTTGTGAAAAGCTAACTTTCGATACTACGCAAGTCAAATAATGCTGAGTATCGAAAAACAGTAATTAAATTATCAGAATTGAGAAAAGATTTAAATCGCCATTATTAAAATATTACAAAAATATTTTAATTAATTATAATAATTTAAAATATAATGTTTGGAAATAATTCTTAATGAACACAAGAATATATAGTCACTCATTTGACTAAACGTATTTTTCTTGAAATTTTCGATGTTTCGAAATCTACTTTATTAATTTTCATACAATCGGAATAAATGTAATTCTGATAATAATATATTAAAGTATATGAATAAAATGTTTACATGTATAGTCTAAGAAATAATAGCTAGTAAGAAATACTTATCCTTTGTAACGACACCGGTTAATTCTAACCTCAGAAATCGTTACGGTAACTTGATAATTTCAATATTACCGATCTGTTCTCAAGTAACATTCAAATCAAATAGAATTAATAACAAGAGTTTTTTGAGAAATTTTTCTCTTGTGAATAAATGATTTTTAAAACTAATTATTAAACGAAAGTAATACATTATAAATACTGTACAAGTCATACAGCTTGATAATTGCAAACTAGTATTAGAGATGCGTGCGCATACCCGCGTAGGATAGTTTCATAAATACCAGACATATGGTACCTATTTTTGATTTTTTATATTTGTTCGATCTTTATTCAGTATTGTTAATTCTATATCATTATTTGTATTACATCTTGTGACTGGTATCATGTTACCTCAAAGAACCTAACGAAATATGGTAATTCACTGAATCAAAGTAACATAACCTATGCAGTTAAATTATTGTACTAACAACAGGTCTACCAGCCTTGAGGAATTAGACAGAGTCTTATTGAATTTTTATTGTAATCAGTAATTGAAAGGTTGTTGATTATTGTTTTTAATTGTCAAAGATTTTATCACTTATCAAATTGTTAATAAACTTCCAATTTTATTACCACAAAAGGAGTATCATTTCTATTAAAAGTAAATTCATTTATTTTTTAATCAGTTCTGACACAGGTGGCGGAAGAATTTAAAAAGTTTTAGTATAATTCAGAATATTCATCAGATATTGCTTCATTTACTATTGCATGTGATGATGTATTAAATATTCAATCTGAATATTTTCTTGTATTTGAAGTGCATGTATTTCAGAAGGAACGTCACAGAACAGAATTGAAGTATTCGAGTGTGGTAAGTAAGTGAGATACACAACAAAGTGCGCGAACCATATTAAAATAAAAGGAGTGAACTATTACTACGTACCCATAAAAAAAACAATACATTAACACCAATAACCTCAACGATTACGATTACATCTTTGATAAACAACATTATCGTCGATACCGGTGCGTGTGTACACTCACACGAACACACCAAAATACAAACAAAGAACATCAATACTACTATACAATCTATACTTGTAAACTTGTTACTTTACAAGTTGGCGCCCAACGTCTGAGCACGATTTAAGGGAAATTACACCATAACTAGTGACCCAATCACCCCAATTCGTGAAAAAGACAGCAGGTACATTACCAAGACAGCAGGATGTACACCGACAGATTAAAATCAAGATCAAAATCACGATCGACATCGAGGAAGAGGGCAACCGAAACGGAAAAGGAGACCAGAAGAGAAGAAAAAGAGGCCATGTCGACGGAAGATGTAGAAGAAGTTGTACTGGAAACGAAGGAAAAAACAATTGAACCGGCGGAGGAGGTTCAGCAGCCTATGGAGGAACCGGAAGTGATGGTTCAAGAAATCCTACCAGAAACAAACCAACCCGAGAGACCGGTACAACCAAAAGATAGACACATTGTCAAAATGTTAATTAGTATGAGAGCATCAATGGAGGAAGGCCAGAAGAGAATGGAGGAATCAATAAACAAGAAGATAGAAGAAACCAGCCAATCCACCAAGGAGTTAAGTAAGAGAATGGAAGAAAGCCAGAAGTCCACAGACCAGAAGATGGAAATAATAAATAAAAAGATGGACGAAAGTAGCCAATCCAATAGGGAGACCAACAAATCCATAGAATCATTGAAAGCAGACTTAAACAGTAAAATCGAAGAAGCCAGTCGGTCCACAAACCAAAAAATAGAGGAAGGCCAGAAGGATAACCAGAAACACATAGAGTTGTTAAAAGAAGAATTTAATAACAAAATAAGTGAAACGAATAGGAGAATGGAAGAGGGTCAACGGAAAACTGAAGAATTGTTGGAGAAGAGAATGGCCATCATGAAAGAAGATTTATCAGCAGAGTTGGGAGAGAAGATTGATCAAACTAACCAGAAAATTGATGGGATCAACGCCAAACTTAATCGAGATGTTGAGACCATACAAGCCGATCACGAAAATATATGGCAACAGATAAATGTCAACAATAATAAAATGGAGGAGACCGCTAAGGAGACGGTAGAAATGGTTGAGAGAAGATTGGGAGAAAGCGTCGAAGAAATCGAGAAACAAATGGCCATACTAACGACTGAAATTAATGTCGAGATGTCGGAAGTGCGTAAAGAAGGAGAAGGTACCAACCTAAAACTAATACAGACGGAAATGGACCTCAACCAACGTATTAATGATGTGAAGAAAACCCACGATACCCAACTAGATGTAATAACACAAGAGCAGACTAAGATGAAGGCAGCGCAGTCAACATTGAAGGATAAGTGTGAAGAAGTTGCTGGAAAAGTAGACGCGATCAAACAGCAAGTACACGATGACAAGACACAATCCACAGAATGCCAACGGAGAGAATTGGATGACCTCCGAGACGAAATGCATCGTCTACAAACCATACCAAATTTCCTATCTGGTTTGAGTCATTTAGAAGGGAGAGATCAGATTGACTTCCGGACCTATTCGAAAAATCCCTTGGAATTCCTAGAGAGAATGGAAGAAATCATACAAAGGAATCGTGAGAGCAGATGGACTGTCATCAAAGGTATGTTAGACGAATCATTTAAGCACACGTTTGACAACTGGTGGACAGCAACCCGACACGAAGTGGGTAATTATGACACCTTCAAGACAGCATTCAAGCAAAAATATTGGTCGGAGGCCACACAGAACATCATAAGGGACGATATTACCAACGGAAGGTTCGACGTGAATGGAAGGCAGTCCATGACCACCTACTTTTTAGGAAAGATTTGCCTGGCAAGGAATCTGGAACCGGCAATCCCAGAAGAATGCCTGGTCATGAAGTTGGCTTACCATTTTAATCAGGGTATCTCACAGGGAAGACTAAATGCACCGATAAAAACAATCCAAGGAATGTGCGATCTACTCGAAAGCCACGAGAAAGAACGATACTATCAACGGAGTCGACAGGTACCAAGCCAGACATACGATCGAGGAGGGCCTGGAAACAATAACCCTACTATTCACAACAATGGTAATAACCCAGGAAGGAATTTTCATAACCCGCTGAGATTCCAGAATCAACCCACACCACGCCAAGACGGAGGTGGAAACAACATAAATAGAGGGAACCATAATAACCATCATCCTGGTGGTTACCAACGAAATACGAATTACCAAAGAGGTAATCACTACTACAGACCGTATCAGAACCAGTCCCCTAATCACCAACCAAGACAAGGTAATGGTCATAATAATAACAACCAATTTCGAAGAGTCCACTATACCCATGCCAGTCGAGGTGGAAACCATAGAACTTATTATCAAGGAAGGAGGAGCTTCCCACACCAGCACCATCATTCCAATAATAGTGACAGGGATGAAAGAGAGTCCGGATATCGGTCAAATGGAAGTGATAGCAGTGGAAGTCCCAGAACAACCACACAAACTACAGAGGTATACCACAACGGACATGGACCGGGAAATCAAGAGCCAAGTCAACCAGTAATTATAACATCTCACCCGTACTAACTAAAAAAGAGTATAAATATACGAGGCCGACACACAACATCTATGGCAAAAACATTTCCAAGAACCAAGTCAACCAGTAATTATAACATCTTACCCGTACTATAGAAGAGTATAAATATACGAGAAAGACAAATAACATCTTTGGCACGTATGAATTTCCAAGAGCCAAGTCAACCAGTAATTATAACATCTCACCCGTACTAACTAAAGAAGAGTATAAATATACGAGGCCGACACACAACATCTATGGCAACAAACATTTCCAAGAGCCAAGTCAACCAGTAATTATAACATCTCACCCGTACTAACTAAAGAAGAGTATAAATATACGAGGCCGACACACAACATCTATGGCAAAAAACATTTCCAAGAGCCAAGTCAACCAGTAATTATAACATCTCACCCGTACTAACTAAAGAAGAGTATAAATATACGAGAAAGACAAATAACATCTTTAGCACAAAACATTTCCAAGAGCCAAGTCAACCAGTAATTATAACATCTCACCCGTACTAACTGTAGAAGAGTATAAATATACGAGGCCGACATACAACATCTATGGCAAAAACATTTCCAAGAGCCAAGTCAACCAGTAATTTTAACATCTTACCCGTATTATAGAAGAAGGAAGAAGGAACAAATGAGAAGTTGGAAAAATGAAACCAAAATAATGTAGTAATGTAGACAAACCACCACACACAACCACATTGTCTATGATATATATTACTAGCGAAGAAGCCAATACCACATGGAATATAAATACCAAATACAAACCATGAAGAAGAAGAAAAACAAAGCTACTTATGAATTATATCTAGAAGAATGAAACCTGAGATGAAGAATATGACGAGATGACATTCAAAGTGAAAACAAAATGAAGAGATTGATCAATGATAATGAAGAATGAAAAAATAATATACTAACGAAGACAATCATGAGAGTATACCAGTGAGGAAGTGTAAAACAAACTATCCCTATAATATGTGAAGAATATAGTCAAGTTGAATCAAGAACAGAGAGAATAACAATGTATAAACCGCAGATGCGTGAATTAATCCCAAGGATATTTATTATTTGTCGGAAGAACGACCACTATTATTATTTTGATGATTTAAAATGAATTGACTGAAGAATGATGCCAGCAATCATTTATTATTATTGAAGGAGATGATTTGCCTCCATATTTATTGAAATTAGTATGGCCAGTAGAGTTGAATAGCCAAAGTGAGCCGCTCTAAACTGCCCCAGCTAAACTTATGTTAGGGAATTAGGGAACTAAATAAACAAGGGAGATAATTACATAGAGAAGATATAAATACGATTCAAATAGAAGAAAGTGAAGGGATATATGGAAAAAACATGTGAATCAACATGGAATGTACAACAATTGATGAATTCTTCAATGAAAAATATATTATAATAATTCAGAATTAATCAATTCTTATAGGAAGGCATATGTAACAGTACCAAAAATATGGTAGTTACATAATATAAACGAATGTAACGTCAAGTATGAGAAAAACATGGGAATATATCTAGATAAATAAACATAAGTGTATATAAGTGTGTATCTACAAATATATTAATAAAAAATCCAACAATGAAGAAGAGAATACGAATATATCAACATTAAATACAAAATGAAGAAAGAAAATGCCACAAGCCCAAAACAAAATATCAGTAAATAGACCCAATAGGATCCAACAGTGAGGGGAATCAACCAAACAAGGATCAACAAGCTCCAACAACAATGGAGATAAATAAAAATAGCAACTCCAATGAAAATATAGAATAAAGAAGAAAGAAGAAGGACCAGGAAGAGCACCAAGAAGAAGAAAGAAGATGGACAGAAGATATAAGGACTCAACGTAAACCACATGTACTAAAAACAATGTAAGTGACAGAAGAAATGATTATAAGTGTGACAAGAAAACCAGTGTGAAACATTTAAGAAACCACAAACAATTACAGTGTGTACTTAATACGAATGTGAAACCTGTGAATAACTAACTAGTTCAACTGAATAAACCACACAAACAATTACAGTGATGAAGTTTACAGTGTGAAAAATATGTTAATTTTATGATGAAACAACAAAAAATTAAAAATAGTCAAATAAACACAGACAATGAGTGGGACTGATTTAATAAAGTTGTAACCAATACACATGATCATAAGACCACCAGATTAGAACAAAATAGAACAATTATGTTATTGTTCATAAAGAACTAACAACAAATAAAAGACATTTGTTAAGTATCAAACATGACAGGAATTAAATTCCACCATTGACCAGAAAAACATTGTAAATAATACAAGAAAGATTAGTGTTAGTGTTTAAGAAGGAATTGTATAAACATGTGTAACAAATTAGTTAAAGTATTATGTTAATATACCATAGCGAAGTCAGTTTAGTAGTAGAAAAATACTGCACTAAAACAGATGGTACATTGTTACACAACCCACAAGGAAGAGACCTATTACAACAGAAAATGATACATATTAGTATAAATATCTGATCATCAAATATGTTATCAAACGAGAATTTATTACAAGTAATAATAATAAATATTAAGAAACAATGTAATATAATGCAAAACAATGTAAATAGAACAAGTCAAACATAATGACACAGAGAATAGCAGAAATGAGAAAAGTATACCAGTTTAGTTAAGCAAAGTACAGTATCAAAACCAATATCAATGTTTATAAGAGTATTACCAGTAGTGAGATAAATATCTGATAATACATTGAGAACAGATTCTGAACATGATAAGAACAGTATTATAACTAAATTATTGTAAACCAACTAACAATGTACATATGACCAGAAGTAAGCTGAACCATTGTATAGCTAATTAGTTAAGAAAAATACTGTATCAAATATTGAGCACAGATTGTTACAATTGTTACCAGTAGTAAGAGGAAATCCCAAAGCTACTTTGAGAACAGATAATGACCATAAAAGCAGTCATATAATATATAAACATTTAAAAACCAAATGACCATTATGAAGAAAACCAAATGTAAACAAACAATGACCAACCAGTTATTTATGAAAAATATAGCATATAAACTTGTGTAAAAGTAATTGGAAACATTACCAAAAGTTAGAATAATATCTAATGCTACTTTGGGAATCCAAACCAAATAGGACAATAACAATTTAGTTGTTGTATTAGAAAAAATAAATAACTATTATGATATGATACAACATGAACAGAGCCATTACTGAAAGGTTAAAAAGTTCTGAGCTAATTAAAAGATAACCATTATATATAATAGATTAGGTACTATGTGTGTACACTAATTACAATCATTAAAGGATATGATTTATATAAAGAGACCAAAAATAAGGTGAAAAAATTGTATAAGAAACATAGGAGAGGTTTGAACTTATGTAAATATTAAATTAACCACAGTCATATATAAATGTTATAGTGTAAAATTGTGTAAATAAACATTACTAATATTATTAGATAGTAATATGATCATTTTAAATAAGAAAAATTAGTTCTAAGCATGTTTATGAAAAATCTAACATGGACGCTTAATGACGCCATAACGAGATTTGTGTAGGGAACAGTTATTCCCAAATTGTAAATTAAACCGACTGAGATATAGACTCAAAGTGTTTAGATAAGAAGTGTTTTATTATATTTAAATAAAATCTGGTATAACGGACTTATAAAAAATAAGATACACCAGAAATAACAAATAAAATCGTTATTGTGAAAGTAGCAATGAACGGAAAATAAGCGTTTTTGGACCTATTTTAACAAGCAAAACACCCTGAATTGATTGATATCAACCAATTAACGATAGGACGTAAGATAAGAAAGTTATGATAATTTTAAACTTTCCAGTTAAATTTTTGTACCAATGATGACGTAAAAAAGTCTCAACACCAAAACCAATTTTGTCAAAAAATTAAATATTTTAATAAAACGAAGGCGTTTGGGTCAGAGAGTATAACGCATCCAGCCAATGGAATGGATGACTTTCAGCAGACGACCGAGAGACGCTTCAGAGGAACAAGACAGTCTACGATCAACCATCAAACGTATAGGCCACGCCGCTCGAGACAAAAAAAAGAAGGAGTTTATATTTTAAAACTGTGCGCGCCATTTACGTCAGTACACAACATACAGTTAACCTTAATACAACATTCATACATACGAGTGAAAAAGTGCGGAATTGTTTTAATTGAACAAGTAGGTCAGTGTATAATGTCGACCATACTTGCGAGTGAAGTGTTAAATAGGAAACAGGGAGTACAATTTTATTTAAACAATATTTGAACGAAAATAATAATTTTTGTGAAAAGCTAACTTTCGATACTACGCAAGTCAAATAATGCTGAGTATCGAAAAACAGTAATTAAATTATCAGAATTGAGAAAAGATTTAAATCGCCATTATTAAAATATTACAAAAATATTTTAATTAATTATAATAATTTAAAATATAATGTTTGGAAATAATTCTTAATGAACACAAGAATATATAGTCACTCATTTGACTAAACGTATTTTTCTTGAAATTTTCGATGTTTCGAAATCTACTTTATTAATTTTCATACAATCGGAATAAATGTAATTCTGATAATAATATATTAAAGTATATGAATAAAATGTTTACATGTATAGTCTAAGAAATAATAGCTAGTAAGAAATACTTATCCTTTGTAACGACACCGGTTAATTCTAACCTCAGAAATCGTTACGGTAACTTGATAATTTCAATATTACCGATCTGTTCTCAAGGAACATTCAAATCAAATAGAATTAATAACAAGAGTTTTTTGAGAAATTTTTCTCTTGTGAATAAATGATTTTTAAAACTAATTATTAAACGAAAGTAATACATTTTTAAATACTGTACAAGTCATACAGCTTGATAATTGCAAACTAGTATTAGAGATGCGTGCGCATACCCGCGTACGATAGTTTCATAAATACCAGACATATGGTACCTATTTTTGATTTTTTATATTTGTTCGATTATTATTCAGTATTGTTAATTCTATATCATTATTTGTATTACATCTTGTGACTGGTATCATGTTACCTCAAAGAACCTAACGAAATATGGTAATTCACTGAATCAAAGTAACATAACCTATGCAGTTAAATTATTGTACTAACAACAGGTCTACCAGCCTTGAGGAATTAGACAGAGTCTTATTGAATTTTTATTGTAATCAGTAATTGAAAGGTTGTTGATTATTGTTTTTAATTGTCAAAGATTTTATCACTTATCAAATTGTTAATAAACTTCCAATTTTATTACCACAAAAGGAGTATCATTTCTATTAAAAGTAAATTCATTTATTTTTTAATCAGTTCTGACACAGGTGGCGGAAGAATTTAAAAAGTTTTAGTATAATTCAGAATATTCATCAGATATTGCTTCATTTACTATTGCATGTGATGATGTATTAAATATTCAATCTATTGCATGTGATGATGTATTAAATATTCAATCTGAATATTTTCTTGTATTTGAAGTGCATGTATTTCAGAAGGAACGTCACAGAACAGAATTGAAGTATTCAAGTGTGGTAAGTAAGTGAGATACACAACAAAGTGCGCGAACCATATAAAAATAAAAGGAGTGAACTATTACTACGTACCCATAAAAAAAAACAATACATTAACACCAATAACCTCAACGATTACGATTACATCTTTGATAAACAACATTATCGTAGATACCGGTGCGTGTGTACACTCACACGAACACACCAAAATACAAACAAAGAACATCAATACTACTATACAATCTATACTTGTAAACTTGTTACTTTACAAGTTGGCGCCCAACGTCTGAGCACGATTTAAGGGAAATTACACCATAACTAGTGACCCAATCACCCCAATTCGTGAAAAAGACAGCAGGTACATTACCAAGACAGCAAGATGTACACCGACAGATTAAAATCAAGATCAAAATCACGATCGACATCGAGGAAGAGGGCAACCGAAACGGAAAAGGATACCAGAAGAGAAGAAAAAGAGGCCATGTCGACGGAAGATGTAGAAGAAGTTGTACTGGAAACGAAGGAAAAAACAATTGAACCGGCGGAGGAGGTTCAGCAGCCTATGGAGGAACCGGAAGTGATGGTTCAAGAAATCCTACCAGAAACAAACCAACCCGAGAGACCGGTACAACCAAAAGATAGACACATTGTCAAAATGTTAATTAGTATGAGAGCATCAATGGAAGAAGGCCAGAAGAGAATGGAGGAATCAATAAACAAGAAGATAGAAGAAACCAGCCAATCCACCAAGGAGTTAAGTAAGAGAATGGAAGAAAGCCAGAAGTCCACAGACCAGAAGATGGAAATAATAAATAAAAAGATGGACGAAAGTAGCCAATCCAATAGGGAGACCAACAAATCCATAGAATCATTGAAAGCAGACTTAAACAGTAAAATCGAAGAAGCCAGTCGGTCCACAAACCAAAAAATAGAGGAAGGCCAGAAGGATAACCAGAAACACATAGAGTTGTTAAAAGAAGAATTTAATAACAAAATAAATGAAACGAATAGGAGAATGGAAGAGGGTCAACGGAAAACTGAAGAATTGTTGGAGAAGAGAATGGCCATCATGAAAGAAGATTTATCAGCAGAGTTGGGAGAGAAGATTGATCAAACTAACCAGAAAATTGATGGGATCAACGCCAAACTTAATCGAGATGTTGAGACCATACAAGCCGATCATGAAAATATATGGCAACAGATAAATGTCAACAATAATAAAATGGAGGAGACCGCTAAGGAGACGGTAGAAATGGTTGAGAGAAGATTGGGAGAAAGCGTCGAAGAAATCGAGAAACAAATGGCCATACTAACGACTGAAATTAATGTCGAGATGTCGGAAGTGCGTAAAGAAGGAGAAGGTACCAACCTAAAACTAATACAGACGGAAATGGACCTCAACCAACGTATTAATGATGTGAAGAAAACCCACGATACCCAACTAGATGTAATAACACAAGAGCAGACTAAGATGAAGGCAGCGCAGTCAACATTGAAGGATAAGTGTGAAGAAGTTGCTGGAAAAGTAGACGCGATCAAACAGCAAGTACACGATGACAAGACACAATCCACAGAATGCCAACGGAGAGAATTGGATGACCTCCGAGACGAAATGCATAGTCTACAAACCATACCAAATTTCCTATCTGGTTTGAGTCATTTAGAAGGGAGAGATCAGATTGACTTCCGGACCTATTCGAAAAATCCCTTGGAATTCCTAGAGAGAATGGAAGAAATCATACAAAGGAATCGTGAGAGCAGATGGACTGTCATAAAAGGTATGTTAGACGAATCATTTAAGCACACGTTTGACAACTGGTGGACAGCAACCCGACACGAAGTGGGTAATTATGACACCTTCAAGACAGCATTCAAGCAAAAATATTGGTCGGAGGCCACACAGAACATCATAAGGGACGATATTACCAACGGAAGGTTCGACGTGAATGGAAGGCAGTCCATGACCACCTACTTTTTAGGAAAGATTTGCCTGGCAAGGAATCTGGAACCGGCAATCCCAGAAGAATGCCTGGTCACGAAGTTGGCTTACCATTTTAATCAGGGTATCTCACAGGGAAGACTAAATGCACCGATAAAAACAATCCAAGGAATGTGCGATCTACTCGAAAGCCACGAGAGAGAACGATACTATCAACGGAGTCGACAGGTACCAAGCCAGACATACGATCGAGGAGGGCCTGGAAACAATAACCCTACTATTCACAACAATGGTAATAACCCAGGAAGGAATTTTCATAACCCGCCGAGATTCCAGAATCAACCCACACCACGCCAAGACGGAGGTGGAAACAACATAAATAGAGGGAACCATAATAACTATCATCCTGGTGGTTACCAACGAAATACGAATTACCAAAGAGGTAATCACTACTACAGACCGTATCAGAACCAGTCCCCTAATCACCAACCAAGACAAGGTAATGGTCATAATAATAATAACCAATTTCGAAGAGTCCACTATACCTATGCCAGTCGAGGTGGAAACCATAGAACTTATTATCAAGGAAGGAGGAGCTTCCCACACCAGCACCATCATTCCAATAATAGTGACAGGGATGAAAGAGAGTCCGGATATCGGTCAAATGGAAGTGACAGCAGTGGAAGTCCCAGAACAACCACACAAACTACAGAGGTATACCACAACGGACATGGACCGGGAAATCAAGAGCCAAGTCAACCAGTAATTATAACATCTCACCCGTACTAACTAAAAAAGAGTATAAATATACGAGGCCGACACACAACATCTATGGCAAAAACATTTCCAAGAGCCAAGTCAACCAGTAATTATAACATCTTACCCGTACTATAGAAGAGTATAAATATACGAGAAAGACAAATAACATCTTTGGCACGTATGAATTTCCAAGAGCCAAGTCAACCAGTAATTATAACATCTCACCCATACTAACTAAAGAAGAGTATAAATATACGAGGCCGACACACAACATCTATGGCAAAAAACATTTCCAAGAGCCAAGTCAACCAGTAATTATAACATCTCACCCGTACTAACTAAAGAAGAGTATAAATATACGAGGCCGACACACAACATCTATGGCAAAAAACATTTCCAAGAGCCAAGTCAACCAGTAATTATAACATCTCACCCGTACTAACTAAAGAAGAGTATAAATATACGAGAAAGACAAATAACATCTTTAGCACAAAACATTTCCAAGAGCCAAGTCAACCAGTAATTATAACATCTCACCCGTACTAACTATAGAAGAGTATAAATATACGAGGCCGACATACAACATCTATGGCAAAAACATTTCCAAGAGCCAAGTCAACCAGTAATTTTAACATCTTACCCGTATTATAGAAGAAGGAAGAAGGAACAAATGAGAAGTTGGAAAAATGAAACCAAAATAATGTAGTAATGTAGACAAACCACCACACACAACCACATTGTCTATGATATATATTACTAGCGAAGAAGCCAATACCACATGGAATATAAATACCAAATACAAACCATGAAGAAGAAGAAAAACAAAGCTACTTATGAATTATATCTAGAAGAATGAAACCTGAGATGAAGAATATGACGAGATGACATTCAAAGTGAAAACAAAATGAAGAGATTGATCAATGATAATGAAGAATGAAAAAATAATATACTAACGAAGACAATCATGAGAGTATACCAGTGAGGAAGTGTAAAACAAACTATCCCTATAATATGTGAAGAATATAGTCAAGTTGAATCAAGAACAGAGAGAATAACAATGTATAAACCGCAGATGCGTGAATTAATCCCAAGGATATTTATTAATTGTCGGAAGAACGAACACTATTATTATTTTGATGATTTAAAATGAATTGACTGAAGAATGATGCCAGCAATCATTTATTATTATTGAAGGAGATGTTTTGCCTCCATATTTATTGAAATTAGTATGGCCAGTAGAGTTGAATAGCCAAAGTGAGCCGCTCTAAACTGCCCCAGCTAAACTTATGTTAGGGAATTAGGGAACTAAATAAACAAGGGAGATAATTACATAGAGAAGATATAAATACGATTCAAATAGAAGAAAGTGAAGGGATATATGGAAAAAACATGTGAATCAACATGGAATGTAAAACAATTGATGAATTCTTCAATGAAAAATATATTATAATAATTCAGAATTAATCAATTCTTATAGGAAGGCATATGTAACAGTACCAAAAATATGGTAGTTACATAATATAAACGAATGTAACGTCAAGTATGAGAAAAACATGGGAATATATCTAGATAAATAAACATAAGTGTATATAAGTGTGTATCTACAAATATATTAATAAAAAATCCAACAATGAAGAAGAGAATACGAATATATCAACATTAAATACAAAATGAAGAAAGAAAATGCCACAAGCCCAAAACAAAATATCAGTAAATAGACCCAATAGGATCCAACAGTGAGGGGAATCAACCAAACAAGGATCAACAAGCTCCAACAACAATGGAGATAAATAAAAATAGCAACTCCAATGAAAATATAGAATAAAGAAGAAAGAAGAAGGACCAGGAAGAGCACCAAGAAGAAGAAAGAAGATGGACAGAAGATATAAGGACTCAACGTAAACCACATGTACTAAAAACAATGTAAGTGACAGAAGAAATGATTATAAGTGTGACAAGAAAACCAGTGTGAAACATTTAAGAAACCACAAACAATTACAGTGTGTACTTAATACGAATGTGAAACCTGTGAATAACTAACTAGTTCAACTGAATAAACCACACAAACAATTACAGTGATGAAGTTTACAGTGTGAAAAATATGTTAATTTTATGATGAAACAACAAAAAATTAAAAATAGTCAAATAAACACAGACAATGAGTGGGACTGATTTAATAAAGTTGTAACCAATACACATGATCATAAGACCACCAGATTAGAACAAAATAGAACAATTATGTTATTGTTCATAAAGAACTAACAACAAATAAAAGACATTTGTTAAGTATCAAACATGACAGGAATTAAATTCCACCATTGACCAGAAAAACATTGTAAATAATACAAGAAAGATTAGTGTTAGTGTTTAAGAAGGAATTGTATAAACATGTGTAACAAATTAGTTAAAGTATTATGTTAATATACCATAGCGAAGTCAGTTTAGTAGTAGAAAAATACTGCACTAAAACAGATGGTACATTGTTACACAACCCACAAGGAAGAGACCTATTACAACAGAAAATGATACATATTAGTATAAATATCTGATCATCAAATATGTTATCAAACGAGAATTTATTACAAGTAATAATAATAAATATTAAGAAACAATGTAATATAATGCAAAACAATGTAAATAGAACAAGTCAAACATAATGACACAGAGAATAGCAGAAATGAGAAAAGTATACCAGTTTAGTTAAGCAAAGTACAGTATCAAAACCAATATCAATGTTTATAAGAGTATTACCAGTAGTGAGATAAATATCTGATAATACATTGAGAACAGATTCTGAACATGATAAGAACAGTATTATAACTAAATTATTGTAAACCAACTAACAATGTACATATGACCAGAAGTAAGCTGAACCATTGTATAGCTAATTAGTTAAGAAAAATACTGTATCAAATATTGAGCACAGATTGTTACAATTGTTACCAGTAGTAAGAGGAAATCCCAAAGCTACTTTGAGAACAGATAATGACCATAAAAGCAGTCATATAATATATAAACATTTAAAAACCAAATGACCATTATGAAGAAAACCAAATGTAAACAAACAATGACCAACCAGTTATTTATGAAAAATATAGCATATAAACTTGTGTAAAAGTAATTGGAAACATTACCAAAAGTTAGAATAATATCTAATGCTACTTTGGGAATCCAAACCAAATAGGACAATAACAATTTAGTTGTTGTATTAGAAAAAATAAATAACTATTATGATATGATACAACATGAACAGAGCCATTACTGAAAGGTTAAAAAGTTCTGAGCTAATTAAAAGATAACCATTATATATAATAGATTAGGTACTATGTGTGTACACTAATTACAATCATTAAAGGATATGATTTATATAAAGAGACCAAAAATAAGGTGAAAAAATTGTATAAGAAACATAGGAGAGGTTTGAACTTATGTAAATATTAAATTAACCACAGTCATATATAAATGTTATAGTGTAAAATTGTGTAAATAAACATTACTAATATTATTAGATAGTAATATGATCATTTTAAATAAGAAAAATTAGTTCTAAGCATGTTTATGAAAAATCTAACATGGACGCTTAATGACGCCATAACGAGATTTGTGTAGGGAACAGTTATTCCCAAATTGTAAATTAAACCGACTGAGATATAGACTCAAAGTGTTTAGATAAGAAGTGTTTTATTATATTTAAATAAAATCTGGTATAACGGACTTATAAAAAATAAGATACACCAGAAATAACAAATAAAATCGTTATTGTGAAAGTAGCAATGAACGGAAAATAAGCGTTTTTGGACTTATTTTAACAAGCAAAACACCCTGAATTGATTGATATCAACCAATTAACGATAGGACGTAAGATAAGAAAGTTATGATAATTTTAAACTTTCCAGTTAAATTTTTGTACCAATGATGACGTAAAAAAGTCTCAACACCAAAACCAATTTTGTCAAAAAATTAAATATTTTAATAAAACGAAGGCGTTTGGGTCAGAGAGTATAACGCATCCAGCCAATGGAATGGATGACTTTCAGCAGACGACCGAGAGACGCTTCAGAGGAACAAGACAGTCTACGATCAACCATCAAACGTATAGGCCACGCCGCTCGAGACAAAAAAAAGAAGGAGTTTATATTTTAAAACTGTGCGCGCCATTTACGTCAGTACACAACATACAGTTAACCTTAATACAACATTCATACATACGAGTGAAAAAGTGCGGAATTGTTTTAATTGAACAAGTAGGTCAGTGTATAATGTCGACCATACTTGCGAGTGAAGTGTTAAATAGGAAACAGGGAGTACAATTTTATTTAAACAATATTTGAACGAAAATAATAATTTTTGTGAAAAGCTAACTTTCGATACTACGCAAGTCAAATAATGCTGAGTATCGAAAAACAGTAATTAAATTATCAGAATTGAGAAAAGATTTAAATCGCCATTATTAAAATATTACAAAAATATTTTAATTAATTATAATAATTTAAAATATAATGTTTGGAAATAATTCTTAATGAACACAAGAATATATAGTCACTCATTTGACTAAACGTATTTTTCTTGAAATTTTCGATGTTTCGAAATCTACTTTATTAATTTTCATACAATCGGAATAAATGTAATTCTGATAATAATATATTAAAGTATATGAATAAAATGTTTACATGTATAGTCTAAGAAATAATAGCTAGTAAGAAATACTTATCCTTTGTAACGACACCGGTTAATTCTAACCTCAGAAATCGTTACGGTAACTTGATAATTTCAATATTACCGATCTGTTCTCAAGGAACATTCAAATCAAATAGAATTAATAACAAGAGTTTTTTGAGAAATTTTTCTCTTGTGAATAAATGATTTTTAAAACTAATTATTAAACGAAAGTAATACATTTTTAAATACTGTACAAGTCATACAGCTTGATAATTGCAAACTAGTATTAGAGATGCGTGCGCATACCCGCGTACGATAGTTTCATAAATACCAGACATATGGTACCTATTTTTGATTTTTTATATTTGTTCGATTATTATTCAGTATTGTTAATTCTATATCATTATTTGTATTACATCTTGTGACTGGTATCATGTTACCTCAAAGAACCTAACGAAATATGGTAATTCACTGAATCAAAGTAACATAACCTATGCAGTTAAATTATTGTACTAACAACAGGTCTACCAGCCTTGAGGAATTAGACAGAGTCTTATTGAATTTTTATTGTAATCAGTAATTGAAAGGTTGTTGATTATTGTTTTTAATTGTCAAAGATTTTATCACTTATCAAATTGTTAATAAACTTCCAATTTTATTACCACAAAAGGAGTATCATTTCTATTAAAAGTAAATTCATTTATTTTTTAATCAGTTCTGACACAGGTGGCGGAAGAATTTAAAAAGTTTTAGTATAATTCAGAATATTCATCAGATATTGCTTCATTTACTATTGCATGTGATGATGTATTAAATATTCAATCTATTGCATGTGATGATGTATTAAATATTCAATCTGAATATTTTCTTGTATTTGAAGTGCATGTATTTCAGAAGGAACGTCACAGAACAGAATTGAAGTATTCAAGTGTGGTAAGTAAGTGAGATACACAACAAAGTGCGCGAACCATATTAAAATAAAAGGAGTGAACTATTACTACGTACCCATAAAAAAAAACAATACATTAACACCAATAACCTCAACGATTACGATTACATCTTTGATAAACAACATTATCGTAGATACCGGTGCGTGTGTACACTCACACGAACACACCAAAATACAAACAAAGAACATCAATACTACTATACAATCTATACTTGTAAACTTGTTACTTTACAAGTTGGCGCCCAACGTCTGAGCACGATTTAAGGGAAATTACACCATAACTAGTGACCCAATCACCCCAATTCGTGAAAAAGACAGCAGGTACATTACCAAGACAGCAAGATGTACACCGACAGATTAAAATCAAGATCAAAATCACGATCGACATCGAGGAAGAGGGCAACCGAAACGGAAAAGGATACCAGAAGAGAAGAAAAAGAGGCCATGTCGACGGAAGATGTAGAAGAAGTTGTACTGGAAACGAAGGAAAAAACAATTGAACCGGCGGAGGAGGTTCAGCAGCCTATGGAGGAACCGGAAGTGATGGTTCAAGAAATCCTACCAGAAACAAACCAACCCGAGAGACCGGTACAACCAAAAGATAGACACATTGTCAAAATGTTAATTAGTATGAGAGCATCAATGGAAGAAGGCCAGAAGAGAATGGAGGAATCAATAAACAAGAAGATAGAAGAAACCAGCCAATCCACCAAGGAGTTAAGTAAGAGAATGGAAGAAAGCCAGAAGTCCACAGACCAGAAGATGGAAATAATAAATAAAAAGATGGACGAAAGTAGCCAATCCAATAGGGAGACCAACAAATCCATAGAATCATTGAAAGCAGACTTAAACAGTAAAATCGAAGAAGCCAGTCGGTCCACAAACCAAAAAATAGAGGAAGGCCAGAAGGATAACCAGAAACACATAGAGTTGTTAAAAGAAGAATTTAATAACAAAATAAATGAAACGAATAGGAGAATGGAAGAGGGTCAACGGAAAACTGAAGAATTGTTGGAGAAGAGAATGGCCATCATGAAAGAAGATTTATCAGCAGAGTTGGGAGAGAAGATTGATCAAACTAACCAGAAAATTGATGGGATCAACGCCAAACTTAATCGAGATGTTGAGACCATACAAGCCGATCATGAAAATATATGGCAACAGATAAATGTCAACAATAATAAAATGGAGGAGACCGCTAAGGAGACGGTAGAAATGGTTGAGAGAAGATTGGGAGAAAGCGTCGAAGAAATCGAGAAACAAATGGCCATACTAACGACTGAAATTAATGTCGAGATGTCGGAAGTGCGTAAAGAAGGAGAAGGTACCAACCTAAAACTAATACAGACGGAAATGGACCTCAACCAACGTATTAATGATGTGAAGAAAACCCACGATACCCAACTAGATGTAATAACACAAGAGCAGACTAAGATGAAGGCAGCGCAGTCAACATTGAAGGATAAGTGTGAAGAAGTTGCTGGAAAAGTAGACGCGATCAAACAGCAAGTACACGATGACAAGACACAATCCACAGAATGCCAACGGAGAGAATTGGATGACCTCCGAGACGAAATGCATCGTCTACAAACCATACCAAATTTCCTATCTGGTTTGAGTCATTTAGAAGGGAGAGATCAGATTGACTTCCGGACCTATTCGAAAAATCCCTTGGAATTCCTAGAGAGAATGGAAGAAATCATACAAAGGAATCGTGAGAGCAGATGGACTGTCATAAAAGGTATGTTAGACGAATCATTTAAGCACACGTTTGACAACTGGTGGACAGCAACCCGACACGAAGTGGGTAATTATGACACCTTCAAGACAGCATTCAAGCAAAAATATTGGTCGGAGGCCACACAGAACATCATAAGGGACGATATTACCAACGGAAGGTTCGACGTGAATGGAAGGCAGTCCATGACCACCTACTTTTTAGGAAAGATTTGCCTGGCAAGGAATCTGGAACCGGCAATCCCAGAAGAATGCCTGGTCACGAAGTTGGCTTACCATTTTAATCAGGGTATCTCACAGGGAAGACTAAATGCACCGATAAAAACAATCCAAGGAATGTGCGATCTACTCGAAAGCCACGAGAGAGAACGATACTATCAACGGAGTCGACAGGTACCAAGCCAGACATACGATCGAGGAGGGCCTGGAAACAATAACCCTACTATTCACAACAATGGTAATAACCCAGGAAGGAATTTTCATAACCCGCCGAGATTCCAGAATCAACCCACACCACGCCAAGACGGAGGTGGAAACAACATAAATAGAGGGAACCATAATAACCATCATCCTGGTGGTTACCAACGAAATACGAATTACCAAAGAGGTAATCACTACTACAGACCGTATCAGAACCAGTCCCCTAATCACCAACCAAGACAAGGTAATGGTCATAATAATAATAACCAATTTCGAAGAGTCCACTATACCTATGCCAGTCGAGGTGGAAACCATAGAACTTATTATCAAGGAAGGAGGAGCTTCCCACACCAGCACCATCATTCCAATAATAGTGACAGGGATGAAAGAGAGTCCGGATATCGGTCAAATGGAAGTGACAGCAGTGGAAGTCCCAGAACAACCACACAAACTACAGAGGTATACCACAACGGACATGGACCGGGAAATCAAGAGCCAAGTCAACCAGTAATTATAACATCTCACCCGTACTAACTAAAAAAGAGTATAAATATACGAGGCCGACACACAACATCTATGGTAAAAACATTTCCAAGAGCCAAGTCAACCAGTAATTATAACATCTTACCCGTACTATAGAAGAGTATAAATATACGAGAAAGACAAATAACATCTTTGGCACGTATGAATTTCCAAGAGCCAAGTCAACCAGTAATTATAACATCTCACCCGTACTAACTAAAGAAGAGTATAAATATACGAGGCCGACACACAACATCTATGGCAAAAAACATTTCCAAGAGCCAAGTCAACCAGTAATTATAACATCTCACCCGTACTAACTAAAGAAGAGTATAAATATACGAGGCCGACACACAACATCTATGGCAAAAAACATTTCCAAGAGCCAAGTCAACCAGTAATTATAACATCTCACCCGTACTAACTAAAGAAGAGTATAAATATACGAGAAAGACAAATAACATCTTTAGCACAAAACATTTCCAAGAGCCAAGTCAACCAGTAATTATAACATCTCACCCGTACTAACTATAGAAGAGTATAAATATACGAGGCCGACATACAACATCTATGGCAAAAACATTTCCAAGAGCCAAGTCAACCAGTAATTTTAACATCTTACCCGTATTATAGAAGAAGGAAGAAGGAACAAATGAGAAGTTGGAAAAATGAAACCAAAATAATGTAGTAATGTAGACAAACCACCACACACAACCACATTGTCTATGATATATATTACTAGCGAAGAAGCCAATACCACATGGAATATAAATACCAAATACAAACCATGAAGAAGAAGAAAAACAAAGCTACTTATGAATTATATCTAGAAGAATGAAACCTGAGATGAAGAATATGACGAGATGACATTCAAAGTGAAAACAAAATGAAGAGATTGATCAATGATAATGAAGAATGAAAAAATAATATACTAACGAAGACAATCATGAGAGTATACCAGTGAGGAAGTGTAAAACAAACTATCCCTATAATATGTGAAGAATATAGTCAAGTTGAATCAAGAACAGAGAGAATAACAATGTATAAACCGCAGATGCGTGAATTAATCCCAAGGATATTTATTAATTGTCGGAAGAACGAACACTATTATTATTTTGATGATTTAAAATGAATTGACTGAAGAATGATGCCAGCAATCATTTATTATTATTGAAGGAGATGTTTTGCCTCCATATTTATTGAAATTAGTATGGCCAGTAGAGTTGAATAGCCAAAGTGAGCCGCTCTAAACTGCCCCAGCTAAACTTATGTTAGGGAATTAGGGAACTAAATAAACAAGGGAGATAATTACATAGAGAAGATATAAATACGATTCAAATAGAAGAAAGTGAAGGGATATATGGAAAAAACATGTGAATCAACATGGAATGTACAACAATTGATGAATTCTTCAATGAAAAATATATTATAATAATTCAGAATTAATCAATTCTTATAGGAAGGCATATGTAACAGTACCAAAAATATGGTAGTTACATAATATAAACGAATGTAACGTCAAGTATGAGAAAAACATGGGAATATATCTAGATAAATAAACATAAGTGTATATAAGTGTGTATCTACAAATATATTAATAAAAAATCCAACAATGAAGAAGAGAATACGAATATATCAACATTAAATACAAAATGAAGAAAGAAAATGCCACAAGCCCAAAACAAAATATCAGTAAATAGACCCAATAGGATCCAACAGTGAGGGGAATCAACGAAACAAGGATCAACAAGCTCCAACAACAATGGAGATAAATAAAAATAGCAACTCCAATGAAAATATAGAATAAAGAAGAAAGAAGAAGGACCAGGAAGAGCACCAAGAAGAAGAAAGAAGATGGACAGAAGATATAAGGACTCAACGTAAACCACATGTACTAAAAACAATGTAAGTGACAGAAGAAATGATTATAAGTGTGACAAGAAAACCAGTGTGAAACATTTAAGAAACCACAAACAATTACAGTGTGTACTTAATACGAATGTGAAACCTGTGAATAACTAACTAGTTCAACTGAATAAACCACACAAACAATTACAGTGATGAAGTTTACAGTGTGAAAAATATGTTAATTTTATGATGAAACAACAAAAAATTAAAAATAGTCAAATAAACACAGACAATGAGTGGGACTGATTTAATAAAGTTGTAACCAATACACATGATCATAAGACCACCAGATTAGAACAAAATAGAACAATTATGTTATTGTTCATAAAGAACTAACAACAAATAAAAGACATTTGTTAAGTATCAAACATGACAGGAATTAAATTCCACCATTGACCAGAAAAACATTGTAAATAATACAAGAAAGATTAGTGTTAGTGTTTAAGAAGGAATTGTATAAACATGTGTAACAAATTAGTTAAAGTATTATGTTAATATACCATAGCGAAGTCAGTTTAGTAGTAGAAAAATACTGCACTAAAACAGATGGTACATTGTTACACAACCCACAAGGAAGAGACCTATTACAACAGAAAATGATACATATTAGTATAAATATCTGATCATCAAATATGTTATCAAACGAGAATTTATTACAAGTAATAATAATAAATATTAAGAAACAATGTAATATAATGCAAAACAATGTAAATAGAACAAGTCAAACATAATGACACAGAGAATAGCAGAAATGAGAAAAGTATACCAGTTTAGTTAAGCAAAGTACAGTATCAAAACCAATATCAATGTTTATAAGAGTATTACCAGTATGAGATAAATATCTGATAATACATTGAGAACAGATTCTGAACATGATAAGAACAGTATTATAACTAAATTATTGTAAACCAACTAACAATGTACATATGACCAGAAGTAAGCTGAACCATTAGTAAACTAATTAGTTAAGAAAAATACTGTATCAAATATTGAGCACAGATTGTTACAATTGTTACCAGTAGTAAGAGGAAATCCCAAAGCTACTTTGAGAACAGATAATGACCATAAAAGCAGTCATATAATATATAAACATTTAAAAACCAAATGACCATTATGAAGAAAACCAAATGTAAACAAACAATGACCAACCAGTTATTTATGAAAAATATAGCATATAAACTTGTGTAAAAGTAATTGGAAACATTACCAAAAGTTAGAATAATATCTAATGCTACTTTGGGAATCCAAACCAAATAGGACAATAACAATTTAGTTGTTGTATTAGAAAAAATAAATAACTATTATGATATGATACAACATGAACAGAGCCATTACTGAAAGGTTAAAAAGTTCTGAGCTAATTAAAAGATAACCATTATATATAATAGATTAGGTACTATGTGTGTACACTAATTACAATCATTAAAGGATATGATTTATATAAAGAGACCAAAAATAAGGTGAAAAAATTGTATAAGAAACATAGGAGAGGTTTGAACTTATGTAAATATTAAATTAACCACAGTCATACATAAATGTTATAGTGTAAAATTGTGTAAATAAACATTACTAATATTATTAGATAGTAATATGATCATTTTAAATAAGAAAAATTAGTTCTAAGCATGTTTATGAAAAATCTAACATGGACGCTTAATGACGCCATAACGAGATTTGTGTAGGGAACAGTTATTCCCAAATTGTAAATTAAACCGACTGAGATATAGACTCAAAGTGTTTAGATAAGAAGTGTTTTATTATATTTAAATAAAATCTGGTATAACGGACTTATAAAAAATAAGATACACCAGAAATAACAAATAAAATCGTTATTGTGAAAGTAGCAATGAACGGAAAATAAGCGTTTTTGGACTTATTTTAACAAGCAAAACGCCCTGAATTGATTGATATCAACCAATTAACGATAGGACGTAAGATAAGAAAGTTATGATAATTTTAAACTTTCCAGTTAAATTTTTGTACCAATGATGACGTAAAAAAGTCTCAACACCAAAACCAATTTTGTCAAAAAATTAAATATTTTAATAAAACGCATGCGTTTGGGTCAGAGAGTATAACGCATCCAGCCAATGGAATGGATGACTTTCAGCAGACGACCGAGAGACGCTTCAGAGGAACAAGACAGTCTACGATCAACCATCAAACGTATAGGCCACGCCGCTCGAGACAAAAAAAAGAAGGAGTTTATATTTTAAAACTGTGCGCGCCATTTACGTCAGTACACAACATACAGTTAACCTTAATACAACATTCATACATACGAGTGAAAAAGTGCGGAATTGTTTTAATTGAACAAGTAGGTCAGTGTATAATGTCGACCATACTTGCGAGTGAAGTGTTAAATAGGAAACAGGGAGTACAATTTTATTTAAACAATATTTGAACGAAAATAATAATTTTTGTGAAAAGCTAACTTTCGATACTACGCAAGTCAAATAATGCTGAGTATCGAAAAACAGTAATTAAATTATCAGAATTGAGAAAAGATTTAAATCGCCATTATTAAAATATTACAAAAATATTTTAATTAATTATAATAATTTAAAATATAATGTTTGGAAATAATTCTTAATGAACACAAGAATATATAGTCACTCATTTGACTAAACGTATTTTTCTTGAAATTTTCGATGTTTCGAAATCTACTTTATTAATTTTCATACAATCGGAATAAATGTAATTCTGATAATAATATATTAAAGTATATGAATAAAATGTTTACATGTATAGTCTAAGAAATAATAGCTAGTAAGAAATACTTATCCTTTGTAACGACACCGGTTAATTCTAACCTCAGAAATCGTTACGGTAACTTGATAATTTCAATATTACCGATCTGTTCTCAAGGAACATTCAAATCAAATAGAATTAATAACAAGAGTTTTTTGAGAAATTTTTCTCTTGTGAATAAATGATTTTTGAAACTAATTATTAAACGAAAGTAATACATTTTTAAATACTGTACAAGTCATACAGCTTGATAATTGCAAACTAGTATTAGAGATGCGTGCGCATACCCGCGTACGATAGTTTCATAAATACCAGACATATGGTACCTATTTTTGATTTTTTATATTTGTTCGATTATTATTCAGTATTGTTAATTCTATATCATTATTTGTATTACATCTTGTGACTGGTATCATGTTACCTCAAAGAACCTAACGAAATATGGTAATTCACTGAATCAAAGTAACATAACCTATGCAGTTAAATTATTGTACTAACAACAGGTCTACCAGCCTTGAGGAATTAGACAGAGTCTTATTGAATTTTTATTGTAATCAGTAATTGAAAGGTTGTTGATTATTGTTTTTAATTGTCAAAGATTTTATCACTTATCAAATTGTTAATAAACTTCCAATTTTATTACCACAAAAGGAGTATCATTTCTATTAAAAGTAAATTCATTTATTTTTTAATCAGTTCTGACACAGGTGGCGGAAGAATTTAAAAAGTTTTAGTATAATTCAGAATATTCATCAGATATTGCTTCATTTACTATTGCATGTGATGATGTATTAAATATTCAATCTGAATATTTTCTTGTATTTGAAGTGCATGTATTTCAGAAGGAACGTCACAGAACAGAATTGAAGAATTCAAGTGTGGTAAGTAAGTGAGATACACAACAAAGTGCGCGAACCATATTAAAATAAAAGGAGTGAACTATTACTACGTACCCATAAAAAAAAAACAATACATTAACACCAATAACCTCAACGATTACGATTACATCTTTGATAAACAACATTATCGTAGATACCGGTGCGTGTCTACACTCACACGAACACACCAAAATACAAACAAAGAACATCAATACTACTATACAATCTATACTTGTAAACTTGTTACTTTACAATATTTTCGTGGAGGTGTCAACCTCCCCAAAACCCATCCCTGGGTGCACCACTGATTACACGAGGAAACGAAAATATGATTTGGATAGCGAAGTTGTAGTTCACCCCTGATTCCACCTTTGCAAACATTTCACCAGCATTCGGTGGTGCAGTGTAATGCTTTTATGTGTTCAATGTATCTCTGTTTGAAAATGTGTCTTGTCTGGCCTGTGTAGAATTTGTTACATTCTGAGTAGTTTAAAATTGTAAACACCAGGTAAATAAAATTTGTTTACACTCCACCGCCGAATCCACCTTTGAAAACCATCTCATTGAGGCAGACCACACATGCACAAACGTTAACAATATGAAAATTCTACACGTACACACACAATGTCGAAAACGAATACACTCAGATAACTAGAAATATACACACATAAACGCATAGAAACAACATCCTAAACGAACAGACACAATTTAAATCACACATACTATTTGAACATATTACACAACACGCCAAAACAACGATCTTTCCAACGACGGCACTGTCACCAAATTAGGATGGATAGCGCTCCTAGCAGTAACCTCTGATGAAGCTCGTAACGAGCGAAAACTGTTTCAGGGAGTAACATTACCAAAGGTGCTTTGTATTAAATTAGAATAACATAAGATTATAAACAAACAACTACCGATATTTTATAAATTAAAACAACTCAATTACAAAACATACGATTTGAACTATTTCTCATTCGGAGGCCACGAAGGCCTTTACACTTTGTCGAATGGCACTATAGGAATTCAGCGAATTATGTATTTACGTGCTAATGCACGGTAAACCACTCTGCCTTTATTTTGCCATTTGGCCAGCTCTCAAATTCTCTCTGGACCTATAAGCATGCATTTGGTCTTATTTCCGGGTTGACGAAATTATAGTAGCCTAATGGTCAACCACAGCTTTAGACGTGGCAAACTTCTATCAACACGGTCTTTCCAATTTTTCGGCCATAACTGTAGTTCGTGGCAGAATTCTGAAAATTATAATTTCATATAGTTACCGGTATCTGATCACTCTTTTCCAAAAAATTTACTTTTTTTTGCGACAAACGAATCCTAAAACGCAAACCTCGTGTATATTCTGCCCATTTTCAATCTCACAATGTAGCCTCGCGCGGCAATTTTCCCCCTTTTTTTGAGACCCCACAGTCAAAGTGTGTCTCAATATGTCGTAGTACTTTCGAACATATTTAATCGGTGGTTGCACCACGCCATTTTGGTAAACGGCGCCCAGCGCCCATGCCATATGTCCAGCTGCAAATAAAAGGAACCAAATGTGCCCTGCACATTTTGACATAACATTTACTTAAATTTTGTTGTCCATGACGTGTCCGTTGATAAACTAATTATAAGTATAATACTAGTGACTCGGAACGCTAAGTTTTTTATTGGTAAAATGTTTACCTTGTAGCCTATGTTCCGGGTTAGTAGTATTATACTTATAATTAATAACATTTCCAGAATGTAACTTAAATGCATGTCTTTTCAGATGTTTTTCCGATTCGCAATATGCCACTATGTTCTTGCAGAAATTCAACTGCCATTTCTTCAGAATGCGAGATTCCAAAATATAGAGAACGTCCCAAATTCTTGACGTTAAATTCTTGGATTTCGTTGTCCATGACCTGTCCGTTACTTAACTAAATGTAATTAATTCACTACCGACTCGGAACACAAAGTTTTTTATGGGTAAAAACGTAAAAGTTTTACCTTATAGTCTGAACCGGTTTTCGCTTTTAAAAAGCTCAGAAGAAGCCTCTGAAGAAGCTTTTTAAAAAGCGGAAACCGGTTTAGACTATGAGGTAAACTTTTACGTTTTTACCCATAAAGAACTTTGTGTTCCGAGTCGGTAGTGAATTAATTATTTAACTAAATACAAGTATTACATTAACGACTCGGAACACAAAGTTTTTTATAAGTAAAAACATAAAGTTTTACCTTACAACCTGAACCGGTTTTCACCTTTAAAAGGCTTCTTCAGAGGTTGCCGCTGGTAGCGCTGTCCTTCCTGTTGTGGGCGACGGAATCGAATTTCGAAAGATCGATGTTGTGTGTGTGGGGTGAGATATGTTCGAATAATGCGTGCGATTTGAATTGTGTCTGTTCGTTTAGGATGTCGTTTTTATTTGTTTTCGTGTGTTTGTATATTTCCAATTGTTCTAGAGTGTCTAGTTTTCGGCCTTTTGTGTGTACGTGTAGAATGTTCATGTTATTGTCGATGTTTTTGTATGTGTGGTTTGCTTCAATGAGGTGGTTTGCAAAGGTGGATTCTGTAGTGGAGTGGAGTGCCTTTGTGTGTTCAATGTATCTCTGTTTGAAGCTACGTCCTGTCTGGCCTATGTAGAATTTGTTGCAATTTGAGCAATTTAGTTTGTAAACACCGGGTAGATCGAATTTGTTTTGTGCTTTGTATCAAAACACACACACAAAGCACAAAACAATTTCGATCTACCCGGTGTTTACAAACTAAATTGCAACAAATTCTACATAGGCCAGACAGGACGTAGCTTCAAACAGAGATACATTGAACACACAAAGGCACTCCACTCCACTACAGAATCCACTTTTGCAAACTACCTCATTGAAGCAAACCACACATACAAAAACATCGACAATAACATGAACATTCTACACGTACACACAAAAGGCCGAAAACTAGACACTCTAGAACAATTGGAAATATACAAACACACGAAAACAAATAAAAACGACATCCTAAACGAACAGACACAATTCAAATCGCACGCATTATTCGAACATATCTCAACACACACACACACACACACACACACACACACACACACACACACACACACACACACACACACACACACACACACACACACACACACACACACACACACACACACAACATCGATCTTTCGAAATTCGATTCCGTCGCCCACAACAGGACGGACAGCGCTTCCAGCGGCAACCTCTGACGAAGCATTTTAAAGGTGAAAACCTGTTCAGGTTGTAAGGTAAAACTTTATGTTTTTACTTATAAAAAACTTTGTGTTCCGAGTCGTTAATGTAATAGTTGTATTTAGTTAAATAATTAATTCACTAACTCCCTTCCTAACTCCATGCCTACTACATTCTCCCACATGCAACAACCCAACAATTAGTTAAGTAACGGACACGTCATGTACAACGAAATCCAAGAATTACTTATTTACTAATAATATTGGAAACAAGCTAATGTTAGGACAGAAACTCGTATAACCGAGATGTGTAGTCGGTAATTATAATTATTCAGTATCAGACTATGGGGACTATAAGTAAACAAAACAATTTTACATTTAATTAGTATTATAATAATGCCTGCATGTTTAGCATCTGCATCTATCGACGTGAGTTATGAAACGATATAACAGGCATTGCGAATAATATGTAAAAAAGAGAAGATAGCGCTGTCATCGGTCTTCAAGTCTTCATTCTGAGTTAATGATGCGGTTAACCTCTAAAGTATCGGTTAGTTTTTGGAATTAATAATATTTAGTTTTTATTTGTGAAAATAACAACTATGGGCGGTTCCCAGAGTTCAAGAAGAATAAGCATTGACAATGACGACCCAGGAAATGTAATAAAAGTTTCGGAATCTGTTGTGCAGCGCTTAAAACGATCTTCATCAGAACCTAACGTTGCTAAGGTAGCATCCCGCACTTTTGATGAAAGTCCAGTTAAAGAGAGTATAAAGCATGAAAGAGATGATGAAGATAGTATTCCTCCAGGTCTTCTTACTTCACACCAGCTTCGAAGACAAGTAGAGAAAGAACTTGAAGAAAATAATAAATATTGGGAAGAACGCTTCAGAAAGGTACAAGATACCAATGACAAGATGTCAAATATTATACAGTTGGAATATTTAAGAGCTCTTAAAGAAATCGAGTCCAACTTTCCAAGATTGCCGCCGGAAAACGCCAAGTTACCGTGTCAACAGAAAAAGTGCTATGTTGTAGAATGCTATAAGAAAAATCTAAATCAGCCATTAATCTGTGCTAAAGAAGTTAGAGCTTTTGCATCCTGCATCATGAACACTAGGATCAAGCTGCAGAAAGAAAATAAATTGGCATAAGTACACATTCACTGTGTAATGAAGTGGTAGTCTTGTTAGTTCGAAGAAACGTGGCATACTAAACAAAATTACTTGGAGTATTAAAATGTTGCTCTCAAAACATACTAATTTGAACAGAATACGCAAAACTTGTATATACAATATGTAACTGAATGAAGCAAATAAAATTTGTTAATGTTAATTGTATATGCTATGTTGCAGTGCTGATCATGTGAAGTGAGTATGTATATGTAGATATTTAATGCATAGATGAATATGTAGGGCCAAGTAAGTAAATCAGTCGATTAGGTTTGTCAACCACAAAAAAGTCAAATAAGTTAGGTTATAAGGAGGTTGTCACCTTCAGTGTAACATAATGTTTTATGGAAGGGATATTTAAAATACCAGTAAGCACAATATATTTATCTGATATTCAAAAAGTGGTAACAGTGTCATAGATTGCCGTTTGTGTGATATTAATTTAACCGTCTGAAGATTATTAGGTAAGCAAGTATGTGCATGAGTTTTTAAATAAATAATACAAGAACTGCCAGATCCGACTATAGAAATAATTCAATAATTTTTTGTTTTGTAAACATGTATACTATGTTAAATATTATATTTGAACACATTACACACATGCACATGATCTTTCAAACAACAATGCTGTTACCAAAAAGCAGGTTGGACAGCGCCTGTAGCATAAGCCTTTGATGAACTTCACAATGAGTGGTTCAGGCTGTGAAGTAAAAGATTTTAAATAAAATAATTATGTTCTGTGTCGTAATAATACATTTTGGTTATTGGAAACATTTTACTCAGATCTGCCGCAGACCGTCTGTAAGACTATTTTAATAGATTTCAGCCAGCATCTTAGTGCAAGTATAATGTGCAAGACCAAGTACAATATAAACTTTTAAACTGGCAGTATTTATTATCCATAAGCCCTGTTATTTTACAGTGGTGTAGGATACATTATTTGTAATCAGTATCACTGAATTCATATTCATTCAATCAATACCTTGTAAATATATGTTGTAGTACAGTGTATATATTTCAAACTTTTACAAGCTTCTCCCACTCTTTTTTTTATATTCATTATATTTGGTCTCCAGTCGCAGTGAAATTGAAATAAATAAATACCTTTTTCTTTATCCGTGCTACGTCTTTATCAAAGACGTAGTCGCAGCACGGATAAAGAAAAAGGTATTTATTTATTTTTTTTTATATCTTTCGCTAACATCTTATCTTTTCCCGATCCTATCCATTTCTTTTTAAAATTTAGCAATTATTTGTGTCCCATGTATATCTTGTACAGTTCTTTTGTTCTTCATTGTTCTTGCTTTCCAGAAATTTTCACAGGTTTTATGTCTTCCATATGTTATGAGTAGCCCCACCAACTCAGGTGTCTTTTCTCTTTTTTGTCTTTTCTTGGAAATTCAGGGTGGGGTGTATCTCTAATTCTCTTCTTAGGTCAGTACTTCTCATTCAGCTCTTCTTTTTTACTGCCAAGACTGCTCTCAGTATCTTCATTTTTCATTTCACTTGTGATTTACCTTTTATCTATTCATTGCATAGTACATTTTCATCATTTTCCAACTCTTTCTTTGATTTGAACAACTTGCCATCCTGGTTCATTTATTGCAATATTAAGTATTCAGATTCTCTTACTTGTTCACTCACAATTCCCTACATGTTTATTTTTATATTTTTTCTTGTGTTGCACTTCTGTTTCACTCGTATTAATTTTCATACCCTTCTCTTCTAATACCAAGTTCCATACATCTAAATTCTGGCAGTATACTAGATAAATATTTCTAAAAGATAATATAGAATATTGACTTTCACTTGTAAAACTTACTTGTTTTCTCCCGTACGCGTTTCGGCATGGTGTGCGCCTTCATCAGCGGTATGAGACAGACTGCCAGTAACTCGTAACGGTTTTATTTGGTAGGATGAGTGGGGGTAGTGTGTGGTGGAAGGGGATTGGCGCGGGGATCCAAATTATTGTTTGTTTTATGTATAATTGTGTCAAAAAGTGTGTGTGATTTATAGTGTAATTGGTCGTTAAGTATGCTGTTTGGTTGTGTTGTGTAGTGTTTATATATTTCATATTGTTCTGCTGTGTTAAGTTTTCAACTTTTGGGTAAGTAGTGTAATATCTCAAGATTAGTATCTATGTTGGTGTAGCTGTGGTTTTTGTGTGTATGTGTGTGGCAAACACGGAATGTATATTGTTGTTGGATAAAGCTTTTAGGTGTTCAGAGTAATGAGATGAAAAAGATCTTCCCGTCTGGCCTATATAGAAACTATTGCAATCATGACAGTTTAATTTGTAAACACCTGTTTTGTTGTATTTGTCTATGTCCGTGTTTGTATCATTGATGTGTTTTTTGATGGTATTGTTTGTTCTGTATGCTATTTTGTACTTGTGTTGGTATGAGTACTTCCACCACACACCACCCCCACTCAACCTACCAAATAAAACCGTTACGAGTTACTGGCAGCCTGTCTCATATCGCTGATGAAGGCGCACACCATGCCGAAACGCATACGGGAGAAAACAAGTAAGTTTCACAAGTGGAAGTTCAATATTCTATATTAACTTAGTACTGTGAAAAAAGAAGATGAACTATCAAAACAACTATTTCTAAAAGGTTTGGGAATATGAGTTTCCTAGACGTTTCATGGAAACGTAAACAGTTTTTGTTTAAATGTAGGTTACTTTCAATCTCTTAAGAAATGGTAATATTAAAACATGTAAGATTTTTTACATTAATAATTAATAACTCAGAAATATAAACAAAACCTGTAAATAAGCAGAATCACATAAGACTTTAAGATATGAGTAAATGCCTGTAAACTATTTAGTGGGTAGATGATATTTATTTTTATAAAATGTTGGCATATTTTTAGTGCATGATAACCCTTGTTGTAAAGTAGTTAACCTTTTTTGTAGTAACCTTTGAGATTGTGCAGTTAACTGCCATTATCTGGATCTTGTAGTAAGAACCACATTGTTGGTGTATTAACCAGTATGTATAGAAATATATTTTACACACTACATCATGAGTATATATACAAGGTAGAATGTGTTTATTCAGATGCTGCTTAATCCACACCTAGCATAATATTACAATTATATAGCATACTAGATGTTAATCACACTGGAAGACAAAATGACATTATTATTTTCTATTACAAACAGAAGAATGTGGGTATAATCTTTGCATCATGAGAAAAATTTGATTACAATCTTTATATTGTAATCACGTCTGATAATTGGGTAGAAAATGTGTATTTTGATATTTGTGTATGTGTGTGTATGTATATATCAACAAGTAGCATACAAAATGGGCAAGGTGTTATTTGAAGACCTCAGTTAACAGTTGTGGTACATGACTGTAATAAAATTGCTTGTTTAGTGTTCATACAAGAAATAATTAGATTATTCACACTTCTGCCGGTTTGATTCATAACCATATAAGCATGTACTGAATCTCAGTAAAATTTAGTAATTTTGTTTTCTTTCTGATCACATGCTGGTTTGTTTTTGATGAGTGGTATTTAATCACAGTTACTAGCATAGTAGTGTAATAATGGGAATACAAATGTGTTGTGGAGGGTACGAATATAGCAAAACATTTTGTTCTTTAGTACAGTCAATGAACACTTTTTTTTCTAAAAACCTTGCAAAAATTAATTAATGGATGAAAATTTGGATTTAGGTAGCTAAATACATGTACTATCCAATAAGTAATTCTTTTGCGGGCGGCAACACTTGTATTTTAAAAAATTTTGAAAAATATTTTTGATTTTCAGTTTTTTGTTTATAACTTTTTAAATAATTAAAATAGAGAAAAATGTTTTAAACAAAAGTTGTAGAGTAAGACCTTACCTACAAAATTTGCAATAACATATTTTTTTGATATCTTAATTTGTTTAAAAGATATGGCCAATTTTCAAAAAAGAAATATTTTTGAAAAAAATTTTGTGTTTTTATTGTTGCTGTAATTTATTAAAAATCAGAAATATACAAAAATTTTTCAAACAAATGTTATAGCTTATGTATTTATCTACAAAATTGTATTAAAAATATATTCCTTATCTCAAATCGTTTCCGCGATATGACCGTTATTTTAACGAGACGCAACTGAAAATTCTAAACAAGCTTTCCTTGGTGAATTGTGCACTGATTTAACTGAATATACATTTATTCGCTTATTTTAACAATAATTCTTAAATATGTACAGTCATTTTTCAACATAAAAAAAAATTATTTTCAAAAAGCAGAACTAAAAAGGTCGGTAACGTTGGTATCTATTTTCAAAAATAGACAAATTTAAAAAAGGCGAAAATACAATTTTTTATAATTTTACAATTTGCATACGTGATTATAAAAGAGTACATTTTAATTTTATAAAAGAACTATTTTTAGACATGACCTGCACCGGAAGGACCTCATTTTTTACCTGTAAATCCGCATTTCGATTTGTAGACAAAATATAGGAATTAGAAAAATTAGGAATAGTTATAACATGTTTTTATTTATTTTCAATCTTGAAATTATCTTACATAATAATAGTATAATATTGTATAAAATTAAATTACATGAGTACCATATCAAATTAAATATGTATTATTTAAGAATGTTTATAATTATACAAGTTCATCGTCAAAATTAATTTCTTCGGTCTCATAAATATTTACAAAAACATTTTACATTTAATAAAACATTAAAACTTAGTTGTTTTCAATGCAGGCAATCTATGTAGGAATGATAGAATTGAGGTTAGGCTACAGCGGCGGCAAAAACGTGGAGCTGTATATATATAACAGCTGCGTATTTGCTCTCTCACCTGTCTCTTTTCACATGTCCCCTATATTTCTACCTTAACAATACTTGTATTCTTGGTGTGTGTAATCGACTGTATATATATTCATAAAGCTACGCTCAAATTTTCGTTTATAAATATTTATTCTGAAAATAATTGTGAACGTATTACGAAACCAAGTCTACTTTTTGTACTTGAGAACAATAATTGAGCATAATTTAAAATTTACTAAAAATATTACAAAAATATAGTAACTATTCCAAAGTATATATATTCAAGTACCCCCCAACAATTTTTTGTCACGATATAATCATTATTAGTAAAAATATAGCAAATTGAAAGTCGAAAAAAATGGTTGTAAAAAAAATAGGAAAAAAAATCAAAGTTCAACTTATAATTATTTTTTCCCCTTGTAAGTAAGCCTTGTTTCGTTTCAATAAAATCAAAAAGTAGATATTCAATATTATATATCTATAAGGAAAATGTATTTTGATTACTCTATAAATAATTATAAATAAAATTATTTGTTTACTCTCTAAAATTAGGTTTTCTATTTTTCAACTCGATTTTCTTTGAGAAAAAATTTTTAAATTGTAATTGTAATATTATCATCTGAAAGCTTAGGCTTTTATTTACATCCTACATAAATTTCATAACTTTCTAATACCGATAACTATCTAAAATTATTAATTAATTAAACTATGATAAAAAAATCTAGCTGACTTTGATTGCTTGCGCATGCGCAGACCTCTCAAAGGTTTTGAAAAATTACTTATCAGAAAATTGGCCATATCTCTGTAATGGATTAAGGTATCAAAAAAATTCTTATGACAAATTTTGTAGATAAGGTCTCAATCTACAATTTTTGTTATAAACATTTTTTTCTATTTTGATTATTTAAAGAGTTATAAACAACAAATCGTAAATAAATTTTTTTTCAACATATTTTTCAAAATTTTTAAAAATACAAGTTTCGCTGCTCGCAAAAGAATTACTTATCGGATAGTATGTATATTTAAGCACCTAAATCTAAATTTTGATCCATTTATTAATTTTTGTGACTCAAAAAGTGTTCATTGACTGTACTATTATGCACAGCTAGTCAATGAAGGAAATATTGTTCATGTTCTTGTTCGATTCGTGTGTACTTTTCTGGTTGACAAAATTGGTGTTATCTTTTAGACTTTAATGAGCATTGGTGTTAAATTATACAGAGGTGTAGTCTTTGGGAAAGTAAGCGCCTTATCTAAATCTGGCGAAGCTTCATCAGTCATGCTGAACAACTTGCATTACACATACTGCACATGTGTTAAAACTGTACAGGAAACAGATCTTTGCTTCATACTTAATGTATATATTACTGAAAGGTTTATACTAGCATATGGACATTTAGCATTACCATTATCAATAACAACACCTTACCTTCAAGAATACACTCACACTTTCGTGCAAAACTAAGGACTATTACATGTTGTTGGAAATTGGTTAACAACCAAATAGTAAGGACATATGAACTAGAATAAGTTACTCTCTTCCTTGATTCACTGTAAGAGTAAGCGCAGAATGTCCACTTGACTAAACATCAGGCATATTCTGAGATTTAACAAAGTATGGGAAATCGTCCTAGTGAAACTAATTTGAAAGAGACTCTAAATTTTGGCCATAGCTGTAACTTAGATTGGCTTCATTACTGTCAATAGTAATTATACTACTGCTCTTAGTATTTAAGTTTTAATATATCTATACTGTTTTAATTAGAAAATGAGTTAGTTAATCTTGTTAGAATTTCTCCTTGCCGGGCGCTGTAATGCCGTGGCCCAAAGTTGTTAAACGCAGACGTTTTGGCCGTACCTTCAACGGCCATCGTCAGTGCAGAAAGGCTGCAACACACTGACTGAGGTTACGTAGTCGGTGACCACAGTGTGTTGTGGCCTTTCTGGACTGAAGATGGCCATCAAAGGTACAAAACGTCTGCGTTTAACAACTTTGGATCACGGCCTTACAGCGTAGCAAGGAGTAATTCTCACAACATTGACGCTGGTGGTGAAAGCCTCAGACAGAATTTTGGTTACTTACTATTATAATTTTATGCAAAGAAATAGAAAAGGCAGAGAAATAAGTTAACTGTGAAAGTAGTCAAAGATAGGTTTTGTTAACAAATTCATCATTTTTTGTGTATAAATAGGCACCGTAAAATATAGTTTCTTTCATTTTATCTCATGAATAAAAAAGTAATATTGATGATGTTCTCATGCTGATTAAGGAAGTTGTTTCTACTTAACGTTGGTATTGGGGAGCAAATACCCAACACCATCAGTAGTATGACTTCTTTTCCTTCATTAATACTGTTACGACGGTCTCATGATCGTCGTATCGTACAGTGGGAAACAAAATTCAAGACAACAATGAAGTCACTAATCACCAGCTTTAATTAATTACAAATACAGTTGATAATCAACTTGTACAAAAATACAGGCAAAATTTGTCCACACACAATAGTAATGTCAATTAATAGAGCCCCGCACAATTATAACACTTCACCACAATACTTCGAATGTCACTTAATAAGTTGCCACTTAAACTCACTGTGTAATTGCCCAACGTAAACTGAACTAAGTGGCAGGTGAAGGCTATTTATAGTCTGCAGGATTCCGTAATATGCGTCCTTAACAAGCACTCGAAAATTCTAGAGGATACTTCAGCACGGCCTTTGGCAGAAACACGCACCGTTGGGCTAGTTGAGAAGCTTGTCGAACAACACTATCAAATGTATGAGAATGTTCTGTATTATGTAACACTGCTTCAATTGTTGATGCATGTTAAGTGTCACGTACGCACACAAACATTACAGCTGGGATAACCGAGAAACATGTAGAACATTCTGTAATGGCTTAATTAGCCTCCTACAGCCTGCTTTACCACTCATTTACCTCCCTCACATGTGAGCATTGGTGATGTGTAACTTTCAGCTGTTTGGGGTCATGTATTAAACTATCTCTCTGTTGACCCCTAGTCATTTCCTGTATGGTACATTACACCATGGGACTGGCATCTGCTTTTGAACAGATTTTAACATGATAATGTTTTTAGGCTGGGGGTCATTCCACAAAAATGTAATGTCATTGAAAAACGTGACGCTTCCACACTTTCGATTCCCCACAGTCTAGAAATTTGATATGTAAACACATCAAGACAAAAATAATTGCTGCTGACATTGAGTTTAGCAAACGTTTTAGTGAGAATAAGTTTGGTTATACATGCTCCGTTTGTGATCGTCTGAGGTTTGGAAATGATTTACGTAATCCACCAAACGTAATCCACATTATACGTTTCAAAAGCCTAAAAACGATGTTTCGGTTTCGTCAAAATTCTTTGAATGCTTAGGTGCATAAATAGAGAGAGGGAGAGAGAGAGAGACTTTTTTTGGCAGTTGAGCAGTCTTGAACTGTCAGGAAGTAACCCAGCCACTTCTCTCTGTATCCTAAGAAAGCAGGTAAGCATACTAAACTCTTGAGCTGCTTATTTTTGGCTCCTTTTCATTTTTCACTTGTTGATTCTGCAATAAAACTTAATTGTTCATTTTATTAATAGGAGACATGTCTTCTTATTGTTGCTTTTGAGGGAGCAATTATTCCACTTTAGTCTCAGCAGACAACATTATAATATTATCTTTTCTTAAGTATGGTCCTGTACACCAAGACAGATCCTCTCAGTGAAAATAGTTATATAATGTAAGTCATGTTTTGACACAATAATAATAAACATACACTCCCAGTAATTCATTTTAAATTCATTAGCTGTATGACATAAATTTGAAGTAGCTGACTAAGATCTAAGTCAACTTAGATCAGATCAGATAGATAAGTCAACTCGTCTATCAGATCAGATGTGATGTAGTGCATTTTATTTATTATATTGTTGTTGTAGTAGATGGTACTTATAAAACTAACTGGATGTCTTAGAAATGACAAGAAAACGTTGTACATACAGTATATACTTCACAACAAAAATGTGATTGAAATTAATCAGTTGCTTAGGGCCTATAAAGAAGAAGCGTCTAGTTTGTCAAACAGATCAAAAGTATCAGTTGATAATGATATCAGCCTGAAAAAACAGTTGGGCAGGAAAAAGTACAAACAAATGTAACATCAAAACAGCGTTCAAAAAACAACTAATAATACAGGTCCTTGGATTTTGTTGTCCATGACATGTTTGTTGATTAACTAATTGTAATACTCGAAGTCCACCATAATGTGGGCGACTACACACGCTAATTTTAATGGTCCATACGAACAAATACATGTATGGTCTAAAAAACAGATGCCGTTTTGGTGTGTTATTATTAATTAATCAGGTGTGTATTAAAAATAAACTATATAATGGAATTTATTATACAAATCAGAAGCAATATCAAAATTATGATAGAACACTCGATTAAATGAGCATTAACAGCCTAGGTCCAAATAGGTCTTAGTGAAACGACCATTAAGGTAAAGAATGTCAGAAACTTTAACTCAGTTAAAAACCAGTCTATTCGGCAGAAAATTAACAACATTTCTGAAATAAGTCATTATTTAGTCTACAAAAACTGTAAAACATTGTTAAAGTTCTACATTTTGGATGTTAAATAGCCAACAAAAGTGTACTGTGAAAGAAATGTTATATATGAAAATTGATGTACTTTCGTTTAATATTTTTAAAATTATACATTATAATTTATATAAATTATAACTTATACTAATTTATTAAAATGTATACTTAATAAATAATATTAATATTTACATTATAATATTGCACATTTTGATTTATGTAATTACTGGTATTTATAATGTGTGTGTGTGTGTGTGTGTGTGTGTGTGTGTGTGTGTGTTATATTACCGTTTAGAAATGGGAGGGGAGATAATTTGTAAAATTATTCTAATTAAAATTTTGAACTTTAACTAATGCGTTTAGGATACTTAAAAATCCTGCCACCCCCGGACCATTAATATTGTATTGTATTGTATTACTGGCAGTACCATAACAACATAATGTGTAACATTAAGAATGTTTTTCGTTATCAGACTATCTTTTAACCTAGAAATTATATAAATAGTTAACATATCTTTTATCATATAATTATTTAACACTAAGAAAAGGTTAAATACGTAGTGTTTTGTAAATCTAACACAAAATTATTAAATTCATCCCGATTTTTGAAACTTTTAAATCCTCTTTAGAACAAATACATAAATACGCATATGAAGGGCCCATGGGAAAAAGGGGGAATGTCAAAAATGTCCATTTTTCAGGTTTTTATATTTTCTTGTACTTCAGAACATTTGGTTTATCACTATTTAACTTACATTGTAATAAGGGGGAGAGTTTAGAAGTTATAGAGGTTTTAAAATACGGTATACACGGGAAAAAGGAGGATGGTCGTGGTGAAACAGTGAAAAAAGGGGGAATGTCCAGTTGGTAAAAACAGCTGTTGTTTTCTAGTTTCTTGTTTGTTAACATATTGGTTATGTCTACTTCTGTGTACTGAGTATTGGTGAGGTTAAATGCTTTTTGATTAATTTGAGTGAATTATTTATTGTGTTAAAGTTTCAAGTGAACTATGGAAAACAGCCAAGGGCTGAAAACTACAAAGAATTAAATTGTTTAAGATTAAAATGCATCCAAACTGTTCAAGATGTAGATCGTAAGTCTATTATAGCTAATTTTAATAAAATGACTGTTAATGAACAGAATGCATACTTGAGTGGCCTGGTTACTGTAAATACAGTTTCAAATAGAAGACCAAGGCAACCTAAGGGAGCTGCAAAATTGCATGATCACTCTTACTCTTACTGTGTTCGTATTAACAGAGAACACTGTTGTTGAAATACCTGTATGCTTTAAAGCATTCTGTTCCCTTCATGGAATATCAAAAAAGGAAGTAGAAATTATACAGCGCTACTTAAAAAGAGGAAAAGAGGAGGAGTTCCCAATGGATGTGGTCAACATTCAATTCGCAAAAATTGCTTGTTAGATGAGACGTTTGAGAGAATTCACAAGCACATTAGTTCCTTTAAAGGGGACTTAAGTCACTACAGTCTGAAAGACTCTAAAAGAATCTATCTTCTACCAGAGCTGAATATAAAAAAATGTGTGTTTTTTTTAAGCCAGTATATGCAAGTCATACAGTGTCATATGAAAAGTACCGCAAAGTGTTTAATGAGAACTTTAACATATCTGTGGCAGGACACTTGTAGTTCTTGTGACCAATATTCTGCTGAAGTTCGAATAGTTGAACACGCTCTAAAAAACTATCCTGAAGAAAGCCATAAGAAACACGAAGCAGAAAAAAAATTACTTCAGTTGACAACAGAAAAAAAGTTACACTTAATGAAAGCTAATATGTTCTACATTCATAAACGTGCTTCAAAAGAAAATAGCCAGAAATCTATACAACACAAATCCATTGCTATGGATTTTCAAAAGAATGTTGCACTGCCCAACATCTTGACTAATGTCTGTTACAGAGGTACGTTAACAGTGTGCATGTTTAACATTCACATATTGTCAACAGACTGTGCCATACTGGGTTCAGCATGTAGGCGATATGTTTTTTAAAACGAGCGGGCTTTGACGTCACGCGCGGCCGCTGGATCTCGTCGTCGTGGGCTATGCAGACTGTTTGTTGTGTAGCGATGATATCCAGTTGGCGCGCTCAGCTGTAATTGTTATTCCTGCATCAGTGAGGTTTCGTGGTTAGACATTCACATCGAATCTTTCTCATTTCTATTTGAACCCTCAACCAGGTCATCTGCTCTAGGCTGACGGCACTCATCGGTTCAGGACTTCGTTGCTCCTCTATATGAGTGGCTGAATAAAGTTCTGCTCCAGGTATGTACAAGTTAACGGGTTCTAAAAAAATATTTTAACCCAAAAATATATTTTGTCTGTGTTTCAGCTTTAATTATAAACTATACATACCTTGTGTGTGTGCGTGTATATCAGTTTTCAATTTGGGCGTTAATGCAAATTAAAGGTTAACTCAATATGGATGTGAATGTTGCGGGTCAAATTGATTTCAGTAAGGAAAATGATAATGCACATCTTGCACTCAGCTGTTTTTTTTTGTGTCATTAATAATTATGTGAATAACGTTCTCAATGAAATACTTAAAACGTAATTAGTGGTTGAATGAAATAAGGCACAGCTGGGGAGTTCAATCCAGATTAATACAAATAAGTTGTGATGTGTTTGTAGTGGCTGTTGAAGCATTAAAGTGTGTTAGCAATTTAATAATGATGGCGTATGTGGCGAGATCAGGTTCCTTATGACACCCTATACTACTCATTGCATGTCATAGGTGCTCGAACAAGGGCGAGATGGGTGTCGGGTGTTGACGACCAACTGTCCACCCTCCTGGCAGAGACGACCCTTAAGCCATGATAGGCCGTCAGTCGAGATCCACGCTTTCAGACACACTTATGATGCTACTCTGCCCCAGGACTTCTCAGTGCAACCGAGACACTACTGATCAGCCAAGGTTTGCTTAAGTGCACCGGACGATCCAGGTGGGACCATTCTATTTATTTAATACTATCTCAACTACACTGTGAATTCACGGAAGCTACCAGAAGCACACTCATGAGGCTTTTTTTACTGCTAAAATTTTGCACAAACTCTCATGTTCAGTTCTGTGACTACATGTGTGAACCTTACATAATTAAGTCTAATGAAATCTATTATATCTTCTTATAATGTGTAAGAGAATTACACACACACACATATCCGCAGGCTCGGCTCTAAGTTCTACCTTTTATCGAATTAAAGCTATTCGAGAGTTAGTGATTTTCTGCTTTCATGTCATGCGGTCATGGCAGAATTCCGGTCACAAAGGGGGCGGTCTGATATCTTTAAGTGTTGAAACTATTTTCATGATCACATACGCATATTGCTTGTTATGATTAAAGTAGTAGTTGATTATTATTTTGAGTCTCAGGTTTGGTTGGGGGCACTTACATTTTCCGGTGCTAATTACTTTGACGTATTAATGATCCGTAACTGAGATTTATCTAATTGCCTTGTTAATTATATATATATTTGTGTATTTATTTATTCTTGTTGAAAAGGGTTATTATGAGGGGTTTTGTACAGAAATGAGGGATGTGTGTCATTTATGTTGTGTATGTGCTTGTGTGTAATCTTCATTTTTTTTATTGGGGAATATGTTATAAATTATGATATCATAAATGTGCTTACTAAGTTACTAAAAGGCTAGCCTATTTAAATTCTTTTCTATACAACACTCAAGGATTAGTAATTTTGTATTTAACTTGTGAATAATATTTTTGCAACAATTAACTTGAACATAATGTGGCAGGATCTAGGCAATTTATGTTAAACTTAAATTCACTCACATCTTATGCCGTAAAGAATATTAATATATGTATATATAATCCTGCAGTTAATTTTACTCATTGTTGAATCTATAACTTGTCATGTCATGTAAGAGTTGCATGCTTAATAAAGTACACGCTTGTTTGTTAATAGGCTTTTTCATTTGCAAGTCCTGTCATTCACCTGGGGGGGGGGGACATGTCTGTAATTGTAACTTAGGCCTTTGCACACTTTTGCTTCCTCTAGGTTCTCCACCTAGTTCTAATATTATGTCTCTCCCCATTAAAAAAAAAACGTAATAAAAATAAAATAAAATAAAAATTCAAAAAAATTTACAAAAAAAAAAACTTATAAAATAAAAGGGGGGTTTCAAATGGAAGATCAGAGTGTGGTTATGATTCTAGGGATGTAGTAGATATTATTTCTGCTTTATTTTTTTGAACTTTGGAAGTATTATAATCTGGGGACTTGCATTTATTTTCTTAAATGAAACTTGGTGTGGCTACAGGCATGACAGCTGGTGTTGGGAGTTGCAAATTATTTCAATTTATTAGTTTTCGATCGGAGTCCAAGTGTTGAAAGAAAAGTTAATTGCAGTGTAACGGTTTAATAAAATGAATAATCAGAATAATAACATATTTTATAAAAATGAATAAGGGGTTGATTAAGTTTAAAATGATTTAATATGTGTTAGTGTTTAAGTAATTATTTTGTGATGTTGAGTGTAAGGTAGGTTTTGGAAAGGGGTTATAAGCATGTGATTGATGGTTTTCAAAATGAATGTGAGCTGATGGATTTACTTGCGCATACTCTGGAGCTTAGGCAGATTTTGAGCATGATGGGAGCCGTCAGTACTTGTTGATTTTGATTGGGACTTGTTATATGGAATAGACAACGTGTTTTATAGCACCCCCGTTATGTAGTATTTGTTTATTGAGGGCGTTGCGTTGCGGTATCGTGGATTCTGAATGCGGTTATGGTCCGACCAGATGTCATGGAGTTGATAGTTATATATTTTCGGATTATGTTGAATGTTATGTATACTTTGTGGATTGTGTATAGTGAGTCAGTTGTTGTTTTGTGTCTTGTTCTCTTCTGGGCATTTTGAATGGCTGTTTGTCTGCCTTATGATACACCCATCTCGTCGTATCGCTAGAGCATTCTGGAGCCACTTGTATGATCAAGTTCTTCCTGTCGTTTTTTTTTTATTGTTGCTTTTATGTTGGTGTGTGAAGATTGCGCGGTCATGTCCACTTCATTGAATGTGGATTTATTTGTAAAAGATGAGCTCGAGTGGGAGGTCTGGTTCCGGGGTCAGAAGCCACAGGAGACGGTTGTTTCATTAAGGAAGCAACTGCGCGAGGCTCTTGCCTCCGGTGAGGCACCGAGTGGGAGAGTGTTGCTCACGGATGTCACGGCCGAGGTGGAACTGTGTACGGAAAAATTCTCTGAACTGCAAGATTTGGCCGAAGGCCTGCAGTCGGCGGCACCCGCCTCTACGGCCAGACAGAGGGTGCGCCAACGGTTACAACATGTTTTGTGCGATTACAAAATGCTGAGTCACAGGCTACCACCTCGGAATTAGAAAAAAATGTTATCCCTCTTAGGGAGCAAGTGGCGATGGCATTGCGAGAGTTTTCTCTCGGCCAGCGTCGTCCCATGGATGCAAATTCTGGATCTTCTTCTTCTTCTTTTGAGACGGCGGCCAAGTTGGAGCCCCCTTCGCATGTTCTGGCCCTTTCGGGGATGGTTGCAGCGAGCTATCACAGGCTCCCTAACCCACTGTCGGAAGTCATTCAGCGCCTCCCGGTTGTGGATGGTTTGGATCTTGAGGCTCTTTTGAAATTCTTGCGTATTCTTTTTCAGTTGGCTGATTTCCCGGGGCTGTCGGAGCGGACCTTGCTTGAGCTCATTTACCCGTACTGCCGGGGATCTATGGCTGAGCGGCTGACGAGCACCCTTCGGGATGGTGGTGGCATTGACCATTTTCATCGGGAAGTCCTATACCGGGAAGGCTGCGCGATCAGCTACGACATAATCATTTTTATAGAGTCCAAGCAAGTGGGGAGGCCCTCGCTCATTTCATTTCTAGTGTCAAAGACGCGGCCAGGATCCTGAGGCTGGGGTTGTCGGAATCTGACATTATTCAAACTATTCTGGAGGGCGTGACGCCTCAAGAACGGTCACGCTTGGTATTTGCTGTACGTCCCCAAAGTTTTATCGATTTGGACCAGCTATGTGCCGTGTCAAAGACTATACAGGGTAATGACGACATTAGAGGCCACGAGGCTAGGAGGAGTTCAGATCGCCAGGTTGTAGAGCGATGTGTTGGGCAACCCGGGTTTCAGAGCTGTGAGGCGCGAGAATTATTTTGTTCCAGGTGTCATAAACCCGGTCACGTTGCGCGTTATTGTTCCGACTTTAGACAGCGTCCGGGGACTTCCCGAAAGTTAAACAATTCAAAACACGTAAGCACCCGGGGAAGATAGGTCGGAAGCGGTCTTCCCCGTTAGGTCACTCTGTTCCTGTTTCACTTAACCCCAGGCGGGTAGTAGGTCCCGGATCGTCTGGCTCCAAGGTCCTGCAAACTGTCTCCAACTACATTTCGGTATGCCCCTTCCTGTTGGTCGAGTTGAAAAAGGGTCACCCCGATCCATAATTTCATCAAGAGTATGTGCGGACCTTGAAAAACAGGGCTTACTAATAGGGTCGGATCGGTCTTCGGTGGTATGCTGGACTGCATTGCGGGAAATTCTGCCCATCTCCCGGGTGGTTTCCTTAAAGATTAAAATCGAGTGTTTTTCATGGGTGTGGCGATTTTTGGTTTCTCCGGCTCTGGGAGTCGACTGTATCGTGGGTGCCGATTTCATCTCCAAGAGTGGTCTCGTTTTAGACATTCAAGGGCACCACTGTTATTTTAAGTTTAATCGGGAAGTTGTCATTCCTTTCCTTGGGTACCAGGGAGCTAAGGGAGGTATCCAGGAGGTTGTGTGTCCCGATTCAGGAAGAGACCATCTCACTCCGTCCCAGAAGCTTGCCTTAGATCATTTGTGTGAGCAATTCCCTACTGTATTAACTCCCAACTTGGGGCTCACACATCTTTTGGAGTATAAGATCCGGTTAACGGACTCTGCTGCGGTACGTTCACACCCATACAAGTTCGCTCCTCCGAAGATGGATGTTCTAAGAGAGAAGGTTCAGGAATTGCTTAAACAAGGGGTCATTGAGCCTTCTAATTCTAGCTATGCCAGTCCAGCATTTCTGGTGCCCAAGCCTGGGGGTAAACAGCGTATGGTCATTGACTATCGCAAATTAAATGCTAACATTGAGGTAGATTCTGTTCCTCTTCCTGATTTACATTCTGCTTTTGATTGGTTTAGTGGGGCCAGATACTTCACCGTCTTTGACCTCAATGCCGCCTATCATCAGATTCCTCTGTCTAAGGAAAGCCGTCCTTATACGGCATTCTGCGTGCCGTGGAATCTTTACCAGTACACTAGAGTACCCATGGGTCTGGCTGTGGGGGCCCAAACCCTCCCGCGACTTCTTGACACTGTATTGCATGATGTGAAATTTAAGTTTATCTTCAATTATCTGGACGACGTTTTAGTCTACAGCAAAACGTTCGAGGAGCATCTGTGTCACCTGAGAGAGGTGATGTGTCGGTTGAGGAGTGCTGGCCTCACTGTCAATCCAGAGAAGGTAAAATTTGCACAACAGAGTATTTCGTTTTTGGGGCATCTCGTCTCATATGGGGGTGTGACGGTCGACCCGGAGAGGACGCAAGGAATCCGAGATTTTCCTCCCCCTAGGGATGCGAAGGATATTGCAAGATTTGTTGGCATGATTAATTTTTATCGTAGGTTCATCCCTAATGCCGCGGAGATTGCCGTCCCCTTAAACGATCTAAGAAAAAAGGGTACCAAATTTGTATGGGGAGAGAGGCAACAGCGGGCCTTTGATACCCTCAAGGAGGCGATCGTCTCCCCCCCTGTGTTGCGGATGCCTGACTTTTCTAAAATGTTCATTTTGCAAACGGACGCGAGTTCTGTTGCGCTCGGGGTGGTTCTGTCCCAGGAAGTTGATGGTGCTAGGCAGCCGGTGGCGTTTATATCCCGGACCTTGACCCAACAAGAGAGGAAGTCGTCAGTATATGAACTAGTGTCTTGCTGTCGTGTACGCTCTAGATAAGTTCAGGTGTTCCCTGGAACACGCTGAGTTCCTGCTCGAGACCGATAATCAGGCTCTCTCTTGGCTTCTCGCTCATCCCCGGCAACTGGGTAAAATAGGACGTTGGGTGGTCAAGATCTCATCCTTTAAGTTCAAGGTGCAACACATTAGGGGAACACAAAATGTTGTTGCAGACGCCTTGTCACGTATGTTCTCCCAACCCAGTGAAGCCCATTCTGAGCAACCCTGTTCCGTTCTGCTGGATTTTCCTTTAGCTTTTACTGATGTGTTACCCCATCAGTTAAATGATGAAGAGTTGGGTCCAATCATCCAACACCTAAAAGAGGGTAACGTACAGGCCCCATATTTCTTGTCCAAGGGCGTCCTGTGCTGCCGAGAACGAAAAGGACGTGCCCCGAAGATTGTGCTGCCTAGCAAGCTCGTGCCCATGGTCTTCAGCTACTATCATGATTCCCCAGTAGGTGGCCATAAGGGAATTTCGAAGACCATTTCCATTATTAGGAGACATTTTATCTGCAAGGGCATGGATAGGGACATCGCGGCTCGTGTGAAAGCATGTCATCTCTGTGGCTTGAGTAAGCCTGCTCAAAACACCAAATTGGGTTTATTGTCATCCGATGTGGCGAGCAAACTGATGGAGAAGTTATTCATCGACTACGTGGGACCTTTCCCTCGTAGCAAGTCAGGTAACGCATACCTACTTGTTTGTGTGGATGCTTTTTCCAAGTTTGTCTGGCTGCTGCCCTTACGACAGGCAAACACTCGCTCAGACATCTTTGTGCTACAGACCCATGTTTTTCAGCATTTCGGTTTTCCGTCCACCATTGTCTCTGACAATGGACCCCAGTTCATTTCGAATGATTTCCGGCGAATGTGTTTCGCTAACGGCATCAAACATGTGACCACTTCCCCATACTACCCTCAACCGTCCCACGCAGAGAGATTTAACCGGAATCTCCGTTCAGCTCTTATTGCCTACCATGCTGAACAACAAGATTGTTGGGATCAAAATTTAAAGTGGTTGCAATTGGCATTTAACATGGCCCTACATGAGAGTCACAGGGCCGTACCCTTTGAGGTCATGTTTGGTTTCTCGCTGAGTCTGCCATTGGACAATTTGTGGCACATTGACCTAGCGATCCCTAGGTCAAGACTGTGGACAGATGGAGGGAGGTCCGGAGGAATTTGCTTCGTGCGCATGAACGCGTCCGTAGTCGCTATAATCAGGGGCGAATTGCAAACCCGTTTAAGGTTGGCGACTTGGTCTACTGCCAGAGCCATCCGATTAGCTCAGCCATAGACAGAAGGGCCGCTAAACTATGTTATCGTTGGTCGGGACCATACCGCATTCTTCGGTTTGTGTCGCCCGTTACAGTGAAATTGGGTGATCCCGGAGGGGATGTTGAGAGAGTAACCACTCATATCTCAAAGCTAAAGTTTTGCCATAAGGCATAAGTGAGTGGTGACAGTTTTGTCCCGTAGGGGGGGGATGCTGTTTGGGTTCCTGGATCTCAGTTGTTAGATTTAGGAGGCCTTGGTGGTCAGTTCTCAAAGCCGGTACCGGCGATTCTTCTCTTTCTCCTGTTCTGTTCTGTTCCTTATATCTGCATGCGGACCAGGGCCCGGCGAGCATGCAGGACGCACACTTACATCTTCTCTTTCAGACACACATTGACAGACTTACACCGCTTCCTTCTGCCCCTTTCGTTTTCCTGAGTAACTGAACCCACCAAGTGCGATTTAGAATCTGGGATTTTCCAGGATTCCCACAGCCGTCTAGCTTGAGTACTGGTTTGATTTGGGTCAACCATGTTGCCCTTTTGGGGTGAGAGTGTGCCGTACTGGGTTCGGCATGTAGGCGATGTGTTTTTAAAACGAGCGGGCTTTGACGTCACGCGCGGCCGCTGCATCTCGTCGTCGTGGGCTATGCAGACTGTTTGTTGTGTAGCGATGATATCCAGTTGGCGCGCTCAGCTGTAATTGTGTATTCCTGCATCGGCGAGGTTTCGTGGTTAGACATTCACATCGAATCTTTCTCATTTCTATTTGAACCCTCAACCAGGTCATCTGCTCTCGGCTGACGGCACTCATCGGTTCAGGACTTCGTTGCTCCTCTATATGAGTGGCTGAATAAAGTTCTGCTCCAGGTATGTACAAGTTAACGGGTTCTAAAAAAATATTTTAACCCAAAAATATATTTTGTCTGTGTTTCAGCTTTAATTATAAACTATACCTTGTGTGTGTGCGTGTATATCAGTTTTCAATTTGGGTGTTAATGCAAATTAAAGATTAACTCAATATGGATGTGAATGTTGCGGGTCAAATTGATTTCAGTAAGGAAAATGATAATGCACATCTTGCACTCAGCTGTTTTTTTTGTGTCATTAATAATTATGTGAATAACGTTCTCAATGAAATACTTAAAACGTAATTAGTGGTTGAATGAAATAAGGCACAGCTGGGGAGTTCAATCCAGATTAATACGAATAAGTTGTGATGTGTTTGTAGTGGCTGTTGAAGCATTAAAGTGTGTTAGCAATTTAATAATGATGGCGTTGTATAAAAACAAACTATTTATACATTTGTTTACTTTATTTCACTTGTTTGTACTTACCCATATTTCGATCTTTCACGGGTCCCAAGGTTCTTTATAAGCGAGATCAGAAACAGTGTGAGGTTACGAAATAATTATTCTGACACATTTTGAATGAAGAGAATTACCTTTTAATTTTATTTTTTAAATTATTTAAATTTCAACAAATTTTTACCATGCTTTTGTATATAAAATAACTTCGCAATAATTTCTTCTTTGTCTGGTGATTCGTTACATATTCTATCTTATTCTACTAGCTTACCTTAATCTATTTCATTCAGACTGCCCAGCCTGCAATATTTTACCCATACAAACACACACAAAATTTATTTAACCCATTAACCTTTTAGAATAAAATTCCCAGCCCTTAACTTTAACCCTGGCCACGTGTTCGCGTGCGCACTCATCGTTTTTAGTAAATGTTTGTCTTCTCAATGTCCGAAAAATACTTTACTTATTGCTTCATTCTGGATTGATGTCAGTCACCAACTTTTTCCACTGTTCTTACACTCTTTACGGGGAAAACTAAAAAAAAACTTGGAGAGAGCTTACTCAGCTCATTGCCGGCTGGCAACAATAGTGGAACTGGGCAGTGTGTCTCTTTGAGCGGCAGGATATGCGTACTCACAGCCACCGGGTTTTAGTCGCCGTTCATGCTCATTTGTTGAGGCATATTCAGTTTATGCAGGGACTATAGCTGGTATATGTGTGGTACCAGAGGACAATATTTGCATCTGCTCTGCTGATGTCATTAGTAGTAGGCGGCGGGGTTTAACGACGTTTCCGGTAGCCAGTTGTTTAGAGCTACTAATTTTTCGTCCCAGCGCCATGTTTGCCTCGACTTTGGTGTTTTTCACAGCGTCACTCCAGCGCCCCGCCCGGCCACGCTAAGTGCGAGCGTGAACACACATATACAAAGTTCTTAGAATTTCGTGGAGGTGCGAATTCTTTTGCCGCCTTACTCAACTGCAAACGGCGTTTCGCTTTGTTACACCACTGTTTCTCAACACGTGTTCTGTTATAATGAAATGAATCTTTGTTGTATTATGAAATTTCACAATGTTTAACTAAAACTCCCGCACAAAACAAAATAAATAAAAATACCAATGCCCCATACCGTAAAAAAAATAAAAGGACCCATAATTGACACGTTACAATACCCCCTCGATGAGAATTCTGCTGTCCATAACAGAAGAAATCTCATCGACAAACCCCGAAGAGGACCGGTGAGGAACTGGTGCCAACTTTTTTTGAATTTTAAAATTTTTGGAAATTTCAATTTTGAAAAAAAAAAATCTTGATTTTTCGCCTGCCAGCGAATGAACATTTTAAGTATTGATTATTTTATTATTATGTGTGTATTAACATGTTTATTTTTATTGTTTGATTGTATTGCATTGTACTGTTAGACTATAAGTGATTACCTGTTAGATTAAGGATGTGTTTTGATTAAAAGGAATGTTTAACTTCAGTTATTTTAAAGAAAACAGAAAAACCAGGAAGAGAATTTTTGAGTATATTGTTTTGAATTTTGAATTTTTTAAATTTTTCAAAAATTTTAAAAGAATTTTTCAATTTTACAATGTGTTATGTCAACATGTAATGTGAGTGTGTGTGAGCCCAGTATCTGCTAAAGGCAGCCCAGCTTGCATACAAGGGGAAACATATCGGTAGAGGATCTGGAATAATTTAAGCCAGGGATGGAGGATTTTGGGGGTAGCATGTTAGGAGGTGAGGTGGGCTGTGGTACTTGTCGGTTCGATTTCTCGGTGTTGGGATCTCTTACGGAGAAGTCCAGTGATCTCGTTCAGATGAGTCCATAGTCGCTGAGCCAGGGGGGTCGTGTACCCATGCAGATTAAGAACAAGGGGGTGAGAAATGTTTTGAGAGAGAGAGAAAGAGAGAAATAGAGATATTTAAAGTAAAGAGAAATTATGAAGAATTTGTAGAAAAGTTAGACATAGAGAGAAATAATAATAATAATGAGTACTTACCTTACAGCGAAACTGAGATAGCAGTAGATGATGTTAACGATGATAATATAACTCACCTGATTTTAACAGAATATAATAACGGCGACAGGACCATACTCGAGCGTGACCAGGTATATGAGGGAATAATATGGAATAATCATATTAATTCAAATGATATTGTAGAAGAATATGATATGATAGAGAATAATTATATTGATAATCACGAGATAGTGTATTCAATAGTAAATGACTGGTATAATCATAAGATTAGACTATTATTTGACGATATGGGGTAATTGTTTATTGTTTATTGTTCATGAACATTTAATGATATGAATAAGATGATTTTGAAGTGCATTGTCTTATGGAACGATTTGTGGTTAATAACAAATAATAAGTTGGACTGTATATTTTTTGTGTGTGTGTTGATGTCATTATGTTAAATGTATTTGTGTATTACATTATGGTATACTATGTGTTATGTAAACAAGGTGTATGTATAGTAGAAAGTGATAACATTAATTGTCGGTTAAATTGAATTTGCAATTAACCAGTATAAATTAATAATAATTATAAAATTTGACAGACTAATTAAGCGATGAAAATAATTGTGAACTGTTAAATAATTGAAAAATAATTACTTAATTAAGGTCGTATAAATGAAAGTTTGAGAATGAAGTTAAATGATTTTATGAAATTAAGATTCTATAATGATTGGTAGATGATTAAACAGATAATACGTTCAAATTGAGGTATGTTATTATAAGGGGAGAAGTGATGAATTTTCTAGTGTTATATCAAGGTGAACTGTTGTAAAAAGATAGATTTTGGGTGATAATGAAATAAGGCAGGTGAGTTAAGCAGAGTTAATTGTAATGGGAGTTAAAGAGAATAAGAATTTTGAAATACAGGGAACACACAGAGATAGTGTTAGATATTTTCGGGACACAGTAGTAGTGAGTATATGTAGAGATGAGTAATGTGAATGAGATTTAAACATATTTGTTGATGATATTTTGTAGTAAGGGTGAGGTGGTAAGGTGTGAGCAACGTGCGGCGTGGCGAGAGACCAGCGTGCGGCGTTGTGGCGGGAATAGAGTAGTTTGAGTGAGTGTTTGCCGATATTTTGGAGGGGCATTGGCTCGTATGTAGATAGCCAGGTAGGGAACACACATCCTAGTACAAAGATGAGCGGTGCCAGAGGTAAGTGGAATTAGTGAAAGGTATTTATAAATGAGAGATTGGTGTCATAAATTGTTAATAGTGGTTGTTAGTAAGAAAGGGAGTAATATTAAAATGTCTATTCGGTTGAAAGCATAGAGAATACAGGGGTCACCCAGTTTAAGCAATGATTAAAATGTGAAGAGTTAGATAGAAAATTCATAGTGGAAAGGCACTCAGAGATAATGTAACAGGAAGGTTAATAATAAATTTGAATTGCATAGAATCAAATGATAAATAATTGATGGTTAATTAATAACAGTTCAATTGAAATTAAAATGGAATGTTTATAATTTCATAAAGATATAGAATAAGATTGTAAATAAAGAGAGAGATTTATGATAAAGAATATAAAATTTTCATTTTTTAAACCAGTGACAGAATTTTGATAAAATTTGGAAATAATGTAAAATTAAGAATTGTTTATTGTGAATAATTTAAATGTCAATTGCCTATTGTTTATAATAATATTTTGTTAGTTTTAAATGTTTTATTGTATTGTTTTGTGTTCCAAATTAGGATATTACTGATGTTGAATGTATTTTCAGAAAGTATACATAACATATGTAGGTCAAGGGTTTTGGACTTGACCTAGTTTCGATCAGCTGATGAGGTCATACACCTACTAAGCTTGTATAGTAGGAAGTCAGTTTTATTTGTTTGTTTAATCAATTTAAACCAATTTTCAAATAATGTCTAAATATGAAGGAAACCTTTAAATAAATTTAAATTTTTTACAAAACAAACTATTTATACATTTGTTTACTTTATTTCACTTGTTTGTACTTACCCATATTTCGATCTTTCACGGGTCCCAAGGTTCTTTATAAGCGAGATCAGAAACAGTGTGAGGTTACGAAATAATTATTCTGACACATTTTGAATGAAGAGAATTTACCTTTTAATTTTATTTTTTAAATTATTTAAATTTCAACAAATTTTTACCATGCTTTTGTATATAAAATAACTTCGCAATAATTTCTTCTTTGTCTGGTGATTCGTTACATATTCTATCTTATTCTACTAGCTTACCTTAATCTATTTCATTCAGACTGCCCAGCCTGCAATATTTTACCCATACAAACACACACAAAATTTATTTAACCCATTAACCTTTTAGAATAAAATTCCCAGCCCTTAACTTTAACCCCGGCCACGTGTTCGCGTGCGCACTCATCGTTTTTAGTAAATGTTTGTCTTCTCAATGTCCGAAAAATACTTTACTTATTGCTTCATTCTGGATTGATGTCGGTCACCAACTTTTTCCACTGTTCTTACACTCTTTACGGGGAAAACTAAAAAAAAACTTGGAGAGAGCTTACTCAGCTCATTGCCGGCCGGCAACAATAGTGGAACTGGGCAGTGTGTCTCTTTGAGCGGCAGGATATGCGTACTCACGGCCACCGGGTTTTAGTCGCCGTTCATGCTCATTTGTTGAGGCATATTCAGTTTATGCAGGGACTATAGCTGGTATATGTGTGGTACCAGAGGACAATATTTGCATCTGCTCTGCTGATGTCATTAGTAGTAGGCGGGGTTTAACGACGTTTCCGGTAGCCAGTTGTTTAGAGCTACTAATTTTTCGTCCCAGCGCCATGTTTGCCTCGACTTTGGTGTTTTTCACGGCGTCACTCCAGCGCCCCGCCCGGCCACGCTAAGTGCGAGCGTGAACACACATATACAAAGTTCTTAGAATTTCGTGGAGGTGCGAATTCTTTTGCCGCCTTACTCAACTGCAAACTGCGTTTTGCTTTGTTACACCACTGTTTCTCAACACGTGTTCTGTTATAATGAAATGAATCTTTGTCGTATTATGAAATTTCACAATGTTTAACTAAAACTCCCGCACAAAACAAAATAAATAAAAATACCAATGCCCCATACCGTAAAAAAAATAAAAGGACCCATAATTGACACGTTACAGCGTATGTGGCGAGATCAGGTTCCTTATGACACCCTATACTACTCATTGCATGTCACAGGTGCTCGAACAAGGGCGAGATGGGTGTCGGGTGTTGACGACCAACTGTCCACCCTCCTGGCAGAGACGACCCTTAAGCCATGATAGGCCGTCAGTCGAGATCCACGCTTTCAGACACACTTATGATGCTACTCTGCCCCAGGACTTCTCAGTGCAACCGAGACACTACTGATCAGCCAAGGTTTGCTTAAGTGCACCGGACGATCCAGGTGGGACCATTCTATTTATTTAATACTATCTCAACTACACTGTGAATTCATGGAAGCTACCAGAAGCACACTCATGAGGCTTTTTTTACTGCTAAAATTTTGCACAAACTCTCATGTTCAGTTCTGTGACTACATGTGTGAACCTTACATAATTAAGTCTAATGAAATCTATTATATCTTCTTATAATGTGTAAGAGAATTACACACACACACACACACATATCCGCAGGCTCGGCTCTAAGTTCTACCTTTTATCGAATTAAAGCTATTCGAGAGTTAGTTATTTTCTGCTTTCATGTCATGCGGTCACAAACGGGGCGGTCTGATGTCTTAAAGTGTTGAAACTATTTTCATGATCACATACGCATATTGCTTGTTATGATTAAAGTAGTGGTTGATTATTATTTTGAGTCTCAGGTTTGGTTGGGGGCACTTACATTTTCCGGTGCTAATTACTTTGACATATTAATGATCCGTAACTGAGATTTATCTAATTGCCTTGTTAATTATATATATATATTTGTGTATTTATTTATTCTTGTTGAAAAGGGTTATTATGAGGGGTTTTGTACAGAAATGAGGGATGTGTGTCATTTATGTTGTGTATGTGCTTGTGTGTAATCTTCATTTTTTTTATTAGGGAATATGTTATAAATTATGATAACAACTAAGTTACTAAAAGGCTAGCCTATTTAAATTCTATTCTATACAACACTCAAGGATTAGTAATTTTCTTTTTAACTTGTGAATAATATTCTTGCAACAATTAACTTGAACATAACGTGGCAGGATCTAGGCAATTTATGTTAAACTTAAATTCACTCACATCTTATGCCGTAAAGAATATTAATATATGTATATATAATCCTGCAGTTAATTTTACTCATTGTTGAATCTATAACTTGTCATGTCATGTAAGAGTTGCATGCTTAATAAAGTACACGCTTGTTTGTTAATAGACTTTTTCATTTGCAAGTCCTGTCATTCACCTGGGGGGGGGGGGGACATGTCTGTAATTGTAACTTAGGCCTTTGCACACTTTTGCTTCCTCTAGGTTCTCCACCTAGTTCTAATATTATGTCTCTCTCCTTAAAAAAAAAAAAAAACTTAATAAAAATAAAATAAAATAAAAATTCAAAAAAATTTACAAAAAAAAACTTATAAAATAAAAGGGTGGTTTCAAGACGAGTCTTACTTTTTTGTTTATGATGAAACAGTGGCCTACAAGGGGGCTGATGAGGTAGCTTCTTTTTTTGTTGCTGTTGTGAATATCCTTGATATCTCCGTCAAAAACGTAGATATTTTTTGTGATTCTTGCGGAGGCCACTGGACACTTTTCCGCACAGTTCACTATATTGTCCATCATAGCAAAACACTGGACAGAACTCAGATGAACTTTCCAACTCGTGGCCACTCGTATCTTGAATGTGATAGGAACACGTCCAGTATCAATCAGTAAAGATGGATCAAATTCCTTAAGGACTGGATTGATGAGATTGAGGGTGCTAGAGTCAAGCCCTCACCTTTTCATGTAATTGATGTTGATAGAGAGTTTGTGCAAAGTTGAACTTCACACCTAGATCAACGTTATACGAAAAAAATGTGAAAAAGGCTATAAGGTAAAACTTTTACGATTTTACCAATAAAAAACTCTGTTTTCTGAGTCGGTAGTGACATACTTATATTTAGTTAATCAACGGACATGTCATGGATAACAAAATCCAAGAAAAATTTTCCTTTTAAGTCTAGGCCAGTGAGAGAAATAGTTGCTGAAAAACAGCATCCTCGCGTCTTGAAGCACAGGCCTTTCTTGAAGCCCATGTTATTAACCAAACAGGTTCACTACCATCAGACGACCAAATTCTACCTCAAGGCGAATTTATCCTACCAGGCTGTGCATATCAGGGTAAGTAGTATTTTTTAATGGCATAAAACTTTGTTAGTACAAAAGAAGCCTATATAATACAGGCTTAAGTATAAAATGTACATCATTGTTTTTCCAGTTGGGGGAGCTGGGGGAAGGAGAACGCAGAAAAAATTCTAAGAATTAAGAAACCATAACTTTTCTCAAGGCAGTATCACCTAAAATAAAGTAGGTACAGAACAAGAAATAAATGATCTGTATCAAAATAAAGTGTTATTGTTCACTTATCATGATTTAGGTTTAGGTTAATAAATGTTATTGAGTTGTATCAATATTTTTTACTGACATTCCCCCTTTTTCCCTACAAAAGTATGTACTTATATAGTATAAATACATATTTCACTATGTAAAAACTTTTATAAATATAAAAAATATAATATCAGATTAATTATACGTTTAGAAACATTATATGTAAATATCATTAATATTAAAAAATATTTACAATTGTAGCATTAGATTGAAGGTTAAAATTGTCGTTCCTGAAAAATGAGTAAAAACTGACATTCCCGTTTTTTCCCGTGAGCCCTTCATATTTAAGCACCAAATACGCACGGGAGTTTCCATGAAAAGGTTTCGTAGATAGGGTTTGTAAATTTATTGAATCCATCCTGCTGTTTGTACCTACATATCATCTTTGGCCATATGTGCACTTAATTTTTCCATTATTTTTCTAAAGCAAAGAGTATTATACCATTAGCAAAACATTTTAATTTTCTTCATATAATTCAGTAAGAGTGTAACTAAGACATGTAATTTGTCTTCCTTTCTTATCTTCGTAACCACATCTATTAGTACAATTAAATGGAGCATATGACTGCACCATTCTAGTTCATTAATTACTGCAATAACATCAATATGAAATATACACTTCAGATTGTCGCCCACACTATAGCGGAATCAGCGGTGTTCAATTTGCAGTGCTGCTTATGTACCATCTAGTGTATATTATATCTATGACCAATTACATCAAACTCAATAATACCAATGAAAACATGTCAACCACAAAATTAAAAAAATTTTATAACAGTTTTTTACGACGTGAACAAACACTATATACTAAGAGGAATATCCCTCAACACATCAGATTTCACCACTGCAGACATCTACTTCCCAATGACATTAAGATATGTTAAGTGTGCAGGAAACTGGCAAATAAAAGAACGTGTTTGCAAGTCACAAGATGAATTAAATGCGTCAATTATAAAAGCAACTATTCTGCTATTGGTGCTGCAGGGTTCATACGCATAGAGGCTGCTGGGTTTATAAGCATCTCTAGCAGCATTTATATACTTGCATTATCAGAAGATGCAAATGATGCAGCTCTCACCAGCCAAACATATTTAACCATGTACGTCATTTTCAAAGGTAATTTTAAAAATAATGTCACCACAAACACAAACAGGTGTGGTGACCAAACTTGAAGACATGAGGAGCAAATTCATACTTAACCTGATACCACGCCGAGACATAAAATGTTCATAACAATCAGCATATAGATATCATGTTGACATATGACAAAAACATGAAAACTGTATCAAACATAATGAACAAAAAAATTTACCAAGACCTATTTACAGGCCGCACCATTGCTAGTGATAAATCTAGCTTGGTAACCGTTTCCACAAGTTACTGTTCAACCAAACAACAACAAGAAGTATTATTATGAGAGATTTTTCAATATGCCAACCTGCAAACATCATAAGGAGGCAGGGGGGGGATTACAATACTAGGCATCTAATATAAGGATCAAGACTGACTTCAACTAAAGGCAGAGAACTACTTAATCTACATCAGATTTCAATTTGTATCCTACATTCTAGCTTTAGAAGAAAATAAAAGCTCTGACACAGTAGACTTCTATGTTGTAAATAATAAATTCAGAAAAGACACAATATTATTAATAACTCTGTAATGTTAATCACCATTATTCAAAGTATGGTTACAGGTACTTATACAGAAAACCCAAACTCCAACAGAACCTCTAACTATAGCTTGATGTATTCTAACCAAGATACTAAAATAGTCAAAAACCAATAAAATATGGTGTTAACTAACACATTGACTAAAAATGACAAAACAAAAAGTCAATATACCGTATTTAAAAAAAATTTCATTAAGTTCCTTCATATAAACGAATAAAGTCAAGATAAATAATATTTTAAGCTCTGTTTTAAACAGGTTTGTTCATATAATGATTAGACGTTTCATCATAATTAGTGGTGGTGATTTTTGCTGCTATGTAATATACACTAACTGCTCCTCCCTATTCAACAGAGCATAACAACAGGAACAGGACAGTCATGTCATGTTCATAATGTATTTTAGACTACTAGTAAAATTTATATAGTATATTATACTTTTAAAAGCTTACTTAAAGCACGTGTTGTGTACTGTTGCCTTTATAATCTGCTGATCACTGCACTCGGGTGAGACAAGTAAACTTGTTGCCTGCAAGGTACTGTATCCTGAGAATCAGATTTAACTTTCGCCGTGGTGACTGAGATCCAGATCTTTACAAACTGGAGTGTGGCCTGTTACCTGATACTGACTGTCTTTATACACGGTGATGTTCGTTAGGATGTAATTTGTATATATAAGACCTGTGTTCAATTTTGGGGACACAAAAGTTAACACATTCCTTGAAAACGAACAACAAATTTATTTTTCATTTTTAGTAGTTTTTTACTGGTTATATTGGTACAGTCAATAATCTATTTGTAAATGGTGAATTTTTTCAAATATATATTAATCTTTTTGAAGATAACAATGGTCCTTTCACTGGAATTGTAAAAAATGACAAGCTTTAAAATTTGTTTAGTAATATCAGGTACCTACTTGTTAGAACATACATACATCAGTAAATACTTATTAACAATGGTTCATGGAACTCCTTATTGAAATTACCATCAGGGAACTGATTTCAAAGTAGTGGGAAATTAAAATAGTTCTTTAAACATGTGAAATATCCTTAGAGAAATTTTGTGAAAAGTAAGGAAAACAGTTTAAAACGAGCACAGTAACAAAACCTCTTTGATTGTTACTAAGAAAAATTTATCTCTTACTAAATCGAAGACTTCTATAGCTATAGGTGTACCACAAAGAAAAAATGTGTTGATAACCCCCCCCCCCCATGTTGATCAAACCTTGAAGCTGTGTGATTGTAGCAGGCATTGTGTTGTACAGTTAGATGTGTATGTATTTATTAATAATTTGCTTTTTGTCTTAATTTATGAAATTTCTTTACAAATATGTTTACTTTTCATTTAGTATTTTATTATAATAATTAGAATTCATAGTATGTTGTGTATGGTACTTCAGTTTGTTGCTTTTTTTTAAGTGTTGTAGATTTGTTGTCACATTGTTACTGTACCGTGTTATTAGTTTTTAATAAAGAGCTTCATCATCGAAGACTAAGCTAGTTTCTGGGAGACATTTAACAAGTCAAGCCAGGGAAATTATTTTCATCAAGGTAGAATAAAAAAAAAAAACAAACAGAAATACAGCTTACGTTATAATATTGCTGCCAATGTAAGTGAAGCAACAGGAGTCTCTCAGCTGCTGTGTACAAAATTTTTAAAAGAGGTAAGGCACTTTCTACTTCTGGTTATAAAAGAAATCTACTTTCTACTCCAAAAGAAAAATCACTGGCTCATAAAAAGAAATTGGAGTGGCCTTCTTCGTAGATACTGCGATAAGGAGAAAAGTGCACAAATTTTATGCAGTCAAAAAAATCTCGTAAATAAAGAGTACTAAAATCTTTAAAGGAAGATGATGTCACTGAATGTGAATGTGAATATTTGAGGCGGTGACTAATAAAGTTAAGATTTAAATGGACTCACTGTCAATTGAATAGAAAGCTCCTGATATAAGGAGTGATATCTCCTTGGAGAATTCGCTAAGTGACATTAACAATAACGGACAAGAGGGTGTAAAAATATTGTTTATATTGATGAAACATATGTTCAGGAATCACACTCAGTATGTTAGCATGTACTGAAGAGGTTGGTATAACAACGAAAATCGGGAAAGGACTTATTATAGTTTATGGTGGGGGGGAGAGGTTAACAATGAACTGTTAACGTGTAAATATTATAACTCACTGAGTACGTGTCTCGTACTTGGCGATTATCTTTTATTTAACTTCGGTTGTTAATTGATTTTTTATTATTATTTAATTGGTTGATTTGATTAGTATATTTTGTTTAATTAATTTTTATTGGTTAATTAATTAAGTATTGCAATCTCTGTTAATCGAATGTGGTTCACTTCGGAGTTCACTTGAAGTTCAGTACCACTTCCGTAGACCTATCTCGTCTGTATACAGTAAAGTGTTGTTTGACAAAATTATTAAGTAGTTAAAACCTTCACATACCTTTGGTGTAGCACTGGTAGGTTAGTTCTGTCTGTACTGGTTGTTCAGATGGTCTCAGTATATTATTATACTGTTGGTTTGGTGCTATACCTTTGGTGTAGCACTGGTAGGTTAGTTCTGACTGTACTGGTTGTTCAGATGGTCTCAGTATATTATTATACTGTTGGTTTGTCAAAACAGTATAACTGCACTGTTTGTAAGTAAGTGAGCTAAATTGATTTTACTTGGGCGCCATATGGAATCGCAAGTTCTTATTCCATAAAAAAGAATTGATTCAAAGAATAAAAATAAATAAATTTAATTGATGTTAATTTATTTCTTTGATTGAGTAATTAAAATAAATTAATTAATTATTTTCCTTCGGGTTTGTTTATGTATTTAAACTGTTGGCGCTTCACACGTCCAAGCCGCCAACTTGATTGTTTGAGTGCCTTGAAAGTGCAGCTCTTTTAATTGAGAAAAATAATTAGTAACTGTTTCAATAATTGCTTACAACGTTTGTTAATTAACAATTTACTTGTTTATTGCTGACAACGTGCTTACTTTAACTTTATACATTCAAATTAACAATAATAATGGATTACAATCTACCTGGCTTCAATCTCTCCTAACCCAGAAGGTTGGCAATGATTACTCTACTTATTGGTTTGTTTGTTTACAAAATATTTATATCTCAAGGGTGAATTCTTTTAAACTACCGAATAAAATACCTTTGCCTCGAGTTACGATGCTTTACAAGAGTTGAATTTAATATGTTAGACACCTTTAAAATATTTATATTGATTGACGAAATGTTCGTCTAACCTCTACAAAGTTTGAGGTTAATTATGGTTAGCCTAGTACATGAATTATTATATTTGGAATCGTATAATTCCTCTTGATAAAAAATACAGACAGTGCTTATTACTTATAGTATTAATGTTTTTGCGTTAGTATATGAGTATATTATTTTTTATACTAGTCACATAATATTCATACACTGTAATCATATATTGCATGGTACTCCCTGTTTATAATTGCTTTGGATTATTTTTAATTCACTTTACGATCGGGTACACTGATCGTACACTTCACTTTCACATGAATGAACGATGATTACTTCTTGAAATTAAATACTTGGTTAGGTTCTTCACCTAACCTCGTTCATTTTATTTCGCACAACTAGTAAAATGACCACTACTTGTTGCGATGCACTTTAAAAGGTATTTACTTCTTCACTGTTGTTGTATAATAAGATTTGATGAAAATTTAGATCTGTAGTCCTGTAGTAGCTGCTGGAATGGAATTTGACAAAATGTTCTTCTCCTCACTCTTACAACCGTATATATAGTCTGCTGAAAATCCTGCTAGGCCGCGACAATTAATTTTTGAAGTAATTTTTTGATTGGCTAAAAATGACGTCGTTGATGCGGTCATTCTATTTTTAGCTCTTACATAATTTTATTATTATATACATACCACCAAAATCAGTAAAATTTCAATTTTGTTAAATTATTGAATAAGGCCTTTTCGAAATTATTATAATTTCATCATCAGTTCACACTAAAATGTTCTTGTTGTGATGTCTTCTTTTATATGTATAAATGTTGTTATCTGTGTCCATTACATCTTACTGCACTTCATATTGAACTTTCCAGTGCCATCATTATTTGGTGAAACCAAGCAAGTCATGTATTGAAATAATTGATCATTTTCGAATATTGTCTGCTGATTCATCAATTTGTTATATTTTTTATGAAGGTATATATATAATTTTTCTAACTGTATAATGTCATTTTTAATTATCTTGTTGATCCATCCTCTTCGTTCACAACCCCCATCACACACATTTAAGTCCATAACCGTTATTCTGTTAACTGACAATCAGTATTTAATCCCACTGAGGAAGAGGAACAACACCTCGAAACGTTTGGGAAAGTGTAAAGAAAGTAAGTTCATATTGCGAAAGTTTATATATATAATAATGTAATTTTTATTATTATTTATTTCTACTATTTCCATATTGTTGGTTATATCTGTTATACTATGATTCATACCAATAAGGTGATCTGCTATATTGGAGATTCCCATTTTTTTATTATTAAAAGCTCTGATATGTTCCATAAATCTCTGTTTGAAATTTCTATATGTTCTACCGATGTATATGTAGTCACAATCATTACACTTTATTCTGTATATTCCACGCTGAAAATCTTACGTAATTGTTTTTAAGCGTGGGTCTTATTATTGTTGGTGTTACTTGTATCCATCCAAAATTCACAAAATTTATCATATTTACGTTTATATCTCAGTTATACTAATTACAAATTTGGTTCTATTACTAGCATCGTATTGCTCATTCCTTTCTGGTTATTTTGATATGAATAGAGGCCAGTTTGGATACATCTTTCATTAATAAAATCTATCTTAATGAAAGCCTATCTTAAATATTGCATTGTTTTCGTATGTCTTCTGCTACATTTTGCAGATTCTATTTTAATATTTTTTAACATTGATTCAACTCTCCTTAATTTCTATTTTGAACACAATCATCTTATTGAAATTAACATATTATTATTTAAAATTGCTGCATCCAGCTGAACATTAACAATCATTATAACATATTTGTTTATTATTATTTAATGGCTTCCTTACTTCACTATTACTTATTCAACATTATTCTTACTTCCTACACTTATCATACTAGACATTGTATGGTGACTTATCCCTTTTTCATTATTATTATATTTATATTGTCCTCTACATTGAAGGGTCTCTTTATGATACATTTTTATGATTTTCATAATCTGTTTGGTCATCATTGGTTTGTCTATCATTTCAAATTTCTTTTCATTCTGGACTCCACATAAGTAGTTGTGAGTCATTATTCTTGAGTTTTTATCATATTATTTATTATTCATTGAGTCATCTTAACTCATCTTATGCCAGTCCCTTAGTTTACACTTTTATAACATTTTTAAATACATATAGTTTTTACATTGTTGATTACATTGATATCATATTATTATTAGAACATCTACAATTTGTTCTCTCATTAATTATTCTATTATCATTATTCATTATGCCTTAGCATACCCCTCTTTGATGGTTGATCTAACATTGAGCTTATATTGTTAAATCTTATTTGAATAGTTTATTTATTATAATTCTTTCCTAGTTCATGATTGTCAACAATACATTTCCTTTTGTTTGTTATTTGAATTAATAGTTTGCAATTACTCAGCTAATGTGCTGTTTACACTCTAATACATGTTATACATATTATTTCTTTCACCTTATACTACTTATGGTGTTTTACTTTATTTCATGGCTTGTTATGCTCACTTACAGGGCCGTCCCTGGGGGGGGGGGGAAGCTGCCCCGGACGCCGCGTCAGGAGGGGTGCCACGAGTCGGAGAAATTTGTATTTCGCATATATCGTCGTTATGCCGTATAATATACTGGCTTGTAATACCAGTACCAAACGCTTCCAATTACTAGAATCGAATGTTAATCTCTGATGCCCACCGCGGTCCCCACTACGTTTGCACGACGCTTCGTCTATTCACGCCCCGCGGCCGATTTTACACTGTTTTCTTTGTGAAATTTTGGTAGGTTGACAGCTGACAGTAAAATCACTAGAACAGCTAAGTGAAGACTCAAATGACGCTACAATATCATCAGAAGGAAAGTCTTTGCAGATTCACATGGAAGACTTTTCTTTTCTGGTGTGCTTAGTCATATGGCACGATTTACTGTTTCAAATAAACATTGTGAGCAAAACACTTCAGAACAAAAGTGCTGACATTGCTTTGGCCACAAACCAGTTAAAGGCTTGCACGGATTTTGTAAAGCAGTTCCGAGAAAGTGGATTGAATGATTCTATAGAAAAAGCAAAAGAAATAGCCAAAGACCTTGACATTGATTCTACATTTCAGACAAAACGACCAAGGATAAAGAAAAACATGTTTTCTTATGAAAGTAAAGATAAATACAACCCAACCCCTGAGGATATGTTTAAAAGAGATGTTTTTTTTGCCGCTGGTAGACACAATGCTGACGTCTTTAAAAGATAGGATGGATAAGTTTTCTATCCACAAATCAAAGTGGGGATTTTTATTTGATTTGAAGCATTTGCCAGAAAATAAAGAACTTGAAGAACTTTGCATCAGGTTGCAAGATCACCTTACTGTAAATAACGTTTCTGACATAAATGGCAAGGACCTTTACAATGAACTTTCACATGTAAACACTCTGACAAATGAAACCCCAAATGAAAAGCAAATGTCTCCTCTGGAAGCCTTAAGAATTATAAAGAAAACTGATAAAAACTTACTTGCGTTCATCAATGATGCAAGAAAGATTATCCTCGCTCGCAATACTTGCCATCGAGAATGAAGTCACCGAACAACTCAACATGGATGACATTATTGCCAATTTTGCAAAAATGAAAGCAAGAAGAATTCCAATTTAAAGTACTAGGGGTAACCCAAAAGTAAGGTCTCCAAAGGACTAGAGCCGCAGGGAAATATTTTGGGCGGCAGTTGGCAGCACTGCTGTGTGCGGCCATCTCCCCTTTTTCAAACAAGCGGTCGCTGATCTCGCTCGGTCGATTAGTCTTGGCTTGGCAGCCGTTAAGAATGGAGCTCCCGATCGCGGTTCCCGCCAAGTGCGGACTTCGCGAAGTCATTCGATTTCTTAACGCAAAAGGTGTCAAAAACGTCTGCAAGTGGTGTAGAGAGTTTAAAGCTGGTCGTACAGAAATTCATGATGACGAAAGAAGCGGGAGACCGTCAGTGTCAGACGAGACGATCAGGAAACTTGACGAAGTCGTGCGTGAAGATCGGAGGATCACTATCCACGAGCTCTCTTGTTTCCTTCCTGACGTTTCGAAATCCACCATTCAGAGGATTGTGACTGAAAAGTTGAAATATCGGAAGGTGTGCGCAAGGTGGGTTCTGCGAATGCTCACAGAAGACCACAAATGGCAACGCATCGAAGCTGCCCGCAAATTTCTTGAGCCCTATGCAGACGAAAGAGACGACTTTTTGAATTCCATTGTCACAGGTGACGAAATGTTGGTTCACCACTTCACACCTGAATCCAAACGACAATCACTTGAGTGGCGGCATCCAACTTCGCCAAGGCGGCGAAAATTCACACAAACACAGTCTACCGGCAAGATTATGGCGACTATGTTTTGGGATCGGAAAGGTGTATTGTTGATCGATTTCATGCCTACTGGGACCACAATAAACGCAGACGCATATTGTGAGACACTCAAAAAACTCAAACGGGCGATTCAGGACCGGAGAAGAGGAATGCTCACCAAGGGCGTGTCCATTCTTCACGACAATGCTCGCCCTCATGTCGCCCGCGCAACCGCCGATCTTCTGAACCAATTTGGATGGGACATAATCACCCACCCCCCCCCTATAGTCCGGACTTGGCACCTTGTGACTATCATTTGTTTACACATTTGAAAGAACATTTGGGTGGAATGCGATTCGACGACGATGACCAGGTCAAACGCTATCTCAATGACATGGCGGCGAGTTTCTATGACACTGGCATACTAAAACTGCCACAGCGGCTCGAAAAATGCATTGAACGTAACGGCGATTATGTTGAAAAATAGTGTCTTCTTATGCTTCACAACCATGTAAAAAGTTTTGATAATAAATTTTTTTTCTATTTTTAAAAAATATGGAGACCTTATTTTTGGGTTAACCTCGTATATAGCAATACTAGCAAAGGCGGACCCGTAATATTGTTCTCGTACTAATTTAAAATGCTTTGATTTAATCTCCATTTTGAATGTAATTTTGTTTTAAAGTGCAATTTGACACGTAACACAATATACTATATCTTTTAAGCCCTTTCTGTGTATATAGGCCTACTCAATAATTAACAAATTATAAAAAACTCAATTTCTTTACTTTTAGTTATAAATAATTAAATACAATCACGTTCTATGAAATATCTTTTATTGTTTCTGTTCTTATTTACCTAACATTCATGACTACTAGTCAGTATATTATTATAAAAACCAGTCTAGATTGGCATGGTCAGGACACAGACAAGAGAACTTCTCTTCTCTGTGGTCAGGACGATTTCAACCGCGGCGGGAGGGAGGCGCCCAACGTAAGCTTGCCCCGGGCGCCTAGACCCCTAGGGACGGCCCTGCTCACTTAAACAATCTATTTGGGAACTTGTCTCGGTCAAATCGTCTGGTTATGTTGTATTGTCATTTTATGGTGATAGTAGATTTACTACTGTTCATTTGAATGTCTTATTTCTTTCCATTCTTTGACGGTTTATGATTTTAATTCTATTATATACTTCATTGTTACCTAGACTTGGTTCTTATTCATAATTAATTTGGTATTGTTTTCACATTTCTGGTCGTTTTAAGAGTATGGAACGTTTTGTGACGTTACATATGCTCCCCTCCCGAAATTGATAATTTGGGAAAAAGAAGTTTCTTGTTTTGATGAAATTATCAGTTTAATCTTAGTTCTGTTATTTATAACACTCTTGCTTTCTTCTTATTTAATTCAATAGTTGGTTGTTTATTGGTTTTGACTTTGTTCTTCAGTAGAGTCATTTACTTAGCATATAAACAGTTGTGTTCGATTTTTCATTCTATTGGTTGTTTGTTTATTCATTCATTTATTTGTTTGCATCATAATAATTTCCCTGTTTTCCTTTTGTAATACATTAATTCTTCTCATTAAACACACCTTAATTCATATAACAATCCTCCTTTTCCATTCCATTACCTCGATGTTGTCTATTTTATCCCTGAAATACTATAACTCCCTAACACTTTTCCCTAACATTTATAGCTGGTTCGGATTCGGAGGGGCTCTCTTGGCATCCATTCTCCGCCGTTTCCCTAACTATTTACTCAAAGATCAGAGGAATCTTCATCTCTGTCTGAGACAATAAGAGTTGCACATAACAACAGTTGCACTATCACAACACATAAGACATAATATATATAATTCATCATATTCATTTATTAGAATACTTAAGGGATTAGAGGTTCCTACACACAAATTCCATTACTATTTCACTTCTGACGATTTATCAATTCAATTAATATACTATTCTCCACAGGTAATTGGTTAACATAACTCGACATATATGCTGTATTATTATAAGCTTGTTGTTGTTAAATCAATACTATATTAGATGTTGGTTTCGTTTTTACCACTATTTAATTATGCAGTTATATTTATAAATTCATCATCACATTATTCTGTAGTATTCTATTCTTCCTCATTTTAATCATAATTCATTTATAACCTTGATTACATAACAGTTTGTAATATTTCTAAGTTGGTTTGTTCTTTTAACTGATCATTTAAGTAATTGTGTCATTTAGCATTATTATTTTGTTAGTCAATTAATCATTATCTCATTATATATATTATTCACTTTATTTTAGTTGGTTTGTTCATGATATTTTCTTAATGAGGCTTGGTTATAAGTCCCCTTAATTTTATTGTTGACAGGGTTCGTTATCTCATAAGTATTATTGTCATTGTCCTTGGTGATTAGATATGGTCCAGTATATAATATCAATAACTTTTTTTGTTATACCTTGCATAGTACTTGGTAATTCTCGGTTTCTCACTACTACTTTCTCTCCCACATGATATTTAATGGCTTTGGGTTGGTTCTTCAAGTATTTCTTCCTCTGTTGTTCTGTTTTCTCTATTACCCTGTTGTAAAACTTGGCACTTTCAAACTGATAAGTTGGGTTGTGGGGAAAATTAATGATGTCTTTTATTTCTCTGGGTTGTCATCTTCGTACTATGGTATTGTTAGTGTTCGATTGGTGGTGCAATAATGACTTCCTATTACTTGACAATTAGCATTACTTGCATTGTCTTTGTGGGTATCTATTACGTCAGCTGTCCATGTTCCATCTTCTGATGTTAGTGTAACAACTCCTCTTCTCAGGTCTATAATGGCTGTATGCTGTCTCAGTATGTCGCATCCGATTAGTATGTTGAATGGTAATCCATGGGCGACTAGAAAACTTATTGGTATTGTTACGTCATTGCTGGTGAGTTCAAGTGACACTTGTTTTTTAACTGATTTATTTTGTCTCCCGGCAGCTCCAACTATTATGATGTTATTGATGGGTAATGTGGGTATGGGTATAATACTGTTTTGTTGGATCTTCTCCAATTCGGTATTGTCAATCAATGATACGTTTGATCCCGTATCTATCATAACGGTAGTCTGTGTTCCATTTAAATTGGCCTTTACATGAACAATTTCATTACTATTATTATTATTTATAATATTATTATCTTCCTCTAATAACTCTTCTCTAATATCTTTGAGATAATGATTCGTAATAATTGTTATCGTCTGGTCAGTAATGTTTCGGTTCATTCGTCTAGTTCCCTCATAGGGTTGGTTCAGTGAAGGGCTGTCTTCAGTTTTCACTGCGTATTTAGTTTAAATGATAGGTTACCTCGTTATTCCGGTCTCCCGGTACATTTGTTTGTTGATTGGTCTGTGGTTCCTATCTAGTATCAGGATTGCTGTTTACCGGTCCATTGTCTCCTCCATAGGGTCGGTTGTTATTATGCCTTGCTTGGTTGTGGTAATTCTGGTGTGTTGGTGACCTTGAGTGAGACTGTCGCTGATTATTAGCTACTGTGTAATTCACTTGGGGTCTATAATTGTGATCTCGTCTATCACCTCCCCCTTGGTTACCTCGATTGTTATAATTATTACCTCTATAATTATTATGATTTGAGCCCGAATGATAATTGTTGTTTGGACCCCGATTATAATTATTGTGGTTGTTTGGTGGTGGATTATTATTATTATTGCTTCGATTAGAGTGATCATAGTTACCATTGTCATTATTATTCTGTCTGTTGTTATTATTGTAACTATCAGATTTATAATTGACTGTTTGATAATCGCGGTACTGCCCTGTTTGTTCACAAGTTTCCAATAGGCTAGCCAGATTCTGTATTTTCTTAAACTGGTTGTACCTGCTGGAGTTCTCGATTTCTTTATTGTAATGTTTGGACAGTTGTTCCACCAGACACTCCTCCGGAATCTGTGGCGTTAATTTTCGGGCTAAGCATATCTTCCCTAAGAAGTATGACGTCGGAGATTGTCCTTTGGATGCATCATACTTCCCATTGGACAAATTCATCCGGATTTGGTTCTGTGTCGATTCCGACCAATATTTTTCTTTAAACTGTTTCTTGAATTCGATTAAGTCCAGGATGTCGGGTCATACTGCCGTCCACCAATTGTCATATGTCTCTTTAAACATCTCGTCGATCATCCCCCATATAACCTTCCACCTGGTCTCTCGAATTTTTCAATGGTCTCTTCCATCCGCTCCAGAAACTCCATCGAGTTATGACGGTAATTTTAGAAATTTATTAATTCCCGATTGTCACCGTGGCATGTATGAGTGCTCTGGATAGGTCGGTCCTGGCATGAATCCACTATTGCTTGTAGCTCTCGTTCTCGCTGACAGATTTCTTCTATGCTTGTTTTGTTAGTTTTTATTCGGTTGTCTAATTCATTTGCAACATGGAACGTTCTTTGTACCCTGCACTGACATCTTGTAGTATTTCTTCTTGAGCTTTCTTGTTCTCCTCCCGAACTTGATGTATTTCCTGAGTAATTCTATCGCATTTTTCTAGTGTTTCGGTTATTTTTTGTTCCACTTCCGTCTGGTGTTCTTCCAATTTCTTTTTTATTTCTTCTTGGTTACCATCGATCCTTTTATTGAGTGTCTCGATGCATAGGTCCCTACTTTCAATTTGTTTATCTAATGTTTCCCAGCGTGTACTATTCGTTTCTTGGAAATCTTTCAATTGCTTATTTAGTGATTCAATATTTTTTTCATTGCGTAAATTATCGTCATCTATTTTCTGACTTAATGTTTCCTTTAATGAGTTTATGTTTTTATTATTATTTTTTTTGGTTTCGTCGATTTTATTATTTAATGATTCTTTTAAAGATTCCATGTTTTTATTATTATTTTCCATTATTGCCCTCATTATCTCCTGTAAACTCACGTCGATTGACTGCGTGGGCTTCTCAGGTGGGTTTTCTACTGTATCACCTGCTGTAACCTCCACTTCAGGCATTGGTTGTTCTTCCTGTTCTTCCATGTCCGATTCAGTGTCTGTTTCTGTGTTTTCTCCTTGTTTGGACTTCCATCTAGTATCGTGCGTGTGAGACATGGTTGTTTTACTGTAGTTGCCGAGCTACAGTGGGATAATTAAAATAAAGTACTCGAATCCTGTACTCTCCTATCTACTGAAAGCCACACTAGTTGGTCGACAATCTATAATGCACCGAGTACGTGTCTCGTACTTGGCGATTATCTTTTATTTAACTTCGGTTGTTAATTGATTTTTTATTATTATTTAATTGGTTGATTTGATTAGTATATTTTGTTTAATTAATTTTTATTGGTTAATTAATTAAGTATTGCAATCTCTGTTAATCGAATGTGGTTCACTTCAGAGTTCACTTGAAGTTCAGTAGCACTTCCGTAGACCTATCTTGTCTGTGTACAGTAAAGTGTTGTTTAACAAAATTATTAAGTAGTTAAAACCTTCATGTACCTATGTACACGTACTTACTTTTACAAATTAATAAATAAACTTTATTTGTTTACTATGCATCTTTAGGCTCTTGTAGATGCCATGTTGTCTATTACCAACTTAAAGTTTTACTCACCAGGGTCCAGGTTTCGAATCAGCGAACGGGAAGCTCAGAACTGGTTATTTGAAATTAAACATATTGGTTACTCTCGTACACATCTTATTCTTTTATTACCTGCATATATTTTCATCCCCTTAATTCATTCCACATTTCATAAACTTTTTCGATTCCAATCGACAATAATTAAGCCTTTCCCATTTTACAAGAAGAAGTATAAATCCTTACATTAACACAATAATATTTCAAAATACTTAAACACATTATCAAAAGATTAATCAAATACAATTTATCTATGTCTCCCTTCTTCTACAATTCTTAACCATCTCCCATTTATATCTAAAACAATTCAAAATCATTTAACACATTATAAAATATTATTATTAACAGAAATTCTATTTATCCGATGCTGTTAATAATAATCATCCCCTTTTCTCCTCCACACACACTATTGCCCCCCTGGACTGTTGTGTCCAGTTGCCTCCACAAGGACTGAGGCGGAAGGAGTGAGCACTTTTTTCTTTTCTCTCACTCCCATCCTTGCTTCAGCGTTACAAGAAACTTCAGGGTATGTACCCCTACTCATTACTTTACTATAAGCCCCTAAGGTCTACCACCCCTATTTGGGTGAAAATAGCCTGTGTTCAAAATAATCTTAGATTCCCTGGTTAAACCCCATTAAATTTCCAAAGTACACCAATTTCAAAGGCAACCAACTATGGTCAGTTTTACAATAATACTGCCCACAGCTGATTGTCATCCAAAACCACGATCTGGGTTGGTAAGGCCGAGATCGCCTGAAATGTAGGAAATCGCATTTAAAACATGTTATACACAATGCAATTACATGTTTAGATTCCTACCCACTACTGTAATACATAATACAACATAATAAAACATAGTACACTCATAATTAACATTGCAATTATTACATGAAAATAAACAATTCACAATTCACCTTTAAATTTGCATATAAAATTATAAAAATTACACTTTCATTTCAATTGAACTTTTTACTAAGCAACCATCAATTATTTATCATTTACTATACCATTAATTCCTCCAAACATTTTTTAATTTGTTATCAACATGTATTTTACATCACATTTCATTTATTATTACATTTCCACTATGAATTTTTTATTTCACATTTTCATCATTAATTGGTTTGGGTGATTCTCAGTCATTCACAATGATTTGATTTATTGAATGGGCATTTATATTTATATCCTTACTCACCTTCTTCCTTCTAACAACCACTACTTACTCATATAGGGTGACACCAATCTCTCAATATTTATCTTCACTAATTTCCCTAATCTTACTTGAATCATTCTCCTCTTATTTTGAAATACCTGATACCCTCTTTGTACCTAGGATGTGTGTTCTCTTCCCTTATATTCATTCCCTTTTTAGTTCCTGGCCTCTTCCAGGTAACTCCGCAACCCTCTATAAAACTATTCACCCCCCGCCACAACGCCTTGCGTTGAGGACTCCTTACACCTCCAACCTCACTACAAAATATATGTACCCTGCTCTCACCTATTTACTCTCCATTTACATCACTCTCGCATTCTCTACATACATGCACTCTCACTACTGTGTCCCTACTACTGACCCGTTTCTGTATTACTTTTATTCCAAAATTTCTTATTTTGTCTAACACACATTTAAAGTTAACTCTGACTGACTCAATGCCTTATTGAAATAATCGTTATCCGAACTCCATCTTTTTCCACATTTTACATTAATATGATCATTGAAAATTACATTAGAAACTTCATAACTTACCTCATAATAACAAAATAACTCAACACCTAAACATATTGTATGTTTAATCATTTACTATTCATTATAGAATCTAAATCTCAGAAATTATTTAAATTCATCATCAAAGTTCATTTATAGAACATTAATTAATTAATTAATTCCTCTCAAATTATTTAATTCAATCTTTTTCAAAAACACTCAGTTCTTTAATTACAATAGCCCAAACAATTCCAAATCAGTTAATTTCATTATAAACACAATTATTCTCTTTATTTACTTAGTTTGGTGAAATATTATTATTTTTATTATTATTAAATCAATTCCTACTACATATATACATGGTTTACCTAAAATACAAGGTACAACATAACGTACTACACAAATACATTTAACATCACTACACAAGTATATACAATCCAAATTATTATTCAATCTGGTTTACCATAAATCATTTCACAATACAGTCCTTTTCGAAACCACCCTATTCACATAATTAAGTGTTCATAAACAACTGTTTAACCACCATCATCGAATAATAATCTGATCTTACGACTACACAAATCATTTAGAATTAAATACATATTGCTATTATAATCATAATAGTCATCATCATTACTTTTTTCCATTGTATCAATATAGTAATTAAAAATATTATTGCATACTATCAATTCAAAATTCCTGTCGACATTGGGTATGGTAAATTCTCCTTTAATATTTTCCGTTAAAGTCAGGTAAGTTATAGTATCATCTACATTATCATCTACTGCTGCTGCATTAGTTTCAACACAAAGTAAGATTTCAATATAATTATCCACTCTCTCTATACCTAGCCTTTCTACTAACTCTTTATAATTTCTACTGATCCCAAATAACTTTATCTCCCCATCCACATACAACTCTCTCTCTAAATATCTCTCATCGTAATGCCATTTCACACTTTCTCTACCATCCCATGCAGCGGGCACTAAATCATCACAAAATTTCAGGGAACAACTCAAAGACCTCATGTCTTCCAATAATAAGGGACTCTTGCCCTTCAACAACAACAGTGAACACCTTGGTTCACGATAAACCCGGGGAAAATTTACCCCCTGCAACCCCTCTACCTGTAAACTCTCTCTACACTCCCTCTTTAACTCATCATCACTCACTAACATTCCATTATTAAACTCTACTTCCCCTAAAACTTCATCAGCACTCTCAATATTCACAACCTTACTCTCTAACACCATATTTTTAATTATATTATCATTTTTCTCACCCCTACTTACCGTATTATATGTTAACTGATCGTCTTTATTTCCGTTTAATTGCTCGGTCTCTTCACCACTTTTTACCCCCATTTTAATCTCATAATTATCATCAACACTATTAATTTTCATTATATCTTTTAAATACTTCATCTACTTTAATCATTCTGCTTTCTAAACTGTCTATTTGCGTATTGCGTCTAATATTCTATCGGTTATTGTTTCAAATTTTTTATCAATTTTTTCAAATTTATCTTTAATTTTGTCACACTTACTATCTATCTTTATCAGCAATTGCATCATTGCCTTTATCTCATCTGTTTTGCTCTCATACCGAGTTGAGATGGGTATTTAACCAACCCATTTGGTTTGGTTGGTTGGGATTGGACTGTATTTAATTCGGCTGATTCGGTGGCACTAGGCTCATCGATCTGACTAATTGGTGTTGAGTGAACGCCCATCTCACTCGTAAATTTGTCGTCAGTCAACCTGACTTCCACGTTATTTGCCATCACAATTTTTTTTTTTTTTTTTTTTTCAAAATACTAATATATATTACACATACTTATTACCTAACAAGGTATTCTATTTACCCATACTACACATGATCACAACATAACCTTATCCTTGTACGTCTATTTTCACGTACCTCAAAAAAGTTTTTATTTTATTTCAAATAACCATTCTGCTCTTCCCAGTAGGCTTGTATTTATATAAATAATTTATATAAACGTCCCTGTTCGGGCGCCACTTGTACACGTACTTACTTTTAAAAATTAATAAATAAACTTTATTTGTTTACTATGCATCTTTAGGCTCTTGTAGACGCCATGTTGTCTATTACCAACTTAAAGTTTTACTCACCAGGGTCCAGGTTTCGAATCAGCGAACGGGAAGCTCAAACTGGTTATTTGAAATTAAACATATTGGTTACTCTCGTACACATCTTATTCTTTTATTACCTCAAAACAATTCAATTGCATTTAAACAAACAACAGAAAAAACTTAGATTCTTTTACAATCCCATCATAAACAAAATATCCCTCTCCCTCTTATTTTGATATTATTCTTTTAACTGAAAAAATACAATGATTACTTATTCGTATATATTTGTATTACCTTGGTTACAATGGACATATTTAAAATAACATAGAAATAGTTATACCCCATTTTTCACAAACCAGCGCCTCTTACTTTTATTACATGATTATTACACACGCCCATCCACTCTCTCACGATACATATTTAAATTTCCCCTATGAGCTCATTTAAATTTTTAAAAAAGGTTTTAAATTTTGAATGGTTTAGAAATATCTCCCTGTTTTGTCACTTATCTGGCAATTTTAGTCCCAAACTGTCCGGTCTCCTCCGGTATTCCTCGTCACTCCGCACATTTTATTTGCTGTCGACGTTTTGTTTTAAATAAAATAATAATTGTTCTGAATTAGTTGATATACAACTTTTTACTTCACCTTTTACATTTTAGATTTGCGGGCCCGCATTTTGGTTTAGTAACTTTTGTTCGTGACCGGCCGGCACAAGGAGTAATTTCAAACTGGCTGAGTTATACTGCGTCAAAACCTGAGAAGAGGGGGGTCACGTGACCACATTTATTGTTTTCTGAATATGTGACAAACCAATTTTCAAGGCGAGGCTAACTATGCATCACATTCCACATGACGTATTTACAGGCTTGGGCGTTATGTAACTGGTGACTTTATCGGTCAAAGTTCGTTTGGCTAAATATAACTGTTGTTTTGCGTCTGGAATGTTGACGTTGACTCCCTTTCAATCGCTGGCTTACTGCGTCTTATAAAATTTTACAATTATTATTTATGTTGTTACCCCAAATATTATTATTTATACCTTTTGATTCCTCTTTCCAAATTATCCCGGGTAGGCCTAAATGTCCTGTTACACCTTTGGTGTAGCACTGGTAGGTTAGTTCTGTCTGTACTGGTCGTTCAGATGGTCTCAGTATATTATTATACTGTTGGTTTGTCAAAACAGTATAACTGCACTGTTTGTAAGTAAGTGAGCTAAATTGATTTTACTTGGGCGCCATATGGAATCGCAAGTTCTTATTCCATAAAAAAGAATTTTTTCTAAGAATAAAAATAAATAAATTTAATTGATGTTAATTTATTTCTTTGATTGAGTAATTAAAATAAATAAATTAATTATTTTCCTTCGGGGTTGTTTATGTATTTAAACTGTTGGCGCTTCACACGTCCAAGATGCCAACTTGATTGTTTGAGTGCCTTGAAAGTGCAGCTCTTTTAATTGAGAAAAATAATTAGTAACTGTTTAATAATTGCTTACAACGTTTGTTAATTAACAATTTACTTGTTTATTGCTCACAACGTACTTACTTTAACTTTATACATTCAAATTAACAATAATAATGGATTACAATCTACCTGGCTTCAATCTCTCCTAACCCAGAAGGTTGGCAATGATTACTCTACTTATTGGTTTGTTTGTTTACAAAATATTTATATCTCAAGGGTGAATTCTTTTAAACTACCGAATAAAATACCTTTGCCTCGAGTTACGATGCTTTACAAGAGTTGAATTTAATATGTTAGACATCTTTAAAATATTTATATTGATTGATGAAATGTTCGTCTAACCTCTACAAAGTTTGAGGTTAATTATGGTTAGCCTAGTACATGAATTATTATATTTGGAATCGTATAATTCCTCTTGGAAAAAAATATAGACAGTGCTTATTACTTATAGTATTAATGTTTTTGCGCTAGTACATGTGTGTATTATTTCTTATACTAGTCACATAATATTCATACACTGTAATCATATATTGCACGGTACTCCCTGTTTTATAATTGCTTTGGATTATTTTTAATTCACTTTACGATAGGGTACACTGATCGTACAGTTCACTTTCACATGAATGAACGATGATTACTTCTTGAAATTAAATACTTGGTTAGGTTCTTCACCTAACCTCGTTCATTTTATTTCGCACAACTAGTAAAATGACCACTACTTGTTGCGATGCACTTTAAAAGGTATTTAACTTCTTCACTGTTGTTGTTTAATATGATTTGATGAAAATTTAGATCTGTAGTCCTGTAGTAGCTGCTGGAATGGAATTTGACAAAATGTTCTTCTCCTCACTCTTACAACCATATATATAGTCAGCTGAAAATCCTGCTAGGCCGCGACAATTAATTTTTGAAGTAATTTTTTGATTGGCTAAAGATGACGTCGTTGATGCGGTCATTCTATTTTTAGCTCTTACATAATTGTTTTTAAGCGTGGGTCTTATTATTGTTGGTGTTACTTGTATCCAATAAGGTGATCTGCTATATTGGAGATTCCCGTTTTTTTATTATTAAAAGCTCTGATATGTTCCATAAATCTCTGTTTGAAATTTCTATATGTTCTACCGATGTGTATGTAGTCACAATGATTACACTTTATTCTGTATATTCCACGCTTAAAATGTTAATTATCTTGTTGATCCATCCTCTTCGTTCACTTTATAAAATATTATTATATATATAAACTTTCACAATATGAACTTACTTTCTTTACACTTTCCCAAACGTTTCGAGGTGATGTTCCTCTTCCTCAGTGGGAGTAAATACTGATTGTCAGTTAACAGAATATTAACTGTTAACTGACAATCAGTATTTACTCCCACTGAGGAAGAGGAACATCACCTCGAAACGTTTGGGAAAGTGTAAAGAAAGTAAGTTCATATTGTGAAAGTTTATATATATAATAATATTTTAAAATCTTACATAATTGTTTTTAAGCGTGGGTCTTATTATTGTTGGTGTTACTTGTATCCATCCAAAATTCACAAAATTTATCATATTTACGTTTATATCTCAGTTATACTAATTACAAATTTGGTTCTATTACTAGCATCGTATTGCTCATTCCTTTCTGGTTATTTTGATATGAATAGAGGCCAGTTTGGATACATCTTTCATTAATAAAATCTATCTTAATGAAAGCCTATCTTAAATATTGCATTGCTTTCATATGTCTTCTGCTACATTTTGCAGATTCTATTTTAATATTTTTTAACATTGATTCAACTCTCCTTAATTTCTATTTTGAACACAATCATCTTATTGAAATTAACATATTATTATTTAAAATTGCTGCATCCAGCTGAACATTAACAATCATTATAACATATTTGTTTATTATTATTTAATGGCTTCCTAACTTCATTATTACTTATTCAACATTATTCTTACTTCCTACACTTATCATACTAGACATTGTATGGTGACTTACACCTTTTTCATTATTATTATATTCATGTTGTCCTCTACCTTGAAGGGTCTCTTTATGATACATTTTTATGATTTTCATAATCTGTTTGGTCATCATTGGTTTGTCTATCATTTCAAATTTCTTTTCATTCTGGACTCCACATAAGTAGTTGAGTCATTATTCTGAGTTTTTATCATATTATTTATTATTCATTGAGTCATCTTAACTCATCTTATGCCAGTCCCTTAGTTTACACTTTTATAACATTTTAAAATACGAGACGTGTCCAGAAAGTAAAGATACAAAGGTCGTAATTGGTCTAAAAATATTTATTTACAAATCATTACCTGGCAGTTACATAAATACATATATCTTTATTTCTCTACATAATTACCGCCATTATCCAAGCACCTATTAAGTCTGGGAACCAGCTTTTGTATCCCCATGTCATAGAAGTCTGCCCCCAACCCTTTGAACCATGTCATGACCTCTTCTTTTACCTCGTCATCGTCATCGAACTTTTTTCCGGACAGATATTGTTTCAGGTGAAGGAACAAGTGAAAATCACTGGGCGCGAGGTCCGGGCTATGCGGCGGGTGATCCAAAACATCCCATTTCCAACTGCCGAGCAGCGCAGAGGTCACGCGTGCAGTTGGAAATTGGATGTTTTGGACCACCCGCCGCATAGCCCGGACCTCGCGCCCAGTGATTTTCACTTGTTCCTTCACCTGAAATAATATCTGGACAGAAAAAAGTTCCGGCCAGAACTAAATAAGTACATGTATACAAAATATTTAATCTTAGAAAGTTTAACACCAGTTCTATGGTGATATATTTGTTAACATAAAATGAAATTAACATCAGTTAATTGATATTCTCTTAAAACAATTGCTTCACCTGCTACATACAAAAAACAACATAAATACCATGATAATAAAACAACATGATAAAACATAATAACATGCACATTTTTATAAAATAAATTACGCACTAATTAATTAGTCTCCTCTCAGTTAATTCATTAATTATTCTAAAACTGTCTATGTTATGTTTCACATTACTTGTCACTATGTTTATAGTTTACCCTTTTCACTGAACACTTAATAGTTTGTATTTATAAACATTTTTATTTTGTCTTTTACCTTGTACCCTTATTTGGGGATTATTTATTCATTTAATAATGGTTTACTTTTCTGACCTTTTATTACTACGGACAATTTTTTTTTCTGGCCAGAATTAGAAAGGTATCGTCTACATAACGTGCATAAAATGTTCAATGTGCATATAATTTTCAATGGTACTGTACGACAGATCGAAAACCTAAAACATTATATGAATAGTATTAATAAAAACATTCAATTCACGCTGGAAACCGAAGTGGATAATAAATTAAATTTTTTAGATTTATCTGTCATTAAACACATAGATAAATTGAAATTTAATATTTATAGAAAACCGACCACCACTGATGTGACAATACATGCTGACTCTTGTCATTACTTTTCGCAAAAGTTGGCAGCTTATAATTACTTTGTCCGCAGATTGTTGGCAGTACCTCTCAGTGATGATGATTACCGTGAGGAGTTGAATACCATTAAACATATAGCCTTAGCTAATGGTTACAAAAACACGTTAATTGATAATCTCATCAAGATACATAAAATTCGAAAATCCAAGCCCCCAATAGATAAGGATACAAAAATAACATTTATTTCTACCACATACACAAATATAATGCCAAAGATTCTAACTTCCACATTTAATAAATTGAATATTACCGCTACCTTCAAAACAAACAATAGTCTATTAAAAATACTACGTTATAGAAAACCCATACCTTTAGAAAATAAATCCGGCATATATAAATTATCATGTAACGACTGCAACAGTTTTTACATTGGTCAAACGGTGAGAGGTTTCCTTAAATGATTTAAAGAGCACACACCAAAACGTCACCTAAATAATCTCACTTTGTTAAATAATATCAAGTCCAACTTTGCCCGCCACGTAATCTTACACAATCATAATTATACCGATTTCAAATCTAATTTGATACCCCTACATCTGTGCAACAAAGGCCGTTACATGGACGCAATAGAAGAGTTCAAAATATACAAAGCATATAATAACATAAACAGCCGAGACTTCATATTGAATGACCACTTAAATTTTAAATACAACCCGCTATACGATACAGCATTGAACCTGCTTAGGCGTAATCACTCAGATAATAATTCAGTGTCCGATCGGCTTCGCGGTGGTGCGCACCAGTTAGAAAGCGAGTGAGTTACATTAGTTGACAATTATGTGTAACATGTGATTTTAACTGTTAACGACCTCAATAGAGTGATTTAATCTGATGATGGAGCAGATGTTCCGAAACACGTCATTTTAATCGACGTAACGATGTCACACGACGGATACAAGGTGATTTATTTATTAATCTATTTTTTCATAAATAGATTTCACAGATTTAACATCAGTTGATTCATTTTTCCTGGACCAGTGTTCAGGTGGCGCCCAGATTTAGCATAAGTTTGTGTTATTTATTACAGGAATCAAGGTCAGTATAATTAAACATAAAAATAAAATAATCCAATTAAAACCCCAAAGCTAGGTATCCCTTAAACTCCCTTGGTTGTGAGTTGATTCTTCCCACAGGACATTTAACACCTGTGGTTGAAGGCAGCAAGTGCCATAATTCATAAAAGAATAAATATTAAAACTTTTTTATAATATAAAGAGTCCCCCCTTTTCATAATAAACGAACTAAAATATTACAATATATATATATATTGTTACAAATCCGCTGTCCGTCTATTTCGTAAACGTGTCAGAGTGTAATTTGGTGTGTTGTGTCTTCCCAATCCGTCGTCGCTCGGTAACGTAACTTACGTTGATTGAGTCCGTTGTGAACGTACGAATAACCAGGTATCACAGTCCTTACCTGAGGTTCACTAGGGGTGTATAAATCCCGGGTGGCGCCAAATTGTTTATTTTAAACAATTAAAATATTTAGTATTATCGGCGAGTCTGCTCAGGCGGTGGGGAGAATTCAAACTTGTTCCCGCCGCTTATCGATTTTTACAATCAAGCCAGCAGTTTGCTGTGTTTACTGCTTGAGCGCTTGCCACCAATTCATAGCTGTTCGCTGCAATGTACAACATTTATAATACACTTTCCTAATGAAAATAAAACACATTGGTTACACACAGTATTGGTTTATTAGTTAATGGTTATTACTTATTCAGTGACACAGGTTATATTTGGTTTGTTATATTATTTTGCACTGGCAATTAATCTAAGATAATTTTCTCTGGGTTTAGATGAATCGATTCTGAACATAACAGATACACCATAATGGCGTCTGCCGAAGTAGTATACAAATATTTTCGTTCGATCGTCTGGATTCTTGAGATTATGATAAAAGGATTAGATGCAATTACAATAATAAAAATACACAACCTTACAATATTTCTACTTAAATATTATAACGTGTAGCTATAATTTGTTTTTTGGAGTGTAGTGAAAGTGTTTCAAAGGTTCGTAAACTAACAATAGGTTAATTTTATAAGTTGACAAATTTTCAGTGTCTTAGTTTTTTATTTAATCTTTGAAAGAGAATAAATTCAGTTTAGTGATATTTCATAGTATAGTGAGAAATATTTAAAGTGCGTTTTTTCGGAAATTTGGGTAATTTAAATGATACTTAACAACTTAGTAGACTGGGGGCAAGCAGTTGGTCTGGTAAAAAGGACTGGAGTAATTAAATCGTATTCAATTTTCAATTGTTTGGGCTTCTGGCATCTTTTTCAATTTAATCGGAGTAATTTATTTACTTCTTTTGGATTTAAATGGCCTTCGACATCAGTTAATTGGTTTCAGTCATCGTCTGCTTCCTTCTCGTTCATTTGTGGTAATTTGGTTTACTTTTATAACATTTTAAATTAAATATTTGGTTGTTCAAAATTTGGCTTCTGTTTTCCAAGAGCGTCACTTTACGAGTAACGATATTCAACAGTAAATCCGTACCTAACGGCAGTTGCTATGGTTACTAATTAAATCTCATTGGTTAATCTGGCAAAAATCCATTGTTATCAAAATTTGAATTCTTTTCAAAATCCTTGTATATCTTCTGATTGCTTTCATTCCGTTATCTTCCTTCCTAAGTATTAATTATTATCACTGTTATTTGTATTTTCTTCCAAAGATTATTTTGGTATCCCACAAGATTGGGTTATTTCATGTTTTATAATTTTACAATTATTTTAATATTTCCTAATTACATTTCTCTTTTAATTTAAATCCTTATTCTAATATTTTGCTTTTAATAAGATTTACAATTTATCCTTGGTTGATTATTCACCTTGGATTTGTTAATAACTTGGTTATTTTCATACAATTTGTATTTGTTGGTGTTTGACAGTTAGGTCTTTCTTAAGCCTAAGTAGCCATTACTGATTTTTACTTATTTCATATACATTACATCTCATTTTAGCCTAATGCTTTATTTTGTTCTTATAACTGGTTTTGTTACCTATTGATGTGTTTTGGTTCTGTTTTTGTGTTATTTGTATGTTACTACTATTTTATACATCATGTATTGCTAATTATTTACTAACTGGTTTTCTCATTTTCTAAGTCATACATTTCTTTCCTTTCTTACTTATTTACTCCGCCAATGTCAACAAGATGGCTATTATTTACTATTTTCTATCACATAAAATACAACATTTAGGTCTATGGTTGGTATAATTACCACAGCCATATCCTATTCATAAGTTTGCTTAAACAATTATTTAACAATCATTATGTAACATCGGTGTACAATTCATTACATTTTATTTTATTTTTTTGGTGATAAACAACCTCACCTCTTTTGAACTTACTTCAATAATCATCCCTTATAACATGGGTGTTTATTGACAGTTTTAAACTTCTTATTTTATAAATACTCTTTGCCTTCACTCCATAGTAACACTATCTGATTACTCTTTCATGGGATTCTCACTTTTAAATACTATTATATACTTTTAAACTTTACAATAAGATTCTTTTCTAATCAATACAGTTAACATCACTCTTCAGTGTTCATTACTACTTAATTTGTGGTTTATTTTAAATACTATTCTTAACACCTTTCTTAAATATTATTTTTGTTCACTTATTTTTTAAACACCTTTAGTGTTTGTTAATTTTTTACTAAGTGTTTATCTTAGCTTTCACTATTTTTCCTATTGCTATCATTGACAATATTTTTATTTACTCATCACCTTCACTTTTAAATTATCTTGTGTTTATTATAATTTATTTAGTGTTTTTTCTCTATCATTTTACTTAGGGTTTTTTCACTTTCACTATGGGCACTTCTTAAACTTTTTATTTAAGTGTTTATTAGTGGGTAATCCCTATCATTACTTTTCATTGTCACTTAGTTATTTTCAGTTTATTTCTCACTATCTCTCTCTTTCTTTACACATATTATTTATACTTATTAAGTTCATGTCTTTATCTATTTCTTACTTACATATACTTCTAATTCTTGGGTTAGTGTATTTTTACTTATCGGGTTTTATCAATTACTAGCGAGTACCCGGCATGCGTTGCAATGCCACTCAAAGAAAGAAAGTGTTTGTATATATATAATATATAAAGACTTCGTTCGCGTGGTCTTCAATTTAATGCGATAATATATTTAGAACAGAATCTATTCCATTGGGTTGCCATAGTAACCAGATCTAATAAGTTAGTTTTTTAAGACTCCAAAGGACCCCCCAGAGGATCGTATCGAAAAAAAACACCTGTCCTATGTTGGTTCTCCCGTTGCGTAAAATATTTGTGCCAAGTTTGGTTGAAATCGGTCCAGTGGTTTAGGAGGAGATGTGGAAGACCCCAAAGAACCCCCAAAAGAACCCCATTGAAAAAACACCTGTCCTATGTTGGTTCTCCCTTTGCGTAAAATATTTGTGCCAAGTTTGGTTGAAATCGGTCCAGTGGTTTAGGAGGAGATGTGGAAGACCCCAAAGGACCCCCGAAGGATCATATCGAAAAAACACATATCCTATGTTGGTTCTCCCGTTGCGTAAAATATTTGTGCCAAGTTTGGTTGAAATCGGTCCAGTGGTTTAGGAGGAGATGTGGAAGACCCCTAAGGACCCCGTGGAAAAAAAAAACCTATCCTATGTTGGTTCTCCCGTTGCGTAAAATATTTGTGCCAAGTTTGGTTGAAATCGGTCCAGTGGTTTAGGAGAAGATGTGGAAGACCCCAAAGGACCCCATCGAAAAAAACACCTACCCTATGTTGGTTCTCCCGTTGCATAAAATATTTGTGCCAAGTTTGGTTGAAATCGGTCCAGTGGTTTAGGAGGAGATGTGGAAGACCCCAAGAACCCCCCAAAGGGCCCCATTGAAAAAAATTCATAAACCTTCGCGGGCGTGCGCACAACAACTCACCGAAGTTTCATCGCAATCGGATGAATGGTATAGGAACGCATACGGGACAAAGAAAGAAACAAACATTCATTTTTATAGATATAGATTAATTACATTTGTCACTTATTCAGTACTAACATTTATCTTTTATATTGGTTCTTTACCGGTTTCATTTCCCTTATTATATTTGATTACATTATTTCTCCCTTCTCTGTTCTCTACCACTTGTCTGTTTTCTCGCCTTGTTTCATTTTATTTCATTTTTCTTCTCCTTCACTTCACATCTTGTTTCCTTTTATTTTGGTTCTTATCTGGCCAATCTCTGGGGTTGGGTCAAAGTCGTTTGTCTGTCAGTCTAGTCTGTGAGTTTCTTTAATAATCACTTTTAGTTTATCATTCTTCCTCCTTCTTTCTTAATAACATTTTATATTTTTATTCTCTTCATGATTTATTTATTAAAATATATTACTTTTTACCATTTCTTACATACTTATAGTTATCAAATATGATCTGATTTTGGCGATGTTATAATATATATATATATATTCAAACACTTTTTGGTACAGTCTGTTTCTTGATGGACATAATATATTTAATATTTATAAAGAAATTACCTCAAGATATATTTTTTTCCTTATTAGGAACATGTTTCGAGAACATGTGTTCTCATCCTCAGCCTTCGTGATTTTGCATCTGGTGAAGTACTTGTGTGTTGGCTTGTCGTTATTGTGGTTTCTTGTTGGTCTCTGGTACTTTAAAGTGGTATTATTGTGTGTGATTGTGGTGTATGTATTAGTATTTTGTGTAGAAATAAAATAGTGAAGTGAATAACATTAATGTGAAAAACAACAATTAATTAACAAAATAATAAATACCGGTATATATCAAATTATCTCCCACATAAACAAACATTAACATGTACTCAAACAACATAACCAAACTTCCTTACCAAATTATTAAATAAATACCAAACACGAAAGAAACAACTAATGAACACAAACATGAATATATACTTCAATAGACAATGCCAAAAACACCAATTAACACCTAATTACATTAACATAAACACAAACAACAAAAATATGACTGCACAAAAAACAATAAAAAAGGCACAAAAATTATGGATACAAAATGAAATTAATCAAATTATACAGTAAGAAAAACAACATAACACTAGACATATAAATTACACTTAGTACTAACAAGTATATTACATCCAATTACATGGAATAATAAATACAATGACATAGAAAGTAAAATAAAATTTGAAAAATACAAAAAGACAAATACAATAAACAAAAACTCAACACATTAAAACAACACAACAAAAATCAAGAACAAAAAACAAAAACAAATACACATTTTATCTTCGAACCATTAATCTAAGCAACGCAGAATGTAACACAAAAGAAACAGAATATTTAAACAATACAGTATATCAAAAACTAACCTAAATCAAAACACAAACAAAAACCTAGAAAATTTAATAGTAGAAACAGAATTTACCATTAACCTAATACAAGACAATATACAAGAAGAAAAACGAACAGAAGCAACACATAATTAAAAAAATAATCACAAGTGAAATAAAAAACAAATCTAAAGAAAAGCAGGATAATAAAACATTAAAAGAAATTAAAAATAAAGTTAATAACAACAATTTAGTCATAACTAAACCAGACAAAAGCCAGGCAACAGTAATTATTGACAAAACAGACTACATCAGAAAAACTGAAGTCTTCATTAACAATAATGATTGCATATAATTAAATAAAGACCCAACAGAAAAATATCTTAAACAAACAATAAAACTAATAAAAACAGCTAAAAACATCTTTAACAATAAAAATACAGACACATATATAAATAATAATCCAAAACCACCTAAAATGAATAGCCTAATAATAATACACACATTAAACAACACAATACGACCATTAATCAACTTCAAAAAAGCACCTACATACAAAATAGCAAAAATAATAGCAAAAAAACTAAAAAGTAACCATCTAACAAATAATTATCATAACATAAAAAATACGTACGAATTAATAGACAAACTAAAGGTAATAAATATAGATGCAAACATATTTTTCACATCATATGACATCACAAATATGTACACCAACATTCCAATTGATGAAACAATAGACATAATAATAAACAAACTTAAAGAACAAAATGAAGACACACAATATATAACTGAAATAAAAAATAGCCTCCAACTAATACTAAAACAAAATTACTTTAAATTCAATAGCAAAATTTATCAACATCAAGAAAGATTGGCAATGGGATCTCCATTATCTAGCATAATAGCAGAAATATTCTTACAACACCAAAATATTCTCGTATAGACACCAAAATACAAAATATTATAGTTGTCTTGATTATTCATCTCTTCTTTCACAGCACTAACACTTAACTAAAAATGAACTTTTTCATGTGAAAACTTACTGATTTTATTGGACGCGTTTCGGCTTAGTATCCGCCTTCTTCAGCTTTGGTAACATACTGCCAGCATTTTGTAACGGTTGTGTGGAAGGTGAAGTGGGGGTGGTGTGTGGAGGAAGGGGATTGGCGCGGGGATTCAAATTACTGTTTGTTTTCTGTATAATTGTGTCAAAAAGTGTATGTGATTTATATTGTAATTGATCGTTGAGTATGTTGTTTGGTTGTGTTGTGTGGTGTTTATATATTTCGTATTGTTCAGTTGTGTTGAGTTTTTGACCTTTGGGTATGTAATGTAAAATTTCAAGATTAGTGTCTATGTTGGTGTAACTGTGGTTTTCTGTGTGTATGTGTGTGGCAAATGCGGAGTGTATATTGTTGTTGGTTAAAGCTTCTAAGTGTTCAGAATAACGGGATGAAAAAGATCTTCCCGTCTGGCCTATGTAGAAACTATTGCAGTCATTACAATTTAATTTGTACACACCTGTTTTGTTATATTTGTCTATGTCTGTGTTTGTATTATTGATGTGTTTTTTGATGGTATTGGTTGTTCTGAATGCTATTTTGTATTTGTGTTTTCTGAATGTATTGGCGATTTTGTGTGTGTATGAGTTGTGGTATGTGAGTGTGATGTATTTATTGTGTTGTGTGTTGATGGTATTTAGTGTTTTGTTGTTTTTGTTTTTGATGCGTTTGTGTAGTATGTTTATTAAATTGGGGTTATAACCGTTTTTGATTGCTATGTATTTTATTGTGTTGAGTTCGTCGGTGTAATCTTGTTTATTTAAGGGTATTTTAGTTAGTCTATGGAGCATATGGTTGAAGGCCGCATGTTTATGTTGTGTTGGGTGGTTTGATGTGTTGTGTATAACCATGTCGGTTGTGGTTGGTTTCCTGTATATTTTGTACGTGTGTGTATTGTTAGTTTTGTTAATTGTTAGGTCTAGAAAATTTATACTATTGTTTTGTTCAGTTTCCAGTGTAAATTTTAATTTGTGGTGTATAGTGTTTATGTATTTGTGGAAGTTTTCAACTTGTCTTGTGTTGCCTTTGAATAAAAGTAATATATCATCTACATACCTGTGCCAGTATATAATTTTGTTAGTGTATTTGTTGTTTATTATGTGGTTCTGTTCAATGTTGTGTATATATATTTCTGCTAGTATTCCTGATATGGGGGATCCCATCAAATATTATATCCACAAAATATTATAAATTCCTTTGATCCAAATGGCATTTGGGTAAGATATGTAGATGATGGGCTATACGTATCAAGTAACAAAAACACAAATGCAGATAACATATTAAAACAAATCAATAACATACATCCAAAAATACAATTTACAGAAGAAAAAGAAAATCATAACAAAATCAACTATTTTAGACATAACCATCACAAGATACAATAACCACCTACAATATGGAATATACAGAAAACCAACTTCCACTAACATCATTATACCTAACCATTCTGACCACCCACCTGTAACTGTACAAACAATTTTTACAAACACCCAGAAGAATATTACAGTAGAAGCCCGATATAGCGCGGTCCGATATACCGCGGATTCGGATATAACGCGGTGAAGAGTATGTCGCCCGTTATTAGCGAAAATTCTTACTTGTAGAGAGTGAGTAAATTATGAATTGTTTATCGTGACTTCCGTAGCCACAACATTGGAATGCGTTGCGTTTATTGTAAACAAAGGCTTGTTGTTGGAAACGGCGTTGTAAACAACAGCCAGAATTGCCAGTTCAAGTGTACCTGTAGACATAAACAATTGCCCGAGCTATTTACAGTCTCTACGTTTCTAAGAATTCATGCCAAGGCAAGCAGCCAACTAAATCCCTTCTCTCCCTCATATTACAGTACAGTATAAGATCATACTCTGATATTATCTTAGCAAAGTGTATAGTCTTTGTCATAAATTCGCATAGTGTAGAGTTTTGTGATGTCGCAGAAAAGAAAAGCATATTCTGTGAGTGATAAACTCAAAATAATTGATCGTGTGAAGAACGGAGAGTCAAAGGCAAGTTTATCACGTGAGTGTATATCATCCCAGAAGGAACAATTAGAGGGTGGATGAAGGAAGAAGATAAACTTAAAAGTTTTGTGAACACAGTTGAAAGTGAAGTGGGGTTGCAAAGAAAAAAGACTAAAGTAGGTAAGGATAGTGAACTAGATGAGTGTCTGTACAGGTGGTTTTTAATAAAACGAAGTGAAGGTGTGCCACTGTCAGGACCAGTTATTAGAGCTCAAGCTGTGAAATTCCATAGTGATTTACATGGCAACAGTGACTTTAATGCATCTGATGGGTGGTTTTCGCGATGAAAATCTCGTCATGGTATAAGCCAGATAAGCATTGAAGGGGAAGCGCGATCATGTGACAGTGAAACTGCAGCACTTTTTCCTCAGGCATTAAACAAAGTAATGATCGATAACGATTTAAATGACCATCAAGTGTATAACTGTGATGAAACTGCTCTGTATTTTCGAATGCTTCCTACCAGAACTCTGGATGTGAATAATTCAATAAATAAATCTGGATTAAAAATAAATAAGGATAGAGTTACCCTCCTGTTTGCCACAAATAAATCAGGCAGCCACAAAGTTAAACCTCTCTGTATAGGGAAAAGCCGAAATCCTAGATGCTTTCAACATGTTAACATGACGTCATTACCCATCACATATCGTAATACAAAAAATGCTTGGATGACAAGTGATATTTTGGTAAATGGTTCCATGAAGAATTTGTTCCATCTGTGAGAAGCCACCTGCGGTCACTCAACCTCGAAGAAAAAGCTGTACTGACCCTTGACCACTGTCCAGCACATCCACCTGCTGATATGCTACAGTCAAGAGATGGGAAAATCGGAGTCATGTTCTTGCCGAAAAACACTACAGCACTGATCCAGCCATTAGATCAAGGCATCATAAAAGCATTTAAAGCGCATTACCGCCGTGAACTTCTGAGTGCTATAGTGAATTCTGATGAGGAAATGGAAATTTACCTTAAGTCAATAAACCTGAAAACAGTTGCGTATTCAATAGGTCTTGCATGGGAAAGTATTAGTACGGCTACGTTTCAGAATTGCTGGAAGAAATGTTCCTTTGAACAAAACATCGCCGATAGAAATTGCTCTGTTGCCGGATTCACTAATAGTGATGTACAGTCTGCGAGTAGTGCTCTGCATTGCAACTTCACTCTAGATGACTTGAATGACTGGGCAGAAGTTGACAACGGTGAGCCTGTTACAGAATGTATAGGAGATAAAGATATCATCGATGCAGTCCGAAATGCAAATTGCGAAGAAAAAGAAGACGATGACGATGATGGAAATGAAAATGGGGTGGAAGTGAAAGAAGTTATTCCAAATGTTAGTGAAGAGATAATACACATAAACAAAGTAATTTCGTGGATGGAGAGGCAAAGTGAATCTAATAATGTTCATCTGCTGGGCCTCGCGTTTATAAAACAATATGCAGAAAAGAAACGCTGTGCATTATCCCGTCAAACAACAATTACGGACTTTTTTAAAACCAACAATTAGGCCTACAGTAGGTCGAGTGAGCAATGTATAAATAGTGTATTTTATATTCCATTGGATTAAAATAGATTAAAATACGTATTGGATTAAAATACAGTTTTCTTATTTTTTATATCTACATTTGGTGACGTATTTTACGTACAGTATATAGTAGTGCATTATGCTGTAGCCTTTTTCCCGGTCCTCCCTCCCTATCATTTGTCACTGTACAGGTCACCTTCCGATATACCGCGGGGGAAAGTATGTCACCCGACAGCCGTGCTATATCGGGCTTCTACTGTACTTACTTATGCGATCTTTTTACGCACTTACCTTAATAACCAAACAGAATATTCCAAACTAGTTCAAGGTCGTCACGATGTTAATAGGTTAAATATCGAAACCATAATACTCTTCCCCTTAAATAATTTGTAACGGGGCAAAAAGGGGTATTATATTTTACTGTAATTTTATTCTGTTTTATTCACTTTATACGGGCCCAAAACAACGAGTCACCTACATAAAACGGTTCAGTGCATTGGAAGACGGCGTGGTCAACAACGGTTTAATTCACAGAATTCCAGGGCACACATGCCTGTGCTTTCCGTTGGGGAGAAGAATAAAAAACTTTGTAACTAACAACCAGCCACGATGGAATGCAGCAGGTATGCAATAACGCAATACAATTCTAAGAACTGTAGTACTGTGCGACGCGCGCAAACACCAGCAGGCGCGCAACCGACGCCGAGAAGCTAAAACAACATGGCTTGAAGGTGATATTTTCCCAACATGTGCTCCTGTGCTGGCAGAAACATGATGAGAAATCCCGCCCATTTGTGTGACGTGCAGCGAGGCAGTGAGATTTCGTCGACATCCAACCTACAGGAGTTGCACTTGTTGAATGTACGGTGACCGGGACTTTAGCACCAGAAGGCATTGATATCCGTCTTGTTCAAAAAAGTTGAGAAGTGGGGTTTTCTGTTAACCCTCGTGGTAGTGCTCAACCAACGCTTCGTCTGACCAGGCGAACTACCAAACGTGGAGTCTCAATAAACTTTAAAATATTAATTAGAAAAGTTATCCGGAGTAAAATGAAGCCGTAAAATAAATAAGTGAGTGTAGTGGTTGACAAAGGAGAAGAAAATATGTAATAATAAACTTTCTGGGACACCGTAAAAGGGACTTGGAGTGAGATGTGCGACGCGTTCGGGGAGGACGTCACCAAAATACGTAACAGTATAAAATTAAATTATTTTTTTTTATGAGATCTCTAAAACAAGTAAATGGGGTTGGGGTAAATTGATGGAATGAGAGTAGACTGTGCAGCAATCTGGGTCGCCTTGAATTAATTAATCCATAGTACAATGTAGAGATAAGTAATAGGTTAAAAATGTTAAAATTGTTGCTGGAAAAAAGGGGCTTCACCTCAATATCGAATACAGTTTAATTGATGGAGTTATGATTGGAATTATAATAATAAATTCATTACTTTGTTTTATGTAATAAAAGAGCGAATAATCATTTCAAATACCTTATTTCATTTGCTGCACTGATAAGTTCGTCGTACGAAATGGGTTAAGTCCCACACTAGAGATTCGGCCAGATCACAAGAATTAAAAGGTAGGTGGGAGTTTCAAATTTTAATTAATATAATAAAGAAATAATAGAGTTACAATGGTGCCGTGACCAGGATTTGTATTGTAACAAGTATGTGAGGTAAGCAATATATGTATGTAGTAGAAATTGATTTTAATAATAATAATAATATTTTGACAGATTAAATAATGAGGAGAGTAATTTTGAAGATGATGAGAAATGAATTACGATTGTGTTGAAGTAAGGTAATTAAAATATGTTGTGTTTTTAATAATTGATTGAAGTAAATAATTTGAGATGATTAAATATTTTTTGTTGGATTTAAAATGTTATACAATTGAGTTGTGGTAATGAAGTTAAATTATTTTATGAGATTTCAATTTGATAACAATTAATAAATAAATAAATGTTGAATTGTTTAGTTTGTGGAATAACATGATTGTTAAAATAAATAGGTTAATAATAAATTGGAGAATTTTGAGGAAACTAATTGCAGCAAAGAATAAATAATTAAATGATGATATATAAAGGAGTTGATGAAGATTTCAGATTGTAATGTTTATAATTTTCTATAAAAATTATTTAAATGAGAATTGTTTAGTAATGTAAAAATGTCAATGTTCAAGGTAAATGTGTATTATGTTATCATACAAGATATATGGGTAATTTTGGGGGGGTTGTGTGGTGTTGATAGAAGTGACACAATTATGGAATGTAGAGACTGCAACTGTAGAAGGACATTAAGTTTAGCTATAAGTAGGCTAGTACAGTGGTGGCATGAGCCACTGGAGGTAGCAGTAAGTGTTGGGGAGTGACAGAGAGTGTTACCTCCATCGGAGGCCAAACTGGCGTAAAATACACTGCACAACTTTTATATAATTTTATATTATATGTTGATTTGTTGCCGTGCAGTGTGTGATAAAACGAAGTCAAGCATGCCTGAATTTAAAGTTGATTTCCCCGCCTTTTCGGGCGATTACTGCCTTACCAGCACTAATCGTGGTTTTGGACGGCGGCCAGCTATGGCCAACAATTGTAAACCTGACCATAGCTGTGCTTGAAATTGGTGTAAATTTGAAATTAATGGGGGGTGACTTTAGGGGAAATCTCCGGAACTATGGAACAGCGGCTGCCACTCTGTTCACGTGGGAACAGCTAACCAGGTGGTAGACCCGCATTAAGGGCTTGTAAATATGAAACAATAGATATTATATCTAATTAATTTTAAAAAATGTAAGGCCGAAGCAAGGACACGGAGATGCCAAAATTCCTTCACCAATGCCATCCTTGTGGAAGCAGCTGAATGCCACAGTTCAGTGGGGGTACAATAGTGTGTGTGGCCAGGAGGTTGCTCAGGGGAGTAACGAATGTAAAAATTTGTTTTTATAACTAAATGACACTGACCAGCCAATTCGCTCTTTGACTTGAGAAGTGGTTACTGTAGACGACTGACACGTATTATACTCTGTGTTATGTTCTATAAATAACGTTACTGAGTTTGAAGAATAATTCCAATATATAAGGTGTTTATGATATTTTATTTTGTTTGTGATGTTGGAGTGTGTCATTGTGGTTATTCTGTTAGTGTATAAGAATTATGAGTATATACCATGTATTTTGTATTGTATAACTTTCTGTAGTGTAGGTAAGTCAAGGTCATTTACCTGACACAGAGAAATCAGCTGATGGTTGATGTTGTAAACAAGACCTGTTTCTAGCATTTGATTAATGCATTTTCGTCGTTTAATTGACTTGAATAATTTTAAATGTCTTTGAACATTGAGAAAAGTATATTTTAATAAATTTAAGTTTTTGAAAAAAAAAGTATTGATTACTTTACATTTTTCATAGTATATGGTGTTGTAATTCAGATAATATGCAATGGAACTTGGGATTTAATGAGTAGTTCAGATTATTAAAGTTTGATTTATTTGCTTTGTTTTTTTTTTTTGGTTTGAAAAACATAACGTCAGTTGGAGAAAAGAAATGAGAATTTAAAAGATAAAAGATTTTTATAAATTTTGAATATGTAGTCTGTTTATAATAGAATAATATGAATATGTGTACGCGCCCAGTGTTGCTGAAGGCGACCCAGTATGCACGAAAAGGGGGAACATATCGGTTGAGGATCTGGCATGGTATAAGACCAAGGGTTTGGATTTTGTGGGGTGGAATGTTAGAAGGTTAGGTGCACTGTGGTGCATGTCTGTTCGGTTCTATGGTGTTGGGATCTCGTAAAGAGAAGTCCAGTAATATCGTTCAGGTGCAGCCATAGTCGCCGAGCCAGGGGGGTAGGTTACCCATGATGTGTTAAGAAAATGGGGGGTTGTTGGCACCATATCCTCTCCAATCCTCTTAGGGGTTTAGCAATGAGATTTCTTCTGTTTCGGCAGAAGATCTCTCATTGGGGGGGGGGGGGGTATTGTAACAGGGCAAAAAGGGGTATTATATTTTATTGTAATTTTATTGTTTTATTCACTTTATACGGGCCCAAAACAGCGAGTCACCTACATAAAACGGTTCAGTGCATTGGAAGACGGCGTGGTCAACAACGGTTTAATTCACAGAATTCCAGGGCGCACATGCCTGTGCTTTCCGTTGGGGAGAAGAATAAAAAAATTTGTAACTAACAACCAGCCACGATGGAATGCGGCAGGTATGCAACAACGCAATACAATTCTAAGAACTGTAGTACTGTGCGACGCGCGCAAACACCAGGCACGCAACCAACGCCGAGAAGCTAAAACAACATGGCTTGAAGGTGATATTTTCCCAACATGTCTCCTGTGCTGGCGGAAACATGATGAGAAATCCCGCCCATTTGTGTAACGTGCAGCGAGGCAGTGAGATTTCGTCGACACCCAACCCACGGGAGTTGCACTTGTTGAATGTACGGTGACCGGGACTTTAGCACCAGAAGGCATTGATATCCGACTTGTTCAAAAAAGTTGAGAAGTGGGTTTTCTGTTAACCCTCGTGGTAGTGCTCAACCAATGCTTCGTCTGACCAGGCGAACTACCAAACGTGGAGTCTCAATAAACTTTAAAATATTAATTAGAAAAGTTATCCGGAGTAAAATGAAGCCGTAAAATAAATAAGTGAGTGTAGTGGTTGACAAAGGAGAAGAAAATATGGAATAATAAACTTTCTGGGACACCGTAAAAGGGACTTGGAGTGAGACGTGCCACGCGTTCGGGGAGGACGTCACCAAAATACGTAACAGTATAAAATTAATTATTTTTTTTTATGAGATCTCTAAAACAAGTAAATGGGGTTGGGGTAAATTGATGGAATGAGAGTAGACTGTGCAGCAATCTGGGTCGCCTTGAATTAATTAATCCATAGTACAATGTAGAGATAAGTAATAGGTTAAAAATGTTAAAATTGTTGCTGGAAAAAAGGGGCTTCATCTCAATATCTAATACAGTTTAATTGTTGGAGTTATGATTGGAATTATAATAATAAATTCATTACTTTGTTTTATGTAATAAAAGAGGGAATAATCATTTCAAATACCTTATTTCATTTGCTGCACTGATAAGTTCGTCGTACGAAATGGGTTAAGTCCCACACTAGAGATTCGGCCAGATCACAAGAATTAAAAGGTAGGTGGGAGTTTCAAATTTTAATTAATATAATAAAGAAATAATAGAGTTACAAATTTAGCTAATTTAATTTATTCCCTTAATTCAAAATCTCACAGGTTCGATTAGGCGAGCTTTTCAGCACAGAAAATCAGGTTAGGTTTTGGCGCAATAACTACTCTAACACATGGTTACAGTATCACAAAAAACTATTTTATTTTCATTTGTAGCAAATCAAAATAATTACCATATTCACTTTTTGCTAACAAATTACTGAATGCTGAGTACACATAAAAATCATTTAGATAAAATTATAAAGAACTAATTCTACTTGTGCAAACCAGTACTTCGCATTCTCTCAAGCTCTCTCTCTCTCCCTCTCTCTCTCTTTATACCCCCCCTTTAATTTTGAGATCTCATTACTTTTTATGAATTTTGCATTTTAGAAAAAGGTAAACTGATGTAAAAATTGTTTGTACAGTTACACACCACAACATACAATGGCAGCATTATATTCACTATTTAACAGAATGTACAAAATACTGTGCCGGTGTTTGCCTAACCCGGCGATCGAAGGTTTTATAAATTTTGTGTAACATAAACGCGAGTACAAATGTCGTTTAGTACGCCGATATTTAGACGGCACTGTTGAATCTGCCTGCGCCATCTCGCGGTGGAATTTTGCTGTTGGTTGTATTGTGAGTGCACGGGCAGTCCGACTGCAGCTCTCACAAGGGAATCAACAGGCTTTCCGACCTGGACAGACATTATTGCGTAGTTTCTTCTACACTAATGGCAAGCTAGATTTACGAGACTTCCCGGTAAGTAATTACAGCATCCTATAGAATGCTTCAAAAATAATTAAACTTAAAAATATTCAGGCGAATGCGAAAAGAGAATGTACTTGGTGCGATCGGACGAGTGTGTATGTTGTAAGAGATTTATTCGATGTTCAGTATATACAGCCCATATATATTTTTTTTAAATTATTATACAATAGTCACCGTAATTATTTGGTAAAGCATTATGTAAATTTATAAGCTAAAGTCAGTACGTATAGACGGTGTTGAATTGTGCAAGTTAGGCACGTGCATGCAATAGACTGCAAGAGTGTTCTATGTAATTAATTATGGCATTTAAAATAAATTGTGAGACCACCCTCAGATGAAACACTATTTATATTTTGTTTGTGTATAACTGTAAGTGCATTTAATGTGGTCATTTTTCGGCAAATTGCGATAATTGTGTTACCACGTGGCAAGGCCAACTTGTTTAGTTATGTCAGCGCTGGTCGAAGCAAGTGCAAGTGACTCTTATTAGACACTCTTTAACTTTATTTTTTTTAATTTAGTGCATTCATTATCACCTTGCAGACTTGATTATTCTCAGGCCATTTAAAAAAAAAAACAGAAACTTTCCAGAAGGAAAGAGTACCTAAAGTCCGTCATAGAAAGGTAAGAAGAAGAGGTTAACGGGTAGCGGGTAGATGTTCCCCACAGTCCCAGTGGTGTTCGTCTACTTCAGGGTTGCGCCCCTGCCCACGCGAGCCTTGGTTTTCTCCAGTCATTCTCCTTTTCGGAGGGAACCATGTCCTTACCCTTAGTCCTAGCTATTGACCTTTCAAGGATCCTTGCCCCGTTTCATCTTCCCGATTTTCCTACCCCTCCCCTTAGTAAAAAAAAAAAAAAAAAAAGAGAGAGACTTGCCGGAAGTGATTAGATTGTGGTCCTCGAGATTGTCAGTTTCCCCTGTTCTGGAAGGTTATCATGGAGAAAGTTAGAGAGTTGTAGAGTGCCCTTAGATAGTCGTGGTCTTGGAGATTGTAAGTTCCCCTGTTTTGGTTCTGAAGGTTATTATGGAGAGTGATAGCGTGCTGTTGTTTCGTTGTTTATAGTAATTGAATTTGTTTATTGATCAGTGTAGAGGTCGAGCCATGCCGCATTCTCCGGTTGTTTTTGTTGAGAGAGAGAATTGTATTTATTGTGTATCGACGTCGGTGGAGAAGTAAAACCCCCTTGCTAGTCATGGTGTTTTTGTTGAGTAAGAGTTAGGATGGATGTTCGCGTGCCCTTGGTGCGGTCCTCTCTGTCTGGCGAAGCGGGGCCGTCCGCCCTAGTGTAGGGATGTGGGCCAGCCATATGGCAAGGATGGAGATGCCTTGTTGGTGCATGTGGCTGGTCGGTCCAAGAGATGGACGAGAGGTAGTACGGTCACTCACATACCAAGGTGGGAGATACCTTGTTTGGTCTTAGGACGGGTATGTGAGTGGGACCGGTGGGAGTAGGTGATGGGTCACCGGAGAGGGTGACGTGTTGGGGCGGTCCCGTGGGGTGGCATGGCGGAGAGGGTCGCATGGGGATGGCCGCAGTGGTGAGGTTTCCCTGTTCTCCTGAGAGCAAGTACCGCGGGGCCGCCATGAGCACCGAGTCCACTAGGTTCACTTTGGAAGGGGGTACACTGCAGGGTACTCTCCCGAGTTCAAGTGTGGGGCAACCGGGTTGCCCTTTCGGGGTGGGGGTGTGCCGGTGTTTGCCTAACCCGGCGATCGAAGGTTTTATAAATTTTGTGTAACATAAACGCGAGTACAAATGTCGTTTAGTACGCCGATATTTAGACGGCACTGTTGAATCTGCCTGCGCCATCTCGCGGTGGAATTTTGCTGTTGGTTGTATTGTGAGTGCACGGGCAGTCCGACTGCAGCTCTCACAAGGGAATCAACAGGCTCTCCGACCTGGACAGACATTATTGCGTAGTTTCTTCTACACTAATGGCAAGCTAGATTTACGAGACTTCCCGGTAAGTAATTACAGCATCCTATAGAATGCTTCAAAAATAATTAAACTTAAAAATATTCAGGCGAATGCGAAAAGAGAATGTACTTGGTGCGATCGGACGAGTGTGTATGTTGTAAGAGATTTATTCGATGTTCAGTATATACAGCCCATATATATTTTTTTTTAATTATTATACAAGAGTCACTGTAATTATTTGGTAAAGCATTATGTAAATTTATAAGCTAAAGTCAGTACGTATAGACGGAGTTGAATTGTGCAAGTTAGGCACGTGCATGCAATAGACTGCAAGAGTGTTCTTTGTAATTAATTATGGCAGTTAAAATAAATTGTGAGACCACCCTCAGATGAAACACTATTTATATTTTGTTTGTGTATAACTGTAAGTACATTTAATGTGGTCATTTTTCGGCAAATTGCGATAATTGTGTTACCACGTGGCAAGGCCAACTTGTTTAGTTATGTCAGCGCTGGTCGAAGCAAGTGCAAGTGACTCTTATTAGACACTCTTTAACTTTATTTTTTTTAATTTAGTGCATTCATTATCACCTTGCAGACTTGATTATTCTCAGGCCATTTTCAAAAAAAAAAAAAAAAAAAAAAAAAAAAAAAAAAAAAAAACAGAAACAGAAACTTTATGCTTGGTTGGAAGGCCCATTCTGAGGTTATTACCTGGAACTAGGGTGTACATTTTTGCGAACAGAATTTCTAATCTTTTGTGAATTCCCAGGGTTCTCGTTCCTAGTCAGAGATTCTGGTCTCGGCTGATGTAACTACACCTTCATCAGCCATGAGCCATCCTACACGCACCTGTTCGGAAGGGGGAGTCTGTTGACCAGCCACAAGATGCATCATACGCACACGATTAAGGTGATATGAACTCTTTTTATTTTCGTTGGCCGGGCCTGCCGTTCTTCTGAGTTACACATTATTTTCTTTAAACCATGTGCCCACGCTGCTAGACAGTCCGCTCTGGGGTGTGTCAACTGAACAATCATTATGAACATTATTTGACTTTTATAATATAACTCCATAAATCTAAAGTACTATCATTGTAATTGTGTGCTGCACTGGGGGAGCGTGCCAGAGTTTTTTTTTACTCTTAAATATTTTTTTATATATATACAAGAGCCTTAGAGTCATTACACTATTCACTATAAAATTTAAGTCACATGTTAGGGGTTCTGTTCCGGCTGGTTCAGAACGGGTTCATATTTTAATTTCATTTCGGTTTAACATGTAAGGGCTGGGGGGTTTCGTTTTTTCAGGCTGTTTTCTGGGGGTAAAATGGGACATAGTTTTTTTAAGTTAGGCACATGTTCATTCAGTTTAAGGCAGGTCTGATTCCTGTCACATATGGTCTGGTACATGCTGGCGCGCTTCCACATCTGCTAGGATACACCAGGCGGTTATTATAAAATCAATTATACACAGATGTCTGACTTTAAGAGAAAAGAAATTTTATATTTTGTGGGCATATACTGATAATTTTTGACCTTGTAAAAGCATATTGATGCTACTGATTCTTGTCAGTTGAATTAAATCATTTTCATTAAGGAACAATTTCCTGATACATGTATCCATCGGCATTTGTAACACAAAATTAACATTTTAAAAAATCATGCCAATTGCTTAAACTCAGGTGATGAGGGTTTTTCCCACTTATATACTGTGCAAGAAACTTAAAGATTTTCATATGCTCATAATGGGCCAATTATCAGATGTTATCAATTCATATGGGCAGTCCGGCCTATCTTTATGCTTTTGTTAGTCATTATCATCCTTTTGGGGGTTTTAATTTTTTTAATTTAATGGAAGTTAATGAATTATGGTGACTGGAAGTTAAACATTTATGATTGCTGGTTTCGGGGCTTATCGAAAGACTGCCTGTCGGTCAGGTCGAACATGGGTATTGTGAGGCTATTATGAGTTTATGTGTCTTTGTGTTTCTATATGTGATGTAAATGTTAAGTGTTAGTAAAGGGGGGGGAATTTATATAATTTATGGGATGTTGCTCGATATATATATATATATAGATATTGTCTATTTACACAATTAAGGACATGTGAACACTACTTATTTATTATGTATTTTGTTGTTTATTGCGGATTGGAATGTGATACTTATGTGATTTATGTGATACTTGCATGTAATGACTTATGGGGGCAACAATAAAAAAATGTTATTGTTAATTAACAGCCGAGTTTAATTGCAAGTCCCGTCATACTGGACCTAGCGCATTTTTGGCTTATGTGATTTATGTGATACTTGCATGTAATGAATTATGGGGGCAACAATAAAAAAATGTTATTGTTAATTAACAGCCGAGTTTAATTGCAAGTCCCGTCATACTGGACCTAGTGCATTTTTGGCTTATGTGATTTATGTGATACTTGCATGTAATGAATTATGGGGGCAACAATAAAAAAATGTTATTGTTAATTAACAGCCGAGTTTAATTGCAAGTCCTGTCATACTGGACCCAGCGCATTTTTGGCTTCTCTAGGCTCTTGCCTAGTTTTAAATAACTAGTGGCTTCTCTTTCAAAAAAAATAAATACAAAAAAAAGTTTTTTTTTATAAGGCATAAAAAAGGAAAGAGGGGTTACAATACCCCTAAACAAACAAGAAGCAGACAAAGAAAGAAATATAATTTACCAAATTGCTTATGAAAACGGATATAATAAAAATACTGTAAACAAAATAGAAAATAAAATCAAATATAAAATTAAAACTGAACAATTTAAGAGTTAATCAAAATGAACAAAACAAAAATAATAAAAACAATAAAAATGGGCCACATTCACATACATAAATAATAAAATGACAAAGCTAACAAAACTGTTTAAAAACGGAGACATTAAAATAGCATACAAAACTAACAAAAATTATCTACAAGAACGAAATAACCCACACAACAAAGATAATACAACAACCAATGGTATATACAAAATTGAATGCCAAGATTGCAATAAAAAAAAAAAAAAAATTATTTTGAACACCTAAACGCATACAAAAAACCAGAAATATACAAATCTAATTTGGCCACACATGCAATAAACACTTGACATGAATTCCCAGACATAACCAACATGACACTAATAAAACATACCACACAAAGGAACCATAATGAACATTTGGGAAAATTTATAAATATACAAACATAAAACACAAAACAAACTAATACCTGAACAAATACAAATCAATACAAAACATGACACAATTTTCAAAGCACTCAACATCAAAAATACACAAAATACTAATACATACACCACAATCACACACAATAATACCACTTTAAAGTACCAGAGACCAACAAGAAACCACAATAACGACAAGCCAACACACAAGTACTTCACCAGACGCAAAATCACGAAGGCTGAGGATGAGAACACGATGGTTCTCAAAACATGTTCCTAATAAGGAAAAAAATATCATGAGGTAATTTCTTTATAAATATTAAATATAATATATATATATGTGTGTGTGTGTGTTGTTGGATCACCTGTCTTCCAAGATTTTTCAATTCGGCCCTCAAGTGAAAAAGTTTGAAGACCCTAGTCCAAACTATAACACAGACAGTTTAAAACTTTGTCCACATGTTATCAAATTTGTTCATCACATTGTCCAAACACATTTAGTCATTCCACTCCTTTTCACGTGGAACCAATCTGTGAACATTTTGTTTACTGTGTAGAATGCAGAATTCACTTGATATAATGTGAAACCAAAGAACAGAAGTATAAAGTCAAAATAAAGAAAGGTAGGAAAACTCTCTTGTAATGTTGTAGCTATCACTACCAGACTAGTCCCAATTGTAAACAATTGACACAAGACGTATGAGTTCATCTTTGTAGTCTACGACTAGTCTAAAATTATAATTCTATCTTGTGATAATCAATGGTAATCGTTTCTTTAATGCTACTTCAAGTGTGCTGACTTGTTTACATAATTTTGAGAAAAATGGAGAAAGGACCTAACAGCAAGAAAAAACTACTTTGAAGTCTTCTATGTGGTCAAAGAAATTTTTCTAATAAGTTCACGTACAGAAAAAATAATTGTTTGTTCTGTTCTTGAACCAAGTGGTACAAGTCACTGATTTATCATAAGATTTACCTATGCAAGGCAGTTAATAAAATATTTTGAATATAATTTGATAACCCAGAATACCCTGTACCATTTAAAATGGTTGTCTAGTATTCCGTAATAATTTCTCAACAATTTTATCAGTGTTTACAATTTTTGGGATTTGATGACTTGAACAGATTCACCATGTTCAAGTCTATTCATCACAATAAGAAAGTATATTTTTATGTAAATAGGAGGACACATCAAATAACCAACCAACAGTGAGTCAGATTTTGGAATTTATTTGTTACGTTTTTCTTTGTTGATTTTGACCATACTCTTTACATTCACAAAAAAAATACATTTGTTGACATCTAGACTCTGCTTAGGAGAAACAGATTTTGTATAGAGATCAGCACCAGGTATCCACAGGCTTGTGACACACTGCAGCATGCCAAGTCACTGTTTACGATAAAAAAAGTAGAGAATTATAGAAATACACATTTAAACTAAAATTAGGGATTTTTATTTGTCCTGTTGTGTCTAGAGGCTCGCAATCACTTTGTACAAAATGGCTCATTAATACTGACAAATGTTGACCTTGTGCATGATGCGGATTTAGTGAGTTACTGGCACAGCAGTGAACAAACATGTTTTTAGGATTAAAAAAAAATTAATACAGACCTGCAACGCATCTTGAGCACTGGAGGCACATACAAATTTTGCAAGTAAACCCACTCAGAGCAGCCAAAATGTCACACATAAGTGGTATTATGTTGTGTATGTAACATTAATTTGTTCACTTGGTAGTTTAAAAATAAATCATCCATCTCTACGCTTACTGCCCTGATAATAGTAACAAAAACTCTAGTTTTATTTAAATGTACTGTGTGTGTGCACGCGCAAAAGATTATCTTCTTTCTGTTTAATAGAAACAAACTTTTCCATACCACCTGTTAACCCAGAATACACTGTACATTATTTGCGATGGCTATATAACTTTCTGTCCTAAAAAACTAATACTGTTGACGGAGATTTGCATTCTCCTTCCACAAAGAGAATACTTGTCATTGCTCAGTATCATGATTTGTGATCTTAGTAGCAAGGATTTAGTTAGCAGTATGTGTAAATTAATACATCACAACAGTCAAGGCAAAAAGAACTTAAAATTCACAGAAACTTCCATTTTTATCAAAATACATATTTATTAAAACATTATTATTATACACGTCATGTGCTATGCTTACCCATCTCAGTCACAGGTATACACCAATTTTCAAGAATTGTATTAAACATGTAATGTTAACAAAATATTATTGTATTTCTTAAATGAACATAATAAACTGTCAACCATATATACATTCTGTGTATGCGTGTGTGTTCTCATGACCATTCATATGGTCCCCCTCCCAAACAAAAATGAAAAGTTTAGTTACATTTTCCTAATTACCTTTAAATTCAGGTGTAATATCTTATTTGAATACAATCTAGTAATTTTTAAACACTGTATTGCAGAAACAAAGTAATGATAACATTACATTTGCATTTTTAAAACTATTAAACTATTATTTAAATATCACCAGTGTATAAACACAATTTTATTTCATATATTATGTAGCATGACAAAATATAGTGTGTGTTACGTAACAGATAGTTCAACTACTTCACTGAAGTTATAAACATTTGTGTAAAACTCTTTCACAAATAGAAAATAAACACAGTCAAATACTTGTAACTTCATTCAAATATATGCCAAACAAACAATACTTTCTTAAAATAATTACCACAATTAAATAAGATATCCAATTTTCAAACCACAAACCAGTATTTTCTTCTAAATTTACTTCTGAAGTTCAGCACAACACTTTCATATGGACATGAAGTATTTTTTTTCGCATTATTATGTCTTTGCTTATATTATGACCAATTTATGTTCTGATATACTACAAATGTTATAAAAGAACTAAGAAGGATGACAACAAATCAGGGTGCTATGGGAACCAGTTAATACCAACACCTGCTTGCACGTGTCTCTGTTGTCTAGGTCAGGAAATGAAATTTTTAACTCGTATGCTCTGTGAGCTGCAGAACTCTCACTATTTTGAACAAAGTTCATTTATTGTTGCATAAATTTCTACATTAGATAATTTTTCAATCAGGGAAAATTACAAAAATCCTGATTACTATTTATTTAGTAACATAACAATTGTAGAGCACACACAATATAATAAATACTAAAAATTAGAAACATTCGGATTTGGGTTACAATTTCTTTTAGTTCGACACCCTGCTGGATTTTCACAATTAAAAAAATTTGATTTCTTTACTGGGCCCCGGGTCCCAAAATTTTGAAATTTCAAAACATGAACACTATATTCACAGTGTGGTTAAAATTACCTTTATAGGATTTTTTCAAAATGCGATTTTCTTATAATTTTGACACCTCGCATTTTTGTCTCCTGCCCCCCTATTTTTGGGGGACGATCAATCTAAAAAAAAAAATAGGCTTCTGTAGGGTAAAAGTTTAGAGATGTATGCCTAGTTTTATGAAAATTGGTCATTGCATTCAAAAGTTATCGTGAGGCATATCCCGAATACATAGACAGACAAATGCCAAACAGTTGAATTAAAACTGAGAACTCGCTTTGCTCACTCAATAACTGACCCAAAATTAAGACAGGTATAATTAGGTAAACTGACATTACATTTATATAACATGAGTGAAATACAATAAGAGAATATGCAGTATACCAATATTGAAAAAATCAGTATATTGAAAGATGCAGTATATCAATATGAAAGTGCTCTGCCAATATTGAAAGATTAGGAGAAAAGAGAAATTATATAAATCAGTTGTTATGGAATTAGTGTAATAACATAACAATCTGAATGCAGTTACTTACAGAGTGTATCTTATCTATTTTCTGGAATGTCCAATAAAAACAAAGACCTGGAAAGTCTTAAAAAAAAACTGCTCCAATAAAAGTAATTTGAAAGAAAAATTACATTACTTGGCTTATCACATTTTAGTTGTTAATACAAGTAAATTCATTTAGTCTCTGAGAATTGCATGCCTGCCTTTGTGACCAGTTAGTTCATTGTGGATCTTGCATTAGTTCCTACTGTATTTATATACTATATAAATATGTATGTACATTTTATAATATTTAATGTTCATCAACATAAATCATCCATAAAATACCTGAAAGAAAAAAATGATGACAGGACTTGGCCAGCTATTGGGATAATGGTGGCTTGGCTTTTTCTTTTTTCATTTTAACTTCAGAAATAAACATCTATATTACAAAAATGACTATATTTCATCGTGCAGAGATGTCTGACTAACTGGTCACAGAACAAAAGAAATTGTTGGATGCAATTTTTGTAGACACATGTTCTCAGTCATGGTTTATTAACCACTGAGGAAATTTTGTAACACAGATTACAAGCCCAAGTATCATGAATATTATTAATATAATATTCATGTCATTTTAAACCTCACCTGTCATTTTAAACACTATTACAATTCGTTAACTGCATACATATTTTTGTCAACATATATACACACGATAAACGTTCATATAATAATTACAATAAATTTAGATTGTATTGTATTCTATGTATATACAAAAATTTATTATACATTACTGCCAGATGCTCATACAAAAATATGATAGTAATGATTAAACCAAATCTACTTTTGGCAAGGATAAGAAAGTGTGGATAAATATGTAAATAATAAGGTAATAACAACTATACTTAGAGACATATATACATATACACAAACAATCCGTTCACAGTTTTATCTGAATTTAATGATAAAATACAATATAAAGAATACAACAATTGAAAATAAAAACAGATACCATATATAATAATTGTGACTTGCTCTAGCCATTCTGATAACTCTGTTCATCGTGTTACCCAGGTAACCTCCAGTTCTATCAAAATCTTCATCCAAGTTCCTTAACACCTTATCTTGATACTTTACTTCTTGTCCAATATCTATTGACAGAGACTTTAAAGCATGAATTTTGTCTTTCAGTTCTGAAGTTAACTGTTCATTTGTTTCTTCCAAAAGATCATCCGGTAATGGTGAGTAGTTATGATTCCACTGTGAGCGCCGCATTCTGTCTGATAAACAAAAAAAAAAGACTCCATTATTAAACAAATTTGTCATTAAAGAAACAAAGTCATCATTAACAATAAATTTATAAGTTTTTATATTAAAAATTTTTTTTTTTAAATAATGATCACTTAACACACCTGCATGAACAATTTATGCAGTACAGTCATACCCTGCTTAACGCGAGTGATACGTTCCTCGGTGATTCGCGTAAAACGAAAACTCGCGCTAAGCGGGGTTTCCTATTTTTTACTGACCAATACCTCGTTGTTTTAGTTTTTATTGCTTTTATATGATTTTCCTTGTCAAAATGTGTTATAAACATAATAAAATACGTATGTACGTACAAAGGTTTTGATAAATAAATATTCATAATACGAAATCTCAAAAAAGGCATTTTAATTTAAAAGATATACAACATATGTACATACAAACGAATAGCCTTGAGAATTCCGGGTTGAGGTTCCTCATGTGGCTTCTCAGTCGCAGCCTTTTTGAAAAATGTGTGTAGAGTTGGTTGTGATGCTTTTCGCTTCCTCTCATTTAATAGTTGTTGATAACAATCTATTCCATCATGGACAATTTTTTTGACTTTAGCAATTCTCTCCCAATCAACTTCATTTTGCTCTATGAGGTTTAATCCTGTTTGAATTAACATTAAACCTTCCTGCAAAATTTTAGTTGACAAAATTTGCGGTGTTTCTTCAGGAACGATCTCTTCTTTTTCCGCTCCATCTTGAGATTGTAGATCCAGAAGTTCTTCGTTTGTCAAAGGCTACGCGTCGGATTCAATCAATTCCATAATGTCTTGTTTTTCTATGGATTCTTCACTTAGCCTCCCTGTGTTGGCTAGCTGTGTGATGTCATTCACTAAATTTGAAAAAACTTTATTTTCTTCATTTTTGGCCACGTCCGGCCACAGTTTCTCTAACAACCATTCATGCAATGTTGCGTAACTTCTTTCCATGAAAGATCAATATTTTCAATGGCTTTCATAATGTTAAACGATTTCCACCATTCTTTCATTGACTGCTTGTCTGCTGAATCTGTTTCATGAATTAATTGGCCAAATGTGCGGTGCAAATAATACGCTTTAAAAGCAGCAATTGCTCCCTGATCCATAGGCTACAATAATGAAGTTGTATTGGGAGGAAGAAACACAACATCAACAGGAAAATCAGTTTGGAGGCTTTCCAAGGTAACAGAATGACCGGGCGCGTTATCCAGAACTAACAGGTCTTTATGTTCTAAGTCGTTCTCCTCACAATATTTTTTTTACTTCGGGGATGAAATGGTTAAGATACCAATCATTAAATGCAGCCATTGTCACCCAAGCCTTCTTGTTTGATGTCCATATGACGGGCAAATTTTCTTTTTTATAAAATTTCATCGCTCGTGGATTTTCTGAGTGGTACACCAAAAGAGGTTTTAATTTCAAATCTCCACTTGCATTACCCCCCAATAGAAGTGTAAGCCGATCCTTGGCCACTTTGAAGCCGGGGGCCTGTCGCTCACTTTTAGAAATGAAAGTGCGTGAAGGTAACTTTTTCCAAAACAGCCCTGTCTCATCCACATTGAAAACAAGGTTAGGGGGATAGCTTCGACTGTTCACCAAATCCTTAAATGTGGAAGGATATTTATCAGCTGCTTCCATGTCGGCACTTGCTGATTCACCTTGAAGTCGAAGGCTGTGAAGGTTTGAGCGACGTTTGAATCGATCAAACCAACCTCAACTTGCTTTAAATTCAATGGTCGAAAATTCTTCCTCCTTTTTTTTTAATGTTGTCAAACAGGGACTTAGCTTTAGCCATGATAACAGCCTGGCTTAAAGGCATTCGCCGCTGGTTCATGTCTTCAACCCAAACTGACAGTAGGTGTTCCATTTTTTCTATAATAGAGGATCTAGACCGATTCACTTTTGTAGCAGCAATAGATGTACCCGCGGACTGACTGGATAGCACAATTTTTTCTTTATTTTTTACAATTGTACGTACGGTTGACTCCGATATGTCAAACTCATGACCGACTTCTGTGGCACCAACACTCGACTCCATACGATTTAAAATTTTCATTTTAATTTCAAGAGTCAACGATTTACGTTTAACTGCAATTTCGACATTTTATCAGTGCACATTGTTAATTCGTTCTAATTGAATGTTCGAAATAAACTGAAAGGAAAACGTATCCCAATGTTTAGAAACAATAACGGGGGAGGGGGGGGAATGAATGGGTTTTCCAGGAAATTGGCCGAGATTTAAGTTCAACAAGGGGCCCTAAAAAGGATGGATTAACCCGAACTACCATTCCAAGAATGTAAATTAGTACGTATACAGTACAGTAATGTTTATTTGGCTGAGACAAGATAAACAAGAAACGTGAATACATTTCTGGCGGGAATGGAAGATACATTTTGCAAACTAATGCCTACGTCACACACGTCCGCCTTTTCTACAAACATTGTGCACAGTTTAATCTGAGTTGTGGCATCGGGAACTCAGAAATGGTTAATAAACGTCAGCCACTGCTGTGCGTAGTGAAATGTGTTGTGTCTATTCAGTGTCACCACGGGTCTCCAGCACAGAGATACGATTTCTCATTCGTCAGAATCCCGCCAACAAGAGTATTCAAGGTCAAATAACATTTATAATGTGTAATGGCATAGCCATGTATGTTTACAAAACGTACTACTGTTTTGGCTGACACTTATATACACATCTACGTCTGACCTAATGCAACCTCTTATTTACCTGTACAAATCAGCTATCTGTTTTTACGTTTCCACCAAACATGTTGGTAGGCTGACGTGTTCGTACTCCTTAAAAAATAATACAGTACAGTGTAATGTAATTATGTGTTTATTTGTCATTTTCAAAATAAAATACGCAAACTTTAGTTGTTAAATTCAAAATTTACATATTCATTATATTTACAATGATACGTATATATACAATATTATTGGTACTATATATGTAATTGTTAATATGTATAATAAATATTTTCTTAGAAAAAAAAGGCGTTATAGCGAATTCGCGTTCTGTGGGGTCACGCAAAGCGGGGTATGACTGTAATGCTAATTTATGAAAGTGAAGCTCATGGTATTCATATACATTTCTAAAACATTAATTTATTATACTACAGTTGAGCATATATTGTAACATGACATAAGGTAGTGAAGATCCAATTGTATTTAATTATAAAATAAAAAGCTGAAGAGAAGTATAAGAGGCAAAGACTTATAAATTCAAAGATCAATAACCCAGTAACCCAAATGACAAATGACTGTTAAACTGACAATGACCTGACACAATAGATCGGATAAATACCAAAAGGAACCACGGAACAATGAAGAAGAAGCTAAGAACTAAATATAATCAAGACATCAAGAATGAATATTGTAAATCCCAACTAATGACCATTATTCTGTAGTTTAACAAATGAACTGATGTAATTATAGTGTAGATGAGATTTACCTAGGGTAATAATGTTAATGAAAAATAATAATGTCATGTATATTTTATTGATAAAGGAATGTGTTTATAAATATAAGTTAGGGAATTAATAATCCACACACTCTAATAAATAGTGATGAATATAACCAAAATTAGTAAACATACCCTAAGGCAAATCAAGGCCACAATTAATTACCCAAACAGTGATCATTTGTGAAGGGAAATAAAATTAACCATTGTAATCAGTAAACCCCATGATGATACTAATATCAAACACAACCCAGTGAATAGTTAAGTGAGTGAAGGAAGTAGTATATTTAAATTAAAGTGGTAACATGTAGTGAGAGCATGTTACACTTAGCAAGTGAAAGTGTAAAAGTCAAAAACCTTCTAGGAAGGAAAAAGTGCAATTGTTGAACTTCAAAAGTGTTCTAATTAGTGAACTATGTTAGAATAACCGGAAGACCAGTGACAAACTTTGTATTAGTAAGTAAGAGGAACTTATTATAGTGTAATTAAATTAAGCTATAGATAATAAGAATTATAGGATAAGATAGAGTCTAAGGCATGGAATGAAAGACAGACCAGAACGATAGACACTTTTGCTAGTGAAGGAATGGAGGAATAGTATATATTGTGTAAAGTATAAATTTATGTTAGTATAATAAGGATGTTGTTACTGTTTTAAAGAACCCATTATAATGTAATGAATTGTTAACTGAACCAGATAGTAGAAGGGAGCAGTAAGATAGTTAAAAGGTATTTCAGGCTTGAACCTGTAAAAAAATGTTTATTACTATAATAAGAGGTGGAGTTAGGAACACCGATGTTTATTGCTTGTTTTGTTTAAAAAATTGTGTTAGAATTACCAAATGTAAAGGTAATATGTTACTAAGAAATGTTAGATAGTAGTAGAGCAAAATCTAGGCTCTAGGCCTAACTGTTAAATAAGAATTTAGTAGATTTGAGAACAAATAATAGTCCAATATTGAAGCAGAGTATACCAAATGGTTAAACAAATTAAGTGAGTATTACTAATACCAAAAGGTATGAATAACAGCCTATTTTGAATAAAATATATGTAAAATATAAATATGAAAAATAATAAAAATGTAATTAGCCACTCAAAAGTAACCATGAGGGATGTCAAAATGACCCTTATGAAAAATTATGAAGAATGGTACTCATGTAATAACTCTAGCTATTAATATAAGATAGAAATCTTCATTTGAAGATATTTTGGTAAAATTAGACTAAAAAAGACGTTAAAACATAACAATGACTTAAATTAATGACCAATGAGAATTAGCATAATTTATTAGGTAACCATAGCAACCAGAAATTTATTGCCAAAAAACCGTTAGATTTTCTATAGTTCATTATTGACTGATGCCGAGGGCGGATTGAGTAGCTCTCACACCAAAATATTATTACTAATAAGTGAATTTCAACTTAAATCAAACCGAAGGAAGATCAGGATAACAGCCCAGAGAATCCTGGATAATATATTGTTTATTAAATTTATCCACAAACCGTAATTATCCAAGGAAGCCAAGAAGACGCCGCGAAGAATAGACGACGACGGATCCCGAAGGAAGATTATAAGGACCTATATCAACTCAAGAAGACGGACGATCGCAGAAGGAGTACAAGGCCGAAGTCTACGAGAGAAACCGTCTGGACGAGATAAATGAAATTCTGAAGAATAGGAGAAGACGGCATCGCAGGATCTATCCGGAAGAAGAAAATGGCATCGCAGGATCTTCAGCGGAAAATTGATGAGTATAAACATAATCCCATTAAACGAATTCCAAATTTTTTGATCAAATTAATAAATAACTATTTCACTTCACTGATCACTATCCTGATTTAGAACTGAATGCATTGGTAAAATCACTATTTGAACTTTAATCAGTTAATAATTATTAAAATCAAAATATAATAAATAATTAACAAACCTTTCTAATAGACGAATCATAACCAAAAATTTTGCTAAGTTTCATTGGTAATTACTTACTTTAATGTGTTAAGATATTAATTTTTTTGTGTAACTAGTATTAAGGATTGTTATAAATTTGTGTGTTTTAGCCGTAGTTAAATATTTCTGTAGCCAAAAGGACTTATTAACACCCCTGAGAAAAACCATTTTAATTGTAAACTAACGTTAACCGCAAGACGGTTTGTGTACAAAAACAGTGGAAGTGACTACCAACTGTACAAGTGTAATAGCCGGTGCTAAAAATAAATTTAATGTATCACAAAGTAATTGAAATCTACTAAAGTATCAATAAATGTTCTCATTCTGCAACACTGTATGTTTGATTCAAATAATTTACGATAATAAATAAGAGTTTATTGAAGTGGAAACTTTAAAGCAAGACGTTAGCCAAGTCGACACTGCAGAAAGCTGTGCGCCAATCAGGTGGCGAGGCGGCAACATTCAAATCAAACGGAGAGAGATACGGTTTACCCGTAAATGGTAAGAGCAGGTACAATTCGACTTGCTACACACAAATAACACTAACTATTAATTTTTACAACCCACGTAAACATTTTCGTTACAAAGTGACGCTCACAACAGTGGGGTTTTTCGTTTCTATTAGAAGGACGATAAAACGGGGAACATTTACCAATCAAAATACCCCCCCCCCCGTAAACGAGCGTTTACAAAGTGGCGCGCCAACTAGTAGGGCTAGGATAGTTAAGGAAACGTACCTTTAAACTTTACAGATTCTAGCGGCGACTACAGAAATGGAACCGGCAAAGCACGGTACGAGATACCAGACGATGATACGTGAAAAGGAGGCGGAAGAGGAAGCAAGGAGATTAGAAAAGGAGATCAAGAAAGGTGCCAGAATGGAAGAAAAGGAAATAACTTGGGTGGAAGATGTGGAAGAAATATTAAACCCGGCCACGCCAACTAGGACCACCGAAGAAACGAAGATGGATAGGTTAATGGAAATGCTTCAAAGAATGGAGAAGAATATGGACAAAAATAAAGAGGAGTTGAAAAAGCAAATGGATGAAAAATTCGACCGGAATGAGGAGAAAATAGATGAAAAATTGGACAAATAAATGAGAAGATGGAGGAAAAACTAGACAAGAAATTTGAGTTAATTGATAACAATTTCGAGAAGATGGAGAAGAAATTTGAGTCCTTGAACGAAAAATTCGACAGGAATGAGGAGAGTAACAAAAAGAATATCGAGACTTTAGAACGGAAGATGAAAGAGGCGAATAAGCTGATAGGAGAAAAGATAGAGAAGAGTAATGAGAAAACCAGTGAAACCTTGAGACTCATGAAAGAGGACATTGAAACGCTGAACGACAAAATTGAATATAACCAGGATACATTACAGCAACAGTTGACGGAATACAGAGAAGAACTGAAACAAACTGTAATGGAAACGGAAGAGAAGATAGAGAAAACCAGCGAAGTAGTGATGCAAGTCCGAGAAGAAATTTTGATCAAGGTGAATGAAGTTGAAGGCGAAGGTAAAAGGAGGGTTGAAGGACTCCAAAAAGAAACCAACAACAAATTCGAACAAATACAGACCAGAGTCGAAGAGAACTATAGCCGATTGGATGCATCAGTAAGTGAAGTGAAGGACACCACAACCGCCCAAGAAGGGAAAATAGCTGAATTTAGGGCAAGAGAACTACGCCTACAGGAAGAGATCAATGCATTGAAGGATCGACCAATCATGAGCTCACATATATCATGTAGCGAAAATAGAGAAACGATAAACTTTAAAAATTATAAACGCAACCCAATTGAGTTCATAGAACGAGTAGAGGAGAACTTAGCCCGAACCAGAGAGACACGGTGGACAGTAATCAAGAGCATGATCGAAGACATGTTCAAAGAAGTCCACGACAATTGGTGGACGGCTGTGAGACCAGATATAAATAATTTCAGTGAGTTGAAAAAATTATTCAAGGACAAATACTGGTCGGAGGCGACTCAGCACGTGGTAAGAAACAACATAAGCAACGGCCGATTCGACCCTTACCTAGGACAGTCCCCAACCGCTTACTTTTTAGGTAAGGTAAGCATAGCGAGGAACCTCGAACCTAACATCCCTGAAGAGTGCCTGGTGATACAGTTGGCATACCACTACGACGGGGAAATCACAAAAAGCCGTTTGAGTGGACGAATCAAGACGATTCATGAGATGGCCGCGTTATTGGGAGAATATGAGCGGGAGAAACATTATGTTAATAACGCCACATTAGCCTCCTTTGACATTAAAAACCTGTACACAAACATCCCCATCTCTGAAACAATCACCATCCTACAAAACAAACTCAAACAGAACAACACACCAGACGAACTTATCAATGAAATAACAGTAACTCTGAACATTATCACAAAACAAAACTACTTTACTTATAACAATAAGTACTACACACAGAACGATGGCCTACCCATGGGCTCCCCCATATCCAGCATTCTAGCAGAAGTCTTCCTCCAACACTTAGAAAAAACAAAAATACTCACAAACAATGACAGACACTCACATAAAATACTATACTGGCACAGATATGTTGATGACATTCTAATACTATACAGGGGAAACAAAAGACAATGTGAACAGTTACTAACGCACATAAACAAAATACATAAAAACATAACCTTCACTGCCGAATACAAACACAACAATACCATAAACTTCTTAGACCTCTCCATCACAAAACTAGAACACAGGCACAAATTCAGTATATACAGAAAACCAACTACAACTGACACACTAATACACAACACCTCCAATCACCCAGTACAACACAAACTAGCTGCTTTTAGAACCATGATACATAGACTTAACAACATCCCCTTAGATGAAATAGACTACAAAGATGAATTAAACACGATAAAATATGTAGCAGAATCTAACGGTTATGACAGAACAATAGTCAGTAAACTCCTACACAAAACACAAAACAAACAACAGACAAAGACAGAAAACAACAAATTCATAACACTAACATACATCAACAACAAACAGAAAAAATTGCCCACAAATTCAAAAAAGCAGGATACAGAATCACTTACAAAACTACTAACAAAACAGAACACACACTATCAAAACGCATGCCCAAAGCACAAAACAAATTCGATCTACCCGGTGTATATAAGCTAAATTGTTCAAATTGCAATAAATTCTACATAGGCCAGACAGGACGTAGCTTCAAACAGAGATACATTGAACACACAAAAGCACTCCACACCACTATAGAATCTACCTTCGCAAACCACCTCATTGAAGCAAACCACACATATAAAAACATCGACAATAACATGAACATACTACACGTACACACAAAAGGCCGAAAACTAGACACTCTAGAACAATTAGAAATATACAAACACACAAAAACAAATAAAAACGACATCCTAAACGAACAGACACAATTCAAATCGCACGCATTATTTGAACACATCTCACCACACACACACAGCTTCGATCTTTCGAAAAACTATCTCGTCGCCAACAAGAAGACGAACAGCGCTACTTACGACAGCCTCTGATGAAGCCTTCTATAGGTGAAAGCCGGTTTAGGCTGTAAGGTAAAACTTTACGTTTTTACTTATAAAAAACTTAGTGTTCCGAGTCGTCAATATTATAGTGATATTAAGTTAAGTAACGGACACGTCATGGACAACGAAATCCAAGAATAAACATTATGTGCTGAACCGACAGAAGAACACACCAAACTACAGAAATTATGATAACCGAAATCAACCAAGTGGGCCGCAAGGAAACCACACCCCGGCCAATCATCCACCAGCCAACCCCAATAATTATCGAGGTTTTAATAACCATAATAACAACAATAATTACCAGAGAAACTATAACCAGAATTACCCCAACAACAATAACAATGCAAACCATCCTTACAACAGGGGAAATAACCAAAACGGAGGCGGTTATAACAGACCCAATAATCAATACCACAATAATAACCAGTCAATACCGAATCAAACATACAGGCGACGGGTAAACTATATAAATGCAGAAGGTAGAAACGACGGGAGACGTAGTTATAGAAGACCGAGGAGCCGGAGTGCTGAAGAAAACAGAAGGAGTCGAGAACAAATAACTCGCAATGACCACTCGATCGAGAGAAGGCAAAACACTGAGGATAATCACCCCATCAGAACAGAGGACCGCGCCAAAGGCAACGGCCAACATTTAAACGAGCAGCGGCAGTGAGAATACCACAGGACCCGTCACTGATCCGATCTATTGGGTTACTAACTAGACAGACAAACGAGACTAATGACGACACTATCATAATAATTCAGAACCATTATCTGAAAAATATCCGAGAGGAGCTAATGGAAGAAAATTCCACAGTAATCCAGCACCCGGATAACGAAATTGCCTATGTTACCACCACGGTATATAATGTAAATGTAAAATTTATGATTGACACAGGTGCAAACGTGTCTTTAATTGATATAAACATGTATGAAAAAATTCAAAAAGAGAGTAAGATCAGCTTACCAAAAGAGACAGAACAAAACCATTAAGAGACAAGTGTCTCTAGAAGTCATAAGTAATGGTGAGACACTGCCAATGATATTTTTAATTGCTCACAACTTACCATTCGAAATTCTAATTGGTTGTGATATACTGAGAAAGTACTCTGCAGTTATTGATATGAAACTATCAAAGGTAACCATGAAATATGAAGACAGAGAATGGGTAGCTGAATTAACTGGCAGCAAGGGGGTCATACCAATAAGTACAATATATAACATAAGAACAATTTGTGATTCACCAGACCGAAGGTGGGAAGTGAAGCCAGACAGTCAACTAAACAATGACATTCTATGGAATCGGAAATTGGAGGAAATCCGACTGTTTCGAGGAACCCAAGACGGGAATCCATTAACGGATCAAGAGGTGGAGAAATTAATAAGAATTTACAACAAGTACTGACATGTATTTTCCGACCAACCAGGAAAGGTACGGGGGTATCAGTGCGAGTTGAAATTCAAAGAAGTGGCCAATTTCAATAAAAAATCCTACCCCATAGCGTATGCAGCAAAGGAAGCAGTGCGCACAGAAATTAGTAAAATGCTGGAGGAAGATATCATCGAGTATAGTTGTTCGCAGTACACTAGTCCTATAGTAGCTGTTACCAAAAAGGATGGAAGGGTACGCTTGTGTCTCGACGCCCGAGAAATAAATAAGATACTAATAAACGACAGGACATCTCCTGGTGAGATTGAGGAGATCCTCAAAAAGTTTCATGGGACGCAATTTATCAGTACCTGGGATACAGTTTGCGGGTACTGGCAAGTAGAATTGCACCCAGCCAGTAGAAAATACGTAGCGTTCATATATGAAAACAGGAACTACCAGTTCAAGCGACTACCTTTTGGGCTGGTAAACTCGGTAGCAATATTTGTCGGCTGCATGGACCAGATACTGGGGCCTGAAACTATGAACTATACCACTGTATACGTCGATGATCTGCTAATCACTTCATCCAATTGGGAGGAGCATTGTATGAGAGTAGAGAGAGTACTGGAAAAATTATCCATCAACAATGTAACATTAAAACTAGAGAAGTCTAAGCTGATAGCAGCAGAAGTCCAATTCCTTGGATTCAACCTGTCATGACAAGGAATAACGCCATCCATCGACAAAGTAGATGCCATTCAACGTTTCCCTACCCCTAAAAATAAGAAACAGTTACAGTCGTTCCTGGGCATCTGTAACTACTACAGAAAATTTCAGCAAAATTATTCTGAGCTGACTACTAAACTATCACCACAGCTGTCATCCAAAAACAAGTGGATGTGGGGCCCAGAACAGGAAACGATCTTCAACACTATTAAAAAACACTTCCTCGACACAATCATGTTAAACCACCCCGATTTCAATAGACCCTTTTACATGAACTGCGACGCAAGCGACATTAGCTTGGGATCGGTGCTTTACCAAGAAGACAAAGATGGAAACCACCAAGTAATAAGTTTCGCCAGCCGAACATTAAACCAATGTGAGCGCAATTATCATGTAACCGAAAAAGAACTATTGAGTGTGGTCTTTTCTTGTGGAAAATTTCGGACTTACATTCTTGGATATCCTATCACCGTGCGCACCGACCATAAGTCTATTTCCTTTTTGAAGAACTGCAAACTCAGCCATGGTCGATTAGCCAGATGGATCCTTGCTCTCCAAGAATATCACATCAACTGGGAGTATATCCCTGGCAGTAAAAACACAGCAGCTGATGTTCTATCACGAATTAACACAGAACAGCAAACCTTCGATGGAGAGAAGGAGACCATAGTAAAGGTATTTAACATTATGAAAAATAGTGCCGGCCTAGAAGTGATAGTGAATAAAGTGAAACAACACCAGAAAGAGGATAAGAAACTAAATCAAATCCGAGAGAGGCTAGATCGACAAGAAGAAAGAGCAACACATTACTATTGCTTACATGAAGATATTTTATTTGTTAAAACTAAACCCAACCAGAATACGTGGAAACTGATGATACCTAAAGAAACTGCAGCTGAGATCATAATGGAATACCACCTCAGGTACGGACACATGGGAGCACTAAAGGTGACAAAAGCGTTAGAAGAGCACACCTATCTGAAAGACATTAACTGGAGGGTAAGGAAGACCATAAGAAATTGTCACATATGTCAACTTGTTAAATGCAACAACGACAGGAAGGAAGGGGTAATGCAACCAATAACCTCTACAAATAAAATGGAACGAGTCTTCTTAGACATATGTGGACCTATGCCACGAAGTGGAGGGAGAAAGCAGCACAAATTCATAGTCATTATCATGGACCATTACTCAAAATTTATAAAATTATACCCGATCAACCGTGCTACTACAAACAAGGTATTGAACATTATCACACAGAGATACATTACAGAGGTGGGGAGTCCCACGAATATTATCACTGACCACGGTACCCAATTCCGAGGAAGGCGATGGAAAGACACATTAATGGATCTGGGCATCCGAACATACAAGACTTCAATTTACCACCCGAACAGCAACCCAGCTGAAAGAGTGCTCCGTGAAGTGGGGAGGATTCTTCGTACATACTGCCACGATCAGCAACGTAAGTGGAGTGAATACTTCGAAGCCACAGAAAAGTTCATAAATCTCGCCTATCACGAATCCATTAAGGATACCCCTTACACCATCATGTACGGAAAACCACCACCTCGAGCCATAGAAGAACTTGTCAATTTCCCCACCAATCCAATATACCAATTCGATAACGCTAGATTCTATAGTAAGATAGCGGAGCAAACAGAAAAGAAAAAGGCTAAATATCGTAGAATGCAACTGAAAGCAATCCGGTATAATGAAGGAGAAAAAGTACTAATACGGAACCGAGAGTTACCAAGTTCCAGAGAGGGAATCACAAAGAAATTGCTGTTATTGTACAATGGGCCCTATCTCATAGTAAAAGACAACAAAAACAATACCTATGTCATAAGTGAGATAACAACTAAGAAAATAAAAGGGACTTACAACCAGTTTTCTTTGAAAAAGTATTATGAACCAGTGTCAGAAAGTTAAAGAGAATTTTGAAAGTAACAATTATCAAAATTTATAAAATAAATGTAAGCACAACTTACAGTAAGTATTTGATTGAAAATATTATTATATGAATGAAAGGGAATTTAGAAGAAAGATAAGCTAAATTCAAATCAAAGTAAGGCCAAACTTACGACCAAGTGTGAAACAAAATGTGTAAACCCATGTAATTTTGAAAAATATGTATAATGAAATATCATAAAAAATTGAGGTAAAATAATAAAATGTTACACAAATAATGATGACGCTACATAACATCATTAACTAACCCTATCACAAAAGGGAATAATAATAAAAATTAATGTTTCACGAAAGAAAAGACAAGACAATCAAATAAAAAATAACACTGACATATTAACCGAACAATCAATGAAAAATATAAGTGAGCCAGAAACCAGCTACGATGTTAATTTTAAATATCAATGAGCATTAAAATGATGACAAATAAAACCACTACCATATAAAATAAGCTAATGAAACAATACAAAATGCCTATTAAATATCGCCATAAGCTTAAACGAAGGAATCCAAATAAGTTACTGAGATGAAAAAGTCATGAGATGTATAAAAAAGAGAATAATTAATCCCCAAAAGTGTTTTATTGTATTAATATTATGTGAGTCGGAAATGAACGACTATTATTATAATTATTATGAATGTTATTATGTGATGATTTTATGTTGAGGTACGTCCAACAATTATTTATGTTATTGAGCAGGTAGGCAAGGCCTCTGAACTCAAAATGTGTATAAATGGATAGCAGAGTAATAGAGCCCACGTGCCCTCTGGCTAGTACCAATTTATATGAAGGAGAGAGAAGAAAAATTTTAGGGAATTAGAACATAAAAGGGAATAATAAAGAAAGAAAATAATACCAATTACCATATTATGAACCATGACTTAATAAAAATGAATAAAGAAGAAGGTAGCGATGGATGAATTCCTGAATAATAACAACTTGATAAAATGAACTATATTGATGATTTCAGAAAAAATATAATAATCTTTGTTTCGAAATAATCAATTTTGGTGGCAATGCATTATGTAACATGACATAAGGTAGTAAAGATCCAATTGTATTTAATTATAAAATAAAAAGCTGAAGAGAAGTATAAGAGGCAAAGACTTATAAATTCAAAGATCAATAACCCAGTAACCCAAATGACAAATGACTGTTAAACTGACAATGACCTGACACAATAGATCGGATAAATACCAAAAGGAACCACGGAACAATGAAGAAGAAGCTAAGAACTAAATATAATCAAGACATCAAGAATGAATATTGTAAATCCCAACTAATGACCATTATTCTGTAGTTTAACAAATGAACTGATGTAATTATAGTGTAGATGAGATTTACCTAGGGTAATAATGTTAATGAAAAATAATAATGTCATGTATATTTTATTGATAAAGGAATGTGTTTATAAATATAAGTTAGGGAATTAATAATCCACACACTCTAATAAATAGTGATGAATATAACCAAAATTAGTAAACATACCTTAAGGCAAATCAAGGCCACAATTAATTACCCAAACAGTGATCATTTGTGAAGGGAAATAAAATTAACCATTGCAATCAGTAAACCCCATGATGATACTAATATCAAACACAACCCAGTGAATAGTTAAGTGAGTGAAGGAAGTAGTATATTTAAATTAAAGTGGTAACATGTAGTGAGAGCATGTTACACTTAGCAAGTGAAAGTGTAAAAGTCAAAAACCTTCTAGGAAGGAAAAAGTGCAATTGTTGAACTTCAAAAGTGTTCTAATTAGTGACCTATGTTAGAATAACCGGAAGACCAGTGACAAACTTTGTATTTAAGTAAGAGGAACTTATTATAGTGTAATTAAATTAAGCTATAGATAATAAGAATTATAGGATAAGATAGAGTCTAAGGCATGGAATGAAAGACAGACCAGAACGATAGACACTTTTGCTAGTGAAGGAATGGAGGAATAGTATATATTGTGTAAAGTATAAATTGATGTTAGTATAATAAGGATGTTGTTACTGTTTTAAAGAACCCATTATAATGTAATGAATTGTTAACTGAACCAGATAGTAGAAGGGAGCAGTAAGATAGTTAAAAGGTATTTCAGGCTTGAACCTGTAAAAAAATGTTTATTACTATAATAAGAGGTGGAGTTAGGAACACCGATGTTTATTGCTTGTTTTGTTTAAAAAATTGTGTTAGAATTACCAAATGTAAAGGTAATATGTTACTAAGAAATGTTAGATAGTAGTAGAGCAAAATCTAGGCTCTAGGCCTAACTGTTAAATAAGAATTTAGTAGATTTGAGAACAAATAATAGTCCAATATTGAAGCAGAGTATACCAAATGGTTAAACAAATTAAGTGAGTATTACTAATACCAAAAGGTATGAATAACAGCCTATTTTGAATAAAATATATGTAAAATATAAATATGAAAAATAATAAAAATGTAATTAGCCACTCAAAAGTAACCATGAGGGATGTCAAAATGACCCTTATGAAAAATTATGAAGAATGGTACTCATGTAATAACTCTAGCTATTAATATAAGATAGAAATCTTCATTTGAAGATATTTTGGTAAAATTAGACTAAAAAAGACGTTAAAACATAACAATGACTTAAATTAATGACCAATGAGAATTAGCATAATTTATTAGGTAACCATAGCAACCAGAAATTTATTGCCAAAAAACCGTTAGATTTTCTATAGTTCATTATTGACTGACGCCGAGGGCGGATTGAGTAGCTCTCACACCAAAATATTATTACTAATAAGTGAATTTCAACTTAAATCAAACCGAAGGAAGATCAGGATAACAGCCCAGAGAATCCTGGATAATATATTGTTTATTAAATTTATCCACAAACCGTAATTATCCAAGGAAGCCAAGAAGACGCCACGAAGAATAGACGACGACGGATCCCGAAGGAAGATCATAAGGACCTATATCAACTCAAGAAGACGGACGATCGCAGAAGGAGTACGAGGCCGAAGTCTACGAGAGAAACCGTCTGGACGAGATAAATGAAATTCTGAAGAATAGGAGAAGACGGCATCGCAGGATCTATCCGGAAGAAGAAAACGGCATCGCAGGATCTTCAGCGGAAAATTGATGAGTATAAACATAATCCCATTAAACGAATTCCAAATTTTTTGATCAAATTAATAAATAACTATTTCACTTCACTGATCACTATCCTGATTTAGAACTGAATGCATTGGTAAAATCACTATTTGAACTTTAATCAGTTAATAATTATTAAAATCAAAATATAATAAATAATTAACAAACCTTTCTAATAGATGAATCATAACCAAAAATTTTGCTAAGTTTCATTGGTAATTACTTACCTGAATGTGTTAAGATATTAATTTTTTTGTGTAACTAGTATTAAGGATTGTTATAAATTTGTGTGTTTTAGCCGTAGTTAAATATTTCTGTAGCCAAAAGGACTTATTAACACCCCTGAGAAAAACCATTTTAATTGTAAACTAACGTTAACCGCAAGACGGTTTGTGTACAAAAACAGTGGAAGTGACTACCAACTGTACAAGTGTAATAGCCGGTGCTAAAAATAAATTTAATGTATCACAAAGTAATTGAAATCTACTAAAGTATCAATAAATGTTCTCATTCTGCAACACTGTATGTTTGATTCAAATAATTTGAAGTGGAAACTTTAAAGCAAGACGTTAGCCAAGTCGACACTGCAGAAAGCTGTGCGCCAATCAGGTGGCGAGGCGGCAACATTCAAATCAAACGGAGAGAGATACGGTTTACCCGTAAATGGTAAGAGCAGGTACAATTCGACTTGCTACACACAAATAACACTAACTATTAATTTTTACAACCCACGTAAACATTTTCGTTACAAAGTGACACTCACAACAGTGGGGTTTTTCGTTTCTATTAGGACGATAAAACGGGGAACATTTACCAATCAAAATACCCCCCCCCCCGTAAACGAGCGTTTACAATATATGAAAATACACTATAGTTTAGCAACTTATGTATCAACAGCTGAGCCATTTCATGAATTACGGGTACTGTACGTTTATCCGTTCCTGCACTCATTTTCGATAGTTTGATTAGTTTGGGTTCGATCTTCAGTGAATATTGCACATAATTTTATGTAGGTGAAAGAATTATACAAATTTTAATTTCATATGTTGCAACATAGTTGGCTGACAATTGCAGTTGGTGTTCTTAGTCCCTTTTTTAATGAAAAATGATTGTAGCAGTAGTATATTGTTGTAACGCCCGGGGCTGGGGCCTCACAAAGTGAAAGCTCCAGTTGTGCAGACAGGATAGCTGTGGGAGTGGCTCGTTATTAAATAAGGCATTTACTTAGAATAACAACATTTCTTTAATTCATCAAAGCAACTATGTTCGTTATGTCTAAAGTTTTATCTTAATGAACAAAATGACAATAATTGTTCTCTATAGATTAAAGTGACATTCTCTTGTTACAATAATTCGATTTCTTACTTGATTATTTTCACTAAGACATAATATTACGTTACATATAAAACAAAATAACATTCAGTATATACTGAATATTCTTATTAAAACATTATAAAAGCTTTACTGACTATATTTCTGAATTTAGAACATTACTACTTCAAAACAGACATAAATGATTTAGATGTCAACCATACATATTTCTTAACAAATTTAGAACACTACTGAGCATGTTGTTGTTGTTTTCCAATGGCTCCCCCTTGGTACATTTAACCCATTTGGTACCGAGCTTCCCAATAAAGACCACTGTAATTCCCGAGTTCTTGCATTTCCCGGTTCAGCTTCTCACACTCCAATAGATGATTTTTGTTCATTTTTGAGTATTCTCTCCCGCACAATACACATTCTTCTGTGGTGGAAATTTTTAATTTGTAGAGATGCGCTGAGAGACAGTCATGGCCAGTTTCCAGTCTAAAGTTGGCGACTGCTTCCTTCCTGGGTTTTCTACAGTTGTTATTCCATAACTGTTCAATCCCTGACCATGTTTTTCTTTTTGATATGTTTCTTGCTTCTTCCAGGAAGCGAGAGTTTGTTTTCCTTGTCATTAGTCTTTTTAGGGTGCTGAAGTCATGGGTACTTTCTCGGTGGTAGAGCATTGTCCCTCGCTTTGCCAAGGTGTCCGCTATCTCATTTCCTGAGATGCCTATGTGAGATGGGATCCACTGAATAACTATCTCCTTGTTAAGTGCTGTAAGTTGCCTGGTGAGTCGTCTTGCTTCCAGTATGCTCCTGGATGCTGCTCCTGTATTAGAGAATGTTGCCTGGATGGCAGACTTAGAGTCCACTAAAAGGACAGCTTTTGAAAAGGAATTTGGCCTCCAAATGAGGTTTTGCAATGCCACTTTGATAGCCTCCACCTCAGCATCATAACTTGATTTATTTTGTCCCACTGCAATGTAGTGAGAAAACAATGAGGAGAACACTCCTGCTCCAGCACAACCCACTTTATCCAGCAAGGATCCATCAGTGTATACACGTAGCCAGGTCTCCTCCGGAAATCTCTCATTGATGGTTGTTAGTGTTATCTGTTTTAGTTCTTCTGGAGATCTTGTCCTCTTCTCAACATCTTCTATCAGACTGAGATGTACTTCATACCTATGAAAGTCCAGTGGATTTTCCAAGGGGATCACTTTATTAACTGCTGTTGGTATGCTGTGGTATTGAAGGTATTTGCTACTTTGGTTTAGCCAGGTCTTTTGCAGTAGGGTGGCAAAGTTACTCGCGTCCGTAGCATCCTTTAAGCTACACGTGTCACCTGGGTAGTGCTAAATGAGTAACAGTGTTAGGCTGCTTCCCAAGGCCTAGACCAAATGAAGCGACACTACTGAGCATTTCTGAGTACAAATAATTCATTTGTCAAAATCGATTAACGCTTTAAGTTTGAACAAAGTAAAACAAAAATAAAGTTGTAATTACGCTTTCGATGTGGTTCCATCGTTGACAGAGAAGATGTACGTATAGTGCGCAAAGAAGCCAAAAGTGAACAAGTGACAAAGTGTACTTCCCAGTGCTCTTCGTCGATTTTATACCCTCGTGACGCAAAAAGTCTCTATGAGGTAACGCCCAAAATTCAGCCAATCAGAACTGGACTTTGCACGTGTCTCGAAACTTATCAGGTCACACGAGAGGACAATTTGACATTGATTTTTGTGAACCAAAGCGGAACTCGTTCGTGAACACTGACAAGAAGACTATTCTTAGCTTCCTTGGTTGATAACTCACTACACGTGCCACGATAAAATATGGTCAGCACTCTTCCTCACAATCGCTCAGTTTGTTCCTTAAAATAATTCTTTCCTTAAATAAGATAAAATAAAATAATACATTGAGTAGTTTGAGTATGAGTAGAATCCTCATTTACAATTATATATATAAAGTCATAACGTGGAGTGTGCTGGGCACAACAATATCACAGTTGCGTGCCTGTGGTGCCAAAAGTTGATGTTTACGTTAACATGAGAACTGAAATTACACATGGAAAGCGATACGTGGGTAATGTAAAACTCGTTTTGTTTGGCGGAAACTAAGAAAAAAACCCAACTCGAAAGTAAGGCAGGGTGGCCCAAGGGTCACATGTCACATTTTTTGTGACTAACCAAAAAGAAACGTCCATTATGTACAATATGTAGAGCGTATGTTGTCATTCCTTAATACATTGTTTTTTGTTTTCCGTTAACCATAAATATTTGTATTTTTCAGTTTACATTTGCTGTTGTAGTTTTGTTAATTTGGCAACTCAAAATCGTTAGGTTCTTTATTTTAAGTATTACTGTGTTATAAGTAGGGGGCGGATTTCTATGACCTAAAAATGTAGGAAATATGCATGCATTTATGACCTAAAAACATTAAAACATGACCAATAAAATCCAAAATATGACTTTATTAATGACACGTATGTGTTCCATTTTTATTTTATTTATTAAATATAGAGTTAATCCTGTTAATTATTATTTTTATTTATCTACTTCAAATGAGTGTCTTTAAGATAGTCACACAATGCAGCATTCACGAACTCCTTTAACTGCATTCTGCAAAGCAGCACCAACCCTGTAAGGGAGAGAAAAGTAATTAAATAATTTTACTTATGCAAATCCCATTTAACACCCCTATTAAAAATATTCTTACCTGATCTCAGTCTTCATTATCAGCTGAATTGTTGCAGTTGATGACGACATGCATTTTCAGGTTGTGAAATGAAAATCCTCTCCTGTTGTCGCAGAGAATGGTCTTGTAGCGGGAGAAACTTCTCTCCACATCACACGAAGTAATGGGGGCGTACTTAAATAAACTTAGGTCAAAGGATGAAAATTCATTTTCGAAGTCTGAACCTGGTTCATTTCCGCACAAAATCTCACTTATGCCACACAGTTGCAAAAATCCAGGATTCTTCTCCAGTCCACTCACTAATTTTGCACAAACTTTGGCTGCTACGATTCCTTTTGCACATTTTAATTCTTGTTCTGTGTATTTTACAATATTCAGAGCATCACTTAGTTCAGAACCTGAAGCTTCTAGCTGGGTGATTTTGCTCGGTAAGAAACCGAAGTTGGATTTTAAGTAAGCTAGGTCAGTTTTTATAGTGGAACATGAAAACAAATCTTGCATTATTTTCACTGACGAAGATTCTGTAGGGTCCAAGGAGTTCATGACCTTCTCCAGGGTGTCGTAATTGTTGCAGTAATATACCGCAGCTTCAATCCAGGTACCCCAGCGTGTTAGGACAGGCTGGGGAGGAAGGGGCAATGAAGGAGCTGCATCTTTAAATACCTGCAGGCGGAGTGGTGATTTCTTAAAGGCTTTCTTTCCATTTGATATTAATTTTGGGTAGTTACTGCGAATTTCTTCGGCCACTCTATGTAAAGCATGCGCAAGGCATGTTACATGTATCATCTTCGGATATAACATCTTTAGTCCCTTGGCTGCTTTCATCATATAAGGAGCCGCGTCAGTAATAAAGAGAAGAACATTCTCTCTTTTTACCCCATTTGGCCACAGTATAGTCAAAGAATCGTCGAATAAGACAGCAATACTTGAATGATTTGTCCTCTCTAGCACTTCACATGCTAGGAGGAATATTTCTCCAGGTCTGTCTTCTTTCAGTGTTCCAACAATCACGTTTGCAACATACCTCCCATCAGCATCTGTTGTTTCATCAATTGAAACCCATATTTTACAGTCCCCCACGCTACATCTTATTTTATCCAACACCTATTCGTAACACCCAGTCAGATAGTTCTTCCTCAGCGTTGATTCATTTGGAACCGAATGTTTCGTATATTTCTCCAGAAACTGTCTCAAGCTTTGATTGTTAAGCTTTTTCAGTGGGATGTTGGATGAAATCATCGCCCTGCAGAGATCCTTCGTAAACTCTGAAGTGTTGGAAGATGAAGTGGAAATACTAGCAGATTTTTCGAATAATAGAAGTTGTCTACTATCGACTGCTGACTGTCTTTGTAAGCAATTTTTATGTTTTGCCGTATTACAGTGTTGCTGCACAGTGAAACGTTTCTCAGTGGCGACTTTAACTTCACACAACTTACAAAATAAAATAGTGCCATCGGTACTAAATATTTTATCACCAAATTGTCGAATAAAACCGCGCCCTTTTCATTCACTGAACTCTTTATTCTAGGCATGATGGAAACAAACTGCGGACACACGGAATGAGTGAATGACCATTACAGGGGAAGGTGAAAGTTAAAAACACTTTACAAAATGTAAGAAAAACCCTCCCCCTCCCTTCACTTCTGCCCGCTGGCATTATCGCTCACGGAGGCAAACAATAGAGGCCTAACGGTACTTGAAATCCGCATTCCAAGGAGATTTCACACCTTATTAACCATTTCTCGGAATATATAGGTATTTTAAGGGCATTCTGAAAGATGTGTTTATTACTTTAACACACCACAATTTGTTACGGAACGAATAAATGCATTTTCGTGTGAAAAATACACGAAAATGCTATTATAATCCATTTTCACTGTAAATATGCTGTAAAACTTCATAAATGTCTAAATATGCATATGAAAAGTCAAAAAATATAACTTAAATATGCATTTTAGTGCTAAATATGCTAAAAAACTTAAAACTACCGAAATATGCAATTATATGCACAATAAAACACTATCAATCTTTATCAAAATACTTGGAATCAAGTTTAAATCAAGCTGAAACCTGAAATAATGTCAAGGAAAAAATATGACATATCATAGAAATCCGCCCCCTAGTTATAAGCATTGTATATACATATTAAATGTTATGTTTTCCTCAACCACCGCTTTTATTTATTCAAGCAGTAAACTAAAAACCAAAAACCATTGTCACTTAACCTCACAAATGAAAACAACACATATTTTCACTTTGCATTAAGAAATAGGACAATTTAGAATTAGTACACGTCTTCTTTTCCACATCATAATAGATTGATACAATCTCATATTAAAACCACTGAAAATGTACTGCAGGAACGGATAAAGGTGGAGTTCTGAATTGAGCTACAAAACATGCGTTATAAAAAAATATTTGTTTGTTATGAGCAACACACATTTATCTGATGCCATAGAAGCAAACCAACAAAAAATACTGTAAACAAAATTCAGTTCAAAGACAGCAAACCCCTTTCCTCAATGATCCCAAATGCTTAAATGGAACAATCAGAAAACAGATTGTATATTTGGCTAGTATCATGCAGCTACATTAAATTAACAGTTCCTGTGAATGTGATTAAAGATTGATTTTTGTAATAAAATGAGAAATACGTCTTGCTGTTTCTTTGTTTTTTCATATTTTAAATATAAAAGATTCTTAATTTAAAACTATAAAATTATGCTCTAGGAAAACCATTAAAAAAAACAGTGTAGGATAAACTCATACCTCGTTTTCACAACTGTAAATTTAAGCTGCAACCGGCCAACAAATAGGACAATCCAGCTCACCTAGTTATATATGGAAAACTCAACTGATTTGTCTACTACAACTAATGTTTCTTATACAACTTATGACTGTTATCACTGTATATGTAACTGATTTTAGTATATATGTTATATTGTCAGTTCAATTTGACTGGTCGCCCCTGACGATATACAAGAATTAAATTAGACTACCGGCAGAGTGTTTCATCCCAGTGCCAGAGAAACTGACAAGTTTCTATTCTACCACTACCACTCTATTCTGAGTGGTAAGCCTATGCTATCTCCGAATGTAGCTATAATGCAAGATAATTTTCTTCGTTATGTATACACAAGAGCAACTGGCTTCATTATGTGTAATATTTTTACATTATCGAGCCAATGTTTGACTCAATACTCCAGATGTCATGATACTTCAAATTCTGTACACCTTCGTACTGTAGTAACTTACTCAGTGAAGTAAATGATAGTCTACTTTTAATCTCAGTACTATTGTCGTGAAAAGGTATATCTATCATTAGTTTTAAGAATTATTTATTTCACACCAAATATCTACTCGATTTACGAACTGCTTGATTTTCATGTACAAAATACGTGCTTTTGAGCAGGTTATAAATACACATGAGTGACACTTTGTATCTTTTACTGTTTGTAAGCAGTTTTTCTTACCGTTAACGAAAGCAAACGAAATGACTAGGTTCTAATCAAATATGTATATCACTATACTTAAAAACTGACAAATTAAAAACCTAACCTCTATTCATTTCCAGCTGTTACTATTCTTCTGTGACACATTTAACAGTGAATTCAAATAAATATATCCGTAATCAGATCTTGCACCAATTTATAATTTGTTATGTATCACTAAACTAACATGACACCTCTTCACGCAAAACAAAATTTCCACGTCATTACTACTTACTTACAAGTCAATTACTCTACCATCACGTCACATTAGACATTACCAGTGTTGTAACATACAAAATACGAAGTAACAATATTATGTCTTTTAATATCTATTTAGCAACTTGAGGGTTGAATGAAGATATAAGTGGAGGTAACGTCATACTTTATTATCTTTAAGAAATAGATATCTATGAAATTCAAAATTATATTTTAACGACTATTATGGTTTTCACGTTGGCACTACAAGACAGCTGGCAGTTTTTATTTGGTTTGGAAGAGAATGAGAGTAAGGTAAGACTGTCATTTAAGTAAATAGAACTAGAACGTGCAAAATTTTAACTAGTAGCTTGATATAGTTAATAAATTAAAGTTTGACAAAACGCTGAAGAAATTTTAAATAAAATAAGTAGCAAATTTGTACGTAGAGAACAGTTTTCACTGGGCTGTTAACCTTGTTTGGTAAGCAAAGTACATTTTTTTTAGACGTAAAATTATTTGGCAGGCAGTATTTTTTCCAACTAATCAGAATAAAATCAAAATTTAAATTTGTTTTTGACATTGTAAGTACGTTATTATTTCATGTAAATTACATTGAATTGATAGAAGCTTGTTCATTTTGAAATTATTTGACAGGTTTTTGCCTTAAGTGATTTTATGTTTGTATTTATATTATAATATAATATTAATACTATATTATTATTAATATACTATACTATATTAATATTATATGTATAATATACTATTATACAGTATATAATAATACAATGTATTATATTTTATTATAAGAATAATTGATTACGTTTCAAATAAGGAACTGATAATATACAATATGTTGAAGATAACGTCTGTACATTACTCTTCCTTCAGTTTCATATATGATTTATATTAATTTTAATCGAGTATACATGACTGTATAGTATTTAATTTAGTTATTGTGCTGAAATATAATATATGGTGGTTGTTTGTCTCTCAGCCAGTTTGCAGACTTATAATCAGTCATCTTACACTTTTAGTAAATTTCAGATGCTGAATTCTTTGATACTCAGGAGGAGGGGAAATTTTGAGAAAATTCAATTGTCTTTTCAAGCATTTTATTCTCGGCGAAGTAGTTCAAATCATGGCAACAGTTTCAAAATCGTAGGTAAAGCAACCGATAATATAGATGGTAAGTATTCTTGTCATGCTTTAATGTTGTTATTAAAAAAATGTTGTGTGTTCAGATGGTGAAAGCTAATTAAACTAAAAACATTGAAAATGTTTATAAGGACGTTTCGCACATTTGCGGCCGATCGCTGGTGCGTGATCGAAAATGGGAACCGGTGAGTTTCCATAGAAACTAGTTCTTTGTTGTCAATAACGTAGAAAATTTTGAATTTTTTGGTGAGTTTCAGTGCCATATCCCCTTAAATTTATCTTAAGGTAGTACATCAGACAAGAATTTATTACGGAGCGATGGATCAGGAGGAAGCGAGTGGAAGTACGGCTCAGACTTCCACCGATTCGAGTGTAGAAGGAACTAATTTGGCGGAAAAACTACAATTGGAAGCAGAACGTCGAAAACGAAAGCTCAAATATTGCCAAGAGTGGAAAAAGAAGCAAAAAGTACAGAAAATTGAGCAAGGTTTGGTCAAAACTCCACTAACTGAATCTGAACGCCTGCAATGAAAATGAGAACATCAAAAACGCTATCGAGAACGTAAGAAAGAAGCAAAGATGAAGAGCAATGAACAGGAAGGTTTGGTCAGAACTCCACTAACTGAATCTGAACGCCTGCAACGAAAACGCAAAAATGATAAACGGTATCGAGAACGTAAGAAAGAAGTAAAGATGATGAGCAATGAACAGGAAGAATGTGAAGAGAAGCAAGTGAGTAATTTAGCAAGATATATCGAAACGCACTTTTATAATGACAATTTGAACGACTACTGCTTTGTTTGTGAACGAATTTGGTGGACTAAAAGCTTAAAAGACGTTACTGGACACGCTGTAACAATTAATTTCTTTTACTCTAATAAAAAATTAATAAATTATTTACCTTAAATTATCCGCCGTGTGATTTCTTGTGCTTCGTCTATGACGCGTTTCAGAGCTTATGCTCCATCATCAGATATTAAAAAGGTAAAACTATCACTCTTGCGAGATCGTTAAGAAGTTAAAATGTCAAAATTAGCATGTGAACCGTACGCGGATTTGGGTGCGCACCCGTTCAAGTTCATTCTGCCACTGAGCGGTTGCTACCTTATCGTAGCCCCAGCAAGCAGACTCAAGGCGGTATCGTACAATCGGTTGGATACAAAGTTCAGGTGGTCATTTAACACGATATCGCGACTCCTTGGGTTTGCATATGCACTGTAAATTTCAAATTCCTCCAAGGCATTCATGAAACGGCCCTTCTTACACACATGTAACGGTATTAAATTGGAACTAAAATCTGTGTAATTATGATTGTGTGAAGTCAGGTGTCGGGCGCAATTTGATTTGATGTTGTCAATGTTTCTTATTTTCTTAGGTAAATGTTCTCGAAATCATTTAAGGAAACCTCTCCCAGTCTGTCCAATGTAGAAGCACTCGCAATCATTGCATGTTAACTTATATATGCCAGTTTTTTCTTCTGGAGGCGTGTGTTTTTTCGGTGTGAGAATATCCAGTAACTTATTATTAGTCCTGAATGAAATAGTGAAACTATTATTATTCAATATAGAAGACAAAACCTTAGGCATAAAGCTAGTGTAATTAGTAGATATAAAAATTTTTTGCGTGTTGTTGTTTATTCGGGGTTTAAGCATTGTTTTTTCATGTTTTCTCAACAGTTTGTCAATGGTTAAACTATTGTAACCATTGGCAACCGCGATATATTTTATGACATTTAGCTCATCATGAAAGTCATTATCATCCAAAGGAATTGTCAATAATCTATGAATGAAACTATTGTACGCTGCCATTTTATGTGAAAGAGGATGATGAGAGTCTGCGTGTATTGTGGTGTCAGTGGTAGTCGGTTTCCTACTAATAAAAATAAAAAAAATTATCAAACTCCCCTTTTCTACTTACCTACGATTCTCCCCTAAGTGATTATTTAGGTTTGAGTGGCGAAATAGTTACACTAACACAAGTGTCTGCTTTCAACAAATTATTTGTCTTTTATTAAACAAAATTACTTTCTTATTTTCTCAACCTCTCCCACAACTCCTCAAATTCTAATCATTTCTTGTCATAAACTTGTTTAAAACATTTCAAACCCAAAGTTATCTGTATAAAATTATAAATTAACAATTCTTATAAAACTACAATTGTTATAAGACTACAAAGAATAATTATTATGATTAACGAACCAGTACAGTACTTTTCTTTTTGTATCACTCGCTCTCTCTCATTCTTTTACATATTCATACATAACCTCCATTTATAGAGCTCTCTGATTATTGGATTTATGATTTTAAAATTTGTAGCTATTTTGAAAGTTTAGTCAATTGGTTATATTAGGTACTCAGCCATTTCATCTGCGCCTCGGTGAGTTGCACAACCACGTGTTATTCACCTTTCCATTTAACACTCCGAAATTTCATGGTTAAACTGTTAATTTTCCACCATTAGTGTTGACGGTTCCTTATTATTGATTATACTGCACTGTTGAATTCACATTTTTATCGGCCGAACTGACTTTTTGCTCGCGAGCACTGATTTACTGAACCGCGAGAGCACTTATTGACTGAACCGCGCGGTTCTGGAGTAGACAATCCACTGGGGCTCAAACTAGGCGAGCTCCACTGGGGCTCACTACCTTGCGTATGGCCGGTTATGTGACCACAAATTCGAGCTCTGATTTGTTGGAATGTTCCAGAAGCTCAGCCAGGGAATTCTTGTAATTTCCCCAGTGGTTAATTCCTGCCAACAAGAACGTCTCTGCGCAATGATTCATTTGTGATGTTGAACTAATTTCACTCACATATTACCTTATAAGGCTTGGTTTGTCTTGATACAGCAACATGCGTCATATCACATACTTTCCTGGTGACTCGACCCCACTACCAAGGCGCGCTGGACAACGTATGGTTTTGACTAGACTACAGACTGTTTTGTAATAAATTAGTGCAATTATTAATGCGTACCTTGTACTGCCAGACACGGCTACAGATTGTTACCACCATTGTTTCATAACATGGTTGGTTATAAATTAATATAAACATTCAATTTAAAAAAAACAAATTCTGCCCTTTCTTGTACCGTCACAATACCCCCCCCCCCCAATGAGAGGTTTTGTGCCAAAGCATAAAAACTCTCATTGTCTAAAACCTACGAGGACCAGCAAGGATATGGCGCCATGATCCCCCTTAAGTTCTTACTGACATCATGGGTAACGTACCCCCAGAGTCCGGTGACTGTGGTCGCACCTGCATGATCTTATTGGACTTCCTTCCTCAGGATCCCAACACCATAACACCACACAGGCACGTGACGCCCCTGCCCTGACGCACTGGCCAGCACAGGTACGCCCCCACAGTATCACCAGATTCTGTAACAATTAAACCAAACATCAATAAATGGCCTTCCATTACTCCATATTCTTAACTGACTTGTTTCCTCTTAGTCGTACTGGTTTGTCTTTGGCAAAGTACTGGTTTTATATTTTACATTTCCATAAAATTTACCTGTACCATTTCAATGTCCTTATTACAATGCGGACTACTACTGTTAATTTTATACAACACCAAACATAATCATTACAAAAATGGCAAATTATTTAACACAACAAATACATGAATAATCAGCACAATCTCCTCTGATACTTTATCATAATTATGATCATGATAATAATTTACAAACAACTGACTCCTCTCTCTTCCTCAGTTAAACTCCTCTTTCCACATCATCATGTCTTTTTATTTTTTTTTATAACCCCCCCAACCCCGTTACAATTTGGTAAATAACCTCACGGGTAAACCATTCAAGGCATTTACACATTTGCATAAATGCTATATTTATGCCCCTGGCTTGTAACGGCCAGCTCCTTTCCACACACTCTATTGACTTTTATGTTGGACTGTAGCGGCCATTTGCTTCCACAAGAACTGAAGTGGTTAAGGTGTAATCGCTGCTTACACCATTCTTGCTTCGGCTTTATAAACAATTCGGCATTACTGGTATATAAGATACCCGTAATCCTACTAAAATGATTCATACGCCCTTAAGACGGTCTACCATCCCATTCGATGGATAGCCGCTGTTTCAAAGTTTATGGTAGATTCCCCTTGTTCACCCCCCCCCCCCAGTTAAATTTCTAAAGTCACCAATTTTGAAAATAATAAGTATGGTAAGGGTACAATAAGCCTGCCCACATCTTGTTACCAATAAACCAAATCCACGGTCAGGGTTTGGTGAAGCCGTGACCGCCCGAAAAAGGGGTAATCTATTTGAAATATACAATACATGTTGCACATCTATACCTAATTACATCCTAATCAAATGAACATTTACATTTCAAAAAAACCTAGTCTCAAAATAAACATTACTAACCTCAGGTTGACATAAAACATTTCATCTCTGAATTTAAATAAAATTTACTAACATTACACAACTTTTAATTTCAATTTCTATTGACTAAACATTTTAATTGTTTATCTTGCATTATCACTTCAACTTTGACTTTCTATTAAACATTTTACTCATTTAATTTTAATTGTCTACCATTTATTATCCATTTCAAATCAAAATAAATTATTCAAATTTTTTACACATATTTCTATCTTTTAAATTAATTAGACCATCTCTTTTAATTAATTACTTTAATTGAATTACTTAAAACATTTTACATTAATTAAATCCTCTCACATAAATTTTAATTACATTATAATCAAAACACTAAGTTACTTCAATTACTTTATTCAAAACAATTTCAATTCATTTAATTTCATCTTGCATTTATTTTATTTCATACTAAAATTCATTTATGGCAATTATTCATCAAAATAAAATATTATTGTTGTTATCAACTCCATCATAACTGTAAACATTGATCACACAAAATACAATGTACATGTCAACAACATATCAGCTGATACACTACCAGAATATCAACATAACCTTAACACAATACATTTAACACCAATACAAATTTATCTACAATTTTTGTCATATCATGTTATTGTTTACCACACCTCATTACATAAGTAAGCCAAGTAATTACACAATTAACTCAAATAATTAAATGTTCATTAGCAATAAATGTCTAACCACGATCATCGAAAATTAGCCTTATACCCACATTACACATTTCAGTTTTATTTACATACATTATATGATTACCATTTATATAATAACCATTTAAATACTTTTTATCCATTTTACCGTAATAATAATTAATAGGACCATTCCCCATTATTATTTTGTCGTATGCCACGTCTACTTCAGTATTTTTGGTCCAGTCTCCATTAGTATTATCTGCCTCAGTTAAATAGTTTATACTTTCGTCATCATAGCCATCAGCTGTTACTAGTACGCTAATTCTCACACCAGGTAAGTGTTTATTATTATCCCTATAATCATCTACCACAGTGCTAATTACTTCAATCTTATTACAAGGTAAGTCATCAATATCAACATTGTTATCATCAGTTACCTCAGTCTCATTACTAGGTAAGTTAATTTTATCACCTCCCTCTCTAGTTAAAATCTCCACTAACCTTTATAACCTCTCTTTAACCTGAACATCTCTATCATTCTCTTTATAATCACTTTCCCAAACCCATTTCACACTTTCACTCCACGCAGAGGGCAACACTGTAACATTAATACACCATCTGGCCTTACCAGATACACTAAAATAACCTAGTGGACTATAACCTAGTGGAATATTTGCCGACCCATTGTCACCTAAATATCCTATTGAGGAAACCTTGTCCTTGTCAACACTTGCGAAGCCTCTACTTCACCAACATCACGGGAAAAATTTGCCCTCTGTTCCCACTCTACATCTAAACTCTCTCCATCCTTTCTCCAACTCAACACTTATCACTACTCCATTACTAACCCTAACTAACTTTCTACTCACATCATCACTACTCTCATTGAATGTATCAATTTCTGATACCCCATTTTCAATTATATCACCATTATAATTAACCCCATTACTTACCCTGTCATCTGTTGTTTCATTATTTACAAGCGCTTAACTTACCATCATCATAATTACCACTTATAGTCTCACTATCTTCATTATCAGAATCGATTATTTTATTCTCTAATATCTCATTACTGCTATTTTCAATAATAAAACCCCTTACCCGGTTTATTTTACTTTCTCTACTCTCTCTTCTTTTTCTACTATCATCTACATCATCTTGCAATTGTTTTACGATAGTACTACAATTGTAAAGAATTAAACTTTTTATCTTTTTACACGCCATAATTTTACTTACCCTGATTCCGTTAAACTTACGTTTTGGATAAAAACCCCCAGAAGATTCCAAACTTGCTCAAAGGGTCGCCACGATGTTATGGGTTATAGATCGAAACTATCATACTCACCCTTAGTTAATTTAGATCATGTAATGCCCTTAGATCAGAAAATTCACAGGTTTCGTTTAGACAAATTCTTGATGCAGAACTCAAGTTATGGGAGTGACAAAAAAAAAATTAACTTAACACACATTTATGTTGATAATAAATCTTATTTTTATTATACTCAAAAATTTAACTTCACTCTGTTTCTATGATTTTACAGAATATTATGAAAAGTACAACATATAAAAATTCACCATGCTAACCTCTTGTCTACAAACCAGTACTTTGAATTACGATTATTTATTCTTTCTCCCCTTTTTCCACACACACGCTCTCTCACACTTTATATTTTGAATACCCCCCCATTTTATTAATTGAGCTATTGTATAATTTATTTACATTACTTCGCCCCCAAAATAGTTACGCTTTCGGTTTCACTTATCTGCACGTGTGCTAGCCACCATTGTTCGTCCTCATTTTCACTTTCAATGCCACTCACTGTTCTAATTCTGTACTCTCACCCCGAACATCTTAAACTTTCATTTAATCGTTATTTTCTTGCACTGCCACATTGTTAATGTTGATTTACCACTTTGTTATACTTTTTATTTAACTTCGTGGAGGCCGTGCGCACTTGGACGCGCCGGCCCCCCAACACTGTTTTTCCATTGCCCTGTACTGCCTAATGCAATGTGTCTAACTGCTGGAGACAACTGTGTGAACCTTGTATGCGTGGTTGCCTACCTGCCAGGCGTTAGGCGTAGGCCGCATGGCGTTAACTCGTTCTGTGATTGGTTCTTTCCATCGCATGTTTGACTATGGAATTTCTTTTACTTTCTTATGTGGTCGATTCTCAGAATTTCTAACACGCATTCCGCTGATAATTCACATTCCAGTACCAAGTCGTACTTCAGTCGGCTCAAGGCCCAGCCATAGGGTGTTACAAAAAGTTACATACAAATAGTTAACATCAAAATTATAAAATTAAAAACCCTCTTGCTTTGTCCCGTTATAATACCCCCTCAATGAGAGGTTTTATGCCGAAGCATAAAAACTCATTGCTAAAACCTAAGAGGACCGGCAAGGATATGGCGCCACGACCCCCCGTAATTCCTTATTAAAATCATGGTTAAATTATCCCCCTCGTCCGGTGATTATGACCACTGTATCACCAGACTCTGAAACAATGCATAAAAACATCAATAACTGGCCTTTCACAATACCATATCCTCAACTGTTTTGGTTCCCCTTAGTCGTACTGGTTTGTCTTTTGCAAAGTACTGGTTTCTTATTTTGAATATACATTACATGGTTTGCCTACATATATCCTTAACATAAACATATTACATTTGATATCTTTATCTGTGTAACATACACAACACACATTGATCATTATGTTAGAAACAACAAACAGATTTAGAAAAATTTGAATTCCAAAATGAGGTTATATAACATTTAAAACCTAGAGATATTTTATATCTAATCACAATCATAGCATACTCCATTACACCTTATGCTTCTCATAATCAACATAATAAACACTCAAAATGAACCTTTACCTTTGTTACATTAACATAAACATTTCAACTCTGACTTTCTATTAAACAGTTTAATCATTTAATTTTAATTGTCTACCATTTATTGTCCATTTCAAATCAAAATAAATTATTCGAATTTATTACCCATATTTCCATCTTTTAAATTAATTACTTTAATTGCATTATTTAAAACCTTTCCAATTAATTTAATCTTCTTACATTGATTTAATTTCATAACAACATTCATTTACCATTTATTATAACCCTCAAATCAAAAACTTTCAAATTGATTACCAAGATTTCTATCTTTTAAATTAATTTAATTTCATGAATTTAATTTTTATTATAAACATTCATAATTACATACTGACAGTTATTCAAATAAAAATTTGTTACTATCATAAAATCAGTTGCAACTATAAATTGATTACACAAAATATAATATACACATAACACCATGTATCAGCTGATATCTTATCATAACAGCATAACCTTATACCGAGAACATGAAAACATAATTCAACTTTAATTTCGACTTTCTATTGAATCTTCCAATTAATACATTATAATTTCTACTCAGAATTTTTTTTTTCATATTCTCATTTATCAATAAACGAGTGACTCTCTTTCAAGAATAATAATCTGTTTTATTCTACGGGCATTTAAACCTAACCCCACTCTCACCTTCTTCATATCAACAACTAACGGATTTGAAATAGGGTGACACCGCTCTCTCAATAATATTTCCCTCCACTATTTTCTCTAACTCTACTTGAACCTCTTTTTTTAGAATAGGGCTCCGAATAACTTCTTGGTACAAAAGGTGTGTGTTCCCGTGCTTTCCGCTACACTCCTAGTTCCTGGCCCTTCCAGGTAACTCCGCCAACACCTCTTTAAAACAGTCCAAATCTGCCCTCAACTCCTCACGTTGGGGTCCCCCAACAGCTCCACCCTCGTTTAAAAAAAATTATGTGCTCTATTCTCCCATATTTGCTGTTTACTTTTGTCTCTCCCTTTCCCCTGCCTACATTCACTCTTACTTCTGTGTCACCCCTACTGACCCACTTCTGTGTCACCCCTACTGATCCGTGTTTATCTCACTTTACCTCCAGAAATTCTTATGATGTCTAATACCCATGCAAAACTAACTCTGACCGGTTTAATTTCATTGTCTAATTCTAACACTCGTTTACTGAAATCAATTACTGTTTTATTACAAAATCGTTACCCAAAATCCAACTTTTACCACATTTTAAATTCATTTAAATCCATCTTTTCAATTAATATAAATTAATTACCTCAAATTAATTTAATTACATTATTTGCAATAATTTAAATTACTTCAATTACATTATAAAATTTCAATAATGTCAATTACTTTATCAGCATAAAATATTATTGTTATCAACTCACTCAAAACTGTAAACATAGCTTACACAAACTACCATGTATGCACACAACCCTGTAATTATTTTGATTGTAATATCTTTACCATTGTTATAAAATATTAATAATTACATACTGGTAATCATTTCATCAATTACCATTATTATCATGTACTCAATAAGAATTATCAATGGTAAGTGCCCAAAATACAATGCATATTGTTACAACACAAATAAGCCAAATCCCGTACCAGTGATAAAAAAGATAATTCTTAATATAAAAATACTTCATATAAAATAAAATGTTTAAAAATGAATAAAATGTAAATATTATGACACGACGAACGACGATATTACCCAACCCAAGTGATTGACCCAACAACATAAACACAAAGAAGGGAACCACAAAACATACTCAAGAAAAAAGGTGATGGACCAAACAATTATGAACTAACAAAGGAAGATATGAACCCAGAACTAAAGAAGAATCAAAGGAAGGGAACAGATCCCTACGATTAAACAGAAATCAAACCAGATGAGAAGAGGAGAACCGAACCAAGATGAAGACTATTGGAGAAGACGAAGAAGAGGAAGAATGAAGAGGAGACAGGTTAAACCCAAGGGGAGACTAACACACATATAAAGGGGAAAAATAGTAGACTCAAGGATAGAATACTGTAAATAAACCCCAAATAATTATCCATTAATGAAACAAATAGTATTATTATAATTGAATTAACTTATGTACCTATTTTAAAGACACAAGACGATTGTAAAGTAACGTAGTGTAGAAAAGTACACTAACACTAGGAGAAAGGTTAGGTTTAACAAAAAATAAATAACCTAATATTATTAATAATAAATATTATGCTAGAAAGAAATAGTGAGAAATAATAGGAGAAAGTATAGGGATTACCCATTAAATAACACTCAATACAAACGGTGAACCAAAGTGAAGTGCAATAGTGAAAGTGTATGTTAAGCAATAAAAATGTAATGATCAGTAAGAAAACACTTTATAAAACATTGATAAACAATCAATGATTGGAGTGATCTTGTACACATTTATATAACTAAAAATAATTAAAAATAATATTTCAAGTAAATATAAAAGAAGCATGTAATGTTATTCAGGGAGAAAGCCCAGACAAAAACAGTTTGTATTAACATGGTATGGAGGAGATAGTAGAATAGAAATAAAGTTTTGTTTTTAAAATTAAGACTACAATGAATAAAACACCCCATGTTGAAAGGGGAAGTAACTTTCATAATTTTGCAAGAAGTGATGATGTTTATCACTCTAGGTAGTAACGAAAGAAAGGAATTAATATTAGAACTAACAATAACTAGTAACTTGTAAAGAAAAGTTTGATTCAATGTTATGAAGAGTATATGGCTGAAGGGAACCTGCAGTCCATAAGCCTAATTATTATATTTTAAAATATGTGTAATGAAAATGTATGTTGAATAGTAGTTAAAACACAAACAAATATGATAACTAAGTGAAGCCCATCAGGCTGAATTCAAAATGTCATTTAAAGGAAATACACCAAAAAACCATCATGGCTAATCTTGGCTATGAAAACATCTAACTGTCAGAAACACTCAAATGTAAATTGTAACAATTTCGCAAGAAACTTTACTAATCTAAGACCAGTAAATGGCCAGTAATTATATGTAAATCATTTTAAAACAGAAATGTTATTATAAAAGTTTAATTTAAGAAGGATATGTAATTTATCAAATGTCAAATATTTAGACTAAAGTTAATGTATAACAGAATATGACCTTAGGAGGTATCATTGTAAACTTTGAAAGGAAAGAAAGATAATAGTGATATCATTTATTACCCCAAAGGAACTATAAAGGAATAAAACCATTAGGAAAATACTTAATAAATTTGAATAAAAATTCAAATCTCTTAACAATGCTTTTGAAAGAGTAATTAACCAATCCAAGGATTGCTGTTACCATAGTAACGGGCCGTTGAAGGCTAATTTTCTGTTAAATTTATTAGACTTGAAAAAACGACGCGTGGGTAAGCGGCACGCAAAATTGGAATGATTGAAAGTTTACTTTAAATAGTTACGAAAAGTTTCGGAAGTTAACCAAGATGACCAAAGACGAATAGATGTCGACCTACCAAGAATTAACGATGTCCTGGAACCAAATTGAATAAATTAATTAACAGAAATCCAAGACAAGATTGAAAAAGATGTTGGAAGCTCAAAACCAGTCCAAATTTGAAGAATATTCACTACCCCAGATGGCAACACATCAACACTATCTGAACTGATAAGTATCGAATAAACTGATAAGTATCGAATAAATTCCTTAATCCCAAAAAACCAAATTACCTTAAATATTTTTCAAATGATAAAATTTCTCACTATTGAACAAATATCATTTTCTTTCAAAGGTGGTAATGCATAATTTACTTACATAAAAACATTTTATTAATCAAAATATAACCTCGCTTAAGAGTGCAATTTTGTAACAAAAATACGACACTACCGAACAATTTGTAAAAACATGTAACGTTACGAGATTGTAGGGCCGGGATAGCATTTTGAAATTGCATTCTCTATGCAGTCATTGTTCACCCTTGTAGAACCCCGAGTTAGTCAACCAGATAGGCTGTGTTTATTACAGAATAAAACGTCCATGTTTTGTCTCCGTACTCAAGCAACGCAGACCGATTGTGAAATAACATCAAACTTCGCCTCAGCTGTGAATCACGAAAGAAGGTAATGTAACTGCACATTGCGCCAGGCGGCAAAAACATTGCTCACCTTCCCGCCTACGCTAAGGCGCTCTTTCAATAGCACCAATGGGAGCACATATGCACGATCACGTGACCAAAAAACACTGTATGCAATTTAGCGAACTAACGCCAGTTCCAGTTGTGACTCAGGGCCGCGCGGCCAACCTAAGCGAGCTAAGTGTTCGAAAATTTATGTCGGCCGACAAAACAAAACGAAATGTTACTTTAAAGTGGATTAAAATAATAGTGGCACGTCAACCTAATATGAAATAATCAATAACAGTACCGCGGTTAAACAGTGCATTCACAGCAGAGGTGCAAAACAGCGGAGTTCTTCAGACGTTAAGTATTAACTGAGTTTTAACCAAGATTATTTTACCTTTTTCCCCAGAGTATAATTCAACATAAATAAATCGTAAATCTAAAATGTACATCAGAGATCTCGAAGTGGGGTTTAAATAGAACGACAAAATCAAAGAACGAATGTGTGTGAGTTTGTAGCTAAATCACGTATTGGTTCATTACAAATAATAAATAGTTGTGGTATACCGTAGTTGTCATAAGCTAGTTAATTAAGAAATATTTTGTTACTATATTTGATTTCACAAATTGTTACTCATTCAACAAGTATTTAATTTAAATGTCATGAAAGAGAGACGAAGTAGTTATTTTGCATAATAAACCAGAGGCAATTTGTTTTGGCACAAACGGTGTATTTGATCTTTGCCCATATCAAATCCAAATGATCCTTTTTGCAGCTGTTTTCGTCTGAAAGACTCTGGAATAAAACCCTAAGGTAAGAGTTAATTATAATTTAATTAATTGAGTAGTTTCACTGGCGCCCGAACAGGGACAGCGAATATAATTTGTGGTTATATTCGCCGGACCTAACCAAGCTGCAGAACGGGTTGTTTGGGAGTGAGGGTGATTAGTAAGAGCGGTTAGTAAGTTTACAAAATTGTGTATAAGTAAATACTAGAAAAATGGAAAACACTATTGATTTAACTAGCACTAGTGCTGAAAATCAAATAAGAACAAGAGTAAACGAAACGGTAGTAAATGAAAATATGTCAACCGAGTCGGCCAATAAAAGCGATTCAGGTATTCAGACAGAGTCGCTGTCAATCAGTGACAGTAATGTAAACGGATCTGTATTAATTAGTGAGGGGGGAGTAACTTCCACCCCTATTACAATTAAAACAAACATAAAAGAAAAAGAATTGTCATTGGAGGATATATTTGATTTTATGAAAAACAATTTCAGTAAAGTGAATAGTAATTTTGATGAACAGAATGTTAAATTCAATGAGTTAAAGGGCGATATAAATAATATTGACCAAAAATTTGATGAGCGTTTATATGATATGAAACAACAGAGTGTTAAGTTAGAAGACAATATTAATAAACGTTTAAATGAGATGAATGAATGTTTCAATACATTTAAAGAACAAGTGATAGGCTCAGTAAATGAACAGTTAAATAAGCATATCATTAATGTAAATAAACAAGTGTCAGAGACAGTCAAAATATAAATGCATGAGCAAATTCAAGAGTTGAAAGATAATTTTGAAAGTAGGATAAATAAGTGTAACGTTGATAATGAGTGTAAATTTAATTGTGTAGTAGAGAAAATAGAAGAAGTTAGAGATAACATTGAGACATATGAAACTAATGTTAATTTCAAAATAAATGAAATAGAAAGCAATTGCGATAGCAAAATAAGTGAATGTCAATTGAGTCTTGCGAATAAAATCTTAGAAATTAATGACAATGTTGATAGTAAGATCAGTGAAACAGAAAGTAGTTGTAAGTCAGAAATACAGCTATTAAAAGGTGCTGTAGAAATGGTAAATAATGCCAGTATTCAATCTGAACGTGTAACTAACAACAAGTTTAATTTAATGGAACAAAAAATAATCAATGTTAAAGATGACTTGAAAACAGCAATAAACAAAACATTAGACAGTGTCCATGAGCAAGTAGTAATCACCCGTAATGTAGATAGCGAAATAGAGTTAGAGCCATTTACAGGGGATAGGAGGGGGGTACACCCTATGCAATTCCTAAATAGAGTAAGAGACTTTAATAGATTTTGTAACAATAATTGGGAGATGAAATTATTGAAAGTTATGAAATGTTTTAAGGGAAGCCCCTCAATTTGGGCGGAGGTACATAAGGGAGATTGGTTAGATTTCGAAAGTTTTGAAGGGGATTTTAGAAGTAAATACTGGTCTGAAGAGGACCAAGAAGTACTTAGAAGCAAGATAATGGGGTCGGGTAATTTTGGGACTAATGGTAATAATGTCACCATTTACATAATGAAAATGTACAATGAGGCAAAATACCTTGAACCACCGTTACCGTTTAGATCATTTGTACGTCACATAAGTAAACATTTACCAAGGGAGGTGCAAATTAACCTGATGACGCGAGAAGTGGAAGGTATAAATGATCTTGAACAAATATTAGATATTTTCCAAAATATCAGGGACCGGGAAATTGGTAGGCGCCCAAACCCATCAGGGGTACATAACAACGAGAATTATAATCATAATCAATCTAGTGGGACACCAAACACATATAGAGGGACAAGGGGAGGCTACAATAATAACTATAGATGTGATGACTGGCGATGTGGAGAGTGTCATTGTGAGAACTATGGTAGTAGAACAACTTGTTACAGGAGTCATAAAGAGAGGAGTTGCCAACGCAGTAATACTGAACGTAACCAAAATAGTCAACCACAGAGAGGAGGGAGCAGTAACCGAGGAGCACCGGGAAGCAGTGGAACTCCTAATAGAGGTCGTGGTGGACACACTCCAGGCCGTGCAAACACCCAGACGGAAAACTAACAAGGACAGTGAGTGAAGGGACCCCACCATTGTCGACAAATGACTGCGGGGCCCAAGATAACAACAAATATACAAATAACGTCATCTGTACGTCCAATGCCCAAGGAATTGATGGAGGAAGAGGACTTGGAGACAGCAAGACCAGGAACCGGACTGACAGAGGTAAGAATCCAAATTGAAGGTAAGGAAGTAAAAACTTTAGTCGATACAGGTAGCGAAATTTCTGTCATTTCCGAACACATATTAGAGAGTTTGCAAGAAATAAATAAAAATATCCCAATTTTGCCAGTAGCGGGGGTGACCATTGTAGGTATTACCGGGGTTAGGAGTAAACGTGTAACTAAACAAGTACATTTGAACATGGTAATTAATGGAGTAGAATATGACAACACATTTTTAGTAGTAAGGGGACTAAATTTGGAGGTTATTCTGGGGAATGATTTTTTGATAAAACACAAGGCGGTAATTGATTTCCAGAAGCGGTTGTTAGTACTTAATAATGAAGGTAAACCAGTTGAGATTAGCTTTGAACGGGTAGTAGATAAAGTCAGAATTTCGGGAGTTAAGATGATACTAAACCGGGCCAGTAAAGTAGATACGGCAGTCAATACGTACGCATGTAGAGAGGGAGAGTTAGGGGACAATGTAAATAAACGAATTTGGGAGGATAGAGCGGTAAAATTTTGTAGTGAGGGGCGTGATGTAGGGAGTTCTCAACGCAAAGCGTTGTGGCAGGTAATAGAGTGTTTTCGAGAAGTGTTTGCCGATGTACCAGGGAGGGCAAGGGATTATGAATGCGAATTAAAAGTAAGGGAACACGCACCCTATGTACGAAGAAGCTATCCGGTACCCTATTCAAAAAGAAGGGCGGTTCAGGCGGAATTAGATAAAATGTTGGAAGGGGACATAATAGAAAGATCAGTATCACCGTACTCTAACCCGTTAGTAGTAGTCATTAAGAAAGATGGCCGCGTTAGATTATGTTTAGACGCCCGTAAGATTAATCAGATAATTATCCCGGACCGGGAGTCACCCGAAGCAATAAATGAAATCTTCCAAAAATTCAGTGGAGTTAAATACATGACCTCATTAGATTTAACCGCGGGGTACTGGCAAGTCCCGTTAGCATGTGAAAGTAGGAAATACACAGCATTCCTGTTCAATGGAAAGAATTACCAATTTAAACGATTACCTTTTGGGCTGAATACCAGTGTAGCCAGCTTTATAAAATGTTTAGATGAAATACTCCAGCCACAGAATTTAGATTTTTTAACCATTTATGTAGACGATATATTGATAGCATCACGAACATTTTCCGAACATGTGGAACATTTAGAATATGTATTAGATAGACTGCGTACAGGGGGGTTGACTGTCAATTGGGAGAAGTCTAAATTCCTACAGAAAGAAATACATTTTCTAGGGTTCATAATTACACCAGAGGGGATAAAAGCTAACCCAGAGAAAGTAGAATCAATTTTAAAATTTCCAGAACCCCGAAATATTAAGCAGTTACAAAGTTTTTTAGGGCTATGTAATTTTTATAGAAAATTCCAGAAAAACTATGCCCATATAACTTCTAAGTTGAGCGCAGTGTTACAAAAGAACAAACAATGGAAATGGGGGGAAAGAGAACGAGAGGTGTTTATTGAAATAAAGGACCATTTTAGTAACATGATCATGATGAATCACCCTAATTTTGAACGCACATTTTATTTACAGACCGATGCTAGTAACATCGCATTGGGTGCAGAACTGTACCAGGAGGACGACGAAAAGGAGCATCACACCATCGCTTTCGCCAGTCGTACTTTATTAGCTGCTGAAAGAAACTATACAACAACGGAGAAGGAACTATTAAGCATCGTTTTTGCGGTGAAGAAGTTTCGAACCTATCTACTGGGCAACTCCACCATCATCCGGACGGACCACAAGGCATTATCTTTTTTAAACACCTGTAAGTTGACACACAGCAGGATAACCAGGTGGGTGCTAGCTTTACAAGAGTACAATTTTAGTTGGGAGTATATAAAAGGGGTAGAAAACAAAATACCTGACACTTTATCCAGGGTAGATACAGAGGGAACGAGAACAGGGAGGGACTTAAAAGAAATAGAAATTTTTAGACTTAGCAGGGAAGATAGATTATTTGGGGAAGAATTGAGAGATATTAATAGTATGCAAAGAACAGATCTTAAATTGAACAAAATAATAACTAGCTTAGAGTCCGACTTAGAGGAGTCAGGGTATAGCCGTTATTTCCAGATTTATCAAGGGAGTTTGTTTAAGAAAGTAGAGGGGGGAGAGCGTGATTGGAGGTTAGTTATACCGGAAGGGTTAGTAGATAAGATAATATGGGACTGTCATTTTCGGTATGGGCATTTCGGTGCTAGGAAATGTGTAAATGTATTAAAAGAATCATGCTTATTTAAGAATATGGAACGGAGGGTTAGAACTTTACTCCGAGGGTGCGATTTATGCCAAAAGTCAAAAGTAGTTAATTACCGTTTAGAGAGAGAGATGAGGTGTGTTAAAGTAGAAAAGCCTTTTGATCTAGTTGCGGTAGACTTGTTTGGCCCTCTACCAAAGGGAAGGGGAGGCGTCATGTACATTTTTGTAGTATTAGATACATTTACAAAATTTGTAAGATTATACAGTGTAAAGCGGGCCACTAGTAAAGTACTAAGTGAGAAAATAACGAAGGATTATATGATTAAAACCGGAAAACCTAAAATAATATTATCTGACCATGGGCCCCAATTTATTAGTGGAATATGGCGACAAACTTTGGGCTGGGAAGGTATCATACCTAAACACACGGCGGTATATCATCCTCAGTCGAACCAAGCCGAAAGAGTCATGCGAGAATTAGGGAGAATTTTCTGAGCATATTGCCATGCTAAACATAGTGAATGGCCAGCCTATGTGGGAAGAATTGAAGAATGGTTAAACTGCACCACCCATGAATCAACAGGGTTCACACCATACGAGCTAGTTAAAGGAAAACGTCCACCTAGGATTCTGGAACAGCTGTTCAATTTTCCACCGGAGAGCAACCCACGAGACTTGGAAATAAAACTTCAACTCGCAAACGAAAACTTACTAACGAAGGGAGAAAGAAGAAAACGGCTTCATGATGCCAGAGGTAAGTGGATTAAGTATGAGATAGGTCAGCTGGTATTAGTAAGAAGACACGATTTATCAAGTGCACAAGATAAAGAGATTAAAAAATTCTTTTTGTTGTATGAAGGACCATATGAAGTAGTTGAAATCAAAATGGATAATGCCTACGTTCTACGAAACCAAATGACTGGGGAAATAGTGGGTACCCATAACGCCACCAATTTAAAAAAGTATTGGTTAAAATGAAATAATAATAAATAAAAAATAATACATCAAATCCTGTAATTGAACATAAACTAAATAGTTACAAAAACTATATAACTAAATAATTATAAATAATATAAAACAGTAAGTGGTAGCGGATAGGTGTTCTCCACTTGTCCCAGCGGGGTTCGCCTATTTCAGGGACGCGCCCCTGCCCACGCGAGCCTTGGTTTTCTCCATTTACCATTATTTTTTTGGAGGAAGCTTTGTCCTTACCTTTAGTCCTAGTTCTTGACCTTTAAATGATCCTTACCCTTTTTATTTTCCCGATTTCCCTAACCCTCCCCTTAGAGAAAACATAACAATAGTTACACAAATTGGCACACTTATTCGAACCATTTGATTGCCTTAATTATAAACAGTACATTAGGGTAATCCTCAAAATTAAACAAACTGGCGTTATTTATGAATTGTAAACTCATCCCTTAATTAGGTAGGTAGTGGAGAAGTTTTGTGGCTGAGTAGACAAACTAAATAATAAATATTTGTATAGTTTAATAGGATTGTCGTATATAAGGATGGGGCTGTAGATTAGTGGTTGTGGTTTGTTTAGTATTTTTGGGGAGAGGAGTAAACAAGGAACTTATGGTCGAAGCGGGGTTTTTGTTCATTTTCATTGAAGTGGGGTTCTGTTCGTCTTCAATCGCATCCCTATATACGATAATCCTGTACAGATAACATATAACCTATTTACAGATAATTAAGAAAAAATAATTTTGGAAAATATTCTAAAGTAAACTTATGTAACCAAAAGGTTTAATTATTATTTTGTGGTACCTGCTATGTTAGGTTATGAGTAGGGGATAATGGTGTTGAGAATGTGATTGTGGAGGACTTTAAAGCGAGATTTGAAACAGATGACTTAATGTGGTAAAATTTATTGAAATATCAAGAAAAACTGAAACATTTAATCACGTAGAATCATTTTGAAAATTGTAATCACAGTAATGGAAATTGTTTTGAACAAACGAAGAGATTAAACAGAATTGTAGGGGTCCTTGGAGTAACTTAATAATATGAAGGTTAGTGATGTGGGTAATTTCCTTTTTATTCAAATTGAACTGTAAGTTTATATATTTTATACATTAACTGCATATAATTGTAATCAAAGCTAAACTGTCTGAGTGAAGATTATTAAAGTCAATTTTATTAATGAAGCCCATTTTGTGTTGTGTATTTATATTCAGTGTTTTAAATAATGTTTTTAGTAAAATGTTATTAAAGTAATTTAAAGGTGAATTAAAATTATATTTGGTTCGAATTGCAACAAATAGATTTTGACAAATATGTTAACAAGAAGATTTATAGAAATAAAAATTTTGCAGGAAGTATATATGCCAGTACATGATGTAACCAGAATGTTTAGACTATGTGAGTGTTGAGGCAGAGTGTTTATAACTGTGTTTATGTAAACAGTAGACAGGTATGCTGTATGTTGAGACTAATGTTCACAGACATACTTGGTGACCATAACAAAAACCGTTGTAGTCTGCTGAATCAGCATCTTGAGTAAAAGCTTATTGTGATAGAAAAGAATTGAAATTAAATTTTTACAGACAAAATAATAATGAGGTAATTACTGTAACTTATAGTTTGAGAAATTAAATACAATCAAATTAATTTAATAATTAAATAATTGAAAAGATGATTTTAACAATGAACTTAACTTTATTTTCATTCGAATTCAAATTGGAATTATAAATTAAATGCTAATTGATGTCAATAATGATTAAAATATTTATTTAACATTGACAACTGATGGAAAATGTTCAGGATGAGATAGTGTCTGGAAAATAAGATGTGTATATTGCTGCCCAAGTAACTTTTATAAATGCCAATCTATATTTTATGTTTTAACTGTAGATTCCCCACCTAAGTGCGGTCATGACCTCACCGGACCATGACCGTGAAAGTAGTTAATTGTGACAAATCATAAATTTTACTTGATATAACCGGCTTGTGGTTTGTTTTATTTTGTTAACCCGGTGGTTTGTTAGACTTAGTAGGGGGGTTATTTTTTGGGGAATCTACAAAATTTTGGAACAGGGCTATTTTCACCCAGATAGGGGTGGTAGTCCATTAGGGGTGTATAAATAAAAAAATAGGTAATACCGAATTTTATTGTAACGCCGAAGCAAGGATGGGGGTGGAATAAAAGAAAAAAATGTCCACCCCTTCCGCATCAGTCCTTGTGAAAGCGACTAGACGCTACAGTCTAGGGGGGGTAATAGTGAGTGTGGATGGGCGGTGACCCAGTTACAGGTCACGAGGGAGATGTGGTTTACGGCGAGGATGAGGCTGAAAAAGGCCAAGAAGCCTCGCGCAGAACACATTAATATGTAACGGGTATCAGGGGTTAAGGGATAAAAGGGGGGTAGTAGAAAAAAAAAAAAAATTTTGTTTATTCTATATAAATATGAGTAGGCAAGTAAGGATATAATTTGTATTTACTGTGAGTTAATGTTATTTTGTATAATTAATGTGTCATTTTGGTTGGGCAATATTGTACGGGGAATATTATTCAATTCAACTGGAATTTATGTGTACCATTGTAAACCAATATTGTTTTATTAATACTATTGTTTAGGGTCTATAATATAAAATGAGCCAGTACGTTGTCAATGAACCAGTACGGCTAAGAGGAAACGAACCAGTTGTGGGATATGGAGTGATGGAAGGCCGCTTGTCAATTTTTTAATTACATGTTATAAAGTCAGGCGATACTGGGTCGGGTATCTGTTCGATTTTTCGGTGTTGGGATCTCGAACAGAGAAGTCCAGTAAGATCGGATGGGTGCTGTCACAGTCGCCAGACTAGGGGGGTAAGAACCCATGGTTTTAGTAGAGTATTCAGGGGGGTTGCGGCGCCATATCCTCACTGATCCCCTTAGGGTTTAGGCAATAAGAGTTTGAACGCTTCGGCTTTCAAGCTCTTATTGGGGGGGGGTATTGTAACGGTACGAGATTGTAGGGCCGGGATAGCATTTTGAAATTGCATTCTCTATGCAGTCATTGTTCACCCTTGTAGAACCCCGAGTTAGTCAACCAGATAGGCTGTGTTTATTACAGAATAAAACGTCCATGTTTTGTCTCCGTACTCAAGCAACGCAGACCGATTGTGAAATAACATCAAACTTCGCCTCAGCTGTGAATCACGAAAGAAGGTAATGTAACTGCACATTGCGCCAGGCGGCAAAAACATTGCTCACCTTCCCGCCTACGCTAAGGCGCTCTTTCAATAGCACCAATGGGAGCACATATGCACGATCACGTGACCAAAAAACACTGTATGCAATTTAGCGAACTAACGCCAGTTCCAGTTGTGACTCAGGGCCGCGCGGCCAACCTAAGCGAGCTAAGTGTTCGAAAATTTATGTCGGCCGACAAAACAAAACGAAATGTTACTTTAAAGTGGATTAAAATAATAGTGGCGCGTCAACCTAATATGAAATAATCAATAACAGTACCGCGGTTAAACAGTGCATTCACAGCAGAGGTGCAAAACAGCGGAGTTCTTCAGACGTTAAGTATTAACTGAGTTTTAACCAAGATTATTTTACCTTTTTCCCCAGAGTATAATTCAACATAAATAAATCGTAAATCTAAAATGTACATCAGAGATCTCGAAGTGGGGTTTAAATAGAACGACAAAATTAAAGAACGAATGTGTGTGAGTGTGTAGCTAAATCACGTATTGGTTCATTACAAATAATAAATAGTTGTGGTATACCGTAGTTGTCATAAGCTAGTTAATTAAGAAATATTTTGTTACTATATTTGATTTCACAAATTGTTACTCATTCAACAAGTATTTAATTTAAATGTCATGAAAGAGAGACGAAGTAGTTATTTTGCATAATAAACCAGAGGCAATTTGTTTTGGCACAAACGGTGTATTTGATCTTTGCCCATATCAAATCCAAATGATCCTTTTTGCAGCTGTTTTCGTCTGAAAGACTCTGGAATAAAACCCTAAGGTAAGAGTTAATTATAATTTAATTAATTGAGTAGTTTCAAACACATTATACTTTCTAAGTACGTATAAGGTATGGTAGTGTACTTTTTTAATGTAACCAACGTTTATGTCTTATTTCATAATCCAAAGAACCCAGATTTGAAACAGATTAATATATTGTATGTAACTGACGCCATAGCGGAAGGGAAATAATTTGTTATTTCAATTATGGCAAGTTCAGATCGATTTGCCAACCTTGAGATATTTGTGTTTCATGTTATAAACCGGAGCTATTTGTTATCAAAACATTTATAATCCATTTGTCATATTAATTAATGACCGAATTTGTATTAAAATCACAGTACAGAGTATTACTATCTTTTTATTTCATAGGACGTTGTAGAGTATATGTGTGTTAGCAAGTTTTATTCAATAACCAACTAGCGCTCATCACGAGTGGTCGAGACGGCAACCTGTATAGCGGCGGGAACCATTCGAACGCTCCAGCTGCCCATGCTAATAACACGTATCATCTTATAATTTAACTATTTTAATTGTTTTAATAGAAACAATTTGGCGCCACCCGGGATTCGCAACCCCTATGAATTAACAGGTAGGTTGTACTGGTAATTTTGACAACGCTACAGACCCCAGTAGTGACTACGATTATTGTAACGACCGGTGTGAGGCAAACACACTACATTCACACTAATACACCTAATAAACAAGTGTGACACATTTCAACAGGTACAACCTCGTCAATTCGTTACAATATACACATAATATAACCTATTATACAATCCATACTGCCTGTAATCTCAATATATAAACACCTTTTACGTTTAATTATTTATCATTTATTATACAATTTAATTCAAAATAAATTTCTCCAATTTATTACCAAAGTCTCACATCTTTTAAATTAATTAACTCATCTCAAATTAATTTAATTCCATCATTTTTCATTTTTGTTTACATTTACCATATTATCCTTTATTATATAATACCCATTTATACCTAGGTAAGTGCTTATTCTCAAAATACTCATCATTTGCTACTGTGCTGTTTACTTTATAAGGTAAGTCTTTATTTTATTAACTCTCTCTCTATTTACACTCTGTCTTAACTCTTCATAATTTCTTTCACCTTAAATATTTCTCTCTCTCTCTCTCTCTCTCTCTCTCTCTCTCTCTCTCTCTCTCTCTCTCTCTCTCTCTCTCTCTCTCTCTCTCTCTCTCTCTCTCTCTCTCTCCTCGTTATCACTACCATTACTTACTGTATCACTCTTAGATACCCCATTTTCAACTATATTATCATTCTTACTTGTTTAACATTATTTCACCATCATTATTAACACTATTACTCACCTTGTCTACTGTCACCTGTTTTGCGGTTAAACTAACACCATTGTTTGCAAAAGTATCGTCATCATTATTACCTCCACTATCAGAACCACTTACCTGGTTTAGTTTGCTTTCTTTATTTTTTTTTAAATTTATCTGTCTCTAATTTCCACCTTTCATTTCGTTCCTCATATTATTAGATAGTTTTGCCATATTATTAATTATTTGTTTTTGTATATTAATTAACCTATTAAAACCCTTATATCCCATGATGGACCTACTTCGTTTTCCCAAAATACGCCACACATAAAATCGTTATCAATATGTAAAAGCAAACACAATAATTTCACAGGCACGTTACACTATCCAAACATAACCATAAAATATACGTTTAACATATACAATAATTTCAAATATGCGCCATTACCCAAAACCTATGTTCTGCATCTCAAATAGGTCTACCTCGTATAAAATTTATACCAGGATCCTGGCAGGGGTCGCCGATTGTAAAGAATTAAACTTTTTATCCTTTTACACGCCATAATTTTACTTACCCTGATTCCATTAAACTTACCTTTTGGATAAAAACCCCCAGAAGATTCCAAACTCGCTCAAAGGGTTGCCATGATGTTTTGGGTTATACATCAAAACCATCATATTCACCCTTAGTTAATTTAGATCATGTAATGCCCTTAGATCAGAAAATTCACAGGTTTCGTTTAGACGAATTCTCGATGCAGAACTCAAGTGATGGGAGTGACAAAAAAAATTAACTTAACACATATTGTAACGAGTAAATGAGGTCGTACCTGTTAAAATGTATCACACTTGTTTATTTTGTGTATTAGTGTGAATGTAGTGTGTGTGCCTCACACTGGTTGTTACATAAATCGACGTCACTACTGGAGTCCGTAGCGTTGTCAATGTTGCCAGTACAACGTACCTGTTAATTCATAGGGAATGTTATTCCCGGGTGGCGCCAAATTGTTTCTGTTAAAACAATTAAAATATTTAATTTCTAAGGTAGTACGCGGTATTAGCATGGACAGCTGTGGCGTTCGAATTATTCCCGCTGCTACACAGGTTGTCGACTCGGCCACTCGTGATGAGCGCTAGTTGGCTATGACTTAAAACTTCGCTAACACACATATATTCTACAAAAATCCTATGAAATAACAAGATAGTAATGTTCTGTACTGCGTTTTTTAATACAAGTTTAATTATCAATAAATATAACAAATGAATCATAAATAATTTTATAATACTATGCCCCGGCTTAGAGCTTGAAACACAAACTATCTCAGAGTTGGCACAATTGATTTCAAAATATTATCGTTCAGTCACTTTTTAATAAAGTACAGTGTTTTTAAAATCTGGAGTTCTTTTGATCATGAAAATAGACATAAACGTTGATTACATGAAAAAAGTACACTACTATACCTTATACGTACTTAGGATTTATAATGTGTTTGTACAATTTGTTCAGTAGTGTCGTATTTCTGTTACAGTTGTTGTGTTCACAAATAAGGTTATCTATATAGTTTAATAAAATGTTTTTTATGTAAGTAAATTATGACTTTACCTTTGAAAGAAAATACTACTTTTTAAATAGTGAGAAATTTTATCATTTGAAAATAATTTTAGTAATTTAGGGTTTTGGGAATAAGGAAGTTATTCGGTACTTATCAATTCGTCTCACGTTGAAATGTCGTCATCAGGATAGGCGTATATTCTTCGAATTTGGGCTGGTTTAAAACTTCTAACACCTCCTTTATCTGGTCTTGGGTTTTTTTCTTTAATTAATCTAATTAATCTGGTTCCTGGACATCATGTATTCTTTATAGATCGACGTCTCTTCATATTGGGTTATCTTGGTTCACTGATTCGACTTTTATAACTGTTTAAATTAAAATTTTAATTTTGCGCGTCGCTTACCCACGCTTCGTTTCTTCAGAGTCTATATAATTTAACGGAAAATAAGCCCTCAAACATCTCGTTGTCATAGTAACCAATAATTCAATGCTTGGTTAATTACTCCTTACATACATTGTTAAAATATTTGAATTTTTATTCAAATTTATTAAGTATTTTCCTAATGATTTTATTCCCTTATAATTCCCTTGGGATAATAAATGACATCACTATTATTTCTCTTTCCTTTGAAAGGTTACAATGATATCTCATAAGGTCATATTCTGTTGTACATTAACTATAGTCTAATTATTTGACATTTAATAAATAACATATCTTTCTTAAATTACATTATTACAATAATATTTCTGTGTTAAAATAACTGATATATAACTACTGTGCATTCACTGGTCTTAGATTATTAGGATTTCTTGTGAAATTGATACAATTTACATTTGAATGTCTTTGGCAGTTAAATGTCTTCATAGTCAAAATCAGCCATGATTGTTTTTTAGTTTATTTCTTTTTAAATTACATTCTGAATTCAGCCTGATGGGCTTCACTTATTTGTTTGTGTTTTAACTACTATTCAACATACATTTTCATTACTCTTCCTTTAAAATATCATAATTAGGTTTATGGACTGTAAGTTCCTTTCAGCCATATTCCTCCCTTAACATTGAATCAACTATTCTTTACAAGTTACATTTATTAATAGTACTAACATTGATTTCTTTCTTGAGTTATAAATTAAAGTGATAAACATTGTCACTTTTCATGAGATTATGAAAGTTGATTCCCCTTTCAACATGGGGTGTTGTATTCTTTGGAATCTTAATTTCAATAAGAAAACTTTACTTCTGTTCTACCATGCCATGTTAACACAAGTTATTTGTCTGGGCTTTCTCCCTGAATATTATTACAAGCTTCCTTAATACTAATTTGGATTACTATTTCTAATTACTTCTAGATATATTACTAATTATAATCTCACTCCAATCATTGGTTGTTTATCAAGATTTCACAGAGTGTCTGCTTACTTATCATTCTATTTTGAATGTTTCACATACACTTTCACTATTTTTTAGGGCATTTACACTTCACTAAAGCACTTCACTTTGGTTCACTGTTTTGTAATTAGTGTTATTTAATGGGTAATCCCTATACTCTTTCCTACCATTTCTCACTATTTTGTTTTAGTATGACATTTACTATTAACAACATTAGGTTATTTTTGTTTCGTTAAATCTAACCTTTCTGACTGGGTTAGTGTACTTTTCTATATCATTATATTTTACAATTGTATTGCCTTTAACATGTGTACATAGGTTAATTTCATGACAATAATAATATTGGTTTCACTAATACATAATTATTCAAGGTTTATTGACCGTATTCTATCTCTAAACATACAATCTTTCCCTAATATATATGTGTGTTTGTTTCCTCTTGGGTTTTATCTGTCTCCTCTTCATTCCTCTTCTTCATTTTCTTCATCTTCAGTTGTCTTCATCCCGGTTCGGTTCTCCTCTTCTTCACTCCTGGTTTAAATTCTGTTTAATTGTAGGGATCTGTTCTCTTCTGGTTCTTCTTTAGTTCTGTGTTCATCATTGTTTTGTCTATCATATTTTTCTTAAGTATGTAACGTGGTTCCCTTCTTTATGTTTAGGTTGTTGGCTCAATCATGTCAAAATATTTACATTTTAATAAGTATGTTACGTGGTTCCCTTCTTTATGTTTAGGTTTGTTGGCTCAATCACTTGGGTTGGGTAATATCGTTGTACGTCGTGTCAAAGTATTTACATTTTAATCATTTTTTACACATTTTTATTTCATATGAAGTAATTTTATATCAAGAATTATCTTTTTTATCACTGGTACGGGATTTGGCTTAATTGTATCGTTACAATATTTATGTTGATAATAAATCTTATTTTTATTATACTCAAAAATTTAACTTCACTCTGTTTCAATGATTTTACAGAATATTGTAAAAAGTACAACATATAAAAATTCACCATGCTAACCAGTCTACAAACCAGTACTTTGAATTACGATTATTTATTCTTTCTCCCCTTTTTCCACACACACACACACACACACACACACACACACACACGTTTTTATATTTTGAATACCCCCATTTTATTAATTAAGCTCTTGTATTGTTTATTTACGTTACTTCGCCCCCGAAATAGTTACGCTTTCGGTTTCACTTATCTGCACATGTGCTAGCCGCCATTGTTCGTCCTCATTTTCACTTTCGATGCCACTCACTGTTCTAATTCTGTACTCTTACCCCGAACGTCTTAAACTTTCATTTAATCATTATTTTCTCACACTGCCACATTGTTAATGTTGATTTACCACTTTGTTATACTTTTTATTTAACTTCGTGGAGGCCGTGCGTAGTTGGACGTGCCGGCCTCCCGACACTTTTCCACTGCCCTGTACTGCCTGATGCAATATGTCTAACTGCTGGAGACAACTGTGTGAACCTTGTGCGCGTGGTTGCCTACCTGCCAGGCGTTAGGCGTAGGCCGCATGGCGTTAACTTGTTCTGTGATTGGTTCTTTCCATTGCATGTTCGGCTATGGAATTTCTTTTACTTTCCCACGTGGTCAATTCTCAGAATTTCTAACACGCACTCCACTGATAATTCATATTCCGGTACCAAGTCGTACTTCGGTCGGCTCAAGGCGCAGCCATAGGGTGTTACAAATAGTTAAAATCAAAATTATAAAATTAAAAACCCTCTTGCTTTGTCCCGTTACACAATGTTCATCAATTTCTTTTAAACGTTTATCAGTGTTAAAGTTTTGTAGCTTCATATTATTAATGTCGCTCTTCAGTTCATCAAATTTACTTTCTAACTTGATATTTTGTGTACTAATATCACTGTTTAGTTTGTTAAATTTTACATTTTGTTCGTTTAGTTTAACATTCACTTCATCAAATTTCGTGTCATTTACATCAAAACGACTATTTATTTTATCGAAATTCTTTCAATTTTAATGCTTTGTTCGGTTAACAAACATTGTATCATTTCAAACATTTTATTCTCATCAGATTTTTTACTTTGGATTGGCGTTGACTGAACTACCACACCATCCATTATTTTAGACTCTGTTACGCTCATTTTGGTTACTACCATATTTGATTGACTTTCTGTACTAATGTCAGTTAAGTCAGTTATGCTGGCTTCATCATTATTATTCTCCATCTTTTATATTATTATAACTTGCATATACAATTATACAAACTTTAACTTTAATTTATGGTTTTACGTTACCAATTTCTAAACACAATCTATAATCACTTACAAAAAAAACATCAATCCCAAATAATCCATCTCTGTAACTACAATTAGGTCTAGCCAAGATATTTATATGTATTTATATAGGCCGTCCCAGTTTGGGCGCCATTTGTAACAATTAATTTCTTTTACTCTAATAAAAAAAATTAATCAAACTCTCCTTTTCTACTTGCCTACAATTCTCCGCAGGGTTCTATAGACGAAACTGTTACAGAGTGATTATTTAGGTTTGAGTGGCTAAATAATTATGCTAACACAGGTTTCTGCTTTTAACAAATTATTTGGCTTTTATTAAACAAAATTACTTTCTTATTTTCTCAGCCTCTCCCACAACTCCTCAAATTCTAATCATTTCTTGTTATAAACTACTACATCTGTATCAGACCCAAAGTTATCTGTATAAAATTATAAATGAACAATTCTTATAAGACTACAAAAGAATAATTATTATGATTAACGAAACAGTACTTTTCTTTTTGTATCACACGCTCTCTATCATTCTTTTACATATTGTTACGACAGTCTATTCGATCGTCGTAGGTACAGTGGAAACACAATAAGTACAAGACACCAATTAAGTCACTAATCACACCTTTAATTGTTACAGTAAAACAGTTCGTAATTAACAACACAGTCTCTACCACAAATCAAATGAAAATTGTACACACGCAATAAAATGTCCACAAATATTAAAACTCAATTGTATTATAATTATACCGTCTGAATATAAAACGCAACACTTCAATAATAACTACTTGAACGTACACAGTAATAACTCGAACCGCTCTGGAAATATTGTAACGTTAAAAAATTTATGCCAAAATATAAAATAAATAAAACCACTACCAGGACTTACCTGTTGGAGAAATTTCATCAGAAGCCCAGAGTCGCCACCTATATCTTTGGAGGACAGATATGGAGACCTTTACACGTTACCTTAATAAAAACGGACAATTTAGCAATCTGACCCACCCAATTAATAATTCAGAAAGATTCCGATCCGTTAGACGAATTTTTTCAACACAGAAATGAGGAAGGGGTATGACGAAATAACTTAAGTCTAACACATGATTATGTTCTGAAATGAATATTTTTACTTACATAAGACGGAACTCCTTAATACAAAATGCACAAAAAATAATACAAAACATTTTAAATGGTTAAATAGGCCTTACCCTCATATATTTTTTACACTATCGAAAGCCGCCCAGCTTTGCCATACACACATCCATACAATTTAATATACTCCCCTTTAATATTTTGTTTGACGAAATTATGGTTTTATTCGTGGTAAGCTGATTAACTGTTCACGGCCGACCGAACACGTGTTTTGTTGCCCGAGTCCACGGTCCGTTATTTCACTGTCGTCACTTCACAATTCTACTGCACCAATTATGATATTGTTACATCCGTTAATTACTCGGGTCCCGGTCGGTATGAAGGCGTTATTATATTTTATAATTCATACTTAAAAGTTCGACCCGACCGGGCCCGCACAACGTGATCAGCGTCTGTTAGCGAACTTGGTTTCTAGTTGACTGTCTCGCGTCTCTTACCAATGTCGACTGTCACCGAGAACGTAACAGGTACATGTTGCTTTCTCTGGAGGGAATGATTGTTCACTGCCACTATGTTTTCGTCGCTCAAGCTCAGTTGTTGGGAGCTAACCGCTTTATGTGTGGAATAAAGCTGGTATGTGCGTGTGACCCGAGGCCGATATTGGACTTGGCTCCGCTGACGTCATTGGAAAGGCCGGATTTAGCCATGACTTCCTGCCGCTCAAAAAAGCACATTGCTGGATTTTGCTCGTCCCAGGGCATCCTGTTTTGTGGCTGGATGCGTCACTCAAGCATGTGTTGGGGCAGTTGCGTCTGTGTGCCGCTACACAAGTACAGATTTCTGAGAAGTTTGAAGGGGGTAAATGCTTCGCTCGCCGCGTTACACAATAACACCTGCGTATCGCTTTTGTCTCACTGTTTCTCAACATCGTGCTGTTGCATTGAAAATAACGTTGCAATGCGTTCTGTTATAATGGAATGAATTTCGTTACACAATAATTTTCACAACTTCTTTTTACAAGCCCGCACCAAAATGAAAGAAATAAAAATGTACTTGCCCCATACGGTAAAAATAAAAACACCCAAAAATTGACCCGCTACAATACCCCCTCGATGAGAATTCTGCTGTTCACAACAGAAGAAATCTCATCGATAACCCCGAAGAGGACCGGTGAGGAACTGGTGCCAACAACCCCCTGGTTCTTAATCTCATGGGTACACGACCCCCCTGGCTCAGCGACTATGGACTCATCTGAACGAGATCACTGGACTTCTCCGTAAGAGATCCCAACACCGAGAAATCGAACAGCCTCGTACCACAGAGCACCTCACCTTCTAACATGCTACCCCCCAAAATCCTCAATCCCTGGCTAAAATTATTCCAGCTCCTCCGCCGATATGTTTCCCCTTTTTTGCAAGCTGGGCTGCCTTTAGCAAATACTGGGCTCACACATACTCACATTACATGATACATTGTGAAATTGAAAAATTACAAAATTCTTTAAAATTGACAAAAGTTTTTTAAAAAATTCAAAGTTCAAAAAAATGATATGCTCAAAAAAATTCTCTTCATTATTTTTTGTTTCCTTTAAAATGACTTGAATTAAGAGTTTTCTCTACTTGAACAAATCCTTAACCTAACATGTCTTAGTCTAACAATACAGTTCAATACAAGAAATCAGTAAACTAAACAATTAACAAAACAACAAAACATGGTAAATACACACATAATAAAACAATCCCTACCTAAAATATGCGTTCGCTGGCAGGCGAAAAATCAAAAAATTTTTTTTTTCAAAAAAATCAAATTCCCCAAAAATTTTAAAATTCAAAAAAAATTTAAATTTGTTCAAAGGTTTCATTTATATTTAGAAATTATTCAAAACTGGTTTAAAGTGATTGAATAAACAAATAAAATTAATTCCCTACTATACAAGCTTAGTAGGTGTCTGACCTCATCAGCTGATCGAAACTAGGTCAAGTCCAAAACCCTTGACCTACATATGTTATATATAAGTTCTGAAAACACATTGAACATCTGTAATATCCTAACTTGAAATACAAAACATAGTAACATAAAATATTTAAAATTACAAAATATTAATATTAATGATAATCAAATTGGCATTTAAATTATTTAAAATAAACAATTCTTAATTTTACATTATTTTCAAATTTTATCAAAATTCTGTCACTGGTTTAAAATAAAAAGTTTATATTCTTTATCATAACTCTCTCTCTTTATTCAACAATCTTACGTTAATCTACTGTGGGTGATGTAAATTATTCATTCTCATTTACTGTATTACTAGATCTGTATACATATATAATCTTTACCTCTCCCTATGGCTCTAATATTAATCAACTTCAACTCCCATGACACCCATCTCTATCAAAATATCTACTAATCAAGACACTCTAAGCCCCAACTTACCATTTAACTCAAAACGCCACCTTCTCCACATATAAAAAAAATACTCTCTAACCCTTTGTACTAGGATATGTGTTTCCCCTACCCAAAACTCGATTCCCTTATTTGGCCCCTGGATTCTACCTAAGGCGGCCCCTTCCCCACTAAAATCTATCCCTATCCCATCCCAACCCTTGTTGCGGACTCCTACATGACACTACCCCTAATACAAAATTGCCATCCCCAAAACATCTCAATCTCATAACCTTACTACAAATACAACAAAATAGCCTCATTAATTATAAACATAAATATATCATTCAGAACTCTACAATTATTCTCCATTACTCCTGTGTCAACATCAGTACTACTTAAAATTCTACAACATACCTTACTTCAAAACAACATTCTCTATTATTTCAAATTCAACTTTGATTTCAATTTGGACAGGTCTACGTGTCCCATAAAATATTTATCACCCAAAACTATTTCTTATTGACTGGCATAAATTATTATTTTATTTCTCCTTTTATCAAATTATTTTTTATCATTACCTCAAAACATCTGTAATACATTAAAAACATTACATTGAACACTCCTTACTTAAAACATTTATAACTAATATACCAGTGACGTATTATTGCTGATCAGCTGATATCCTAACACAATGAAAATACATCTTTCACTTGAACCACTTACATGAAATATACATATTTATTTTTATTTATTCTCACCTCATTGTTTCCCATTTCTCTGATTCTGGTTATTTATGTTAACCTGCCAGACGATTTAATTATTGGCTTAGAAAAAAAATACACACACATAATGAAAATACATATTCTTATCAACGCCTATATCTAACGTACAACAATAAAATAATACACTTAAAATTATAGCATGTAATGAACACCTCATATTAAATATCTAAGCATCTAGTCACCTGAACAGAGCACAAGCAGTTTTATTTGATCAAACTTTGAATAAAAAATGTTATGTTATAAAATTTACATTCGTGACTCCTTTGCGTCACCTCCTAGCCACACACACTATTTCATATTATGGTGGACTGTGGCGCCCATTCGCTTCCACAGAGACTGTATATTTTGGAGCAGGTTTTACCTCTCCGTGTCTCTGCTTCCGCTATTAAGTTTAAACATTGTTGAACATCATCATGTCCTTGTTATAAAATCATACACCCTTAAGACGGATCTACCACCTATCTATGCTACCCCAAAGCGGGCAGAGTGGCAGCCGCTGTTCCATAGTTCCGGGAAGATTTCCCCTAAGTTCTCCGCCCATTGAATTTCAAATATATACCAATTTCAAGTCAGCTATGGCCAAGGGACTTGATATGACCATAGCTGGCCGCTAGCCAAAACCACGGTTAGTGCTGGTAAGACAGTAACCGCCCGAAAAGTTGGGGAAATCCAACTTTAATTTAATTGCCTGTTTCATCAATACTATTATGTGCGACACGGTAGTTTGGCAGTGTGTACACTTTAATTTACACTGATAAGGTGTGCCGCACATTTATCGCCATTTTGGCCTCCGATGGAGGTAACACTCCCTGTTACCCCCAACCCATTTCGCTATTTGCGAGAGCACAGGCAACCCCCACAATAGCCACTTAATAGCTAATTAATTACTTAACAATTGAAAATTAAACTTTCTACAAATACAGTTCAACACTCCATTGTTCTATCACTCCATTGAGCACCAATCTACCCCCCAAAATCATCCCCACTTCTTGCATTAATATCAAGTTTATATTTTGTTACACATCGTTTCAAAACGTTCCCATACTCACTGATACTAACTCTTGACAATTGTTTTTGGTCACTTAATTCTAAAATTTATTTAATTATAAAATTTTTTAAATTTAAACTTTTTTAGAATTATATGCATCCCATTTTTTTTTTTCACAAACTTTTAAAATTCAAACAATTTAAGTTCATTGTTAAAAATCATTGTTTCTATTAATTTGATTAACTTAATGGTTTAATGGTTTTTAATGTCTCAAACTCTGGTAAGTTATAATAATTACCTCATTATTATTTTAGCTAAAGTTTTCTTTAATTCTTTTGTGTCACAATAGGGTTTTGCTCAAGATACTGATTCAGCAGACTACAACATTTCTTTTTACATTTGTGTACCAGACTTGCTTTCATAAACAACAGTTATAAACATTCTCAGTTTCAGCATTCATAGTCTAAACATTCTGGTTACATCATATATTGCCATACCTGCTTGCTACACTTTTCAAGTTTTATAAATCTTTTAGATAATATATTTGTCTCTTAACATTTTTTATTCCAATTCAGATCAGATATATTTTTGATTCATTAATAAGAGTGGCCCTTTTAAATTATTTGTTTAACTTGAACATTCTCTAACAGTCTCCACCCAAAACAGTTTGATTTTAATTAGAGCTATATGAAGTTACTGTATAAAATATGTAAAACTACAATTTCAATTTGAATCGACATGAATTTAAACACACCACTAACATTAAGTCACTCCAGGGGCGGCTATACTTCAATTTCATCTCTTAGTACATTCAAAACAATTTCCATGACTTTGATTACAATTTTCAAAATGATTCTCCGTGATTAAGTGTTTCAGTTTTTCTTAATATTTCAATAAATTTTACAAACATTACATCATTGGTTCTAATCTCTCTTTAAATTCCTCCACAATCACATGCTTAATACCATTATCCCCTACTCATAACCTAACATAGCAGGTACCACAAAATAATAATTAAACCCTTTGGTTACATAAGTTTACTTGAGAGTATTTTCCAAAATTATTTACTTACTTAATATTATACTTATTATTTTTTCTTAATTACCTGTAAATAGGTTGTGCTTTACTTGTACAGAATCATTGTTTCTATTAAATTATACAAAAATTTATTATTTAGTTTGTCTACTCAGCCACAAAACTTCTCCACTACCCACCTAATTAAGGGATGAGTTTACAAGTCATAAATAACACCAGTTTATTTAATTTTGAGGATCACCCTAATGTATTATTTAGAATTAAGGCAATCAAATGGTTCCAAAAAGTGTGCCAATTTGTGTAACTATTGTTTATGTGTTTACTCTAAGGGGAGGGTTAGGGAAATCGGGAAGGTAAAAGGGATAAGGATTATTACAGGGTCAAGAACTAGGACTAAAGGTAGGGACAAAGCTTCCTCCGAAAATAAGGGTAAATGGAGAAAACCAAGGCTCGCGTGGGCAGGGGTGCGTCCCTGAAATAGACGAACCCCACTGGGACAAGTGGGGATCCCCTATCCGCTACCACTTACTGTTTTATATTATTCATAGTTATTTATAATTATTTAACTATAGGTTTATTATAGTGGTTTAGTTATATTTGATTACAGGATTTAATGTATTGTTTTGTTTTAAGATGCAAAATATTAATATTATTTTTGTCATCACAATTTCGGCTACATACATACCTTGTTTATCTAACATTTTATAATGCATACAATTAATTTCACTACACATGTATTTACAATTCTTCATCAATAATTATTCAGTTATATCGCACTTCAATATCTAAAATCAGCTAGGTCATTACCATATATTAACATATTTGAAATTGTCCAATTGTGAATTTAAGGCTCAGCCTCCATCGTCAAAAATTAGACGGGGTTTCACATAACATCGTTCAATTTTATTACCACACAAATGACTGTTTTGTGTGTTGTAACCATACACACTAAACTCATCCATCATACTCAAATACTCATAAAACAAGTCAACATTATTTGTTTCTGTCCAGTCTCCATTAGTAATATTCGTCAAGTCAGTTATTTTTTCTTCATAAAATAAATTATTATTATTTAAACATGTATTATCAAAATAATCTTCACTCTCTATTTTAACAGGTAAGTATTTCATATAGACTAACATCTCTTTCAACTCATTATAATCTCTCATTAGTTTATATAATTCTATTTCTTTATCAATGCACAACTCTCTCTCAAAACATCTTTCATCATCATAACACCATATCACACTTTTATCATTCCACGCAGAGGGTACAAAATTATTCAGCAAAATTAAACAACTCAAATCTTTCATTAATAAGGGTCTCTTGCCCAAAAATAACACTTTTGAACACTCTGGTTCATCACAAATAAGGGGAAAATCTACCCTCTGCTCTACACATTCATCTACTCTTTCTTTCCATTCTTTTTCTAATTCAACAACACTGATTACAACTTCGTTACTACATATAACTTTCTCTCTCTCACTCACTGTTTCACTATCTATTTTCAACGTATCACTTTCTGATACCACCTTTTCAATTACAATACCATTTTCAACATCATTGTTACTATTTGTTATCTTACTCTCTACTACCACATTTTTAATTATATTCTCATTTTCAACATTATTTTTCTCACTAGTTACTTGTTTACTATCATTATTATTTTTACTTTTACTCTGTTCTACTGACTCTACTATTCTCTCAATATCTCGTTTCAATTCGTGACAACTATTTTCGCATTTTGTTTTTACCTCATCAATATCAAATTTGAGTGCATCAAATTTAGCGTCGAATTTATTCAATTTTATATCATTATTGTCAAAACGACTATTTAATTCGTCAAATTTGTTATTCCGTACTTTGCTTTGTTCTAAGATTAATTGTAACATACTCATTACATCACTATTAAATTGGACGTTACTCGTATTAAATTTCGTTGAAGTCGGGGTCAATTGCACACCCGAATCTTCAGTTATATTACTCTGTATTATCGACATTTTTAAAGTTCGTTTGTATAACACTTTTATATATAAAATTACTCTTTTTCTATACTCAAATACCTAACACACTGTGAATTACAACACAAACATAACCTACGTAAATATGAGCGATACAATTCTTATACATTCGTCATTACCACATCCTATTTTCTGTGCCTTAAAATAGGTCTATCTCGTATAACATTACAAGTAAACGAAAATCCTGGCAGCGGGAGCCAAATGTAACGTTAAAAAATTTATGCCAAAATATAAAATAAATAAAACCACTACCAGGACTTACCTGTTGCAGAAATTTCATCAGAAGCCCAGAGTCGCCACCTATATCTTTGGAGGACAGATATGGAGACCTTTACACGTTACCTTAATAAAAACGGACAATTTAGCAATCTGACCCACCCAATTAATAATTCAGAAAGATTCCGATCCGTTAGACGAATTTTTTCAACACAGAAATGAGGAAGGGGTATGACGAAATAACTTAAGTCTAACACATGATTATGTTCTGAAATGAATATTTTTACTTACATAAGACGGAACTCCTTAATACAAAACGCACAAAAAATAATACAAAACATTTTAAATGGTTAAATAGGCCTTACCCTCATATATTTTTTACACTATCGAAAGCCGCCCAGCTTTGCCATACACACATCCATACAATTTAATATACTCCCCTTTAATATTTTGTTTGACGAAATTATGGTTTTATTCGTGGTAAGCTGATTAACTGTTCACGGCCGACCGAACACGTGTTTTGTTGCCCGAGTCCACGGTCCGTTATTTCACTGTCGTCACTTCACAATTCTACTGCACCAATTATGATATTGTTACATCCGTTAATTACTCAGGTCCCGGTCGGTATGAAGGCGTTATTATATTTTATAATTCATACTTAAAAGTTCGACCCGACCGGGCCCGCACAACGTGATCAGCGTCTGTTAGCGAACTTGGTTTCTAGTTGACTGTCTCGCGTCTCTTACCAATGTCGACTGTCACCGAGAACGTAACAGGTACATGTTGCTTTCTCTGGAGGGAATGATTGTTCACTGCCACTATGTTTTCGTCGCTCAAGCTCAGTTGTTGGGAGCTAACCGCTTTATGTGTGGAATAAAGCTGGTATGTGCGTGTGACCCGAGGCCGATATAGGACTTGGCTCTGCTGACGTCATTGGAAAGGCCGGATTTAGCCATGACTTCCTGCCGCTCAAAAAAGCACATTGCTGGATTTTGCTCGTCCCAGGGCATCCTGTTTTGTGGCTGGATGCGTCACTCAAGCTTGTGTTGGGGCAGTTGCGTCTGTGTGCCGCTACACAAGTACAGATTTCTGAGAAGTTTGAAGGGGGTAAATGCTTCGCTCGCCGCGTTACACAATAACACCTGCGTATCGCTTTTGTCTCACTGTTTCTCAACATCGTGCTGTTGCATGGAAAATAACGTTGCAATGCGTTCTGTTATAATGGAATGAATTTCGTTACACAATAATTTTCACAACTTCTTTTTACAAGCCCGCACCAAAATGAAAGAAATAAAAATGTACTTGCCCCATACGGTAAAAATAAAAACACCCAAAAATTGACCCGCTACAATATATCGCACTAATACTCTCGAACCGCACTATCCAATATCTCGCATTCAACTGAAAACTAAGGCCGCTACCCCATGTATTTATAGTCATGCTCACACACCAGAAGCTTCCAAACTGCGTCTTATCTCTCGTGAACTACGTAATTACTACGGCCTTGACACAGTCCGAGCGCCCGAGTGAAGCCCGGCACAGTCGAGAAGATTCTCGCAAAATGCGTCTAGTAGCACGTACACCACACGCTTACATCGAGATCCTTCTGGCATATTCGATAAACGCGTAGATTGTTCTGTGCTGTCGTAGCACTGCCCCCTCCTTAAGCCTGTTCGTCCCGAACTGGCAAAGCATCTCCGAAGTAATACTCGACCAGGCGATCTAGGTGGACGTCCTGGCGAAGGATAATTTTCCCGTTCTTTGAATTCAGTCTCGTGTGATCCAAACACCACGTTCCCAGGAATGCGAGTCTTTTGCGCAACCACTAGTTTCGCTGGAATCACTCCCGTTGCGTCATGTACTGATGACCGAAATACCACTGGCTGATCCAAGTCTGTTTGGACCTCGTCAACAACCTCTTGCGTAACCTCATCTTCAGCCACTTTACCCTCAGGGCGCTTCTGTCAGCTCAGGAACGAGCAAGAGTTTTGTCTCGACACCCATAGTTGGCTTTCCAATCACTTCTTTTGTCCTTATACTTATTTGTACTTCCTCTGCTAGTTCTTCCTCCATTTCCGGTGGCAACAGGGAGGGTTCCTCTTGACCAGACTTGTTGACTTTTTCTTCGACTAATGCCACTATCTTAATCGAATGGTTGGTAGACCCTGTCGTTTTAGCCATGGAAAGCTTTATCTCCTCTTGGCCGACACACAGGACATTTTCTCTTAAGTCCACAACGAATCCGTAGGCATTTATAATGTCCGTGCCAAGAATCACTTCATCGACAATGTCTGCAACGAGCATTTGGTGGCTAAACTCAAGAAGACCCAGGCGTACACGTATGTCTACCTTTCCTAGCACCTTGATGGGGCTTCCAGTCACAGTCTGTATTGTACAAGAGCTAATTAGAGGATGGCGGTTACAGACTAAGTCAGGGCGCACAATGGACACTGTTGCGCCCGTGTCAACTGTAAATGATGTTGGTTTACCATCCGCAAATCCATTAACAATCATGTTTCCACTGATCTTATGTAGTGTGGAAACTGTATGCTGTTCTGGGCCTTTACTTCTCCAATTGGTGCAATCAGTCTCTTCTCTCGGTATCTTCTTCTCCCAACAGTCTACCTGTAGATGACCACGTTTTCCACAGTTGTAACATTTCGGTCTTCTGTCTTTTTCAAATCGTTGCGACTCTTGAACTTTTGAATTGTTTGTCCGACAACACTTTTTCTGCACCCATCGTAATGGTAATGTGATACAGGGATCTTCTGACTGCAACGTGATGGCACAAACCCATTAATGTAGCGGGACACTGACTTGGCAGCTTCAAACTCTAGGGCGTGAACAAGAGCTTCTGAGCTATCTCAGTGTCTTGCCATTCGTAACACTTGCTGAATTTCACAATCTCTGATGCCATCAATAAATGTCTGCACTGTAAACCTTATTCGGAAGTCTTCTGGTGCTTCAGGATAGGCCAATCTAATCAATCTGTCGATACTTGCTTCAAATTCTTGAAGACTTTCCTCGGAACGTTGTCGCCTTGCTCTCAACTGGGTGCAGTACACATCTCGCAAATGTTTATCACCATACCGTAATTCCAGAGCTTTTATCAACTCGGCATAGGTGTTCTGGCTGTCAGGTGGCACTTTCTGTAGTAGTTCTGCCGCGGGTCCTTTTAGTGAGAGAACGAGTGAAACAGCCTTGTCTTTCTCTGTCCAATTATTTGCGCATGCAGCAGCTTCAAATTGGCGGAGGTACGTTGCCCAGTGACTGCTTCCGTCAAAGGTTGGAGCTTTGACATGAACTGTCCCTACTGCAGGCAAAGTGACTTTCTCTATTAACTTATTTTCTGTGTCTTTATCTGTCTTTATCACTGGCACAGTTTGTTCAGAAATTTGTTTTGGTTGAATCTTCATGCACTGTTCGACTTCACTTTTAATTTGTTCTCTTATGTTTGCCATTGAGTTTTCTACTGCAGATATTTTATTTGACACAGATTCTTCTATAACAGATATATTTGTAGACATCGATTCTTCAACAATCAAGACAGATTTTTCTACTTCAGCTATTTTTAATGTCATTGATTCTTGTACCTCCGATATTTTAGTAACTTGTTTATTAAGCTCACCTCGTAGGATACCCAATTCTGCGGTACTGTGTTCTTGCAACTGGTTCTGCATAACTTCAAAGAGAGCTTCCGTTTTATCTGCTTCTTGCTTAAAACGTTTTTCATCCTGTCGTTTTTCTGCTTCTTCCGCCTCCTGCCTGCGTTTCTCATCCTGTCGTTTTTCTGTTTCTTCTCTTTCTTGTCTTCGTTCTTCTTTTTGTCGTCTTTCTGCTTCTTCCGCCTCCTGTCTGTGTCATTCCTCTGCTTCCAGCAGGAGGGTTTTCTGTCTCTCTTCCGCTTTCTCTGCATCCTGTCGTCGTCGTTCTTGTGTCTGCAACAACAGCGCCTTGAAATTTTCCATCATCTGACTGGCATCCATTCTTTTTGGATTAATTACGAATTACACTCGTCTTGTACAAAGTATCCACTGTTTCCACTGTTAACCGTTCTATCCCAGTTCTGACACCACTGTTACGACAGTCTATTCGATCGTCGTAGGTACAGTGGAAACAAAATAAGTACAAGACACCAATTAAGTCACTAATCACACCTTTAATTGTTACAGTAAAACAGTTCGTAATTAACAACACAGTCTCTACCACAAATCAAATGAAAATTGTACACACGCAATAAAATGTCCACAAATATTAAAACTCAGTTGTATTACAATTATACCGTCCGAATATAAAACGCAACACTTCAATAATAACTACTTGAACGTACACAGTAATAACTCGAACCGCTCTGGAAATATATCGCACTAATACTCTTGAACTGCACTATCCAATATCTCGCATTCAACTGAAAACTAAGGCCGCTACCCCATGTATTTAGTCACGCTCACACACCAGAAGCTTCCAAACTGCGTCTTATCTCTCGTGAACTACGTAATTACTACGGCCTTGACACAGTCAGAGCGCTAGAGCGAAGCCCGGCACAGTCGAGAAGATTCTCGCAAAATGCGTCTAGTAGCACGTACACCACACGCTTACATCGAGATCCTTCTGGGATATTCGATAAACGCATAGATTGTTCTGTGCTGTCGTAGCAATATTCATACATAACCTCCATTTATAGAGCTCTCTGATTATTGGATTTATGATTTTAAAATTTGTAGCTATTTTGAAAGTTTAGTCAATTGGTTATATTAGGTACTCAGCCATTTCATCTGCGCCTCGGTGAGTTGCACAACCACGTGTTATTCACCTTTCCATTTAACACTCCGAAATTTCACAGTTAAACTGTTAATTTTCCACCATTAGTGTTGACGGTTCCTTATTATTGATTATACTGCACTGTTGAATTCACATTTTTATCGGCCGAACTGACTTTTTGCTCGCGAGCACTGATTTACTGAACCTCGCGGTTCTGGAGTAGAAAATCCACTGGGGCTCAAACTAGGCGAGCTCCACTGGGGCTCACTACCTTGCGTATGGCCGGTCACGTGACCACAAATTCGAGCTCTGATTTGTTGGAATGTTCCAGAAGCTCAGCCAGGGAATTCTTGTAATTTCCCCAGTGGTTAATTCCCGCCAACAAGAATGTCTCTGCGCAATGATTCATTCGTGATGTTGGAACTAATTTCACTCGCTAATTCACTCGTATATTAACTTATAAGGCTTGGTTTATCTTGATACAGCAACATGCGTCATATCACATACTTTCCCGGTGACGACCCCGCTACCAAGGCGTGCTGGACAACGTATGGTTTTGATTAGACTACAGACTGTTTCGTAATAAATTATTGCAATTATTAATGCGTACCTTATACTGCCATACACGGCTACAGATTGTTACCACCATTGTTTCATAACATGGTTGGTTATAAATTAATAAAAATATTCAATATAAAAAAAACAAAGTCTGCCCTTTCTTGTACCGTCACAACGCAGACGTTATAGAAATACTTAATAAACATGGTTATAGTATTCTTGACAAATCCAAAGTATGCCACAATTGCTACAGATGCCTAAAGAAGAACAGGTTGCCACCTTATGCGACAATCAACGGCTTTAAGTACCCACAAATACCTGAGAATTTACCTGAACTAACGCCAATAGAGGAACGTTTAATATCCCCGCGCCTTCCATTCATGCACATTCGTAACATATCATACTTTGCTGGCGCTAAACGTATAATTGGACAAGTCATAAATGTACCAGTAAACCTTGATACCACTACTCTGCAATTGCCTAGCATGTTGAATGATGATTTGGCGTTTAACGTTTGCCTTAAGAAGCACATAATCAATAAAAGTTCTTATATGCAAGGACTGATTTTTAAAAGTAAATTTAAGCTCTGGTTAAGGCATCTGTTGACGACTGAGCTATTCAGATATTATAACATCACGATTAATGACAAGTTCTTCAATAATGAGCCTGAAAATGAAAGCAGTGCGTCTAGTGAGGATGATGCTTCTATATCGGCCAGACGGGACGAGGTTTCCAAAAACGTTTTATTGAACATATACCTAAGCACAATCTGAAGGGTCAGACAACATAATCAAACATAAATTCCAACTATGCACGTCACTTGATAGACGAAAATCATAAATATACAAGCTTTGTTTCCAACTTGAAACCCATGCATTTTTGTAATAAAGGCACTTACATGAACGCCTTGGAAGAATTTGAGATATATAGGGCGTACAATGACGTACACAGTCGTGACTTCGTGCTAAACAACCATTTAAATTTTAAATCAAACTCGCTTTACGATACTGCAATAAACCTGTCTAAGCGGTAGCTATTGATAATCAGTGTCCGATCGGTCCGACTCGAGTGCGCACTCAAGTAAAGCGGGCATGTGTGTAATCGTTTTTAAATATTTGTATTTTAATGTATAACGACCTCGTAAGAGTGAATTTTTATTTTATTTTTTTAAGATGACGGGACATATGTCTCGAAACGCATAAAGTAAACCAAACGCAAAAACGAAGTCACACGACGGAATAAGTGTAACGGGGCAGAATTGTGCAATAGGTTTAAATTTAATTGTGAATACGACGCAGTGTAGTTACCCACACAAGGCCTCAATCTGTAATAATAGGCATTCCTGTCGGTGACGCCCATCCGCATGTTGGTCCAGAAAATATGTCAACAAGCACTGCTAGCAGGTATTCTGGAATGCGAGCAAGCGCGGAAGTGCCCGTCTTTACAGTTGAATTATCACGTACACGGCTAGTCGAGCAGTTACAGTGAATGTACTATACCCAGCGTTAAATATTTGCCATGTCACGTAGTCCCTCTGGGCACCAATGGCAGACCAAGTTGCCGTGAATGAAGAACATCGGGCCATTTTGGACGCTCGTGGTGTGCGTCTGTCGCTTAGCAATCACCCAACCGGCCGGTTGAACATAAAAGGCTCGCGAGCCGAAAATCTGTTTTAGAATCTTCAAAATGTGTTAAAAGTTTAATTTAAAAGTGAGAAGGAAACGTTTGATAAACTGGAAGGAAACGTACAACACCAAAGTTAACAATTAAATTTGACTGTGTGACAAAAAATGTGGACGAACTAAAATAAACGTAGTGCGGCACGTGGTTAACAGAGACGCCGTGAGTTACATAAACAACGACCAAGTAACTATATAACAAATTTAAACTTAAAAGAGCTCTAAATTATGGGGAATTTAAATACTGTATGAATGTGGGCGTGAGTAAGATGCTGGGTTGTCTTCCTGTTTAATATAATTAATTTTTACGTTAAGGTTTCGAAGTAGTTCTTATAATGTGTACCATTGTTCAAGTAGCCTAAATATTTGTTTTGTAAATGTTCGAAGAAAAGAGAATTAATATGAACAGTAATAGTTTTGAGATATAAAAAAGAATACCAAGTAAATTTAAAAGAAAATTAAAACAAAAGTTGCAATCGATTAATAAACAGAGCTGATTAATATAGTCAAAAAGCGAGTTTATTGTTTAACGAACCCAATAACCTCTCTTACAGACTGTGAGTTCATGTAACAGAATCCTGGACCCCGAGAAGGTAAGAGTTAATCATAAAAATGTATTTCTATGTATTTTATTAATTGTGGACGTAAATAGAAAGCTCTCAATGGCCCCTGAACTGGGACAGCTTATACGAAGTATATTTCGTATAGGCTATGCCTACTCGCATATGTAAGAGACGTTAGTGGGAGTTACATATGAATTAAAATTAAGTACAGAGAAATAAGAGTATGTTATAATATGATTGATAGATGTATTATGAATAAGTAAAAAACTAAATAATATAAAAAATGGATACTAATGAGACTGAAATTGAAATGAATGAATCAGCTGTCATAAGTGGCCTGGGAGTCCATTCGACTCCAAATGTGGGTCAAGATAATAAGGTAAACGAATTTAATGTTACAAATGAAGTAAATGTCACGAATGATTCGGGAATTCAATTAACCCCGAAGTTAGATAGTAAAAATAAGAAACCAAATGAAAATATAAGTAGTGAGACGAAAGCAAAATCTACTCCCGTAGTAACAAAAACTAAAGAAAAAGAATGGTCAATGAATGATATATTCAACCTGGTACAAACTATGTCTGAAAACATGGTAAAAAATAGTGATTTTAATAAGTTTGATGTAGTAAATAAACGTTTTGATGTCAATGACAATAAATTCGATGAAATAAATAGTAGATTTGATGAACAAAATGATAAGATTAAGAATAATTTTAGTGAAAAGTTGAATGAGATTAGAGATGAGATTATACAACAGAATTATAATTTTAATAAACAAATTAATGAAATTAATACACGGTGTGCTAGTATGACAGAATAGATATTAGAATCGATAAGTAGTAATTGCAAGGAGAAGATTAACGAAATGAATAAAAGGTTAGACAGTAAAATAAATCAGATAATGAATAAAAAGGTAAGTGACAGTGGTAATATGACAACAAATAGTGAAGAAATAATTAATAACAAGGTAAGTGGTAATTATGGTAGTGAATCTAATATTGAAGTAAAAAATGAGAATAACAATGATATAATTAAAGATGTGGTGTTAGAGAATAAAGTTGTGAATATTGAGAGTGCTGATGAAAGTTTAGTTGGAGTAGAGTGTAATAATGAAATGTTAGGGAGTGTTAATCAGTTAGAGAGAGAGTATGAAGAGAGTTTACGGGTAGAGGGGTTGCAGAGGGTAAATTTTCCCCAGGTTTATTGTGAACCAAGGTGTTTACAAATGTTGTTGTTGAAGGGCAAGAGTCCCTTATTATTGGAAGACATGATGTCTTTGAGTTGTTCCCTGAATTTTTATAATGAGTTAGTGCCCTCTGTATGGGATGGTAGAGAAAGTGTGATATGGCGTTGTGGTGAGAGATATTTAGAAAGAGAGTTGTGTGTAGATGGGGAGATAGAGGTATTTAAATTAAGTAGGAGTTATAAAGAGCTGATAGAGAGGTTAGAATTGAAGAAAATAGACGATGTGAAATACTTACCGGTTGTAGTAGATATAGATAATTATTTTGATGATACCGTTGTAGATGACGAACACTTACCTGATATTGTTATGGATATAGTAGAAGAATATGATAAAATAACTTATTTTATGTTAACCAAAAATACTGACGGAGACTGGACCAAAAATACCAAAGTAAACGGGTTTTATGAGTTAATAGGGGAGAATAATCTGGTGCATTATTCTTGTGATAGAGGTGATATATTAATATGCAAGGGTTATTATATAAATCATTATAATGTAAGGAGTGTAATTAAAGACGATAATTGTTATATAAAAGTAAGACTATTGTACGATGATGGGGGTTAGAGACAAACAAAGTGAATGAACATTTTATTATTTTAGTTTATGGTGATGACCTTGCTAACTTATGAAATGAGGTGTGGTAAACAGAAAAATAATGACAAAAAATTGTAAATAAATCTATAGTGAAATTAATTGTGTTTGTGTTGTAAAAGTTATTTTATGTAAACAATGTATGTATGTAGAAGAAATTGATTTAATCAGACTAAATAAATAATGAGAGTTTGTAGTAAATGAATTGTAATTGTTTTGGAAGAAGGTAATTAAAGTAATGTGTTTTTATAACTGAGTGAATTAAAATTTTATAGATGAATTAATTGATTTAAATGTGGTAGAAATAAATTTTGATAATGAATTTAAAGGATGTTTCTAAGATTTGAACTTTAAAATAAATAGTAAAGGAATAAATGTAAAATGTGTTTAGTTGTGGAGTCATAGATTGTTCTAATGTTTCAGAAGATACATCGAGTTATGTACGATATATTTGTAGTAATGAATGTTTATAATTTTGTGTCTATGACAGGAATCAGGTGTTTATTCAATTGAGTGATGTAATGTAAGTATGAAGTTTATAATGCAATTTAAATAAAGTAAAATGTTTAATGTTTGAATAATACATTTTAAATGTGTTTAAGAGGTTTTAAATAAGGTGATTAAATTAATTTGAGGTAGTTATGAATTTTCTAGTGTAGTTTTCAAGGGTTAACTTAATGTAAAATGTGGTAAAAGATAGAGTTTGGGTGATAATTATTTCAATAAGGCATTAAGTCAGTCAGGGCTAACTTTGGCGAGTGTTAGAGAAAATAAGAATTTTGGAATAAAAGTAATACAGAAATGGTGAAGTATGACGAGTTAATTAGTTATTAAAATATGTAAATTCGTCCCTGTTTAGGGCGTCATTTGAAGTATTACAAGTTAAGTAATGGTTTAAAAATATTAAAATTTTGTATTACCTACCTTTATCGGTAATTTACCAAGGTGTCGTCTGGTGTACTTTACCAGAGAAGAACAGGTAATGCAATTGACAAACACATATTTATATGTTCACTTAACACATTTTTTATTTCATCTTATCTTGCCATCAAATACTACCATCACTCCCACATCACCAATTTCGTCTCTCTTTTACGTTACATTGAAGATAGATTGTGAAATATATTTTTTACGTTACATTGAAAATAGATTGTGAAATATACTTAACTCTATTTAATAAACTAGACTATATTTATTTCAAAACAACCCAGCTTGCTCTCTCACTCATTCATTCCTCATATTTTTTATCCCCTGAAGCGCTTTCTTATTGAATGTTATAATTTAATATTAGTGAATTGAAATTAATTAAAACTGAAATATATTGTCTGTTCAAATTGTGTAAATTATGTACTCAATACGTGCTTCATCCACGTGGTTTCGCCATCACTGTTAATATTTGATTCCACTGGCACACTCCGAATTTAAGTTTAAAATGTTGTTATAACATCACTATAACATGGTTGAGTGTTACTTTAAATTACACTAGTAAGGTTTACTGGTCGGCCGACCCTAATTAGCTCGAGCGATATTTTACATGACCGTACGGTCAGGAGTTTTAAGTCGACTGCCCGGCAACTGCGAACCAGGCTCCCCACTTTTTGCTGGTGGCTCAACAGGAAATGCACTGCCTTCAGGTTATGAATTTTTTGTCAACGTACAATATGTCTGGATTGTCCATGGGCCACTTGAGCTAGTGTTGTTAAACGGAGATGATATCAGAGGCTTTGGTGGGAGGAGCCTTTATTTGATTTCCGCCGTCTACAGAGCACGTGGCAAGGAAATCTTTATGCCTCGCCATTTTCTCAGCGTCGGTTCAGATTTTTTGTGCGTAGAAACTGCGCTTCGTCGAGTGGATGAGCGTAGCTGTACGTGACAAGCATTCATTTTATAAACAAGTATCGCATTCTCCAGATACACTCCGTTCAAAAAGTTACGTCACTGTTCATTGTTTGAATAGAACCTTTTTACGTGGGACTTACAGTGATGATACAGAATAAATTTAATAAAAATAAAAACCCCCTTTTTTGGCACATTACAACGGGGTAGTAGTAGGGACACAGTAACAATAGTGCATGTATGTAGAGAGAGTGAGAGTAATGTAATTAGAGAGTAAACAGATGGTGGTGAAATTTTGTAGTGAGGGTGGAGGTGTAAGGAGTCCTCAACGCAAGGTGTTGTGGCGGGAGGTGAATAGTTTTAAATGAGCGTTGGCGGAGTTACCTGGAAGAGGCCAGGAACTAATAAGGGAATGAGTATACGGGAAGGGAACACACATCCTAGGTACAAAGAGGGTATATAATTGGAGAGTAATTTAAGTAAAGGTAGAGAATTAATGGAGGTAAATATTTTTGAGAGATTGGTGTCACCCTATATAAATCCGTAAGTGGTTGGAGGAGGAAGAGGGGGTTAAGGTTATATTTAAATACCCGTTAATAAATCGAACCATTATGAATAACTGAGAGTCACTCAAACTAATTGATGATGAAAATATTTAATAGAAGTTCATAACTGAAATATAATAATAAAATGTAACAAGTTAAAGAGTTAATAGAATTTAAAACCAAAATAAAGCTGCAAGTTGTGTAAAATTTTGATAAAATCTGAGTTTGAAATATTATATATAATGAATGTTGATAATAAATTTGAATTTTTGGGGAATCTAATTGTAATAAATGATAACTAATTAAAGGTTGATATAAAAAGAGGCAATAGAATGTTCAAGTTGTAATGTTTATAATTTTCTATACAAATTATTAAAGGTAAATTGTTTAGTTTAATGTAGCAATGTTAATGTTCAAGGTTAATGTTTATTATGTTATTGTGCAAGATTAAAGGGTGATTTTGGGGGGTTGTTAGTTGTCAACAGATGAGAAAATAAATTGTGGAATGTGGTGTTAGTAAATGAAGAAGGACATAATTTTAGTTATAAGTTAGGCTGTTGCAGTGCATGTGTCACTGTAGATAGCGGTAAGTGTTGATGAGTAACATCAGAGCATGTTACCATCATCGGAGGCCTAAATAGGGCGTAAAATACACTGTACACCAACATTATATAATATTATATTATATGTCAATTACTGTTGTACAGTGTATGAAGAAATGATGAGGTAAAAACATGCTTAATGACAAGATTTCCCCGCCTTTTCGGGCGATTACTGTTTCACCAGCGCTAATCGTGGTTTTGGACGACAATCAGCTGTGGACAGAAATTGTAAAACTGACCATGGTTGGTTGCCTTGAAAATTGGTGTGAATTTGAAATTAATGGGGGGGGGGTGACACAAGGGGAAATCCCCGGAACTATGGAACAGCAGCTATCACCTTGTTCGCGTGGGAACAAATAAAAGGGTGATAGACCCGTCTTAAGGTTGTGACTATGTAATCAGGTATTATGATATCTGAATTTTTAAAATGTGAGGCCGAAGCAAGGACATGAGATGACAAAATTCCTCCCTAACTTCAGTCCTTGTGGAAGCAACTGGGCTTTACAGTCCAGGGGGGACCATAATGTGTGTGGAAGGAGGTTACTCAGGGTAGTAACGCAGTAAAGTCCTAAACTGAAGTATGTTAATGAGTTGATGAGATAAATAAATGATTGTATTTTGAGTTAAGAAATATTCTGACAATGGCAGATGATTAACATTTTCCAGTAGATAACTGGTTCAGAAGTAGTTGATTTAAAAATGTTATGCTCTATATGATAATTTTATAGATGACTTTACTGGTTTGAAAAGATTAATTCTAGGAGAGAAGGTGTTTATTATGTTGTACTATGTTAGAGTGTAGGAATTATAAACAGGTATTATGTATTTTACGGTATAATTTTGTGTATTTGTGTTAGTTGTATTTCGTATGATTGAAGTAAGGTCATTCAGCTGGGATTGAGACATGAGCTGATGACTGGTGTTAGAGATGTAGTATGTTTCTTATAATTGATTCATAGATTCTTTTGTTAATCAATTTAATTAAATGATTGAATAATTATTTTTATTAATTAGCAAAATAGCTTTTTTGGAAACTAATTTTTTTGAAAAAAAAGAGGTTTTGTTCTTTGCAGTAAAGAATTTTATTTTAAATTTTAATGTTCACTATAGGTAGAGAAGGTGTCAGCTGATTCATGATGTTTATCTTATGTTATCTTTTGTAATCAAGTGTAGTTATATTTGAATTTATGATAGAAGTAAGTTGTTGGTTTTTATTTGTTTATTATAATTGTTAGCATGTAGTTAATAAGAATGATAAAGTAAATTCATTTAAAAGATTTTGGAAATTTTTGGAATTTTGAAAATTTTGTGATGAAATTAGGTAATGGAAAGAGATTATGTAAATTAATTTGGATTTGGATTTTGATAGTGGACTTAGGTTTATTTAACTGTTTGAACAAAATTTGAATTTTATGTTAATAATTAATGTGGAGATAGTGTGTAGTGGGATAATGAATATGTGTACGCACCCAGTATTTTGCTAAAGGCATCCAGTATGTATGTAAGGGGAGACATATCGGTTGAGGATCTGGTATGGTATAAGGCCAGTTATGGAATTTTATTTGGAATGTTACAAGGTAAGGTGGTACTGTGGTGAGTGCCTGTCCGATTTTACGGTGTTGGGATCTCGAACAGAGAAGTCCAGAAATGTCGTGCAGATGCAGCCATAGTCGCCGAGCTAGGGGGGTGGATTACCCATGATGCATTAAGAAATTTAAGGGGGGTTGTTGGCACCATATCCTCACTGATCCTCTTAGGGTGTAGCAATGAGAGTTTTTCTGTTGCGGCAGAAAACCTGTCATTGGGGGGGTATTGTAACGGGGCAGAATTGTGCGATAGGTTTAAATTTAATTGTGAATACGACGCAGTGTAGTTACCCACACAAGGCCTCAATCTGCAACAATAGACATTCCTGTAGGTGACGCCCATCCGCATGTTGGTCCAGAAAATATGTCAACAAGCACTGCTACCAGGTATTCTGGAATGCGAGCAAGCGTGGAAGTGCCCGTCTTTACAGTTGAATTATCACGTACATGGCTAGTCGAGCAGTTACAGCGAATGTACTGTACCCAGCGTTAAATATGTGCATGTCACGTGGTCCCTCTGGGCACCAATGGCAGACCAAGTTGCCGTGAATGAAGAACATCGGGCCATTTTGGACGCTTGTGGTGTGTGTCTGTCGCTTAGCAATCACCCAACCGGCCGGTTGAACGTAAAAGGCTCGCGAGCCGAAAATCTTTTAGAATCCTCAAAATGTGTTAAAAGTTTAATTTAAAGTGAGATAAACTGGAAAGAAACGTACAACACCAAAGTTAACAATTAAATTCGACTGTGTGACAAAAAATGTGGACTAACTAAAATATACACAGTGCGGCACATGGTTAACAGAGGCGCCGTGAGTTACATAAACAGCGACCAAGTAACTATATAACAAATTTAAACTTAAAAGAGCTCTAAATTATGGGGAATTTAAATACTGTATGAATGTGGGCATGAGTAAGATGCTGGGTTGTCTTCCTATAATATAATTAATTTTTACGTTAAGGTTTGGAAGTAGTTCTTATAATGTGTACCATTGTTCAAGTAGCCTAAATATTTGTTTTGTAAATGTTCGAAGAAAAGAGAATTAATATGAACAGTAATAGTTTTGAGATATAAAAAAGAATACCAAGTAAATTTAAAAGAAAATTAAAACAAAAGTTGCAATCGATTAATAAACAGAGCTGATTAATATAGTCAAAAAGCGTGTTTATTGTGTTACAAACCCAATAACCTCTCTTACAGACTGTGAGTCCGTTTAACAGAATCCTGGACCCCGAGAAGGTAAGAGTTAATCATAAAAATGTATTTCTATGTATTTTATTAATTGTGGACGTAAATTGAAAGCTCTCATAAGGTAAATATTATACAATATTTGAGCTTTCGTTTTCGATGTTCTGCTTCCAATTGTGGCTTTTCTGCCAAATTAGTTCCTTCTACACTCGAATCAGTGGAAGTCTGAGCTGTACTTCCACTCGCTTCCTCCTGATCCATCGCTCCGTAATAAATTCTTGTCTGATGTACTACCTTAAGATAAATTTAAGGGGATATTGCACTGAAACTCACCAAAAAATTCAAAATTTTCTACATTATTGACAACAAAGAAGTAGTTTTTATGGAAACTCACCGGTTCCCATTTTCGATCACGCACCAGCGATCGGCCGCAAATGTGCGAAATGTCCTTATAAACATTTTCAATGTTAAAAATTGGGTTTATTATACTAATTGTAAGGGTATGTAAGTGACATAGTGCTACATAGATTAGTTTTGGTTCAGTGTTGTGTAGGGCTAATTTCTTGGGGATACATAAAATTTGTATAAACTGTGGTGTTTTGTATTTATAAGTGTACTTATGGTTTAAACAAGAGGTGGTCACAAAACATTAACCATTCTTTGTAAATTTTTAGCTATTATATACTGTTTACCATTCCATCCATAGAAATACATTCATACAATTACATTCTCTAGTTATAGGGACCAGTAGTGATATTGAACTATTACTGCTAATTCATTTACTGCATTCGTCACTAATATTCATACTGTCAATACTATATGTAGTAAAGATAAACAAAAAGTCACAAATTGTGTTAAATATCATATCTTACTTTTCTTTTGTAGATTAGCCCAAATGTGCTGTAGAAGGTTGAAGGTAAAGTCATTTTCAGTAATGCATTTAGTCATACAGTGTATTACGTGGTTTACTATGATTAATATAATACAGGTGGCTTACTTTTATTCAGTGTAATTTTATTATAAAACAGTACATTAGGTTATTAATGTTCAAAGTGGATCATGTGTACTATTCACCATTTCATCAGCCCCTCCTTCATATGTGCTACAATATTATAGGCTGTTGTAGTAATAATAATATTACTATAGTAATATGATTCATGTCATATGTGTATCAGATTTCAACAAAGTTATAGATTGTGTGCTATTTGCAAGAGTTATCATAAGTATGTTTCCCTTAGTATTCTGTTAAGCTTTAGTTAACTGTTCCATCGCAACAAGCTTTGTCGCTCGACATTCTGTCTACTCAGTCTAGATTTTCCTCTTTTTCCTTTTAAATTATTAAATCATTTTTGTTTATACAATGCAGTTTACATCTTGACTGAAAAATTGCTATAATTTTTTAGTTAAGAATATTATGTTTGGCATAATATATAGTTTATATTTTCCTCTGATACACGATTTGCTTAATTTTTGTAATTTAGTTGTTTCTTGATTATATGTTTCTCAACAAATACTTTTTATGTTTCTTACAAAAGGTTTCTAATATACTTTTACATAGTGACAGACAAAATTACTTCAGACACTTAATAAAACCATAGTTTTGTACAGTAAAATTGTCCTATAAGTGACAGTTTTAATTTTTGTTTCGTTTATACCTGTAAAATATGTATACAAAATTTTTAACAAGGTTTCATTTTTCAACTCCAAAACCAAGAGTTACATAATGTAACGAGATAACTACGTGAGGCTTCCTTTTTACTTAAAGCCCCGCGTTGGGTTCCAATATGTAACGAGAAACCGGTGTCGTACCTGTTAAAATATGTTCACACTTGTTTATTATGTGTATTAGTGTGAATGTAGTGTGTTTGCCTCACACCGGTCGTTACATAAATCGAAGTCACTACTGGGGTCTGTAGCATTGTCAAAATCACCAGTACAACCTACCTGTCAATTCATAGGGGTTGCGAATCCCGGGTGGCGCCAAATTGTTTCTATTAAAACAATTAAAATAGATAAATTATAAGATGATACGTGTTATTAGCATGGACAGCTGGAGCATTCGAATGGTTCCCGCCGCTATACAGGTTGCCGTCTCGACCACTCGTGATGAGCGCTAGTTGGTTATTGAATAAAACTTGCTAACACACATATACTCTACAACGTCCTATGAAATAAAAAGATAGTAATACTCTGTACTGTGATTTTAATACAAATTCGGTCATTAATTAATATGACAAATGGATTATAAATGTTTTGATAACAAATAGCTCCGGTTTATAACATGAAACACAAATATCTCAAGGTTGGCAAATCGATCTGAAAACAAATTATTTCTCTTCCGCTATGGCGTCAGTTACATACAATATATTAATCTGTTTCAAATCTGGGGTTCTTTGGATTATGAAATAAGACATAAACGTTGGTTACATTAAAAAAGTACACTACCATACCTTATACGTACTTAGAAAGTATAATGTGTTTTTATAAATTGTTCGGTAGTGTCGTATTTTTGTTACAAAATTGCACTCTTAAGCGAGGTTATATTTTGATTAATAAAATGTTTTTATGTAAGTAAATTGTGCATTAACACCTTTGAAAGAAAATGATATTTGTTCAATAGTGAGAAATTTGATCATTTGAAAGATAATTAAAGTAATTTGGTTGTTTCGGGATTAAGGAATTTATTCGATACTTATCAGTTCAGATAGTGTTGATGTGTTGCCATCTGGGGTAGTGGATATTCTTCAAATTTGGACTGGTTTTAAGCTTCGAACATCTTTTTCAATCTTGTCTTGGATTTCTGTTAATTAATTTATTCAGTTTGGTTCCAGGACATCGTTAATTCTTGGTAGGTCGACATCTATTTGTCTTTGGTCATCTTGGTTAACTTCCGAAACTTTTCGTAACTATTTAAAGTAAAATTTCAATCATTCCAATTTTGCGTGCCGCTTACCCACGCGTTGTTTTTTCAAGTCTAATAAATTTAATGGAAAATTAGCCTTCAACGGCCCATTACTATGGTAACAGCAATTCTTGGATTGGTTAATTACTCTTTCAAAAGCATTGTTAAGAGATTTGAATTTTTATTCAAATTTATTAAGTATTTTTCTAATGGTTTTATTCCTTTATAGTTCCTTTGGGGTAATAAATGATATCACTATTATCTTTCTTTCCTTTCAAAGTTTACAATGATACCTCATAAGGTCATATTCTGTTATACACTAACTTTAGTCTAAATATTTGACATTTGATAAATTACATATCCTTCTTAAATTCTTGGATTTTGTTGTCCATGACGTGTCCGTTACTTAACTAAATATCACTATAATATTGACGACTCGGAACACTAAGTTTTTTATAAGTAAAAACGTAAAGTTTTACCTTACAGCCTAAACCGGCTTTCACCTATAGAAGGCTTCATCAGAGGCTGTCGTAAGTAGCGCTGTTCGTCTTGTTGTTGGCGATGAGATAGTTTTTCGAAAGATCGAAGCTGTGTGTGTGTGGTGAGATGTGTTTGAATAATGCGTGCGATTTGAATTGTGTCTGTTCGTTTAGGATGTCGTTTTTATTTGTTTTTGTGTGTTTGTATATTTCTAATTGTTCTAGAGTGTCTAGTTTTCGGCCTTTTGTGTGTACGTGTAGTATGTTCATGTTATTGTCGATGTTTTTATATGTGTGGTTTGCTTCAATGAGGTGGTTTGCGAAGGTAGATTCTGTAGTGGTGTGGAGTGCTTTTGTGTGTTCAATGTATCTCTGTTTGAAGCTACGTCCTGTCTGGCCTATGTAGAATTTATTGCAATTTGAACAATTTAGCTTATATACACCGGGTAGATCGAATTTGTTTTGTGCTTTGGGCATGCGTTTTGATAGTGTGTGTTCTGTTTTGTTAGTAGTTTTGTAAGCGATTCGTATCCTGCTTTTTTGAATTTGTGGGCAATTTTTTCTGTTTGTTTGTTGATGTATGTTAGTGTTATGAATTTGTTGTTTTCTGTCTTTGTCTGTTGTTTGTTTTGTGTTTTGTGTAGGAGTTTACTGACTATTGTTCTGTCATAACCGTTAGATTCTGCTAGATATTTTATCGTGTTTAGTTCGTCTTTGTAGTCTATTTCATCTAAGGGGATGTTGTTAAGTCTATGTATCATGGTTCTAAAAGCAGCTAGTTTGTGTTGTATTGGGTGATTGGAGGTGTTGTGTATTAGTGTGTCAGTTGTAGTTGGTTTTCTGTATATACTGAATTTGTCCCTGTGTTCTAGTTTTGTGATGGAGAGGTCTAAGAAGTTTATGGTATTGTCGTGTTCGTATTCGGCAGTGAAGGTTATGTTTTTATGTATTTTGTTTATGTGCGTTAGTAACTGTTCACATTGTCTTTTGTTTCCCCTGTATAGTATTAGAATGTCATCAACGTATCTGTGCCAATATAGTATTTTATGTGAGTGTCTGTCATTGTTTGTGAGTATTTTTGTTTTTTCTAAGTGTTGGAGGAAGACTTCTGCTAGAATGCTGGATATGGGGGAGCCCATGGGTAGGCCATCGTTCTGTGTGTAGTATTTATTGTTATAAGTAAAGTAGTTTTGTTTTGTGATAATGTTCAGAGTTTCTGTTATTTCATTGATAAGTTCGTCTGGTGTGTTGTTCTGTTTGAGTTTGTTTTGTAGGATGGTGATTGTTTCAGAGATGGGGATGTTTGTGTACAGGTTTTTAATGTCAAAGGAGGCTAATGTGGCGTTATGGGGGATGTGTATGTCTTTTATTTTTGTTACTAGGTCAGTGTTGTTTTTACTGCAATGTTGTTGTCTATTTGTGTGTGTTGTCTAATAATTTTGTCTAGATATTTTGCCAGTTTGTGTGCAGGGGCATTACGGTAGTTGATAATGGGGCGGATCGGAATGTCTTCTTTATGGATTTTGGGAAGTGCTTGGAGTGTAGGTGCTGATGGTCGGATTTGTTTCATGTAGGGCTTTTGTTTATGTACCGTAACTTTACGTTTTTACTTATAAAAAACTTAGTGTTCCGAGTCGTCAATATTATAGTGATCCTTCTTAAATTAAACTTTTATAATAACATTTCTGTTTTAAAATGATTTACATATAATTACTGGCCATTTACTGGTCTTAGATTAGTAAAGTTTCTTGCGAAATTGTTACAATTTACATTTGAGTGTCTCTGACAGTTAGATGTTTTCATAGCCAAGATTAGCCATGATGGTTTTTTGGGTGTATTTCTTTTAAATGACATTTTGAATCCAGCCTGATGGGCTTCACTTAGTTATCATATTTGTTTGTGTTTTAACGACTATTCAACATACATTTTCATTACACATATTTTAAAATATAATAATTAGGCTTATGGACTGCAGGTTCCCTTCAGCCATATACTCTTCATAACATTGAATCAAACGTTTCTTTACAAGTTACTGGTTATTGTTAGTTCTAATATTAATTCCTTTCTTTTGTTACTACCTAGAGTGATAAACATCATCACTTCTTGCAAAATTATGAAAGTTACTTCCCCTTTCAACATGGGGTGTTTTATTCATTGTAGTCTTAATTTTAAAAACAAAACTTTATTTCTATTCTACTATCTCCTCCATACCATGTTAATACAAACTATTTTTGTCTGGGCTTTCTCCCTGAATAACATTACATGCTTCTTTTATATTTATTTGAAATATTATTTTTAATTATTTTTAGTTATATAAATGTGTACAAGATCACTCCAATCATTGATTGTTTATCAATGTTTTATAAAGTGTTTTCTTACTTATCATTACATTTTTATTGCTTAACATACACTTTCACTATTTTTAGGGTACTTACACTTTCACTATTGCACTTCACTTTGGTTCACTGTTTGTATTGAGTGTTATTTAATGGGTAATCCCTATACTTTCTCCTATTATTTCTCACTATTTCTTAATTATTAATAATATTAGGTTATTTATTTTTTTTTGTTAAACCTAACCTTCCTCCTAGTGTTAGTGTACTTTTCTACACTACGTTACTTTACAATCGTCTTGTGTCTTTAAAATAGGTACATAAGTTTATGGCGTAGACTAGGAATCGTAATGGCATGGACTAGTAAAGACGCGCGCGATATACCACCCGATCATATTAATCATATTTGTCATCCAAATAGAAAAGTTGGACTTGTTACTTGTTTAATATGTGATGGTGTTTTCTGCAAGTCTGATTTTACAAGAGAAGTGAACGAAGGAAAGGGATTCTTTATCTCTAGACACATAATTGTGTGCCCTGTACATCTTAACCTATCTTTTGTTGACATTCAACCATGTGACCAGGATACTGAAATTGAAAATAGTAATGTCAAAAAAAAATTGTTAATTATTCAAAAACATCTAGAAAATATTAAAAATGGTCTAAGTGTGACTCAAGATGGTGTAAGTGATAATATGGATACAGATGATAAAGGTGAGGATGATGCTATATCTATCGTATCAATTGCCAGTGAAAAAAATGAAAACCGTAAGTGTGAACAAAATTTTGAATGTGAGGATTGTCAAGACTATATAAGAGAATTAAACTATGAAAAAAAAATTAATAGTGAATTAGTGAAACAAAATAATGAGCTACGTGAACATAACCATGAGTTGCGTGAAAATAACAGTTTCTTAAGATCATCTGCTGTAAATGTTGAAAAAAATTATGTAGACATTAAAAATTCGTATGCTGATGCTGTGCTAAATTTACCTAAAAAGCAAGAATGTGCTCGTTTGACAATAAAGCCAAAGGAAAATTTCAAAGGCGATGCCCTAAATATTATCAAAGTGCAAATTTCAACCAAAACTAATGCCAAAGTTTTAAAAATTAACAAAGTCAATAATGGTACAGTTTTTCTAAAGTGTATAAATGAGCAAGATTCTGAAAAAATTCTAAAGGTTATAAACAGTGAAAACAGTGAAATATTGACAGCTGAAGCATGTGTTAAAAAAAATCCGCAAATAAAAATAACAAACATATCAGAAGATGTCGATAAAGTAGAACTCGAGAACGATATCATACATAGAAATGAATTACCATCAAATAGTGTAAACATTGTACACAAATACAAACAGAGAAACAATAATTATGCTGCGCTAGCAGAAGTAACCTCTGATGCATATGCCAAGATAATGAAGAATAAATCTGTTTTTATTGGATATGAAAACTGCAGAGTGTATGACAATTTTAATATCAAATGTTGTAAAAACTGTTGTGGGTATAACCATTCATTGAGAAAGTGCAAAGACACTTTTAAAAGACAACAATCATGCTACAAATGTTCAGGTAACCATGATGATACAGTATGTACCTCTGATATAAATAAATGTATTAATTGTATTAATGCTAACAAATACTTAACTAAAAAAAGATCCATAGATCATTCTGCAAATGATATTCAAAACTGTGAAAGTTATAAAGTAAGATGGGAGCAGTATATTTGTGATACAAACTACCCCTGGAAACCAGAACCTCCATTTAATTATGTTAGGCCTACAACTAGTTGATTAGATAAAATTTTGTATTTAAAAGGAAAAATCAAAAATCAAAACTAACCTATAAATAAATTTTTTATGGAAATACAAGAATATAACCTTAATGATGAATTAATTTTTAATAGTACAGAAGAGATAAATCTCAACCCCATTTTTTGTGACTCTTCTGAACTTCTGACCCTACATGTCAACATCAGAAGTATACAGAAAAATATATTAAAACTTGAAACTATGTTAAGTTCTTTTAAACATAAACCAGGTGTGATAATATGCACTGAAGCTTGGCTCATGGATAATATTAAGCTTATAAATATAACAGGTTATACACATTTTAAAAATAACAGCAGAATAAATAAAGCAGATGGAGTGATTATTTATGTAAAAAGTAACCTACAGTATCAAACCATTAATGAACAATTTAATGATTTAAAAATCACTAGTCTGCTCATAGAATTAACAAATAAAAGTATTTTCAAAATTTCTGGACTATATCGTTGTCATGATTATCAGATTGACAAATTCATTAAAGATCATGAAAAATTTATCTTAAGTAACAAAACTGTTGCAAACCATATGATTGTGGGTGATGTTAACTTAGATCTCATTGAGTTTAATGAAAAAACTGAGGATTATTTCTACCAATTACTGCAAAATGGTTATGAATAGATGATAAATACTTGTACTCATCCTATAAAGAATTATAAAGATGGAACTTGCATTGACCATATTTTCATGAAAGGAATATACACAGCAAAATCTGGTAAATTAATTGACTCAATCACAGACCACTACCCCGTTTTAATATCACTACATGGAAACAACATAAAATGCAAACTTACAGTATCTTTTGAAATAAACAAAAAAAGATTTTTGGAGCTGTGTGCTTCAGAACAATGGCAACAAGTCTGTAATACACCAAATAACAATGAAGCATTAGAATTGTTAATAAACAAGATTCAAACTATCAATGAACTTTCACACAAAACTAGGCCAAAATTCAAAAACCAAGAAAGACCTGGATTACCCCTGCTCTCATTAATTCAGTTAATAACAAAAACAAATTATATAAAGCCTGGAAGAATAGTCAAGACGACTTGCTAAAAAAAGAGCTGTACTTAAATTACGAAAAACGACTTAAATCATTACTTAGGACTGCTAAAAATAGGCATGAAGAAAAACAACTACAAAATGCTGATTCTAAAAAATGTGGAGATATGTTCATCTAAAATTGGATCGTAATTCAAAAAATAGACAAATAAATGATATTTTGATTAATAATAAACTTAACAGCAATGACTGGACAAAGGCTAATTATTTTAATGAATTTTTTAGCACAATAGTATCTAGGCTGAATGAAAGTGCGACTCCTCCTATTCTGCAGCATGAAATACCAGATATATCAATTAATCAGCATACTATGTTTCTAACACCAACAAATGGGTTAGGAGATTACCAAACTATTCGTGAACTCAAAAATAAATCTGGTGGGTGTGATGAAATTCATGCCTACACAGTTAAGCTAGCTGCTCCGTTCATAACTCCTGCTTTGACTCACATTATTAATACTGCTATGATACAAGGTACATGTCCATATCAATTTAAGAAAGCTGTAATTTGTCCTATATATAAGGAAGGTGTAAAAAGTTTGGTTAACAATTATCGACCGATCGCACTGATATCAAATTTAGCTAAGATTTTTGAAAAAATTATTTTTACTAGATTATTTAAATTTGTAAAGAAACATAACCTGTTAAGTGCTAAACAATTTGGCTTTCTCAAGAAGAAAGGTACAGATGATGCTATAGCCCTACTTAGCAAATTTATTTATGAAAATCTAAGTATTAGCATACCAACTGTTGTAACTTTTTTGGACTACTCCAAAGCTTTTGACACTGTCGATCATGGCATACTTATATCCAAATTACAGAATATGGGAATAAGAGGTGTAAGCTTATCCCTGATAGCCAGTTATTTACATGATAGGACACAAGTTGTAAAGGTGAATGGGACTAGAAATCAGCCTATTAAAACAAATGTTGGAGTGCCCCAGGGCTCTATATTAGGACCTTTATTGTTTATTTTATATATCAATGACTTACTAGTGTTACAAGATGTATTAATAGCATATGCTGATGATACAGCAGTACCAATGAAAGCAAAGACATGGCCTGAACTTGCAACAGATATGTCAACTAAATTAGATATTATATACTCTTGGCTCTATCACAATAATCTAGTACTCAACATAAGCAAGTCTGTTTTTATCACCTTTGGAAATTATAGAGACTCTGTTCCGCATGACTTTGAAATTAAGATAAATGGTCAAAAATTGAAAAGAGTTAAAACTAGTAAATATCTAGGAATAACATATGACTTTAACATGAAGTGGGATGTACATGTGGCTAACATTGTAAAAAAAAACCAAATACTTAGTCTACGTTTTTTACAGACTTAAACAAATTTTATCAAAAAAGCAACTAATACAAATATACTATGGGCTATTCCATAGTGTGGCAGGGTATGCTATCATAGGCGGGGGGGGGGGGTCTATATAAATCATCTCTAGACGCATTGGATCGGCTGCAAAAGTGTATTCTTAAAATTATAGGAGTCAATGAACAAGATTCGAATAAACCATTAAATATTAAACAGGTGTTTGTAGTGAATTCTATAGTTTATCAATACAATGATCTAAAAAGTGAGTTTTTACAAAATCGAATCAACACACGGTATAAAAATATTATATTGCCGCGACACCTATTAAGTATTGGGCAAAGAAGCTATGTGTATTATGCCATAAAATATTTTAATGAATTACCTAATGAACTGAAAAATCTAAGTGTAAATATAAAAGTGCTTAAAAAAAAAAATCAAAGAAAAAATTAGGAACATTGTTATTGAATAATCAATAAAACAGTCTATTATGATATGGACCTTTTTTTCTCTTTTTTCATTTATTTATTGAATTGTATTATAGTACAAACTAAAATTTTGTTAAAATTGAAAAATAATTTATTTTTGATATATTACTATGATCGGTGAGGTAAAACTCACAATTAGTATTAAGTATATAAATATTAATTCTAAGGACCAACCTATGTACGGGCATTTATGCCCCCTATAGGTCCTTTATTGTATAATTTTTATTATATGTAAAGGAAAATTGGTAATAAATATTATTATAGTTAATTCAATTATAATAATACTATTTGTTTCATTAATGGATAATTATTTGGGGTTTATTTACAGTATTCTATCCTTGAGTCTACTATTTTTCCCCTTTATATGTGTGTTAGTCTCCCCTTGGGTTTAACCTGTCTCCTCTTCATTCTTCCTCTTCTTCGTCTTCTCCAATAGTCTTCATCTTGGTTCGGTTCTCCTCTTCTCATCTGGTTTGATTTCTGTTTAATCGTAGGGATTTGTTCCCTTCCTTTGATTCTTCTTTAGTTCTGGGTTCTTATCTTCCTTTGTTAGTTCATAATTGTTTGGTCAATCACCTTTTTTTTCTTGAGTATGGTTCGTGGTTCCCTTCTTTGTGTTTATGTTGTTGGGTCAATCACTTGGGTTGGGTAATATCGTCGTTCGTCGTGTCATAATATTTACATTTTATTCATTTTTAAACATTTTATTTTATATGAAGTATTTTTATATTAAGAATTATCTTTTTTATCACTGGTACGGGATTTGGCTTATTTGTGTTGTAACATAATGCCTCTCCTCTAAAATTGATCATTTTAATAAAACACTAGCATAGTTTTTTATGAAATTATCAGTTATAGATAACCTTTTTCCTTTTCTTTCTTGTTTGTTTCTCCATTCTTCATTTCTCTTCTTACTTAATTCATTCCATTTTATTTGGATCTGTTTTTATTTATTTCCATTGGTGCATTTTCCCTCATACACAATTTTTTCCCTAACTTTTATAGTAGCTGGTTTCTCCCATTACTACTCATTTTCTGAGACCAGAGGCATATCATCTCTGCTCAGTTTATTTGGATTGCTGGAGTTTTCAACAGTCAATCTTAAATACCTTTTTTGTCAACTTGTGACTTAATAATAATAATAATAAAATATAATATAATAATATACTTTGGGACTGTCCACCTTGTGGTTTGTTTTTAGATCACTTTGGCCTTTTACTCATTCTGCCTTCCGCTATACCTTAACTATACACTATCATCTACTCATACACTTGATTGTTTTTATATTTATTCATATGTTAATTTCATCATATCTAACTTTTCATTATTTTGTTTTCAATGCTCGTTGTGATCATTTCAATTGTCTTAGACATTTTTTATTCTTTTCTTAGTCATTTAGCAAGATTCTGCTTTAGCCATATCTGTATATTTGTTTGATACATAATCTCTCTCTCTCCTTGTACCAGTTAAGATTTTTTTTCTCTTAGAATACTTTTGATTCATTATAATTTCAGGTATTTATCTCAGTAATTTGAGCTTGATTTTATTTTTGGTTTATTTCATTCTGTATTAAATATTATTTTTGTTAATTCTTTGGTAAGTTAATTGTCTTACCTTAAAGGAATGTTTGTAGCGTATTCCTTTTTAGTTATTTTTTGTTTAATTTTAATAGTAAGTTTGTGATTCTTACATTTGTATTATATAGGAATGTGTGTAACTTATTCCTTATTATCTCACTTTTTTACTTCATACTTCATATCTCAATCTTTTATTAGACTGTAAATTGATTTAAATTGAAAGGAATTTGTGTAACTGTTTCCTTTTTTTTTCATTATTATCCACTTATATTAATTCTTTTATTATTCCGCATATATCATCTAAATAAGGTAGTAAGCTGGTCTTACAATCTTTTTTGGAATTTTGAAATATGTTTCATTTCACAATGGTTTTATTCTTCTTCGTAAAACTTTTTTATCGAAGTTTGGTTATAAACTCCCTTTATTTTTCTTGTATTGATATTGCTTATCTGGTAAGTATTATTACCATTATCTCTTGTGATGATATACGGACTATTATGATATACATAATTGTTCTATTCATATTGCTTTATACCGGTCCTTGTTATTTATATTTTTGTAAGTTGACTTCTCCTTTTCTTTCCTTTATTATTGCCTTCTCTTTTTTTTCGACACTTCGTTATTCTGCACCTCTTCTCCTTCAAGTGTTTGATAGTCACACTTATTCTGGATAATACGTCAGCCACTATATTTTTTCGTCCTGGAATATACTCCCATGTAATGTGGTATTCTTGCAAAGCAAGTATCCATCGAGTAAGTCGGCCATGGCTCAATTTACACTGTTTGAGAAACGATATTGATTTATGATCGCTTCGGACCGTGATAGGATATCCTAGTATGTATGTCCTAAACTTGCCGCACGCGAATACTATGCTGAGCAACTCTTTTTCTGTAACATTGTAGTTACGCTCGCAGCTATTTAGTATTCGGCTGGCGAAGCTAATGACCAGGTGATTTCCATCTTCGTCTTCCTGGTATAGCTCTGCGCCTAGACTTACATCACTAGCGTCGCAGTTTAGGTAGAACGGTTTTTCAAAATTGGGGTGGTGTAATATAACAGTATCAACAAATTTTTGTTTAATTAATTTGAGCACTTCCTCTTGTTCCGCTCCCCACGTCCATTTTTCTTTCGAAGAGAGTTGTTTGGAAAACTTTGCTGTTAGGTGGGAGTAGTTGGTCTGAAACTTCCTATAGTAATTACATACTCCTAGGAAGGATTGCAGTTGCTTTTTGTTTCTTGGTGATGGGAAATTTTGTATGGCTTCAACCTTCTCTTGGGATGGAGAGATTCCCTCCTCAGTTAGGTTGAATCCTAAGAACTTCACTTCTTTTGCAATAAACTTCGATTTGTCCAATTAAGTGTGATATTGTTGTTAGATAATTTTTCCAATACATGTCTGACTCTTTCGCAGTGTTCGTCCCAGTTTGCTGACGTGATAAGCAGGTCGTCAACGTACACTGTAGTAAATTCCAGTGCCTCTTGACCCAACACTTGGTCCATGCACTTCACGAACACTGCTACTGAATTAATGAGTCCAAATGGTAACCTTTTGAACTGGTAATTTCTACCGTCAAATATGAAAGCCATGTACTGCCTACTGCATGGGTGCAGCTCCACCTGCCAGTACCCACATACAGTATCCCAGGTGCTAATATATCTAATCCCATGAAATCTCTTCAGAATTTCTTCTATTTCCCCTGGTGAGGTTCGGTCATTGATAATTATTTTATTTATTTCTCGGGCGTCCAGGCAAATTCGTACCTTGCCATTTTTCTTGGGTATGGCTACTATGGGGCTGGTATACTGAGAGTGACTATACTCAATAATATCTTCAGCAATCATTCTATTTATTTCCATTCTGACTTCATTTTTCAGGGAATGTGCTATGGGATATGATTTCCTGTGGAAGTCTACCGGTTCTCGGAACTGAATTTCACACTGGTATCCTTTAACCTTTCCTGGGGTGTTTGAAAAGACATGCTGATAGTCGTTATAAATTGCCATTAGTTTTTTAGACTGTTGCTCACTAATTTCTTGTAGAGGCCGTTCTCTTTGGAAGGTTCTGATCTCTTCCAACTTCTGTTTCCACAAGGCTTTGCGCTCCTCCTCCTCGGCCATGGTGATAGATGGTTCACACCTCTGACAATAATAATTCTTCAGTCCTGGGTCTTGGCTCAAAGCGATTGGACTTGGTATACAATTTATAATGTTTGCGGACCAGGTTCCTTGTTCCGAAGTTAACAACACTACTCCCTTCTGCAGGTTTATTACTGCTGAATACCTTCTTAATACATCACATCTGATAAGCATGTTGAATGGTAGCCCACTTGCCACGAGAAATATAATAGGGATGGTTGATTCTAGATTATCTAGCTCCAATGATACTTGTTTTCTCACCGTTTTGTTCTGTTTACCAGTTGCGCCAATGATGATTATATTATTTATTGGCAGTGTAGAGATTGGTGTTCGAGAGTGAGCTTGAATTCGTTCTAATTCAGGCTGGTTGATTAGAGAGATATTAGACCCCGTATCCACCATGATAATAGTTATTGTGCCGTTTATGGTCGCCTTGATGTGAACAATTTCACTATTATTTTGTGGTAATTGTTTCGCCTCTTCTTCGAGAAGTTCCTCTCGAATATCCTTTAAATAATTGTTGTATATTATCGTAAACATTTTATTTTCCTTATCTGACGTTGTTCGACGTATCAACCCAAGTGATTGGTCATGTGAAGGGCGTTCATACTTTTTCACTGACCCTTTTAGTTTAAAGGTGGTTGCTGGCTGACGGCCAGGTTATTTGACTGGTCGTTCGTTTCATTGTTCAGCACTTGTTGCTGGTTATTTCCATTCTGAAGTGGTTCGTTGTTCCTGCTCACTGATGGTTGATTGTTATTATTGTTGGACGTGTGGTACCATGAGTCTGGGTGCCAATTCTGGTTATATCTTCTGTGGTTATTCTGCCTTCTCCCACTGATAAAATTTACGTGACGTCGGCCGTCGTTTCTATTTGGATTACCCCCGGGTCCCCGGTTGTACTGGTAACTAGGATGATACCGGTTGCCGTAGTAGTTATGGTCATTGGGGTGACCATTGGTGCGTTGTTCAGGTTCCGCTCCTCTGTAACTATCATTTGGTCGGTTATTATTTGGGCTGTTTCTATTGTTGTCTTGATTCCCTGAATGATGGTTTTGTTGACCTCTGTTACCAGGCGGATTATTCGGAGGGTGATGCTGGGTATTTCTATTGAATGTCTGTTCTTCATTATTATTATTATTGTTTCGGCCCCAGTTATTCCGAGTATTGTTTTGTGGATGATTGTATGGTCCATTGAAATTAGTTATATTATTATGTTCATTCCACTTGTTATACCGTTGGTTCAGGATCCGGTTTTTTCGGTATTGGCCATCATTCTCCAGGTCCTCCAATAGACTAGCCATTCCTTGAATTGTTTTTATTTGTCCTTGCCTTCGGGCCTTCTGTATTGCTTCTTCGTAATGATAACCCAGCTGTATTACCAAAGACTCCTCGGGTATCTTGGGTTCCAAATTTCTGGCTAAGCATACTTTTCCCAAAAAGTAGGATGTTAAAGTGTGTCCCCCTTGTGATTCGTATCTTCCATTACTGATATCATTGCGGACCACATTCTGTGTGGACTCGGACCAATATTTTTCCCGGAATTGTTTCTTAAACTCTTGTGTGTCATTGATCTCGGGTCGAGTGGCCGTCCACCAGTTGTCATGGGTGTCTCGGAACATTTCGTCTATCATACTTCTCACACTAGACCACCTGGTTTCTCTATTTTTTTCTATCAGCTCTTCTACCCGTTTGAGGAATTCTATCGGGTTCCTCCGGTAGCTGCGAAAATTAATTATCTCTCGATTTTCGCTGGTTATGATCTGTGTGTGATTATAAGGTTTCTCTCTTAATACATCTAACTCTTCTTGCATTTGTTTCTCCCGTATACTTATCCCCTGGATTTTCTCTCTGTTTTCTCTGGTCATTCCGTCTAGTTTATCGATGACGGTGTATACCTTCTCTACACGATTGTTTACATCTATTTATATCTCTTGGTGCCTCTCCTCCAGTTCCTTGACCACCTCCTATTTGTTCTTCTGGCACCCTTCGGTAAGGACTTGGTAGAATTCCGTAGCTCTCAATTTACCTTCCTCCTCAACATTACTGATTTTATTGTTCAATTCTTCTCGGATTTGTATCACTGTTTCGTTGGTCTCCGTTACCGTTTGCCTGATCTCCTCTCGACATTCGACCAGTTGTTGCTTCCATTCCTCCTTGGTTTTCTCACTTTCTTCCTCGATTTTCCGTTGGAGAATTTCATGATTATTTTCCATCTTTTTATTTACTATTTCCAGATCCTTCTTGATCTGTTTCTTCAGCTCTTCGCTCTTCTTTTCCAATGCCTCCTGACTTCCCTGTATCACCTCCATTTGCTTCTTCAATTCTTCACTGTTTTGGTCCAGTTTTTTATTCATTCCCAGTTGTAATAATTCCAATTTTTTATTCAAATCTTCCTTGTCTAACTCTAATTTTTTGTTCAATTCTTCCTTGTCTAACTCTAATTTTTTGTTCAATTCTTCCTTGTCTAACTCTAATTTTTTGTTCAATTCTTCCTTGTCTGACTCTAATTTTTTATTTAAATCTTCGTGGCTCCTGTTCATTTGTCCAAATTGTTCCATCATGAACTTCAGCATGTGATCTAATTTTGTTTCTTCTGTTGGTTTGACCGGTTGGTCGTTTGCCATGACTTCTGCTTCTATTTCTGGTCCAGGTGGGTTGGGATTTTCTAGTTGGTCCTCCTGTGGGTTGTCTTCCAGCAATTCTCCAGTTGTTTCCTCAACTTCTACTTCCTCAACTTCTTCCATTTCTTCTTGGTTTCCTTCTTGGTTTAATGCTTCCTTCCCTTTGCGCCTCGTAACCATACCGTGTCTGTTCATAACCGCCGCTAGTTATCCTTTCTAGCCCCACGTTGGGCGCCAATATGTAACGAGATAACTACGTGAGGCTTCCTTTTTACTTAAAGCCCCGCGTTGGGTTCCAATATGTAACGAGAAACCGGTGTCGTACCTGTTAAAATATGTTCACACAATTTTTTATTATGTGTATTAGTGTGAATGTAGTGTGTTTGCCTCACACCGGTCGTTACATAAATCGAAGTCACTACTGGGGTTTGTAGCGTTGTCAAAATCAGCAGTACAACCTACCTGTCAATTCATAGGGGTTGCGAATCCCGGGTGGCGCCAAATTGTTTCTATTAAAACAATTAAAATAGATAAATTATAAGATGATACGTGTTATTAGCATGGACAGCTGGAGCATTCGAATGGTTCCCGCCGCTTTACAGGTTGCCGTCTCGACCACTCGTGATGAGCGCTAGTTGGTTATTGAATAAAACTTGCTAACACACATATACTCTACAACGTCCTATGAAATAAAAAGATAGTAATACTCTGTACTGTGATTTTAATACAAATTCGGTCATTAATTAATATGACAAATGGATTATAAATGTTTTGATAACAAATAGCTCCGGTTTATAACATGAAACACAAATATCTCAAGGTTGGCAAATCGATCTGAAAACAAATTATTTCTCTTCCGCGATGGCGTCAGTTACATACAATATATTAATCTGTTTCAAATCTGGGGTTCTTTGGATTATTAAATAAGACATAAACGTTGGTTACATTAAAAAAGTACACTACCATACCTTATACGTACTTAGAAAGTATAATGTGTTTTTACAAATTGTTCGGTAGTGTCGTATTTTTGTTACAAAATTGCACTCTTAAGAGATGTTATATTTTGATTAATAAAATGTTTTTATGTAAGTAAATTATGCATTAACACCTTTGAAAGAAAATGATATTTGTTCAATAGTGAGAAATTTGATCATTTGAAAGATAATTAAAGTAATTTGGTTGTTTCGGGATTAAGGAATTTATTCGATACTTATCAGTTCAGATAGTGTTGATGTGTTGCCATCTGGGGTAGTGGATATTCTTCAAATTTGGACTGGTTTTAAGCTTCGAACATCTTTTTCAATCTTGTCTTGGATTTCTGTTAATTAATTTATTCAATTTGGTTCCAGGACATCGTTAATTCTTGGTAGGTCGACATCTATTCGTCTTTGGTCATCTTGGTTAACTTCCGAAACTTTTCGTAACTATTTAAAGTAAAATTTCAATCATTCCAATTTTGCGTGCCGCTTACCCACGCGTCGTTTTTTCAAGTCTAATAAATTTAACGGAAAATTAGCCTTCAACGGCCCGTTACTATGGTAACAGCAATCCTTGGATTGGTTAATTACTCTTTCAAAAGCATTGTTAAGAGATTTGAATTTTTATTCAAATTTATTAAGTATTTTCCTAATGGTTTTATTCCTTTATAGTTCCTTTGGGGTAATAAATGATATCACTATTATCTTTCTTTCCTTTCAAAGTTTACAATGATACCTCATAAGGTCATATTCTGTTATACATTAACTTTAGTCTAAATATTTGACATTTGGTAAATTACATATCCTTCTTAAATGAAACTTTTATAATAACATTTCTGTTTTAAAATGATTTACATATAATTACTGGCCATTTACTGGTCTTAGATTAGTAAAGTTTCTTGCGAAATTGTTACAATTTACATTTGAGTGTCTCTGACAGTTAGATGTTTTCGTAGCCAAGATTAGCCATGATGGTTTTTTGGGTGTATTTCTTTTAAATGACATTTTGAATCCAGCCTGATGGGCTTCACTTAGTTATCATATTTGTTTGTGTTTTAACTACTATTCAACATACATTTTCATTACATATATTTTAAAATATAATAATTAGGCTTATGGACTGCAGGTTCCCTTCAGCCATATACTCTTCATAACATTGAATCAAACTTTTCTTTACAAGTTACTAGTTATTGTTAGTTCTAATATTAATTCCTTTCTTTTGTTACTACCTAGAGTGATAAACATCATCACTTCTTGCAAAATTATGAAGTTACTTCCCCTTTCAACATGGGGTGTTTTATTCATTGTAGTCTTAATTTTAAAAACAAAACTTTATTTCTATTCTACTATCTCCTCCATACCATGTTAATACAAACTGTTTTTGTCTGGGCTTTCTCCCTGAATAACATTACATGCTTCTTTTATATTTATTTGAAATATTATTTTTAATTATTTTTAGTTATATAAATGTGTACAAGATCACTCCAATCATTGATTGTTTATCAATGTTTTATAAAGTGTTTTCTTACTTATCATTACATTTTTATTGCTTAACATACACTTTCACTATTTTTAGGGTACTTACACTTTCACTATTGCACTTCACTTTGGTTCACTGTTTGTATTGAGTGTTATTTAATGGGTAATCCCTATACTTTCTCCTATTATTTATCACTATTTCTTTCTAGCATAATATTTATTATTAATAATATTAGGTTATTTATTTTTTTTTGTTAAACCTAACCTTCCTCCTAGTGTTAGTGTACTTTTCTACACTACGTTACTTTACAATCGTCTTGTGTCTTTAAAATAGGTACATAAGTTAATTCAATTATAATAATACTATTTGTTTCATTAATGGATAATTATTTGGGGTTTATTTACAGTATTCTATCCTTGAGTCTACTATTTTTCCCCTTTATATGTGTGTTAGTCTCCCCTTGGGTTTAACCTGTCTCCTCTTCATTCTTCCTCTTCTTCGTCTTCTCCAATAGTCTTCATCTTGGTTCGGTTCTCCTCTTCTCATCTGGTTTGATTTCTGTTTAATCGTAGGGATTTGTTCCCTTCCTTTGATTCTTCTTTAGTTCTGGGTTCTTATCTTCCTTTGTTAGTTCATAATTGTTTGGTCAATCACCTTTTTTTTCTTGAGTATGGTTCGTGGTTCCCTTCTTTGTGTTTATGTTGTTGGGCCAATCACTTGGGTTGGGTAATATCGTCGTTCGTCGTGTCATAATATTTACATTTTATTCATTTTTAAACATTTTATTTTATATGAAGTATTTTTATATTAAGAATTATCTTTTTTATCACTGGTACGGGATTTGGCTTATTTGTGTTGTAACAATAATCATAAGTCAAGTGGTTAGATTGAGGTGTCAGACAACTGCTGTTTTTTATAGGCTAATTAATTAATTTTTATTCTTGTTTTGAACAAAAAATAAGTGTTTATTGTTCCAAGTATATGCTTTTAGTTTTGAATGCTAAAATTGCTTACAATAAATCTTTTGAAACTTAGTGGTAAATAAGATGCTAAGTGATATAAATATATCTGATACAATACTATTTAGATTGTCAGTTTTTTAGATTACCATTTTATCCATGAAAGTCTATCATTTTATTGTTAATTTTGTATTCTTTTTACATGTATAGAGTCTGGAGAATGTAATACTTATTTTCATTTTAGATTCTTCAACATTTTTTTTTTTTATTTTACAGAATTAACCAATTCAAGTTTAAGGGTAAACCCAAACTGGGAGTTGTTTGCTCCACAAGGGTTTCGTTTTTATTTGCCTGGCAATATTGGTCCAGCATGGCAAGATGCTTCATCAACTGCTCATATTACAAATAGTGTAAGTTTTAATAATATCATAATATCAAAATTACGTGTATATAATATATTTTAATAATAAAGTTACTTTAGTTATTAGGCACCGGTTTTTGATTTTGTGACACTGTGGACTCTAAAGAACTGAACACTTTTCTATATAAATCACAAGAAAAGCATATATGTTTTATTGTGTCCAAAATGTTTATGGCTTAATTAAATAAAGTTATAAGATAATTGATTGATATTACAGATTCTGTTTGTAAAGGTGAAATTTTGGAACACATTTGTACACAGCATGTGCTTAAAACACTTACGTGTACAATGTAGTATTTTTTAAACAAAATTGAAATTTTGTTCATATTGTTTTTGATAAAATTTTACTATTAAAATTTTTCTTCAAATACATAAAGATATAATTTTCTATGTTGCAGTTTACTGAAGAGAGTAACTCCGTTCTTGAGTGCACTGCCCAAGAATGTCCTATTTTATTACGCCAGGGTAAATACAGTTGCTTATAATCTAGTAATGTAATGTAATGTAAGTACTTTTGATGTGTGTGTAGTCAGTTAGATACCGAGAATGTCATAATCGTTCCGATCACAATTATCAACAGCATCCAGTTGATTAAGCCGTGAACCACCATTGTGAAAGGTCCTTACGAATACTGAATCTGTTGTTTTTGCCAGGGGTACAACTATTAATTTAAATGATGGTTCTACATTTTGTTGTCTCCAAGCATATAAGTTTAGTATGTTAGACAAGTCAGGCTGTTCCTGCCATGAGTATTTCATGCTGCAACTTACATCCTAATTAGATAGTCCCCTTACGATCTGTGAAGAAACAATTGTTAGACAATGGTATAGGTAGTTTCTTTATTTTGTAATAATAATGATAGTCCCTTTTACTACTGAAGCAGCTTAGGAAAACCAGGTAACTTGAGCCAATTGTAACATTTAGATTTTATACGTTAATAAATTCTTTACACAAATTTATTAAACTTACGACTTTTCTTAGCTTCGGGTTCTCCTCCAGGGTCCTATAGACGAAACTGTTGCAGAAATGATTATTTGGGTTTGAGTGGCAAAATAATTATGCTAACACAGTTTTTCTGATTTTAACAAATTATTTCTCTTTTATTAAACAAAATCTTCTTTACTTTACTTTGTTGATTAATAACATAACATATTAATATATTTTTACTGTCTCTACTTTTTGTTGCTATTTCAAATTCAACTCTTATATCACATAGAAAAAATCATATGGTTTCATGTTACAAGCTTACATTCTCTGATAATAATTACAAAAGAAAACAGTGATATATCAAAAACAATTTTCCTTAACTACATTTTAGTTACGTTTTTACTAGATGAACCAGTACTCTTTATATCTTCCACACACACACTCTTACTTTTATAATCCTGCTTTTCCTCAGAGATCTCTATTTATGGATTTATATTTTAAATTTTCATTTCATAATGAGAAATTAACATTTGCTTGAAATTGGTTCAATTATTAATATTCTGTGTGTTTAGTTACCCATCCGCCACGTGCTCATCTGGGTTGTTGCACCACCTCGTGTTAACCACTTTCTTCCTTTTGACGCACTCCGATACTAGTTTTCCGCCATTTACGTTTAATTTAATTGTTATTTGTTTTTTATCCCACTTTTGTTGCGTTGGTTTAATATGCATACTGGTACCTTATAATTTACAGTCGGCTGACTTTAATTTGCTTGAGCACTGTTTCATGGAACCGCACGGTTCTGTAGTTTCTAGTCGACTGGCGCACTAAACTGGTGTATGGTCGGTCACCTGACCACAAATTCGAGCTCTGATTGGTTAGACTGTACAGATGCTCAGCCCGGTAACTCTTGTAGTTTTTTTACCGCCTGTTGAAACTGGCGTTTTCTGTGATTCACGGTCAGCACAAGCTGTAGGCGGTTGCGTAACACGTCTAGCCAGACTGACGCTAGACATAAACACACTGGTCTCTTACAGTAACATTGTACTACTCACTTTTGTTAAAAATGAGTTTCCCCAAAGGTTGTCCATTAGTTGAATTAACATTTATTAAAATTATTCCCGTCCCTGATGTGTCCCGTTACAATACCTCCCCAATGAGAGGTTTTATGCCGAGGCATAAAAACTCTCATTGCCTAAACCTAAGAGGATCAGTGAGGATATAGCGCCATGACCCCTCTTAAATCCTTACTAACATCATGATAACTTACCCCCCTAGTCTGGTGGCTGTGGCTGCACCTATCCGACTTTACTGGACTTCCCTCTCGAGATCCCGACACCATAAAATCGGACAGGCACGTCACCACAGCATCACCTGACTCTGAAACATTCAATCAAAATATCAATAAACGGTGTGCCACTATACCATATCCTGGACTGATTTGTTTCCTCTTAGTTGTACTGGTTTGTCGTTAACAAAGTACTGGTTCTATTTTTTAATACACTTTACATGTTACACATCTAGACATAATTGCATCCTACACAAATAAACTTTTACATTTCCTGAACTTAGACTCAAAATACATTATTAAACTCAGATTAACATAAAACATTTCATCTCCGAGTTTGAAGAGAGTCTACTAACATTACACAACTTTTCATTTCAATTCTCAATTTAAATCTACCATTGATTATTCAGTTCGAATCTCAACCAAAAAATTTAAATTCATGGTCCAAAATTCAACTTATACTTTCCTTACAAATTAATTAAATCATCACAACTTGATTTAATTCCCTTTTTTTCAAATGATTTAAATTAGTTACCCTAAATTAATTTAATTACATAATTTACAACAATTTAAACTACTTCCATTGCATATACTGTTAATTTTCTCCCCTAACAAAACACTATTCCCCACCAAAATCATAAATTGATTACATACAACACAAAATAAATAATAACAACATTACTATAAAATACATGTTACACAAGAATACATTATTACCAACTTACAATGGCAAAATACAATGATCACAACTCAATCTTATACTATATATATATATTTTTTTTTAATATATATTTTCCCCCAACCCCCTTTTTACCTTACCCCTGATACCCTGTTACAATTGTGCAAATGACCTCACGGACAAGCTGATATCTGCCCACTCACACGCACTGATATCACATCAATGGCTTGTAACATGGCCAGCACCCATCCACACGCTATATTGCCCCCCCGCTGGACTGTGGCGCCCAGTTGCCTCCACAAGGACTTAGGCGGAAGGGGTGAACATTTTTTCTTTTATTTCACCCCATCCTTGGTTTGACTTACAATAAAATTCGGTATGACTGATCTACTTACTACCAGTAATCCTACTACAGTAATTATTCGTAAGCCCTTAAGCGGTCTATCGCCTCTTTCGGTGTATAGCCTTTGATACAAAATTTTAGTAGATTCCACTAAGCTACCCCCAATTATGTTTCACAATTCACCAGGTTGACAAAAGACAAACCATGATCCGGTTAGAATAATTCTATTCATGGTTTGCTATAGATTAACTAACTCCACGGTTACGGTTCGGTGAGGCCGTGACCACATTTAAACGGGGAATCTACAGTTAAACATATACCATAGGTTTTTCCTCTTTACTTATTTACATCATAGTTTATGCAAACACCTTGTTTCACAAATACCTTAACTCAGCATAAACATTACTAATTTTACATCGACACAAACATTTCACCTTTATATTTAAACAAAATTTACGAACGTTACGAACATCAATTTACAGTTAGTTACCCATCCGCCACGTGCTCCTCTGTATTGTACCCAGCCTCGTGTTAACACTTTTCTTCTTTCTGGCCCACTCCGACACTCGTTTTCTGCGGTTTAACTTTTGTTTAATTGTTATTTGTTTTATCACACTTTCTTACATTGGTTTGAACATGTATGCATTATAATTTACAGTCGGCCGACTTTAATTTGCTCGAGCACTGGTTACTGGAACCGCGCGGTTCTGGAGTAGAAAGTACACAGTCACACTAAACTGGCGTTAGGGTGCGCAATACTGTGTGTGTGACCAGTCACGTGACCACAAATTTGAGCTCGGATTGGTTGGTTCCATTGAAGCTTCCAGACGCTTGGCTAACAAAGTCTGCGAACTGCTCGCCTGGTGAAATTGGGGTTTCACACTCACATTGTCCGTGATTTACGGACGCCCTGAATTGTAAGTGATTGAGTAACTCGTCTGGACTAACTGACGCCAGACGCAAACACGGACTGATGTGTCATAATAAAATTGTAAGCATGTAGTTTAAAAAAGAGGTCCCCAAAGGTTGTACATTAAAACTGGTTAAAATTATTTATTCCCCTAATCTGTCCCGCTACAATACCCCCCCCCCAATGAGAGGTTTTATGCCGAAGCATAAAAACTCTCATTGCCTAAAACCTAAAAGGATCAGCTAGGATATGGCGCCACGACCCCTTGTAATTCATTACTGTACTCATGGGTAACTTACCCCCCCTAGTCCGGTGACTGCGGCTGCACCTGCATGACTTTACTGGACTTCCCTTGTCAAGATCCCAACACCATAAAGTCAGACATGCACGCCACCACAGTGTCACCTCACTCTGAAACATTCAATCAAAATATCAATAAATGGCGTTTCACTATACCATGTCCTCAACTGATTTTGTTCTCCTTAGTCGTACTGGTTTGGCTTTATCAAAGTACTGGTTTCTTATTTAATTCTAACACATAAATATATTTGGTCTATATTTATCCTTAACCTAAACATGGTACTGCATTTTATATTTTATATTTAATAACAAACCAATTAAAATTTAAATTCCAAAAATAATTCAAATTCACACACAGACTCCAGTTCAGACTTCATTTTGATTTCCATTAACAATGTAGGTTACTATTACACAGTTTCATTGTACCCAAATAAACACTTTATTTTCCCCAGATATTTCAGCTCAAAGTAAACATTACATAAAAACAAACATTTAACATCTGAATTTGCATAGCATTCACAAACATGAGAACTTTATTTTCCATTTTCAACTAAATCTTACAATTGTTACATCATTATTTTATTTCTGCATTTCCCTTTAACATTTTGATCATCTACCATTGATTATTCAATTCAAGTCTCAAAAAATTTAATTCATTACCATAATCCATCTTTTACAACATTACAAATTAATTTGATTAATTTCGAATTAATTTAATTCCATCTTTTCAAATCACTTTAAATTACTTTAGTTACCTTACTCAAAGCAATTTCAATTCATTTAATTCCCATCATAAGCTTTAATTATATACTATCAATTGTCTCACCTAACAAGACACTATTATCCCACAAAAATCACAAATTGATTACATAGAGTACAAAGTAAATAATAAGAACCTTACTGTAGAATACATATTACATACACAGGAATACATTATTAGGGGAGAGTGTTGTACCTTGGACCAATTTTCACTATATATTTTTGTGTGCAAGATATAATTTTCTCAATAACTTGAAAGTTTTGTCACTAATACATTATACTTTTGCCTATTAATATGAATTTTTTCTTGGAATTATATTTAGCATTCACTTAAAAAAAAAATTTTTTTAAAGTAATAACAATTGGTCCAAGGTACAACATGTTGTTGTACCTTGGACCATTTATTTTTTACCTTGTATAACACTATTTTTGAGCTATTTTTCTTCTTATCCTGTTAGTTGATTAATATTGTAACGTAATGATACCAATCCTCTCCTTAAAGCCACACTGTTGGGCTAGCCAATTTGTAACGATCATTTATCGGGGGTGTGGTGTCAATTGTACCACACGTCGGATACATCAATTTGTAATATAATAAAACTGGGATGGTTTAAATAAAATTTACTTATGTGTAAAATATTATTTAGGAATATATTAAAGTTTGTAGTGGTTGAAAATTGAAGGTTACTGACTTTCAAAAGCGATTTAAAATGTAACATTCGAGGTTACCCAAAGTGTGTTTGCAATTGTAGAATTATAATTATCTGAAAAGAATTCCCTTAGATAAAACAAATAAAATAGTTGTGTTAATATTATTTAAATACTAGCTTTGCGTAAGTTTAATAGTAAAGTATAATAGTTGGTCGCTTGATGATGCTGATTGTCTTGTTGATACTAGCTGTGAAACTTCTCCTCCAGGTCGATAATAGTCTAAGTACGTTACGTCTAGTAATGTCTGGACAATAGAATAAATATAATATATCTTCACGTACCTGGTCGTGTTTTCTAGAAGTTCAATAAGCTGTCAAAACGGTTTACAAAAAACCAACTCACTTTAGCTACAAGGTTAAGTTGCCTTGTTTAATCGTGGGCGCCACACGGATTTATTTTGGGAAAATCCCGTGGAAAACCAATGAATAGAATTAATTAATGATTTTAAATAAATTAAAATAATTGTTTATTACCTTTATGGCAATGCAATTCAAAATATTTAATCACAACTGAAGGTTGTTTTGAACTTTTTCTGAATATTTTATTTAGTTACTTTTTAGAAATAAATTAAGTGGAGTTATGCTGTTAATAATGGGTTTTTATTCATACCCTTGATAGAGAATTCAAACAAATATAATTAAAAACATACAATGATATACAATTGTAAATAAGTTGTTACAAACCCTATACGGCTTGCCCAGAGCATAAGTGATAAATCTGGTTAAGTCCAGATATTTCTTTTTACTTTAAACATTAATCTTTATTTAAATCTCAGGTGTAAGTTCTTTGAGACACAAAAAAGAACGTTTATGCCTACACAACAGCTAATGAATTTTTGATATAAGATAGACTAGTAATATCTTTGATATTACTATTACAAATAAAAAATAAAAACAACCTATTTCATAGGTTATGCGTTCGTCACGCTTGATTTATGATTTACAATGTTATATTTTGAGAACACTTATAACTAACATTCAGCTTAACTAACATTGACAAATTCATAAAATAAATTTAGACATGGTGTAACATAAAAAATGTTTCAGTGTTTTTGCGTCAGTACAGATCAGTGTATTAAAACGTACAGGTTATGGCGTTCGTAGTAAAAAATGAAAAAACGTTTACACTGTTACCTGGTGTTTTAATCTTTCGATTAAAATTTCAATTAACACCTCGATAATCGGATTATAATGATTATCGTTATTCACTACACACGCACAAGAACAGAGAATTTCGATCCACTTCTAACTTAAAGGATCATAAATAATACTATTTAATTCTTTCTGCTGTTCATTATTTTTTCCCGCACTAAAATGAAATAATACTGCACATAATCACAACGATTCTTTGTAGAATATCTTGAAGTAGTTGTATGTTGTTGTCAAACTGTTTCCTTTGATGTGCTATGGTAATGACGCTGTCAGTAATTAAAAATTTTGAGATGGTCAGCGCACGTTTCACGCCGAATGAGATTAAGAAGTGTCTGCTGAAAATCAGTTCCAGCTCTTTTTATACCCGATACCTCGATCGGCTCTAGGCAACATTGTTAATTACTAAGCAATTTTGTCATTGGTTTAGACAGGTGTGATGAACGTGACGTATTGTCTTTTCAACCGTTAAAAACGGTTTCCCAACCGCCAATCGCTAAGATGATTGACAGCTGTCGATGTTATTAGTGTTGATAATCAAATTTCTTAAACATATTTTGTAAATGATGATAACGCCTTTCACGCACTTAATATAGTTGCGATTGGGGCTGTATCGCCATCAAATTAAAGAATATTTTGTCCTCTTTAATTTGATATAGTTTGATACCGAGTTAGTTTCACTTTTACTGACATTGCTACATAAACAATGTTCAGGTACACTATTTCGCACTGTCATCTGTTTATCAAAATCGGCGATTATACACTTTGACTAATATTGTTTATGTTCTACATCGCGTTTTATCACTCAGACGTTTATGTGAGAACACTATTAATTCTGTACTGATGTTTAATTACTGTACATTATGAATAAACCTTAACTTTAGACATTGTAATGAACTGTTCTTACATACTATGATATTCCGTTTCACATTAATTTGCTCTATTCTACTAACTAACAATTGAATTATAAATCATATCATTTTAATAATGCTTATTGCTATGTTTGAGCATAACAATTGTTAAGTGTAGGTGACCTACATTTATATTACTTCCTAATAATCATCTCATTGATGATCGTTTGGTCTAGGCCTTGTTAAGGCATACCGTTTATACTGGACTTCTGCCTTAAAAGCTTTTATTAGTTCACAATTCGGTAATTTTGCTGAGGTAGCTTATTGGTATAAGATTCCCTCTTACAAACGTGTTTATTTGTCATAAGTATATTTGAGATTGAAATATAGCTTCATTTTCATTTTGTGGCCATTGCTAATTTTAGTTCTTGGCCTCAATAATTACTAGTCACATTTAATTTATTATCAGCCAAATGCTGATTCTGATCTCACATTATTCAGACTCTTATTTAATCATTTTTTAGTAACATGTCATATTCTGTTTACATTATTCACTGACTCGCTTGACAGCTTAAAGTGAATTTAAATTTGTCCATCAGTTTGTGTCAGTTATAGTCTGGTTGTAGTGTCAAACAGTATTTGGGTTTACTGTTTCTTGTGGCACTTCTGCTTCTTTCTTCCTCCATGATTCCTCTCTTCTTGGTTATTCTTATCATTACCTTATCTATTTATATTATCATTATGCATTTATTAAACCTGATAGTATATGTTTAGGTTATGTAACATCTGGTTATGTTACATATACTACCCCCTCAAAATTGATAATTTGAGAAAAAATTTGATCTTTTGATAAAATTATCATTTCATGTCAGTTTTTACATATTACTCCTGTTTTTTGTCTTGTACTCTTTACATTGATCTTTAATATACTATTCGTGTGTTACACTAGCTTGATTGCTTGTCTAGTGATATAATTCTTAGTTTACTAGTATTCTTTTCAAGTTGCTTACATTTTAAGTCATCTAATTACTATAGGTCTTATTTCTTAAATTAACAATTTCCTGTCTTATCATATTACATTTTTCTTTCTTATTACATATCTTTACCTTTGTGATTATTTCAATGGTTCTTATATTTTATATCTCATAGATTTTTTTTTCATAATAGCCCTTGATACATTACAATATAACTCCCTAACTTTTGTAGTGGGTTCGGAATCAGAGTGGCTCACTGTGGCTTACATTCTCTGCCGTTCCTCAATACACATACTCAGATTCAGAGGCATACTCTTCTCTGTCTGAGAAAAAAAATAAACATTGCACCTGGCAATAGTTGCACTATCACAACACATAAAATATAATACATATCATTCATTTTCAATAATATAATATCTTCAATATAATATTCAAGGTATCAGAGGTTTTCATTTATATCACATTTCCTTCTCTTATACTTTCTAGCCTACTTCCTTTTTTACAGGTAATTATTTCTTTTCAGACTTGACATTCTCGACTATGCTTTTTTATTAGTCGTATCGTTACTTTTTATACTAGTTGACAATTGTTTTAGTTTACTTGAGTATTCTTAAAATTACACACTTACATTGGTGCTCATATAATTATGCGGTTGTTTTTCACATATAGAGTCTATAATATTTTATTTTCACAATAGTTTACAAGTTTTTCTTTCTCTCGCTAGTAATTTATACTTATCCTGAATTATCAGGTTTTACAATATTCATATATAAAATGTTCTTGGTTAGATGTTCTCTGACATTTTGCTACATACAATATTTGATAATTACAACACAATGTGATAATATAATAACAACATATTGATATCTAATTTTATAGACATTCTTGGGGTTACATGGTTCGTTTAATAAACATTTTTTCTCTCTCTTCACTTTCCATAATAATATCCTTCTTTCATGTTACACTCTTTGTTATTCTTCTTCTCTACTCCTTCAAGTGATGGTGGTTTTCACTTATTCTGGATGATTATATTTTTTCTTCATGGGGTATACAATATTTGCTGGTTCTCATACAATGTGATAATATAATAACAACATATTAATATCTGGTTTTATAGATACTCTTGGGGTTACATGGTTCATTTAATAAACATTTTTCTCTTCCTCTTCTTTCCATAATAATATCCTTCCTTTATTTTACACTCTTTGTTATTCTTCTTCTCTACTCCTTTAAGTGATGGTGGTTTCCACTTATTCTGGATGATTTTAATTCTCTTTTATGGAGTATACAAATATTTGATAATTACTAAACATTTGGTTACTTATACTATTCATTTAGTAAACATTTGGTTATTATTTTTTTTATTTATTTTTTCTTCAAACATAGCATAGTAATTTTAGTTATAAAATAGTAGTAGCTCCTCTTTAAATTAATCTAACATAGGAGTATGAAAGTGATTTTATGTCATTGTCCTAGGTATATTTTTGTTATATGCCACCTTTGACTCTCTATGATATAATAGATGTCTTTTTTCTCATTAAATTATTTAGTTTACAATACATATTTTTCTATCCTTTAGTGTGATAGATCTGGTTCTTTTTTAACAAATAACAAATAGTTTGGCCTATATCTTAATCCTACACACTTTTTGTAACACAATAGGGCAAATAGGTTTGCTATAGACAATCAGTTACCTTCAATAATTTGGGCATAATACGTGATCCTTCTAATCACTAAATGAGTCCGTTTATAGTAATCATTTTTAAAACATATTTTTTCTTTTTTACACGCTAAATGTTCTTGTGGTAAAGGTTGCCTACCACTATACTTTATCTGCTCTTAACAGTAATCACTTCTATGGTTTACATTAAAGCGGTACTAGCTTTAAAATAAATTTATTATTGTGTAATTTGATTATTTAAACTACCAGGGTTTCGTCAGGTGTACTTATTGACAGAGAGAAATGGTTAAACGCAAATGAACAACACACATTGAAAGTTTACGAATACTTTTCATTTTATTCCCATTTTGTCAATTTCATTATAATATGGTGATTATATTTGGCCATGGGGCTCAATTTAGAAAACAACTCATTATTTAGTTAATTGTAAACAAGAAATCAAATGACCTTAACGATCTATATAAGATTATTATACCAAATTACGAAACCAGCACTTCTTTGTTTAAATATATTTTTTACATACTCACGCACACACACATTCTTGTGTTACATTTTATATTCCCCTTAATGAGGTCATTTTATATTAGAATAGGGGACTTGCAAGATTTTAATAAAGATTGTATTAATTTTTACTTTCCTTTTATGATCCTTCTATGTACGTTCATCAGATGATCCCTCGTGCACGCACTACCGTTGTTATTTCGCACTAAGTTTACATGTTTTGAAGAAGAATTTTAGTTGTTAGCCACTCTAATGAAAGTTAATTTTGTTATTTTACATTTTTAATGTTTTATACACATTTATATGCAGTATGCGGGCCCGCACTATTACGTTTCGAAACTTTATGTCATCCACTCGCGAGTGGTGTTGGCGTTAGACTGGGCTGAGAAACAGGCGCTATTTTGTGTAGCAACGGTTGTTGTGTGTCACATTTTCTTTGTCTTAGAGTTTGTATCACTTCGCCAGCTGCATGTCACCGTTACATAACTGAATTACTCACCAAGGATAGGCCCTGACGTCAGATCGCTTGACACTGTTACATAACTTGTTTACCTTTACATAATGTGTTTACTGGTTTCGTGTTCGTCATTGTCTGACCTTGACACAGTGGCAGTTTATTAATTCTGCGTCTGTTGAATCTGTTTTACAAAATATCATCGAATAATAATATTGTCTTCACCGTCTCAAGCAGTGCTGCCATCGTCGCGATCGCTCCAAATAACAAATTTACCTCAGTTTTGTATTTTATTCAAAATTGAAGATTTTTATTCATTTATTACAAAAAATATACAAATTTCTTTAGATTGCTTCAGGTAGGCCAAAATGCCATGTTACAATACCCCCCTCAATGAGATATTTTATGCCGAAGCATAAAAAATCTAATTGACACATTCATACTTGCTAAAAGGATCAGCCAGGATATGTCGCCACAACCCCCCGTATAGTTTACAAAAAATACAATCAACTCACCCTTGGTCCGGTGACTGTGACCGCATCTGCATGACAATACTGGACTTCTCTCTCGAGATCCCAACACCGTAGAGTCAGACAGATACTCAACGCCCCTGCTCTGACGCGCTGGCCAGCTCAGGTCCGCCGCCACAGCATCACCCAACACTGAAACAACAAATCAAATATCAAAATAATGGCCTTATACAACACCATATCCCCAACTGATCTGTTTCCCCCTAGCGGTGCTGGTTTGCGCTAAGAAGCACTGGTTTTGTTTTTACTTATTTCTAACATATCAGAATACCTACCAACAATATGATACCTCTTTTAAAATTCCATCTACTTTCTCTTATTAACTTTATTCCAAAATTTAAAATTATTGCCCTGATTCCCATCAGAATTTAAATAAACATTCCCATTTTCATATTACATTTATCTCGTCCCCAATTTAAAATGCCTTTAAAATATCTAAATTCATAATATTCTCTTACACTAACAAACACAATATAACATAAGAAAACATAGTACATTAATAATTCACACACTGTTACTATCTTAAAATAAACAATTTGTATTTAAAATGTTACATACTTTACATCATTAAATTTGCATATAAAATCATAAAATTATCCTTTAAACTCACTTTACTTTTATTAATTCGTTTTTTTTTTTTCCCCGTTGAAAATTTTAACTATCATACATTTATTTCATTTTTTGTAAAAATCTTTAAACACAGAAAACTTATTATTATAGTTTTATAATTCTTATTCCTAACATACCAAATACAATTAACACAATAAGACATAAGAAACACAATATAGGAAGTATTTAGTGCATCTATTTTTTCAAATTCAAACAAAATTATTGAGTAGCAAATCATCATTATTAATTAAAATATAGCAAATTTTTAATACGTTATCCCCTGGATAACCTCCCAGCCACACACACTATGACCCCCCCCTGGACTGTGGCGTCCACAAGGACTGAAGTTTTGGAGGAATGTGACATCTCCGTGTCCTTGCTTCTGCTTTACATTTGAACAGGTATAGATATCATATATCTTTGTCTATAATTATGCACCCTTATTGCGGTTCTACCACCTGTCTTACTACCCCTACGCGGGCAGAGTGGCAGCCGCTGTTCCATAATTTGGTGATTCCCCTTAATTTTACCCCCCATCAATTTCAAAGTACACCTTTACAACGATAACAGTTATGGTCAGCGCGTAATCGTAATGTGCCCCAACCATAGCTGTTAAAGCTAAACCAATTCCACGGTCAAGGTTCGGTGAGGCTGTGACCGCCCGAAAAGTTGGGGAATCACAAGTATAATATGCTTTTTAAAATTAAAATTAATAATTTAAATTACATGACATTTCTAGTCTTGGTGGTGTTTTAACATCATACATTTCTTTCTTAACTTTCCCTATCTTAATGTCCATTTACATAAAATACATAATGTGTGTATAAACAATAGTAACAATTTATAATAATAGAATATAAAAATGTCTGTTTATGTATGATAATTTTAATATGTATAAATACATTCATCCTCACTCAGCTAGATAATACTTTTTTAATTGGGTCACATTATAAGTTCCTTTTATATCTCGAGTTTGCAAATCTATTAAAACATAAGCATTCTCCATTTTCACTTGGCTAACCTCATATGGACCATCATACAATAGGAAGAATTTCTTAATTTCTTTGTCCAATGCTGATGACTGATCGTGATTTTTTATTAATACTAGTTGTCCTACCTCGTATTGTATGGGTGTTAAATTCCGGTCATGTCTCTGTTTCCGTTGTTCAGCCTTACTCAGCAGGCGCTCCCTAGCGATTACCAATTTCCTATCATGTGGTATTTCCGTCCTAGTTGGAAACTTTACTAGCTCTTCTAATATGCGTGACGGCCTTCTCTGAAACATCAACTCATATGGGCTGTAACTAGTGGATTCATGTAAACTATTGTTAATATACCACTCTATCTTGCACACAAAAGTAGCCCACAAAGAATGTTTTTTATGGCAAAAGGTTCTGAACATTCTACCTAACTCCCGCATAACCCGTTCACTTGGATTTGACTGTGGATGATACACTGATGTATGTTTAACTAAAATATTTTCCCAACCTAAAGTTTCCCGCCAGGTGTTGCTGGTGAACTGCGAGCCATGATCTGATAACACTACTTGAGGCTTACCTACTTCAACAAGGTATTCATTTACTATTTTCCTAGCCAACACCGATGATGTTGCCTTTTTAATCGGGTATAGTTTTACAAACTTAGTAAAAACATCTAATACAACAAATAAATAGTTTACACCTCCTCGACCTTTGGGTAACGGGCCATATAAATCAACAGCAACTAATGCTAAAGGACTGTCTGGCATTACATGCTGCATTAAACCCTCCTGTTTACGATTGTTTACTTTAGCTTTCTGACAAATTTCGCATGTTTGTAATATTTTACGCACCGTTCTTTCCATATTATTAAATTTACATGATTCTTTTAATATGTCACTACATTTCTTGGGGCCTATATGACCATACCTTAGATGGCAATCTCTCACTACTTCAGGTATTATGACTTTAGGGATACACAACTTCCAATCATCTCCCTGTTCATTTGCCCGATGAAATAAGTGTTTATTAAACAAACTAAAATGGTTCTCCCACTTATGAGGTACGTTGGGTATTTGACTCAAAGCTAATATTATTTTATTAAGTTTGGTGTCTCTCTCTTGTTCTGCGGCTAAGTTACTTATTAATTTTTTCATATCTACTTCTTTTACTATAAATATTTTATATGTATTTGCTATGTCTACTTCGGTATTATTATCAAAATCTGTTCTGGATAGGACATCAGCTACTATATTTTCTTTCCCCTTACAATACTCAATTGTTAAGTCATATTCTTGTAATATCAGCATCCACCGCACTAACCTACCATGAGTTAATTTACAGTTCTTTAAAAACGTTAACGCTTGATGGTCGGACCTTATGATTACCTTATTTCCTAGCAAGTACGTTCTGAACTTTCTACAGGCGAAAACTATTGATAACGCCTCCTTCTCCGTCGTAGTGTAGTTCTTTTCACTACTTAATAGAGACCTACTTGCAAAAGCTACTACTCTGTGGTTATCACTCCCATCTAACTGAAACAACTCTACTCCCAATGCAATGTCTGACGCGTCTGTGTGTATATAAAATGGCTCTGAAAAATCAGGATGAGCTAGTATAACTGTGTTTAAGAATTTATTTTCTATCAGCTCGAATATATTTTGCTCTTTTAAATTCCACCGCCATCTATTGTCTTTATTTAATAAATGTCCCAATTGTACTGTTAAATATGAATATTTGTCTACAAACTGCCTATAATAATTGCACAATCCTAAAAAACTTTGCAACTGTTTAACATTTTTTGGTATCGGAAAATTTTGTATTATTTCTACCTTCATAGGGTCTGTACTGATACCCCTTGCTGAAATTATATGTCCCAAAAAATTAACTTGTTCTTTCAAAAATTCTGACTTCTTAAACTTAACTGTTATGCCATACTCATGCAGTCTACCTAGTACCCTATCTAACCTTTCACAGTGTATATCAATGTCTGGTGATGTAATTACTATATCATCTACATAAACGGTTGTGAATTCTAAGATCTCTCTCCCTAGCACATAATCCAGGCATTTGATAAAAATTGAAACACTTACATTTAGTCCAAATGGTAGTCGACGAAATTGGTAATTCCTACCGTTGTAAAGAAAGGCCACATACTGCCGAGACTCCTCTTCCAGCTCTATCTGCCAGTAGCCTGCAGTCAAGTCTAAAGTAGTGATGTATTTGGTCCCACTAAAACGTTGCAAAATTTCGCTTACTGGTTCCGGTGATTCTCTGTCTGGAACAATTATTCTGTTTACTTGTCTTGCATCTAAACATAATCTAATCGATAAATCTTTCTTTGTCACCACTACTAAAGGGTTGGAATATGGTGATGTAGATTTTTCTATTATACCCTCCCTTAACATTTTATTTATTTCCTCCTGTACTAAACCCCTCTTGGAGTATGGTACCGGATAGGTTTTAGGTGCAAAGGGTGTTTTTTCTTTCACGACTAATTTACCTTTAAAATTCTTTACTAAACCGGGTTCATCTGAAAAAACTGATTTATTTTTGTTTATTATTAGTACTATTTTCTCCCTGTCTTGATAGCTAAATTCCCCCTCTTGATATAAGATTTTATTCATTTTCTCCTCCCAATTATTTTCATTGTCAAATAACTCATTATTATTTACTCTCAAGTTACAATAATTTATCATTAAGGGTCTACACTCGTTTATATCATTGTCAGAAATTAACATTCCCTTACTAATTATTTTTAAAGCTTTCATTCCTACAGTTTTCTTTTGTATGAATGGTATTTCAACTATATTATTATTATTATTTAATTTCATAGTCTGTGTGTAATAGTTTAACTCTACCTGAAAATTATTTAAAAAATCATTACCTATTATAGCTCCCATATTTAGTCCTGGAATAACTAAAAAAGGTACATTTATTGTGTTCTCATTTACTTTTAATTGTAGCATTATTTGTTTAGTTACTTTTTTACTGCGCACACCCGTTACTCCTATAACGCTAATTCCCAGTACTGGTAATTGTGGAATTGTTTCTGTAGTCTGATTTTTGATTTTTTCAAACATTTTATTGTCTATAGCAGTCAGTTCACTCCCTGAATCTACTAGAAAAACATATTTAGAATTAAACACTTTGGCTTCAAATTCTGCCATCCCGAAAACATTATTACTCTCACCCGCTTCTTCGTCCGATAAATCATTATGTATATTGGTAATTAGTGACCCTATTGTCATGTGATTACTAGACGGCTGGGGGCTTTCTTTTTCAACCGCCCTTATTAGTTTAACGGATGTGGAGGTGGTGGTTCACTGTAGACCCCCCTACTGTTTTGATTATGAGCTGGTACTTCCACGCCCCGAGTCTCGTTTGGGTTACTAACATATCCCCCTCTACCTCTATGATTAAAATTGCGTGATACTCCTCGGTTACTAGTAAAACCTCTCCCTCTATGATTCCCTCTAAATTGATCGCCACCCCTATTATAATTCTCTACTCTCCCTTGGGTACTACTTCTCGGACACTTACACCGGTAACATTGACTCCGCGACCCATTATAATTACTGGCTCCACAATTAGGGTTTGGACATAACCACGCCCCCTCCCCTGATCTACTCACATTACTAATAAAATGGTCTGGTTGTCTTATTTCTGTGTTTGTTTGGTTCGATTCACTAACTCTAAATTGATACTTATTATCCTCTTCCTCTTTCATACTCTGGTATGCCTCTAATATTTTTTCTAACTCTGCGATATTGGCAAAATCCCGGGTTCTGATTGTGGACCGTATGTCCTTGGGTAAATGTTTACTGATGTATCTAATAAAAGATGAAAGAGGCATTGGTGGTTCTAAATATTTAACTTGACTATATAGTCTTGTCACATACGATGTAATACTCATGTGCTTAATATTAAAATTTCCCCACCCCATTATGGTACTACGTAACCCCTCTTGTTTCTCTTCTGACCAGTACTTATTTCTAAATGCCTGCTCAAACTCATTAAAATCTACCCAGTTATCGTTATGAGCATCCGCCCATATTTTAGCATCCCCTTTAAAGTACTTTAAAATTCTTACTAACTTGATCTCCCAACTTTCTTGGTTATATTTATTAAAACTTTTTATAGAGTTCAAAAATTGTATGGGGTTCACTCCCCTACTTTCATTACTAAAATATCCTAATTCTACTTCCACATTCACTCTCTCACTCACATTACTTAATTTGTGGTTAATGGTTACATTCAAGTCTTCTCTGACTTTAACTATTTCACGCTCATGTTTTGCTTGTTTATTCTTTAAACTAGTCACATTAATTTTAATGGCATCAACTTGTTCAAAGTTACGTCTGAATTCATCATTTATATTTTCTTGTATTTCACTAGCTCGTTTGATTTGTTCACATTTGTTAATTATACATTGAACATTACAGTCAATTTTGTCATTTTGCTTTTTAATTTTATCATTAAATTTACTTGTCAATGTGTCAAATTTTTTATTTGTTTCTAACATTTTCTCTTTTTGTTTCTCGTTAATTATTTTGATATCGTTTTTCATCTCAGTTTGTATCTTATTGATATCACTAGTCAACACATCTTTCACTCCAACAATAACCTCACTCATACTTTCTAAACGGCTATTCATATATATTTCACTCGCTCTCAATTCGCTCCTCACATTTATAAACTCGTTATTTAAATCAGTTAGTTTAACATTTATAGAATTTATTTCTGATTTAATCTCAGCTTTCAAATTATTACTTTCTGATTTGATCTCAGTTTTTATTCCTGACATTTCATTTTTCACTCCTGACATCATCTCCATCATCAATGCTAATTGGTTAAATATATTTACCCCCTCGTCTCTACTACTCCCCGCTACTACAGTTTCGTCTACATTTGTTTCAGCACTTTCACCAACAAAATCATTGGTTGTTATCATATGATCTTGCGTGACATTTAAAATTGATTCTTCTACGCTACCTCTATCTAAATCTGCGTTCATATTTCCCTCTGCCATTTTTTCGACCTGTTTGTAAAATTGTTAACTCAATTTTTCAAAGTCCATGTTAACGGGCGCCATTGAAGCGGTACTAGCTTTAAAATAAATTTATTATTGTGTAATTTGATTATTTAAACTACCAGGGTTTCGTCAGGTGTACTTATTGACAGAGAGAAATGGTTAAACGCAAATGAACAACACACATTGAAAGTTTACGAATACTTTTCATTTTATTCCCATTTTGTCAATTTCATTATAATATGGTGATTGTATTTGGCCATGGGGCTCAATTTAGAAAACAACTCATTATTTAGTTAATTGTAAACAAGAAATCAAATGACCTTAATGATCTATATGAGATTATTATACCAAATTACGAAACCAGCACTTCTTTGTTTAAATATATTTTTTACATACGCACACACACATTCTTGTGTTACATTTTATATTCCCCTTAATGAGGTCATTTTATATTAGAATAGGGGACTTGCAAGATTTTAATAAAGATTGTATTAATTTTTACTTTCCTTTTATGATCTTTCTATGTACGTTCATCAGATGATCCCTCGTGCACGCACTACCGTTGTTATTTCGCACTAAGTTTACATGTTTTGAAGAAGAATTTTAGTTGTTAGCCACTCTAATGAAAGTTAATTTTGTTATTTTACATTTTTAATGTTTTATACACATTTATATGCAGTATGCGGGCCCGCACTATTACGTTTCGAAACTTTATGTCATCCACTCGTGAGTGGTGTTGGCGTTAGACTGGGCTGAGAAACAGGCGCTATTTTGTGTAGCAACGGTTGTTGTGTGTCACATTTTCTTTGTCTTAGAGTTTGTATCACTTCGCCAGCTGCATGTCACCGTTACATAACTGAATTACTCACCAAGGATAGGCCCTGACGTCAGATCGCTTGACACTGTTACATAACTTGTTTACCGTTACATAATGTGTTTACTGGTTTCGTGTTCGTCATTGTCTGACCTTGACACAGTGGCAGTTTATTAATTCTGCGTCTGTTGAATCTGTTTTACAAAATATCATCGAATAATAATATTGTCTTCACCGTCTCAAGCAGTGCTGCCATCGTCGCGATCGCTCCAAATAACAAATTTACCTCAGTTTTGTATTTTATTCAAAATTGAAGATTTTTATTCATTTGTTACAAAAAATATACAAATTTCTTTAGATTGCTTCAGGTAGGCCAAAATGCCATGTTACAACATACATGGGGTTATTTCGTGCTCTTCCACTCTATTGGGTTTTTTTATTGGGGACAATTACGTTATTATGGGTATTCTTTTTCATCTTCCACTTTGCGGCTACCAGATAGTCATTGGCTTCCCGTTTTCTTGCCTTCTTCTTCTCCTCTTTGGTATTCAGGTGTCCAGTGTACTCCTGGTCTTTGTTATTACTGACTTCCAGTATCTCTTCTAACTCTGGTTGATCATCACTAGTTTCCTGGTTGGATTTTTCCATTGATTGGTCCCTCTTCTTCCGCAATTCCTTTATTCTTTGGGCATACCCTTCAATGATCCGGTCCAGTTGTTCTTGATAACCTTTTCTTTTCTTAGAATGCCTTATTCTCTCTTTGGAAATATCTGCTTTAAGTATTTGATTGGTTATTGTCTTCTTTGTTGCAACACATTTCTTCTCCTCATCCAGCTTCATGAAGCTCCTTCGGTACTCCTTCCTGTAGGTCCCTTCTTTACGGTTGATGACTGGGAAATAAATCATATTAATTAGACCGCTTCGAGTCATTTCGATTAATTCTTTTGTTACTCTAGTCTTCTTTGGGCGTATTATTCTTCTTATCTACACCTCCTTTTCTTCCGTTTTCTTAATTATTTCGTTCCTTTCTTCATGAATTTTAATTTTTAAATTCACTTGTTCGGTGTTTTTACTTCTGGGTAATTCTTGTGTTTCCACTTGATCATTACACATGGGTAGATTATTTTGTTCTAAGTCTTCATTCTCGGCTAATAACTCTTCCGTTTCTTCAATTACCTGAGTCTTCTCTATACTTCCGGTATCGATCTCCTTATATTGAATATCTTCCTGGTGTCTGTCAAGCTCATTTTCAGACGATGATGTATTTGAGTCTCCTTCATTCTCAGCTTGTTCGACCTCATCTTCAGGTTGCATGCTTAATTCTTCTATGGTTTCATCATTGGGTACTTCTTCTGTCTCTGAGTTGTTGTCGTTTGGTAATTCTCCTCTTGTTGTCTGATCCAATTCTCCCGTATATTTCTTATTCATTTCATCCATTTTCCGGCTAATTTCGTTTAATGCGGTGTTTAACTCTTCTCTCAAGGCTCTACTGTTGTCATCTATTTTATCGTTTAGCATGTCCATGGATTTATGGGTATTGTCTATCTTTTTATTCAAGTCTTCTTTCAGTGACTCCATATTTTTACTAATAGACTCCATATTTTTATTTAATGAGTCAATATTTCGGTTCAATGTTTCTTCCATCTTTTTGTTGTTCTTGAGACTATCTTCCTTTAAAGTTCGACTATCTTCCTTTAAAGTTCGGTTGTCCTCCTTTAATGATTCCATCATTCTCCTCAGCCATTCTTGGAAGGCTATTTCTCCTGATTGCGTGACTCTCTCAGCTTGTCTGGGTTGGTTGTCGATCCTCACTTCTACTTCCGGTTCTACCTGGGGTGTTTCTTCAGATCGAGTCTCTATATTATTAATGGTAATGACTTCCATTTCGTGTATGGGTTGTGCTTCATAGGTCTCTATATTTGGTTGTACTTCTCCTACCCGACTGTCCTTATACCTCGTATCATATTGATGGGTGTGTGGCATGTTTATCTTTTGTGTCTACCGGGCTGTTTATCAATATAAAAATATTTTTATTTAATATTTTTAAGCCACACAAGTTGGTGCGCCAATTTGTAACGTAATGATACCAATCCTCTCCTTAAAGCCACACTGTTGGGCTAGCCAATTTGTAACGATCATTAACCGGGGGTGTGGTGTCAATTGTACCACACGTCGGATACGTCAATTTGTAATATAATAAAACTGGGATGGTTTAAATAAAATTTACTTATGTGTAAAATATTATTTAGGAATATATTAAAGTTTGTAGTGGTTGAAAATTGAAGGTTACTGACTTTCAAAAGCGATTTAAAATGTAACATTCGAGGTTACCCAAAGTGTGTTTACAATTGTAGAATTATAATTATCTGAAAAGAATTCCCTTAGATAAAACAAATAAAATAGTTGTGTTAATATTATTTAAATACTAGCTTTGCTTAAGTTTAATAGTAAAGTATAATAGTTGGTCGCTTGATGATGCTGATTGTCTTGTTGATACTAGCTGTGAAACTTCTCCTCCAGGTCGATAATAGTCTAAGTACGTTACGTCTAGTAATGTCTGGACAATAGAATAAATATAATATATCTTCACGTACCTGGTCGTGTTTTCTAGAAGTTCAATAAGCTGTCAAAACGGTTTACAAAAAACCAACTCACTTTAGCTACAAGGTTAAGTTGCCTTGTTTAATCGTGGGCGCCACACGGATTTATTTTGGGAAAATCCCGTGGAAAACCAATGAATAGAATTAATTAATGATTTTAAATAAATTAAAATAATTGTTTATTACCTTTATGGCAATGCAATTCAAAATATTTAATCACAACTGAAGGTTGTTTTGAACTTTTTCTGAATATTTTATTTAGTTACTTTTTAGAAATAAATTAAGTGGAGTTATGCTGTTAATAATGGGTTTTTATTCATACCCTTGATAGAGAATTCAAACAAATATAATTAAAAACATACAATGATATACAATTGTAAATAAGTTGTTACAAACCCTATACGGCTTGCCCAGAGCATAAGCGATAAATCTGGTTAAGTCCAGATATTTCTTTTTACTTTAAACATTAATCTTTATTTAAATCTCAGGTGTAAGTTCTTTGAGACACAAAAAGAAAGTTTATGCCTACACAACAGCTAATGAATTTTTGATATAAGATAGACTAGTAATATCTTTGATATTACTATTACAAATAAAAAATAAAAACAACCTATTTCATAGGTTATGCGTTCGTCACGCTTGATTTATGATTTACAACGTTATATTTTGAGAACACTTATAACTAACATTCAGCTTAACTAACATTGACAAATTCATAAAATAAATTTAGACATGGTGTAACATAAAAAATGTTTCAGTGTTTTTGCGTCAGTACAGATCAGTGTATTAAAACGTACAGGTTATGGCGTTCGTAGTAAAAAATGAAAAAACGTTTACACTGTTACCTGGTGTTTTAATCTTTCGATTAAAATTTCAATTAACACCTCGATAATCGGATTATAATGATTATCGTTATTCACTACACACGCACAAGAACAGAGAATTTCGATCCACTTCTAACTTAAAGGATCATAAATAATACTATTTAATTCTTTCTGCTGTTCATTATTTTTTCCCGCACTAAAATGAAATAATACTGCACATAATCACAACGATTCTTTGTAGAATATCTTGAAGTAGTTGTATGTTGTTGTCAAACTGTTTCCTTTGATGTGCTATGGTAATGACGCTGTCAGTAATTAAAAATTTTGAGATGGTCAGCGCACGTTTCACGCCGAATGAGATTAAGAAGTGTCTGCTGAAAATCAGTTCCAGCTCTTTTTATACCCGATACCTCGATCGGCTCTAGGCAACATTGTTAATTACTAAGCAATTTTGTCATTGGTTTAGACAGGTGTGATGAACGTGACGTATTGTCTTTTCAACCGTTAAAAACGGTTTCCCAACCGCCAATCGCTAAGATGATTGACAGCTGTCGATGTTATTAGTGTTGATAATCAAATTTCTTAAACATATTTTGTAAATGATGCTAACGCCTTTCACGCACTTAATATAGTTGCGATTGGGGCTGTATCGCCATCAAATTAAAGAATATTTTGTCCTCTTTAATTTGATATAGTTTGATACCGAGTTAGTTTCACTTTTACTGACATTGCTACATAAACAATGTTCAGGTACACTATTTCGCACTGTCGTCTGTTTATCAAAATTGGCGATTATACACTTTGACTAATATTGTTTGTGTTCTACATCGCGTTTTATCACTCAAACGTTTATGTGAGAACACTATTAATTCTGTACTGATGTTTAATTACTGTACATTATGAATAAACCTTAACTTTAGACATTGTAATGAACTGTTCTTACATACTATGATATTCCGTTTCACATTAATTTGCTCTATTCTACTAACTAACAATTGAATTATAAATCATATCATTTTAATAATGCTTATTGCTATGTTTGAGCATAACAATTGTTAAGTGTAGGTGACCTACATTTATATTACTTCCTAATAATCATCTCATTGATGATCGTTTGGTCTAGGCCTTGTTAAGGCATACCGTTTATACTGGACTTCTGCCTTAAAAGCTTTTATTAGTTCACAATTCGGTAATTTTGCTGAGGTAGCTTATTGGTATAAGATTCCCTCTTACAAACGTGTTTATTTGTCATAAGTATATTTGAGATTGAAATATAGCTTCATTTTCATTTTGTGGCCATTGCTGATTTTAGTTCTTGGCCTCAATAATTACTAGTCACATTTAATTTATTATCAGCCAAATGCTGATTCTGATCTCACATTATTCAGACTCTTATTTAATCATTTTTTAGTAACATATCATATTCTGTTTACATTATTCACTGACTCGCTTGACAGCTTAAAGTGAATTTAAATTTGTCCATCAGTTTGTGTCAGTTATAGTCTGGTTGTAGTGTCAAACAGTATTTGGGTTTACTGTTTCTTGTGGCACTTCTGCTTTGGTTATTCTTATCATTACCTTATCTATTTATATTATCATTATGCATTTATTAAACCTGATAGTATATGTTTAGGTTATGTAACATCTGGTTATGTTACAATATTCATCCAAATAAGGCACATTTTTTGCAAAGTTTTCAGGTACATTAACTAAAATAAATCAAACCAAATTAATAATATTTTAATACAAATTAATAATTTTATGAAATACTTAAAAAATTTATAATTTGTTACATGGTGTAAGTGGCAAAGTCCACTGGAAAATATATTTGTGCTAACTGGCGCTCAGAAGCACCTGTTGTACATGGGCAAGGTAGTTTCTTTACATCACTTTCAAAAATATCTGAAACATCATGCTCATCTGGCAAAAACTTGTTTGAGTTAACCATTTTTTTGTAAAACTTAACCTGATATCCATCACTAACAATATTTAAAACTTCACCACTTCAGCAACATAATGCTTTTTGTTTTTTTTCCCTGCTAATTCAACCAAGACAAAATCCCCTATTGACACCTCTGAAGCAGTAGCTTCTTCCTTTTCATCATCACTTCTATGCAATTCAAAAAGAGTTTCAGCAAATTCACTTCCATCACTTGAATCTTGTAAGATCAACTCTTCATCCAAGTCTTCTTTAGAACTACATGTAAGCCTGCACTTTTTTGTCTTTGGATAAGATACTTTTGGTTTAACACGGTTTTGTTTTTTCTTTTCAACATCTTCTTTCTCTGGAGTGTCTGTTAATATTCTGGTCCTTCCTTTTTGCCTTCCTCCTCGGCTTTTTCTTGGAAGAGCTTTGGGATAAGGTCGAACCATTTCAGGAGACACTGCTGCGTATGATTTTTCCTGGACAAAACTAACAGATGCCCTAGGCTCATCACTATTATGGTTGAAAGGCAAATCAGTGGAACATGAAGGTCTGTTATCTATATTGTTAACATTTTGACCTCCATTGGATGCATCATATGGTCGATCAGTAACATAAGATGTCAAGAACTCATTGTCACAAAATATGTTTTCATTTAATGGGCATATTCCTGTTACTGTAAACCCTTTAACAATGTTTTCAATTATGAAAGCTTTGCCATAGGCCTTTCCTACAATTTCAGCAACATCATAAATTCCCATAGGCTTTCCCGGATTTGAAAGCATCCATTCTGATGCAGCTTGATTGTAAAACGCTTTATATGGCCCAAAAACTGTTCTGCTAATGGCTGTAACTTGTGTGATGTGTGTGGTGGAAGCGTTAGGAGAATGATGCCATTGTTTTTTGCTAACGTTATAGCTGGTATAGAAATATGAGTATCATGGTTATCAATAATCAATAACACTTTCTCATTAATTGTAGGTTTTACATATTTTATAAAATGATTTAAATACTCAACAAACAGATCTTCGTTAGACCAGCCAGGTGGATTAGCACCTCCTATTGATCCAGGTGGGGTCCCTTTCAACATGTGATTTTTGAAATGAACGCGAGGGAATATCAACATTGGTGGTACATGATTACCTACCGCATTTATAGCAGCTATCATGGTTACATTAATCCCTCGTTCACCTTATGTTGTTAACGTACACACTTATACACACATTTATTTGTATATATTTATGTACTGATATAAAGTAAACACATGTACTTACCATGTCACTGTATGTATGAGCACGTGGTTCATTTCCAATGTAAATTTCTCTTTGGAGGGTTCACTCTCGGCGAGATTCAGACACAAAGAGGTAATCGAAATAACAACACTGGTTATCATTTGAATGTAATCACTTGCTTTTTAATTGCCAGAATTAAAATATATATATTGAATAATAACCCAAAATGGCGTCACATACAAATATCAAAAACAAAATGGCGTCTACATTTTCTTAAGCCCTATCTAGTCATTGTTAATTTATATTATGGTGAATCTTGTTCATATTTTAAATTTACTCCTGGCTGCAGCTCTAATAACATGTAATTAATTATATTCTTGTATGTTCCACAAACCAATGCCCTATTTAGTAATTATCATGGCCATGCGTTTGCTCCCTCATATGCTCACTCACACACACTATCACAAATACATTTTTATCAGATTTATCTTTTTATTGAGCTCATTTAAATATGAAAAATAGGATAATTGTTTCGACTTCTCTGTAAGTAGACTCGGATGGCTCCCTCGCTGGTGTTAGATGTTGCGCATTTGGATGGCAGGTGGTCGCCTCATGTTTCTTGTCTATTTGTTTGGTTTGCACTGATTTTACATCTGATATTTAACTATTAACTGTTATTTGAGTCTTTTAAAACTCCACTGTTACATTTTTAATGATGAATAATAATTTTCTTAAAACTTCTGTTGAAAACTAAGTCAACAGCAATACATCGCTGCTGACCCTTTGGTGTGCTGTGCGGAACTGAGAACGAGTAATATGCAAATTTTCGTATGTATTAGTGCATTTGACGTCACCGTCTTTTGTTTGCTCGGCCAACGCCTCGTTTCATACGCTGTTGTTCCTGCGTCATTGTCTTTTATTTATGACGACACAGCTTTGTGAACCAATCACAATTATTATTAAGAGTTCGTCATCACATACACCGCCATCATCTCTGCTTGCTTTTGCTCGTCCACCGGTGACCTTGGCATTATGCTCCTCTCACTGAATATGCGTTGTTCGTTCTTACAGAGGGACAATGGACCTAACCATACTTTATTCAACTGTGATACAATAAAACATTATAAAACATCCTCAAATCCCATAATTAAGGTAACGGGCCTTTATGTACTGTTACAAACCCCCTCAATGAAAGATTTTATGTCGAGACATAAAAACTTTCATTGACTCATTCATACGGTTCTAAAAGGATCAGACTAGATATGTCGCCACAACCCCCAGTAATGTTGATATATAAAAAATTATAATCACTTACCCTTGGTCCAATGATGCTGATCGTACCTGTCTGACCTTACTGGACTTCTCAGGCGAGATCCCAACACCATAAGGCCATGAGGCACTTAACGTTCCTGCTCTGACGCACCGGCCAGCTCAGGACCGCGGTCACAACACCACAAAACTCTGAAACATGCGATACAAAATTTTAAAATAGTGGTCTAATATACTCCCATATCTACAACTGATATCTTTCCTTTTAGATGCATTGGTTTGTGTCTGGGCATTGGTTTGTTCAATTAATTTTTTCAAAACAATTCAACATAGATTGATTTTTCACCAACACCAAACTCAATCTCTTCCTTATAAGAGAAAAATATATATATATATTTTTATATATATATATATATTCCTACAACAACATAACACGTAAACAATTCTTTTAATATTCCCAACACACCATCACCTACTTATTTCTGAAAAATTCAACCTACAACTACTATGGCAGACATTATTCAAATTTTATTACTCAACTCTATAATTATTTTATATTTTTTTTTGCAATGACATCATACTATATGTTGTTGAACACCATTCGAACTTTGTATCTTTTTAATATTCAAGGTTTACTATCTTTTACCATTTGTTACCGTCGTTACCCCTGAAGCGACCTCCTAACCACACACTCTATTACACCATCAACATAATAAAAACATCATAGAACATTGTACATTACACATTAAACATTGTTACATTTACATTAAACAATTTATATTTACATGACTTGTATCAAAAATTTATAACATTACTATCAACAATTCTCTATTAACTTTTAATATTTAACATTTGTTATAAGATTCTATACAACAGAATTTCAACTTTATCCTTACCTTTCTGTTACATCACCTTCCTGCTATGAATTTTCCTTTTCTAACCCTTTTATCCTTATTAGTTTGGGTGACTCTCTATTATTCATTATTCTCTATTTCTTATTTTGGCATTTGTCAATCTAACCTTACTACCCCTTTTTTACTACTAACAACCGCTTCTAACCATTAACATATTATGACACCAATATCTCTATAATAACCCCCTTCACTAATCCCATTTAAAACCTCTGGCACCGCTCGTCTTTTGTACTAGGATGTGTGTACCCGAACTCTAACCAACTCATTCCCTTATCGGTTCCTGACCCTTTCAGGTAACCCTTTCCGGCGCTAAACGGTCCCTTCCTGTCCCAACACCTTTCGTTGCAGACTCCCTACACCACTACCCTTACTACAAAATATCACCATCAACAAATATAATTACCATTCACATTACTCACCTCTCTACATATAATCACTAACCACTGTGTCCCTAAAATATCTAACACCTCTTTATATATTATCAGTATCTCAACTTTTTATTCATCTAACTACCATTAACTCTACTTAACTAACTCCCATGCCTCTATTTATCACTATCCCCAAACTCTTTTACAACATTTCACCTAAATATACCACTAGAAAATTCATCACTTATCTACTAACAACAATACATCTCCATATCCAAATATATTACCTGCTTCATCATTTACTACCCATTAGAATCTAAATCTTATAATTGTTTAAATTCCTTATCAAATATTTAAAATTCCACAGTACATAGTTTACACAAAAAATACATAAAATACACAACAGCAAAAATACACAAATACATTGACATCAATATACACAAAAATATACAATCCACATTATCATCTTATGATTTACCAAAAATCAGTCATAAACAGTCCATCTTAAAACACTGTCCACATAATTAAATGTTCATAAACGCAATAAAATAATTAACCTCCATCGTCAAATAATAATCTTATCTTACGTATACATAACTCATTTTTAATTAAGTACATTATATCATCTTTTGTAATATAATAACTATTTAAATTTATTTTGTCCATTATACCATAGTAATACTCTGCAGGATTACTCCACATTACTATATCATAAAACTTGTCAACATTCGGTATGGTCCAGTCACCTTCTGTATAATTAGTCATAATTAGGTAATTTGCCAAGTCATTATTTTCTTTATCTCCTACTCCTTCAGTTTCATTCCAAGGTAAGTACTTACTATATTTATTATATATCATCTCTCCTCCTAACCTTTCCATAAACTCTTCATAATCTCTACTTATCTTAAAAATCTCTACTTCTCTTTTTCTCTCACAATGCCTCTCACTTTTAAAACATCTCTCTCTATCACACCAAGCTACATTCTCTCTCTATATATTTGCATAGGGCACTACTATTTCATAAAAACACCCCCTGGCCTCACCAGGTACACTAACACAAAAAACTAAGGGATCATTTGGAGACCACACGTCTCCCACATAAATTCTAGAGGAACCTTCATCCTCAAATAACAATTTCGGAGTCTTTACTCCAACTATACCACTGGGAAAATTTGCCCTCTGCTCACTATACTCACTTAAACTCTCCTTACCCCCACTTTCACTCTCATCTACAACTGTCACCTCACCATTAACCTCTACTCTCATTAAAATCTCATTATTACTACCAACATCCACACTATTATCTCATATTACCATATTTTTATTTATTTTATCATAATTTCCACTACTACTTACCTTGTCTTTGTTTATATCTAATTTGTCTATTTCTCTACTCTTATTTTCTAACTCTATCTCATTAATTCTCTTGTCAACATCAAAATTTCGTTTGTGCATTTCATTTTTTAATTCTTCCAATTTCTCCTCTAATTGATTCAATTTTACGTTTTGCAAGTTATTTTGTTTCTTTAGTTCGTTTTCAAAACTGTCAAACTTTTCATTAAATTTAACGTTCTGCTGGTTAAATTTGTCATCGAATTTACTGTTCTGCTGGTTAAACTTTTCGTCAAATTTTTCATCAATCTGTTCTCTTAATACTTGAAATTGGTTATTTTGTGTTTTAATTAATATAAATAAATCTTCTAATGACACCTTATTATCGATTGCCCTAGGTGTTGAATTGGCACTTATTTCGTTTAATATAATTGATTCTGTATTTGTGTTGTTCATTTCTATGCTTTCATTATTTTCTGCCATTTTGGTAAACTTTTCTTTTTTTTTTTAAATATTACAATAACTATTTGATTATACTTGTTTTTGATATGCTTTTGTCAATATAACCTACATAACCTCTTGTGTATTAGGTTACGAACTATTTCGTCACTCTCTTTGTCTCTGAATCTGGCTTATATTTTATATAAAATAGTTTTATATAAAGTCCCTGTTCGGGCACCAATTGTTAACGTACACACTTATACACACATTTATTTGTGTATATTTATGTACTGATATAAAGTAAACACATGTACTTACCATGTCACTGTATGTATGAGCACGTGGTTCATTTCCAATATAAATTTCTCTTTAAGGGGCCAGGGTTCACTCTCGGCGAGATTCAGACACAAAGAGGTAATCGAAATAACAACACTGGTTATCATTTGAATATAATCACTTGCTTTTTAATTGCCAGAATTAAAATATATATATTGAATAATAACCCAAAATGGCGTCACATACAAATATCAAAAACAAAATGGCGTCTACATTTTCTTAAGCCCTATCTAGTCATTGTTAATTTATATTATTGTGAATCTTGTTCATATTTTAAATTTACTCCTGGCTGCAGCTCTAATAACATGTAATTAATTATATTCTTGTATGTTCCACAAACCAATGCCCTATTTAGTAATTATCATGGCCATGCGTTCGCTCCCTCATACGCTCACTCACACATACTATCACAAATACATTTTTATCAGATTTATCTTTTTATTGAGCTCATTTAAATATGAAAAATAGGATAATTGTTTCGACTTCTCTGTAAGTAGACTCGGATGGCTCCCTCGCTGGTGTTAGATGTTGCGCATTTGGATGGCAGGTGGTCGCCTCATGTTTCTTGTCTATTTGTTTGGTTTGCACTGATTTTACATCTGATATTTAACTATTAACTGTTATTTGAGTCTTTTAAAACTCCACTGTTACATTTCTAATGATGAATAATAATTTTCTTAAAACTTCTGTTGAAAACTAAGTCAACAGCGATACATCGCTGCTGACCCTTTGGTGTGCTGTGCGGAACTGAGAATGAGTAATATGCAAATTTTCGTATGTATTAGTGCATTTGACGTCACCGTCTTTTGTTTGCTCGGCCAACGCCTCGTTTCATACGCTGTTGTTCCTGCGTCATTGTCTTTTATTTATGACGACACAGCTTTGTGAACCAATCACAATTATTATTAAGAGTTCGTCATCACATACACCGCCATCATCTCTGCTTGCTTTTGCTCATCCACCGGTGACCTTGTGTATAAATACAAACTTTTTTATACATTTAATTCACTTTATTGTACTTACCGTTATTCCTAAGGGTCCCCCCAGAGTTCTATAAGCGAGATCAGAAACAGTGTGAGGTTACGAAATAATTATTCTGACACATTTTGAATGAAGAGAATTTACCTTTTAATTTTATTTGTAAATCATTTAAATTTCAACAAATTTTTACCATGCTTTTGTATATAAAATAACTTCGTAATAATTTCTTCTTTGTCTGGTGATTCGTTACATATTCAATCTTATTCTACTAGCTTACCTTAATCTATTTCATTCAGACTGCCGAGCCTGCAATTTCGCACACACACAGACACACATAATTATAAAACCCTTAACATTTTTAATAATGTCCCTCCCCCCGTCGGCAACGTGGTTTTCGGTTAGTCATTATTACTCCCCTTTTTAAACTTTTTGTTGTTAGTGTCCGAAAAAATCGATATACGTGTTCTCCGTTTTTTGTTCCGACCGCGGTCACATGAGTCTCACTGTTATTTCACTTTTGAGATAAAAAAGACTGATAAAAATTTAGTATAGCGCACTTGGCGCTGTGTCGGCCGACACGATCAGAGATGAACTGGGCAATGTGCTTCGTTGAGTCGCGGGAAATGAGCAGTCACGGCCATCAGGTTTTAGGCGCCGTTCATGCTTAATTGTTGTGGGGTAACCACTTTATGCATGGACTATAGCTGGTATATTCGCCACAGGTGTAGCCGATATTTGCATGTGCCACACTGATGTCACTAGTAGTAGGCTTGGTTTAACGACGTTTCCGGTAGCCAGTTGTTTAGAGCTACTAATTTTTCGTCCCAGCGCCATGTTTGCCTCGACTTTGGTGTTTTCCACAGCGTCACTCCAGAGCCCCGCCTTGAAACGTTACGTGCAGGCGTCGACACACAGATACAAAGTTCTTAGAATTTCGTGGAGGTGCGAATTCCTGGCTGCATTACTCAACAGCAAATTTCGTCTATGCTTTGTTACACCACTGTTTCTCAACACGTGTTCTGTTATAATGAAATTGACGTTACACAATAATTTTACAAAATCCCGCACAATCACGAAATAAACAAAAATGTAAATACCCCATATTGTAAAAAATAAAAGGACCCAAAACTGACATGTTACAATACCCCCTCGATGAGAATTCTGCTGTCTACAACAGAAGAAATCTCATCGATTAACCCCGAAGAGGACCGGTGAGGAACTGGTGCCAACAACCCCCTTGCTCTTAATCTACATGGGTACACGACCCTCCTGGCTCAGTGACTATGGACTCATCTGAACGAGGTCACTGGACTTCTCCGTAAGAGATCCCAACACCGAGAAATCGAACAGACAAATACCATAGCGCACCTCACCTTCTAACATGCTACCCCCCAAAATCCTCAATCCCTGGCTTAAATTATGCCAGATCCTCCACCGATATGTTTCCCCTTGTATGCAAGCTGGGCTGCCTTTAGCAGATACTGGGCTCACACACACTCACATTACCTGCTGACATAACACATTGTAAAATTGAAAATTTAAAAAAATTCAAAATTCAAAAGAATAAACTCAAAAAATTCTCTTCCTGGTTTTTCTGTTTTCTACTTAAAATGCATTAATTTAAACCTTTCTCCTAATCTAAACACATCCTTAATCTAACATGTAATCACTTATAATCTAACAGTACAATGCCATACAATCAATCAAATAAAACAAACATGTTAAGTACACACATAATAAAATAATCATTACTCAAAAATAATCATTAACTGGCAGGCGAAAAATCCAGATTGTTTTTTCTTTTTTTTTTTTTTCAAAAAATTAAAATTTCAAAAAATTTTCAATTTCAAAAAAAAATTTTAATTTATTTAAAGGTTTCCTTCATATTTAGACATTATTTGAAAATTGGTTTAAATTGATTAAACAAACAAATAAAACTGACTTCCTACTATACAAGCTTAGTAGGTGTATGACCTCATCAGCTGATCGAAACTAGGTCAAGTCCAAAACCCTTGACCTACCTATGTTATGTACACCCTATCTGAAAATACATTCAACATCTGTAATAATTTAATGTGAAACACAAACCAACAAAATAAAACATTTAAAATAAACAAAATATTAATATAAATAATAAGCAAATTGACATTTAAAATTATGTAAAATAAACAATTCTTAATTTTACCTTATTTCCACATTTTATCAACATTCTGTCACTGGTTTAAAAAATAAAAATTTTATTATCTTTATTATTAATCTCTCTTTTTGTTAACAATCTTACTCTACTTTACTGTGGGTGACTTAAATACATTAAATACTTAAATTTAATTTACCACTTGGCATTTATACCTTTATAACTAACATGGCGATTATTACATTAAAGTAACCCAATCACATTTAACCTTGGTAAAAATCTACATACCCTACAAATTATAAACATTACATTTTAATTTCAACTGAACTGTTATTTAATTAACCATCAATTATTTATCATTTGATTCTATGCAATTCAAATTCTTATTAACCTTTCTGTTACATTATATTTCAGAGTACCTTTCTACTATGAATTTTCTATCTAACTCTTCACATTTCAATCATTGCTTAATCTGGGTGACCCCTGTATTCTCTATGCTTTCAACCGAATAGACATTTTAATAATTCTCCCTTTCTTGTTACTAACAACCACTATTAACCATTTATGACACCAATCTCTCAATTATAAATACCTTTCACTAATTCCACTTACCTCTGGCACCGCTCATCGTTGTACTAGGATGTGTGTTCCCTACCTGGCTATACCCATACGAGCCAATGCCCCTCCAAAATATCGGCAAACACTCACTCAAACTACTCTATTCCCGCCACAACGCCGCACGCTGGTCTCTCGCCACTCCGCACGTTGCTCACATCTTACCACCTCACCCTTACTACAAAATATCATCAACAAATATGTTTAAATCTCATTCACATTACTCCTCTCTACATATACTCACTACCACTGTGTCCCTAAATATCTAACACTATCTCTGTGTGTTCCCTGTATTTCAAAATTCTTATTCCCTTTAACTCCCATTAACTTTAATTCTACTTAACTCACCTGCCTTATTTCATTATCACCCAAAATCTGTTTTCCACATTTTACCTTGATATAACACTAGAAAATTCATCACTTCTCCCCTTATAATAATATACCTCAATTTGAACACATTATCTGTTTAATCATCTACCAATCATTATAGAATCTCAATTTCATAAAATCATTTAACTTCATTCTCAAACTTTCTTTTATACGACCTTAATTAAGTAATTATTTTTCAATTATTTAATTCAATTATTTAACAGTTCACAATTATTTTCATCGCTTAATTAGTCTGTCAAATTTTATAATTATTATTAATCTATACTGGTCAATTGCAAATTCAATTTAATTGATAATTAATGTTATCACTTTCTACTGTACATACACATTGTTTACATAACATATAGTACACTATAATGTAGTACACAAATACACTTAACATAATGACATTAACACATAAAAGAATATACAGTCCAACTTATCACTTATCATTACCCACAAATCGTTCCATAAGACAATGCACTTCAAAACCATATTATTCATATAATTAAATGTTCATGAACAATAAACAACTACCCCATATCGTCAAATAATAGTCTAATCTTATGACTATACCTGTCATTTACAATTACATACATAATCTCATGATTATAAACATAATGATTACCCGTCTTGTCATATTCTTCTACAATATGTTTGAATTAATATGATTATTCCATATTATTCCCTCATATACCTGGTCACGCTCGAGTATGCTCCTGTCGCCGTTATTATATTCTGTTAAAATCAGGTGAGTTATATTATCATCATTAACCTTATCTACTGTTATCTCCGTTTCACTGTATGGTAAGTACTCATTCTTATTATTACTTCTCTCTACGCATAACCTTTCCACGAATTCTTCATAATTTCTCTTTACTTTAAATACCTCTATTTCTCTCTTTCTCTCTCTCAAAACATTTCTCACCATCATACCAAGCTACACACTCTCTCTCAAAATATGCAGGGGACATTAACTTATCATTACGGCACCACCTATGAAGTGCACAAAAAACCAAGGGAACTTTATCTGCAAACCTATACTTTTCCAAATACTCACGTGAAGCCATTTCTTCACCCCCCACTACAACATTACGGGAAAAATCTACCCCCTGCATTCCCTCTACCTGTAAATTCTTTCTACTCTCTTTCTCTGATTCATCACACACAAACATCTTATTGACTTCTACTCTTTCTACAATTATGTTATCACTCTCAACATCTACACAATCATTTTCTAACACCATATTTTTATTTGTATTGCCATTGTTATTACTTGTAAACCCATTATTTAAATTATCATTTCCACCCCTACTTACCCTGTCATCTTTGTTCGATTTTAATTTGCTTATTACTTTCTCATTTTCTAATTCTATTTCGCCTAGCCGCGTCTCTATATCACTCAATTTCTTATCATAAATACAGCCTTGTTCTTGAATTTCTTTTTTCAATTCATTCAAATCATTTTTCTGTTCACTAAACAATGCTTGCATCATTTTTATTATTTCATTATCTCGTACTTCCCCCATATTTAAAATTTATTTTTATAACACTTTTTATATATATAAAGAAACGACTATTATTGTAAAATCAAAATACCTAACACAACTGTATATCTTGCTAACACAAACATAACCTTATTTTTACGTATTATACATTTTTTCGATACCCACACTGTTTCTGAAATCTGGCTTATTTATATAATTATTCTATATAATGTCCCTGTTCGGGCGCCATTTGTATAAATACAAACTTTTTTATACATTTAATTCACTTTATTGTACTTACCGTTATTCCTAAGGGTCCCCCCAGAGTTCTATAAGCGAGATCAGAAACAGTGTGAGGTTACGAAATAATTATTCTGACACATTTTGAATGAAGAGAATTTACCTTTTAATTTTATTTGTAAATCATTTAAATTTCAACAAATTTTTACCATGCTTTTGTATATAAAATAACTTCGTAATAATTTCTTCTTTGTCTGGTGATTCGTTACATATTCAATCTTATTCTACTAGCTTACCTTAATCTGTTTCATTCAGACTGCCCAGCCTGCAATTTCACACACACACAGACACACATAATTATAAAACCCTTAACATTTTTAATAATGTCCCTCCCCCCGTCGGCAACGTGGTTTTCGGTTAGTCATTATTACTCCCCTTTTTAAACTTTTTGTTGTTAGTGTCCGAAAAAATCGATATACGTGTTCTCCGTTTTTTGTTCCGACCGCGGTCACATGAGTCTCACTGTTATTTCACTTTTGAGATAAAAAAGACTGATAAAAATTTAGTATAGCGCACTTGGCGCTGTGTCGGCCGACACGATCAGAGATGAACTGGGCAATGTGCTTCGTTGAGTCGCGGGAAATGAGCAGTCACGGCCATCAGGTTTTAGGCGCCGTTCATGCTTAATTGTTGTGGGGTAACCACTTTATGCATGGACTATAGCTGGTATATTCGCCACAGGTGTAGCCGATATTTGCATGTGCCACACTGATGTCACTAGTAGTAGGCGTGGTTTAACGACGTTTCCGGTAGCCAGTTGTTTAGAGCTACTAATTTTTCGTCCCAGCGCCATGTTTGCCTCGACTTTGGTGTTTTCCACAGCGTCACTCCAGAGCCCCGCCTTGAAACGTTACGTGCGGGCGTCGACACACAGATACAAAGTTCTTAGAATTTCGTGGAGGTGCGAATTCCTGGCTGCATTACTCAACAGCAAATTTCGTCTATGCTTTGTTACACCACTGTTTCTCAACACGTGTTCTGTTATAATGAAATTGACGTTACACAATAATTTTACAAAATCCCGCACAAACACGAAATAAACAAAAATGTAAATACCCCATATTGTAAAAAATAAAAGGACCCAAAATTGACATGTTACACTTGGCATTATGCTCCTCTCACTGAATATGCGTTGTTCGTTCTTACAGAGGACAATGGACCTAACCATACTTTATTCAACTGTGATACAATAAAACATTATAAAACATCCTCAAATCCTATAATTAAGGTAACGGGCCTTTATGTACTGTTACAGTGTCATACTTCCCACTTGTTTTGCACCACGAGGTGCGATTATTTTGGGAGGAATGTGGACAGTTGAATTACCTGTCTCATCTAAATTATAAATTTTGTTGGCATCAAACTGATCACGAGATAAACAGGCCTTCAAATTAGTAAAAAAGTCTCCCACATTTTTTTTATTGAAGCTAGTTGAACGAGCAAGGCTCGTAGCTTCTGGCTTTCTTAAAGACAAAGTTTTGTGTCTCTGTAAAAACCCTCTCAACCACTCTTTACCAGCAATGCCTTCGTTATTCCACTTTTCAGTTTATAGATTTTTTGTTTTCTCTTGCAAACTGACAGGCTAATATTCTTGTGTCTCTTTTAGTTAGGCCATAATGTAGCCTCGAAGCTACCTTTAATTTACAAGACTCACCTCTTCTTCTTCAGTAAAGATTTGTTTTACATTTATATTCGACTTGTACTGAAAATCCTTATCTCCTGAGGAAGTATGTGCTTTCAAGTGGCGCAGCAGTGTTGTTTTAGAGATCCCGTGATTTTTGCTGCTACTCCAATGGATAACTTCCTGACATGAACATCTTCTATAGCCTCTTTCAAACTTTGAACGTCAACAGCAGGCCTTTTCACCCCTCCTGTACTTCTGAGCATCTTTCTGTGAAAATGAATAATACTTCACTATCTAGGTTAGGCTCTACACAGTTAAGGGACCCATATATAGACTAAATGTATATATATATATATACATTTTTCTAACATTTTGGCGTCTTTTCAAAATGTATACGTTTTGGCGTCTACTCGAAAACGAAGAGTATATTGAAATTTTATTATAACATTACGTTCTTGTGATTATGTTATTTGTGTTTTGCGTTTTATATTTCAATATACTCTTAATACAAGAAAATAATTTTTATTGTACAAAACGCTGTCATTATGGCATCTTTTTATAATTACGACAGTAGGGCGTCTTTTCAGTTTCCCGACAATGAAGCGTCTGAAATGTATACTTTTTTCAAATTGTAGCGGTTTTTGCTTCCAGCGACGTTGCCAGATTTCAACCCCGGGTATTGCATAGTTTATGTTGACGCTTATTTGTTTGTATGAAAGAGTGACTAACTGCAGGCGAATGACCATTATTCTTTTCCGTTGTTCACGCGCCAACTTTACATCATAATTTTAACTAAATATTTATAAACTGTCAAATATTTATCAACAATTCTTAAACTTCACTATCCAATTCTACTAACCGTGATAATATAATTATTGTGTTTTACGAAGCATGCCAAAGTAGCGTACTGGCCTTTCGAATTATGTAAAGATTGACCACTTGTCGTCGGATTAACTAATGGAATTAACGGGCATGTTAATATTTTCTCACATGCATTGATACCGGGTGATAACGTAACTTTGATCTCATTTACTAGGGAAATTTCTTATGCATATTGGCAGTCAAAAATAATAAATGTAATACCAAACGTTATGAACTTATACTCATAATATAAAAAATATAATCAGTTATATTTTTGGTCAGTGTTCATTATTATGCATACAGTATTTTGAAGTAATGCTATAAAACATTTATTTGTATCAATTTTGTGGGTAACAAAATGTTATAACTATAGTTTATAGTTCTGTAGTTCTTAATTTTCTATAGTTCTGTTTGGGATTGAGATTGATAAATAGATAGACAGATAGAGAGAGAGAGAGAGAGAGAGAGAGAGAGAGAGAGAGAGAGAGAGAGAGAGAGAGAGAGAGAGAGAGAGAGAGAGAGAGAGAGAGAGAGAGAGAGGGGGGGGGGAGAAGGAAGGAGAGCGATCACAACTCTGCATATATGTACATAATAATAATTACTTCTTGTGTTAGAGATAGATGGAGAGATGGGAGACAGAGGGTTGTGAGATAGCATAAAATTTTATATTAACATTTCCATAATATTAGTTCTATTTGTATTAGAAATAAAGCAAGATGTTGCGAGAAGCAGGCAGGGAGAGAGAGAGACGATATTAAAATGTTTCGGGTTGAGGGTACTAGAAGTCATCGGATACCTGCCCTTTTTGTAAGACCAGGAAAAGGTTATTTTATGATACTGTTCATTGACATGTCTATTGTTATATAGGCTTGTGGTTTCTCCACGGATTATAAAAATAGTGGCTACATCCAGTGGCTTGAGAGGCATTTTCTTACAGAGAATGCTCACGGCCGCTAATAAATCGAGAAATGCTGATACTTATTTCAACAATTTCTTCAGTTACTAAAAGCGGTCAGTAAGGCCTTGTCGTTTTCCACATCTATGTTAATATCTTTACATATCTTTTAATTTTATTTATTTTTTAGATTTTGTCTAACTCACTTGTACGTTAGCTAAATTTATTAACTACAAATTACTGTATATTCAATTTAAAAATTGCGTGTAAAAATAATGAATAGCCGCTTAAAAATCATTAAACAATTCTCCTACAGAAAAACATTTCTCTTCAAATATATTCAATCAAATACGTCTGAAATGTACTAACAGACATTCTCCCGACTCTTCTCCGTACATCACGCTTAATTTTGGACCATTAGTTCTCGATCGTTTGGGTGTGAACGGCAAAATTGCGAGGACATACAAAATTAAGCGAACGATTCACAGGAAAATGTATAACCCATACATTTGGGCAGTGGCGCACCCAGGAGGGTTTTGGGGGTTAGAACCTACTGAAAATATGGTAAAAATTGTGTAATCAACGAATGTACAAATAGTAAAGCTGTAGTAATAAGATAAACTAAAATACAACGTAGGTATGCTTACCAGAAACGAATAAACTGTTCTCATGATATGTAATTGTGTTCGTACTTTTCAAAAACACCGGTTTTCATCAAAAGCATAGAGTTTACTTTATTGCTATATTTTCCGGTTTGGAGAGTGAAATGGGTCAATCTGGGTCGCCTGTCGACTTCAGTGCAAAGGAAAGTTATAGGCCTACATAGTCAGAGTCGGAAAATAATTTATAACGTGTAGGCCTACAAGTGTATTAAATCGGAAGATAAGGATATATCAGAAAGAAAGTTACAGGAACGGGTAGCTCAGGCGTGCGGCGTGTCTATAAATAGTGTTTCTAGAATTATCAAAGAAACATCATGGTATATGGGTGATATAAAATCTTTCAGGACTCTCCATAAAAATGTTCAACAAATGAAATAAAAACTAATTTAAACGATTTCGACAAGTGCACCACTCGACGAATTATTCACCAAAGTCAACCTATAGAAGGGTAAAAATTAACATTCAAAAGTAATTTAAACAATTTTAAAGAACAAATTAATTATAATGGTAGCGTTACCAGTCTGAACCACATTATTCGTCAAATGGGATTTCGACGGAAACGTGCCAAAAGCAATAGGAAACTTTTAAAAAAAAAACGTGACATTGAAATCTTAAGAGTTGATATATAAGAAAATTACAGCAATTCAGAGAAGAATGGTAGTCCATAGTATACACAGATGAAATTTTGGTTTTCACCGTTCAAAATCGGTTACAAAAATTTGGACAGACAATGTCGAAAGTGCCTGAAAATGTCAATAAATAAATAAATTCGCCTGCAACATCATTAACAAAAAGGTAGACATGATTAACTGGTTATTGAATCATGGGATTCCTTTAGTCCATTTATGTTATAACCTGAGCTCTGTTTAATAGTTAGGCTAAACAAAATAACCCAACATTATTATTATTATTAGCGGGTGTCCTACAGTCTATGCCGCATCCCTCATTTCGATCGCCATTTCTCCCTATCTTTCCAGTCATCCTCCCTATCTTTCCAGTCATCGTCTTCAATAGCTCGACCTCTCATGCATTTCCTAATTCCTGTTTTCCATTGTGTTGTCAGTTTTCCTTTTCTTCTCCTGTTTTGTGGAGTGTAAGTCAATGCTTTCTTTGGCCATCGCTTCTCCTCCATCCTCATTACGTGACCATACCATAGCAACTGTCTGGATTCTATTCTTTCTGCTGTTGTAAATATGCGCCCTGTTTTCCTTCTTATATCTTCGTTTCTAACATGTTGCATTCTAGAAATATTACACGATCTTCTTAAGAAGTCCATTTCCACAGTTTCTATCATCTTTTTCTCTTTACCTGAAAGTTCCCAGCATTCGCAGCCATAAGTTAAAATGGGCTCCTAAATAGTTGTGTAGATTGTCAGTTTAGGTTGAAGTTTCATTTTGTTCGACCAAAGTAACGAGTTTAGCAAACGAATAGCCTTTTTTCCCTGTTGTATCCTATTTTTTATGTAATTCTTTGTTGTTCCATCTTCTGAAATAATAACCCAACATACTAAACTTTTAAAATAATCACTATTTCAGCAAACTATGGACATTCCATTTTACGACTTCCACCCTATCATCCGGTTCTTAATCCTAGAACTGATTTGGGCAACTGTGGAAAAGCATGTTAAAACAAAAAAAGTTTATTTTCGTAGACAGTGTTATAAACTTAGCAAAAAAGGAATTTGAGTGTATTTATCTCACACGCTGGACATCAAAATGTGACCACGTCTTGAAAATTTAAAAGATCATGTGAGATCGGACCAAAAAGTGTATAATGTAACAGATCGTTTCTAAATTAAGAAGCGATGGGATAGCAGCAGTTAAGACAATTTGAGTGATGATAACAGTGAAGGAAATTGACGTACTTATTACGGCAATAAGGTGTGGAAGAATTGACGTAATATTTGTAATTGTTTGTAAGTAATTATGTGCTATATTAATTAAATAGTTTTAGTATAATTTTTTCATTAATGTTGTCTGCCCTGTTATTCATGGTTAATTGACATCTGCTTGTTTTTAAAACACACACACACCCAGATTCACAGCCATTTCACATTCGAGCCTGTTATTGAAGTTACTTGTACAAACAAATTAAGATGCCAGTGCAATATTGACTATATATTACTAAAGTTTTTCCTAAATCGTAACATGTCTGATAACAAAGTGTTATATACTCCAAAATATACAATGTTTGTTAATGTCTAGACTCGACTAGGAGATTATGAGAAACACTGTAACAGACACAACATGACAAGTCACTGTTTACATAATAATTGCAGTACTAAACATTAAACGTTTTATAACTCGGTGAAATCTTTGTATGGTCCCTCTGTTGTATCTATTGTTTGTTTCGTCTTACAAAACGTCCATTTGAATTGTTTGTCGTGTCGAAATAGAAATCAAAATCAAAACTTGTCACGTACTTGTACGTAGACTTGTCGTTCAGGGAACAGTCTAATATTCAACTGTAGCTTTTCTATTCACGTGTATTACATTGTTCCCGTCTTATCCACTCTACAATATGCGCGACTGCTTCACGTCTGATTATTTTACTATATTATTGTATTATTATTTCAATAAAGTCACCGTCTACTCATTAAGTAATTTATGTTTCAGTCAGCACATGCAAATTACTAAGCCTTGTGATTACGTGGTTTTTACTCGTGATTCCTACAAACATTGTGTGTTGATTCTTACCTGTGCAATATTTATGTGTAAGAAGGACTCTTTTTCAGCATTATAGGTGGCATTATAGATGGAAAATACATGAGTGAAATTCCATGAAGCAAGGATCATTTTTACTTGCACTTGCAGCATTGACTCCCAATAAGTTACGTGTTGTCGTTCCTCTAGGAAAAAAGCAAGCCCTGCTTGTTGAGAAAATAATGAGGGAAACCAAAACTGTGCACCTTGTTCGCAAGTTTTCAACCCCCCCTCGAAAAAATCCTGGGTGCCCCTCTACATTTGGGTATGTATGGGTACTCGCGAGATGTAGCCGCGCCACATATCTGCAACTATAGTGGTTCCTGGTTCTATATTATTTAAAATTACTCGATTTAGTGTGTTTGCATCGCGTTTATCCACCACCTTTAGCAACCACTTCTTTATTCTCCTGTAAATTCCCCCAAGTACCCACCGAGTTTTGGTTATTCGGTCCCTGTTGTACTTCCTTCAAGTGAACGCACTTTCATCAATTTCAGTATCTCCCGGGCCGCCAATTTTTAAGCTGGTATCCATCACCCAGACAGTAAGGATCTCCCTGAACTCGTTTATTAATTTTCGCGTAGTTTTCCTGTTTATGTCAGGCTCTTTTGAAATAACTGAAATTTGATATTTCAAAATCCAAGCGACTAACACACGGAATAGGCTACAGATAATGCAGGAACACACGCTTTTCCGAAAAAAGTGTTACCATGTATGTTTTTTGTAGCACAGCAATTCCGTCTACCACATCTGAAGGTGACGTTTTTTTGTCCATTCACATTTTTAACATATTACCATCACACTTTACACATTCTATTGAAAACGGAAAAAGATTTCAATCACAAACACATTTTCTGAAACCTTTTTTTTTAATGAAACACCGAAAATTATTAACACTTTTGTATTCCATTTTAGTAAGATACGCATGTGCACAACTCTGATGATGAATGAATGTTAAACAAAATTAAATAGATTTAAAGATATAAACATAGATGTAAAAAAACGACAAGGTCTCCCTGGCCGCTTTTAGGAAGTGAAGCAATAGTTGAAACAAGTAATAACATTTATCTTTTATCATTTGCGTCATTCTCTGCATGAAAATATCGGGCTGCATGAAAAATGTCTCTCAAGCCACTTTTGGTAGCCACATACGTTTATAACCTTTGGAGAAACCACATGCTATATGACAATAGACATGTCAGAGAACAGTATCATAAAATAACCTTTTCCTGGATTTACAACCAGTGCAGGTATCCGGCGACTTCTAGTGCCTTCAACACAAATGTTTCTTTATAATACGAGTAATTATACAAGTAGTTATATAAGTGATAGGTAGGTAAATAGACAGGTAGAAAGAGAGCAAAAGAGAAAAAGAGAGACAGGGGTAGATAGAGAGAATAGTATAGATAGTGTATGTCAGTCTCAGTTATCTCATGTTTTTTCGTTTCCCTTTGTTTTTAGTTTAAAGCGAAGGTCTTGTTTCATCGCAACTGTCACACAATCTCAGGGCACTTTATATTGTATAATACTTTATAATTTATAAAAAATGTGTTACATCGTGTTATAATCGTTTATTTAAGTACTAAGTAGGCCTGTAATGTGAGCGCTGATGTTGCTTAGTATAAGTCTGTGTAGGCCTACTTGTGCTTCGTATTAGGTTACTAATTAATGATGGCTACATGTTCATAGTAGTTATGTTATATCTAATAATGTGTATTTTATCTTTGTTCTTGCACTACTAATGATGGTCGTAGTGGGCATAGAAGAAACATCTGGAAATTCAGTATTCAATAAATGGTGGCCTAATAGCCCGCATGATAAATGTAACACTACAGCTAATGGGAGTCTTTCAGAATACTATGTGGAGGGACACGACTATCAACTCCTCAAGCTGGATTAAAAGCTAGACTGGTAGTCCTAATAGGCCTGAAGGACATGAATTTAAGAACGCTTCGGTTTGTTTGTTTTTTTTTGTACAGGCGACGAACAATTTTCTTTTTCGCTAGAAAAATTTTGCGAATTACAGTGATGGTACGGAGATCCAGAATTTGAACAATAGTGTAGAGACACCGTATCTTAAAAACAATTCTGTTCTTGTTATGGGGCAATATCTTGCTTCAATGTAAAGCAGTACCAACGACATCTTATAGGGGAAAAAAGTATGAATTGGTTTGAGGCAAAAGGGATAAATTTTCCAGAGGACGGCCTGAAGAATCAATTATTGCATTTATAGGAGACGTACAAGGCAATATTCAGTGAGTATGATGATAATTTAACTTTACTTAAGATAGTTGTGTTAGTGGTTATAATCAGAAACAGAATTATCACTGTTGCACACCACTATAGAAAAATTATTCCGATTAGTCAGATGAGCTGAGAAGCTTGAAAGCGCAAATCGGAATAATTTTTCTGTAATGGTGTGCAACAGTGATAATTCTGTTTGATAATTTAACTGATGAAAATGAGTGTCTTGTGCGCTAGGTTACTCCATCAATATCACTGTGAAGTCAACCCGATAGAATAAATTAATACTGAGTACCGTAATGCAACCTGTAGGCAAGAATTATTCGTATAACCTTTTGCGTATAGATTTTTCTTGTGCAATTGAAACAATAAATTACTAACGTGAAGGTCATTGACATGAAGACATAGTCTAACAATTGTAACATACTTACAAAAATCAGTGTAACACACATTTACTCATGTTGATGAACGCAACGCAATTATTGTAATCATCTTTTAATACGCTCTTTATTAATAAAAATAACTCCCAGCCTGATAGGTTTGCCTAAATTTTACATAATATGGTTTGTAGCATCCGCCATTTCGTTTTCCAAAATTTTATATCTTTGTTGACACTTCTAAAATCAAGACAAGTGACTTCATACCTCGTGCATCAAAACTGGTCCAGCCGTTTTAGTATTACAAGGGAACAAACTAACTAACGAGCATTACAAACTAACAAACAAAACTGTTGTACAAAAGTAATTAAATATGGTTATTTAACAGACTACAAAATTCCTTAAATGATTATAAAATACACATTATAAGATATAACATAACTATTATGAACATGCAGCCATCATTAATTAGTAACCTAATACCGAAGCACACGTAGGAATTCATAGACTTAGGCCTATATCAAGTAACATCAGCGCTGTCATTACAGGCCTACTTAGTACTTAAATAAACGATTATAACGCAATGTAACACATTTGTTATAAATTGTAAAGTACTCAAGTAAATTTATAAAAAATAATATAGTAGTTACCAAAAAGAAACTTATGTGAACTGTACAAACTTTTTTTTTTCTTTTTTTTTCCGCTCTGGGCTTTGCGGTTGTGCGTCGCAGAGACGAACCGCTCTGTATCTGAGTTCCGAGCTACCTTCTGGAGCTCCTGCCTCGTGGTCCTGCCCAAGTAGGGCGTGTGCTCTATAGCAGGCCGATTCTCGGCTGTTGTGCTAGCCTACACTAGCGCAGTATACACCGAGGGCGTTTCCACGAATCGCCTGGACGTATACGGTACCTTCCCAGCCCAGTCACAAGAGGATTGCCTGGGAACCTCGCTGCACGTGCATACAATTTTCGTGCAAGCCGCCTGAATGTGTCGTCTAAGGAGCGGACGCCAAGTCCTCTCCTTAGGAGGCGAGATGAAAAGCGACGGGGGACTTTGGCCGCTAGCCGAAGACCCCTGTCGAGGACGCTCTGCAACTTCTTTTTATGCACTGCGGCGAGGTAACCCCAGACCGGACAGGCGTAGAAAATGACCGGCAGCAGATACGCGCCGACGATCATCCTACCCAATTTCCTGGTCATGGCTGAGCTGATCAGGAGTGGAAACAGTGCGCACAGGCGAGTGGATGCTCGCTTGAGGACTGCCTGTGCGTGGGTACGCCAGGTGAGCCGACGGTCAAGATGTAATCCGAGGTACTTGACCTCGTTGGACCAGCGCAAGTACGTTCTGCCGATACGTAGCTGCCTAACAGGGTTCTTCCGTCGCTTGAAGAATTCGACGGCTACACTCTTGGTAGCGTTGAGTTGCACTCTCCAATTTTCAGTCCAGTCCCCGAGCGTGTCGAGCTGGCGCTGCAGTCGTAGGACGGCCCTTTCCTCATGACGATCGGCCGTGTCGTCAGCGAAGAGGGCCATCTGGACTCCACGCTGTCTCGGCACGTCGTTGACGTAGATCGAGAACAGAAGGGGGCCTAGAACACTACCTTGAGGGACGCCGGCTGTGATTCGTCTCTCGGAAGAGACTGAATCGCCAACTCTCACGCAGAAGGTCCTCTCCGTCAGAAAGCTAGCAACCAGATGGAGGTAGCAGTCCGGGAGCTGGACTTCCCTAAGCTTGAGTAATAGGCCATCATGCCATACGCTGTCGAAGGCTTTTTCAACATCTAAGAAAAAGCCAACATCTAAGTTCTCTCCGACACCCGGCTTCCGTGATGCTTTCCACCAATCTCATCAGTTAATGAGTGGTCGAATGCCCCACACGAAAGCCGAATTGTTCGGGGACCAGCACGTCAAAGTTGGTTAGATGTTCTCGTACACGACGCTGTACGAGGCGCTCAAGAAACTTGGACGTAGCGGAGAGTAGGCTAATAGGCCGGAGGTTTTCAGAGCGGGTGGTATCCTTTCCCTGCTTCGGGATCATGATAACCGTCGCCTTTCGCCATTTCTTGGGAAAGTAGGCCAGTCTAAGACACGCGTTGAACAAATCAGTCAAGAATTGAACTCCAGGCTCGGGAAGAAGTGGTAGAGCGGTGTTCGTAACACCGTCCGGGCCTGGAGCTTTACTTGGCTGAAGTTCAGCGAGCCGATCTGAGACCTCTTCCAAAGAGATGGGTTCGGGCTCCGCCGTGATCGGAAGAGACAGAAAGTCTTCCACAGCCATCTCGACTTGTTCGTCGAAGTCCCAGTCCATAGGCGGGTTGGGAGCGAACTGTCGCTCGAAACACAAGCCTAAGTATTCGGCCTTCACCTCCGGGCGACCCAGGAGTCGACCGAACGGTCCAACAATGGCGGGGAGTGGAGGTCGGCGCCTCCGTCCCGTCAATGCGGTAGGTATTCTGTACGGGTGACTTTGCGGGTCCACATCCCCCGTTCGGGCCACAGCGAGTTCCCAACAGCTACGTCGGAACGCCTTCAGACTGCCACGCAGTCATCCGGTGAGCCGATTGTATGATGCCTTATCGGCCGGATCACGGGTCCTCTGCCAACGTATCCAGAAGTAATTCCTCTTGCGAGCGAGAAGAGAGACTTCCTCAGGGATGCGTTGGTAGTCAGGCGTGAAACCAGCTCGCGTACGTGAAGACACGCCTATAGCCGAGATGATTGCCTCTTCGATTCCCGCAACTGCTTCGTCTAGGAGGCGAACGGAATCGAGTGGGGCCACTGGCGGCAATCTATGGCACAAGGCCGGGCCGTAGCGATCCCAATCGATGACCTTCTTCTTGTCAGAACGTGCATAGGCGTGCTGGGTAGCGACGTGGACCAAGATAGGGTTGTGGTCGGATGTCAGCTCCGTAAGTGAGAATACCTCGACCGGACAGACAACTCCTTGGGTCACCGCGATATCCAGAACATCGGGAGCCGCGTTAGGCCTTGACGGAAAGAACGTGGGTTGCGCTGGACCAAACACCATCGCCCGGCGCGATTCAACAAAACTGAGCAAGCGCCTCCCGTTCGGAGTAGTCAGGCGACTATTCCAAACGCGATGCTTGCAATTCAGATCGCCGGCCAAAATTACCCTTCGATAGGAATTGAAGATGACGTCCAGGTCGCCGACAAGGAGTTCAGCTTGTGGGGGCTTCTATGCTGAAACCACGAGGACGCCGCCAAGAGCTCCGTGGACCTCAATGGCGGTGGCCTCTAGGTTGGTAAGCTGCGGCAAAACGACACGATGATGACCTATGGAGGTCCTCACCGCGATCGCCGTGCCGCCTCCTCGTCGGCCAACTCGGTCATCCAGATAGACCACGTAATTTGGTAATCGAAACCGGTTCGCCGGAGTCAGGTAGGTTTCAGAGAGGAGAAGTACGTCGGGTTTGAACGAACGAATTCTAGAAGGTCGGAATGCTTGGAACCGATGTTGATAGCATTCCAGGCTATGAGAGAGAGATCTCGTCTAAGGGCTCGGTTGATAGAAGACCTATGACTTCGCAGGCTTCCACCAAGAGCATGAATCTCTCAGATGGGTCAGCAGTTTCCAGGCGGTCTCGGATGGACCTGAAGGTGGATGCGACTTTCTTGGGGTAGTAGCCAGACAGAAAGTCGCGGACGAACTGTGCGTCATCGGATATGACGGACTGGGCGGTTTGCCTGGAAACTGAGGCCGCGTAAGAGCGACCAGGTTTTACGGCAGATCGGGTCGTGGTGGAAGCCACAGGACCAGGGGCAGACGGTTTTGAATCGGCGGCAGGAAAAGTACGCTGTTGCACTTCGTCGGACTTATTGTACCGGGGAGCAGGACTTTTCTTGGGCTGTGGGCAGGCAGGAGCTCGGGTCCGAGCATCCGGTGTGGTTATCCCTGGTTTTTTGGATTTAGTGATGCCTGCTCGCGGAGGTGGCAGTGGTGGCGAGGCTACCTCTGGTTCAGAGGCGGGAGGTGGAGGTTCCGCGGAGGTGGAGGGTTGATTCTCCGGCTCCATAACCGAGATGACGGCTACAGGGCTTGTCTCTGCTACAGAAGGAGACGCGGTTCGTTTTGGTGCCTTTGTAGGGGTTGGAGGTGGAGCCGGAGAGGGCGCGCGCCGTGCCGGTTGTGCCTTCGGTTGCGGCCTAGCCTGTGTTTTAGGCTGCCTCTGAGGTTGGGGCTGCAAAACTGGCTGCCATGGCTTCGGGAGGGGCCCCTGCGGTTTTTGCTTCCGCAGGAGCTCCGCCTTGTAGACCGAGCAGTTAATGTTATTTGCTGCATGGCCTTGGCCACAATTAATGCAGCGAAACGTGGTCTTGTCTGCCACAGTGCAGGCCTGAGTTGAATGTCCCTGAGAACAACGTAGACAGGCCGGGGCACTGCGACAGACGTCGGTGTGATGGCCGAAACTCTGGCACCGGTGGCACTGCGCAAGCTTCCCCGGGGGACGACTGGATTCCACCCTGACGCGGAAGCCAAACTGCCGCGTCAGGTGGAATATTTTATCTGCAGCCTCGCCCTTCTCGAGCTGGAGACGGACGAGCGGGAGAGGTACTCGGGTTTCTGAGTTGGTGAACAGGCGGAAAATTGCCTGCACCGGGTACCCGAGGTCTCGGATGTAAAAACGTAACGTATTGTGTCGCATTACATGTAGCGTGCTGCCGCGCGTTTAATTGATGCTCTATGTAAATTATGTCATGTAACTCCTAAATAATGAAGTATGGTAAAAAATGTATACAGCTGCCTTCCGTCACTGTAACTCTCTCTCATTTTCTTACTCTCACCCACTCCCCCCTCTCTGTACCCTCACACTCTCTCTCTCTCTCTCCTTATTCGTTTTATTTCTTTCCTCACTTTTTTTCAAGAATGAGCCAAGGAACTTAAGTGCATTTACACCTGCCGGACAACCCTAAGGGTGCCTCTGTGAGAAACAATAAAATTTCTGAAGTGTTTATGAAGTATGAAGGACACTAGCCTTTTCTACAAACGTTATGCACAGTTTAATCTGGGTTGTGGCATCGGGAACTCAGAAACGGTTAATACACGTCAGCCACTGCTGTGTATAGTGATAATGTGTTGTGTCTATTCAGCGTAACACCACAGGTCTCCAGCCTCCAGCACAGAGATAAGATTTCTCATTCATCTGAATCCCGCCAAGAGTATTCAAGGTCAAATAACATTCCTAATGTGCAATGGCACAGCAATGTATGTTTACAAAACATACTACTGTTGGCTGACACATATACAGATCTACGTCTGAACTAATGCAACCTCTTAATTATCTGTACAACAGTTGTCTGTTTTTACCTTTCCACCAAACGTGTTGGTAGGCTGACGTGTCCGTACTCCTATTATTAAACTGAAATCAGAAAATTCTACAATAAGTTAAACCAAGGTAGGAAACCCTTTAAGCCCAGGACAACAGCTTGCCGTGACACTGATGGCACCCTACTTACAGAAAAGGAGAAAGAACTTTGAAGCTCTTCTTTCTAAGAATGACGAGGTGAACAACTATGTACCACCTGTGCTAGAGGAACATAAACACATCGAGCCTCCGCATGAAGATAATATGAAGATAGCTGCAATAAAAACCCTTAAAAACAACAAAGCTCCTGGTTCTGATGATCTTCCTGCGGAGCTTTGCCCAAACGGTGGCCCAGAGCTGGTTAAAACCCTTCAACACCTTGTCATTGATATATGGATAGAAGAGAAACTGCCAACAGCCTGGCAGAAGACAGTTATATGTTCCACATGCTGATCAGGTGATTGGTCGATATCAGTGTGGATTTAAGAGAGGAAAATCGACAATAGACCAGGTTTTCACACTCCGACAATTTCTGGAGAAAGGTAGGGAACATAAACTACAAACCCATCACTTCTTCATAGATTTCAGAAATGCATACGACAGCATTGACAGAAAAGAACTTTACACTGCTTTTGAAGAACTGGGCATACCAAAGAAATTAATAAGATTGTGTAGGATGACAATGCTGACAGTGAATGTCATGGTGAACATTCAGAATGACTTATCAGGAGAGTTCGACTATGGAAAGGGAGTTCTCCAGGGCGATGCTCTTACTTGCCTCCTCTTCGTTCTTGCCTTAGAAAAAGCTATGAGAGATGCTGCAATAATTCCTCCGGGGCTGTATTCAACAGGTTGGTGCAGGTCCTAGGATACGCCGATGACCTAGATATAATCGGGAGGTCCTTTCGAACAGTCACTGAAGCCTTTCTTACTCTTGAAGGTCCTGCAAGTAGGCTGGGTCTCATAATAAAATGAAAGCAAGACGAAATACATGGCTACAGGACAGGAGGCTAGAGAAGGAGAGCACATCCAAATTGGCATCTATTCCTTCGAAAAAGTCAAAAACTTTGTTTATTTAGGATGAAAAGTTAACTCCGATGGGGAAACAACAGAAGAAATAAAGCGAAGAATCACCTCAGATAATAGGTGCTTCTTTGGTCTCAGACCCCAAAGAGAGCAGAATAATTGCCAGGAGCATCAAGCTGCTTTTGTATAAAAAACTGATCCGCCCAGTTCTCACCTTTGGTTCTGAGACCTGGACCATTTCTAGAAAGTCTGAGTCAAGCCTGCTGGTTCATGAACGCAAAATCCTCCGCAGTATATTTGGTCCAATATGTGTAGGAGGTGAATGGAGGAAAAGAACCAACCAAGAACTGAACACTCTTCTGAATGAACCAGATATTGTGAAAATTATAAAACTTGGTAGAGTTGGCTGGACACGTGATCAGAATGGGGGAGAATGAAATACCAAGAAAGGCACTCACAGGACAGATCTGTGGCACCAGGAGAGTTGGTAGACCCAAACTACGTTGGGAAGACGGTGTGAACTACGATGCGAGCCATACCTTGGGACCCGGAACTGGAGAGCAGCTGCACTTGACCGGGACAACTGGCGTAGGCTGGAGGATGCCTTTGAGGACGCCTTGACTCAGTAATGGGTTGTTGCGCCGTTGAACTGAACATTATTATTAAACATTATTATGTAGTTACTATTATTAACATTAGTTATTAATATTGCATGGTAATGTTGATTTCCAGGTCAAACGTAAAGTTACCTGTATTCTCTCTCTCTATGCGTTTATCTTTGAATAGGGTTTTTGCAGTAGCTTCTCCGCTGTTCTTTTATATTGGCATCGTCTATTCTTTTACTTGTTACAAATATTCTTGTAATGTTTTAAGTCTGAACACATATATAATTGATGTTTGTTTCTATTTGTTTGTAATCCTTCTAGATTTTGTTTACGTATTTATTCGTGTCGTACCTACATTGCTGTATTCCGGCTTTGCTTATTTGAGGATACTTGTCTCTTAATTGTGTAGTCCCGTTTTCTGTCTGTATTGTGTTACACGTATCTTTACTGATCTATTTTTACACTATTTTTACTAAAATTACGGGTTTTTGGTTACTCTAGAGGTTTCTTCTTATAATATACTTTTTGCTTTTAGCTAGGCGCTATCTGCATGCCTCATAGGTTTATTGCCGACCGACAATATTCCTCTTCACTCTTATATCCTCATTTTGCTTATATAGGCCTATGTCTGTTTTTAAATACCATCATGTTTGTATGACTTTCTTTTGATGTTTGCCTTTCCAGGTTTAGTTCTACTTTAGCTGCAAGAATCTGGTTACTGTAAAAATCTTTCTCTGGGGAGCTAGTAGAGTCTTTAATTGTTTGGAAAGGTAGTAGAGTCCACCTAGTGATAACTAAGATGAAGTCTACTTGATTGCGAAAGCTACCACTAGGGGAACGTCATGAACACATAACTTTACGTGATGATGAACTTCTGGCTTACAAATAATAAAAGTTGTTATCAGGACTGAAGTAAATTTATTGTTCACCTATTCATTTCGTGACGTTAATCCATTTTTTCCATAATTCCGATTCTCTAGCCGTTCTTTTAATTTTTGTATTTAAGTCTGTAAGTATAGTTCTCTTTACGTTAATAGTTTTTTACTGTCTCTTTCCAGTATTGCATAAAATTCTTCTTAATGTGTGTCATCAAACTCCAAAATTGAATCATTTGCTTGCTCTGTATGTATTCATGTTAAAGAGTTGAGAAGGGGTAGTTCAAGAACTAGTGAACTCCCGTTGCTAGCTTAGACCTAATACTGCGTTACTTACGCTTTTATTTTCCGAGGTAGCTACACCAGTTCTTGAGCATTTTAAATTTTATAAATAAAGCATTATTATCTTTAGAATCTTTGTATAGCCTATACGAGACTAACAAACGTGAACATTGTTTGCAAGGGGGTACGGCATAGGAATCCTCGGTACTTCTTACAAATAAAATTAGGCAGTGGCGCATCTACGGAAAATGTCAAGGGCTCAACTCACTCTCCAAAGCTAGTAATTAGTCTTCAACTCAACACAGGCCAATACCTGAGCCTACTGCATGTATCAAACTGCATCTGTCAAACCGCTCGCAAATAGCTGTTGAAATAAAGGCATTAACAATATTTTGTAAATTTGTGAAAGTAAATCAAATTTTCATTAATAATGACTATAAATTAAATTTAATAATTAACGTTGAATTGAAGAACAGATTACTGAATAGCTTCACGTAGCGGATTGTGTTAAATAAACGGGAATATGAATCATCTAGATATGGTGTCGATTAGAGGCGTTTGAACTACAAAAAGTATAACTAGTCTAAAAGTTCCTACCTAAAGAGGACTCTCTTGGGCAAGCAGTTTATTTTTGCTAAAACATTAACGTTTGGTGCACACTGAAGAGTCCGCTCTTTCGTTTTTGTTGTTGCCTAATACAAGACCTCACTTATAATTAAACAAAATTGTTAGTTTTACTGTGTTTGATGCAGTTTCGTGTGTTATTCCCTGATGGTAAATAATATACTACCTTTTCCCATCTAAGTTTGTATCTTTGAATCGGTCTTCCTTATTTATCTTTGCTTTATTTCTCTTCTACCTTCAACATTTGTTTTAGCCTTTTGCCTGCTCGTTTTATATCTCGTCACGCCCATAATTTTGTATTGTCTTGAATTTTCCATTCTGCTTTATTATATAAAACACTTTCAATTATATAAAACTATTATTTATAGGAAAACAAAAATTTTTAAATATCATAGAAACAAGAGTGTTATTTAGACACAGTAAAGTACAAGTTTCTCTTTCATTATATCTTCGTTTACAAATTTCGACGGCAACTAAATATTTTTAAAAATACCACTTACGGTAGCAACACAATGAGAGAAAAATTATAAATAATGTGAGCGAAATATAGGTTTTCTGTTAGAGCATTCCATTACAAATTTATTCTGTATAAATACGCAAAATTAAAATTTTTTGGAAGGCACTTTTGACGTTTTTTCTCCGGTTACATCTTGCTTGCGACAGTTTGGTAACTAATATGTCTCCTGAATATGTTACTTGCTTATCGCACGGCAATGCGATAGTGGGGTTGCCACCTTCGGGCTTAACGTCCAGCCCGATTTCTGTAGGTTGTCTCACATAAACTGTCTATGTTATCATATTAAAGAGACCAGATTTCCCTGTACACAATAGTACAACCCATTAAATCCAACTTGATTCGCGCCTGTAATATTCCAAAGATAAGACAATCCAGATCATTTCCCTTACGCCTCAACTTAGCACTGTTGGCTACTATTGATCTCCAAAGAATATTTATCGACCTTCCGGTCTAAATCCATACGGTTGAGCATCAGAAGGGTAACGGGTAACCTCTTGTAAGATATGTCACTTCATCACGGAGAACCGTCTTGGCTGGAGAGAGGCTGAAGGCTTCTTTGAGAGCTAACATTACTTCATCCAACACTAAGAATTTGAGGACCAGTACCTAGTTAATCCGGTACAACGAGTACCCAACCCAACTTTTTAATCAGCGGGTAAAGAAACACGCTTGAAGTTCTACAAGGTGACTCTTCCTTGTCTATGGGTTTGAGAATTCTGACTTATAAGAACGAATTCCCAGAGCAGTCGTTTTCAGGCGGTCTCAGACGCGTGATATTATATATTCTTCACAAATGTTGATCGCAAAAGAAATCGCGATGTACGGCAGGAACTGAGTATTTTATGTATATTTGATAGGACTGCCCATTATAGACTAAAATGGTTGGAACTTTTAACCGAAGCGATGACTGAAGCATTCTCAAACAACTATTGAAAATTGTAAGCAGAAATCGACGGAGAGGTGTGGGGCGTCCCAAGAAGCATTGGAATAACCAGCTCTAGTCTTTCTGCTTGGGCCCGGAACAAACTACTTTTGTATAACCCTTGCTGATGATGATGGTTGTTATTACTAGTGACGTTTGCTTTTCCTCTAATTTATGGAATGGTAAATGAGTTTAGTGAAGATATCCAATATGGTTCTTATTAATATATTAATAAAAAATAGTTACTGAAATGTCCTTGATGTGATGAATTATTAGAAAGCTAAATAAAGTGTAGAGAGAACATTTCAATTTAGATTATTACAAGCAGAGTACATAATTATATCAATTTTAAACAAAAATATTTATTTTGAGAAAGCAATCAATGATAACTTTGTGATTAAAAAGAATTATAAACAAAAATTTTGAAAATTCAAAATTCTAATAAAATGGAGTCTTCAAAAGTTCAAAATAAAGGTAGCTAATGCAACGTTACACTACAGTTTGAATGAATAAGTCAGTATTTTTTATCTATTTGAGAATTATAAATTGTTAATAATTACGATAATTTGGTTAATCACTAGCGTTAATCTTTTTGAAATTTAAAAATCTTATGGGCACATTCAAGTTAGAATTTTAAAGCTTAAGAGTGGTGTTACAGGAAATAATAAGAAAACAAGAGAGTAAATATCGGTATGGAGAACCATACATGACTTCCATGTTCTAAGATTTATATTTAAAATACTTTTCGAAATGAACTATTTCTATAGAAACTACTTCTTTCTTCAGCCTTGACCACAGTACTGTGATCACTAACGTATACCACCTCACGATAGTGCACTCAATTTTCACTGATGATGGCAGTCGATAGCACTGCCGAAACGTCTGGTTTTGTAGAAAACATCGGATCAAGCCCAAACAGCCCAGGAAGAAATTTTAACAACAAACTACTTCTTTGTTGCCGATAACGTAGTACACATGACATATAAATAAAAATTATCCCCACCCCCTTCAACTATCTTTTCATTTATACAAAATTACCCCCACCCCGTTCAACTAGCCTCTTCATTTATAGATATTTCATCTACGTTTCTACAGTGGATTATTATGATCTTCTTATCAGGATACTTTATTTTGTCAAAATTAAGTACTTTACTCTTGCTAAAACACAAAATGTTGCAGGTAAACTACCCTTTCCTCGTAACCGATCTTCACCAAAATCAATAGGCCTTCAATTTTCTACAATTCAGGAACGTACACAAAAAAATATTTGATTCTGTTTGAATGTGCGGCAGTTATCGTTCGTCATAGAAACAAATTACCATTGTTAAAATATAAAATGTTGCAGGTAAACTACCCCTTTCCCTTAACCGATCTTCACCAAAATGAAGAGACTTTGAGTACTTAACAATTCAGGAACGTATGCAAAAAAATGTTTGATTCTGTTTGAATGTGCGGCAGTTATAATTCGTTAAAAAAAAACTGCCCTTGATAAAACATAAAATGTTGCTGGTAAACTACCCCTTTCCCTTAACCGATCTTCACCAAAAACAAGTCTTGAGTATGAGTACTCTAGAAATCAGGGTAGTATGCACAAACTTATTCGATTCTGTTTGATTTTGCGGCTGTTATCGTTCGTCATAGAATAAATTACTGTTGTTAAAACATAAAGTGTTGCGGGTAAACTACCCCTTTCCCTTAACCGATCTTCACCAAATCTTAATTTAAATTAAAACTTTGTAGTTCATACTTAATGCAAATACAAATACATTACAAAACGCAATCGAATTTGAGTATCTAATTTTAACAGCAGAATAAAGTAAATAGGTACATTTCGTTTAACGTTACGGTATTCTATACAATGTTTCCCACAATAAGCAAAGTCTAAAAAAGGTTGTATCTATCAAATATCCACGATTGGAGTCTTCAACATCAGATTGTTGAAATCTCATGAGTTTATATGTGTGTATGGGTGTGCGCACTTGTTTATCCCAGGTCATAAACTTAATATCAATAATACAATACTGGCAACGGAATATTTGCTAAACTTGAAGCATTTTAAACTAATAAACACTAAATTAGGTGATCATTACTTCTGTTCTTATAAAACTTACGTGAACACTGAAATATTTCTGGAATATTTGTGTAAATATGTAATAAAGTAGGAGTAGTAATCTAAATACTTGTTAGACTGTTACGTATAATTTACTGATGATAATTAGGTATATCAGAAAATGTAAATAAATTATCTAAAATGGACATTATTTAAAAATATCACTCGTTTTTACGCTGATATAAAGCATGGCTTCTTTCGTTCATAAACCTGTCTGGTGTTTATAATCACATAACAGTTGTGACTACTTATGCAAGGCCACACGCTGAATGAAATCGAGTTTGTTTATTAAACACTCTTGGAGTGGACTGAATATTATGTCTTCAACTGTATACACAAGAGCTGGTTTCTGTTATAAATAGTTCTCCTTGATAGTACTACATCTGACAATTGCTGCATACCTTCATGAAACAATTTTGTTAGTCATCAGTACGAAAACTTTTACACATGACAATTTATAGGAAGCAATTCGAACTAACCAATTACCCGGCCGTGAATTGATCACAAGACATATCTGGATGTTATCGAGGAATAGTTACTTTCGGGACAAAAATCTCGTAACAAATAGAATTTTCGTAAGAATGTATACAAATATTTTTTCAGGTTACAAATAAAACTTTTCCATGAGAGATTATTGTCTATTATGAAGCCAAGATATTTCATTTTTTTAGTTTGTCAGTCACCAAGCACCTATACATGCTTGACATATTTGACATGATGCTTCATAAAAAACAATATCAAAATTCAACCTAGACTCTCAGAAAGAAAATCATATATTTTTTAACTTAAAACCATACTGTATTTTACTAAATCAATACTTTATCTAAATCGACAATCATTTAACCGGGAAATAAAAAAATATATACAATAGTTATTTATTTTTAATTTACTGTTTTAATAAACAACTTGCCATGGCTGACACCTCTCTGAAGAGTGCTCGGCGGGGAAAGTTGCGACAGGACTACTTGCCCAAACTTACTGTCTAATGTAAACGGAGTTTCATACATCTGTCGGAATAAATTACGATATTAGCTCGTGCGAGCACGTAGTGAACACTTGCACAATCTCTTGCGGTAAAAACGGCGTCTTAGTGCAAACACCTACTGGACACTACTTGCGTATTTCCTGTCGAACTTTTTCTCGCAGTGTAAACGTAGCTTAACAGTCGCATATTCATTCCTAGCCTCTCCCCATCCTCAGACGTCTCGGTAGTAACGCTAATGAACGTACTGCTCGTTATTTTTACTCTATCTCTCTGCCTTCTTGCCCCCCCCCCTCTCTCTCTCTCTCTCTCTCTCTCTCTCTCTCTCTCTCTCTCTCTCTCTCTCCCTCTCTCTCTCTCTCTCTCTCTCTCTCTCCCTCCGTCATACTCTAATAGAAATTAAATTTTAAATGACAATCAAATTTTAAATATTTTTACCCTCTCACTTACTCTTTCTCTCTGTCCTTCCCTGTCGCTCGCTCACGCTCACTCTTTCCCACACCATGTGTCCTTTTGTTTTAACTCTCTCTAACCCTTCGACAGAAAGATATAACTTTTTAATATAAGTGTTATTCTCTCTCACTCACAACACACACACACACACACACACACTTTCTCTTTCTTCACAGAAAATTACAGAAAAATTAAACTGTTGTGAAGAATCAAATTTTTAACGTTTTCGCCCCGATCTCTCTCCTCTCCCTCTACCACTTTTTCTTTTGATTCATGATATGCACTATTGTAAAGCACACATCAAACGGTTTATAAAGAGAATAAAATCAAAAGTGGGGAAGGTAAGAGAAAGAAAAATGAGGAAAGTGGGAAAATGAACTTATAAGTGAAAATATGAATATGAGAGAAACACAAGCGAATAATTAAAAAAGGACATAATCTTTGACCCACTTAGCACAGTCTGAATCAGGCTTGGATTGCGTTTGTTATTTGACCCTGTGCGTTTATGCTATGACAGTGTTGTCATTTCCACGGATTCCACAATGATTACAAACTAAATGAAAAAAAGGCACGCAGAGTGTATACAGACGATGGTAGTACTACGTGGTGGACAAACCATGAACTACATATTGAATATCAATTTTCAAAAGTCTGTCAATTTGGCACCCGCAGGTAAAAACTAAAAAACTCGTGGTGCCAAAATAATGAGTTGAAAGTTAAAAAAATTAAGATTTCTCATTAGCGATGTGGCCATAAAGGGTGTTTGTGGAACTTATAAACTTTTATTCTACAGAACACATTTTCTATAAGGGATTACATTTTGGCGTCCGATATACGGACGTCAAAATCTAACAGACGCCACGACGATGATAAAATTTGTTAAGACGGACGCACAAATGTTAATAAAACATATATATATATATTTTTTTTATAACAGGACCAAATATCATTTATTTGGAGTTATATGTTAAGTGTATACTATATTCATGTTTAAATAAATTTTAATAGTCGAAACTCCACTCGTATGTAATAGCGATCAAAATAATGCATTGTAAAAGATGCACACGCGGCTGTTACATAATCAGCTCGCTGTGGAAAGAAGACGACCACACCCCAAACTTTCAATTATTAATATTTCGGAAACCAGTAAATTAAGGCGAAATCTATTATAGCCAAAATGTTTGCCGAAATATTAATAATAAGGTGTGCGAATTTTATGCAATATAATTAAATAATAACAGAGTTAATTAATTTAATGTGAATAACTTCTGTAATAATTGGGCTACCTTAATGAGCTTTTAATATGTTATAAATATAAGAATTTCCAACAAATTGTATATTTTGGAATTAGCACAACTTGGTTTGCAACCAAGAAAATCGCAATTTAAAACTGTCACAGGAAATCCGGACCGACAATTCAGTTCCGCTGTGTTAAGAATATTAGTAATAATATTAATTCTCCATCTGTGGGAAACTAATTTCGTTCTCACGGACTAAGGTGATTCAAATTTTGTGTAGTAGGGAGAGTGTGTCAGCCAATCAAATCATTTGAAGAAATCCCAACCAGCGCGGAGTTTTGGGGCTGACCGAACACTCTTCTGCCAGTATTTGAGAAGAACAGACGTACTTCTTCGATCGTCTCAAAACCATAGTTTTGTGAAGATTCATCTGAAGACTCTACGTGGTCAACATGCATAATTACGAACATTATAATACAGACCAACTGTAACGATTCGTAATTACAGCATCCAGTCGAGATACTCTTCATTTCAACAAACAAGCTTATTGTTCACTACAAGCTGTGGTCATAAGCACGCAAGAGATCTACAAGACTACAAGACCTTACTTCAAGAATACGACAGAGAGGCCATCTAAACCATTGGTGAATCAGCTGACGAGCAGAGCTACCACTCGAACGACACACACACACACACACACACACGCTGACGTGGAACGTGAATCGACGAGGGACGTAAAGCAGTTCTCGCAGAAAGCCGCAGACGTAAAAACTTCAACAAATAGCAGAAGAGGAGAGGTTGCTGATTTCCGAGCTCAACGCCGAAACCCAGGACGCTCAAGTAGATCACTATCTCTAGCCGATTGGTCAAGGACAGCGAGGGACATCTGGAGCATCTCTACGATCCACTTCAAAATCAGGAAAGCAAAATCAAGTTATCTATTTTTCAAACGTTAAATTTTCTTTCTTTTTCAATTAAAATCATTGTAATTTAAATCATTCAGGTGCCACAAATCAAAGACTCTAGTAAATAAGAATAATTCATTTGTGATAATCTGTATAGCCAGTATAAGTAATTAGTAAGCTTTAGTTAAGAATTAATAGAGATAAAACAGAAAGCGCTATACAAATCTTAACAAACAATTAAATAATTTGCTCATACTGCAGTATACGAGAGTCAAGTCACTAGTAAATAAAGGGACGTGAACTAGACTGTCATGCCTAGTTTATTTTGGAATATATTCAATTAACTTTAGAGTTTTCATTTTATTTTCATTTGAATCTAATTTAAAGCAATTTAATTAAATTAAAGTAAAGTAATTAATTAAATTTTCAGTTGAAATTAACTCTTCAAAATAACGAGTTCAACTTCTTTAAATTATCAACCATTTAAAAAACATTATTCAAGATCTATTTATTGTTTAGACTGTAAGGATATTTGATCATATAACCATTTTATTCTTGTGTGTTATTGGAGTAATAAACACCGTTTTATTACCCCATATTGTATTTTTTTATTGCTGTACTACGGAGCCTACCAACCTCACAAAACTCTTCACTTTTAAAGTAACTTATTTAGTGTGCTGTTGTCATATATTTGAGATTACATACTTGCGAAATAAAATCCAAAATCCACACGCCCTAGTCGGAAGAAAACCGCAAGATCGGATAGCAGGTAGGTGCTCATACACTCACACAACACAACAACAACGCATATAAGTAGAGTTACAATATATATATAATTTGTGATGTTTTCAATTTGTTTCTTCTGCAAGTAGATAATATTGTATATTCTTTTTAACACCTGACGCACGTTTCACTGAAAAATATCAGTATCATCAGAGGTGTTTCTAAGTGAATTAATAACAATCGAAATAATTCTATTAATTCGATTGTTATTAATTCACTTGGAAACCTCTGATGATACTGATATTTTTCAGTGAAACGTGCGTCAGGTGTTAAAAAGAATATACAATATTATCTACTTGCAGAAGAAACAAATTGAAAACATCACAAATTATATAATTACTGCAAGAAACATCGAGTTACTTATATAGAAAATGATGAATATGTGTATATATATATATATATATAATTTCATTTGTAAGTAATAATTACATATGAAATCTTAAACAAGTCACAAAAATTCTACTAAAAATGTTGTACCTTGGACCAGTCCAAGGTACAACACTGACACTGGTCCAAGGTACAACAAGTGTCCATTTTTGTAATTTTGTTAAGGTTAACAAATTCAGGTTATGTTTCTTAAAAACTTGTTATTTTATCTTATAGAGAATGAAATTGTGGTACTTACCTACCTTAGTTCTGCTTTCAAATACAGCACTGTAGTTCTATTATTCAAATCAAACGCACACTAGAAAATTACTCGGCAAGTAGGAAAACCAAAATCATTCAGTAGCACATGGCTTGAAAATCTAAAATGGTCACCAGCGCAGTAAATAGCACCTGGTGTCACAACTGTCAACTACATATACTTAAAGTCAAGTTTCTCCACTAGATGGCAGAGAAATTCAGTCTGGTCCAAGGTACAACACTCTCCCCTACCACTTTATAATGACAAAGTACAATAATCACAGCTCTATCTTATACGAATACAATTTTTTTTTTTAATATCTTCCCCCATCCCCCTTTTACCTTAACCCTAGATACCCCGTTACAGTTGGTATAAATAAGCTCACGGGTATACCGGTTTTGGTATTTACACATTTGCATAAACGTTGCATTTATGCCCTGGCTGTAACATGGCCAGCACCCTTCCACACTCTCTATTACCCCCCCCCCGCTGGACTGTAGCACCCAGTTGCTTCCACAAGGACTGAGGCGGAAGAGGTGAACATTTTTTCTTTTATTTCACCCCGTCCTTGCTTTGGCGTTACAATAAAATTTGGTATGATTGGTACACCTGATACCAATACCCAATACTCCTACTACAGTAATTATTCATAAGCCCTTAAGTGGTCTATCACCTCTTTCGGTGCATAGCCTTTGATACAAAATTTTAGTAGATTCCCCTAAACTACCCCCCAATTATGTTTCACAAATTCACCGGGTTGGCAAAAGACAAACCATGATCCGGTTACAATAATTCTATTCATGGTTTGCGATAGATTAACTACATCCACGGTCACGGTTCGGTGAGGCCGTGACTGCATTTAAACGGGGAATATACTGTTAAACACATAATATAGGTTTTTGATCTTTACCTATTTACATCATAGTTTAAACACATTCAAGTCATTGAATGAGACTCAATTTTTACAAGAAATTATTATTAAATAGATATCAACACAAATATGTAAAGAATAATTGTAGAGAATGCCGTTAGAAGATATCAGAGCGATGTTTTTTCAAAAGAATGCACCCTTGTCTTGGCGACAGCTAGACGGCTAAAAGTACGAAAAAGTCACGTACTGGACAGAGAGTCATAAAATTGTATTATATTTAAAAAAACACCAAAAAATAGGTGAAAGCTTGTGAAAGCTGAGTGCTTACAACAATAGGTACCGTTATTTTAAACAGAGAGCGTTAGACAGAGAAGCGTAAGGATAGTGTCACTTCCCACCATAGCTCGAAAGATTTGCATGCGCTGTTAGTTAACGAATAAGAGAAAGCGTCATTTTTACTTCTTCTTACTTCTTCCTACAGGCGTCCAGCTTCAACTGTAGCCGATAGCCCGATGTCCATGGTAGATCATAGAAGCGATAGCCCAGTACTTCTTATTGCTCATGATTTCTTGCCATCCCGACACTTGCATCCTTAAGATATCCCTTGCGGCAATCGGGTAATGACATTTTATAAGTATATGTTCAAGGTTCTCCTCTCCGTCTTCACACAATAAGCATTGTGGCGTATCCGTGAGATTGAACCTAAAGAGATATTCTTGGGTAACGATATGGCCGGTACGTGCCCTCGCAGCAAAAGCAGCTATCGGATGCGCTACTCCCTTGTAGATGTCTTCCTTGGCCGGCACAGGTTGTATTTGGTATAAGCCGCGATCTGTGGTTGCTGATTTCCAACTGTCCTCCCAAGAGCTCCTGAAGTGTCAGTCACCCGAGCTTCTGCACTGCAGAAGGGAGAACTTCTTTAGGTTAGTTGGATACATTGTGCACGCTTCCCTTGCGATCCCATCTGCTATTTCATTTCCGGGGACTCCACAGTGGGATGGAACCCATTGAAGGGTGATCATTTTTCCTTCGTTGTGTAGCTGCAGGAATAGTTTCCTTATTTCATTAATACGAAAGAAGTACGCACTCGTGCCAGATTTTGATAGCGCTTCTAATGATGATTTGGAGTCGGTCAAGATACAGATGAGCTTTTGCTCAATGGAAAGACAGCAGGTTAATGCCGCGTTTATAGCCAATAATTCGGCGTCCATACTGGACTGTGCATTAACTGGAATATAGTACCGTTCGCCATTACTCTGGTTGAAATACCCTGCACCTGACTTCCCGCTTTCGATGTCCACCGATCCATCTGTGAAGATCTTCGTATGATTTTTATACTGCTTGTCAATCATCTCTAGTGTTTCTACTCTAAGTATATCTGGATGACTCATTTTGCCGAATTTGTGTGGAAGATCCACGATCGCTTTTATTCCCGGCCAGCTACGTGGCGGTTCATCGTACACAGGTGGAATTTGCTCCGGCACATTATACGATAACGTTGTCGACAGTATGTTCGTTTGATAGTTGAACGAATTTTTAATGCTTATCTGATTGGCACACAAGTTGTATAATGGGTGAGTTATTGGTAATGTATTGACTTTCAAAAGTTTTGTCCACTAAACCCGCTAAGCGTCATTTTTTAGCGGGTAAATTCTATAGTTGGGTTGGATAAAATCAAACATCGCGGTACTCTAATCCAATGGGAATGTGTTTTGTAAATATTAAGTGAGGGTAGTTAGGGTATAAAAAAAACGTAGTTTGGAAATTTGTAGTCAGTCAACGAAGGTATTACAACTAAAAGACCCGTAATTTGCGTATTAGTAAAATCGTAACAGTAATGTAGGTAATCGGAAATATTATAACTATAATACTCATAATCGGCGCGTAATAATTGTAAATGCAGTGAAGATATTGTAACAGTTATACCAGTATTGATTAGTTTAATAAAACTAAATAATCGTAAGTTCGGAAGAAATTGTCGGAGAAGTTATAAGCGTAAAGTGTAATCGATAATTTAATCAACGGGAACAGTTAATATTCAATCCAAAGTGATTAGTCTTTGTAGAAGCTACTGTAATTCGGCTGAGACAGTATCAAAGTTCATGTCGGAAGTAAATGTGAATCGGAGAATTACCACAGTATGAGTCGGAAAATTAGTAAATCATCTGACGGTATCGGCCTGAATGATCCGTGTTGCTAGCACTTAGCTTAATTTAATATACATGCAAAGGTGTTAAATATAGTGCGTAATACAACATATTCTTGCTTTAAATAATGTATTACCTGTGAATTGTGTATGGTGAAAGTGATGCCTATATATATCTAAAGTGTTATAATCAACGAGTGCCACCAGCAAGGATCTACTGTCGCAACAGAGGACTTCAGAACTCCAGGACAGCACACTTCGAGCGGATAACCTTCAGCGCAGACTGGAATTCGACAATCAAGTAACCCATAATTGAACATTCAAATTTATATTATATTTCATGTCAAATCTATCATATTCATATTGGGAATTCAATCCGTCTAAAAGAATCCACTATCAAAAGAGACAATTGCTAAGAAAACTGAATTTTCAGTATTGTAATTATATAAAATCTTGTGTACTTGTAATAAGCAAATGCAAAGAAATTATTAAATTTATAATTTATGCTATTTAAAATTGTGTTAATAAGTTATTTCATGCCCTGAGGTAATTCCTAAGAGTCGCTACAGCAAGAGTTGAAAGTATAGCAATTAATACACAACAGATTTTAGCGTATTAATTAATACTCCTCTTATCAGGCAGATGATGGAAAGGTTTTATGAACATGACACGGACCTGCATTTCTTATTTGTCGTTGATTATTATTAACAATTATTAAGCAGAAAATTTGTTATTTGCAGTTTGTTTCTTCAACAAAAAACTTTTTCATTACCTGCCACCCTGTTAGGGAATGAGATAACCCGCAAACAACACCGGTTTATATACTTGAAGATTGCCTTACGGTACTTAATTTAAAACTAAGGCAATCGTTGGTTCGTGGGATGTGCCAATTGACTTTTTGTAATTTTTTTACCCACGAACTTTAGGGGTCCCCCTCCCCATTCTTGATACTATGTAAATTTCTACTTCTACCAATTTGGTAGGGAAGGACCATCATTGTCCCACCCCAATGATGGGTTGGCCCCAACCATGGTCCGCCCCTAAAAGTCCCAAATCCACGACCAGGGCTGGTGAGACCGTGGCTGCCCGAAAATGGGGGATGGTTCCTTCTGAAAACATTAATTTAGTTAAATACAATTACATAAGTTATTCAATATATTTTATGTCGACCAATACTTTTTTAAATTTGTAGCGTTATGGGTACCCACTATCTCCCTAGTTACCTGGTTTTGCAGCACGTATCCATTATTCATCTTTACTTCAATTATCTTGTAAGGTCCTTCATATACTAGAAAGAATTTCTTAATTTCCTTATCCTGAGCACTCGACAAATCGTGTCGCTTCACCAGTACTAGCTGTCCCACTTCATACTTGGTCCACTTACCCTTTGCGTCATGTCTACGCTTTCGCTGCTCTCCCCTCGTCAATAAATTCTCATTCGCTAACCTGAATTTAACGCACCTATCAATGACCGTACCTTCTGGTGGATACTCAAACAGTTGTTCCAAAATCCTCTTTGGGCGTACCCCTTTTACCAATTCATAAGGTGTAAATCCGGTTGACTCATGTGTTGTGCAGTTCAACCAACCCTCAATTTTCTTCACGTACATCGGCCACTCACTATGTTTGTTATGACAATACGCTCTAAATATTCGGCCGATTTCTCTCATCACTCTCTCTGCCTGATTGGATTGTGGATGGTACACTGCTGTGTGCTTTGGTATTATACCTTCCCAGCCCAGAGTCTGCCGCCACTTGCCACTGATGAACAGGTCTGTGATCGGAAAGTATTACTTTCGGTTTTCCCACGTTGACCATGTAATCTCTAGTTATCTTTTCACTCAAAACCTTACTGTGCATGAATGGAAGGCGCGGCGATATTAAACGTTCCTCTATTGGCGTTAGTTCAGGTAAATTCTCTGGTATTTGTGGGTACTTAAAGCCGTTGATTGTCGCATAAGGTGGCAACCTGTTCTTCTTTAGGCATCTGTAGCAATTGTGGCATACTTTGGATTTGTGAAGAATACTATAACCATGTTTATTAAGTATTTCTATAACGTCTGCGTTGTGACGGTACAAGAAAGGGCAGACTTTGTTTTTTTTATATTGAATATTTTTATTAATTTATAACCAACCATGTTATGAAACAATGGTGGTAACAATCTGTAGCCGTGTCTGGCAGTATAAGGTACGCATTAATAATTGCACTAATTTATTACGAAACAGTCTGTAGTCTAGTCAAAACCATACGTTGTCCAGCACGCCTTGGTAGCGGGGTCAAGTCACCGGGAAAGTATGTGATATGACACATGTTGCTGTATCAAGATAAACCAAGCCTTATAAGGTAATATACGAGTGAATTAGTGAGTGAAATTAGTTCCAACATCACGAATGAATCATTGCGCAGAGACATTCTTGTTGGCGGGAATTAACCACTGGGGAAATTACAAGAATTCCCTGGCTGAGCTTCTGGAACATGTAACGTTCTCGAGACTAGCCCCACGTATTGGTGCGACAAATATAACGTTTTTATGATATTAATTGATGACTCTTTGGGCACTTGGTGAAACATATTAATACAATGGTTTTGTAAAATATATAAAAACACTTGGTAAGTTTCACAAATTTTTTAATTAACTCTGACAGCTGTTTCGACTATGTAAGCCATTGTCAAAGAGGCGAGTGAATGAAATTACTGAACACAGGATGTTAGTGGAGTGTAGGTGGTGAACATCTGTTTAGGGCGTATCTGGAACATCTGTGTTGTGATGGCGAGGGGGGGTGAGCAAGAACAAGGGAAGGTCAGGTGTCTTTAAAAACTAAATACAATCATGAATGCAAAACATAAAATTAACTGAACTAAATATTGTAACGATCTGAAAGACTCGCTATTTATTGTTTAAGCCCCGCGATGGAAGCCAATCTGTAACGATCTGAAATGACTCGGTCATATCTGTAAAATGTGTACACCTGTTTTTTATGTGTAGAAAGTGTTAGTGTGGTGTGTTCGTCTCACACCTGTCGTTACATTAATGGTTGTTGCTACCGAAGTCCGTAGCGTTGTCACAATTATCAGTACAACCTACCTGTAATTTCATAGGAGTCGTGAATCCCGGGTGGCGCCAAATTGTTTAATGAAAACAATTAAATTTGTGAATTAATAAGTTAGATTGGTGTTATCAGCGGTGACGGCTGGATCGTTCGAATGATTCCCGCCTCTGTACAGCTTACTGTATTGCCCATATGGCAAGAGCGCTAGTTGTCTGCTCAGTGAAATCGCTAACACACACATATATTATACAACTTCCTATGAAATAAAACAATGGTAACACTCTGTACTGTATCTTTAATTATGGTTTGGTCATTAATCAATGTGACAATAATATTATAAGTTAGTTTTCTATAAAATTGCTCCGGCATAAAACATGAAACATAAATCTCAAGGCTGATGAAATTGATATTGAAACGAGTTATACTGATGCCGACATGGCGTCTGTTTGTACACTATATATCATCTCGCCCAAAATCTGGAGTTCTTGAGATTATAAAGAAAACATAAAAAAAATAATTTAAAAAATTAAAAAACACGACTGCCAAAAAAATAAATGAATAAATAAAAAATAAATTGATAAAAACACTAAATAAATAATAATTAATTAAATAATTGTTCATGCAACAATTTTCGTGGATCCAGACAACTTATTGCTAATCCCTCTAATGTTTTCACACGACTTAGTGCGACGTATGCCTGACCCTTGGCAAAAATATTACTACTCAAATCAATGACTGCTTTGTCTAAAGTAGTGCCTTGGAGTTTATGTACTGTTATACAGCCCAACACAATATTAATGGCAGCATACGTCGTTCTACTTTGCCCTGGCCTTGCAAAGCATCATATTCAACAGTGGTGGGCTCTATCTTTACTCCAATACCAGCAGTATTTCCCCTAATTGATCTGTCACCAAATTCTACAAATACGGCTTGTGGAAGCTCACCAGGTTGAAGCTGATCTCGACGTAGTGCAGGCCACTCAATTTTTCTAATGATGCCTATTGCTCCGTTGACCAGACCATGATTAACATTAATGTTTTTTCGCAACATTACCCTAGTTCCGACTCCGATTACTAAAGAGTTTGGAATACCTCCAGTTTTGTTTGGATCCGTTGGTATGAAGTCTTTCTTTAACTTTTGTCCGTAATTCTTAGCTTCGACAGACACATCCACCGCTGCAATATCGTAAACTTTAGATGATGTTTTCAACTTTTCAGTCATCATAGCATTATATTCTTCTACCTGTTTAGTGGTTGGGAAAATACGCAGACACTCGCCATCAGCAAATTCATCTGTCAAAGGAACTCTTCGACGATCTAAAATTTCTAGCTGCTGCATGGTGAGTTGGCCGACTCGTATATTATTTAGAATGTCTATAAAAGTAGTGTTGTTAGCTTGCCGCATATTTTGAGGTAATTCACAGAAACTAAACAGTGTCCACAAATTAATTTCAGCTGATAAGTAATGAGGCTGCTTGAAGCAGTAGGTACCACCAACTGGTTTTGATACAGGTGGCAACTGCATTAGATCGCCAAACAAAATAATGTTGATACCCCCGAAGAGAGCATCATTCATTTTAAGCTGTTGCAACCTTAAGTGAATATTTCTTAGGGTAGTATAGGGTACCATTGAGATTTTGTCAATGATTAGCCAATTAATATGCTTCCACCTTAGCCGTTCCCTTTGAAGACGCTCATCAGTAAGAGGGCGAAGAGCTGTCACCTTGCCTTTTTCGATAGGAAGGGCAAAAGTAGAGTGCAAAGTGCTACCTCCAATCAATCTTGCAGCGACACCTGTGGGTGCTGCTACCGTAACAGCTCTGCTTGCAGGTAAATGAGAAAGACGGCGAATCTGTTGTACAATAATTTTCAGAGTAAAGGTTTTGCTGGTGCCTGCTCCTCCAGTAACGAACACATGTAATGGCTCAGTATTATTTTCACTTGGAAGCAATCTGTCTGAAATCATTTTGAACAATTGGCGCTGCTGAAAATTCATTAAGTTTACTGCTGCGGCATATTGTTGATCCGTCATTTCATGTATTTCAGGTTCACCATATTTCGCAGAAAGAAATATATATAGCAAACCAATATATATACTTTCAGATCAGCTGTTCTCTGTTTCTCACAGATTGCACATATATACTCTCACACAATAGCGCGCTAACATAGTATTAGTGAGCGTGGTCTTAAATCGCGAGCACTATCTGGAGTGAACTTTACAGAATACCTTCCACTAGCACCACCTGATGGACAAATAAACGAACAAAAAAAATCCTTAGAACCGATCACTTGTATTCACTTCCGGTCAAAACCGGAAGTCAACTCATGGTGATATATAGCCTATGACACTTCTGGTGAAGTAAGGAATCCATCGAGCCATCGAACATCAAAATCGGTAAAGCCGTTAAAAAGTTATAGTGGAACAAACATACATACATACATACATACATACATACCCTACCACTGAAAACATAACACTCCTTTTTAGCAGTCGTGTAATAAAATATGGTTACATTAAAAAAGTACACTACCGTACCTTATCCGTACTTAAATAGTATAAAGTGTGGTTATAAATTGTTCGGCAGTGTAGTAATAGTTGTTACAGAGTTCGCAAATTAGTGCGAGGTTATTTTATAGTTAACAATTTTGCTACGTAAGTTTATGTTATTCAATCCTTGAAAGAAAATTATTTTTACTTCATAGTGAGAGTTTTGTATTGATGTGAGAAATATATAAAGTGCTTTTACTCCTGGAATTAGGGTATTTAAATGATACTTATCAGTTCAGAAGGTTGTGATAGATCGTTTTCTTTGGTCAAGGAAAATTCATCAATTTTGGAGTGACTTAGGCTGCTGGCATCTTTTTCTAAATTGTCTTGGGAATTTCTGCTATTTAATTTTCGTTTATTTAGTTCCTGGACATCTGTTAATCGTTGAAACTCTTCATCTCCTTCTCACTGGTTCATGTTGTTGACTTCTGAATGTTTTTTAAAATACATTTCATTCTTTTGCTATTATTTTGAGTGAGAAATATCATCACTTCCTTCAAACTTATTTAATTTATTTTCCCTTATAACATAGGGTGTTTATTAATTATATACTTAAATTCTTATACTAATCCCTTTCTCCATTCCATATTAACACAAACTGTTCATCTTAGATGGGCTTTCTCCCCTAAATAACATCATATCCTTTATCTGTCTCTACCTTAAATACTATTTCTAATTATCCTTAACTATATAATTTTTATAAGCTCACTCTTAAATCATTTATTGGTTCATTATTGATTTACTAAGTGTTTTCTTATCTATTACTATTTTTTTTATCACTTACAATATCTTTTTTCACTTATCACTTTCACCTTTAATTAATTGGTGTTTATCACTGATACACTCACTATTTTGGTGTATTTACACCTTCACTGTTGCACTTTTTTAACTGTTTACTTTAAGTGTTTCTTAGTGGGTAATCCCTATAATTATTTCTCTTTCTCACTTTCTCACTATTTCACTATTTCTTTTATCATAAATTATACATAGTATTAATGATATTTTTCTATATATTTTACTACATCTAACTCTAATTTTTGGGTTAGTGTACTTTTTTCTTTTTATTAGATTACTTTACTGTTTTTGTTAAAACGGTTATATTAATTATTTCATTTACAATAATATTTATTTCTAGTATTGGATAATTATTGGTTTTATTCACAATATTTTATATTTGAGTTTACCATTTCTCCCTTTTATATGTGGTGTTTTTTATCTCTTGGTTTCACTTTGTTTCTCTTCATTTTTCTGCTTCTTCTCCTTCTTCTTCATTTTTAATTGGCTTCATTTTTCTTCGGTTCTCCCTTTCTCGTGTGGTTTGATTTTATTTAGTTGTAGGAATTCGTTCACTTCCTTCAATTGTCTTTATTCTTCTTTGGATTTGGTTTTTTCCCTTCTTTGTTGGTTCCTGTTTGTTTGGTCAATCACTTGGGTTAGGTAATATCGTCGTTTGTCGTGTCATTGTCTTTATATTTTATTTATATTTAATTATTTTATTTAATATGAAGTATTTTTATATTTATTATCATCTTTTTTATCCCTGGTACTGGGGTGGCTTATTTGTGTTGTAACAATATAAAATGAATGCAAAATTTAAAATAATGATGAACAATCAAAATAATATAAAATAAACTAAACTAAATAACAGAGTTTAATAAAGGGGATACACAAAATTCAGTCTGCTCATTGGTTAAATTTTTGTTATTTTTTATTGCTTTTTTAATTTCTAAAATTTCTAACAAATCCAATGCTTTTAAAAAAGCAATAAAAAATAACAAAAATTTAACCAATGAACAGACTGAATTTTGTGTATCCCCTTTATTAAAATCTGTTATTTAGTTTAGTTTATTTTATATTATTTTGATTGTTCATCATTATTTTAAATTTTGCATTCATTTTATATTTAGTTCAGTTAATTTTATATTTTGCATTCATGATTGTATTTAGTTTTTAAAGACACCTGACCTTCCCTTGTCTCTTGCTCACCCCCCCTCGCCATCACAACACAGATGTTCCAGATACGCCCTAAACAGATGTTCACCACCTACACTCCACTAACATCCTGTGTTCAGTAATTTCATTCACTCGCCTCTTTGACAATGGCTTAGATAGTCGAAACAGCTGTCAGAGTTATTAAAAAATTTGTGAAACTTACCAAGTGTTTTTATATATTTTACAAAACCTTTGTAACGTTTTTATATTTCACCATGTTGATGGCGACAATTATAACAATCTTTTGGGGTCCCCTTCTTTTCGGGGTTTTTAATATACAGAGTTTTAATTTCACTTTTGTGCTAAATATAAAGATTCTTAATTCTACAGTGTGATTGCGTCTGACAACTAAGTATATCTGCTCGTTTAATTTGTGAAATCAATAATTACTGTTGGGCGTCAGAGCAGAGAACCTCAGGGTTGATCAAATAATGCCACTTTCTCGTTCAGATTCTAATAATACTTATATTGATTCTTTCATAATACAGACATGTGAATTAAAATTCTAATACTCCATACTACACATTCTTTATATTGTATCAATTGACTTATCAATTGTCAAGCTGTTAATTACTTATTAAAACAAAGGTTACTTGATTCACTAATCTACAGAATTACAATTGCTCACCATATAAATTGAATTACTAGTTTGCAAAATTACATTTACTCACACAACATAAATATTTAATCGATATCATTTAAGGCACATCATAATATTCTATCAACCATTATGAATTTCGTAACGTACTAACATTTGCGTGTAAATTAGCCTCTTACTTACTTCCAATGGTTACTATGTCTTAATTTATTTATTACGTTTTGTTATATAGAGACTTAGCTATATCTACACATCTACTTATTATTCTTCTTGACATGTCATAATACATAAATTACTTTGCTTAGGATCTGAACGAACTGTGGGGTCTTTTAGAATGAGATGAATTAAGTTCGGTAGACATTAATTACTATGTTTGAAAATAATTGGTTATAAATTGTTATTATAGAATTCTGTTACTTGTTTTGCAGGATTCCTCTGATATGACTGGTGTTTCCACTTTGATCAATACACTTCACTCCACTAATAAGCACCTTTGATTTATCACTTTTGTAACATACGTTCGCGTTATGCAATCGACGCGCACATAGATATAAATAGACTTCTTGTTCCGTATTTACGCGCACATATGTATAAATATCTTCTTGTTTCGTACTTACGCGCACATAATAAGTATACTTCTTATCTCGTACTTCCGCGCACTAATCTATATGTTGTTTTCCTTTCACGGTACTAATTATTCTTCCAACTCTTTATCATAACAATTTAGACATTATGTATAAGTTTGGAGTAACGTTGCCATTATAATTACATTAATGGAGTTATTTACTGAGTGACAGACTCCTACCCCATCAGACTTTGATAGACTCCTTCGACTAGCGACTAGTAGTAGTAGTAGTAGTAGTAGTAGTAGTAGTGGTAGCAGTACTAGTAGCGATTTTTTACCATGTTCTCTTTTTATAGTTTACTTGGAGATACCCTGTCTTCCGTCATAGCTAATTCCTTTCCCATTCGTTCTATTTTGAAAATTTCCCCGGTATGTTTGAATATACCCATTCAGACATCATAATTCTTTCGCGCTACATAGTGACACTATGGCTTATTGGTCAAAGAGTTCGGGCACGAAGTTTTACCGTGTGGCCGTTTAATTTGCTAAGAACGATGCTACTTTCTAACTTTCATACTTTATGTTGGGGTGAATCCCATTGTGTTTTGAAGGACATCGCCTCGCCCTTCTAACGGGACTTACACATTTTTTGCTGTTTCGATGTTTTTATGACATGCAAGGTACAGGCTTCTATTATATTTCTGTTTGGCTGGCGACAGGCTGTCGGCGCACTGGGCCTCACCCTGTCCCTTCTTATTCAACATATTTTCTTTTTACATACATAACAATTTCTTACTTACTATTACTGTTCATAATTTCTGTTTGGCTGGCGACAGGCTGTCGGCGCACTGGGCCTCACCCTGTCCCTTCTTATTCAACATATTTTCTTTTTACATACATAACAATTTCTTACTTACTATTACTGTTCATAATTCAATCATACATTATTAATAATTGTATATCATATTTGCTTATTTGAAAACTTGTAAAGTTATGTTACAAACATTCCAACAAATCAGAGCTCGAATATGTGGTCACGTGACCGGCCATACGCAAGGTAGTGAGCCCCAGTGGAGCTCGCCTAGTTTGAGCCCCAGTGGATTTTCTACTCCTGAACCGCGCGGTTCAGTAAATCAGTGCTCGCGAGCAAAAAGTCAGTTCGGCCGATAAAAATGTGAATTCAACAGTGCAGTATAATCAATAATAAGGAACCGTCAACACTAATGGTGGAAAATTAACAGTTTAACCATGAAATTTCGGAGTGTTAAATGGAAAGGTGAATAACACGTGGTTGTGCAACTCACCGTGGCGCAGATGAAATGGCTGAGTACCTAATATAACCAATTGACTAAACTTTCAAAATAGCTACAAATTTTAAAATCATAAATCCAATAATCAGAGAGCTCTATAAATGGAGGTTATGTATGAATATGTAAAAGAATGAGAGGGAGCGTGTGATACAAAAAGAAAAGTACTGTTTCGTTAATCATAATAATTATTCTTTTGTAGTCTTATAAGAATTGTAGTTTTATAAGAATTGTTCATTTATAATTTTATACAGATAACGTTGTGTTTGATACAGATGTAGTAGTTTATAACAAGAAATGATTAGAATTTGAGGAGTTGTGGGAGAGGTTGAGAAAATAAGAAAGTAATTTTGTTTAATAAAAGACAAATAATTTGTTAAAAGCAGAAACCTGTGTTAGCATAATTATTTCGCCACTCAAACCTAAATAATCACTCTGTAACAGTTTCGTCTATAGAACCCTGGGGAGAATCGTAGGTAAGTAGAAAAGGAGAGTTTGATTAATTTTTTTTATTAGAGTAAAAGAAATTAATTGTTACAAATGACACCCGAACTGGGACGGCCTATATAAATATATAGGCTAGACTTAATTGTAGTTACAGAGATGGATTATTTGGGAGTGATGTCGTTTTTGTATGTGATTATAGATTGTGTTTAGAAATTGGTAACGTAAAACCATAAATTAAAGTTAAAGTTTGTATAATTGTATATGCAAGTTATAATAATATAAAAGATGGAGAATAATAATGATGAAGCCAGCATAACTGACTTAACCAACATTAGTACAGAAAATCAATCAAATTTGGTAGTAACCGAAATGAGTGTAACAGAGTCTAAAATAATGGATGGCGTGGTAGTTCAGTCAACGCCAATCCAAAGTAAAAAATCTGATGAGAATAAAATGTTTGAAATGATACAATGTTTGTTAACTGAACAAAGCATTAAAATTGAAAGAAATTTCGATAAAATAAGTAGTCGTTTTGATGTAAATGACATGAAATTTGATGAAGTGAATGTTAAACTAAACGAACAAAATGTAAAATTTAATGAACAAAATATCAAGTTAGAAAGTAAATTTGATGAACTGAAGAGCGACATTAGTAATATGAAGCTACAAAACTAACACTGATAAACGTTTAAAAGAAATTGTAGTAGTACAAACACTTTACCACATTTTTAATTAATAATAAAACACACTTTACTTACCTTTTGCAGGCCAGAGTCCTTCACACGAACCTATGGATTATAAACGTGATTTAGGGTTTGCGTCATTAATGTACTCGGCTCTCATTGCCATTGTTAATTAATTCAACCTTTATTAGACATGTGATTTAACATGCTATCTTTTATTTTGAAAATAAAATATAAATTTTGTTTGTATCCATTCGGATTTAAATCTGACAAATATTGTAACGCAACATAGTTGAGGTTCCCCAACGTTACATAAAAGACTGAATGAAATATGGTCAAAGACCATACCCTGACTTAAGGTTGTTCGATAGTTCATATGTTTGAGAAGGACCTCAAGTAAAAAGGAGGCAATGACTAATATTAAATGTAAAAGAGCCAGACCAATGAATGATTGGATGTAATGAAATATTTGTTTTGTACTGTGACATGTTAAGGTCTACAGAATATTTATATTGTATGTTGAATGTGTTAAAAATGAAATGATGTTGTTTGATAATAATACTTACTCAATAATTATGTTTATATTTTATATTAGATTTGTTTTTATACAGCACAGTATAGTTACCAATGTTAGGCACTGTAATAAGTTGTCAGTATTGTATAAAATTGAAAGATACTGTTGTTCTAATTAATGTTTATAAACTGGATCAGGAGTGTGACCAGTGTTTCAAGTCTAACAAGTAGTTCTGACAATTATGTCATAAATTAATAAAGGGTTCCAGAACCAATTGATTAATGTAAAAACAAATAACCACCAGTAAATTAAAATTCATGTAATTAACTATGTAATCAATAATTAATTGTACAGTAGGTCAGGTAAAAAGAAAATTAAGTTAAAAACCAAATAATGTTATAATGGTTGTAAATGAATCTATAGGCCTAAATTCCATATTAGTGAAAGGAAATTAATACCTTTTTAGTAAACCCAGTCCAACGAAACTCTAGTAAAACATTTACTGTTTAATAAGGAAGGTTAGGGGAGAATTTTATGTGATTCAATATTAATCCAAGCATGGAGTATTTTATTGGAAAGGAGTAGTAATATTCTATAATGCCGGCTCAAGGATATATAGAAAACATGGTTGTTAAGGCAACTGATTTTTAGTAAGTTGTTGATTTTGAATAGATGGTACTGATTGTTACAAGCTATTAGGTTGAGATGAACCGATATATTTAAAATATATGAATAAATATAAAGAAAATATATATCCAAATTGAAAAAACATTTTTGCAAAACAATTATACTGAAATGTTAATGAATCATACAAATTAAATAACCCTCTAAATTATCAATGAATACAATAAAAAAAAGAACTGAAAGCGTCTCACCTCATTCACTAAATAATTCCGCTGAATTTGGTATCAAACCAATTCATGCTATAAATTGAAGACCAATAAAGAGTTGAAGCCTGAATTAACGGAAATATTTGGAAATACAGAAGATTCGGTTGACGAAATAACCTTCATTGACAGCGTAAGCTGAGATCCTAATTCCAGTTCGTTGGGACCAAGAATTGTGAAGACGCAAAAGAAGAATCGAAGCACAAGAGTTCCTGTGGGATTATCATCATCCATTCATTGAAGACCAGAGCAGTTTTACTGGGTGAAGACGATATAAACTGCATTTTGACCGTTGTTGACAAACATTCACCGCCTAATGAAGCTTTCGCCGCTTGGGTAAAAAAACAAATTATTTTCATATCATTGTATTTTAAGTAAATAATTTTATTCTTTTTGTAAATTGAACAACCTTAATTATGCGTTTTACCTGGCCTTACTAATGGTTCAAAGAACTACACGAACCCTGGTATAAGAATTATTTGTCATTATTTTCAAAGTATATATTTTTTTTTTTTAGAGTTCGAATAATTAAGAATCGATACATGTTGGGATAGTCGATTGGATCGTCTTATTGTTTGTCTGAGACAACGTAACTTGTTAATTACCAGAGAAAAATAAATAAAGTACATTTGTTGTATGAGATAACGTTTTAATCATTGCAGAGAAAATACTATATGTAATTGGCGTAATAATTTATTAACAGATTGATACAAACACTCAGAATAACTAACCTATACGTACACTTATTTCTAGTAATAGCGCTCCAAGTTTACAGCTGGTGGGACGGGAGATTGCTGAACTAACGGGTTTTGCCATACTAAATTTGAATGAAATTTTTATCGTTGAGGGACTAGGGTTGAGACAAAAACCACTTACATTCAGTAAATACTCCATATATATTGCTCATATTAAACAACCATTGAGAATTAAATTAAGTCTACAGAATACTACCATTATAAATTCAGGAATATAATTCTAAGTTTGTGGACTTAATAATCTGTGTTCTGAGGGTTTCACTGGTCACAACCGCAAGGTATATTAGTTAATAACATATTAATTAAACCAGGTAACAGCATTTTAATTGTTACGAATCGCCACCTACAACGTACTACTTGGCGTTTGTTACACCGGAGTCTCTTATAACTAATTACACTCATAGACAAGATTTCTTTATAATTTGACGTCTCCAGCTGGTATCATACATTATAACATACGTCCTCACATAATTAACAAGCAGTTCGTTACTAAATTGATTACAACAGTGGGGTTTGAATAAGACGGACATTTTCGCTAGCACCGGCACATATTAGTCTCTTTACAAATTGGCGCATAACAACGTGGAACTTATTTAAACACGTACTCAACACATTCTATATATTTTCACCTCTTTACAAATTGGCGCTCAACGAGTGGGCTTTAGTTAAGTAAAAAATCATATTATTTGTTACTTAACTTGAGCAGGCAACCATTAGAGGCACAGGAATGCATAATACCAGAGGCAGATCGAAGAAGAAGGCAGAAGAGAAGGAGAAGGAAGAAGGTGGACAGGAACAAGAAATAGAATTAATCACGGACAGTGAAATGGATCAACAGACAGGTGATACAGAAGAAACTGAAATAGTTATGGATACGGAAACGGAAATAGTGGAAGAAGATGCCCAAGGGGACCAACCAGATAAAGAGGAAGCCAGAGGAGGCCTAGATTTACAAAAATTATGGGAATTAATTAAAGAAGATTCCAAGAAACAGAAGGAAGAATTAAAAGACAGTATTAAGGAAAGTACTAGTGAACTTTTGAGGCAAACCATAAATGAAAATAATGAACAATTGAAGGCCGATTTCAGACAAATCAATGAAAAGCTAGAAAATAAAATAGATAGTATAAATGAAAATTCAGAAAGGCTGGAAAATAAAATAGACAGTATTAATGAGAACTCAAGAAAACAAAACGAAATTTTGAGCGAAAATTTAATCAAACAAATGAATAAAAGGTTTGACAGGAATGATGAGAGTTTGAGGCAGATTCTGGAGAATAACAAACGAATGGATGAGAAAATTGAAAACCATAATAAGGAGTTGCGGCAAATCATCAATGAACAAGGCCTAGCATTGAGGGAAGTCATCAATGGAAGTATTATAATTGTCAATGAAACACGGAGCAAAGGAGTTGATAGCTATGAAGTGGAGGTAAGACAGCAAATAAATGAAATTAAGGTGGATCTGGAAAAGACAGATGAACCCATCATGCAACTCAGAGTAGAAGTAGAGACCAAAATTACTCAAATAGGAAACATACAAGCGAAGGCCCAAGAAAAATTTGACAAGATACCAATTGATAGAACCGGAAGAATAGAACGGATTCATGATGAAATGAAGATAGTGAGAATAAGACAAATGTGTAAAAGGAAATTAATAAATACACGGGAAGAATTGGAAATGATTAAAAGGGGATTGGTTCAGCTACATAATAGACCGATTACGGAAAACAGAGAAGTAAGGCAATTAAGAAACTTTAAACGAACCACACTTAAATTCCCAGATGGACTAGAAGGACCAAAAAGGCCAAAACTAACTAAGGAGCATTGAAGACTTATGGAATTTATGTATGAACCATCAGAACAATTAAGAGACAGTACAGAAGAATCAGTTCAAAGGACAATGATGAGCTTGACTATAAATGACAATTTTATAGTGACAAGAGGCAAGAACTGTACAATAATGAGATATGTCACAAGGACAGAAATAACTCTATACACTAGAGAGACCCGAACAACCAGTATAGAGGAAATAATGGACCACGGTTAAACAGATTCCAAACAGAATATAATGAAAAGGGACGGATTTTATGGATACAGGACCAAGCAACCCATTGTAAAGAAAAACCCAAAATTCCAAAGGATGTAAGAACAACTTACTCATAATTATTCAGAAACAGTATGATTTAAAATAAAGAGAATAAATACCCCAAAATTCAAAAAATGAAGTAAGCTCAACTTACAAACAAGTATCTAAGAAAACAATTTATGAGGTATATAAGAAAGAGAATTTTGAAGATAAAAAGAACAACCAAAGTCGAAAAATAAGTAAGAACACCTTACTATACAATTTAGAAGAAATTGCTTTAAACTGATATGAAAGAAGAAAAAAATTTTACACTAATTCAACCTAATAAAAATCATCAAAACCAGAAGACGAAATGAGTTTATCTAATGTAACATAATAGTGAGAAATGTAAAAGAAATAATAATGATTGTGCCAGAAGAATATAGCTACATAATGTAATGTATAGTACTGACCAAAATCTCATAACCAGCTGTATTGATCACAAAGGAATATGAGCCAATGAAGACAAGAGAATGAAGAAGCCAAAATGGAACCATCAAAAGGATCACCAGAAAAGAAAAAAACAAATGGTTCAGAATTATCCGAAAACAAAACCCAATTAATAAATGTCAATAAAATAGCCAAGTATTGGAGAGAAAAAGTGTATAATAGAAGGAAGAATTAATATGAAGAAATAATATGATCTGAATTCAAGTACAGTGAATAATCCCTAGAATATGATTATTATTTAGTATTTTGTTGAAGGTCACATGATGACTACCTTACGAGGTTTATTAATGAAGATTGACTGTAGAATGTTCCAGCAATCATTTAACTGGGCAGAGATGATGTTCCTCTGATCCCAGAAAGTATGTAACGGACGACGGTAATTGGTTAGCCGATAGAGCACCACCGATTCGATTCCAGTTATAATGTTAGGGAGGTTTAGGAAAATTAAATATTAGAGGGAAAACTCACAAATAAATATAGAGAATTAAATAAAACCAGATCCAAAATGTATAATTAATGAAGAATGTCACAAGAATGATTATAGAAATAAGATTTAAACTTGGGAAATAATTGACTTTAAGAAGGAACGAAGAAATGATAATAAAATAACGAATAATTGGGAAATATAAAAGTACTATAAATAGGAAACCAATTGGCCAGATACAAATTAGAAGTTTATTTCTTGCTAAACTTTGTTTATACCAAAATAAACTTATTTCGAAGGGGGGGTGTTATGTAACGCAACATAGTTGAGGTTCCCCAACGTTACATAAAAGACTGAATGAAATATGGTCAAAGACCATACCCTGACTTAAGGTTGTTCGATAGTTCATATGTTTGAGAAGGACCTCAAGTAAAAAGGAGGCAATGACTAATATTAAATGTAAAAGAGCCAGACCAATGAATGATTGGATGTAATGAAATATTTGTTTTGTACTGTGACATGTTAAGGTCTACAGAATATTTATATTGTATGTTGAATGTGTTAAAAATGAAATGATGTTGTTTGATAATAATACTTACTCAATAATTATGTTTATATTTTATATTAGATTTGTTTTTATACAGCACAGTATAGTTACCAATGTTAGGCACTGTACTAAGTTGTCAGTATTGTATAAAATTGAAAGATACTGTTGTTCTAATTAATGTTTATAAACTGGATCAGGAGTGTGACCAGTGTTTCAAGTCTAACAAGTAGTTCTGACAATTATGTCATAAATTAATAAAGGGTTCCAGAACCAATTGATTAATGTAAAAACAAATAACCACCAGTAAATTAAAATTCATGTAATTAACTATGTAATCAATAATTAATTGTACAGTAGGTCAGGTAAAAAGAAAATTAAGTTAAAAACCAAATAATGTTATAATGGTTTTAAATGAATCTATAGGCCTAAATTCCATATTAGTGAAAGGAAATTAATACCTTTTTAGTAAACCCAGTCCAACGAAACTCTAGTAAAACATTTACTGTTTAATAAGGAAGGTTAGGGGAGAATTTTATGTGATTCAATATTAATCCAAGCATGGAGTATTTTATTGGAAAGGAGTAGTAATATTCTATAATGCCGGCTCAAGGATATATAGAAAACATGGTTGTTAAGGCAACTGATTTTTAGTAAGTTGTTGATTTTGAATAGATGGTACTGATTGTTACAAGCTATTAGGTTGAGATGAACCGATATATTTAAAATATATGAATAAATATAAAGAAAATATATATCCAAATTGAAAAAACATTTTTGCAAAACAATTATACTGAAATGTTAATGAATCATACAAATTAAATAACCCTCTAAATTATCAATGAATACAATAAAAAAAAGAACTGAAAGCGTCTCACCTCAATCACTAAATAATTCCGCTGAATTTGGTATCAAACCAATTCATGCTATAAATTGAAGACCAATAAAGAGTTGAAGCCTGAATTAACGGAAATATTTGGAAATACAGAAGATTCGGTTGACGAAATAACCTTCATTGACAGCGTAAGCTGAGATCCTAATTCCAGTTCGTTGGGACCAAGAATTGTGAAGACGCAAAAGAAGAATCGAAGCACAAGAGTTCCTGTGGGATTATCATCATCCATTCATTGAAGACCAGAGCAGTTTTACTGGGTGAAGACGATATAAACTGCATTTTGACCGTTGTTGACAAACATTCACCGCCTAATGAAGCTTTCGCCGCTTGGGTAAAAAAACAAATTATTTTCATATCATTGTATTTTAAGTAAATAATTTTATTCTTTTTGTAAATTGAACAACCTTAATTATGCGTTTTACCTGGCCTTACTAATGGTTCAAAGAACTACACGAACCCTGGTATAAGAATTATTTGTCATTATTTTCAAAGTATATATGTTTTTTTTTTTAGAGTTCGAATAATTAAGAATCGATAATTTTGATAAATTTGAATGAAATTTTTATCGTTGAGGGACTAGGGTTGAGACAAAAACCACTTACATTCAGTAAATACTCCATATATATTGCTCATATTAAACAACCATTGAGAATTAAATTAAGTCTACAGAATACTACCATTATAAATTCAGGAATATAATTCTAAGTTTGTGGACTTAATAATCTGTGTTCTGAGGGTTTCACTGGTCACAACCGCAAGGTATAATAGTTAATAACATATTAATTAAACCAGGTAACAGCATTTTAATTGTTACGAATCGCCACCTACAACGTACTACTTGGCGTTTGTTACACCGGAGTCTCTTATAACTAATTACACTCATAGACAAGATTTCTTTATAATTTGACGTCTCCAGCTGGTATCATACATTATAACATACGTCCTCACATAATTAACAAGCAGTTCGTTACTAAATTGATTACAACAGTGGGGTTTGAATAAGACGGACATTTTCGCTAGCACCGGCACATATTAGTCTCTTTACAAATTGGCGCATAACAACGTGGAACTTATTTAAACACGTACTCAACACATTCTATATATTTTCACCTCTTTACAATATTAATGTTGAGACTCATACTCAATTTAACCAAGACAAAAAAAAACTAAAATTTACAACTTTCCTTAACATACTTGAAATTCAAATGGTTCATTATCTTATATTATTTAAAGGCGACCCAGCATTTGCATACACTCTCATTCATTCATTTTACCCCATTTACTATAAAGAGCTCTTTTAATGTAAAATCTTTTATATTGATTAAAAAGTGTTTAAATATTGTTACTTCCTTTTGACGCCTGCATGCCAGATGTTGTAAATCGTCCGTCTCGTTTTTTCACCGTTTTGGTCCGAAAAGTTTCTGTTGGTTAAAATTTGTTCACTGAATTATAACTGCTTTCACATTTTGTCTATATAACTTTATATTACACTCTAGAATTGACTCTTTATATTACACTATTTTTTGAAAGTTTGACAGATTTTCGGCTCCGAGCCTTTTATGTCGAACCGGCCGGTGCCGCAGCTATATGAAGACAGACACTGTGCTCTGCGCAGCAAGCGCTAAGGAATTTATCTGTACGTGTACGTGACCAAATCCACGGTCAGGGTTCGGTGACTCCGTGACCGCCCGAAAGTGGGGAATCACAAGTATAATATATATGTTTGATATACAATACAATTACATGTTCAGATTCCTACACATTAAAATAATAAACATAATACAACATACATTCATAAAGAACATAAACCTCATTTAATTACAAAAACATCTCATTTGCATCTGAATAAAATTTACGCACATTTCAATTTTAATTTTAATTGAACCTTTAATTATTTACCATTTGTTGTACCATTTAAATTCTCCAAAATTCAAATTTATTATTAACATTCATTATATATATAACATTTCAAATTCGGATTTTATCAAAAATTTACAGAACTTACAGCTTTATTTTAGCTTTAAATTCTGTTAGCTCTTTAACTTGTTACATTTATTATTACATTTTAATTATGAATTTCTATTAATCATTTGCATCATCATTAATTTGTTCGGGTGATTCCCAGTCATTCACAATGATTTGATTTATTGAATGGGCACTAAAATATAACCTTACCCCCCTTCTTCCTTCTAACAATCGCTAACAGATTTACATTTTATATTTTGACACCAATCTCTCAAAATATTTACCTCCACTAAATCTCTAACTTCACTTAAATCATTCTCCTCTTATAATAAAATACTTGATACCTTCTTTGTACTTAGGATGTGTGTTCCCTTCCTTATACTCATTCCCTTATTAGTTCCTGGCCCTTTCCAGGTAACTCCGCCAAACCCCATTTAAAACTATTCACCTCCCGCCACAACGTCTTGCGTTGAGGACTCCTTACCACACCACCCTCTTTACAAAATACATGTACCCTCTATTTACTCTCCAATTACATCACTCTCACTACTCTACATACAAATACTCTCACCACGGTGTCCCTACTACTACCCTGTTTCTGTATTACTTTTATTCAAAAATTCTTATTTTGTCTAATACCCATTTAAAATTAACTTTGTCTTCACTGCCTTATTGAAATACTTATTATCACCCAAACTCTATCTCTTACAACATTTTACATTAAGTTGACATTGAAAATTCACATCTACCTCAAATTAATTTCATCAATTAATTTAACCTTTTACACCCATTTAAAATTTATTATTCAGACATTAAAATAAACATTTAATTTTATTTCAATTGAATTATAAACTTCATACTTACATTACATCACTCAATTGAATAAACACATGATTCCTGTCATAGACACAAAATTATTATAAACATTCATTACAACAAATATATAATACCCATATGTACTTTCTGATACATTATATAACAACCATATTACTCCACAACTAAACACATTTTACATTTATTCATTTACTATTTATTTTAAAGTTCAAATCTCAGAAACATCATTTAAATTCATTATCAAAATTTATCTCTACCACATTAATTAATTAATTAATCTCAAATTCTTTAATTCAATAAATTATTTAAAACACAAATTATTTTAATTACCTTCTTCCAAAACAATTACAATTAATTTATTACAAACTCTCATTATTTATTTAGTCTGATAAAATATTATTATTATTATTAAATCAATTTCTACTACATACACACATTGTTTACATAAAATACATTTTACAACACAAACACAATTAATTTCACTATAAATTTATTTACAATTTTTTGTCATTATTTTTCTGTTTACCACACCTCATTTCATAAGTTAGCCAGGTCATCACCATAAACTAAAATAATTAAATGTCATTCTGATTTTTTATTTAACCCTCATCGTCATAAATTAGTCTTACTTTTATATAACAATTATCATCTTTAACTACACTCTTATCGTTATTATGATTTATATAATAACCCTTGAATATTAATTTATTCCTTCTATCACAAGAATAATGCACCTTTTTGGTCCAGTCTCCGTCAGTATTTTTGGTTAACATAAGGTACGTTCTATCATCATATTCCTCCACTAAATTCATCACATCATAAGGTAAGTGCTTATCATCTACAACGGTATCATCAAAATAATCATCAATATCTATTTCACAAGGTAAGTCGACAATATCGTCTATTTTCTTCAATTCTAACCTCTCTATCAACTCTTTATAACTTCTACTTAACGTGAATATCTCTATCATTCTCTCTCTCTCATAATCACTTTCATCACAATACCTGTTACAACACCACTGACCTACTTCACACCATACAAAGGGCACAACAAACTTACTATACTTCTTGGCTCTTCCAAGAACACCACAAAAAATTAAGGGACTATTTGAAGACACCTCGTCTTCCACACAACTACTGGAGGAAACTCTGTCCTCAGGAAACACTTGTGAAAACTCTGTTTCACCATATACTTGGAGAAAATCTGCCCTTTGCCCACCTAACCTTTCATCACACTCTCACTATTTCATCAACACTCGCTAACACTTCGTTATCAAATTCTACTCCAACAAAATCTTCATTATCACTCTCAATATTAACCACCTTACTCTCTAGCACCACATTTTTAATTATATCATTATAATTCTCACTTTTTACTTCAATATTAGACTCACTACCGTAATTACCTCGTACCTTGTTATTAATTATTTCTTCACTATTTTCGTCATATTACCACTGTCACTTACCTTCTTATTCATTATCTGATTTAATTTACTGTCTAACCTTTTATTCATTTCGTTAATCTTCTCCTTGCAATTGTTGCTTATTGATTCGAATATCTGTTCTGTCATACTAGTACAACGTGTATTAATTTCCTTCACTTGCTTACTAAAATAAAAATTTTGTTGTTTTATTTCATCTCTGATCTCATTCAACTTTTCACTAAAATTATTCTTAATCTTATCATTCTGTTCATCAAATTTACTATTTATTTTATCGAATTTCTTGTCATTGACATCAAAACGTTTATTTACTACATCAAACTTATTATTCATATCACTATTTTTTACCATGTTTTCAGACATAGTTTGTACCAGGTTGAATATATCATTCATCGACCATTCTTTTTCTTTAGTTTTTGTTACTACGGGAGTAGATTTTGCTTCTGCATTATTTATTATTACAGATTGTGTCAAATTATTTTCGTCTATCAGGCGTGGAGTTATCTCCATTCCTGAATCATTTATATCATCTGATTCATTTAAAATGCTTTCTTTGACCACATTAGGGTCTGAATGAATTTCTACCTCCCCCATGACAGTTACATCAATCATACTAACTTTATTTTCATTTTCCATTTTGATCTTATTTATGAGATTTTGCTCTACATAAAAATTCAATCTTAAATGTATTCAGTATTATTCAGTATAGTATAATATAAGTACCACTTAACTGTAACTTAACATCACTTCTTTATACGTAATTAGTACGCATTACCATTTAACCTCCAAATCACGTTTATACCCACGAGTAAGTGTGGTTTGTACAAAATTGAATTTGTAAAAACTGTCTGAGTTCGAGCGCCAATTGTAGTAGTACAAACACTTTACCACATTTTTAATTAATAATAAAACACACTTTACTTACCTTTTGCAGGCCAGAGTCCTTCACACGAACCTATGGATTATAAACGTGATTTAGGGTTTGCGTCATTAATGTACTCGGCTCTCATTGCCATTGTTAATTAATTCAGCCTTTATTAGACCTGTGATTTAACATGCTATCTTTTATTTTGAAAATAAAATATAAATTTTATTTGTATCCATTCGGATTTAAATCTGACAAATATTAATGTTTGAGACTCATGCTTCAATTTAACCAAGACAAAAAAAAACAAAATTTACTACTTTCCTTAACCTACTTGAAATTCAAATGGTTCATTATCTTATATTATTTAAAGGCGACCCAGCATTTGCATACACTCGCATTCATTCATTTTACCCCATTTACTATAAACAGCTCTTTTAATTTAAAACCTTTTATATTGATTAAAAAGTGTTTAAATATTGTTACTTCCTTTTGACGCCTGCATGCCAGATGTTGTAAATCGTCCGTCTCATTTTTTCACCGTTTTGGTCCGAAAAGCTTCTGTTGGTTAAAATTTGTTCACTGAATTATACCTGCTTTCACATTTTGTCTATATAACTTTATATTACACTCTAGAACATATTTTTTGAAAGTTTGACAGATTTTCGGCTCCGAGCCTTTTATGTCGAACCGGCCGGAGCCGCAGCTATATGAAGACAGACGCTGTGCTCTGTGCACCAAGCGCTAAGGAATTTATCTGTACGTGCCGTTTTTGTGAGAACCCTGGCCGACCGGTGCGCGCCCTTGTTTGTGAATGCGCACCCTTGTTGATAACCTGCATACCAGTGCCAGGCCGTGACAGTCCCGTGACTATAGTTTGGTCACCACATATACTTGGTTGAAATAAAATTGAAAAGATTCAATGTACAAATACTCATAGGTTTGTACCATTACAAAATTGATGAACATTGTGAAACGGGACAAAGCAAGAGGGTTTTTAATTTTATAATTTTGATTTTAACTATTTGTATGTAACTTTTTGTAACACCCTATGGCTGCGCCTTGAGCAGACCGAAGTACGACTTGGTACTGGAATATGAATTATCAGTGGAGTGCGTGTTAGAAATTCTGAGAATCGACCACGTGGGAAAGTAAAAGAAATTCCATAGCCAAACATGCGATGGAAAGAACCAATCACAGAACGAGTTAACGCCATGCGGCGTACGCCTAACGCCTGGCAGGTAGGTAACCATGCGCACAAGCTTCACACAGTTGTCTCCAGCAGTTAGACACATTGCATCAGGCAGTACAGGGCAGTGGAAAAAGTGTCGGGAGGCCAGTGCGTCCAAGTACGCACGGCCTCCATGAAGTTAAATAAAAAGTATAACGAAGTGGTAAATTAACATTAACAATATGGCAGTGCGAGAAAATAACGATTAAATGAAAGTTTAAGGCGTTCGGGGTGAGAGTACAGAATTAGAACAGTGAGTGGCATCGAAAGTGAAAATGAGGACGAATAATGGCGGCTAGCACATGTGCAGATAAGTGAAACCGAAAGCGTAACTATTTTGGGGGCAAAGTAATGTAAATAAATAATACAAGACCTTAATTAATAAAACGGGGGGGGGGGTATTCAGAATATAAAAAGCGTGAGAGAGTGTGTGCGGAATAAGGGGAGAAAGAATAAATAATCGTAATTCAAAGTACTGTTTTGTAGACAAGAGGTTAGCATGGTGAATTTTTATATGTTGTACTTTTTATAATATTCTGTAAAATCATAGAAACAGAGTGAAGTTAAATTTTTGAGTATAATAAAAATAAGATTTATTATCAACATAAATATTATGTAACTTTAACTTTAATTGTTTAATTACTTAGTTACATTTATGTTGTGTGTACTATTAATAATCACTTTCACTTTGAAAATCGGGCGCCATGTTGTCACACTGCACAACAAAATACAAACTTACCTTTAGGGCCAGAATTCGGGTAGCACGAACCAGGGTTGTGGAATATATTACCTGAAATAATCGTACTCAAGATAAAACGTACCATTGACCTTTTATTTTTAAGATGACTCTAAATACATATTGAAAAATGACTCTAGCTGTACCAAACACACCACACACTCTACACAATACAATACAATACAATGACTCTAGCTGTACATATTACACCATGGGGCGTTTAGCAAACATCAAACCCTTAGAACATTCTAACCCTCCAAAACAAACATGTGTTATAATATTAACCTAATAAACATGATATATGTATATTTGTTATTAAAATATTGGCACAACCCAGCACTTATTAATATTGAATCATTTTGTATTAAGTATCCACTCTCTCACTTTCATTCTTTGGTACAATTTTGACTGGTTTAAATGAGCTCATTTGAATAAATTGAATTTAGTATTTTATATAAAAACCATTTGATCGGTTTTGGCAGCAGTTTTTTGTTTAGATATTACTTAGCTGCATTATATGTGAAGATGTCCCATCTTTGCAGATCGCGCATTCTCGCCTGATGTTCTCGGAGAACTGTTTTAATAATACTGCACTTTCACATTTTTATTTTCCTGTTGCTACTATTTAAATTTTGGTTTACATTTTTTGATGTAGTTGTAAGTGTTCGATATTTCGGATCGAACCGGTCATTCTTTTCATTTTCCGAAGTTGGCACTATGGCTTTTGTAGAGCTCATACATGCACATGAACTTTTAGCTTTTGTCGTATGCCAGCCATCTCAGTGTCAACGTCCACGAGTCGGGACTCCTCGGCAGGTAGAAATCCGTGCATTTCACCCATCCTTTTCCCAACCAGTCTATCCTGCCTTGAGTGTCAGGATCAACCCAGTCGTGAGATACGGTAAGTCATTTTTATATTATTTATGTCTTGTTAGCAATTCTGCATGCTACTGCTATAGAGCTCACCAGAGGCTATTAAATTATCAAGTAAGAAAGCCGTTACTTTCAATTTTTTAAACTATTATCTTACATCTATTTACTACCAGAGGATTCATGAGGTTGCTAGCTTTTCAATTAAGTTGCTTGCCGTCACGACTGGGAGCACGTGTTTCGTAATTTTGTGCATGTTGCTGCTGGTGGGTTGAGTTTCAGTAATTGGGTTATAAGTCAGTTTTGGCTGCGTGATTTTTATTTTAATTACCAACGTGCCGTGCCGTTTCGTTTATTGTGCCTGCTCGTGGTTGTTTTGCATGCGGTTAATTTTTTCAATTTCATGAATGTTTGTCATTTGCATGCTCTTGCACGGAAGCACGTTGGTATAATACGTACGCATGTGAACTACGAGTTTGTGTTTCAATGCTGTTGCTTGTGGTCAGCAGTGTCGTCGTGTGTGCATCGCCAGGTGGGCAAATTTTGTGTCAAAATTTTGCACCTTGTTTTTTGGGGTAGTCGTTTAATTACTGGGTCAAGTCTGGTGAAGTTTGTTTCCGAGCCTGTTAAGGTCTGCGGTCCACGTGAAATTGCGCTACGTGTTTGCGACTGTCAGGCGTAAAGGGAACGGAACGGTTTTAGGTTATCCGGGGTCGGATTAGCCTGCCTTTGTATTTAATTTAATTTTCTTGGCATGACTATTACCTTTAGGTGCGGTTTATATTTGGCATATGCGATATCCTGTCCATACACGACGCGTTGACCATCAATTTTGGCATTTAATGTGTCCCAGTTATTGTGTCTGGTTCGGTAACTGGTGAATTGTTGTACATTGTACTTTGCTGTGTTTTGTGTGTATTTATTCTATTTGGTATTATACATGTTTGTTTTTTGGGTGCACTTTTGTGTACCATTATTTTGCACCGTATGTGCTGTAATCTTGTGTAACTTGTGTTTTTGTTGTCATGCTTTTGCGCTGTGTAAATCAATTTGTTGCGTGTTTAATTTATTGTGTTTGGTATTATTTGCCTGTTGGATTGTGTAAGTTGTATTTTGCCTTGCACTAATTTACTTTTGTATTTATCTTGCTCGGTATTGTTTATGAAAAGTAGTTGTGTCAGACGCCTAGTTATCTTGAGCACTGTTAGGCTAAGTCGGGTCGTGATTATTGTTCAGTTTCTAATTCTCTTATTAAGGGTGGTTGTCGGTTGTGCGATATTTTTTAATTCAATATGCCTGCTAAATTGTCGTTGGCAGCTTTTGACCGGACCACTTCGGTGGGAATACTTGCGTTGCAGCATTTGATAAATAAGTTGGAAGGGTTGCCGCAATTGAGAGCCGTGGATCAACATGAAGCCGGTATTTTGGCCTCCAGGTTGTCCGAAGAATATCAGGACCTTCTAGGTAAGGTCGATCCTTACCTATCGGCCGAGTCATTGCCCCAGGGATTGGACGAGGACCACATTTTTGCGGTGGTAGCTCAAATTAAGGATATTTATGTCCGGGGTAGCATTTTAGTGTCCAAACTAACAAAACCAAAGATACCGGTTGGTTCCGGCCGATTTTCATCGGCAAGTGGCGGGCACCCAGGTGTTCTCGTTCATGAGTTGCCGAAGCTTTCGTTACCTTGTTTTGATGGCCAGGCCAAATGTTGGTCCGAGTTTTGGTCAAAGTTCACCACATTAGTAGACGAAAGTCCTGCCCTCACCCCAAAGCAAAAATTGTTATATTTACTGACTCATCTTAAGGGTGAGGCTTATGAGAAGGTTGTCGCGCTTCCCATAGTTGATGATAGTTATTCACTTGCACTGTCAACTCTTAAAAGTCGTTATCACAATCCTCGTTTGGCCGCTCGGGTTTATTGTACCAATCTGCTTCAGTTACCAGCCGCTTCTATGCGATCAGCTGCGTCTATTAGAAAGTTGGTGGACAGCTTCAATGCTAACTTTTCAGCGTTGTCAGCTCTAAACATTGCTGATATATATCAAGCAATATATGCGTCTTTTGTATTGTCTAGGCTGGATCTATCATTGCGTGAACGCTTTGAGGCGTCTGTTACAGACAAAGAGAATCTCCCTACCCTAACAGAAATTATGACATTTTTAACCGCTATGGCGGAACAGAAAGAACAGGCATCGTTGGAATCGGCTTTACCTGCTCTTCCCAGCACTAGCCACCAGAAAACCCAGACGGTTTCTTTTTCTAAGGCTACTCCTCTTGCTGTGTCTACATTATCTGCGGAGGTTACGCAATGGGATGCATCTAGTTCACGTTGCCTTCATTGCGATTCCCGGACCCATGTGCTTCTCAAGTGTCCGGCGTGGCTGAGTAAGGACCCTAGGGCGCGATTTCAGAGTCTTAAAAATAAAAAATGTTGTCTTTCGTGCCTCCAACATAAACATTCGGGCTGGTGCAAAAATAGGTGCAAAACGTGTGGCTCTAAGTACCACCACACTTTACTTCATTTCAAAAGTGCCCGTCCGTCTCCGTCTCGTTCACAGATTTCTGACACAGCTGAACTCAAGGCTTCGGGGTCATCGCTTGTAGACCAAGTTGATCTGTCTAGCACTACTCTGACCGTGTCTCTGCCCCATCCTGCAGGGGTTCTGTTAGCCACCTGTCTAGCAGTCTTGTCGTCTCCGAATGGTGGTTATATTGTAGTTAGGGCCATCCTGGATAGCGTGTCCCATGCTTCTTTCATAACTGAAGCATGTGCATCTCGCTTAAAGTGTGCTTGTTTTGACGCTTCAGTAAGTGTCAATGGGGTAGGTGATATTGCCACCAAATCAAAAAAGGTGTGCCATCTGTCCTTGGAAACTTTAAAACGTGAGGTTGTGGCATCTAACCATGCCTTTATAATTCTTTCTAAGATCTCGTCGGACTCACCTAGGTTCCAGGTGTTGCCTGAAGTTAAGCAGGCTACAAAAGATCTTTTGTTAGCTGACCCTACCTTCAATGTAGCAGCCCCAATTGATGCGTTGTTTGGAGCCGATATTGTAGCGGCTATTCTTATGGGAGAGACTATTCCTTTGAGTGCAGGTTTGCCTGTTGCAGTTAGGACACGTTTTGGGTTTGTGATTATGGGTAGAGCCCCAATTTCACTTAATTGTGCATTGACTTGTGTTAGCGGTCTCACTGGCCTTCCTTTGGATCTAGTATCTGCACATCAGCTTCACTGTCATTTCCACCACTTTTATCCTTCCATCACAACGTTATCAACGGATACAACAAACCTAATTGAGCAAGTTCATCGTTTTTGGGAGGTCGAAGAGCCTCCAGCTGTGTACCCCACCAATTATCTGAAGAGGATCACTTTGCTGAAAGGTTTTACCTGGAGTCAACAAGTCGGTTGCCGTCGGGTCGTTACCAGGTGCGCTTGCCGTTCTTCAAAAACTCTTCTCACATTTTGGGAAATTCCCTTAAGGGAGCCATGTCTCGGTTTTTTGCGTTAGAGAGGAAATTTGCGGCGAACAGTCAGTTTAAGAGCCAGTATGTACAATTTATAACGGATTATGTCACTCAGGGGCATATGTCATTGGTGTCTGACCCCAATTTTCCAAAATATTTCATTCCTCATCATGGTATCTTTAAAGTTAGAGGTGATACTTCTAAAATAAGGGTGGTGTTTGACGCCAGTATGAAGACGTCCTCTGGGATTTCCTTAAATGACGTGTTATGTGTCGGCCCTAAGTTGCAGACCTTACTGTCCGACGTTTTGACTTTGTTTTGGCGGTTTAGCCATGTTTTCACGTGCGACATCGAACAGATGTATCGCCAAATTGCTATGCATCCTGATGACTCGGCGTACCTGTGTATTTTATGGCGTGAGGAGGTTACCGCCCCACTAAGGGTTTTCGCTTTGCGTACCGTTACTTACGGGCTGGCTTGCGCCCCTTTTCAGGCGTTGCGAACCTTGCAGCGGCTGGCTCAGGATGAGGCAGTTAATTTTCCTACGGGAGCGGCGGTACTTGGCCGTCATATTTTTATTGATGATATTGCTGCTGGCGCTGATTCAAAATCAGAGCTTTGCAAATTACAACGGGAATTAATTCTGTTGTTGTCTTCAGGAGGGTTCAATTTGAAAAAATGGTGTACTAATCAACCCGACTGCCTACCTGAATCAGCCGCTCCGAGTGATTCCGTCATTGCTAAGGCTAAGGATATTCTGGGTTTAAGTTGGGACCATTCAACCGATTGCTTCTCATTTCCTCCTTTGGCCTGTTGCAGCAATGCTCAGGTTCAATTTACCAAACGTGTCGTGTTATCTCAGATGGCACAATTATTTGACCCATGTGGTTGGCTTTCGCCAGTGATTTTCAGGGCCAAGGCTTTTTTCCAAAAACTCTGGGCTGAGGGCTTGGACTGGGATGGTCCTCTAAGTGATGACTTAAACGATTATTGGAGTCAATTCCTGTCCTCTTTGAATCATCTTCTGGTAATTACTATTTCCCGGCCATTATTCCCTAAAGGTGGGCATATTGAAAGGGTAATATTGCATGGTTTCTGTGACGCTTCCCAGTTGGGTTACGCGGCCGTCCTCTATCTGTCCATTTATACTGACTCTGGTCCTCCGGTGGTTTCATTGGTGTCGTCTTAAACTAAAGTGGCACCTCTTAAAACTTTATCAATCCCACGTTTGGAGTTGTTGGGAGCTTATCTGTTAGCCAAACTTGTTCGTCATTATGTTGGCTTATTCTCGTCATGTATTCAGTTGAGTCAAGTTTTCTTACGGACAGACTCGACGATTGTCTTGGATTGGCTGCATATGCCTACTTTGAAATTGAAGACGTTTATTGCTAATCGGGTGGCTGCCATTACCGAGTGGACCGATACTAAATCTTGGCGTCATGTTCATGGTGTTTCTAACCCCGCTGATTTAGCCTCTAGAGGTACGTCACTCTCCAGCCTCCGGTCGTCGACATTGTGGTGGTCAGGGCCAGATTGGTTAAAGCTGGATGCTCTATGCTGGCCCCCTATCAATTATCACCCGAATCACGACGTGCAAGATGTTGCCTTGGAGACCAAGGTCTCTTCGTTTCTCACTCAGGAGCCCCGGGTGGAATTGTTTGAGCACTTGTCTTCGTGGCCCTTAGTGGTAGGGGTTACCTCAGTCATCTTAAGGTGGGCTATGCCTTCGCGGATTGAAGCTTCCACAGCCATGGATTGGAAGAAGTTGGCTGTTAAGTATATTTTACGCTACATTCAGCGCAGCGTGTTTGGACAGGAGCTCGCGGCTCTTCGTTTAGGTAAGCGGCTCCCGGTCCGCATTCAGCGCCTGGTCCCGTTTATAGATGATTTTGGCCTCATTTGAGTACGCGGTCGCTTGACCAACTCTGCGGTTACTAGAAATCGTTTTCCGATTTTACTGCCCAAGCATCACCACCTAGTAGGGTTGCTAATTCATCACACCCATGTGTGGTTAGGTCATGCTGGGCCCTTGCAAGTTCAATTTCAGCTTGCCCAAAATTATTGGATTTTGTCCGCACGTCAGGCAATAAGAACCATAATTTGGAAATATCTTCCTTGTTTCAGGGCGCGTCCTCGCCCCACCAACCCGTTAATGGGGGATCTGCCAGTTCCTAGGGTTAATCCGGCACCTCCATTTTATTCTTCCGGCATGGATTATGCTGGCCCCTTTTTGGTACGGGCCTACGCTGTTCGGAAGGCACCTATAGTCAAAGCGTATCTCTGCATTTTCATCTGCTTAGCCACTAAAGCAGTTCACTTTGAAGTGGCTATGGATCTTTCAACGCCCCAGTTTATTGATGTGTTGAGGCGGTTTATTAGTCGTCGTGGGGCTCCGAAAACACTGTATTCGGATTGTGGTAGGAATTTTGTGGGGTCGCGCTCCGAACTTAAACGGGAGCTCAAAAATGTTCTTTCCAATCCTGACCTGTCAGCTCAGATAACAGCTTTTGCTGTCGACAATAACATTGAATTTAAATTTATCCCTCCGTCTGCCCCTCATCAGGGTGGCTTGTGGGAACGGGCTGTCCAGTCGGCCAAGTTTCACATGAAACGCATGATTGGGACCAGGTCGCTGACCATAGCAGAATTTTCGTCGTTATGCATTCGCATTGAGGGAATCTTAAATTCCCGTCCTTTGACTGCCCTATCCTCAGATCCAAGTGATTACCAGGCTCTAACGCCTGGTCATTTTTTGGTTGGCCGCCCCATTACCGCGCCCCCGGAAGCTGAAGTCTCATTAAATGAAGGGACCGTCCGTCATTACAAACAAATTGCCGCTTTGCTCCAAGCCTTTTGGAAAAGGTGGCGTTTGGAATACTTGACGGCACTTCATGCCCGATCGAAGTGGTCGTCTAAGTCAAGAAATTTAATGGTTGGGGACCTGGTGGTTATGGAGGAACAGAATTCTCCCCCCTGATGTGGCCTCTTGGCCGAGTTTCAGCTGTGTTTCCGGGGAGCGACGGGGTTGTTCGTCGCGCTTCAGTTAAAACCTCCACAGGTTCTTTTGAACGACCGGCTATTAAATTATACCGGTTGCCCATATCTTCTTAATTGGGTTTATCTTGTTTTTTTTTTCGGGTGAGCAGAATTAGTTTCAATGATTATTGTGGACTTACTGGACACTTTGCTGGGATTTCCCAGGTGATTCCTTCCAGCTGTTGTCCGCAGTGAATTTTACATTGTGGAATGTTTCTGGCATGGCGTTGTGCCAGTTCATTGGGAGTTATGGATGCTCAACAAATCAACAACAACAAAAATAAGTAAAAAAAGAAAAAATGATAAAAAAGGGGGAATAAAGGGAACAACAAAAAAGCAAAAAAAATGTAAAAAACCTAGGGAACTAACTAAGTTGATTTGCTGAGTTTTACATTGTGTTTGGCTGGGCCATTGTTTATTGTATGTTATTGGGTTTTGTCTGCTCTACCCGAACCTTTCGGATTGCTCGCCTGGTCAGTGCGCCTGCGGCGGAGTTATTCAGCATGGTTTTCTAATTCATTGCATGTTTTGCATGTTTTCTGTATGTTTGTATTTTCTTGTGTTTGCGTGTGACCCCCTCCTAGGTTGGAGGGTAATTTTCAGAGAATGTTCCTGTTCACCAAAAGCCAAATTTTTGTACTGCATTTTTGGCCATGTCTTTTGGTGTAGTTGGTGGTTGACCCATTGCGGTCAACGGGGGCCGGTGTTCGATATTTCGGATCGAACCTGTCATTCTTTTCATTTTCCGAAGTTGGCACTATGGCTTTTGTAGAGCTCATACATGCACATAAACTTTTAGCTTTTGTCGTACGCCAGCCATCTCAGTGTCAACGTCCACGAGTCGGGACTCCTCGGCAGGTAGAAATCCGTGCATTTCACCCATCCTTTTCCCAACCAGTCTATCCTGCCTTGAGTGTCAGGATCAACCCAGTCGTGAGATACGGTAAGTCATTTTTATATTATTTATGTCTTGTTAGCAATTCTGCATGCTACTGCTATAGAGCTCACCAGAGGCTATTAAATTATCAAGTAAGAAAGCCGTTACTTTCAATTTTTTAAACTATTATCTTACAGTAAGATTTAGATAATGTAAAGTTTAGGGTATGTCGGCCGGCGTGGAACCCTGTTGAGACGAAACTGGCAGCGGTTAGTAGCTTTGCAATGCAGAGGTGGGGCAAACTACGTCACTAGTCCTTTATTCAAAACGGCTAAACCCCGTTGTTTACAGATGTATTTATTGCGTATCGCATTCCTGTAGCTGATGTCATCATGGGTTAGGCTTGTTTACACTTTAATATGATGAACTGTTTTTTGCTATTACTGTGATTTTACCCTGACCTCGACACAAATCCTGTCCGCTCAATATTACGTCGTTGAAAACTTTTGGAAAACTTTACTCTGTTTCCTTTATAGGGCTTTAAAAACAATTATAACAATTATACTTTATAACAATTATTTCCCAAAACATTATAGGACTAGAATTGTACCGTTACAATTATAACGTTGCAGAAATCTGATCATATAAAGTATCCATAAGTTTTATAGAAATGCAAAAAAGTAAGATAATTTAATAAAGAAATAATGAAGAAAAAATATAAAATGTAGTTAAGAAAGAAGAAGGAAGAATTGTAAACAAAAGTAATCATTAAAAGAATAGACTAGACTGACAAACAAATGACTTTGACCCAACCCCAGAGATTGGCCAGATAAAGACAAAAAAGATGAGAAAAGATTCACAGAGATTGAGAAGACAAATCAATGATAAGAGACACAAATAAGTAAAGAAAATATATAAATAATAATGAATAAAACCATAATAAAGAAAGTACACTAACCATAAAAATAAATAAGACAATTATTGTTAAATAAAGTATATTGTTAAGGACCTTATAATAATAAGAAAATAAGGCACAAAATGTTAAAGAATAGTAGTAAAAGTATATATAAAAGATCATTGAAACCAAGAGTGAGAGATAGGTAGGGAGTGATAAAGATAAATAGTGAAGTGATGAGTGTATTAAAATAAACAACTTAAATATTAAGAAAAAAGAATAGTAAACAAGTGTGACAAACCAAAACATAATCAAATGATGAATGAGCAATTAAGTTAATTGTATTAGACTGTAAGAACCAGAGTAATTGTGGGTGTAAGGAATAGAAAAACATATTATGTCAATATAAGAATCACCAGGGTGATTATCTTTATAGAAGAGATGGTGTAGGTATAACACTCACCAAAATTGTTATTTTTAATTTAAAGAAAGTTAAGTTATGGTTTAGTGTTTAAGGGAGTATATACAAGAAGAAATAATTTTATAGTAATATGTTTGTATGTTTTATGTAAGTAATGAAGTTGTAAAGAGAGTAGTGGCAGGACCTTTATAAGTAATAACAGGCAATATAATAATTATATTTAATGAGAAGAAACATGGCTGAACCATATACAGACCATTAAGTTATTTATATGTTTTATTAATAGATTTAAATGTTAAAGATGTGTGTGAGAAATGGGAGTAGGTATAAAAATAATAAGGACATAAATTTAACAAAGCAACAAAGTAATAACTATAATATAAATTGAAAGCAAAATATCAGATAAGAAATAATTTTGTAAAGGCATAATAACACTAATAGATTGTAAAACAGTTTCAAAGTAATTCAAAAACCAATAAGTGCGAAATGAAAATAAGCAGACAAGATATGCTTAATAAATAATGTTTAAATAGAACAAAATAAGAAATTATAAGTTGTTACAGTTTAGCCCTATAAATGATATAGTTGTCTAAATTCAGAAAACCAATTGTAAACAACTGGAAACTATATTTAAATAACAAGACAAAGTAAATTATGTAATTACCATCAACTAACAATAATAACATGTCAGAATTATGATAAACAATAGAAATAAGTAAATTATGTATTAACATAGTATTATCAATTTTGTACCAAAAGCATTAATACATGGCTTAGACCAGTCTTGTGAGATGTCAAACTGATCTTTGAAAGAAAGTAGGAACATCTATTTTAATATTTCAAGCATTGAAATTATCCCCAAGTAAATATAGTCATTATAAAATATTTATTCATTTTGAACAAAAAGCCAGTATTTATAACAATAGTTTCAAATGTACTTAGCCAATCAGAGTTGAGTCAGTTACCATGACTACTGAACGTTATTATAATTTTGACCATTATGAAACGAGAGTTCCATTATTAACTATCCAGAGGGACAGACACTATATTGATGCTGACCATTTGAAGGAAAAATAACGAAGAAAATCAAACTGTAATGAAACCCAATTGATTAACTGATGTCAACCATAGTACCAGTAACACGTGAAGGAAAGATAAACGAATATTAAAACTACAATTAAATAAAAACTGGATGAAAAAAGAAACAGACGCCAGAAGTAGACGGCATCCCTACCTTTGGAAATAAACGAAAGAAATAATTCATTAGTGAAGACACTTGATGATCCATAACATGAACAACGCGATTTTGTTAAGTATGAAATAAATTATAAATAATTACGAACCAAATTGATTAACCATTTTCCTAATATATAACTCTCACTCTAAACTATGAACACTAATTTCTTTCAAGGATTAATGAATCATATTTAATAACACTGTATGTAAAAGAAATATAACCTATGTCCTAAACTGATAAAACCTACACACACTTTTAACACAATAAAGTTGAATTTTCATGTAAACCTTGTTAGTATTTAAGTACCACAATTGTGAGGTGGTGTACTTTATTTAAACATCTTGTTTCTTGTTATAAACCTTTTTCGTACTCAAAAGAATCCATTGGCAAATTAACTTGTGTAAATAAATACGCATGTCAGACATAGCAGTCTATGACTGAAGCGCTGCCATCCTGCTATCCGCTGAGTGAAAACTAATTTGCGGCCGAGGCATAAACTTTATTATAAAAACATTTATTGTACGACAATTATACAAATTTAATGAATTGTCGAATTAAATAAATCAGTACGAATAATTACTAGCTGTCCTGTGTCTATTTAATCTGTATTGTGTATGTTATGTACTTTAGCGGAGCATAGAATACTTTGTTCCAATTTTATCTTGGCAACACGTCCAAAAACCAAGCAAAGTCGAATTCCCGTCAGTCAGCGAGGCAATTCGAATTATTTTTCACAGTACAGGAGACGATCTAACTGTGAACATTTTAATTGTTTTATAAAAAACAATTTGGCGCCATTCGGGAATTATAAATACCAAATAGGACAGGTAAGAACTTCGGTACTGGTTATTCATACGTTCGCGACGGACGCCGTCTGCGGGAGTTACGTTTCAGAGCGACGACGACTTGGTAAGACACGAGAGTAGACATTACACTCTTACACATGTACAATTGGACGAAAGAGCAGTATTATAATATGTGTTAAGTTAATTTTTTTTGTCACTCCCTTAACTTGAGTTCTGCATCGAGAATTCGACTAAACGAAACCTGTGAATTTTCTTATCTAAATTAACTAAAGGAGAGTATGATGGTTTCGATGTATAACCCAAAACATCGTGGCGACCCTTTGAGCGAGTTTGGAATCTTCTGGGGGGTTTTATGTCTACATAAATAGTCAAGAAGTCTAAGTTATTTGGCTGTAATATCTCATCTAGGCACTTTACGAAACTGGCCACACTGGTGTTAAGCCCGAATGGTAACCGTTTGAATTGATAATGTTATGGTCTATCGTCCCTGTATCGGGCACAAATGTTATACTCTATTCCAATTTGAATATATTAAAATACAAAAAACACAATTTCCACCTACCTGCAAGCTTCTATTAGGGTCCAGGATCCAATCACATGAACATCAGATGCAAACCTGCGTTAAGGTTATCGAAATAATTGACTCTACTCATTTTATGAAGAGAATTGATAATTTAATTTAGTTTAGCATTATTTAAAATTGTTACAAATTTTACTGCATATGAAATGTTATCGTAAGAATTGACTCTTTGCTTGTTGCATGATCACCATTCTAACTTATACTAATGCTTACCTTATTTTTTATACACACACACACACACACACACACACACACACACACACACACACACAAGACTGCCCAGCCTGCATATTTTGTATACACACAAACACACACAAGATTTATTCAACCCTTAACATTTTTATAATAATATTTCCTCACGCCGGCCACGCGGTCGTCGCGCACACTCATTGTTCTGGTATACTTCTTTTTTAGTGTCCGAAAATCTCTGAATATGCTCTGCACTTTTACCTGACCGCGGTCATACAAATCTTTTTTGTTATAGCACTTTACTACCGGTAGAAATAAAAAATTTTGTAGAGAGCCTACTTGGCCCTGTGTGTCGGCCGACACGTTTAGAGTAAGACTGGGAAGCGTCCTTTGTTGAGCGGCAGGAAGTTACTGTTCATAGCCAAAGGATTTTGTCGCCGTTAAAAGTTGATTTGCTGTGTTCTATCGACTTTATTCATGAACCATAGTGGTTATATCAGCAAAGTGTGTTGACGATCTCTAGGCACTGCTAGTCTGTCGTCACTAACAGTAGGCGGTCCTTAGCTATGTTTCCTGTAGGTCGGCTGGTTGATGTCACAAATTGTTCGCTCCAGCGCCATTTTTTACAGCGTCGTTTGTTTCTCTTGGCGTCCCTACAGCGCGCATACTTGAGTCGTTGCGTGCGTGTGCCGTCACGTTCACGCACAGTTCTGAGAAATAGAGGGTGGTGCAAATTCTTTGCCTGGTTTCGCAACTGAATACTACGATGCTCCTTTGTTTCAACACTGTTTTACTTGCCACGTGTTCTGGTTTGTTGAAAAATAAAACTTTCACGATATTTTTTTTTACAAAAATCCCGAAATGAAATAAAATGAAATACCCCATATTTTAGACACGTTACAATAATTGCGACCATTGAATAGGAACGCAGTGTACTTCCTACAATTCAAAGCTAACGGAACTTGCCAATACCCTGCGGTTAGGTCTAATGAGGTCATATATTTCACGCCACTAAATTTTTGAATAATCTCATCGATCGCTTCGGGTGACTCCTGGTCCGGAATTATTATTTGATTTATTCAACGGGCATCTAAACATAACCTTACTCTACCATCTTTTTTAATAACTACCACCAACGGATTCGAATATGGTGATACCGATCTCTCGATTATATCCCCCTCTAACATTTTATCTAATTCTATCTGAACGGCTCTTCTCTTAGAAAATGGCACCGGATAACTTCTTTGTATGTAGGGTACCTTTAACTCACAGTCGTAGTTCCTGGCTCTTCCAGGTAACTCGGCAAACACTTCTCTATAACTCTCCACGACCCGTCACAACGCCTTATGTTGGGGACTCCCTACAACACCACCCTCACTACAAAACTTATGTGCCCTCTCCTCCCATATCTGTTCCTCACTCTCCCCACTCTCTCTCTCTCTCTCTCTCTCTCTCTCTCTCTCTCTCTCTCTCTCTCTCTCTCTCTCTCTCTCTCTCTCTCTCTCTCTCTCTCTCTCTCTCTCTCTCTCTCTCTCTGCATACATTCACACTAATTTCTGTATCCCCATTACTAACCCGATTCTGTATCACCCTTATTCCCGATATTCTTACCGTGTCTAAGACCCGCTCAAAGCCGACCCGGATCAGTTTAATTTCATTATTTAACTCTAACTCCCGCTTCTGAAAATCAATCACCGCATTATGCCATTTCAAAAAATCGTTACCCAATATAACCTCCAAATTCAACCCACGTACTACTAAAAAGGTGTTCTCAAATTCTCCCCTGTTAATTGTCATGTTCAATTGTACTTGTTTTGTTACGCGTTTGCTTCTGACCCCTTGTAATACCTACTATCGTCACCCCAGCAACTGGCAAAGATGGAATGTTTTCATTTGTTTCTTTCAATTCATCTAGTATGTGTTCAGAAATAACAGAGACCTCGCTACCCGTATCTACTAAGGTTTTTACTTCCTTACCTTCGATTTTGATCCTTACTTCAGTCAGTCCTGTCTCTAGTCTTACTGCCTCTGTGTCATCCTCCTCCATTAATTCCTTAGACAAGTCGGGGCGGATGACGTTACTCCGATAGCCGTTGTTGCCTTGGACCCCGCAGTCATCCGTCGACAATGGTTGGGTCCCTTCATCCACTGTCCTTGCTAGTTTTCCAGTAGGGCTGCAGCACTGCCTGGTGGGTACCCACCGCGGCCTCTGGTCGGATTTCCGCTACCTCCAGGTGCTCTTCTGCTACTGCCTGCTCCTCTCTGTTGCTGATTATGTTGGTTGGCCACTGGTTCGTTATGTTGGCAGTTTCTTGCCTTGTTGCATCTATAACAAGTTGTTCTTATAGGGAAATTTTCAAAATTGCACTCCAAACACCGCCAATCCTCGCTCCTATTATTACTGTTATTATTTCCCCGCGCCCCTCTATAAGAGGTTGGTATCCCCCTGGATTGATGATAATTTCCGTTAGTGTGTGACGCTGGCAGATTCGGACGCCGACCCGTCTCACGGTCTCTTATATTTTGGAAAATATCTAGTATTTGCTCGATTTCATTTATGTCTTCCACTTCCCGCGTCATTAGGTTGATCTGGATTTCTCGTGGTAAATGTTTACTTATGTATCGTACAAACGATTGGAATGACAGCGGTGGCTCTAAATATTTCACCTCATTGTATGACCGCATTACGTACATCGTCACATTATCCCCATGGGTCCCAAAATTACCGTTTCCCATAATCTTACTACGTAACCCCTCTTGTTCCTCCTCCGACCAGTATTTGTTTCTAAAGGCCCTCTCAAAACTTTGATAATCTACCCAATCTATTTTGTGTACTTATGCCCACACCGCGGAACTCTCTTTGAGAATTTCATTTTTTTTATTTACTTAACCTCCCAATTACTATTGCAAAACTGATTATAATCTTTTACTCTGTTTAAAAATTGCATGGGGTGTATCCCCCTACTGTCATAATTAAACGATTCTTGCTCAACTTCACTACTTATGTCACGAGTCATAATTACTCTTTCCGTAACATTATTTATTTTCTGGCCGATTGCCACACTCAATTCATCTTTTACATTTATAATGCTCTGTTCAGTGGACACAAACTTATTGTTATTTATGCGCTCAATAACATTTACTGTTTCTTGTATTGCTTGAATTTCTGTTTTACAAGTATTTTCTATTTCATCTCGAAATAACGTTTTTAACTATCTTATCGTAATCGTTCACTGCACACATTGCTACTTGTGATTCTAATTCACTACTACGGTTATCTATGGCACGTATCGTGTTATTTATACACTGCATCTCACTCTCTATGCCCCTCGAACTTATTACAAGTTTTAATTTCAAAACTTTCTAATTTATCATTTACGGTAGTTATTTGTTGTCTAAGTTCTTTTTGGTTAGATTCTAACATGTCTGTTTTATCATCCACCCTACACACACTCTCTCTTAACTCATCTGTTTGTCTTTTAATTTCGTTATGTATTTCGTTAATTTGTTCATCAATACATCTACACAGTAAATTAGTTAATTCATCAAACTTTACATTTACTTCCCCCTTTATTTCATCAAATTTAGCATCATTTATGTCAAATCGTTTATTTAATTCATCAAATTTAACTTAATTTATGTCAAGACAACTATTTATTTTATCGAAATTTCTTTCACATTTTATTTTTTGTTCATGGATATCACTCTTTAACTCATTGAACTTACTCTCTAACTTTTCACTTTGTTCGTTAAACTTAATATCATTAATATCAAAAGTTTATTTACTACATTAAAGTCACTCTTTACTTCGTTAAATTTTACCCCTAACATTGCATTTTGCTTTTCTAGAAGTAATTGCATCATATTCATTATATCATTACTGTCAGATTGTTTATTTTGCATAGGCATTGGATGAATCGTAGCGCCTTCCATTGTTACAGATTCTGTTAGGCTTATTTCATTTACTACCGTTGTTAAGCTCGTTTCGGTTACTACCGTATTTGCTTGATTGTCTGTACTAATGTTAGTTAAGTCAATTCTGCTGACTTCATCATTATTATTCTCCATCTTTTATTCTTATACTTGCATATACAGTTATACCAACTTTAACTTTACTTTATGGTTTTACTTTATCACTTTCTACCCACAGTCTATAATCACTTACAAAAATGCCATCACTCCCAAATAACCCGTCTCTGCAACTAAGTAGGTCCATTTTATATAAAATAAATTATATAAACCGTCCCTGTTCGGGCGCCAATTGTAACTACTCGATTTTATGAGCAAAATAATTTTTTAAAACAAAATTTAAAAATTACGACTTTTCTTACCTTAGGTTCTCCTCCAGGGTTCTATAGACGAAACTGTTGCAGAAATGATTATTTAGGTTTGATTGACGAAATAATTATGCTAACAAAAGTTACCATTTTTAACAAATTACTTATCTTTTATTAAACAAAATCTTCTTTACTTTACTTCGTTAGTCAATAACATAAAGTATTAATATTTTTTACTGTTGCTAGTCCACAGTCAACTCTTGCATCACATAGAAAAATCATATGGTTTTGTTCTATTATCTTACATTCTATAAAAATAATTACAAAAAGCAAACAGTAATATGTCAAAACAATTTTCCTTAGCTAATTTATGTTTATTATGTTTCTATTAGACGAACCAGTACTCTTTAGATCTTTCACACACACTCTCTTTCTTTCATAACCCCTCTTTACTTTAGAGATCTCTGTTTATAAGTTGATATTTTAAAATTTCATTTTAAAACAGGAAATTAACATCTAATTAAAATTGGGTCAATTATTAGTATTCTGTGCGGTTAGTTACCCATCCGCCACGTGTTCCTCTGTATTGTTGCCCAGTCTTGTGTTAACACTTTTCTTCTTTCTGGCCCACTCCGACACTCGTTTTCCGCAGTTTAACTTTTGTTTAATTGTTATTTGTTTTATCACACTTTCTTACGTTGGTTTGAAACGTAATTTATAGTCGGCCGACTTTAATTTGCTCGAGCACTGGTTACTGGTAACGCGTGGTTCTGGAGTAGAAAGTCCACAGTCACACTAAACTGGCGTTAGGGTGTGCAATACTGTGCGTGTGACCGGTCACGTGACCACAAATTCGAGCTCTGATTGGTTGGTTCCATTGAAGCTTCCAGATGCTCGGCCAACAAAGTCTGCGAACTGCTCGCCTGGTGAAATTGGGGTTTCACACTCACATTGTCCGTGATTTACGGATACCCTGAATTGTAAGTGATTGAGTAACTCGTCTGGAATAATTGACGCCAGACGCAAACACAGACTGATATTTCATAATAAAATTGTAAGCATGTGGTTTAAAAAAGAGGTTCCCCAAGGGTTGTACATTAAAACTGGTTAAAATTATTTATTCTCCTAATCTGTCCCGTTACATGTCCTAACCTAGTGAGAGTCACTATGAGTGAGACAAAGGTTTTCAAGAGGATGATGATAAGGAGACTGGACATCGTAACACATTAACACATTTTGTGTTAAAAAGTAACACCTTTTGTTGCTGCATCACTGTATTCACCAGAATGTATGGTCCTTGTGACGGGGACATTTTCTTGTTTCCAGAAATGAAGAGCACATTGAAGTGACTTTTTGCAACCATAGAGGAGATAAGAGCAAAATTGCTGAGTGAGCTGAAGGCTGTACAAAACAAGCATTCCACAAATGTTTAGTAAACTGTAAAGAACATGGGCATAAGTGTGTTGTATCTGATGGGGAATACTTTGAAGAGGACAATATCAATATTGAAGAATAAATGAAAGTTCTTGTTGTTTTTTTATCATATCTTATATAAACCTTTCCCGGGTGTTTTTGTGACTCCATGAATTAAGACCAACAAAAATAAAAGAAGGAACACATGAGAAACATATAACAGTAGTAACTCAACTTGAATCTCTGCATAAAGCAGTACCAAGCACTTCAGTTGCTGTTGTCAAACTGCTTGTACTACTTGTTTACAGTTGCAATAAATGTGCATTAAACTATAAATTATTCCATTATGAGTAGTTTCTTTATGAACTGTAGTTCTTCCTGTTCTTAATTTCTGGTGGTTACTTCAGATCGAGCGGGCTGAGTTTCACTCAGCTAGTATATTACTAAAAATTCATCTAGAAGTGGTAGTTGCTGAAAGACAACAAGTAGCATGGTCTGCCATATCAAGTCAGGCATGTTGTGAACATTTAGTTGATACATGTCTTAAAGTGGACTTTTTCTAATATTATAATAGTTGTAACTTTCCTACAGTAAAATTTATATTGTGATCTTACTTTTTGTGATTTAAATTAATTTTGTTTTGAATTAAACAGGATTTTCTTCTGATATAAAATTAAGGTGTTTTATTTTACAGTATTTTGTAAAGCAGTCGTATGAAACCTGGCACAAAAAAAAGGCTATGAACAGTTTTCCATTTTGACTTGGGAAGGCTGGACTGGCTTAAGAAGTTTAGAAAGTGCCTGTTCTGTTATCCGTACACGTACAGTTGTACAAAGTTAGTAACTTCTCATCATAAAGTATAACTGGTCTTAATGATATTAAACAATTGTGAGATACATGTACATTTTTCTACTGCCTAATGCGAACATTCTCATGTATACAAGAGGAGTTTGAGCCCTGTTTGAATGATGTCCACACAGGTTCTTAGATTAAGTGACAAGTTGCATTAAGCTTGAGAACTAAATACTGCATTAACATCGCATTTAGATGTGGTTGAGAACTAAACAGTGTATCTGGTACCCACTAAAAAGGGCGTATGATATGCTTCATAATATTGACTGCCGTGTTAGGAGTTTCTTGAATGTAATAGGAAGCATCAAATCAGTTTTAATGTTTTAACAAAGAAATTGAAAATCTTATACTCCATATGTTAGCTATGTTAGTTGTAAAATTGATTTATTACTTATTTCTAGTGCGCTCTAACCTGGAACATAATGAGAATAACGTAAAAATAAGAATTAGAATAACATGAATGAAACAAAAACTTCCAGCACAATGACTGATACCCACTTAGCCATTTTATACAGTAATGGAATAAGTGATAAATAACGATATTTACTATTGTCTAATGACTAGAGTTCATGTTAGAATTCTCCATTGTGTGTATTTGTGTTGCTGTTAGGTAATAAAGTTCATCGTGTCACTTAGCGGTGTGATGAACTACAGAAAATTTATCTGTTCATGCAATTAGGTTTCACTCTGCTTACATGTCTTCAATCTATCATCATTTTCTTCATGTAACCTAGTAATGTCTGATCTGTACCCATAACGTGGTAGCGTTTTTCATAATTCTGTGTTCAGTAAGAGATTTCCAGATTTGTTGCACTTGCTATGAAAATCATATTGCTGTGGTGGAATAAGTTGTTCATACTACACAAAAGACAGTAAATAAATTTATATCAATTAATATACAGAACTTAGAGATTCTAAAATATTATTATGTATATAAACTTTCACGTATGAACTTACTTTTCTTTATCAATTCCCCATACGTTTCGAGGTGATGTGCCTCTTCCTCAGTGGGAGTAAATACTGAATGTCGTTTTACAGAATAACCGTTATGGACTATAGGTGTGTGTGGTGGGGGTTTATGGTGGGATGGAATTGGCGCTGAGGTTCAAATTGTGTGTTTGGATCAATGTATCGAATAGTGTATGAGATCTATGTGTATGAGACACATACAGCAAAACAGGGGTTTATAAATTAAATTGTAATGATTGTCACCAATTCTACATCGGCCAGACGGGAAGATCTTTTTCCTCCAGATTTTCAGAACATTTAAAAGCCCTCTCCACAAACTACATACATTCCACATTTGCCACACATTTACAAAACGAAAACCACAGTACACAAACATAGAACACAACATGGAAATATTACACTACTTACCTAAAAGTAGAAAACTAAACACAGCTGAACAATTTGAAATATACAGGTATCACACACTACAACCCAACAACATATTAAATGAACAATTACATTATAGATCTCATACACTATTCGATACATTGATCCAAACACACAATTTGAACCTCAGCGCCAATTCCATCCCACCATCAACCCCCACCACACACACCTATAGTCCATAACGGTTATTCTGTAAAACGACATTCAGTATTTACTCCCACTGAGGAAGAGGCACATCACCTCGAAACGTATGTGGAAGTGATACAGAAAAGTAAGTTCATACGTGAAAGTTTATATATATATATATATATATAATAATATTTTTAAAAAGTGAACGAAGAGGATGAATCAACAAGATAATTAGAGAGTCTGTGTGAACTTTAAAATAAACCAACATTTTTTCAGCCTGGAATTTGTATACCTAGAAGTAAGATATTGGAAAATAATTATATCAGTTTCTCTGTTGCAGTTAAAAAGTTTATCTTTTTCTCTACTTATAAAAGCTGTACTTTTTGTACATTAGATTACTCATTATGAATAAAATGTAACAGTGCTGAATGAAGCAAAGGATCCGGGATTTGGATTATTTGTTGTGCATTGCTCCTACATAATTGTATTAACTCATTTGTGAATGTATAAAACTGCACTCTTTGAAATCTCCTGGAATAGTTTTGAATCTCCAAATCAGGAAACATTTATTAAAATGACATCTTATTCTTCCTCTATCCATCCAGTGCAAATTTCACAAAATTAATTTCATACATTATTTTACACTGTTTCATCTTCTTAAAAACTCTGTGTAACTGTTGCAAAATTCCTGCTTCCAATTGAAACTCTAGTATCTCTGTTTCCTTGTTTCAAATCCTTCACAACCAATGACATTTTTTCAGGTAGCTTATCCAACATAACAGTCGGTAACATTTACTGAAAATATTCCATAATTCATTTCCCATGATGTTATGCTCATCAAAATTCTACAGTTTTTGCATTTAACAAATTTGTGTTATGGTTGTTTGTATTCTGTGATTTTGCTGCCCATGACATGTCCAGTAATATTTAAGAACAGAACACAAGTGTTTTAGATACAATTTTCCCTTTATTGACATCAGAGCTCACATGATGAAGCTCACAACGAGCGAAAACTGGTTCAGGCAATAAAGGTAAAAAGAAATTAATCTAAAATACTTGTGTTCCATGTCAGAATTGTATATATTGGTTGTTTGTAATTTTGCTTTTCATAAATTGTTCCCAAGCCTTAATTTTCTTTTCTAATTTTAGTATATGTCCTACGTAATTCTCATAAACATTTGAGCTCTAGATGGGCGGATATGTACAGGGTCCCCCCTTAAAGGGAGTATTCTGATCATCCTCCCAACATGGCCTCAGGGATCTTGTTAATTTTGAAGTTACTTCCATGCCATCTGTTGACATAGGATGGTTTAAACCTCTGCTGGTGACAATTGTAGATGATAAGGTCAAGATTTTCATATTTTTTTAGTATTTTAATTTTAGAAATCATTTAAAATAAAAGAAAATAAAACAGTGAAATACAGAATTCAATGTCCATTGTTTTGAGTGCTCTTAAAACAAATATTTCAAAATAGATGCTTATAACAGCTAGCAATAACATATTATTTGTACTTGATTTATTCATGTTTCTTACATGTGACAAAAGTTGAGGTGCTTTTACTGTTATTAGTTTTAATTAAGATGTAGTATAGTATAATAGGTTTTGTTTTTCCTATTTAATAGATGTACAGAGTTTAATTCCTGTGTGTGTGCACACGCGAACTTATTTGTGTAAAAAATAATGTTGAATACATCTATTGTATGGCAGTAATGATATATAATTATAATAATAATAATAATAATAATAGAACTTTTTGCACCATCTGAGTGGTATTGAAGAAGGAGAACAGAAACAGCATATATACCATACAAGATGCACAATATAGCCAAGCATTACACATAAGCTGCCTGATAGTATTCTTTTTTTTTTTAATCAAGATCGCCAACTACAAAACTCTTCTCATAGTTTATATTTTGTTCTAGGTGTTTACGAGCTGTTTCCAGGAATGGAACCAGCTAGCAGCCAGTTAACTGTAGTTACACTGTCACAAAAACCTGTGAAGTCAAAACAGAATGCGGTCAGTGAAATGGAAATAGAAAGACTAACTAAGCACTTTGTATTAGCTGCTCAAGATATCTGTTCCAAACTAAAACTAGCTGGCTATTGGGCAGATTTTATCAATCCGTTCTCTGGATTACCGTATCTTAGTCCATTTCATAATAATAATAAATTGTATGTAACTGATGAGAGGTTTCGATGTCTGGGGTTTAAAATATTTGATAAGGGGCAGTGTCGAGTTATTTCAGATAAAACAATACGAAATTTTGTAGGTGAGTATATAAAAATTATTAATATCTATCTATCTACATATACAGTAGAGTCCTGCTAATCTGAAATAATTGGGACCGCAGCCTTTTTTTTGGGCTTAGCAAATTTTCAGAGTAACCGGGATTGCTCTTAAAATACACATAAAATGTAAATCGAATGTGTACGCACATCAGTTATTTGTGCAGTGTAGGCCTAAGAAAAGTTCTTACGCACAGGTAACCTTGGTTGGTGCCTGGACAGGTGGGGGTAGCGGAAAACGATGGCACTGGCACTAGTAGTGTAAAAGCATACACAGTCATAGTTTACTACTTCAGTGAGCGTTCTGCAATTTTTAGTGTGTGCTAGTGCTGTTTTTGTTAGTTTAATTGCTATTCAAAATTGGGTGGTGAATTCGGCATTGAAAATGCAATACGGACTGGAAGAGAAATCGCGCAAAGATCGAGTAGTTTTGTCCATCATCTTCAGCTAACTGTACTGCAAAATGCCCAAACCTCAAAAAAGATTCACAATTTAACAAGCTTGACGAGGCACTTTTTTATGGTTTCCCCTGGAGAGAGAAAAGGTACTCTGTTAAGTGGGCCACTTATCAAGGGAAAGACACTTCACCTTAATAAGCTAATGAATAGGGATGTATCATTTAATTGCCAGCACAGGATGGCTAGATCGATGGAAAAAAATGCATGGCATACGTGAGTTATCCATTACGAGTGAATGATTATCTGATGATAATGGCAAAGTATGTAAGTGAATTTGTTGATATGGTTACAGTAGGAAACTATCACCCCAGAAGGTGTATAATGCTGATGAGACTGACTGGAATTTTAAGGCACTTTCAAAGAAAAGACTAGCCTCCAAAAAAGAAGAAAGTGCACCTGGCCCGAAAATGAGTAAGGATCATGTAACTGTTTTGGCGTGTAGTAATGCTACAAGAACACATAAATTGCCCCTTATGGTTATTGGCAAGTCGACAAAACCAAGGGCCTTCAAAAACCTAAACTTAAAGTCTCTCCGAGTGTACTGTAGGAGCCAGAGAAGAGCATGGATGAATGAAACACTTTTTAAGGAGTAGTTCGAAACAATTTGTTTGTGCAGTGCAGCAAGTGAAACAAGTGGCTTGCCACCACAGGCACTACTAGTTGTTGACAATGCTACTTGTCATACTTCTGAAGGGGAGTCAGTTTGTGGTGATGTAAAGCCAATTTTCCTTTACTTTGTGTTGACATAAAAGGCACTCCTTTACTGCAGCCTATGGACCAAAATTAGTTGCAAAACATCAAACTCTCTTACAAGAAAATGCTCCTTAGAACGCTTACGTACAACGTATTATCGGTTGTGAAGAAGCAAATGTTAATGATGTTGATCAAAGATAAACAAAGATCGAAGAGTTCATGGACCAAGAAATCATAAAAATGGTGACTCAAGGATCCGGTAGTAACTCTGAAGAGAACGACAATGAAACAGACGAAACCACCGAACAGTCATTATCTCACATGGACGCCACCGAGCTTTTGAACTGGCCCTACACTACTCAAGCAGCATGCTACCTGCAGGAGACATCTAGTTTTTAAGATGCTGCTGCAATATCGCATCGACTTGTAGATATTTCTCACATTACCAGAAAAATGTAAGACTTTTTTAAAAAGTAAAAGCTGAAAGATTAATACAGTAAGTTAATTGTAACAAAAGTGAAGAACTGCATATACGTAGGTGGTCTGAAAAGTTCTCGGCCTAACAATGAAAAAACAAATTTATAATTTCAAAATGGTTTTTATTTTTTTAACATAATCTCCCTTAAGACTAATACACTTGTTCCAGCAATGCTCTAATGTCATTATCCCATCACTGTAGTGATTCTCTGGAAGGTCCGCAAAATACCCCTGTACAGCTGCAACCACCTCTTCATTAGAAGAAAATCGCTCTCCTGCGAGGAAGTGCTTGAGTTTCAGAAAGAGATGAAAGTCAGGGGGAGCCAGATCTGGAGAATAGGGTGACGCTCCAGCAATTCATAGTGCAGATCTCTCAATTTTCCCATTGCCAAAACAATTTTGTGGGTGGGTGCATTGTCGTGATGAAAGATGATTTTTTTCTTCTCCAAACCGGGTCTTTTCTCACGAATGTTTTTGTCTAGTTTGGTTAAAAGATTAGAATAATATTCTCCGGTTATTATTCTACGCTTTTCGAGGTAATCGATTAACAAAATGCCTTTAGCATCCAAAAACACCAATGCCCGTGACCTTTCCACCTGATGGGACTGACTTTGCTTTCTTTGGTGCTGAACAGCCAGCTTCTGTCCACTGTTTACTGCTATTTAGATTCTGGTGTGTTATGGTGAATCCACGTTTCATCCATAGTAATAAACCGACACACAAAATCAGTTTTATTTTTGTAAAAACGCTCCAAGCACTGTTCACAGATTTTCATGCGAATGCGTTTTTGATCTGCTGTGAGCATGCGCGGCACCCACCTTGCACAAAGCCTTTTCATATGCAATTCTTCATGCAAAACATAACCTTCACATTCTTTCGAAATGCCCACAGCCTCAGCAATTTCACACACTTTAATCCGCTGGTCATCCAATACTAAATCGTGTATTTGTTCGATGATTTCTGATGTTGCACTTTTTGGGCGTCCCTTACGTGGATCACCTTCAAGGCGCATACAGACATGTTTAAACTCGCAGCCCATTTTTTAATTGTCGAAAATGAAGGAGAAGATTCCCCATAAACTTTTGTGAACTTTGAATGAATTTCATTTGGCATCAAACCCTCTTTAACAAAAAATTTTATCACTGCACGATATTCAATTTTATCCATTGTACAAAATATACACAGTTACGCTACTTCAAATAGCTGTATACAAAAAACTATGTGATAGATTGACTCACAATTTCACATGAATTGTTGTGACAGTCATACCAACCTAAGAAAAAAAAAATCATGCTCATAGAATTGATGTCTATGACCGAGGCCGAGAACTTTTCAGACCATCCTCGTATACTAATTTACACAATGCTTTTCAATTGTTTTATTATTCTGTAAAAAATACAGTCAGGTTTTTGTTATAAAGTGCGTTTTTCCTTTTCTGAACCTTTTGTATTTCACCGAATATAGGTTTCGGTTAACCGGACTTTCGGATTGCCAGGTTTCAGATTAGTGGGACTATTGTGTGTGTGTGTGTGTGTGTGTGTGTGTGTGTGTGTGTGTGTGTGTGTGTGCGTGCGTGCGTGCGTGCGTGCGTGCGTGCGTGTGTGTGTGTGTAAATACGTAAAATTGTTGCTGGTGGCATGGTGTCTCTGATAAGTACAAAGTCATCATTATCATCAAATTTCTTCTTCTTCACTAGTACAACAGCAAGGTGACAATATTTCCAAAACCTTGTCTGGATCAGTTCATAACCAAAGGGCTCAATGGTGGGCGTAACTTTAAAGTTTGATAATATTATATTTTGCCAGTGTGGAATGTGTACATAAAACCACAAGAAAATGAAACTACATTCGTCTGTCTGTCTTTTGTAGTCTGTTCTGTAATTAATTCACTGTATTGAATGACAAAAAACTCATAAACATGTTCTTGTCATCAGCTAAACTGCATGACATGTTCCGCAAATTTGGGACACATTGGAACAGTCTAGGACATGAAGGCAAAAATCCAGATGTTTGGTCACCTTAGTACACGAGACACATATTGTGTCCGAGGCGTGCTCTACTACTAACCATCCATATGTAACATAAACATTGTCAGGGCAATGCTTAAACTCAATTTCATAAGCATGGAATAACCTGTGTAACCAGTGGCGTATCTAGAATTTAGCCTTGGGTGGATGGGGGGGGGGGTCCGGTCGAGTTGGGTTCATACAAAAGAAAAAACAAGTTAAGACTAATCAACATTACTAACTTTAAAGTGGTTGAAAAACGTGTGATGACATCCTGAAATCAACTTGAGAAGATACTGACTAAATTGATTTTCCTATATTTCATATTTCAAATGTACAGTGGAGTCGCGATTAACCGAGTCTCGATTTACCGAGCTTATCCGAACCTAAACCAAGAAATAATGAAATCTCTATTATTGTAACTGTCTTTCCTACATTGGCACCAGATGCTACGCGACATTTTAATTGACACCAGACTGTACACAGCGACCTTGACTGCGTGACTCACACTTCCTACTGTCCCCTGCTCAAGCTCCCTGACCTGAGTTAGTTTGCTGTTAAAATATAATCGACTGTGAAGTATGAGTAGCTGTGCTTTGTATTAAGGTTTCTCGTGATTTGGTTTTACAGTTTTGTTTTGGCAATGAGATAAAAAAGAAAACGTATGGTTTTATCACTACAAGATAAGCTCAATGCTATCGAACGATTAGATTGTGGTGAAACCATTAAAAAAGTGGCAAGTGATTTAGGCGTTGGTGAAGACCAAAGGCGTTAGGCGTTAGGTGTTGGAGACTGGAGAAGAAAAAGGGTGCAAATTGAAGAGTGGGTGTCTCAACGTGAACAAATGACTGGGAACAAAGAAATTTAAACTGTCTCAAAGAAGAGAAAAACAATGAAAAATAGCAAATATGAACAGAAATCGAAGGCGTTGTTTTTGTGGTTTCAACAAATGAGAAAGAAGGGAAGTCCCTTGTCTGGTCCAATGTTAGAATCCAAGGCATTGCAATTCTTTAATTGCTTAAAAGATGGAGAAGAAGAATTTACAGCAAGCATCGGTTGGCTTGATCGATGGAAAAAGCAGTATGGCATGAGGCAGTTAAATATTACAGGTGAAATATTGTCAACTGACGGCGGTGCAGTAGATTCCTTTGTTGACAAGCTAGACAACATCATTAAAAAACCCATCTTGCCCCACAGCAAATTTATAACTGTGATGAAACGGGCCTGAATTTTAAAATGTTGCCCACCAAGACTCTTGCAGCGCATCAAGAACAGTCAGCTCCTGGCTATAAAAGGAGCAAAGAAAGAGTGACAGTTTTGGCATGCGCAAATAAATCTGGTGGCTACAAGCTTAAACTCTTGCTAATAGGCAAATAAAAAAAAAACCAAGAGCATTCCAAAATGTGAATGTTGACATTCTTCCTGTTAAGTACACTAACCAAAAAAGCGCATGGATGGATTCCTCAATTTTCAAGTCATGGTTTCATAAACAGTTTGTGCTGAGTGTAAAAAGTTTTTGTGATGAAAATAATGTGCCCCGTAAGGCTCTCTTAATTTTGGACAACGCTCCTACTCATCCCGACGAGTGTGAATTGGTCAGCGGAGATGAGATCTGGGCCCTCTTTTTGCCTCCCAATGTAACGTCTCTTATTCAGCCCCTAAATCAAGGCGTTTTGGAAAACTTGAAAAGAAACTACCGAAAGAGACTACTGAGGCATTTGCTTGATGATTTAGAAGATGGTAAAACAGTTGTTGAAAGTCTGAACAAATTAACATAAAAGATGTGATTTATTGGCTGGCGGAATCATGGGACGATGTGAAAGAATCTACTGTCCTGAAAAACTGGAAAAACATTTTGCAAAAAAGTGATAACACAAATGACGATGAAGAGAATGAAGATGATGTAGAACTAGTGGAACTTTTAAATCAGCTACCAGTTACTGAGGCAGTGACGAATCAAGACGTTAACAACTGGATGAATGACGATGAACAATGTGAACTATCCGAAGAGGCCATTGTAAATTTGATTACTCAAAATAAAAGCAGTGATGATGAAGAAGACGACACTCCTACTGTGGACAATAAGATAAGCCACGCTGACGGCTTAAGTGCAATTGAGAGGGCATTGTTGTACGCCGAGCAACAAGAAGACATATCACCAGCTGACATTCTGGTCCTGCAGCATCTGCGCAATATGGCGGCAAAGACGAGAGGCAGTGCTATCAAGCAAAAAACTGTTAAAGACTTTTTTAATTGTTTAAGATTTTAATCTGATGAGAGCTGTATTGTTAGTGTTTTTGCCGCTTAGTGTAATTAATAAAGGATTACGTAAGTCATAGTATCGGCTCAGTTTCTTATTTTTCCTTTTTTCCAATTATTAAATGTTTTTGTGGAAAAGTATCACAATATGAAGCAATTACGTATATTACAGCAAATAGGTGCAATAGAAGAAAAGAGCTTATACTAATGCAATTTTTCTTTGAACCTTCTGTTTTTCCGAGTTTTTGATTATCCGAGGAGGTCTCGGTCCACATTACCTCGGTTAATCATGACTCCACTGTATATGCAGATGCTGTGTAATAAACCTGTTTGTATATTGCAACGTTACAACAATTATACAAATATATTATCTTATTCTCAACGCAACTATAATATGTACTACACCGGCCAGGTCGCAGGATTTTGTTTCTCGTTGCGTCAAGTATTAAATAATTAAATTTAAAGGTTGCACAATAATTAAATAATTTTTAAAGAGGAGTGAGATGTTGTTGACATGAAATAATCAATTAAACCCGTTTCAAAATAATAATTCTAAGATTTATTACTTGATAGAAAAATATGTAAATATTAAAATTTCAAACATTATACAAATAAATATTCACCTTTATAAGCTTTACAAATCTGTAACCTGCTATGCTATTCATAACATGTAACAAAAATAAACACGCATGTAATCTTATTAACTAACCAAACATGTTAAACAAGTTATTTAAATTCTTTTTATTTGTGTGTCTGAAATTAACTCAAATTAATTAATGATAGCAACTCATTTACCAACAAAATAATATTAAGATTCAAGAATGAATTTATTGTTGCTTGAAGTCTTACTCATTAATTGATTGTTAATTTAATATTATTTTTTATCTATAATGTTTGGTCCAGGTAATCGTTTAGTGTACTTTGGCAGAGAACGGTGTGCAAATACAAATAACAATACACAAATCAAGTAAAACATACCATTATTTATTTTTCTTTGAGAACACAGAAAAGATCAGGAACACACTGATTTCGCCTTAAAGCGTAAAACTGATTATTAATAAACTATGTATATCAAATTACTACTACGTATATCAAATTACGCAAACTCAACACTTCTGGTTAGGCCTATATTAATTTTTCATTCACACAAACATGCACATTTACTTATTTTTTGATTCTGTTGAGCTCAACTTTATAATTTATGAGAAAGCCAGTATTTAAAATGTTGAAATGGTATATTGTTGAAATGTCTACTTCCCTTGATTATGCAGCATAGAATTTCACCACATGGCGTGCGTTGTTTATACTGTTTGCTGTTTTATTTAACTGTTGCACTTTCACACTTTACGGCCGAACTGTCAATTTACTGCAATTATAGATGAATATTTAGCCAAAAACTGGTTGTATTTTGAAATATATATCAATTCACATTTTCTGTTGTATGCGGGCGCCCGCTATTGCTGCTGCAGACAGCGAGAGATGAATGTCAACTGGCTTTTTGTGTTACAAACTTTCCGTTGGTGCATCTCAAAACTGCTTCACCCCGCTCCCCACCGTACGTCCCGTCTATAATATTATAACGTTCCATTTATATTATAACGTTGCGTTTCACCTCTTCAAACTCGTAATTTCCTGTTTCTCATCAACAAATACTCAATGTGTTGGTCACTGGCTATAAATAGATTTTCTATTAAATTAATAATATAACCATGACCATACAAGGCCATGGAAATTTACTGACTCATATTTACTGGCTCTCGTATCACCCCAAAGGGGCCTCATCTTTACATGTTATAGAATTTATGAAATGACACAATAATATTTAAATAAATTTAGACCCATTACATGCTATAAACAAATAAAAATGATATTACATTTACTTCCAATCTATTATTGGTTTATACTGTCTTTCATTTCCATCATCATCCTCAATACTGCTTACATACCTTTTTTAAATTTTATTTTATATCACACGTTGACTGCGTCTTTGATTTAACACTGTTGTTAAATAACTTGTTATTTTTATTTAATTTAATTGGTTCGATTTAATTAGGATATCTGTTTAATTAATTTTTAATTTTATTTGATTAATTAATTGTTGTAATCCCAGTTAGTTGAATGTAATTAGCTTTAGAGACCTCTCGAAGTTCATTAGCACTTCCGTTGAACTATTTCGTCTGTGTATAGTACTGTGGAGTTTTGACAAAGTTATTAAATAAGCAAAACCTTCACGTACCTTTTGTGTAGTACTGGAAGTTCAGATGGTCTCAGTTTATTATTAAACTGTTAAGTTTTCAAAACAGTATAACTGTACTGTTTGTTATTAAGTGAGCTAATTTGATTTTATTTGGGCGCCATATGGAATTTCTGGTTAATATTCCATAAAAAGAATTTATTCGAATAATAAAATAAACAATTTTCATGATGTTAAATTATATTTGTTGATTGAGTAATTAAAATAATATCATTAATTAATTTCCTTCTTGTCTATTTATTTAATTTTAACTGTTGGCGCTCACACGTCCAAATAGCCAACTTGACCGATTGATTGCTTTGAATTCGCAACTCGTTTAATTGTAAAAAAATAATTAATCACTATTTAAATAATTACTAACAATGTTGGTTAATTCACAATTTACTCGTTTATTGCTCACTATTTGCTTATTTCAACTTAATACATTCAAATTAATAAGAATAACGGATTACAATCTATCCGGCTTTAAACTATCTTAACCCAGTGGGTTGGCAATGATAACTCTGCTAATAATTGGTTGTTTGTTTACAAATATTTCATACCTCAAGGGTGGTTTCTTTTAAATTACAGGATAAAACACCTATGCGTTGTGATACGATGCTATTACAAGAATTGAAGTTAATTTGTTAGACACCTTTAATCATTTAAATCGATTGACGAAAAGTTCGTTTAACCTCGACAAGTTTGAGGTTAGCTACGGTAATCCTATTACATGATTATTATAATCGGAATAGTATAATTCCTCTAAAAAAATAAAGACAGTGCTTAGTACTTATGGTATTATTGTTTTTGCGTTAGTATCCAGGTGTATTATTTTTTATACTGCTAACATATTCATACACAATGTAAATATATGGCACTGTACTCCCTGTATTATAATCTCATGGATTATTTCTTAATACACTGTACGATCGGGTACACTGATCGTATTTCACTGCACTGTTTACGCGTATGAACGAATATGACTTCTTGAATAATTATTTACTTGGTTAGGTATGTCACCTAATCTCGTTCTTTTAATTCGCACCTCTAGTAAAGATAACACTACTGGTTTTGATGCACTTTAATAGATTTATACTTCTTCAATAATTTCTGATGATAATTTTGGTCTGGAGTCTTGTAGTTGCTGATCGAATGGAATTTGACAAAATGTGTGTTGTGTACTCTCGCTTCTGTATATATAGTCTGTTGAGATCGACGCCAGGCTTCGCTAACTAATTTCTAAGGTAATTCCTGATTGGTTGAAAGTGATGTCATGATGAGGTCATTCTATTTTTAGCCGTTACATAATTGTTTTAAAAGCGTGGTTTTCGTTGTTCTTATTATTACTTGTATTTATCCGAAATTCACAAAATATATTATATTTATGTTTCTATCTCAGTCATTTTAATTACAGGTTCTATAATTAGCATCGTATGGCTCGTTTCTTTCTTGTCATTTTGATATGAATTGATGCCAGTTTGGTTACATCTTTCATTAATAAATTCTGTTTTAATTCTTGGATTTCGTTGTCCATGACGTGTCCGTTACTTAACTAAATATCACTATAATATTGACGACTCGGAACACAAAGTTTTTTATAAGTAAAAACGTAAAGTTTTACCTTACAGCCTAAACCGGCTTTCACCTATAGAAGGCTTCATCAGAGGCTGTCATTAGTAGCGCTGCTCGTCTTGTTGTTGGCGACGAGAAAGTGTTTCGAAAGATTGAAGCTGTGTGTGTGTGGTGAGATGTGTTCGAATAATGCGTGCGATTTGAATTGTGTCTGTTCGTTTAGGATGTCGTTTTTATTTGTTTTTGTGTGTTTGTATATTTCTAATTGTTCTAGAGTGTCTAGTTTTCGGCCTTTTGTGTGTACGTGTAGTATGTTCATGTTATTGTCGATGTTTTTATATGTGTGGTTTGCTTCAATGAGGTGGTTTGCGAAGGTAGATTCTGTAGTGGTGTGGAGTGCTTTTGTGTGTTCAATGTATCTCTGTTTGAAGCTACGTCCTGTCTGGCCTATGTAGAATTTACTGCAATTTGAACAATTTAGTTTATATACACCGGGTAGATCGAATTTGTTTTGTGCTTTGGGCATGCGTTTTGATAGTGTGTGTTGTGTTTTGTTAGTAGTTTTGTAAGCGATTCTGTATCCTGCTTTTTTGAATTTGTGGGCAATTTTTTCTGTTTGTTTGTTGATGTATGTTAGTGTTATGAATTTGTTGTTTTCTGTCTTTGTCTGTTGTTTGTTTTGTGTTTTGTGTAGGAGTTTACTGACTATTGTTCTGTCATAACCGTTAGATTCTGCTAGATATTTTATCGTGTTTAGTTCGTCTTTGTAGTCTATTTCATCTAAGGGGATGTTGTTAAGTCTATGTATCATGGTTCTAAAAGCAGCTAGTTTGTGTTGTATTGGGTGATTGGAGGTGTTGTGTATTAGTGTGTCAGTTGTAGTTGGTTTTCTGTATATACTGAATTTGTGCCTGTGTTCTAGTTTTGTGATGGAGAGGTCTAAGAAGCTTATGGTATTGTTGTGTTCGTATTCGGCAGTGAAGGTTATGTTTTTATGTATTTTGTTTATGTACGTTAGTAACTGTTCACATTGTCTTTTGTTTCCCCTGTATAGTATTAGAATGTCATCAACGTATCTGTGCCAATATAGTATTTTATGTGAGTGTCTGTCATTGTTTGTGAGTATTTTTGTTTTTTCTAAGTGTTGGAGGAAGACTTCTGCTAGAATGCTGGATATGGGGGAGCCCATGGGTAGGCCATCGTTCTGTGTGTAGTATTTATTGTTATAAGTAAAGTAGTTTTGTTTTGTGATAATGTTCAGAGTTTCTGTTATTTCATTGATAAGTTCGTCTGGTGTGTTGTTCTGTTTGAGTTTGTTTTGTAGGATGGTGATTGTTTCAGAGATGGGGATGTTTGTGTACAGGTTTTTAATGTCAAAGGAGGCTAATGTGGCGTTATGGGGGATGTGTATGTCTTTTATTTTTGTTACTAGGTCAGTGTTGTTTTTTACTGCAATGTTGTTGTAAAAAATGAGGGAAAAGGCACACAAACACAACATCACATTTGTAAAAGCTGACAAAGGCAACACAACTGTAATTATCCCCACAGACAACCTACACAAAAAAGTACAAGACTTCATAGAACAGAACAACATCACAGAACTAAAACACGACCCCACCGACAGATACCAAAACTCAGTAAAACAAATAGTCAACAAAGCCAAACACATTATGACACATAAACAAAAGCCCTACATGAAACAAATCCGACCATCAGCACCTACACTCCAAGCGCTTCCCAAAATCCATAAAGAAGACATTCCGATCCGCCCCATTATCAACTACCGTAATGCCCCTGCACACAAACTGGCAAAATATCTAGACAAAATTATTAGACAACACACACAAATAGACAACAACATTGCAGTAAAAAACAACACTGACCTAGTAACAAAAATAAAAGACATACACATCCCCCATAACGCCACATTAGCCTCCTTTGACATTAAAAACCTGTACACAAACATCCCCATCTCTGAAACAATCACCATCCTACAAAACAAACTCAAACAGAACAACACACCAGACGAACTTATCAATGAAATAACAGAAACTCTGAACATTATCACAAAACAAAACTACTTTACTTATAACAATAAATACTACACACAGAACGATGGCCTACCCATGGGCTCCCCCATATCCAGCATTCTAGCAGAAGTCTTCCTCCAACACTTAGAAAAAACAAAAATACTCACAAACAATGACAGACACTCACATAAAATACTATATTGGCACAGATACGTTGATGACATTCTAATACTATACAGGGGAAACAAAAGACAATGTGAACAGTTACTAACGTACATAAACAAAATACATAAAAACATAACCTTCACTGCCGAATACGAACACAACAATACCATAAGCTTCTTAGACCTCTCCATCACAAAACTAGAACACAGGCACAAATTCAGTATATACAGAAAACCAACTACAACTGACACACTAATACACAACACCTCCAATCACCCAATACAACACAAACTAGCTGCTTTTAGAACCATGATACATAGACTTAACAACATCCCCTTAGATGAAATAGACTACAAAGACGAACTAAACACGATAAAATATCTAGCAGAATCTAACGGTTATGACAGAACAATAGTCAGTAAACTCCTACACAAAACAAACAACAGACAAAGACAGAAAACAACAAATTCATAACACTAACATACATCAACAAACAAACAGAAAAAATTGCCCACAAATTCAAAAAAGCAGGATACAGAATCGCTTACAAAACTACTAACAAAACACAACACACACTATCAAAACGCATGCCCAAAGCACAAAACAAATTCGATCTACCTGGTGTATATAAACTAAATTGTTCAAATTGCAGTAAATTCTACATAGGCCAGACAGGACGTAGCTTCAAACAGAGATACATTGAACACACAAAAGCACTCCACACCACTACAGAATCTACCTTCGCAAACCACCTCATTGAAGCAAACCACACATATAAAAACATCGACAATAACATGAACATACTACACGTACACACAAAAGGCCGAAAACTAGACACTCTAGAACAATTAGAAATATACAAACACACAAAAACAAATAAAAACGACATCCTAAACGAACAGACACAATTCAAATCGCACGCATTATTCGAACACATCTCACCACACACACACAGCTTCAATCTTTCGAAACACTTTCTCGTCGCCAACAACAAGACGAGCAGCGCTACTAACGACAGCCTCTGATGAAGCCTTCTATAGGTGAAAGCCGGTTTAGGCTGTAAGGTAAAACTTTACGTTTTTACTTATAAAAAACTTTGTGTTCCGAGTCGTCAATATTATAGTGATATTCTGTTTTAATAATAGCCTATTCTAAATAATGCATTGTTTTCAAGTGCCGTCTGCTAAATGTTGCAGATTCAATTTTAATATTTTTTACTATTTATACAGCTCTTCTTAATTTCTATTCTGAACATAATTATTTTATAGAAATGAACATATTATTATTTATAATTGCTGCATCCAGCTGAACATTATTAATCATTATTACACATTTGTTGATTATTATTTATAGACTTTGTTACTTCACTATGCTTTATTCAACATTCTTCTTATTTCCTATACTTATAATATTACACATTGCATGGTGACTTACACCTTTTTTGTTATTATTATTACTATATCTCCCTATGCTTTGTAGGGTTTATACATGATTATGATTTTCATGATTTGTTTGGGTCATTATTGGTTTGTTATCATTTCAATTTTCTCTTCATTATAGACTCCACATAAGTTGTGTGTCTTTACTTTGAGTTTTTATTATGTTAGTTATTACTCATTGAGTATTCTCAACTCATCTTAAGCCATTCTTTTGGTCTACATATTTCATTATCAGGTTTTGTTCCTTGACTACATATTTTATATTCTTATAACATTATTTAAATACATTTAGTGGTTACATTGATTGTTACATTTAGATCACATCATATACAATTTGTTCTCTCATTACCTTTCATAGTTCATTATTAACAATAATATATTTCCTTATGTTTGTCATTCAAATTAATACTTTGTCATTATTCAGCTAGTGTGTTGTTTCTAATAATACATGTTACAGATATCATTTCTGTCATCTTTTATTCTACTTTGCTATTTGACTTGGTTTATTAAAGGTTTGTTAGGCTCACGTAAACAGTCTATTTGGGAACTAGTTTTGTCAATTCATCTCTGTCAAATTGTCTGTTTATGTTGTAGTGTCATTTTGTGCTGATAGTAGATTTACTACTGTTCACTTGAAGGTCTTATCTCCTTTCATTCTTCGATGGTTTATGATTTTAATTCTATTATATTCTTCCTGGTTACCTATACTTGGTTCTTACTCATAATTATTTTGGTATTATTCACTCTTCTGGTTGTTTTAAGAGTATGGAACGTTTTGTGACGTTACACATGCTCCCCTCTCAAAATTGATAATTTGGGAAAAACAAGTTTCTTGGTTTGATGAAATTATCAGTTTAATTTTGGTTCAGTTATTTATAACACTCCTGCTTTCTTCTTATATAACTCAATGGTTGTTTGTGTATTGGTTTTGACTTTGTTCTTCATTAGTCTCATTTATTTAGCATACAAATAGTTGTGGTCGATTTTTCATTTATTAGTTATTTGTTGATTCATTCATTGGTTGGTATCAAAATAATTTCCATGTTCTCCTGTTGTAATACATTAATCCTTCTCATTAAATGCACCTTAATTCGTATAACAATTCTCCTTTTCCATTCCATTACCTCGATGTTGTTTATTTTAACCCTGAAATACTATAACTCCCTAACACTTTTTTCCTAACATTTATAGCTGGTTCGGAGTCGGAGGGGCTCTCTTGGCATCCATTCTCCGCTGTTCCTTAACTATTTTCTCACAGATCAGAGGAATCTTCATCTCTGTCTGAGACAATAAAAGTTGCACATAACAACAGTTGCACTATCACAACACATTAGACATAATATATAATTCATAATTCATTATAAAACATTATATTAATTTATTAGAATACTCAAGGGATTAGAGGTTCCTTTACATAAATGCCATTACTATTTCACTTCTGATGCTTTATCAATTCATTTAACATATTATTCTTCACAGGTAATTGGTTGACATAATTCGACATATATGCAGTATTATCATAAGCTTGTTGTTGTTCATCAATACTATATTAGATGTTGGTTTCATTATTATATATTTTTTCCATATTTATTTTCATCACCATTTAATTATGCAGTTATATTTATAAATTCATCATCACATTATTATATAGTATTCTATTCTTCCTCCTTTTCATCATAATTCATTCATAACATTGATTACACAGGTTAACAAACAAATTTTTTTTGCTTGGTGCCTAAGTTTTATAGCTGATTTTAACTATATTTGTCATGCTGATTATAAATATAAAAACCATTTTTCTGTGATTGCCCAAAATTGCCAGTGGTATTTATACTGGTGGCGATTTGACAGGTATATGCCTGTTTTCAATAAGCTAGAGATTGCCAGTTCGCGCCAAAATGTCCTTTTTATTACACTCACTTTTTGGTTAATTATCGCGAACTCATGAACATATTCGTCACATGAGCGATATCATTGTTTGCATAATTTTTTTTCTGGTTACTCACATATACCACACATATATACCTCTTCAATTACACTAGTAATTAATATTAATTAGTTAGCATCTTTAATATTGCACCTTTGGAAATAAATTTTACATTACCATACTCGTTGTAAGTCTTTGCTTACAGGTTTAACACAAGTAATTAGTTTATTATAATCCTGTTAAGACCTGATTAATTGGAACAAACAATTCGTATACTCACCCCATATTCTTGTCGCAGCTGGCGATTCACGCACACAAACACACACACGCCATATTTTTAACTATCGAAGCAGGTGCACTCTCGACATGCTCCAGCCTGCATTTTCCTGCACAAAATTGTCTAAAACTGTTCCTTATTCTATGTACGCTAATTACAATATAAAACATACCGCCCTGGGGAAATATGCACATATATGTATTACTGCAATATATAAAAAGAGGTACTAGCTGAAAGAATAATAAAAGAGCCTAAAAATTAAGAGATGAACAAAACTATACAACTTTTTTTGATCCTCTGTGGGGTCCAGTCCCGTTTGCCCCCCCCCCCCATAAATACGCCCCTCTGTACAACTATAATTTTTGTATTTAGGTGGGAATCAATCCACTGCACAAGTCCCTACCTGAAGGGCCAAGTGCTGTTGGATTTTGGAGTTCTCATCACTAGAGGTATTTGCCATAGCTGTCAAGGCCTCATTGCCTGTTTGGATTAGTTGTAACAATTCAGACTGTTAATTACTGTTGACTTACATATGGGTGTTCCTCTAGCACCACTCTAGGTAACACATCATTGTGCCTATGTGTCCAATTATGCCATGGCAGATTGTTCTTCTTTTGTCAGTTCACCTTGTTTGTGCTACCTCAGTAATTGGTCATCAGTACTTGAAGTGGCCGTCAATAAGTGAGAGTGGAATTGAAGTAGAAAAGCTAATTGCTTTCTCTTTTTTCTTACATTTCATTAGGACCTAAAAATTCAGAGTTTGTTTGTCTTCAGGTGTAACAAAGCAACCTTCTGGATTATGCTTGTATGTCAGAATAATTTGAGAAAAGCCATACACATTTACTAAAACTGTTTTTGTAATTTCTATAACTCTTACTTGTACTAACTGGTGTGTTTAAACATGGTTTTCAGGTAATCTGTTTACAAATGCTCCACCTAGTACTGGGTTACTGAAAAATATTCTACAACAGTATGACGACTAGACAAAATGTGTTCTGTTAATAATAACTAGTTTTATTTAATTATGTATGATTTTGTAAATCGTTATTATTTTGATTATTAATTTTTGTCTATATTGTACATGTAATTCAAAAAAATTCCTACGTATATTTTTGAAGGTAAATAAATTTTAATTTCAAAGAATTTATTTATTTTGTTGATACTTAAGTTCAACAGTTTGTATGAGAGTACAAATATATACAGATATTTAAATTTTTGTTCACTTTTTCTAACACTTTAAAGTTACCTAACTTCTCTACAAGAATAAATTGATTTAGCCTTATTTAATATAAAGGGAGCGGCAAAATGATCTGACGGTTTTCATCGATGCACAGGAAAGCGAGTAAGTGTAGAGTGGTGGCGGGGAGTGGCTTGGTCAACTGCATACTTGACGCCATTTTGGTTCACAGTGCCATTTCAGTAGCCATGGAGCAGTGGTCAGGTGTGCACTGTGCTTTTGTAATTGAAGCTTTTTTAAAAGTGGCGATTCTTGTGTTGCTACCCAATGTCAGTTTCACCAGTACTTCAACATGGGTTGAAGAGGACGTGTTCCATCCCGAAACACAATTTTGTCATGGGTGAAAAACTTAAGAAAATAAGGTTCAGCTCTAAAACATAAGTCAATGGGTGTCCAAGGTCAGCCAGAACACCAGAAAACATTGAGCGAATAAGACAAGCTGTGGAGGCAAGCCCGCACCGGCCAGCTCGTAAACACGCTGTTGTTATGCATTTCTCTGATCGCACTGTACGGTGAATACTGCATTTTGATTTGCACTTCCACCCTTACAAAATGGCCATCGTTCAGCAGTTGAAGGCTCAAAATTACACCCCTCGTACAACATTTTCAGAACAAATGATTGACTTGATGACTGATGACACGATTCTCATAATGAGCGACAAGTTCATTTCCATTTGTCTGGCTATTTAGACAAACAAAACTTCCGTTATTGGTTGGATACAAACCCTAAAGAGCTGCATGAAGGCCCCCTCCATAGTGCGAAAGTGACAGTGTGGTGTGGAGTTATGAAGAATTGTGTCATTGGGCCATATTTTTTTGAGGAGAATAGGCAAACAGTTATAGTGAATGCAACGCGTTACCTGTCAATGCTATAACATTTCCTGATACCCGAACTAAGAAGGAGACGCCTAATTCGCAACCATGTCTGGTTTCAGCAAGATGGGGCAACTGCTCAGACAGCTAACATGTGATGGATTACTTGAAAATAAAGTCTCCTGGACGCCTAATCTCTCGCAATGGTGACATTGCCTGGCCCGCCTGTTCCCCAGACCTCAGCATCTGTGACTTTCTTGTGGGCGGTCCTTAAATCAAGAGTGTACGTAAACAAATCACGCACATTGGACGAACTGAAAGGGGCAATACGCCAGGAAGTCGCTACCATATCAAATCAAATGTTGGGGTGTGTTTTTGACAGCTTCTCTGGAAGACTTGACGAGTGCATGGCAAAAAATGGACTCCATTTGGATGACATCATCTTCAAATCCTGAGACTTAGTTTTCATGAATGTTTAATTGTTTGTTAAATGGCATATGTACCCTGATGTATTAAAAAAATAAACGTGTAAAACTGTTGACTAATGTGAGAGTTGTTATTAATTAAAAACCATCAGGTCTTTTTGCCACACCCTGTAGAAGCAGCAACTATAACTATGAACTAAGGTTGGGGTATTAACCTGTAGACTCCCTGGCTGTTGTTTCTACATTAGCTTGTACAGGAAACTTCTTGTAAAGGACACTTCCCAGTAATGGTCTTCTCCATAAACTAGACAGTTTTGGATTCCCCAGCATTTTTGTAGTGGTTGTAATAGGTAAAGTACTTTCCAGTAATGGACCTTCTTAAAACAACATAGACACTGAGCTTATACACAGGGTAAGTCAAAAAGTAAAGGCAAATTTTATTTTCCCTGCTGCAATGGATGGCAGCACTCACTGAACAATGACATATCATAACCTCAAAGTTTTTTTGTTCTTTAGCTGTGTTGTTTCAGTGCTCAGCTCCATTCGTAGTGATTTCAGGGCATTTTATTATGAGTGCCCCGTTGTCCGTGTGCACCAAGGAAGAAATGAGGGGAGTGGTACGTTTTCTGCACTGTGAAGGGACTAAACCTGCGGAGATTATTCGCAGAATGCAGCAGCAGTACGGTGAGAGCTGTCTTAGTGAACGCAAAATTTATGAGTGGATAAATTGCTTTAAAAATGGTCGTGTATCTATTTGCGATGAAGAGCGTTCAGGTAGGCCATCCACTTCGAAGACGGACAAGAACATCGAGACAGTTGAGCGAATCATTCATGATGATCGTCGTGTCAAAATTGATGATATTGCGCATGCATTGAACATTAGCCACGGTTCAGCAGTTGCAATCATCCACGAATCACTAAATTATCGCAAAGTGTGTGCTCGTTGGGTACCACATCGACTGACAGACCAGCACAAACAGAAACGTTTGGAAATTTTGAAATCACATTTAAGGCGTTTAGAAGAGGAAGAAGAGTTTCTCAGTCGCATAGTAACCGTTGATGAGACGTGGGTCCATCACTTCGAACCACAGAGTAAGCGGCAGAGTATGGTGTGGAAACATCCATCCTCACCTACAGCAAAAAAGTTCAAAAGACAAGTTTCTGCAGGAAATTTGATGATGACAGTGTTTTGGGATATGAAAGGTCCACTTCTAATTCATTACACTCCTAAAGGTCAAACAGTGAATAGTGACAGCTACTGTGAGCTACTGCAAGATCTGAAACCCAAAATCAAAACAAAAAGGCGAGGAAAACTTTCAAAAGGTGTGCTTTTGCTTCAGGACAATGCCCGTCCTCATACTGCGGGGAAAACGATCCAGTGCATTCAAGATCTTGGTTTTGAGCTGCTGGAGCATCTGCCGTACAGTCCTGACCTAGCTCCAAGTGATTTTTACCTTTTTGGTCCGATGAAGGAGCACCTGCGTGAATCCAAGTTTTCGTCGGATGACGAGGTTGTGGAAGCGGTGCGCGAGTGGCTGTGCACGATGCCACAAATCTTCCAGGACGGAATTACGAAGCTTGTCAAGAGATGGACCAAGTGCATAGAAGTTGAGGGAGATTATGTAGAGAAATGATGTTACTTGTCATCTTGTTTTCACAATAAAAAGTTCCTTTTTAAAAATTTGCCTTTACTTTTTGACTTACCCTCGTATAACAAGACCGTAATCACTAATGAACAACAGACAGTCAGAGTAAAATTTACCAATTTTCTGCTAATATAAGAACGAATATAAAATCCAATATAGGTTTCACAAAACTATAAGAAACTTGTTTATATGTTTGTGTGAGTTACACCGTGAATTCCAGTGACAGAGATGCTAACATTTTTCAGTTATTATAATATTTTTTCTGTAAAAGTTTGTTGTCAAGTATTGTAGTATATGTGCAGTTTTTTCAAGTTGTGTAATGTATTTTCTGATTAAAGTATGTTTTCTTCTTTTAATATTGTATTTGGGTATTTTATAAAATTCTTTACTGCTGAAGATGTTGCGGGAACAAAAAGACTTGACATTAAAAGGAAAGATGGAAGTTATAAACGTGTACAAAAAGGAAAAATTAAGTATGTGTGACATGGCGAAACATTTCGATATTTGGAAAACTTGTATAAACTATATCCTAAAAAACAAACATGATATTCTAAAAGTGTGAACTGACTGTCAGTTAAGTTAAACAAACCTCCCCAACAGTTGATAATTTGATTTATGAACCGTTTATACAGGGCTCGCACTAATAAACTTTCTCTTTCTGGAACTGTGATATCTGGAAAAGCTCTGGAAATTGCTGATTAACTAAGTCACACTCAGGAGAATGGTTGGACAAGTTCTGAATGAGACACATTAGTTCATTCAAAAATATTTATGGTGAAGCTGGGGCTGTAGATGAGAATGTGATATCAGAATGGAAGGAAAAATTGGAAGGGATTTGCAAGAGTTATTGATGCAAAAAAATCTAGTTGAGCCTAGTCTCTTTTTGTGGAGTCTTTATCTAGCAAAAAGATGCTAGCCATACAGAGGGAAAATATACAGGCAGGAAGATATTATAAGAAGCATTGACTATCTTGTTGTATGTTAATATGATTGGTGAATTTGAGTAAGCCTAATAATCAGTAAAGGTTGTTTTAAGGTTATGAATAGAAAGTCATTAGAAATTGAGTGGAAATAATGACTTTCCACTGAGTTAGAAAGAAAAGGTTGTGGGTGGTTAAAGACATATGACTTAACTTGTTATTAAGTTTTGGTTGCGGAAAAGGAAGACAAAAGAGGACAAGTTGTACTATTCCCAGACAGTGCTACATCCTACTCTGACATTAGCTTGTAAAATAATAAACTTATTATAAACACAGTACCATTTGATGAGGATCATTCAGAACTTATAGACTGAATTATCCTATTTCTTCAACAATTAGTGGCATAAGGACACTTTCTAATTCCATTAATGCATGGGACGTAATAAAAAATTATCAAAATCAAACTCATATCACAATAAAAAAATTACATTTCAATTAAGATAATATAACCAATAAACTACCAATAACAAGTGAACTACAGATGTCTTTTGTTGCTCTGTGCCATTGTAAATAATTTCCTGTTATCAGTTACATTTGGCAGTAGCAGTTGCTATTTTCTCCTCAATTTATTAGTGATATACTTTGTGTTTGTTGTAAGTATAATTCTCCTCCATCACTTTTTTATGCTTGTAATAGTATATATTGATATCTGTTGTTATATGATACATAATTAAATACAAAATTACAAATTAAATAATAGAATATTAGTGAAAGTACCTATTTTTCATTTAGTAGCCTCCAAAGGGAAATGTACTATTACACACCATACAGAATATGTGAACGTGTACTGATGGTCTGGTGATGCATAGCAGAGCAGATGCAATTCATGGATTATCTCACAAGCACACAAACTACAAATGGTATTGTGATTCATTATGAAGGTTCTGCAGTGGTTCTGGGAGACCAAGTAAACACTTTTAGAGCCTTCTCAGGAATTAAAAGCTTGTTTGACAACTACATAAGACCAGATGTGTGCCACAGCATTTCAGTTGTCAAAGTGTTTATACAAGCAACTGCAGGAGAGTGGTATTGCCCCAAGTATTGTAGCATGACAGAAAATCTACCTCATTATAATTAAAGAATAAGCAAATATAAAATAAAAACAAACTGGCATAAAGAATAATTACTATAATAATTACTCAAGAACAACAGTAAACTGAAATTCTAGATCCAAAGAAACCAAGTTCATTAAACTAAACATACAATCTATAATAAATAATAGGAAGATAATTATAGTCCAACTTATAGTGTAGATACACCAGGTAGAATAGGAGCAGGTAAGGAAAAACCATGGATAAACAAACCCACAGAATAGAAAAATAACTATTGAAAAACAATACCACATTATAAAAATAAAAACACAACAAGATAACATAAGAAAAGTACAATACAGTAAAATAAAAACAACGTAAATTAAGTGTAAGTAAAGATGTTAGATATAAGACAACCTCAAGACAATAGATAAAAGCAAGTATGTCATAAGATTATATGACTAAAGGTGGACAAGTGTAATTTATTTTTATTGTGAAAAGTGACTACTAATAATACAAATTAAGTGATGTTCCTTATTCCCCAAGACTAGATAAAATTACTAGAGGTAAGATTAGGGAATACAGTGAATACTGAGGGGAACCAGGGTAAATTCCTAAATCAATAAACAAAAACAGAAATAGACTGAATAAAAGTTAATTTTAATAACTGTTTAAATAAAAACAGATGTGTTTTGTTGTGTTAGAAGTTCATTGAACCCATAGCACTGAATGCTTGGGATTACATTTCTTTTAAGAGAATACCTTTATTATGTTTTAATAATGTCAATTAATCATAGACTATGTTGTAGTTAAGTAAGGGCAATATAGTTGTTAGGATTTTATTGGAATTGTATGTCAGAAAGGGTAATAGCAATCTGAAATAATTGTAAACTTAGTGATAGAACTAACATCAATACATAGACCAAATTGTAAACCTCACAAACATGATAAATTAATAGTAAATAGGTTACGCAGGGGTGCCCACAGGGGGGGATCATAGCGCAAGTTGTGCATTGAGAATTTTTGGGGGGGGATTTTTTCAAGAATATCATTTTAAATCCAACATTGATGGAAATTTTTACCATGTTTGTGCAACAAACTAAGCTATTAGTAAAAAACTAAAGCAATTGCATATCTTTATGATTGGTTTAACGAACTGGCAGCATAAATGTCTCTACCAGTACAACTAGTAGTAAATTTTGTTTTGGAATTTGGAAAACTGACCCTGACAGCCTGCAGCAACATCCTGTCAATGAGTCAGAGGGTACATGAATAATAAATCTTGAATGTAAAAATGTGTGCGTGTGCTAAGCTTGTAGACCGGCAGGCATCGGGGGGGACTTTTCAATTGGGGGGAGTGCTGAGACTTTGGGGGGGTTGCGTATTGGGCCTTGGGGGGATGGGCACCCCTGAGTTAATGAAACAAATCAAATGAATGAAAAATGTTGAATTTAACACACCAACAATTTATTATAAATGTAACAACACTTAGTGAAAATAATTAAGGAATGCACAGGATATTATTAGGAAAAGGCAAGTGTAATAACACTGGGGCCTAGAGAAAAGCCTAAATTGAAGGTAGGGTTCAAATTAGCTAAGTAAATCATCAAATTACTGAGAATTAAAGAAACCAAATCATAATAATTCAATCAATGATCTTGATTGATTAATGATAATTGGAATCTAACAAATACTGTAAACCATTTAATTTGTAAGGAAGTAAAGTAGGTAAGGCGTACAAGCAAATATTATGTAAATATGACTTTTGAGTTAAAAAATACTATAAAATATATCATGTATGGTATTAAATTATGCAGAATTAAATAAGGAATTTGATTATGTAATTAGAATTTAATAGATAATAATCAAAATGTAAATTTTAATATAATGTAAAATTAATTCTTTTGAACAAAATCAAACTTGAGACTTAAGTACCAGCTGACTGAAAACAATGTAAATTTACTAATAAATCAGCCGGGACCTTTTGAATGATGAAGAAATAACTGGGAGTTGATTGTTAAACGTCAAGGTGAAAACAGCAGAATGATATAGCTAAAAAAGATAAAAAAATTTTTGACAAGAACTAAGCTTAAGAAAGGAAATTTTAAATATGAGTTGTTCATACAAAAGTTAAATAAAAGAAACCAAACCATTACTTTTATTAAGATTGGCAATTATATATAGGAATGGTCCAGGCTCTAATCAAGAAATTTCCAATGTGAATATTCTCACGACATTCTGGATGAACTATTTGAAACGAAGACGCCTTTAACCAACAACTATTACCGAAACTAAAACGGATTACGAACACTGAATCATCACACTACAACGAAGAAAATTAATAACTACTGCTCTGATGAGGTACACTTAAAGAATAAACATTTATTTGGAGGAAAATCGTTAAGAAGATCTTTGTATAAATCCGAGTGAAGGGATCGGCCATTTTGATGAGAGTCGATTTCAATCAGCTGTGATGACATCAGCCCAAGCTTAGCCTGTGGTTCGAATATTTCCATTTTTACTAACATTTTTATGATAAATATTATTTCTATTTTATTAAGTAAGAACTTTTAGTTGTAAGTATTGTACTTTTCAGCATTGCCCTTTTCTGACTTCTGATAACAGTAAAAAGAACCCTATTAATTTTAAAATGTTATTAATTTAAAAAAGAAACCAAATCGACCTGAGATAAGAGTTCAAGCTGTGCATAATTATTTCGACTCAAAGTCGACTAATCGCAACAAGATCAATAAATGAAATTAAATATTCCATATTTGAGTTTTATTTCTTTGCAAAGTATATAATTAAAAGAATTTCAGATATTAATTGTAACTTGGACGTCAAGGAGGAAGAGAATGACATAGAAAAGGAGTAAAAACACCGAATCTACAAATACAATAAATCTATTATTCAAATCACATAATCTATTTAACGTTTTAAACAAATTATTCATCACCAACCAAAATAAATAAAATAAGAAAGGAATTAATATAACAACTAGGATTAATGCAATAATTCACAAAATAATAAAAAAAAAAATTTTCTCATTAAATTAAAATTCAACAAAAATTTTTTTATCTTTAATTGATCAAATAAAAAGGTTTCGTTACAAAGTGGCGTCCAAACATGGGACATCATCTTGAAGGAATCCGGTACCCAGAAGGAAGATAGAAATAAATTCTAGACTATAAATAGGAATACTCTCATCTAGTTCGGCAATATAAAACGTTACGTTACAAAGTTGGCGTCTAACTTAAGGGGCTGAAATTAGGAATTGATAGGCAAAAGAAATAAAAATAATCTGCCTAATTTCCAATTTTAGCTGGCAACTGTTACAAGCTCAGAAGGGTAATAAAAATGCACAGGAGAGCGACATCAAACAAAAGGGCGGCAGAAGCCGAGAAAGAGATTGACATGAAAGACAAAGAGGCGACGCCAGTGGAAGACGTGGAGATGATACTACCGCCTGCTGAACCGACCAAACCCGTGTTACAGGAGAAACAACCAGAAAACCCCACACAAACGGAGAACGTGAGCTTACAGGACATGCTAAAACTTATGGGAGAATTCAGCAGAACAATAAGTGAGAAAATGGACGAGAACAGTAAGAAAATGGATGAGAACAGTAAGAAAATGGATGAGAAAACCAATCCACAAAGGAAGAATTAAGTAACAAAATTGAAAATACCAATAAGAAAATAGATGAAAATGGCAAGAAGATGGAAGAAAAGATGGGGGAGAAATTGGAAGAATTAAAAGATGACAACCAACAGTTGAGGGAGAATATTAAGAAAATGGAAGAAAATAGCACAAAGATGGAGGAGAAAATGGATGAGAATAATCAAACATTATGAGAAGAATTAAGGGAGGTTAACCAGATAAATGTGGACAAATTAGATGAAAGGATAGAGTTGTTAAAAGAAGAGTTGAGCAAGAAGATAAACGATAATAGTGAGTCGACAAACAAGAAATTAGAAGAAGAGACAACCGGAATAAAACAACAAATTACAGAAGCTGACAAGAAGTGGATCAGACTAATCAAGAAATACAGGATTTTAAGGAAGAAGTACACACCAAAATTACGAATATCGAAGAAAATAATCGGAATAAAATGGAAGAAAACCAAAGGGAAACACAGTAAGAATTGGGGAAGGTACGGAGCCAATTCATGGAAAAGTGTGACGGTATTGAAGTTGCCATGACCAATATAACTGGTCAAGTACGTCAGAACCAGGAAGAAATAGAATTCATTCAGAATCGACCAACTAACCTTACTAGTCTCCGTACTACTGAAGGTCGAGAATGGCTAAATTTTAAACAATATAAAAGAAAACCTATGGAATTTCTGGCTAGAATTGAGGAGTATTTTGCGAAACATCATGGGAATAGATGGAGTACGAACCGCGAATTGCTAAATAAATCTTTCAAAGAAATGACAGACAATTGGTGGATGGCGATAAGGAGTGATATAACTGACTACCAACAATTTAAAAACTTGTTCAAGGCGAAATATTGGTCAGAGTCTATGCAAAACCTAATACGAGAACATATGTCACGGAAGATATAATGCCAACATAGGTACCACCTTGACCGTATATTTCCTAGGAAAGGTGTGTTTAGCATAACACCTAGAACCGAACATACCAGAAGAATTTCTTGTTAATAAGTTGTCATATCACTATGATGAAGATATCATTAGAGCACATAGGGGTAGCCAGATAAAAACAGTACAAGCCATGGCAGAGTTGCTCGAGAACTATGAACATGAAGACTATTATTGCCAAAGCAGGAGGAGAAATGATCGACCTGACATAAGAAATAATAATCATTACCATAATAATAGTAATAATAATAATAACTACCCCGTGAACCGAAGTAATTCTAATTATTACAATAATAATAATAATAGAAATAATAATAACCACCCCAGTAGAAGTAATTACTATAATAATAATAATAATAACAGTCAGAGAAACCCCAACCATGTTAATACTGACCATTATTATAATGATAACAGGAACTATCAACAAGGTAATAATAATAATAATAGGAACTATAGACCTAGGGTAAACTACATAAGAGCGCAAGAAAATGGTCAAAGAAGGTATCAACATCAAAGACGGAATAGCTTTCATGATTATGAAACCCGGCAGGTAAATAGTGGAAGTGACAATCATATGAACAATAGACCCAGACGAAGTACAAGCCTGGAGGACCGAGACAGACAAACAAACCATGAACCCTTTGACCATCGTACTGAGCGGCAGGAACCGATCCAAGGATTCCAGACCAACACATCAGTCTGCCCAATTGATAATAACCTTGACCATTTAAACGGGAGGAGGCAGTGATAAATTATCACGACCCTTTACTGCCCCTATCTACTGGGTATGGATGAGAATTGAATAAAGAAAGTAACTTTAATAATATTACAATTATTTATAGTAATTACTTAAAAAATCTCAGAAATGAACTATTGGAAGAAAACGCTACAAGTCTCAACAGCCAGAATAACGAGATAATTTATATAAACGCTGAAGTCGAAGGAATTTTAGCTCAAATAATGATCGATACGGGCGCTAATGTGTCCATAATTAATAGTATTGAATTAGATAGAATACAAAAGGAATGCCGTCGAACACTGCCAATATTGCCGGTCAATAATATTGTATTAATAGGGGCCACTGGTTGTCAAAATAAAACTATCAGAAAACAAGTATCGTTAAATGTTGCTAGCAAGGGTGTAGTTATGAATATGGTGTTTTTAATTGCAACAGGATTGCCATTTAATATATTGGTAGGATGTGATCTACTAAGGAGAAACTCGGCTATTATTGATCTGAGCAGGGAGAAGGTGTCACTGTTCTCAGAAGGGGTAACGTGGACGGCGGATTTAGTAGGTAGCGAGATTGTACTTCCCAGCCGGATCCACCAACAATTTAGTGAAGTAAATTACATAGAAAATAAATCACCATGCACTCGAATAATATACCATAATACAGAAGACGACTTATGGGCACAGAAGATACAGGAGATAAGGAACTTCCGATGCGGAGGTACAAAAGAAAAATTGACAGCGAAACAAATAAACAATTTAATTCAAATATATGATAGATATCGAACAGTGTTTTCAGATGAACCCGGGAAAATCAAAAACTACCAATGCAAAATTCAATTCAGGGAACCAGTGGAATTTAACAGAAAGTCTTATCCGATAGCGCATTCACTGAAGGAGGCGGTACGAACTGAGATTAATAAAATGATTAGTAGCGATATTATAGAAAGTAGTCAATCTCCGTTCACCAGTCCAATCATGGCTATTCCTAAGAAAACTGGACAAGTCCGACTTTGTTTGGATGCACGCGAGATTAACAAAATGATAGAACATCGCCCGGAGAGATTGAAGAAATATTAAAGAGATTCCACGGGACCAAGTTCATTACTACATGGGACACCGTGTGCGGTTACTGGCAAGTGGAGTTGCACCCACAGAGTCGCCAGTATATGGCTTTCATATTTGAAGGACGCAATTATCAGTTCAAGAGATTGCCCTTCGGACTAGTGAATTCAGTAGCCATCTTTGTAGCATGTATGTTTCAGATACTCGGTCAAGAAGCACTCCAGTTTACAACTGTATACGTAGACGATCTACTAATTACCTTGGCCAACTGGGAGGAACACTGCTACAGAGTGGAACATGTATTAGAAAAATTAGCCACTAATAATATAACTCTAATGTTAGAAAAATCAAAGTTTATTGCTAAGGAAGTCCAGTTTTTGGGGTTCGATTTAAATGACCAAGGAATCTCACCATCATTAGAAAAGGTGGAAGCAATACAGAAGTTCCCTAAACCTAAAAATCAAAAACAATTGCAGTCATTTTTAGGAATCTGTAATTATTATAGGAAATTTCAAAACCAATATTCAGAGCTGACAGCCAAAATCCAATATCAGTTATCCTCCAAAAACAAATGGATCTGGGGTCAAGAACAAGACGTTACCATTCAACTAATTAAGGACAAGTTTTTAGAAATAGTAGTACTTCACCATCCAAATTTTAACCAGCCTTTCTTTTTAAACTGTGATGCCAGCAATATCAGTCTGGGAACTACCTTGTATCAAGAGGATGAAAATGGTAATCATTTAGTCATTAGCTTCGCTAGTAGAACCTTGAATCAATGTGAAAGAAACTACAACATAACTGAAAAGGAGTTACTAAGTGTAGTGTTTGCTTGTAGTAAATTTTTGGTACGTATATTTTGGGGTATCCGGTAACAGTCCGTACGGACCATAAATCAATATCATTTTTAAGGAGATGTAAGTTGAGCCATGGTAGACTGGCCAGGTGGATACTTGCCCTGCAAGAATATGATCTACGATGGGAGTACATCCCAGGAAATAAGAATGTTGTAGCTGACGTTTTATCATGTATTCATTTAGAAGCCCAAACTTTTGAGGGAGAGAAGGAGAGGATACTTAAAATTTACAACATTATTAGGAACAGATCAGATTTAGAGGCGTTATTGCTGAACATCAGCACCACCAGCAGGCGGACCCAAAGCTAAGCAACATCAAAGATCGACTAGCAGAACAAGATGACACTGTAACCAGATTCTACTGTCTTCATCATGGAATATTATTTATTAAAACATCTCTCAATCAGGAAATTGGAAAATTATTATCCCTACAAATATTGAAAAAGAAATAATCATGGACTACCATCTCCGATATGGCCATATGGGAGCCTTGAAGGTGATAAAGGGATTAGAAGGAAACTGTCATATAAAAAATATTAACCGGAAGGTGAGAAAATATATCAAAACTTGCCATATTTGCCAATTAGTGAAGGCAAATAACGAAAAGAAGGAAGGCATAATGATACCAATCACTTCGAAGAAGAAGCTGGAAAAAGTATTCTTAGATATATGCGGGCCATTTCCTCATAGTGGCGGGTGCCACTGATACAAATATATTATAATCATAAGGGATCACTTTACTAAATTTACAAAACTATACCCAGTTAACCGTGCAACTACTCTGAGAATCCTGGGAGTGATAACCGACCAATACATTCCAGAAATAGGAAAACCTATATCAATTATTACTGATCATGGTACTCAGTTTAAGGGGAGGAAATGGAGGAATACATTATTAGCACTTGGAGTTAAAACTTATAAAACATCTGTTTACTATCCAAGTAGTAATCCGGCGGAGAGGGTGTTAAAGAGAGGTGGGAAGAATACTGAGGACGTACTGTCACCACCAACAGAAAAAATGGCAAGAATATCTGTCAGCCACGGAGGAATTCCTCAATTTAGCTCATCATCCAGCTATAGGGATTACCCCATACACCGCCATGTATGAGAAACAACCCCCCCGAGAGATCAAGGAAATTATTGAGTTTCCTGATAATGACGAATCTAAATTTGATCAAATAAAATTTTATAATAAATTGGCAGAGGACCAGGAGACTCGCCAAAACAAGTATCAAAAAGCAATTGGAAAAGTATTCAAATATAAGATAGGAGAAAAAGTACTACTGAAGAACCGCGAATTACAAAGCACCCTAGAAGGAATTACTAAGAAGTTATTGCTGCTATATACCGGACCATATGTAATCACAAGAGAAAATAACAATAACACATATGAACTGAAGGATATTATTTTGGAAAAAATCAAGGGCGTTTATAACCAGTCGTCAATCAAAAAATATTACGATGAATAAAATTAAATATAAAAATTCTAAAAGAAAAGTAAGAACAACTTACATAAATTATTTGCAGGAACTAATTTTGAATTGAAATATTAAAAATATCAAAATTCTAAAAGAAAAGTAAGAACAACTTACATAAATTATTTGCAGGAACTAATTTTGAAATGAAATATTGAAAATATCAAAATTCTAAAAGAAAAGTAAGAACAACTTACATAAATTATTTGCAGGAACTAATTTTGAAATGAAATATTGAAAATATCAAAATTCTAAAAGAAAAGTAAGAACAACTTACATCAATTATTTGCAGGAACTAATTTTAAATTGAAATATTAAATTTAAAAATTTTAAAAGAAAAGTAAGAACAACTTACATCAATTACAGTAAAGCCCCGATTATCTGCGGAATTGGGTGGCAAGGGCACCGCGGATAGTGAAAATCGCAGATAACCCGAAAAAAGACTAAAAATGAGGTGTAAACACGAAAAAAAATATTTCAGCATAAAACTATGTTTTATTGTACAAAAAACATAATATGTAAAACTTTTAAAATATGTACAGTACAGCAGAAACCTTTGCTCTACATCTAAATCACTAAAATAAAGAACAGTAAACAAAAAACAATACTGTACTGTTAACAAAAAGTGTTCAGTTACGCCTTTTTAAAAAAATCAGTCACTCGTTTTTGCTTCTTGCTTTGGAAACACCTTTTCTTTATTCTAGATTGTACTTTCCTTAACATGAGTTTTTCTGCCAGATGTGCGTCGTCGTCTTGTTCCTCTAAATATTGAAGCAATCCGTTTACGTGCTGCAAAGCAGTTTCGTGTGTCATCCGCGCAGGCGCCTCGTCTTTTTCACTTTCACTTTGTTCTTCTTCATTCTCGTTCACTCCCATTGCTTTGTTCGTTATCTCTATGTCAGTCAGTCGTTCAAACCCTGGCTCACTTGCGTCGCATTCCAGCCACTCTTCTATGTTCTCTTCGTCGACATTCTCACCTCCCGGAACGGATGTCACTAGGTCAACAAGTGTAGCGGTTGGCATGACTTAATTCTCTTCTTCACAAATGTTTTGGTTGACATTTGTTTCGATACTTGGAAAGAGTTTTCTCCATGATTTAACAAGGGTTGAGGGTTTGATGTAATCCCATCCAGACGCAATATCGTAAATGCTATCCAAAATTGTATATTTCTTCCAAAATTCTTTGAGATTGCAGCCTTCTTCGATTTTTGACAGTAACAACTTTGTTCTGTATGTTCTCTTCATGGTTGCAATGACTCCCTGATCCATAGGTTGTATCAGCGCAGTAACATTTGGGGGCAAAAACTTTGAGAAGATTTGCCCGTCAGAAGATTTAAGCACACATGTAGCTGGGTGTGAAAGGCGCGTTGTCAATTAACAAAACAGCCTTCTTTGGCAAATTTTTTGAGTCAAGATGTTTACGTACTTGAGGCACAAAAATGTTTTCAAACCATTCTTGAAAAATCTGCTGGTTCATCCAACCTTTTTTTTTGTTGAAATAATCAACTGGTAAATTTTCTGCTCTTGTCCCCTTAAAAGTCCTTGGTTTCTTAGATTTACCGATTACAAGAAGCCTAAGTTTGTGACTACCCGCAGCGTTGCTGCATGGCAAGATTGTAATTCTTTCCTGGCTACTTTTGTGACCTGCCGCTTGATGTTCACGTTCAAATGCTAAAGTACGAGTGGGAAGACACTTCCAAAAAAGCCCTGATTCATCAGTGTTATAAATTTGTTCATATGACAGATCTTCAGACAACACAAACTCTTCAAAATCACATTGAAAATCATCAGCTGCTTGTTGATCACCACTCAGCTTCTCTCCGTGTAGACCAATCTCTCTAATTCCATGACGTTTCTTAAAACGATGTAACCAACCGGACGACGCATCAAAATTTCCTTCCAGGCCTAACAAATCAAAAAAGATTTTTGCTTTAGCTGCATGGTAGGACCAGAAACGGGGGGTGCCCTCACTTCGCACCTGAGCTAACCATTCCGCTAATGCCGAGTCAAGTTCATTATAGGTGGATTTCTTCATTGTTTTTCGTTTTTTCATCCCAGAAGCACTGTCCGACACTGATGCAAAGGCTAACAGTTTGTCTTTTTGCTTCAAAACGTCTTGCACTGTTGTTTCCCCGATCCCGTAATTCAAACACATCTGCTTCCTTGAAGCGCCATTTTCTATTTTAGAAATCATTTCAAGTTTTTGTGCAATCGTTAACACAACCTTTTTTCGTTTTTCAGCCATTATTAATTTCAGGAACTAAAGAACTGATCACGACTTATCACTAAGCACGCTTACTGACAACTGACACCACTGGCAGACCGAGAGAATATGTACGTAGAGGGGGAAGGTTAGTGAACTTGACCAAAACAAAAGAGCAAGAGCCAAAACAAAATTCCGAGAAGGCCTATAGGATTACGATGCACAATAAACCTGTCAGAAATTTTTGACCTTCGCACTGTAGGGCCTATTGTATTTTCCCTGTTGTTGGCTTGGATTAAAATTGGTTTTTTTGAGGTTCGTAATTAAAAAAATTTTTCGCGGCACTTGCGGATAATCCGCACCGCGGATAATCGGGGCTTTACTGTATTTGCAGGAATTAGTCTTGGAAAGGAAATATTAAAATATTTATGAAGTTCAAAAAGAAGTAAGGATAACTTACATCAATAATGTGAATAAACTAGTCTTGGAAAGGAAATATTAAAATATTTACGAACTTCAAAAAGAAGTAAAGACCACTTACATAATATAATGTTAATAAAATAATTTGGATGAAAACAAGAGCGAAATAATATTTTTGCGGAATGGAAAAAAAGGGGACTATAATCACTACTTTAATTTTAATAAACTTAATTATAATAAGAACCATTGGAAGAATTACTGTTATAACATAAAACAGTAGAACAATTTATTGGAAACAAGATGAAAAAAAAAATATATATATATATATATATATATATATATATATATATATGCTATTAATATTGTAACATGACATAAGATAGTGAAAATATACTGATGATTAATAATAAACAAAAAAGCTGAAGATAAGAAGAAATGCTAAAAAACTTATAACTCAAAGATTAATGACCAAATTACGAAATGACAAATGACTAAGAAACTGACGATGACTTGACCCAATAGATTGGATAACAACAAGGAAAATAAAATGTAACAAGAAGTAAGGAACAAGAAACCAAATATAATCAAGAATGTAATAACGAACATTGTAATCCCCAAATTATGACTAAAATATGTATGTAAACCAATGCACTAAAATAGTCAGGGCATAAATAAGATGTAACCATGTTAACAATAACAAGTAAGATAGTGATATTATGTATATTATATGAAAGAAGAAGAAAAATGTACCTCTAAATATAAGGTAGGAAATTAAAAATAACCATACCCAATTAATAGTGATAAACATAGTCAAAGCAAGTAAAAGATACTTTGAGCCAAATAGAGGCAATAATTAATAACAAAAAGTGATCAATGTGAATTGAAAATAAACTAATTATTCATGACCAATAATCACACAGTGATATTAAAATAATCAGACAAACAGTGTGAGTAATATTAAATGAGTGAGATAAAAAGTGTATAAATATAAGTAAGTGGTAACATGCTATGTATAGCATATTATAAAAAGTGAAAGTGATAATAAATAAAGAAACCTTCTATGAAGGGAAAAGTGCAGTGGGTGTACAGTATAAAGTATTTTAAAAGCAGACTGTAATAAAATAGCTAAACAACCTTTGATAAACTTTATGTTAGCAAGTAAGACTACACTGATTGTGCTGTTATTAATTTAAGTGATAGTAAGTAAGAATTATAAAAATAAGGTAAAAATTAAGTTATTAGAATGAATAGTAAAATAAGAAAGACAGACACTGTATTTAAGTGAAGGAATTAGTAAGTGAGGTATATTGTGTAAGGTACAGTTTAAAAGTAGTATTATAAGAGTTTCGTTATTGTTCAAAAAACCATAGAATGTAGTAACTTATAAGATAAGCAAGGTAGTAGTAAAAAACAGAAAATTAGTTAGAAGTTTAATTTCAGGCTTGAACCTGGCAAGGAATATTTTATAATAAGGTGTGGTAAGAATCACCAATGTTTTATTATCTGTTTATATAAAAAATTGTTTAATGTACCAATATATAAAATTAATGAGTTACAAGGAATGTTAAATAGTAGCATGGGGAAATCTAGGCTCTAGGCCTAACATTTAGTGAAGGAACTTTGTAAATTTAAAAGGGAAACAATAACCCAGTATCAATCAGAGTATATCAAATGTTTAAGCAGTTAAGTAAGTATACCTAGTACAAAAATGTATAAATAATATCCAGTTTTAAAATAACTACATAAGAAATATAAATAAGAAAATAAGGAAAATGTTATTAACTATTCAAAAGTAATCATGAGGGATATCAAAATAATCCTTAACAAAAAAGAAGAACAATGGTGTTCGTATAATTGATGTAACCACTAATATAAGAAGGAAATCTTAATTTGAAGATATTTTATAGATTTAAACCAAAATAAAACGTTAGAATATAACAATGTCATAAGATACTGACCAATGAGAATTAGCATAATTTAATAGGTAACCATAGCAACTGAGATTTATTACCAAAAAAAAACCGTTGGAATTCTAATTAATTCATTATTGACTGACGCGGAGGGCGGATGTATGAAGCTCTCGATCCGAAATTAACTTAAAAAACTGAAATTTTTAATAAATCAAGAAGGAAGAAGTATTGTAGAAGCATTCCATACTACATCTGATGAAATGAACCAGTATTAAAAGATTTAAACCATAGAAATCACAGAAAAAATAAGAATACTTCGAAGGAACGTAACGGACGAACTATCCTGAAGGAAGAAGGGGATCGACCTAACTCAACCTGAGGACTTCGAACGACTACAGAGACTGGTGGAAGCCGAACTTTAATTGAAGCCATTGAACGAGAATTGCGAACCATCCAAAGAAGAGAAGACGACTAGAGGATTCCTGAAGAAGAAGACGAACATCGGAGAAGCCACATCAAGAACTCGATGAGTATAAACTAACAATTTCACTTAAAAATAGATTCCAATTATCCATAATAACGAGATAAGAAGTTTTCACTTCACTGATTACAATTTTGACTCAATAACTGAATTTAATTAATATATCACTATTAATAAAACATAATTAAGCAATAAACTTTGATATCGAATTATAATAAATTTTAAAAAAACATAACTTGCTGACAAAAATTTAACCAAACACTATTCTAATTCTCATTGCCAATAACTTACTTTGTATGTAGTATTGTATTAACCATTGTGTATTTAGTTTTAAGGAGTGTTATAATCTTGTGCATTTTTAGCCGATAATCCAACTTCTGTGGTCAAAAGGACTTAAAACACCCTGAGACAAAAATAATAATTGTAAACAAACATTATTCGCCATGCTGGCGTCTTTACGTTACGAACTACTGAGCGATGCCAACTGAGCAATTTGTAAAAGCCGGTATCAACATAAACATATGTACTATTCATTAAATGTAATTGAAAGGATAATATAAAGAAGGGTTTAATAAATTTTAATGTTCTTCAACGCTGTATGTTTGATTCATATAAAATAACGTAATATAAAGAAATACTAAACTGAAAACGCCAACATACCACAGTTAGCGAAGTCGACACTGCAAGACAGCGTGAGCCAATCAGGTGACGAGGCGGCAAGATTCGAATTGAACAACGAGAGATACGGTTAGCCCGTAAGTATTAAGAAAAAGTGTAATCCGTCTCGCTACATACGATTAACCCTTCACAGAGGTATTTAACAGATTAATACTCACAAGTACCCACAATTACACACTTATACTACGAATGCAACGAGTGACATAAAACGCTCGCCACACATTTTCGTTACTGGTACAAAGACGATACTAAGGGGGAAATTTATATTTTGAAAACCCCGTAAAAACGGCTAATTACAATATTGGTAACCAGAAGAAGATTGTGTGAACAACAGAAGAAATAAAGAGAATTGAGACAGAAGATTCCTAGCGATAAGTTATATTAGCAGAGCTTTAAAACATAAGAAGAATAAATGAGATAGAAAATATTAGCAAATTTGAGCAACCATGAAGTGATAAATCCAAGGATGTTTTTTATTAGTCGAGAATAGTCTATTTTTTAATAATTTTTATTTAATGACTGTATGTAGATGTATTCCAGCAGTCTTATACTTGAGCAGAGATGATGTTCCTCTGATCTCAGAAAGCGTAGTATGGCCAGCAGAGTATTGAAGCCCCAAGTGCCGCTCTGGACTGCCTCAGCTCACGTGATAGGGAATGGATATCCCAGGGATGAAGCACCAAGTAAAAGAAAAAAATATATATATAATAATAATATATCTCAGATTACAATAACTATCTAGTAAGAAGCAGAATGATCACTGTTGCACACCACTATATAAAAATTATCCCAATTAGCGCTTTTAAGCTTGACAACTCATCGTCAGATCAGAATTCCGATCTGACGATGAGCTGTGAAGCTTGAAAGCGCTAATTGGGATAATTTTTATATAGTGGTGTGCAACAGTGATCATTCTGCTTGTGATTTCAACCACTAACACAACTTTCTTCATTTATCTAATAAGAGTAAAATAAATGAAAAAAAAACTAAAGCTCAACTACGAAGAAGCAGGTATAGAAATGGATAGGAAGACAAACAAGAAATATAATAAACAATAAATATCATAAGCAATTATTTCATCCACACTAAACGTATGATCTGAATTAATCACTTCTGGAGGAGGGCAATCTGTAACATGACAGAAAATCTACCTTATTATAATTCAAGAATAAGCAAATATAAAATAAAAACAAACTGGCATAAAGAATAATTACTATAATAATTACTCAAGAACAACGGTAAACTGAAATTCTAGATCCAAAGAAACCAAGTTCATTAAAACCAAACATACAATCTATAATAAATAATAGGAAGATAATTATAGTCCAACTTATAGTGTAGATACACCCAGGTAGAATAGGAGCAGGTAAGGAAAAACCATGGATAAACAAACCCACAGAATAGAAAAATAACTATTGAAAAACAATACCACATTATAAAAATAAAAACCCAAAAAGATAACATAAGAAAAGTACAATACAGTAAAATAAAAACAGTGTAAATTAAGTGTAAGTATAGATGTTAGATATAAGACAACCTCAAGACAAAAGATAAAAGCAATTATGTCACAAGATTATATGACTAAAGGTGGACAAGTGTAATTTATTTTTATTATGAAAAGTGACTACTAATAATACAAATTAAGTGATGTTCCTTATTCCCCAAGACTAGATAAAATTACTAGAGATAAGATTAGGGAATACAGTGAATAGTGAGGGGAACCAGGGTAAATCCCTAAATCAATAAACAAAAACAGAAATAGACTGAATAAAAGTTAATTTTAATAACTGTTTAAATAAAAACAGATGTGTTTTGTTGTGTTAGAAGTTCATTGAACCCATAGCACTGAATGCTTGGGATTACATTTATTTTAAGAGAATACCTTTATTATGTTTTAATAATGTCAATTAATCATAGACTATGTTGTAGTTAAGTAAGGGCAATTTAGTTGTTAGGATTTTATTAGAATTGTATGTTAGAAAGGGTAATAGCAATCTGAAATAATTGTAAACTTAGTGATAGAACTAACATCAATACATAGACCAAATTGTAAACCTCACAAACATGATAAATTAATAGTAAATAGGTTATGCAGGGGTGCCCACAGGGGGGGATCATAGCACAAGTTACGCATTGAGAATTTTTGGGGGGGATTTTTCGGGTGTATTTTAAGGATTTTTGGGGGGGGATTTTTTCAAGAATAACATTTTAAATCCAACATTGATGGAAATTTTTACCGTGTTTGTGCAACAAACTAAGCTATTAGTAAAAAACTAAAGCAATTGCATATCTTTATGATTGGTTTAACGAACTGGCAGCATAAATGTATCTACCAGTACAACTAGTAGTAAGTTTTGTTTTGGAATTTGGAAAACTGACCCTGACAGCCTGCAGCAACATCCTGTCAATGAGCCAGAGGGTACATGAATAATAAATCGTGAATGTAAAAATGTGTGTGTGTGCTAAGCTTGTAGACCGGCGGGCATTGGGGGGGATTTATCAATTTAGGGGAGTGCTGAGACTTTTGGGGGCGATTTGCGCATTGGGCCTTGGGGGGATGGGCACCCCTGAGTAAATGAAACAAATCAAATGAGTGAAAAATGTTGAATTTAACACACCAACAATTTATTATAAATGTAACAACACTTAGTGAAAGTTATTAAGGAATGCACAGGATATTATCAGGAAAAGGCAAGTGTAATAACACTGGGGCCTAGAGAAAAGCCTAAATTGAAGGTAGGGTTCAAATTAGCTAAGTAAATCATCAAATTACTGAGAATTAAAGAAACCAAATCATAATAATTCAATCAATGATCTTGATTAATGATAATTGGAATCTAACAAATACTGTAAACCATTTAATTTGTAAGGAAGTAAAGTAGGTAAGGCGTACAAGCAAATATTATGTAAATATGACTTTTGAGTTAAAAAATACTATAAAATATATCATGTATGGTATTAAATTGTGCAGAATTAAATAAGGAATTTGATTATGTAATTAGAATTTCATAAGAATAGATAATAATCAAAATGTAAATTTTAATATAATGTAAAATTCAATTCTTTTGAACAAAATCAAACTTGAGACTTAAGTATCAGCTGACTGAAAACAATGTAAATTTACTAATAAATCAGCCGAGACCTTTTGAATGATGAAGAAATAACTGGGAGTTGATTGTTAAACGTCAAGGTGAACACATCAGAATGATATAGCTAAAAAAGATAACAAAATTTTTGACAAGAACTAAGCTTAAGAAAGGAAATTTTAAATATGAGTTGTTCATACAAAAGTTAAATAAAAGAAACCAAACCATTACTTTTATGAAGATTGGCAATTATATATAGGAACGGTCCAGGCTCTAATCAAGAAATTTCCAATGTGAATATTCTCACGACATTCTGGATGAACTATTTGAAACGAAGACACCTTTAACCAACAACTATTACCGAAACTAAAACGGATTACGAACACTGAATCATCACACTACAACGAAGAAAATTAATAACTACTGCTCTGATGAGGTACACTTAAAGAATAAACATTTATTTGGAGGAAAATCGTTAAGAAGATCTTTGTATAAATCCGAGTGAAGGGATCGGCCATTTTGATGAGAGTCGATTTCAATCAGCTGTGATGACATCAGCCCAAGCTTAGCCTGTGGTTCGAATATTTCCATTTTTACTAACATTTTTATGATAAATATTATTTCTATTTTATTAAGTAAGAACTTTTAGTTGTAAGTATTGTACTTTTCAGCATTGCCCTTTTCTGACTTCTGATAACGGTAAAAAGAACCCTATTAATTTTAAAATGTTATTAATTTAAAAAAGAAACCAAATCGACCTGAGATAAGAGTTCAAGCTGTGCATAATTATTTCGACTCAAAGTCGACTAATCGCAACAAGATCAATAAATGAAATTAAATATTCCATATTTGAGTTTTATTTCTTTGCAAAGTATATAATTAAAAGAATTTCAGATATTAATTGTAACTTGGATGTCAAGGAGGAAGAGAATGACATAGAAAAGGAGTAAAAACACTGAATCTACAAATACAATAAATCGATTATTCAAATCACATAATCTATTTAACGTTTTAAACAAATTATTCATCACCAACCAAAATAAATAAAATAAGAAAGGAATTAATATAACAACTAGGATTAATACAATAATTCACAAAATACTAAATAATAAAAAAAAAATTTTCTCAATAAATTAAAATTCAACAAAATTTTTTTAAATCTTTAATTGATCAAATAAAAAGGTTTCGTTACAAAGTGGCGTCCAAACGTGGGACATCATTTTGAAGGAATCCGCTACCCAGAAGGAAGATAGAAATAAATTCTAGACTATAAATAGGAATATTCTCATCTAGTTTGGCAATATAAAACGTTACGTTACAGTATTTATTACAATTTATTTATCATGTTTACTTTTATTATTTGTTGTGTATAGTACACTCAATGAATCTGTGAGTTTGACATTGATATAAGCGAGCAAGGACAAGCGATAGTTGTCTAGTTAAAAATATCTCTCCCTTACTACACATGGTGGTTATTTTCATTACTTTCTAATAATGTAAAGGTACTGACTTCTTACCTTTTTAAAATACTACACTCATCATAATACTCACCGCTGCCAGAATTTTACTTACCGTCATGGTCCCCGTAAAACTTACCTTATTAAATTACCCAGGTCGCCAACATGTTTTTTAGTTATACATGTAAACTTTGAACACTCTTGCCCTTATAAAAATCCCGCTGTCTGACTGTAATAAAATTTCAGAAAACCCCCGATTTCGTTAGACGAGTTGTCAGCACAGAATAGGAAATGGTTATGGCGTAATAACTTAATTTAACACATTTTTATATCCCTAAACAAACTTGATTTTATTTTATTAAGTAGCCTACAGCTGAAAAACATGAATTTGTTCAAACACCAATTTTATCAACTAATTATTTTATAGGAACCAGTACTTTTAATCATGATTTCTTCCATTGAATATATAGCTTTTACCCCCTTTATATTATTTTCATTAATTCTTTTATAAATCTAAATTTGTATAGTTTTTTACTGATATCAGATTGTTACGGAGTCACTTTTATATATATTTGTTACTTAACTGACATGTGTTCCAGTTGTTACCTGATCACTAGTATTTCACTGTCACATTAGCCACATCACACAGAACTGTTCTAACTGCACGAATTAACGTATTCGTTAATTGTCTCGATCTCTTTCTTCATTTTACTCTTTTGCACACTTTTTATAAGATTCGGTAGGCCTAGGCTACTGTATTCGCTTTGGCCTACCGAAATTTCCGAGGCCACTGTATAAAGTTTTACTTATACATGCACTGCTCTCCACTGCTGTCTGATGATAACTCTGGTGATAGACTGCATGCTGTAATTCACAAAAAGCCTGCTGCTGGGGCAGTTACGCAATGCGTCTAGACTGTTGTTTAGACTAACTATATGTATGTTGTACTGGGGCTCCTCACAGGTGAAAGTAACAAGTTATTAATCACTGAACTACTGAATTAAAATTAAAACTGGGGCGGCATACAATTCTGTACCGTTACAATACCCCCCCAATAAGAGATTGAAGGCCGAGGCATTCAAACTCTTATTGCCTAAACCCTAAGAGGGCCAGCGAGGATATGGCGCCGCAACCCCCTGAACACTTTACTAAAATCATGGGTTCTTACCCCTCTAGTCTGGTGACTGTGACAGCACCCATCCGACCTTACTGGACTTCTCTGTTCGAGATCCCAACACCATAAGCTCGGACAGATACCTGCCCCAGTATTGCCTGACTCTATAACATTTAATTAAAAAATTGAACAAACGGCCTTCCACCACTCCATATCCCACAACTGATTTGTTTCCTCTTAGCCATACAGGCTCATTCTTTGCAAAGTACTGGTTCTGTTTATACAAAGTACTGGTTTGGTTTAAAAATAATAATATAAACTTACAGTCTACCTACAGTTCAATCATATATAACAATTTTTTTTTTCTATACTACCCCCCTTTTAATCCCTTAACCCCTGATACCCATTACATATTACTGTGTTCTGCGCTAGGCTTCTTGGCCATTGCCGGCCTCATCCTAGCCGTAAACCACATCTCCCTCGTGACCTGTAACTAGGTCACCCCCCATCCACACTCACTATTTCCCCCCTGGACTGTGGCGCCCAGTTGCTTTCACAAGGACTGATGCGGAAGGGGTGGACATTTTTTTCTTTTATTCCACCCCCATCCTTGCTTCGGCGTTACAATAAAATTCAGTGTTACACTTACTATTCTTGATTTATACGTCCCTAATGGACTACCACCCCTATCTGGGAGAAAATAGACCTGTTCCAAAATTAGGTAGATTCTCCAAAAAATAAACCCCCTACTAAGTCTAACAAACCACCGGGTTAACAAAATAAAACAAACCACAAGCCGGTTATATCAAGTAAAATTTATGATTTGCCATAATTAACTACTTTCACGGTCATGATCCGGTGAGGTCATGACCGCACTTAGGTGGAGAATCTACAGTTAAAACATAAAACAAGATTGACATTGATAAAATTTACATGAACAGAAATATCCACATCTTATTTTCCAAACACTATCTCAGCTTTGACGTTCTTTCAGTTTTCAATTTTAAATGAATATTTTAATCATTGTTTACATCAATTAGCATTTAATTTATAATTCCAGTTTGAATTCAAATGAAAATAAAGTTAAGTTCATTATTAAAAATCATCTTCTCTATTAATTTAATTACCAACTTAATTTAATTATATTTAATTCCTCAAACTCTAAGTTACAGTAATTACCTCATTACTATTTTGTCTGAAAAAAAATTAACTTCAATTCTTTTATGTCACAATAAGATCTTGCTCAAGATACTGATTCATCAAGCTACAACAGTTATCAGCTTCCACACCTGGCTATACACATTAGTCAAAACATTCAACACACCTGTTTACATCAACAATAGTCTGCCAGACTGGTGTTATAAACACTCTCAGTATCAACATTCATGGTTACGTCATATACTGACACATCTGCGTACTTCAGCTGTTAATTTCTCTGAGTCTTGTAGTTAACATATTTATCAATTTCTATTTATTACAATTCAAACCAAAATTAATTTTGCTTCATTAATAAAATTAACCTTTTTAAATTATTTGTTTAACTTGACAATTATTTAATAACCTCCACTCAAAACAATTTAGCTGTAATTATATTATTTAAAACATTTTTAATATACACACATCATACAAAATAGACTTAAATATTATTATGCCATTTGTTCTTATTACAAACATACGTTACCTATAAGCTATACTGTACATTGCAGCAAAATAATATTAACACAATACATTTATTTACAAATTTTCGTCATATCCAATTATTATTTGTCACACTTCAATACCTGATTCAGCCAAGTCGTTACCATATACTAAAGTATTTAAAATGTCCATACACTGCTTTTGTAATTCAACCTCCATCGTCATGTATATACCTAACGTATTTATAGCATAAATCATTTTTATTTACATCCAGTTTATTATTATTATTATAAACCATTACGTCTATATCATTCATTATCCCATTTATTATGTCATACAACTTGTCAATATCAATTATTTTTGTCCAGTCTCCGTAAGTATTTTTTCTCAACATCAAGTCAGTTATTTTATCATTTATAACAGTTTTATTCAAATATTCCTCTCTCTCTGTTTCATAATGCAATTCCCTTTCTTCATCTCTCTCAATATCTAACACCTGCACCAACATTTCATAACCTCTATTAATCTCAAAAATTTTTATTTCTCTCTCTCTTTTTTTACAACACCTCTCATAACCATACTGAACTCTCCCATTCCATGCAAAGGGCACCATTAAATATTTATTACCTCTACTGGCTTTACCAGTTAAATCACAAAAAATACAGGGACCATCTGAAGACACCTTGTCTTCCATACAAATACAGGAGGAAACTCTGTCCTCATTAAACACCTGTGAAAACTCTGTTTCACCATAAACTTGGGGAACATCTGCCCTTTGCCCATTGAACCTCTCTACACACACACTTATAACCTCATCAACACTTTCTCTGCTCACACCTTACACTCTAACACCACGTTTTTAATTTCACCACTATTACTTACCGTATCATTCTTAGATACCCCATTTTCAGCTATATAATCATTATTCTTATTTAATGTTATTTCATTATTATAATTACTTATATTAACATCACCACTTACCTCAGAATTGTAATCACCATCATTATCTTCACTAGTCAACACTACCTCTCCCAATATTTTGTCACTGTTATTTATGAATTCATTATTAGAATTATCGTTATCACTCACCTGGTTAATTATTCCCTCACTATCATTAACAACATTATTATCACTTACCTGTTTTGATTCAACTTCTGTACTCTCTTTTAATTGACATCTATCTTCCTCCCACTTCTCGTCTGGTTTATCAAGAGCATTTTTTAGTTTATTGAAACCCTTATCCATTATTTTATTCAGATTATCAAAATGTTTGTTCATCATTTCAAAACCCTTAACCATCTCTGCTTTTATAAGGTTCAACATATACGTCTTATATTCAGATTCACTCATATTATCCCTACTTACCTTATTATCTGCCACCTGATCGACTTTCTTTTTGTTAACGTGGTCTGTCTCTCTACCTTTATTTATCACCACCACACTATCATCATTATCACTAGGCCTATTTACTGCCTTATTTTCTACCCCTATTACTTCAACTATCTTACCTTTATCATTTGTTATCTTACCCCACTCCTCGTCGGTCATTTCACCTACTTCACCCATATTTATACTCGTACTTCAAAATTTATTTATAAACCCAACATTTACGCTACCAAAACATAACCTAATTTTCACAACGTAATTATATACGATTAATTTTACAAATACGCCGTTACCAAATCCTACTTTCTGTGCTTTAAAACAGGTCTAGCTCCTATAATATTTATACAAACATCCTGGCAGGGTCGCCAACTGTAAAGGTACTGACTTCTTACCTTTTCAAAATACTTCACTCATCATAATACTCACCGCTGCCAGAATTTTACTTACCGTCATAGTCCCCGTAAAACTTACCTTATTAAATTACCCAGGTTGCCAACATGTTTTTTAGTTATACATGTAAACTTTGAACACTCTTGCCCTTATAAAAATCCCGCTATCTGACTGTAATAAAATTTCAGAAAACCCCCGATTTCGTTAGATGAGTTGTCAGCACAGAATAGGAAATGGTTATGGCGTAATAACTTAATTTAACACATTTTTATATCCCTAAACAAACTTGATTTTATTTTATTAAGTAGCCTACAGCTGAAAAACATGAATTTGTTCAAACACCAATTTTATCAACTAATTATTTTATAGGAACTAGTACTTTTAATCATGATTTCTTCCATTGAATATATAGCTTTTACCCCCTTTATATTATTCTCATTAATTCTTTTATAAATCTAAATTTGTATAGTTTTTTACTGATATCAGATTGTTACGGAGTCACTTTTATATATATTTGTTACTTAACTGACATGTGTTCCAGTTGTTACCCGATCACTAGTATTTCACTGTCACATTAGCCACATCACACAGAACTGTTCTAACTGCACAAATTAACGTATTCGTTAATTGTCTCGATCTCTTTCTTCATTTTACTCTTTTGCACACTTTTTATAAGATTCGGTAGGCCTAGGCTACTGTATTCGCTTTGGCCTACCGAAATTTCCGAGGCCACTGTATAAAGTTTTACTTATACATGCACTGCTCTCCACTGCTGTCTGATGATAACTCTGGTGATAGACTGCATGCTGTAATTCACAAAAAGCCTGCTGCTGGGGCAGTTACGCAATGCGTCTAGACTGTTGTTTAGACTAACTATATGTATGTTGTACTGGGGCTCCTCACAGGTGAAATTAACAAGTTATTAATCACTGAACTACTGAATTAAAATTAAAACTGGGGCGGCACACAATTCTGTACCGTTACAATAATAATAATGGCTCCCTTTTGTACAATCAAAGTGGTTTAGGACTAAGGCAGGGGTACATTGCCTAATGTCAGCTGTTTGACATACAAGAAAGCAAGGAAGTCTGTGGTAAGCACTACCATTCAGGCACCAATTGCATTTCTTTATACTGGATTATATTTTATCATTTTTAACTCATTTCTCACCAGTTTGGATATAATTATTTGTGTACATTTTCTAAAGACTATACAAAAATTGTTAATTAACTGTAATTTTTGAATAATTAAATTATTTAAAAAGATATATATTGCATTTGCATATATTACAGCAATTGTCCGGACATTCTAACTACAATGTTGTACATGTTACCTATGAATGTAGGCGAAGAGTGCAAAATGAATGTATATAGAAAGAGGTTTTATATCACACACGTCTAATTCTAAGTGCCAAATCAGAATACAATCAAATCTATCTAACTCCTTAAAAACATTGAATGGGCTGAAACAAAGAGATGCAGATGCCTTAGCGTGTCTGTTGTTCAACATAGCTCTATAAAAGGTCATCAGAGATTCAGGAATTAAAACTAGCGGACACATATTTCACAAGGAGGTACAGCTTCTGGCATATGCCGATGACATTTACTTCATAAGTAGGTCTGAATCTGGCTTAAAGGAAGCCTTTCAAGAACTGGAGTTTTCCGCTAAGGCTATGGGCTTGGTTATAAACCAAAGCTAAACTAAATATGTGGTTGTAGGTGCCAACAATCGCACCCTGTCCCTGCGCATTAATGATTAGAAATTTGAAAAAGTTCAAGGTTTTCCATATCTCAGGTCATATGTGGACTCTGGAATGACTCCTCTAGAGACATTGAAAAATGAATATTATCTGCTAATAGGTGTTACTACATACAAAACCTTGATCAGACCAGTTCTGATGTATGGCTCGGAATGCTGGGTGCTAAAAAAACTAGATGAGCAGAAACTAGCCGTGTTTGAGAGGAAGGTACTGAGGATAATCTATGGCCCTGTGAAGGAAAACGAGATTTGGAGGCGACTGCATAATCGAGAGTTGTACGAAAGGTTTAAAGATCTTCTGACCGTGCAATTCATACAAATTAACAGATGATGTTGGGCCGGACATGTGCAGAGAATGGCGGAGGATAGAATCCCAAAAAAAATCATGAATTATTTGCCGATGGGAAGGAGAAGGAGGGGAAGACAGCATACAAGATGGCTGGACCAGGCAGGTAAGGAGGCGGTGAGGCTGGGTGGAGCAAACTGGTGGACATTGGCCGGGAGTAGAGGCCAGTGGGGACGATTTCTTTTGGAGGCCAGGGCCCGGACTGGGCTGTAGCGCCGAGGATGTATGTATGTATATCACACACACACAAAACCTACTGTATTCTGAAACTGTAAATTATTTTATTAAACATAAGAAAATATATGTATTAACAGATATAGTTTACCTCAATATCCAGTGTACACGTATGATGATTTGTCATGCACTAAATACTTGGTTCACATGCACTGCTCTTTTTTTTTTTAATAAATTTAAAGTAAAGGAAACACTGAACACTAGTAATTATATATAGCATTATCTAACTGCATGTTGAACTAACACTTACGTTTTAAGAGTCACACAGTAGATTAATATAAAGAATAATTTTAACGACAAAGGGTTTGCAAGGATCGATTAAAGAGGTACAACACAAATTTTAAATTATTTGTGTCAAATAGACCTTTCGACAATAATTATTGTCATCATCAAGGCCTATGTACAAGAGAAAATATCAAACACAACAGATAAATTAGTTGAGTGAATGTGTTTGTGTGTATGTATGTACGTGTAAAGGAGTTGAAATAGTTTGTTTTACATCATTAAAATAATTGCATTATTACACATTGTTTCCTTAAATACATCAAGAAAATTATAATACCCCAGAACATAATTTGTACAATATAAATTACTGATAATGTAAAAATTCTTTAATGGTATTTGTATATAATTATATATAATACCTTATATATAGTTATATATATATATTGTAACGATACAATTAAGCCAAATCTCGTATCGGTGATAAAAAAGATAATTCTTGATATAAAATTACTTCATATGAAATAAAATGTGTAAAAAATGATTAAAATGTAAATACTTTGACAAGACGTACAACGATATTACCCAACCCAACTGATTGAGCCGAAAACACAAACATAAAGAAGGGAACCACGTAACATACTTATTAAAATGTAAATATTTTGACGTGATTGAGCCGAAAACACAAACATAAAGAAGGGAACCACGGAACATACTTATTAAAATGTAAATATTTTGACATGATTGAGCCGAAAACACAAACATAAAGAAGGGAACCACGGAACATACTTATTAAAATGTAAATATTTTGACATGATTGAGCCGAAAACCCAAACATAAAGAAGGGAACCACGTAACATACTTATTAAAATGTAAATATTTTGACGTGATTGAGCCGAAAATACAAACATAAAGAAGGGAACCACGTAACATACTTATTAAAAATATGATAGACAAAACAATGATGGACACAGAACTAAAGAAGAACCAGAAGAAGAGGACAGATCCATACAAGTAAACAGAATTTAAACCAGAAGAGAAGAAGAGGAGAACCGAACCGGATTGAAGAAGAAGAAGAAGAGGAAGAATGAAGAGGAGACAGATAAAACCTAAGGGGAAACTAACACACATATATAAAAGGGAAAGATTGTATGTTAGAGATAGAATACGGTCAATAAACCTTAAATAATTATATATTAATGAAACCAATGTTATTATTAGCATTAATTTAACATATGTACCCATTTTTAAGACAATACAATTGTAAAACAATGTAGTATAGGAAAAGTACACTAACCCTGTCAGAAAGGTTAGATTCAACCAAAACACAACTAGCCTAATATTGTTTATAGTAAATATAATACTAAAACAAAATAGTGAGAAATGGTAGGAGAAAATATAGGGATTACCCATTAAATAACACTAATTACAAAACAGTGAACCAAAGTGAAGTGCTTTAGTGAAGTGTAAATGCCCTAAAAAATAGTGAAAGTGGATGTGAAACATTCAAATTAGAATGCTAAGTAAATAGACACTCTTTAAAACATTGATAAACCACCAATGATTGGAGTGGAATTATAATTAGTTATATACCTAGAAGTAATTAAAAATAGTATTTGAAATTAATATTAGGGAAGCTTGTAATAATATTCAGGGAGAAAGCCCAGTACCATAACTTGTGTTAACATGGCATGATAGGATAGAAGTAAAGTTTGTTATTAAAGATTAAAATTGTAAAGAATACAACACCCCATGTTGAAAGGGGAATTAACCTTCATAATATTAGGGAAAGTGACAATGTTTATCACCCTAGTTTATAAGACAAGAAAGAAATCAATGTTAGTACTAAGAATAATTTATGACTTGTAAAGAATAGTTGATGCAATGTTAAAGAAGGAATATGGCTGAAAGGGACTTACAGTCCATAAACCTAACTATTATATTTTAAATGAAGAGTAATGAAAATGTATGTTGAATAGTAATTAAAACACAAACAAATAAGTGAAGATTTGAATAAGAAATTAGAGAAACTAGACCTAAACAGTGAAGAATTGAAGAAGCAAATGAAGGAGAGTATAGAATTCCTGAATGATAAAATAAAAAGCAACCATGAAGACTTGAAAAGAAGTCAAGAGGTATTGGAGAAGAAGAGCGAAGAACTGAAGAAACAGATCAAGAAGGATCTAGAGATTGTAAACAAAAAGATGGAAACTAATCATGATATCCTCCAAAGGAAAATCGAGGAAGAAAGTAAGAAAACCAAGGAGGAATGGAAGCAACAACTAGTCGAATGTCGAGAAGAGATTAGACAAACGGTAACAGAGACCAACGAAACAGTGATACAAATCAGAGAAGAATTAAATAATAAAATTAGTAACGTTGAAGAGGAAGGTAAATTGAGGGCGACGGAGTTCTACCAAGTCCTTACTGAAGGGTGCCAAAAGAATAAACAAGAAGTGGTCAAGGAACTGGAGGAGAGGCACCAAGAGCTACAACTGGATGTAAACAATCGGGTGGAGAAGGTGTATACCGTCATAGATAAAATCGACGGACTGACCCGAGAAAACCGAGAAAAAATCCAGGGAATCAGTATGCGAGAGAAACAGATGCAGGAAGAATTAGATGCATTAAGAGAAAAACCATATAATCACACACAGTTCATAACCAGTGAGAACAGAGAAATGATTAATTTTCGTAGCTACAGGAGAAACCCGATAGAATTCCTCAAACGGGTAGAAGAACTGATAGAGAAGAACAGAGAAACCAGGTGGTCTAGTGTGAGGAGTATGATCGACGAGATGTTTCGTGACACCCATGACAATTGGTGGACGGCCACAAGACCTGAGATAAACGATACTCAAGAGTTCAAGAAACAGTTCAGGGAGAATTATTGGTCCGACTCAACACAGAATGTGGTCCGCAATGACATCAGTAACGGAAGGTACGAGACACAAGGAGGACACACGTTAACATCGTACTTTCTGGGAAAGGTATGTTTAGCCAGAAATTTGGAACCCAGGATACTGGAAGAGTCGTTGGTGATACAACTGGGTTACCATTACGAAGAGGCCATCCAGAAGGCCAGGCGACAAGGCCAAATTAAAACAATCCAAGGAATGGTTAGCTTACTGGAAGACCTGGAGAACGATAACCAGTATCGAAAAAACAGGATCTCAAACCAAAGATACAATAAGTGGAATGAACACAATAATACACCTAATTTCCAGGGACCATACAATTATCCACAAGGCAATAATCGAAATAACTGGGGCCGGAATAACAACAATAATAATGCAGAACCAACATTCAGTGGAAACGATCAGCATCGCCATCCAAATAACCAGCCTGGTAACCGAGGACAACAGAACAATCACCCAGGAAGTCCAAACAATAATAGAAGCAGCCCAAATAATAACAACCGACCAAATGAGAATTATCGAGGAGGAGAACCTGAACAACGTACCAACAGTCACCCCAATGACCACAATTACTACGGCAACCGGTATCATCCCAATTACCAGTACAACCGGGGACCCGGGGGCAATCCAAATAGGAGTGACAATCTACGTCATGTAAATTTTATTAGTGGTAGAAGGCGGAATAACCACCGAAGATACAACTCAAATTGGCACCAAGAACCATGGTACAATGCATCCAACGAGACTGACAACAGACCATCAGTAAACAGGAACCATGAACCACTACAAAATGGAAATAACCAGCAAAATGTGCCACACAATGAAACGAACGACCAGCCAAGCAACCTGGCCGTCAGCCAGCAGCCACCTTTAAACTAAAAAGGTCAGTGATAAAGTATGAACGCCCTTCACATGACCAATCACTTGGGTTGATACGTCAAACAACGTCAGATAAACAAACCAAAGGAATCACGATAATTTACAACAATTATTTAAAAAATATTCGAGAAGAACTTCTCGAGGAAGAGGCCACTCAATTACCACAGAACAATAGTGAAATTGTTCATATAAAGGCAACAATAAACGGTACCATAACCAGTATCCTGGTAGACACGGGGTCTAATATCTCTCTCATTAACCAGCCTGAATTAGAAAGAATTCAAGCTCACTCTCGAACACCAATACCTACATTGCCAATAAATAATATAATCATCATTGGCGCAACGGGCAAACAGAACAAAACAGTGAAAAAGCAAGTGTCATTGGAACTAGATAATCTAGAATCCACCATCTCCATTATATTTCTCGTGGCAAATGGGCTACCTTTCAATATGCTCATCGGATGTGATATACTAAGAAGGTATTCAGCAGTAATAAACCTGCAGAAGGGAGTAGTGTTGTTAAATTCAGAACAAGGAACCTGGTCCACGAACATTATCAATAGTGTACCAAGTCCAACTGCTTTAAGCCAAAACACAGAACTGAAAAGTTATTATTGCCAGAGGCATGAGCCAGATATCACCATAGTAGAGGAGGAGGAGCGTAAGACCTTATGGAACCAGAAGTTGGAAGAGATTATCACTTTCCAAAGAGAGCGGCCTATGCAGGAGATTAGTAAACAACAATCCAAAAAATTAATCGCCATTTATAATGAATATCAGCATGTCTTTTCGAACATCCCCGGAAAGGTTAAGGGATACTAATGTAAAATTCAATTCCGAGAACCAGTGGACTTTCACCGGAAATCATATCCAATAGCACATTCTCTAAAAAACGAAGTTAGAATGGAAATAAATAGAATGATTGCCGAAGACATAATTGAGTACAGTCATTCTCAATATACCAGCCCCATAGTTGCCATACCCAAGAAAAATGGCAAGGTACGAATTTGCCTAGACACCCGAGAAATAAATAAGATGATTATAAATGACAGAACCTCACCAGGAGAAATAGAAGAAATTCTGAAGAGATTCCACGGAGTGGAATAAGGGAGTTTACAATCAAACTTCAATAAAAAAGTTTTACGAAGAAGAATAAAACCATTGTGAAATGAAACCGATTTCAAAATTCTAAAAGAGATTGTAAGAGCAGCTTACTCAAATATTTAGATGATATATGCGGAACAATAAAAAGGGTTTGAATGAAAAAAAAAAAAAAAACAACAAAGGAAACAGTTACACAAATTCCTTTCAATTTAAATCAGTTTAAAATATAACAAAAGATTGAAATATGAAGTATGAAGTAAAAAGTGAGATAATCAGGAATAAGTTACACACATTCCTATGTAATAAAAATGTAAGAAGCAAAAACTTACAATTATAATTAAAACAAAAAAAAAGCTAAAAAGGAATACGCTACAAACATTCCTTTAAGGTAAGACCATTAACTTACCAAAGAATTATCAAAAATGATGTTGAATACAGAGTAAAATAAACAAGAATAAAATCAAGTTCAAATTACTGAGATAAATACTTGAAATTATACTGAATCAAAAGTATTATAAAAAAAAAATAAATAAAACTTTACCTGGTACAAGGAGGGAGAGAGAAATTGTATATAAAACAAATATACAAATATGGCTAAAGCAGAATCCTGCTAAATGTCTAAAACAATTAAGATGATCACAACGAGCATTGAAAATAAAATAATGAAAAGTGAGATATGATGAAATTAACATATGAATAAAGATAAAATTTCTCAATATAGTATATGAGTAGATGATAGTGTATAGTTAAGGTATAGCGGAAGGAAGAATGAGTAGTAATGATAAAGTGATCTAAAAACAAACCACAAGGTGGACAATCCCAATTATATTATTATATTATTATTATTATTAAGTCCCAAGTTGACAAAGATTTAAGATTGACTGTTGAAAAGTCCAGCAATCTATATGAACTGAGTAGAGAAGATGTGCCTCTAGCCTCAGAAAAATGAGTAGTAATGGGAGAAACCAGCTACTATATAGGGAAAAAAAAATTTGTGTATGAGGGAATATGCACCAATGGAAATAAATAAAAACAGATCCAAACAAAATGGAGTGAATTAAGTAAGAAGAGAAATGGAGAATGGAGAAACAAACAAGGAAGAGGAAGAAAAAAGTTATCTATAACTGATAATTTCATAAAAACTATGCTAGTATTTTATTAAAATGATCAATTTTAGAGGAGAGGCATTATGTAACGATACAATTAAGCCAAATCTCGTATCAGTGATAAAAAAGATAATTCTTGATATAAAATTACTTCATATGAAATAAAATGTGTAAAAAATGATTAAAATGTAAATACTTTGACAAGACGTACAACGATATTACCCAACCCAACTGATTGAGCCGAAAACACAAACATAAAGAAGGGAACCACGTAACATACTTATTAAAATGTAAATATTTTGACGTGATTGAGCCGAAAACACAAACATAAAGAAGGGAACCACGGAACATACTTATTAAAATGTAAATATTTTGACATGATTGAGCCGAAAACACAAACATAAAGAAGGGAACCACGGAACATACTTATTAAAATGTAAATATTTTGACATGATTGAGCCGAAAACCCAAACATAAAGAAGGGAACCACGTAACATACTTATTAAAATGTAAATATTTTGACGTGATTGAGCCGAAAATACAAACATAAAGAAGGGAACCACGTAACATACTTATTAAAAATATGATAGACAAAACAATGATGGACACAGAACTAAAGAAGAACCAGAAGAAGAGGACAGATCCATACAAGTAAACAGAATTTAAACCAGAAGAGAAGAAGAGGAGAACCGAACCGGATTGAAGAAGAAGAAGAGGAAGAATGAAGAGGAGACAGATAAAACCTAAGGGGAAACTAACACACATATATAAAAGGGAAAGATTGTATGTTAGAGATAGAATACGGTCAATAAACCTTAAATAATTATATATTAATGAAACCAATGTTATTATTAGCATTAATTTAACATATGTACCCATTTTTAAGACAATACAATTGTAAAACAATGTAGTATAGGAAAAGTACACTAACCCTGTCAGAAAGGTTAGATTCAACCAAAACACAACTAGCCTAATATTGTTTATAGTAAATATAATACTAAAACAAAATAGTGAGAAATGGTAGGAGAAAATATAGGGATTACCCATTAAATAACACTAATTACAAAACAGTGAACCAAAGTGAAGTGCTTTAGTGAAGTGTAAATGCCCTAAAAAATAGTGAAAGTGGATGTGAAACATTCAAATTAGAATGCTAAGTAAATAGACACTCTTTAAAACATTGATAAACCACCAATGATTGGAGTGGAATTATAATTAGTTATATACCTAGAAGTAATTAAAAATAGTATTTGAAATTAATATTAGGGAAGCTTGTAATAATATTCAGGGAGAAAGCCCAGTACCATAACTTGTGTTAACATGGCATGATAGGATAGAAGTAAAGTTTGTTATTAAAGATTAAAATTGTAAAGAATACAACACCCCATGTTGAAAGGGGAATTAACCTTCATAATATTAGGGAAAGTGACAATGTTTAGGTCTCCATGTCTACCCTTTAAAGATATTGGTGGCGACCTATAGATAATTTGGAATCTTCTGCGTTTGGTAAGTCAGGGTGGCGTGTAAGTGTGATGCGTACATAAAGGTGGAAATAACGTGGTGGAAATTGGTAAGTTGGAGAAATAGAAAGTAACAAATGGCGATCCCTGCCAGTATAACTCAAATGAATTCATTCATATGGGTTTAGGCCTGATTTGAAGTACGAAATAGGTGGTGATAGTAGGCGGTTTTGGTAATAGAAAAAATTACGAGATTTGTGGTTAGAGGTTAAGACAGTAAAATATAGTGAGTAAAAGTTATGAGATTTTGTTTAGATAAGAACTAAGTAATTAATTAGTTGATTAAAGAATAATTAAATTTATAAAAATTGAAAATAATGAAAGTAAAGTCAGTACGGTAACGGGGGAGGTAGAAATTCATTCAGACCCGAATGTGGGCAAAGAAAATGTTTTATGCGAAGTAGATGATGTAAACGATTCAGGAATGGAGACAACTCCAAGCCTGATAGACGAATCTGTAATAATAAATAATGCAGAAGCAAAATCTACTTCAATAGTGACTAAAATAAAAGAAAATGAGTGTACAATAGCTGATATGATAAACTTTATGAAAACCATGTCTGAGAATATGAATACTAGATTTGATGTTGTAACGATACAATTAAGCCAAATCTCGTACCAGTGATAAAAAAGATAATTCTTGATATAAAATTACTTCATATGAAATAAAATGTGTAAAAAATGATTAAAATGTAAATACTTTGACATGACGTACAACGATACTACCCAACCCAAGTGATTGAGCCAAAAAACATAAACATAAAGAAGGGAACCACGTAACATACTTATTAAAATGTAAATATTTTGACATGATTAAGCCGACAACCCAAACATACTTAAGAAAATATGATTGACAAAACAATGATGAACATAGAACTAAAGGAGGACCAAACCAAGATGAAGAAAGAAGATGAAGATTATTGAAGAAGAAGAATGAAGAGGAGACAGATAAAACCCAAGGGGAAACTAACACACATATATAAAAGGGAAAGATTGTATGTTAAAGATAGAATACGGTCAATAAACCTTAAATAATTATATATTAATGAAACCAATGTTATTATTATTATTGATTTAACATATGTAACCATTTTTAAGACAATACAATTATAAAGCAAAGTAGTATAGGAAGAGTACATTAACCCTGTCAGAAAGGTTAGATTCGACCAAAAACACAACTAGCCTAATATTGTTTATAGTAAACATAATACTAGAACAAAATAGTGAGAAATGGTAGGAAAAAGTATAGGGGTTACCCATTAAATAACACTAATTACAAAACAGTGAACCAAAGTGAAGTGTTAATGCCCTATAAAATAGTGAAGGTGAAACATTCAAATTAGAATGCTAAGGAAATAGACACTCTTTAAAACATTGATAAACCACCAATGATTAGAGTGGAATTATAATTAATTGTATACCTAGAAGTAATTAAAAATAGTATTTAAAATTTAATATAAGGAAAGCATGTGACATATCAGGGAGAAAGCCCAGTACCATAACTTGTGTTAACATAGCATGATAGGATAGAAGTAAAGTTTGTTATTAAAGATTACATTTATAAAGAATACAACACCCCATGTTGAAAGGGGAATTAACCTTCATAATATTAGAGAAAGTGACAATGTTTATCACCATACTTTATAAGACAAGATAGAAATCAATGTTAGTACTAAGAATAATTTATGATTTATAAAGAATAGTTGATTCAATGTTAAAGAAGGAATATGACTGAAAAGGGACTTACAGTCCATAAACCTAACTATTATATTTTAAATGAAAAGTAATGAAAATTTATGTTGAATAATAATTAAAACACAAACAAATAAGTGAAGCCCATCAGGCTGAATTCAGAATGTAATTTAAAAGGGAAATACACTAGAAAACAATCATGGCTGTTTGTAACTAGAAAAAACAGTTAACTGCCAAGAACATTTCAAATGCAAATTGTATCAATTTCACAAAAAATCTTACTAATCTAAGAACAGTGAATGGACAATGATTGTATATCAGTTATTTCTACACAGAAATATTATTGTAATAATTTAATTCAAGAAAGATATGTTATTTTTTAAATGTCAACTAATTAGACTATAGTTAAAGTGTAACAAAATATGACCTTATGAGGTATCATTGTAAACTTTGAAAGGAAAGAAAAATAATAGTGATGTCATTTATTATCCCAAAGGAAGTATAAGGGAATAAAATCATTGGGAAAATACTTAATAAATTTGAATAAAAATTCAAATATCTCTAACAATGTAAGTAAAGAGTAATGAAACAAGCATGGAATTATTAGTTACTATGACGAGTCATTTGAGGCTTATTTTTCCGTTAAATTATAGAGACGCTGAAGAAACGAAGCGTGGGTACGCCACACAAGAAATTGGACAAACTAAAACTTTAATTTAAACAGTTATAACAAGTCAACTAGTGAATTCAAATGATCCCATGTGAAGAGACGTCGATCTGTACAGAATTAATGATGACCAGGAACGAAATTGAACAAACTAATTAAAGAAAAAAACCCAGACCAGTTTGAAGAAGACGCTGGAAGCCTACAACCAGCCCAAATTCGAAAAATACACGCCTACCCATGATGACCCTCCAACGTGAGACGAACTGATAAGTACCGAATAATTTCTTACTCCTAAAACCCCAAATCACTTAAATTATTTTCAAATGATAAAATTTCTCACTATTTAAAAGTAGTATTTTCTTTCAAAGGTAAAGGCATAATTTACTTATATTAAAAACCATTTATAAAGATAACCTTATTTGTAAACATAATTACTGTAACAGAAATACGACACTACGGAACAAATTGTACAAACACATTATAAATCCTAAGTACCTATAAGGTATAATAGTGTACTTTCTTTTCATGTAATCAACGTTTATGTCTATTTTCATGATCAAAAGAACTCCAGATTTTAAAAACATAGTAATTTGTTGACATAACGGAACGATAGTGTTTTAAAATCGAAATTTGCCAACCTTGAGATGTTTATGTTTCACGCTCTAAGCCGGGGCATAATATTATAATCTGTTTATGATTCAATTGTCATATTTATTAATAATTAAATTTGTATTAAAAGATACAGTACAACACAATATTCTCTTGTTATTTCATAGGATTTATTTTTGTAAAATATATGTGTGTTAGCGAAGTAGTAAGTATCAGCCAACTAGCGCTTGTTACGAGTGGCCGAGTCGACAACCTGTGTAGCAGCGGGAATAATTCGAACGCCACAGCTGTCCATGCTAATACCACATATTACTTTAAAAATTAAATGTTTTAATTGTTTTAATAAAAACAATTTGGCGCCACCCGGGAATCGTAATCCCTATGAATTGACAGGTAGGTTGTACTGGTGACATTGACAACGCTACGGACTCCAGTAGTGACGTCGATTTATGTAACAACCAGTGTGAGGCAAACACACTACAATCACACTAATACACCATATAAACAAGTGTGATACATTTTAACAGGTACGACCTCGTTAACTCGTTACAATGTTAACGATATTAAATTTGAAGTTCAAAATAGCAAATTTGATGTTATAAATAGTCGTTTTGATGAAATGAATACACAAAATGTTAAATTTGAAGTTAATATTAATAAACGGCTGAATGAGATTAACGAACGTTTTGATATTAATGACAGTAAGTTTAATGAAATAAATACCAGAGGCAATGGTATAAAGAGTGAGATCGTAAACGAAATAAATGAACGTTTCTATACATTTAAAGAACAAGTGAAAGAGTCAGTAGAGGAACAGGTTAAAAGTAAAGCAATTCAGATAATTAATAACAAGGTAAGTGGTAATTACGGTAGTAAATCTACTAGTGAAGTAAGCGATAACAATGATATAATTAAAAATGGTGATGTAATTGAAAATGTAGTATCAGAGAGTGATACATTGAATAATGATAGTGATGATGAGAGTTTAGTAGGAGTAGAAATTAGTGATGAGGTAGTAGTTGTTAATGGGATTGAGAGAGAGCTTGATGAAAGGTTAGGTGGGCAAAGGGCAAGTTTTCCCCAAGTGTTGTATGAGGACAGAGTTTCCTCCAGTAGTTTGTTGTAATATTCTTGGAAGAGCCAAGAAATATAGTAAGTTTGTTGTGCCCTTTGCGTGGTATGAAATAGGTCAGGGGGGTTGTGACAGGTGTTATGATGTGGAGAGATATTTAGAGAGAGAGTTGTTTGTAGATGAGGAAATAGAGTTATTTACGTTAAGTAGGAGTTATAAAAAGTTGAAAGAGAGGTTAGAATTGAAGGAAATAGATGATATAAAATACTTACCTTGTGAAATAGAGATGGATGATTATTTTGATGATACTGTTGTAGACGATAAACACTTACCTTATGATGTAATTGATATAGTGGAGGAGTATAATGATAAAATAACTTATCTTATGCTATCCAAAAATACTGATGGAAACAGAACTAAAATTACCAATGTAGACGGGCTTTATGAAATAATGGGAGACAAATATGTAGTTAATTACTGTATCAATATAATTAACGAAAGTAGTCTTTACAATAATAATTATAATGTAATGTATGTCGATAAAAACAAGTTGTGATATAAATACATCAGATTATTATATGATGATGGGGGTTAAATAAAAATTCAGGGAATGGACATTTTAAATATTTTAGTTTATGGTTATGACCTGGATAGATTATGAAATGAGGTGTGGTAAACAAAAAAATAATGTAAAAGAATTGTAAATAAAATTTTAGTGAAATTAATTGTGTTTGTGGTGTAAAAGGTATTTGATGTAAACAATGTGTGTATGTAGTAGAAATTGGTTTAATAATAATAATAATAATATTTTGGCAGACTAAATAAATAACGAGAATAATTATGAAGGTGATAATAAATGAATTGTAATTATTTTGGAGTAAGGTAATTAAAATAATTTGTGTTTTGAACAATTGATTGAATTAAAGAATTTGAGATTAATTAATTAATTAATGTTGTATAATTGAATTTTTCTAATGAATTTAAATGATTTTATGAGATTTAAACTTGATAATAATAATAAATGAATAAATGTAAAATGTGTTTAGTTGTGGAGTAACATGGTTGTTAAAATGTTTCAGAAGATACATGGAGTCAGTGGCGAATATAGAATATATTTTTGGGGGGGCCAAGATTAATGTAAGGTTAGGTTAAGTAATTTTAAGTAGACACCCCATGATACTTTATATCAGTTTTGCTGCTCATATTCAGAGGGTAATTTGCGCTGAATGCCCCTTTTACTTTACCGAGATCACGCTTCTTTATTGTTGACATTAAATCATAAAAAATATATCTATTTTTAAACAAACCAAATGATGAAAAGATCTGTTACTATATTTCAAACATTGGTCAAGATTTTAACAATGTCTCATCTGTAAACACTTATCCAAACTAAAAGAGTGAAATACGCGATTGTGTTTATCGTGTTTGGAGGGGTTCTAGCTATAAATATTGTTTTGTTCTGTCATGTATGTATAAATTGCCAAGACCCCTATTTTTTTCTTTTTGTGTATACACGCATATGTGTGTTTTATCAACTGTCATTCAAAAGACTGTTTTGAGTATTGTTTTGGAGAGACCTTAAAAGAAGGTTTAATAAAGTGACTGTTTGACAATGCAACAAAATTTGTTTTATTAATCGTTTATCCAACTGACAATAAAAAGAATACATAAAAAGGAACTCCACTTTTTATATAGACCAATGGTTACGAAACAAAATCCAGGTTTCTTGGTACACTTGCAAACTTATCAAGAACTTCATCGTCACTAACTATAATGTCTCTGTGGATAGAAAATAAAGCAAGCCCGTTAAGCCTACTTTCAGATGTGCTGTTCCTTAGGTAAGTCTTCAGTCTTCTCAGGCTGGAGAAAGTTCTCTCTACGGTTGCGACAGAAACAGGAAGAACTGCGAGTAATTTCAGAAGGGTATAAATGTTGGGGAAGAAAGTCTTGTCACATTTTTCTAGAGAACTTATAACCGTTTTTGGAAGATTTGAAGGATTTTCCTGACTCCACTTTTCTTTCCACAACATAAACTCACTTTGCACAATCTCTTTATGTGACAAATCTTCTTCGTAGAAACCAAAAGCAGCCTCCAATGAACCGAAATCTGTTATGATACACAATTGTGGAAGGATGTTTTGTAAGGATGCAACTGTTTCCTTGTGAGATTCAAAGCGTTCTTTCAGTGAGTTACAAAAATCGTCCAGGTATGGCACATAAACAGCTCGTCGATAGTATTCTTCTTCTGTGGGGTAAGGGACGTTGCTACGTGCTGTTTGAAGGCGGCAAATTCTTGGAATCTCTTCCTTAATGTCAAGTTTGGCAGCGAATGACTTTACTTGATTATACAAGGCTTTAAATGAGTCATCAGCATTTGCCCTCTCCTTCGACAGAAGGTGTAAGACACTCGTAACGTTAGTCAAGGCCTGTGGAAGATCTATATTTTTGTTTTGAAGCTGCTCAGATAAGTTATGCGTGGTTGATAGCATCCGGCTCAAAACAAAAAGATTAATAAGAAATGCAAATTGACTAATAGCACTACTTAGAGTGTGAGCCTTAGAAGCTGAGTCACTTAATTCCTCTTCTTCTATTTTGCAAAGGGAGAGAAAGATAGGTTCCAAAATGTCTTTAAATAAAATTACTGAGTCGTGCCTTTCTACCCATCGGGTTTCGCACAGTGAAAGAAGTTTCTTTTTCTTTTGTTCTGGACAACATTCAGAAATCATTGATTTCAATATTTCTGTTCTTTTGGCTGACATATGAAAGAATCCACAGACTTCTTTTATGACACCCATACAGTTTCTTATAGAAGGTATTCTGCTCGCATCTGACAAACACAAATTTAGAGTGTGTGAAGAACAATGTGTATACAGGGCCAATGGTAGCTTTTCTCTGATGGAAGCTTGTACTCCTCTGAATTGCCCACTCATCGTGGCAGCGCCATCGTACCCTTGACCTCTCATTTTGTTTAGATCAAGCCCTAATGTTGACAAGGTCTCCAATATTGTGTTAGCCAAACCTGCTCCAGTGATGTCATAAACGGGGACGAATGTCAGAAAATCTTCTCTGATTTTGAAAGTTTGGTACTCTACGTAACGTACACAGAGAGAAAACTGTTCGATTTGGCTGATGTCAGTGGTTTCGTCTGCTAAAACGGAATAGAAACAGACTTTCTGACATTTTCTACAATTTTTGATTGTATTAAGTGACCGAATATGTTAATAAGTTCGTTTTGAATGAAAGAACTTGTGTACATCGTCTTCCCACCACTGGTCATTAATTGGTCTTTAAGAATATTATCTCCACTGTTGGCTCGGTATCTCAACAACGATCGAAAATTCCCATCATTTTGGTCCGGTTCTTCAGGGCTTATTCGTCCAGAGTCACGATGACCCCTTAGAGCTATTTGCTGCCTCCCGCAAAATCTTATTGTTTGTATTATAGGGATTAGCCGTTTTCTATTATTCTCAATATCCAGTCTTCTTTGGGCATTTACTTGATTGATAACACTTTCAGCCTTTTTCTTAACTATAGCTTTTGTGTTTTCAGCGAGCAAAACATATTTCTTATGATAGGATAAGTTTTCATGTTTGCTAAACATTTCCCTGGCTTTTTTTAAATTGGTAAAAGCCTGAGTAACCAACGCCCCTGCTACTTGGTGATCTCCTTTCCCTACATTTTCGGTATGGGAAAATAACACGCAGTACTTGCAAAAAGATCCAGATTTTTCCTCTGAATAAGCTAACCACGTAAATTCTTCTAGCCACTTCATTTGAAAAGATCTAGTATGGTTTGAACTAGTAATGGAGGGAAATTTGTATCCAGGCTGAGGTTTCCAAACATTTTCTAATAAAAAAATTTGTTTTTCGTTTGTGAAAGACTGAACGGAATTGTTTTGACAATAGTTTCCAATATCATAGATATTTTTCCTTACTTGATTAGGCCTACTATCCTCCATAACCGGAACTACATTAATTGAGCTCGAAGTAGCGACATCACAAGAAGCAATTCTACCAATGCAGCCGACTTCAGCATTGTCACCGTCAGGCCTATTTGCACTTTGTCCTTTCGTAACACTACCAACTTCAGGACTGTCACCAACAGGCTTATTGACACTTGGTTTTTTGGCGAAAAAGTTTTGAATAGAAGCTTGCCTCTTCATTACAATTGTGGTTCACTTACGGCCAACTTCAATATACTGATAAAGTACATAAACATTAACACTTAAAACACCACCATACTTCAGTACAACAGATGTCGAACAAACGTAAACAACAAACAATGGCTGCCACTGAACTGTTCAGTTGTCCGCACGCGCAGATGGCCGGGCGGGAGCCCGAGTCGGACCGAATCAACCCGAACTGGCACGAACTTCACACTACTACCACCCCACTCCCCTCACATATACGGGGAATTATCACTGTCTGCCGTGGCGGTGCCTTCGCGCATGATTCATTAAAATAATTCAGATTACGTTACTTATTTTTTCTTTATATTCATTATTTCGGGGAGGGCCCGGGCCCCCCCTTATATACGCCCCATGGAGTTATGTACATTATTGGGTGGTTATATTTTTGTGTCTATGACAGTAATCATGTTGTATTCGAGTATATGAGTGATGTAAAGTAAGTATGAATTTTATAATGCAATTTAATTCAAGTAAAATGTTTACATGTGTTTAAAAGGTTTTAAATTAAATGATGAAATTAACTTGACATAGTTATGAATTTTCAATGGGTAATAAAAGTTAGAATTTGGGTGATAAATATTTAAATAAGGCATTTGAATCAGTCAGAGTTAATTTTAAAGGGGTGTTAAACAGAATAAGATTCTTGAGAATAAAAGTAGTACAGAAACTGAGTATTAGTAGGGACACAGTAGCGATAGTGAGTATATGTAAAGTAATGAGAGTGATGTAATTGGAGAGTAATTAGATGATAGAGGAATTTTGTAAAGGGGGTGGTGTGATAAGGAGTCCTCAACGAAAAGCGTTGTGGCGGGAGGTGAACCGTATGTGTGTTGGCGGGGTTACCTTGGGGGGGACCAGGAACCAATAACGGAATGAGCATAGGGAGGGAACACATCCTAAGTACAAAGAGGGTAGAGGGTATTTTGTTATAAGGGTAGAATGATTCGAAGTGAGTCAGAGTAGTAAGTTAGTGGTGATAAATGTTTTGAGGAATTGTGGTCATCCTAGGTGAATCTGTTAGTGAGTGTTAGAGTCAGAAGGGGGTAAGGTTATATTTTAATGTCTTTTCAATGAATTAGATTATTGTGAATAATTGGGGATCACCCAAACCCATTAATGATGAAAATGTTAAATAGAAAATCTGATTTAAAGGGTAATAATAAATGAAACAAGTGAAGAATTTAATAGAATTTGAAAATAAAATTAAAGCTGTAAGGTGTGAAATTTTTGGTCAAACTTAAATGTGAATTGTTTATTCTAAGGTAACAATAACAATGTTAATTATGAGTGTACTATGTTTTATGATGTTTGATTATGTTACTGTTTTTACTGTGTTAGAGTGTAAGTATTATAAACATATGTTGTGTATCTTTCATGGTATAGATTTGTGTAGGGTATATAGGGTAAGGTCATTCACCTGACCCAGAGAGATCAGCTGATGACTGGTATGTACTGTACAATGGTCAATGTATCCAATTCATATGTTCTTGTAACAATCACTGTAAGTTTAATTTATATTTTATTTGATAATTTTCTTCCTATTATCAGAAGACATGTTTAATAAAAATTATTAAAAAAAAAAAAAAAAATTATTTTCTGCTTGGAGTACAGATTGTGTTTTGATGTTCAGGATATATTGCTGATTATATGTTACTGGATTAACTGAGTTATATTGTTCATATTATATGTGTTATAAACAAATATTATGATAAGGGAATTTATGATTTAATAAGGTATTCAATTTATTTCATTTATTATGATTGTTAGTAGCTAATTAAGAAAAGTTGTAAATTCATTTTAGAGATTTTGAAATTTTGAGAGTAAATGGAAGGAGATGGTGAAATTAATGGTAATATGAATCTTTGATATTGGATTTGGTTTAATTTTTTGAACAGAATTTAAATAATTTAATCTGATTTGTTTGATTTATTTTGAGTATGTGTACGCACCCAGTACTTGCTAAAAGCAACCCAGTATGCATGTAAGGGGGAACATATCGGTTGAGGATCTGTTATGGTGTAAGGCCAGTTTCGGATTTTTTTATGGAATGAGTTGAGGTTAGGTGGTACTATGGTGAGTATCTGTCTGATTTTATGGTGTTGGGATCTCGCACAGAGAAGTCCAGTAATCTCGTTCAGGTGCAGCCATAATTGCCTAGCTAGGGGGGTAGTTTACCCATGATGTATTAGGAATTAAAGGGAGGTTGTTGGCGCCATATCCTCACCGATCCTCTTAGGTTTAGCAATGTGAGTTTTAATGTTCTTGGGCATAAAACCTCTCATTAGGGGGGTATTGTAATGTGTCAAAAAAGGGGGTTTATATTTTTTACTTCCATATTCCTTAAGGAAATGGAAGTATGGTGATGGCAAAAAAAATCGTGTTCGAGATTATTGCAGATTCTGATTGTACTACACTCAAAACATGAAAAAAGTCGTTTTTCGAAAAGTGTCTGTGTGTCTGTCTGTGTGTAGATTTTTTTTCTATGGCAACGATAACTGCCGCAAATTCAAACAGAATCAAATAATTTTTTGCATACAGACCTGATTTGTAGAGTACTCATGACCTGTTGTTTTTGGTGAAGATCGGTTGAGGGAAAGGGGTAGTTTACCTGCAACAGTTTTTTTTATCAAGGGTAATTTTTTTTTTGGCAAACGATAACAGCCGCAAATTCAAACAGAATCAAATAATGTTTTGCATACAGCCTTGAATTATGGAGTTCTCAAGACCTATTGTTGTTGGTGAAGATCGGTTAAGGGAAAGGTGTAGTTTACCTGCAACGTTTTATGTTTTAACAAGGGTATTTCCTATGGCAATAATCTCATATGCGTGTATACACAAAAAGAAAAAAATAGGGGTCTTGGCAATTTATACATACATGACAGAACAAAACAATATTTATAGCTAGAACCCCTCCAAAAACGATAATCACAATCGCGTATTTCACTCTTTTAGTTCGGATAAGTGTTTACAGATAAGACATTGGTAAAATCTTGACCAATGTTTGAAATATAGTAACAGATCTTTTCATCATTTGGTTTGTTTAAAAATAGATATATTTTTTATGATTTAATGTCAACAATAAAGAAGCGTGATCTCGGTAAAGTAAAAGGGGCATTCAGCGCAAATTACCCTCTGAATATGAGCAGCAAAACTGATATAAAGTATCATGGGGTGTCTACTTAAAATTACTTAACCTAACCTTACATTAATCTTGGCCCCCCCAAAAATATATTCTATATTCGCCACTGACTCCATGTATCTTCTGAAACATTTTAACAACCATGTTACTCCACAACTAAACACATTTTACATTTATTCATTTATTATTATTATCAAGTTTAAATCTCATAAAATCATTTAAATTCATTAGAAAAATTCAATTATACAACATTAATTAATTAATTAATCTCAAATTCTTTAATTCAATCAATTGTTCAAAACACAAATTATTTTAATTACCTTACTCCAAAATAATTACAATTCATTTATTATCACCTTCATAATTATTCTCGTTATTTATTTAGTCTGCCAAAATATTATTATTATTATTATTAAACCAATTTCTACTACATACACACATTGTTTACATCAAATACCTTTTACACCACAAACACAATTAATTTCACTAAAATTTTATTTACAATTCTTTTACATTATTTTTTTGTTTACCACACCTCATTTCATAACCTATCCAGGTCATAACCATAAACTAAAATATTTAAAATGTCCATTCCCTGAATTTTTATTTAACCCCCATCATCATATAATAATCTGATGTATTTATATCACAACTTGTTTTTATCGACATACATTACATTATAATTATTATTGTAAAGACTACTTTCGTTAATTATATTGATACAGTAATTAACTACATATTTGTCTCCCATTATTTCATAAAGCCCGTCTACATTGGTAATTTTAGTTCTGTTTCCATCAGTATTTTTGGTTAGCATAAGGTAAGTTATTTTATCATTATACTCCTCCACTATATCAATTACATCATAAGGTAAGTGTTTATCGTCTACAACAGTATCATCAAAATAATCATCCATCTCTATTTCACAAGGTAAGTATTTTATATCATCTATTTCCTTCAATTCTAACCTCTCTTTCAACTTTTTATAACTCCTACTTAACGTAAATAACTCTATTTCCTCATCTACAAACAACTCTCTCTCTAAATATCTCTCCACATCATAACACCTGTCACAACCCCCCTGACCTATTTCATACCACGCAAAGGGCACAACAAACTTACTATATTTCTTGGCTCTTCCAAGAATATTACAACAAACTACTGGAGGAAACTCTGTCCTCATACAACACTTGGGGAAAACTTGCCCTTTGCCCACCTAACCTTTCATCAAGCTCTCTCTCAATCCCATTAACAACTACTACCTCATCACTAATTTCTACTCCTACTAAACTCTCATCATCACTATCATTATTCAATGTATCACTCTCTGATACTACATTTTCAATTACATCACCATTTTTAATTATATCATTGTTATCGCTTACTTCACTAGTAGATTTACTACCGTAATTACCACTTACCTTGTTATTAATTATCTGAATTGCTTTACTTTTAACCTGTTCCTCTACTGACCCTTTCACTTGTTCTTTAAATGTATAGAAACACTCATTTATTTCGTTTACGATCTCACTCTTTATACCATTGACTCTGGTATTTATTTCATTAAACTTACTGTCATTAATATCAAAACGTACGTTAATCTCATTCAGCCGTTTATTAATATTAACTTCAACTTTAACATTTTGTGTATTCATTTCATCAAAACGACTATTTATAACATCAAATTTGCTATTTTGAACTTCAAATTTAATATCGTTAACATCAAATCTATTATTCATATTCTCAGACATGGTTTTCATAAAGTTCATCATATCAGCTATTGTACACTCATTTTCTTTTATTTTAGTCACTATTGGAGTAGATTTTGCTTCTGCATTATTTATTATTACAGATTCGTCTATCAGGCTTGGAGTTGTCTCCATTCCTGAATCGTTTACATCATCTACTTCGCATAAAACATTTTCTTTGCCCACATTCGGGTCTGAATGAATTTCTACCTCCCCCGTTACCGTACTGACTTTACTTTCACTATTTTCCATTTTTATAAATTTAATTATTCTTTAATCAACTAGTTAATTACTTAGTTCTTATCTAAACAAAATCTCATAACTTTTACTCACTATATTTTACGTCTTAACCTCTAACCACAAATCTCATAATTTTTTCTATTACCAAAACCGCCTACTATCACCACCTATTTCGTACTTCAAATCAGGCCTAAACCCATAGGAATTAATTCATTTGAGTTATACTGGCAGGGATCGCCATTTGTTACTTTCTATTTCTCCAACTTACCAATTTCCACCACGGTATTTCTACTTACCTCAAACAATACCTTTATGTACGCATCACACTTACACGCCACCCTGACTTACCAAACACAGAAGATTCCAAATTATCTATAGGTCGCCACCAATATCTTTAAAGGGTAGATATGGAGACCTTAAAAACACTGTCACTTATTTACCAGGTTCGTTAGGCGAAATTTTTCATACGGGATAGGTGATGTTAACTTGGCGTAATAATTGACTTAACACACGGTTACGCTACTAATTCATTTTATTGATATTCATTTTTTTAACTTTAATTTTCTGTTTGTAATTCTTTCAACATTCATCAAAAGTTTGATAATATTAGATGTTAAACATTCTAGCAAATAAAATTGATTACTTCAACTATAGGTATACATTTTATATTGGTTGACAACTATCACCTTGCTTAAATGTTCTTTCTTTCAAAGCTTTTTGGTAGTCATTTTTACGGCTCCTTTTACTTTAAATTTAAATATACAAAGTATTGTTTATTGTCTCCTGGTTATAAAAAAAAATACATATTAAAAGAACAACTTAAACGCTACTAAATTTTTTAAAAGCAACCCAGCTTGCGCATACTCTCATTCATTCATTATATTTAAATTTTCCCCTTTTACTTTAAATTTAGCGCTATATGAAATTTAGCATAATTAAAAAAGAAAGTTGCACTGGTACTTCTCTGTTCATTCTGTCGACCACGTGTTGCACCAACACCTCCTCTACAAATGCCTCACAACACGCAAGTCACGTGATCACTTGGAGGTGAACGGAGGTGTATACATTCAACATGTCAACGTTCTAAACACGCGGCGACAGATGAGAACACTTATTATACACTAGACTGGGTCGAAAAAAATAAATATTTTTTTTTTCGGAACGCTTTAGTGCGGAAAAGTTGCCTATTGTAATAAGAAGAAAAACGGCATAAAAAAATTAAAATCGGTTAACATCTTCCGTTCGCGCATCGTACTTAAATTTATGAAAAATTGCAAAAATCACATTTTTGTAAATTTTTTAAGTTAGTTGAAACTTTTAAAATAAACACGCTTTAGTTTTTTATGCTTGTTTTATGGTTTAAATAACCTAAATAAATTAAATTCTGATCAATAATCTAATTTTTTCCGTTCACGCAACGTCTTAGAAAAAACAGAAATTTACCAATATTTCGCAATTTTCTCTGTGCAACTCTTCGCTCGTTTTGCTAGAACAAAACGACCCAGAACTCACCACGTGGAGGTGGTTGCACGTCGAGTTCCACCCACACCCTACCCAACCAGCCATCCAATGATATACTTTATAATAATAATTATTTACAGAATTAAAAATATGTAACAGTTTTCAACAAGGCAAATCTTATATCTAACACACCAAATTAATACACTGAAAAGAATACATTAATATTACTCAAGGTATGAACGCAGCGACAGATGAGAACACTTATTATACACTGTGGTTGGGAATTAAGTTTATGGATAACAATATACCGGTACAAAATTATGTTTACATAATACAATGATATACTTTATAATAATGATTATGTACAGAATTAAAAATATGTAAGTTTTCAACAAGGCAAATCTTATATCTAACACACCAAATTAATACACTGAAAAGAATACGTTAATATTACTCAAGTTATGAACCTGTGAGTGGGGGTATCTGTCCACATACATATGCCCTTGCATAAGCACCTACTTCGAGAAAATTATTGTTTTTCTTGTAGAACCACCACTCATTGAATGTGCATTATTTCTGGCTTTACAGTAGTTATTCAATAAAATATTTGTGCACTTCCAAATAATGTTACGATACAAAAATTCTTTAGTGTGATTTCTACATTCATTACTAAATTCTATGAACTCATCAGCTGCCAGAATAATTCTCATTGTAACATCTGTAACATATTTACGATGATTATTTAAGCTCAAGAATTTTCTCTCCTTTTCTGGTTCCAACATTTTTCTTACTATGACATAAGTATATGTTACTAAATTGACAGCTACTTCTGTTGGATATTTCAAACCACCCCTATCAAGACTGTCAATCAAATTATGATGATCACACCTTAAATTAATATCATTAAGTAACAGAAATTCTGCACAACACTCACAATTTAATTTCTTCATAAGGGAATGACAACAATAACCTCCAATGTAGGTTAAAATACTCACATCAGAACAGGTGCTATCTAAGTCTGATTGTGTTACATTGAGTTCCCCTGTGAATGTCTGTGAAGAAGCAGTGGCGCAGTAATCATGATCCATTATTATTTCGTCCTCAACAAAATCATTAACTACAATTTTCCTACCATCAGAAATAGGCAATTCAATTGTAGACAATATTCTAATTTTCTTTTCAATTTCAAAGATTTGCCTTACAGAAATGTGATATTGACCACCTGCTAGCTGTCTGTATTGTCCAAACCTGGCTTCTAATGGATCAGTTTGAAACTTACCAGGCAGTAAATACGACCATTTCAGTTCTTGTGAACAAAACTCTACCAACTTTAGGAGACAACGAGTTGTGTGTAGAAGAGCTGTGTGTGTCTGCTTGGACAGTTTTCCATAGTTCAGACCTAAACCATGCCAATGTTCCAACCAATCTACAAATTTAATTAGAAAGGCCTTCCTCTCATCATCACTTTTATCAGTGAGTGGTTCCTGGAATTTATTGTTGTACCTTACACCTTTAAAGTGTGTCTTTACATTTACAATATGCCACCAAGTAGTTATTATTTTCAGAAATTGAGCAGTACTTACATAAGATACTAGATTGTATTTCTCTCCTAGAACTAGTACACTGTTTGCTATATTGTCATTGAACAGCTGACATACAAATTTTACATTTTGCCTTTCAAAACTTGTAGGCCAAAGAGCTTTAACTGTTAACCCATACCCATATTTCAAAAGTTTACCCCCTTCAATCTCAAACAAATCCCTTATTGTCTTGAAAGAGGCAACATTCTCCTTAGAAAAATCATCAAAGTCAGGAAAAACGAATTCCCTGTCATTTGTTTTCTGGTTGAGCCAATTGTTCCTGACACATTTAAATAAATGCACAGAGTCAATAAGATAGAAAAGGGGCTTATCAGGAGATGCGGGATTACAATACTGGATCTTAAGTTCGGGCGGACTTGAAAATTTTGACATTGCCTTGCTATTGACAGCATTATTATCAGTAACCACTGCCAAAACAAATAAACCTATAGAGTCCAAACCAACAATAACTTTTGAAATGATACTATGCAAACTGTCAGCTGTTATTTTTGATACAGGGAGAATATGAACAACTTCTTTTCTGGATGATAAAATAGTTTGGATCATAAACACTTGAGCAGATGAGGCGAGTGTGGAGTTATCTGCGCTTGATCCAACAACATTGCCCCCTTTGTAGTCCATGTATGGTTTTATATGGATTTCATCAACCATTAATATTACATACTTCTCATGTTTTTCAAAAGTTTGTGCTTTATGCTTTATGTACTCAAGGAAATATGTAGGATTTTGTTCAAGAATTGGGCTGCCATTTAAATTGGAACAAACTGTGTTCAAGGTGTTTACATGTGGTAATATTAAATGGCTGTGGTTTCTAATGAATTTGTATGCGTGAGGAGAAATAAGATGGAAAATTGAACAAAGGACAATAAAGTTACGGTTATATTCTCTTCTATGTTTGGGAAGTAAACAAAGCTGTAACTGAGACTTTATGAATTGAAATGTAGGATTATGTTCTTCAAATGTAAATTCTTCAATTAAACCTAGAACTATCTCATTCGCTGTACCTTTCACTTTATTGCCACAATCATCCCCTTTTATGAACATATGAACTTGTCTAAGTATGGAATCAACTTCATTTGTACTTGTAATTTTGCCTGAGTTAACATCATTGAATTTAAACTGTAATAAAACCCCTTTCGAATAGACCTTTGAGGACATATTTTCTTCTATCACCACATATATCATACAGTGTGGTTGTACACACACATCGATATACATAAAAATAATTTGCGTTTGCTGTATAACACTACACCACCCATCAGGTATAGTCAGCACATTAATTTTATTTTTTAACTCTGAAAGGTTGGTCACTGAAATTCTATCTATGTATGAGGTATGACTTCTGATACTTTCTTCTGTTGCTTTCCTTACAGCTTCTGATTCTAACCTACTCCTCTTCCTATCTGGCTCTACTCTTGATGGACCAGGATTTGAAGACAAATATGAAGCACAATTTGGAAAGACACAGGGGATTGCATTCTCTGCAAGTTTTGGCTTTGAGAGGGGGGAAGTTAAAATTCTACCTGTCTTTGGACAAACTGCACTTGCTTCCCATAGAATATCATCGGCTTTGAAGTGTTTATGACACACCTAGTAAATGAAAAAAAGAATGAGTTTGTCATTGTAATGATGTATCTACACGCAATAACTAAATAATGTAATAATTGCTCTCACTAGCAAAGTACAGTATGCAGTCGCCTTCTTAAAAAGCCAGTAAATATTTATGAAACAAGAAAAGATGAATATATATCAACCTAAACTTTTCTTATTATACACTTGAAACAAAAAAGGAGAAGAGGCACACACACACATATATATATATATATATATATACTGTTAATGATTTCGAGGTTCGGTCATTAATTATGAAAACTCAGTTTTGCGACGTTTCGAGATTTATTCTTCTCATAATCAATAATCAGACTGCCAGCGATATAAAATTTTAATAGTACCTAACTAGAAAGTTGTTCAGTATTCCTATACCTGTAAACTAATACAGTAAAGGAATACTGAACAACTTTCTAGTTAGGTACTATTAAAATTTTATATCGCTGGCAGTCTGTCAGATAACTACATAACGCTAACACTATACAAATGTAATGTGTTATATGTGTATAAGTATGGAACAGTGATAAGTGTTTAGTGTAATGTGGTTGCTGTAGCTCATCTCGCAGTTAATGTAAGTAAATAGTTATAGTAATGTATGACTTTACACACACCTATACACACTTACAAATAATATAATTGTAGTAAGACTATATTTTAATGTTGTAGGCATGATTATGAGAAGAATAAATCTCGAAACGTCGCAAAACTGAGTTTTCATAATTAATGACCGAACCTCGAAATCATTAACAGTATAATAATACGGTCGATAATTAACATTCCTATATATATATATATATATATATATATATATATATATATATATATAATATGTATAGTATTATAATAACACTCACCACTGAATAATTAGTAATTGTGTATTCCTTCCTTGGGATTGCATGCAACCATTTTTTCTTCATAACCTCACTCCGAGGAAACTTAAACACATGAGCCTTATTATCAAGGTCGTAATTTCCTTTACACATTGGTACACAACACTTTAACACCATTGTATACTGCTGTATTTATCAGGCCGAAATCACGAAACCAGCAACAGAAATGGAATTAACTAAACGTAAGTTATCACCAACTATTCAAACATCACATGGCAACTTGACTCGGGGCTCGGAATGTTCGCCTCATGGTGGTCACGTGACACACGATTCTCTGACCGGTTGTGAGGCCTTAGTAGAGGGGGTATTGGTTGCACTCTGTAGATTTACTCACTCACATGTCCGAAATTATGTTCTCGCTGTCTATTTTAACTTCCCAGTGGATCTATACATTTTATATTCATTTATACAATTTTTAAACACAATTTATTGGTCGGCCGACCCTAACTAGCTCGAGCGATGTTTTTATTGACCACGCGTGGTCTGGAGTTCTATGTCGACTGCCCGGCAACTGCGAACCAGGCTCCCCACTTTTGCTGGTGGCTCAACAGGAAACGCACTGCCTTCAGGTTATGAATTTTTCGTCAACGTACAATATGTCTGGATTGTCCATGGGCCACTTGAGCTAGTGTTGTTAAACGGAGACGATATCAGAGGCTTTGGTGGGAGGAGCCTTTATTTGATTTCCGCCGTCTACAGAGCACGTGGCAAGGAAATCTTTATGCCTCGCCATTTTCTCAGCGTCGGTTCAGATTTTTTGTGCGTAGAAACCGCGCTCCGTCGAGTGTATGCGCGTAGCTGTACATGACAAGCATTCAGTTTATAAACAAGTATCGCATTCTCCAGCTACACTCTGCTCAAAAAGGTACGTCACGGTTCATTGTTTGAATAGAACCTTTTTACGTGGGACTTACAATGATACCGAATAAATTTAATAAAAATCGGTATGGAGAACCATACATGACTTCCATATTCTAAGATTTATATTTAAAATAATTTTTGAAATGAAATATTACCATAGAAACTACTTCTTTCTACTTACTGCTTCAGCCTTAACCACAGTACTGTGGTCACTAACATATACCACCTCACGTTATCGCACTCGATTTTCACTGATGATGGAAGTCGATGGCATTGCTGAAACGTCTGGTTTCGTAGAAAACATTGGACTACGGCCAAATATCCCGGGAAGGAATTTTAACAAAAACTACTTCTTTATTGCCGATAACGTTGTACACATATATATAAAAAATATGCATAAAATTAATGGCTTGTATAAGTTAATGATTGATCTCCATTAAGTAGTGCTCAAGTTTCCAAAGTTTTAATATTATGATGTCCGTAATTAAAACATCAGAGCAGGTTTAGTGTGTATGAGGGTACACCGTGGACAAAAATTTTCAATATTTCCTATTGAGCGTTGCTTAGAATAAAGCTGCGAATCTACAGTGTACGTTTCACAGAACAAACACGTGGAAAAGAAGGAGCGCTCCGAAGTCACTCATGGACCCTCAGCATCTTGCAGAGGGTTCATTCCCTAAAGACGAAAAGTCTGTCTATGAATCGTTCCTCTGTAAACACGTGCAGTTACACTGCCCAGTGATCCACAGGAAGCAAATCGCTATCCACGCTGGACACTTTTTCGGCTTGCATGCGTTATGTTGGTATGGGTTTGGCACTTTCCATTTAAAAAGCGTGCAAATGTAAGAAAATAAACATGAATGAGGCCAGAAATAACGCGAATTTTGTGTGTGTGTGTGTGTGTGTGTGTGTGTGTGTTCCCTGCCTTCTTATTGCGGTAGTCATAATAATAAAATGGAAACGTAAACAGTACATAACTGAGATATGATTGCCTGCCAAGCACGATATATTTTCTCTTATACATGATTTACATTAAAATGAAAAAATTATAATTTTATTGCCTGACAACAAAATTATTTTATTCTCAACAATTACCATTGTTTGAAAAAGTTTAAATGAATTTTCAAGTACTTTACTCTTGTTAAAACGTAAAAGGTTGCAGGTAGTAAAAGGCCTTGAGTCCTCTACAATTCACTGACGTATGCAAAAAATTATTTGATTCTGTTTGAATATGCGGCAGTTATCAAACCGTAATAGAAAATTACTCTTGATAAAAAACGTTGCAGGTAAACTACCCCTTCCCCTCAACCGACTTCACCAAAAACAATAGGTCTTGAGTACTCTACAAATCACGGCTGAATGCAAAAAATTATTTGATTCTGTTTGAATTTGCGGCTGTTATCGTTTGCCATAGAAAATACCCTTGATGCGTCCCTAAAATTATTATAATTATAAGTACTTTGTTCGATATTCTATTAACTTGATATAATTAATACATTCAGTATAATTAAAATTAACAACATATTCAATTTACGTAATTGCTTTAAATTTCTTAGTATAATTAGGTGAGTATTTTATTACAACACTACTTCGTTATTACTGAATACTAGACATTAAGGGTTGGTCTGGTTTTATGACTTGTTTACAACAAATTATCCGTCCCTCTCTACCTGACTTGTCAACAACTCTTTAAAATGTGGGTGGTCTACTTTCTCTTTCAATAACATCTGTTACACACAACAATTTCCCTTTTTAAACATCTGGTGACCATTCTTATTTACTTATTTTCTAAACATTCATAATTTCTTATATAACTAACTTTCATTATACGTTATTACATTGACTTTCCATACATTTAATTTGCTACTTATTACTACTACATTAATATACGGATGTGTGCTATTACATTATGTTTTTCTAATTTTTGTGTGGTGTTTCTGTGTGTGTGTGTGTGTGTGTGTGTTTTGGGTTTCTTCCTCCATTCTTTCATTATCTACTCCCTCATACACTACTGCTACGTTGAATACCTCTGCCATGAATATCTCTGCCATGACTTCCTTCTGGTTCCCCTTTTCTGGAATTGTTACTTGTTGGTTGCGGAAATCGATAATACACCCATATTCTTCTAGTAATCCTATGCCTATTATACAGTCCGTTACTAGTTCTGGTACCACGAGGAATACGCCGTCCATTTCCACATTTCCACATCGCCGATCTTAGTCGTTAATAAAACCTGCTGCGTCACCCTTTTTGATCTCTGTCCAGTTGCTCCTTTGATGACAGTATTTGATAGCCTTAAGGTTTCTACCTTTCCCAATTTATTCTTATTAATTTTAAACAATTTCTCAGATATCGCGTTCACTTGGCTCCCTGTATCAATCAATCCGTATAAGGGCATTTCATTTAATGATATTCTGATCTCCGGGCATTTGTTTATACAATACTCTACACTAATATCATCGTTATTTAAGGCGTCTTCTAAATCTAGAGCAACGGTATTAATATACTTTTTAATAGTGCTTAAATCTACGTCATCTGTACCATGCTGTCCTTGTTTTTTTGATATTGCAGTGCCGCTTTTGTTATGTTGGTTACCGCTAGTCGAAGGTATTGACTCTGGTTCATTTCTAAATTTATTTGGTCGTCTATTGTAGTGTTGTGTATTCGACCGGTTTTCACTTTCGTGTGCCCGTGCTTGTTCTATCCTTTTTCCACTCTCCTCTTCATCTCTCACCCATGGCTTTTGTTCCCGTCGATTGTCATAATGTGTTCTAGTCATTGTCCTCGTTTCACGCCTCAAATCCATGAATTCTGATAGTACTTGTCCGAATTCATTAATAGTTGTAACCCCACGAGTAATAATGGCGATCTGTACTCCTTGAGAATAATGTTTAGCGATCTTTCTGATTAGGTATTGATCAGGTATCGGTGGAATTAGTTATCTATTCTCTAATAATTTTCATTCTAGATATTGTATCATGTTCATACCACTCTCCATCTGATAACGTCCAAACTCGAGCTCGTTTCTTACCCTTTCTTGGATCATGTCACTCCAGTATTTATTCGTGAATGCTTCTTTGAACTCTGCGAAGTTGGTTACGCTATTCTTGATCAATCTCCACCACACTGCGGCCTCTCCTTCTAGGTGCCTTCCGATCCATGCGACGTTGCTGTTATCTTGGTAGTATTCCATGTAGACCTCCTCCATCTCCTTCATAAACTCCATCGGGAAGTCTCCAGTCCCATTGTATCTGATATTTTTTAATTGTTCGTTAGTAATGTTATGGTTGTATGGTTGGTTATTAATTGATGCTAATTTATTACTAAATTCTCGTTGTAATTTTCATATTTGTAGGCCAGTTTCTTCTGACACTTTCTTCACTTCTTCCATTTTTTCGGCTCGTAATTTTTGCATTGCGGCTGTGTTATTTTCGCATCTCTTGTTTATAACTTGAATGTTATTACTATATCGTTCATCCAACTCTACCAATTGCTGTTTAGTATTTATACTAAGTTCAGTAATTTTGTCGGTATTGTCTTGTATTTTGTGGTTCGTCTCTAATTGGTAGTCTTGGAACAGTTTTTTGTTGTTCGTCCTTTCTTGTTCTATTTGCATGGCGACTTCGTCTCTTATTTCTACGTATTGTTTATTGATTTATTTGTTCATTTGTAGTAATGCTTGTTCTAATCTCACCTCATGTTGTTCTAACCGTTCGTCTGTTTTTTCGCATGTTCAGCAATTTGTCGTGCCAGTCGTTGTTCTGTTTTTTCTGCTTGTTTTTGTATCTGTTGTGAGAGCTGTTTTGTTGTTTGTTCTGCTTGAAGTGCCAGTCGTTTTTCTGTTTTTTCTGATTGTTTTAGTAATTGTTGTAGCATTGTATATATATCAGTGTTTTTGTCTGTCTCTGGTGGTGTCTGACTTACCGGTCGTTCTTGGACTTCTGTTACTACTGTTGGTGTAAATTGTTGTGTTTCTGCGTTTTCATCTTTCTGTCTGTTTAGTCCCCGCGTCCCTGATGCTTCATCCTCCTCTGAAATGTCTGCGAGCATGTCTGGATCGCCTAGTTGATTATTTATTTGGAATTCCATAGCGTTGCTTTGGGTACTTGTGTTTGTGCTCATGTTGCTGTATAGGTTATAAGTGTTGTTTTGTATGTCCTTGTTTCTCCTACTCCTACTTCGCGTAATCATAAAATCATAAACTATGTTTTATATTATTTCTTAATTTCTACTTGTTCTTAATTTATACTTTATTTAATAGTGACTCAATCGTGTCCCACGTTCCGGGCGACAGAATGTAATACACTTCTTGCTAGGCCTTTGTAAAAGAGTTAAAATTATTGATTTGAAAATTATGTTGGCCTATGAGCATGTGAAAAATAAGATCACAAACTATCTTTATCAAATATGATATATAATAAATTCTATAATAGTTTATGGTACTTATTCTAGTGTACCGACTCTTGATTTACCTCAGGCCGCCAGTAATAATAAACACAAATTAAAGTATGTTAATCACTTTAATGACAATTTGTATTTATACATTACAAAATTAAAATCTTCTTATATGAATTGAATTTCTTATTGAAAAAATTTAAATATGTTTAACTAGCAGTGAGTCCTTTATGACAGATTGAGCCAGTATATTGACTACAACATATGTTATTTATCAAAAACATAGAATTTAAATGTTCATTATTCTTTACTTGCATAAATCCTTCCAAAGTGCGTGGTCCTGAAGCTATTGTAGATCGGTGATTCGTCAGCAGCCGTCGTCGTATTGATTCTGGTTAAACTTGCACAATTCACTTTATCACAAGTGCACTACACTAACATTTGGATTATACCTATAACTATGTTGTATAATTACACACTGGACACAAAGAAGACAGAATATAACTTAAGTGCATTTAACTCACTTCACGTCGCGTTTGGCCCGACTAATTGATACCGTAGTAACTTACTTTCGAACTCCTACGCCTCCTTCCGCTATTTACCGCCACGTATAGAATTAACAGAACTTTGTATATATTTATTATTTATTATTGTTTATTATAACTTCGATTATACACTCTTTGACTTATTATGATTTCTGAAACTTTCTTTATAACTTTAATATTAATAATTATAGTGTTCCCGTACTTTGTTATTTCTGAGAAATTTACTGATTCTTTCCGTTAATTATTAAAATATATATATTATTTGACGCAAAACAACGTACACGAGTCTCTCCGTATAATTCCGCCGATATTAAGAAGACTGCCCTTATTTCCCTCTAAATTCACAATATATACATGCCTCAAATTTCCCTTACTTACAAACTACAACAAAACGCTCCGATAGGTACAAACTACCGCTAAATACAAATTCAACCAATCCGCTTAACTAAAACTTCCCGCGCAACATACGACGCTTTTTCTTATTCGCCCAACGTTTTTCCGTGAACACGTGTTTACAGAAATTAGCGTCTACCGCTATCTCTCGCGCACAACAAGATCACTTTCCCACGACAGTTATTGTTATATGCACTTAGGTTTTACAACGTTTGGTAAACACCCTTACTATCTGAAACATAATACAGTTTATGACAGTAGTGTCCCAAATCGTACCTTAACATACAGTACATGCATTATCGAGCTTTTAGCAAGTAATTCTATTCACTTTATTGCCGCCTCGCTTTCTAGCGTCTAAATGCCTCTCTGTTTTCTCAAACACACCCTCATTTCTATTTTCAGCATAGCTTATTTATTAAAATTATAAATAGGTCAAATTTTCCGTTACAGGGGATCACCCAAACCCATTAATGATGAAAATGTTAAATAGAAAATCTGATTTAAAGGGTAATAATAAATGAAACAAGTGAAGAATTTAATAGAATTTGAAAATAAAATTAAAGCTGTAAGGTGTGAAATTTTTGGTCAAACTTAAATGTGAATTGTTTATTCTAAGGTAACAATAACAATGTTAATTATGAGTGTACTATGTTTTATGATGTTTGATTATGTTACTGTTTTTACTGTGTTAGAGTGTAAGTATTATAAACATATGTTGTGTATCTTTCATGGTATAGATTTGTATAGGGTATATAGGGTAAGGTCATTCACCTGACCCAGAGAGATCAGCTGATGACTGGTATGTACTGTACAATGGTCAATGTATCCAATTCATATGTTCTTGTAACAATCACTGTAAGTTTAATTTATATTTTATTTGATAATTTTCTTCCTATTATCAGAAGACATGTTTAATAAAAATTATTAAAAAAAAAAAAAAAATTATTTTCTGCCTGGAGTACAGATTGTGTTTTGATGTTCAGGATATATTGCTGATTATATGTTACTGGATTAACTGAGTTATATTGTTCATATTATATGTGTTATAAACAAATATTATGATAAGGGAATTTACGATTTAATAAGGTATTCAATTTATTTCATTTATTATGATTGTTAGTAGCTAATTAAGAATAGTTGTAAATTCATTTTAGAGATTTTGAAATTTTGAGAGTAAATGGAAGGAGATGATGAAATTAATGGTAATATGAATCTTTGATATTGGACTTGGTTTAATTTTTTGAACAGAATTTAAATAATTTAATCTGATTTGTTTGATTTATTTTGAGTATGTGTACGCACCCAGTACTTGCTAAAAGCAACCCAGTATGCATGTAAGGGGGAACATATCAGTTGAGGATCTGTTATGGTGTAAGGCCAGTTTCGGATTTTTTTGATGGAATGAGTTGAGGTTAGGTGGTACTATGGTGAGTATCTGTCCGATTTTATGGTGTTGGGATCTCGCACAGAGAAGTCCAGTAATCTCGTTCAGGTGCAGCCATAATTGCCTAGCTAGGGGGGTAGTTTACCCATGATGTATTAGGAATTAAAGGGAGGTTGTTGGCGCCATATCCTCACCGATCCTCTTAGGTTTAGCAATGAGAGTTTTTATGCTCTTGGGCATAAACCTCTCCTTTGGGGGGGGGTATTGTAATGTGTCAAAAAAGGGGGTTTTTATTTTTTATTAAATTTATTCGGCATCATCATTGTAAGTCCCACGTAAAAAGGTTCTATTCAAACAATGAACCATGATGTAACTTTTTGAGTGGAGTGTAGCTGGAGAATGCGATACTTGTTTATAAACTGAATGCTTGCCACATACACCTGCGCGCATACACTCGACGGAGCACGGTTTCTACGCACAAAAAATCTGAACCGATGCTGAGAAAATGACGAGGCATAAAGATTTCCTTGCCACGTGCTCTGTAGATGGCGGAAATCAAATAAAGGCTCCTCCCACCAACGCCTCTGATATCGTCTCCGTTTAACAACACTAGCTCAAGTGGCCCATGGACAATCCAGACATATTGTACGTTGACGAAAAATTCATAACCTGAAGGCAGTGCGTTTCCTGTTGAGCCACCAGCAAAAGTGGGGAGCCTGGTTCGCAGTTGCCGGGCAGTCAACATAGAACTCCAGACCACGCGTGGTCAATAAAAACATCGCTCGAGCTAGTTAGGGTCGGCCGACCAATAAATTGTGTTTAAAAAATGTATAAAAGAATATAAAACGTATAGATCCACTGGGAAGTCAAAATAGACAGTGAGAACGTAATTTCGGACATGTGAGTAAGTAAATCTACAGAGTGCAACACATGGTCGACAGAATGAACAGAGAAGTACCAGTGCAACTTTCTTTTTTATTTATGCTAAATTTCATATAGCGCTAAATTTAAAGTAAAAGGGGAAAATTTAAATATAATGAATGAATGAGAGTATGCGCAAGCTGGGTTGCTTTTAAAAAATTTAGTAGCGTTTAAGTTGTTCTTTTAATATGTATTTTTTTTATACCAGGAGACATTAAACAATACTTTGTATATTTAAATTTAAAGTAAAAGGAGCCGTAAAAATGACTACCAAAAAACTTTGAAAGAAAGAACATTTAAGCAAGGTGATAGTTGTCAACCAATATAAAATGTATACCTATAGTTGAAGTAATCAATTTTATTTGCTAGAATGTTTAACGTCTAATATTATCAAACTTTTGATGAATGTTGAAAGAATTACAAACAGAAAATTTAAGTTAAAAAAAAATGAATTAGTAGTGTAACCATGTGTTATGTCAATTATTACGCCAAGTTAACATCACCTATCCCGTATGAAAAATTTCGCCTAACGAACCTGGTAAATAAGTGACAGTGTTTTAAGGTCTCCATGTCTACCCTTTAAAGATATTGGTGGCGACCTATAGATAATTTGGAATCTTCTGTGTTTGGTAAGTCAGGGTGGCGTGTAAGTGTGATGCATACATAAAGGTATTGTTTGAGGTAAGTAGGAATAACGTGGTGGAAATTGGTAAGTTGGAGAAATAGAAAGTAACATAGGTTACTGTTTACGTTATTAAAATAACCTTTTGGGTTCTTTTGACTACAATAATTAACAAATATGCCTTTTTTGAAGAAGAAAACATTACAATACAAGATTAAATATAATAGTATACAATAACAACTTAAATCTAAAGTGACGAACAGTTCGTATATTGGACCGAGTCTGCTTTTGAGGTTAACCAATGGTGGCTATGTTATTCAAGTTTAAATATTAAGTAGAACGGAATAATAGTTAAACACAAAATAATTATAATTGTGTTAATGTTTCTATACTGTGATGGTATGAAAATTAGTTCACAAGTGTATATAAAAGTTACCTGGTATAGTGATACTTAAATATTAAGTTGGGTTATATATTTTTTAGATGTACTCTATACTTCCCTTTCTTTATACATTTAATATAATTCACTGTTATTATTTATTCACTATAATGTCATTTAAATATAAAAAAACTTCACAACACTTGATGTTCACTGTTAGGTTATGTTCCCGCTTGAAGGTTAGATCGCCTTTTGTTTACACTTCACCTAACCTCACTCGGGTTAGAGACTTTGGGGACAAGACTATTTACACTTTGGGTTGGAGACTATTTATATTTTCTGTGTCACAGAGAAGGTGTTCTTTACTGTATGATTACCGGCGAACGACTAACTCCTTGGCGGTGCATTATGGGTTGATTCACCTGACAGGTGAAAGATTCTGATTGGTAGAATTACTAAACATTCCGTTTTTAATCCCAAAAAATTCCGTTTTCTGGTTGATGCTCACCAACAGACGTCAACCTAAGTGTCCCTTTTCTGATCAAATTTATTAAAAAATCTTAAAATTGACATATTTTCCTTATACTACTGAATATATAAAGATATTACCACCATTAAACTGCATTTTTATGCTGATCTTTTGAGATCTCTTAAGCCATATTTCTGTCCAGTAATAACAAAAATAACATTTTTAACTGATGGCCTACGGTATTCTAACATTTATGTTTAAAGCTAGTCCTATTTGTACATATCAAAATTTTTGTTGTTGTACATTCTATCTTATGCTAATAAAAGACATTTTATTATTAGTACTGATAACTATAAACATTAACTTTTTTAACAAAACATTGAATTGCCCTCTAGGCACCATAATGTCCATTGTTCCATGGACTATAATTCTTTTCTTTAAACAAAATTACTTAACTCTAATACAATTCAACAGTTATTAATTGTTCCTTATTAATCACATGAACTTTTACTATATCTCTTATAATCCTGTAACGGGACGAACTGAAGGGGGTTTATAATTTAAAGACTTTCATGTTAACCATCTGCAGACAACCTTTGAGGTAATCTTTTTATTCACCCAGAGTGTATTTTTGGTCACTGACTGTAGCTCCGTGGAAGGCACAGCACGGTACAAGAATGTTAATTGTCAGAAGGGTGCGTATTTGTGCGTACGAGCGCACGTGTGTGCCGCCTTTTGCGACGTAGAAATGACATGTGGGAAAGCAAAAGGAATTCCATGGTCGAATATACGATTGAAACAACCAATCACAGAACGAGTTGAGACCGCGCGGCCAATGCCTAATGCCTGGCGGGTAGGCAACCGCGCGCACGATGCAGTCGGTCATCGCAGGGCAGTTTGTCACAAGGAATCACACAGTACAGCCGTAATATAACACAGCCTCGGAATTTCGGTAGACTGAAGTGAATTGAGTAGCCAAGGTCTTCCAAAATATGTAATAGTGTCAAAGAAGAAAACCAGGAGGAAAAGTGGTATCAGTTGAATCTAAATACCATGTAAATGTGAAACATTAGAACAGTGTTAGTGAATGTGAACTGAAAGCCGGCAGAATCATTTTGGATAACTCGGACAGTTAAGTACCGTGAATATGTATATAATGGCCAAAAGGGTGGAATATTTAAATTGATGAGCTCAAATAATGGGGGTAAAGAAATCTAAAAAGAGAGAGTGAGAGAATGTGTGTATGTATAACAAATAAATGGAGAAAATAAAATGTAAAAGTAATGGGGTAGAAGTAGGGTTTATTATAATAAAATACTATGTAATAAAATTAAATGTAAAGAACGCAAATAGAGGAAGAGGGCATGTTGAAGTTATCTTAATAAACAAAGTTGTTCAAATGTGGTAAATGAGAGTTGATGTTTATTACGTAATGAAACACAATAACCACTCTTACAGGTCACGAGTTTGCGTATAGGACCCTGGATCCCAGTGAAGGTAAGAATTTTGGAAATTGTGAATTTTAGGTATTTTATGGTTTAATAAATTTATTAAAAAAGTATTAGTAAATTTACAGTGGCGCCCGAACAGGGACAGTTTGTACAAATTTATTTTTGTACAGGCTATGCCTACTCATGAATGTAAGATGTTAATGGAGGTTAAGTTATATTACGTATAAATTACGTACAAGTAAATGATGTTATGTTATGCTATAGTTAAGTGAGTGATAAAATAATCTTAAGTGTGAGTTTTTTAGTAGATGAAAATTTCATAAAATATGAAAAACACAGAGAGTAAAATAAATGAAACTGACGTAACCGTCAGCGATGAAGCTGAAAATAAGTCAATGTTTGTAAACAAAGAAAATGTCAACCGAGTCAGCTGATAGGAGCGACTCGGGGATCCAAACAGCTTTAATGCTAACAAATGAAAGTAATGTAAATGAATAAAAAATAATGGATGAAGCTGAAATTCATTCAACGCCAATCTAAAATAAAAAAGCCGATAGTAATGATATAATGAGTATTTTACGAGCAATATCGAGGGATATTAATGAAGTAAAAAGTAATTTCACTAATCGTTTTGATGTAAAAGATAGCAAGTTTGATGAACAGAGTAGAGATTTTGAAGAAGTAAATGTTAAATTTGACGAACTTAAAATTGATATCAATGCTGTAAAGAATAAATGTGAAAGTAAGTTTAACGAGTTACAACGAAATATTGAGAAAATGAAAGAGTGGAGAACAGATATAGATAAGTGTAATATAAACGAAAATAACGAAATAACAGACGACAATGGTGTCAAAACAGGTGAGAATAGTGATGGTGGTACGAATAATAATCAGGTGAAAATTAACGAGGTAAATGGTAATTACAGTAATGAGTTTAATAGTGAAATAAAAAGTGATAACAGTGAGATAATTAAAAATGTGGTGGTAGAGAGTATAGTTGTGAATAATGATAGTGGTGATGAAGTTTTATTGGAAGTAGAAATTAATGATGAGATAGTGGTTGATATGATTGAAAGAGAGTGTGACGAGAGGTTAGGTTGGCAAAGGGCAAATTTTCCCCGTGGTTTAAGTGGAGTAAAGACTCCACTAGTGATTTACGAGGACAAAGTTTTCTCCAGTAGTTATGTGAGAGACGAGGTGTCTCTAAGTAGGTCCTCTGTGTATCGTGTTCCCTGGAAAAGCCAGGATGTGTTATGATAACGTTGTGTTGCCTTTTGTGTGGAATGATAGAGAGCAAGTGAGATGGGGTTGTATAAGCGATTTTGAGAGAATGAGAGAGATAGAATTGTTCACGTTGAGAGAGAGAGAGAGAGAGAGAGAGAGAGAGAGAGAGAGAGAGAGAGAGAGAGAGAGGTGTTGTTATTTGATGTTATTAGAAGTTATGAAGAATTATTAGAGAGAATAAATAGTGAGAGAGTGAATAAAATAAAAAACTTACCTTGTTGTGAGAATGGTGCAGCAATAGATGATGATAACGTTGATAATTATATTGAATACTTACCTGTACATAGACATGGGATATTAATAGTAGATGACTCTGAAAATAAGGAGAGGATAAAATGCTTAAGGGTGACAGATAATAATACTGATGATGACAAGACCAGAATTACTGATGGAGACAGGTTATATGATAGAATAATAATGTGGGATAATCCAATAGATTATTATGCGGGTATAATGGAACAATGTGAAATAGTAAATAGTTCTTGGATTTCGTTGTCCATGACGTGTCCGTTACTTAACTAAATACAACTATTTTATTAACGACTCGGAACAGAATATAACTTGTGTTCCGAGTCGTTAATATAATAGTTGTATTTAGTAAATAGTTATTATAATAATAATAACAAAATGAAAGTAATTAAAAGTGAATTGTGTTATAAAACATCAGATTGCTGTTTGATGATAGAGGGTAAAGAGTATTGTTCATGAACATTTAATTATGTGAGTGTAGGGGTTTTAAAATGGACTGAATTATGAAATGATTTGTGGTAAACTATAACAGATACTAGTGTGGATTGTATATAATTTTGTGGTGATGTCAAATGTATTTGTGTAATAGGTTATGTGGTATTCTGTATTTTAGGTAAACAATGTACGTATGTAGTAGGGATTGATTTTATAATAATAATAATAATAATATTTTGCCAGACTAAATAAATAACGAGAGTAATTGTGAAGTTTATAATAAAATTAACTGAATTAAAATTGTTTTGAATATTGCAATTAAAGCAACTTAGTGTTTTAAAAAACTGATTGAATTAAATAAATCTAAGATGAATTAATTAATTAATGTTGTATAGATGAATTTTGGTAATAAATTTAAATGGTTTTTTTTCTGAAATTTGGACTTTATAGTAAATAGTAAATGAGTAAACGTAAAATGTGTTTAGGTACTGAGTCATATGGTTATTATAATGTATCAGAAGGTACATATGGTTATGTACATTATATTTGTTGGGATAAATGTTTATAGTTTTGAGTTTATGATTGACCATGTGTAAGTAGGAATTTTATAATGAAGTATAATGTTTTAATAATGAAATTAAATGAGTTTGAAAGAGTTTAACTTAGGTAAGGTGTGGAATTTTTAATCAAATTTAAATTTGAAATGTTTATGTTAATGTAACAATGATTATGTTCATTTTGAAAGTTTTTTAGGTTGTATTATGTTGATTATGAGAAGAATACGATGTTTAATTGAGTATGCTATGATTGGGATTAGATAGAAAATATCTATTAGGTACATATGTGTAACATGTATTGAGTATTTTAAATGTGATTCCCCACTTTTGGGCGGTCACGGAGTCACCGAACCCTGACCGTGGATTTGGATTATTGGTAACAAGGTGTGGTTAGGCTTATTGTACCCTAACCATACTTGTTATTATTTTCAAAATTGGTGACTTTAGAAATTAACCGGGGGGTAGATAAGGGGAATCACCATGACTATGGAACAGCGGCTATCCATCGAATGGGATGGTAGACCGTCTTAAGGGCATATAACTAAATTTTAGTAGGATTACTGGTGTCCGCGGACATCAGTAATGCCGAATGTTTTATGTCGCCGAAGCAAGAATGGTGTAGGCAATGTCTGCACCCTAAACAACTTCAGTTCTTGTGGAGGCAACTGGGCGCTACAGTCCAGCCATAAGGGGGGAAATAGAGAGTGTGGAAGGGAGGTGGCAACGTTACAAGCCATGAGGGAGAAACTTCATTTATGCGAGTTTGTGTAATTTCGGCTGGGATGAGGCCAATGGTCAAGAAGCCTGGCGCAGGGTTACACCAAATTGTAACGCGGGGTATAAGGGAGGGATATTAAGTAATGATGGGGAAGGAGGTCTTTAAATTGTTGATAAATAAGTTCTTACAAACTTTTATTTATCTTATAAATAAGATAAGATTGATGTTTATTGTAATGGTGCTGGTGGAGTTTATGGTAATGTTTATTATATATATATATATATATATATATATATATAAACTTCCACTACGCACACTTACTTTTTGGTTTTGTTACCCAGAAGTTTTGATGTGGTATTCGTCTTCTTCAATGGGATTTAAATACTGAATGTTAGTACAGTAATGGTTATGGGATGTAGGTGTGTGTGGTGGGGGTTGCTGGTGGGAGGCAATTGGCGCTGGGATTCGAATTTTTTGTTGGTATCAGTGTATCGAAAAGTATGTGTGATCTATAATGTAATTGTTCGTTTAATATGTTGTTTGGTTGTAGTGTGTGATATCTGTGTATTTCAAATTGTTCTGCTGTGTTTAGTTTTCTACTTTTAGGTAAGTAGTGTAGTATTTCCATGTTGTGCTCTATGTTTGTGTAACTGTGGTTTTCGTTTTCTAAATGTGTGGCAAACGTGGAATGTATGTAGTTTGTGGTGAGGGCTTTTAAATGTTCAGAATATCTAGAGGAAAAAGATCTTCCCGTCTGGCCGATGTAGAACTGGTGACAGTCATTGCAGTTTAATTTATAAACCCCTGTTTTGCTGTATGTGTCTGTGTCTTTGTTAGTATTATTTATGTGTTTCATGATGGTGTTGTTAGTTCTGTAGGCTACTTTATAATTGTGTTTCCTAAATGTGTTAGCAATTTTGTGTGTGTTGGAATTGTAGTATGTGAGTGTGATGTATTTACTGGGTTGTGTGCTGTTGGTTTTATGTGTTTTACTTTTTGTGTTTAGGATGCTTTTGTGTAGTTTGTTTATTAAATTGGGATTGTATCCATTTTTGACTACTATATATTTAATTGTGTTGAGTTCTTCTTGGTAGTCATGTGTATTTAGGGGTATTGATGTGAGCCTATGGAGCATATAGTTGAAAGCTGCATGTTTGTGTTGAGTTGGGTGGTTGGAAGAGTTATGTATGACCATCTCTGTTGTATATTTCAAATTGTTCTGCTGTGTTTAGTTTTCTACTTTTAGGTAAGTAGTGTAGTATTTCCATGTTGTGCTCTATGTTTGTGTAACTGTGGTTTTCATTTTGTAAATGTGTGGCAAATGTGGAATGTATGTAGTTTGTGGTGAGGGCTTTTAAATTTCAGAATATCTAAAGCTGAAACGTTTATCTAATGCTAAAAACTAAACATAAAGCTGAAATAATACACCTGGACAACATATCAAGGATTTATACTACAAAAAAGATACATTAAACAAAACAGCATATAACCTACACGTAAAACTCACACAAATATTACACCACATAGAACTCGAAAACATAATACAACATACACGGAACAACATAGAGAAACTCCAATTAAAAATACAAGAACGACAACAGGGAAATCAATAACATCTTAACACGCAGAAACGAAACAGTCCCTATACCGACACATAAATTTCACACACGTACAGTAAATATAACAAAGACCAATTTCACTAAAGTAGAAATAACCCTATTAGATAAAGGTCTAAAACACAATTTAGGAAACATTCCAACCAATAACAACAATAATAAAAGGTACATACATGACATAGTCATAGACGCTGAAACAGCCATACAACACATGCATAACAAAGACCATGATACTATACATCATAACATAAAACGTAAATTACAACACACACAACAATACAAACAAAAACTCCATAACAACGAAATCCAAATACTAAAAAATATAAAACGTAAATTACAAGAACACAACCTAAGAAGATATAGGTAACATAAACGTCATAATAGAAAAACAGGATTTAAATAACAAAATCGAAACATTTTTTACTGAAAAGAACATAACCAAATTAAATAAAGACCCCACCCCAAAATATCACAAACAAATAAATAAAATCTTAAATAACACAAAACACATAATCTCACCTGACAACATCAAATATCTGAAACAAATTAAACCAAACCCCCCTACACTGAATGCATTACCAAAATTACACAAACCTAATGTCCCCATCAGACCACTTATAAACAACACACAAGCACCTGCACACAAAATAGCTAGACACTTAGATAAATTAATCAGAAATAACATAAATTTAACAAACAACACCTCCGTCAAAAATAATTTAGACCTGTTGAATAAAACTCAACATGTCCACATTCCACACAATTCAACACTAGCTTCATTCGACATAACAAACCTATACACTAATGTACCCATAAAAGAAACTATAACTACATTAGAACAGTTACTAAAACTTAATAACACACCTGAAACACACATTAAAGAGATCATCCATCTCACTAAAATTATCACTGAACAAAATTATTTCTCACACAATAACATGGTTTACACACAAACAGATGGACTACCCATGGGCTCCCCTATATCAGGTATACTAGCCGAAATATTCTTACATACCATAGAACAAGAACACATATTAAACAATAACAAATATACCAACAAAATAATGTATTGGCACAGATACGTTGATGACATTTTACTCCTATACAATGCCAACAAAAGACAAATTGAAAATTTCCACAAATACATTAAGACTATACATCAAAAATTAAAATTCACACTTGAATTAGAACAAAACAATAGCATAAACTTTCTGGACATTACAGTTACCAAAACAAACAACACATACACATACAAAATATACAGAAAACCCACCACAACAGAGATGGTCATACATAACTCTTCCAACCACCCAGCTCAACACAAACATGCAGCTTTCAACTATATGCTCCATAGGCTCACATCAATACCCCTAAATACACATGACTACCAAGAAGAACTCAACACAATTAAATATATAGTAGTCAAAAATGGATACAATCCCAATTTAATAAACAAACTACACAAACGCATCCTAAACACAAAAAGTAAAACACATAAAACCAACAGCACACAACCCAGTAAATACATCACACTCACATACTACAATTCCGACACACACAAAATTGCTAACACATTTAGGAAACAATTATAAAGTAGCCTACAGAACTAACAACACCATCATGAAACATATAAATAATACTAACAAAGACACAGACACATACAGCAAAACAGGGGTTTATAAATTAAACTGCAATGACTGTCACCAGTTCTACATCGGCCAGACGGGAAGATCTTTTTCCTCTAGATATTCTGAACATTTAAAAGCCCTCACCACAAACTACATACATTCCACATTTGCCACACATTTACAAAACGAAAACCACAGTTATACAAACATAGAGCACAACATGGAAATACTACACTACTTACCTAAAAGTAGAAAACTAAACACAGCAGAACAATTTGAAATATACAGATATCACACACTACAACCAAACAACATATTAAACGAACAATTACATTATAGATCACACATACTTTTCGATACACTGATTCCAACACAAAATTCGAATCCCAGCACCAATTCCCTCCCACCAGCAACCCCCACCACACACACCTACATCCCATAACCGTTACTGTACTGACATTCAGTATTTAAATCCCATTGAAGAAGACGAATACCACATCGAAATGTCTGGGTAACAAAACCAAAAAGTAAGTGTTCATAGTGGAAGTTTAATATATATATATAATATTAAAAAAGTGAACGAAGAGGATGTATCAACAAGATAATGTAATGTTTATTGTAATACTGAAGCAGTGGAGTAGATTGATTATCTGTGTATCTAGTGTTATTGAATAATTTTCTATGTCATGTATAATCACATTTTGTGTTGAAAAAAAAATTTCTTTTTGTAAATATCACTATAGTATTGACGACTCGGAACACTAAGTTTTTTATAAGTAAAAACGTAAAGTTTTACCTTACAGCCTAAACCGGCTTTCACCTTTAGAAGGCTTCATCAGAGGCTGCCATAGGTAGCGTTGTCCGTCTTGTTGTTGGCGACGGGATAGTTATTCGAAAGATTGAAGCTGTGTGTGTGTGGTGAGATATGTTCGAATAATGCGTGTGATTTGAATTGTGTCTGTTCGTTTAGGATGTTGTTTTTATTTGTTTTTGTGTGTTTGTATATTTCTAATTGTTCTAGGCCGAAAACTAGACACTCTAGAACAATTAGAAATATACAAACACACAAAAACAAATAAAAACGACATCCTAAACGAACAGACACAATTCAAATTGCACGCATTATTCGAACACATCTCACCACACACACAGCTTCAATCTTTCGAATAACTACCCGTCGCCAACAACAAGACGGACAACGCTACCTATGGCAGCCTCTGATGAAGCCTTCTAAAGGTGAAAGCCGGTTTAGGCTGTAAGGTAAAACTTTACGTTTTTACTTATAAAAAACTTAGTGTTCCGAGTCGTCAATACTATAGTGATATTTAGTTAAGTAACGGACACGTCATGGACAACAAAATCCAAGAATTCTTTTTGTAATTAAAGTTGTATTATGTTTTCATGTTCTCTGTATGAGGTTATGCTGTTATGATAAGATATCAGCTGATCCATGGTGTTGTGTGCATATTATATTGTGTGTAATCAATTTATAGTTGCAATTGCTTTTATGATAGTAATAAGTTTTTTGTTTTTTAATAATTGTCAATATATAATTATGAATGTTTATGATCCAAATTAAATTCATTTAAAAGATAGAAATGTTGGTAGTAAATTGTTTTGATTAGTTTTGATTTGAATGTTATAAAAATGATAAATGAATTATATGATGAATTAAATAAATACAAGGAGAAATTAAATGAAGTGAAGTAATTTTGAATAATGCAATTAAAGTAATTAATTGAAAGAGATGGTCTAATTAAATTAAAATGTGAATTTTAGTTATGAACTTAGCTTTATTTTGATTTGAATTATAAAATAAATGATAACTGATGAAAATGCAATGATTGAAATTTTGAATATGAATTGAAGTAATCGAAAAAGTGACAAACAAATGCAAAATAAACAGTTAAAATGTTTAATTAATAGAAATGGAAATAAAAAGGTGTATAATACTAGTAAATTTGATTCAGATTCAGAAATGAAATGTTTTAGGTTAACCTGAGGTTAGTAATGTTTATTTTGAGGTTAGGTTTTTGTGAAATATTTGTGCGTACGAGCGCACGTGTGTGCCGCCTTTTGTGACGTAGAAATGACATGTGGGAAAGCAAAAGGAATTCCATGGTCGAATATACGATTGAAACAACCAATCACAGAACGAGTTGAGACCGCGCGGCCAATGCCTAATGCCTGGCGGGTAGGCAACCGCGCGCACGATGCAGTCGGTCATCGCAGGGCAGTTCGTCACAAGGAATCACACAGTACAGCCGTAATATAACACAGCCTCGGAATTTCGGTAGACCGAAGTGAATTGAGTAGCCAAGGTCTACCGAAATATGTAATAGTGTCAAAGAAGAAAACCAGGAGGAAAAGTGGTATCAGTTGAATCTAAATAACATGTAAATGTGACACATTAGAACAGTGTTAGTGAATGTGAACTGAAAGCCGGCAGAATTATTTTGGATAACTCGGACCGTTAAGTACCGTGAATATGTATATAATGGCCAAAAGGGTGGAATATTTAAATTGATGAGCTCAAATAATGGGGGTAAAGAAATCTAAAAAGAGAGAGTGAGAGAATGTGTGTATGTATAACAAATAAAAGGGGAAAATAAAATGTAAAAGTAATGGGGTAGACGTAGGGTTTATTATAATAAAATACTATGTAATAAAATTAAATGTAAAGAACGCAAATAGAGAAAGAGGGCATGTTGAAGTTATCTTAATAAACAAAGTTGTTCAAATGTGGTAAATGAGAGTTGATGTTTATTATGTAACGAAACCCAATAACCACTCTTACAGGTCACGAGTTCGCATATAGGACCCTGGATCCCAGTGAAGGTAAGAATTTTGGAAATTGTGAATTTTAGGTATTTTATGGTTTAATAAATTTATTAAAAAAGTATTAGTAAATTTACAATCCAATACAATCTTTATTCCTTGTAATGTTCATTACTAACTTACACAGTAGATGTATTTTATTTGTCAAAGTTGATTTGTTATTAGTTACATTATGAATGGTCCATTATTAACACCTTTGATTACTAATAACTTACTCTACTAATATACATTATCTTTGAATCTATATAGTATTATTCCACATGTTTTATTTATACAAATTGTTTTCATTTTTCCTACCAAGTATATGTAGGCTTTTGGTGTAACATTAGTTTCTTACTATTTATATTATTATTTGGTTGATAACCAACAATAGTTATGTATCATTGTCTTATCTATTATTCAGTTTATTGGTTATACTTTCTATTATGACATTCTTTACATTACTATCTTCTTTATATTCTTCTCTTTCTTTAACATATAACAATGGTTCTTAACGCATCGTGTGTGAACGCAAGCTACGACAGGCAGAGATGGCGTGATGCGTACGTCTGTAATCAGGTTTTAACTGGATAAAAATAAACTAATTAATACGTTTTAATCCTGTGAACAAAGACTTACCCCAATTATAAAAACACCATTATATTAAGAAAATTTTAACGAATATAATATGTAAAAGTATTGCAGAAATTTGCAATAACAAATAAGTAATTTGTAATAATAAGTTAAGTAATTTAATGTTAATTACTAGTGTAATTAAATAGTAATTAATATGCGTGTTGTATGTGAGTGACCAGAAAAAAATTACGCAAACAATGATATCGCTCATGCTACCAGTATGTTTACAAAATCACGAAAATGAACCAAAAAGTGATTTGTAATTAAAAGGACGCTTTGCACAAAGTGACAATATCTAACAGGTCGAAAACAGTCCTGGACTTGTCTAGTATAAATACCACCGGCAATTTTGGGGCGGTCTCAGAGACTCAAGATATCTTCACTCAACGTCACGCTGCTGGTCTGCCGATCGACCGATCATCGTTACCACACACACCAAGACTTATGGAGAAACTCTGCACCATCAGAAACAGCAACCCGTAGAGACAGAACACAGCATCAGCATCTTCATCAAATTCTCAAGATTCAGGACACATACACACACACGCAACGGTAACTTCGGCAGTACGCAGGTGATGAATAAACAATTATATTTTTCTTTGTGAAAAGAACTTTCAAAAAGAAAATTATACATGTACAATAAAGACTTAAAGTTTTAAATTTAAATAGTAGTTAAAGTAAATAATTTATTTTAATAAGAAAATTTAAAAAATACTAATCTTCTGTTATATGTTAAAATTTGGGTGTGTCAGTAGAAATAAATAATAGGTTGAAAGTAAATGTTATTATTTTATTTTGTTTATAGCAACAAGTAATTTTATTCTTGAGATTGAATATTATTTTTGTTTGTAAATGAGTTGTCGTTATTTAAAATTTGTGTCAAAGTCAGACACACTGAAATAAAAAGGTTTACTTAATTAGTTTAACATGTCTGTTTAGCTAGTAAGATTATATGGTTGTTTATTTTATATGTCATGAACAGCATAGAAGGTTACATTGTATTTGTGTAAACTTATAAAAGAAAATATTTTTATTTATCTAAGATTCGAATTTTTTAATATTTGCATAATTTCTATTAATATTAATAAATCATAGAATGATTATTTTGAAACGGTTTTAATTAATTGTAACATGTTCATACGAAATTAAAACTGTTATTATACACTTATCTTATAATAATTATTCTCTGAATTGTCTATGTGATTTCATTCACACTCAGGTAGAATATTATTCTCTAGTTTATTGTTTGGTTTTATTCAATTTTTATCTAGTTTATATTCGCCTTCCTAATTGATAATCCAGTTAGAGTCTGCTGAATAGGCTTTCACCTATTTTGTGCCATATTTCTTATTCATTCTACTGGAGTTATTCGTTACAAAGTTCCCGATAGTCATATATGGTATCTTGGTTTTATTATTTTGTTTTAAAATGATCTTAAATTTATGGTTAAACATATATACTATCTCATTATATGATTAATTACTTAATTATTGTTTTGTCCTTCATTATTTTAATAATCCAATTTTTTTTATATTAAGGTATATTCTTTATGTTGAGGGAAACATCACGTTATTATATATATATATATATATATATATATTGTAACAATCCACCTGAGTCGTACCTGCAAAATGTGTACATAAAATAATGTGTTTTGGATGATTAGTGCGTTCGCCTCGCACCGGGTCGTTACAGTAATTTTGGTGGCTAGCGATGTTCGTAGCGTAGTTCTGATCACCTGTATATTACGGCAGTAACCTTACCTGTTATTCTTAGGGGGTGTGATAATCCCGGGTGGCGCCAAGTCGTTTTACAAAACAACTAAAAACCGTATTTGAACAAGTTATCAGCGTAGCGGGTTGGTGTATTCAAATCGTTCCCGCTCGCACAGCCGTCTCAATCGTCGCTTCTGACGAATAACTGGCAACTAGCTTACTGCTACGATTTACTCTTCAATACAAGTAATTATTATATAGCACTCCCTAAGAAATGATAACGCTTGTTACTCCCTGTAATGAATATTTTTTAATGGTGATAACTGGAAACATTTACAATTACAACAAAATAATTATCGTTTGATTACAGAGATCTTATTTTCAGGGCGGCGAATTAATTTAGAAACCATTTAACCTAGCGTCTGTTTACGTTAGGCGTATTACAATGTTTTGGTTTCAAAATCCGTGGATTCTTTTGACTATGAGTTAGAGAACTACAATGGTTACAATAAAAATACAAATTACCTTAATCTAAGAGTACAAGAAATATAAAGTGTGCTGTTACAATCTGTTGTGTAGTGTTGTAAAGGTGTTCTGTAAGTTCGTGTTCAATTCTTAGGTTATTTTATGTTAACAATGTTTCATTATGTTTTAATTTGCTTAAATACTCTATGAAAGAGAAATACTATCTTTATAGTGTGGTAATTTTACCTTTCAAAATTATTTAAAGTGATTAGGGTTGGTGGAAAATAAATAATTGGATATTACTTAACAATTCGACGTGTATAGGCCTCGGTAGTTGGTTCGAGATAGGAATTGGCTGCATAAAATCAGTTTTCTTGGATTTTGGGCTTCATTCAAATGTGGCGTCCTTTCGTCTTGTGTTTGGACGTTCCATTTATGGATAATTTCCGTTTATTCAGGTCTTGGGTCTTGTAATATTGGTTGTAGTGGTCATCTGCTTCTTTGACGATTAGTTTTCAGCGACTTTATACTATTATTTTCATGATTTACACTGAAAAAACCTTCTTCCGAGCTTCTGCATCTGTATGGCTTGGTGACGCTTCGCTTCTTTTTTTCTCTCTACTAATTTCTAACGGTATTTTTCTGTCAACAACCGCTGTTTCCATAGTAACGGTATTTTTCGAATAGGCTTATTTTGAGTTGATGTATTGTTATCGAAACTTCGAATCCTTCGTATATCTTCTGATTACTGTTATTCCTCCCTCTTCCTTCCTGGTTAATAAATATTGTCACTATAGTATTTATTCTCGTTCATAGATTATTTTGATACCCCACAAGCTTGGGTATTTTCAGATTTTAAGTTTTTACAATTATGTTAATGCTTGTTAATTACATTTCTTTTTATATAATAATGCCTATTACAATATTTTGTGTTATAAATGATCTACAATTTATCCTTGGTGATTCCTTCACCTCAGATTTTCTAAATTCTGATTCAATTTGTTATAATATTTGTTTGTTTGGTTCTGACAGTTATGTTTTTTCTAGGCCTAAGTAGCCATTATAATAATTTACTTATTTCGTTCAAATCACATTTTGGTTCAGCCTATTGGGCTTACTTTGTTATTTTTATTAGTTGTGTTGTGTTTTGAGTCTGTAGGTGTTTTGTTTATTATTCAATATTGCTCTCCTTATTTCAATCTTAAAAATATAACATTAGGTTTATGGACTGCACATTGCATTCAGCCATATCCTCTTATAACAATAACATGAACACAATTTTTTATAAGTTATTAGAGTTATTGTTTTGATTAAGAGATATCATCACTCACTCCTAACTTATCCTTATTTGCTAATTTTTTAGTTTATAACACATATTATCTGTGTTGTGATAAACAAATTCACTTGTTATTAAATTAATAATAGTCCTTTATAAATTAGGTATCTTTGTTAGTTTTTTGACTTCTCAGTCTCTAAACAATTTTTATATTCCCTCCATGGTAACACCTTCAATTTATTCTATTCTGGAATCCTCCCTTTTTACTTACTACTGGCTATAGTTAACTTAACTCTATTGAACATCTTTTTAAATAAAAAGTCATTCTCACTTCTAGTGTTTTTCTATCCCTTATACTATAATTCACTCTTAATACTACTTATTTATCAGTTATCTATGCACTGTTTATTTCCAACTTTTACCTTACCTTCACTTGTAAATCACTTATTGTTAATTACAATTTCACTAGTGTCACACTTCACTTTGGGGTTCTTACACCTACACTATTACACTATATCACTGTTTATATCATTTGTTTGATAGTGGGTGACCCCTATACTTATTGCTCTTTCATGACTTAATCCTAATGACAATTAATACTTAGTAACTAATACTTACTGACTAATAACAATTCTAATTTGTGGTTTCTGGTTGCCTTTTTAATGGGTAGTAACCGTTATCTCTCCTTCCTCCTGATAACCCTTGTTTTGGTTTCAATGTTCTTGTTGAGTGCTATTTTACTTGTGTTGGTGAACCATTCTTGGTTTTCCCTTTTGCTCGTCTCCCTCCTTCTTCATTTTCCTTGTTTGTTTATTATATTGGGTTTTTTCATCCGTTTCTTTGGACATTTTTGGGGTCATTTAAACCCATAAACTTGTTTCCTTGTGGCTTAGGTTTATTATTTTCTTATCCTCGTTGTTTATTTGTGGTTCCCTTCTTTATGTTTGGGTTGTTGTCTCAATCACTTTAAAATATTTACATTTTACTAAGTATGTTCCGTGGTTCCCTTCTTTATGTTTGTGTTTTTGTCTCAATCACTTTAAAATATTCACATTTTACTAAGTATGTTCCGTGGTTCCCTTCTTTATGTTTATGTTTTTGTCTCAATCACTTGGGTTGGGTTAAAGTCGTCGTTTTGTCGTGTTATATTCCTTATATTTTTATTTAAAATCAATCAGTTCATTTGATAAGAAGTATTTGTTTACAATTATAAATATATTTTTTATCTCTGGTACGGGGTTGGCTATTTGTGTCGTGACAATATATATATATATATTGTTACAACACAAAAAGCTGCCCCAATACCAGAGAAAAAACCATAATGAATTAACTATATTAACCTAAGGAAAAGACAAAGACTATGACGAGACAAATGACTATGACCCAACCCAAATGATTGACCCAATAAAGGAAATAAAATGAGAAGGTATAAACTCAAATAATGATGAAAAAGCACAAACCAATAATAAATGACTAATAACAAGTATTAAAATAAAATAAAATAATCTCAGTTAAAGTACACTAACCAGAGTAATAGATATTATATGTTATTAATAACTCTATGATAATAAGTAAATCAAAACATAAAATTGTTAACAGACTAACTATTGGTTGTGTATAAAACAATAAAAACCCCAAAAGTGAGAGATAGGTAGGAAGTGAAAGTGATTAACAGTGTAAGTGTTAGAAGTGAGTAAAAGAAATAAATATTAGGGAATAACCACTATTAACACTGAAGTACAGTAAAAAGGTACAAAGTGCAAGTGTAACCCAAAATAGAGATAAACAACCAGAATTATAAATCAGAACTCATATAGAAGTGAGAGTGAACAAGTAAATATAAAACACAACATATAGGTAAAGACACCAAAACCAGTGATTAACACTAGGTATAGTTTAAGGGTGAAAGGTACCAAAAAACTAAGAGTAACCAGAATATTGTTATTATAGTTAGAATTGATAGTAGATTAATAGTACAGTTGTATTCAGGATAAAAACCCCATGATGATATTAAGGAGGTTACCGTTATGAATGTTTAAATAGTAAAAATATATAGTAAATGTTAAAAGATGGATAGACAACTAATGTAATAGTGTTAAATAAGAATAAACTAAATAATATGAGTGCAAAATAAATAAAACATCCTATGTTAATAAAAATGTTCAAAGGGATGATTAGCAAGATAGAATAAATGGTGTTGTAATGTTATTCACCAAGATAGTTATTTGTTCAATTAAAAGAGTTAAGTTTATAAGAAGGAATATGGCTGAAAAGTAAACAGACCATAAACCTAATTTTTGTGTTATGTTTTATAAGTAATATTAAATGATAAACAAGTTATAAGAAATGGCAATAGATATGAGTAAGGAGATAAAATTTTACAAACATAATAATAATCATTAGAGTAAAGACAGAAAAAGAAATAAGAGAATAACAGACAAGCAATGATTTTGTAAATTAATAAGAACATTTGGGTTGGTAAAACAGCCCAAATTAATTCAAAATGTAAATAAGTCATAAGTGACACCAAGCAAAACATAAGTAAATAAAAAATAATCTTTAATTTGTGTAAAATAAGAAGATATAGCCAATTACTACTTAGGCCTATAAAATGCCTAACTGTATAAATCCAAAATAGACAAATTGTAAGAACTTAACTATTGTATTAGAAAATTCAGGGCAAGTAACTCATTAAGTACAATTAGTGAACCATGTTAAGATGTCAGAGTTAGATTAAAAACATAAAATAAGAAAGAAATGTAATAACATAATATTAACATTTTTGTCAAAACTTTAATACATGAACAAACCCAGCTTTGTGGGATGTCAAAATGATCTTTGAAAGAAAATAGAAACGGTTGTGATAATATCTAATACATAGATAAGAAGACAGAAGAATAATAGCCATCAGAAAATATTTATTCATTTTGAATTAAAATTCAAATAGTATAACAATAGACATAAATGTAATCAACCAATGAGAGTATAGACAGTTGCCATAACAACGGAATGTTATTTAATTTAATTCCGTTATAAAACATTAGTCCATTATTGACGATCAAGAGATACAGAAGCCAAACCATGTTTGACTCAATTTTCAATTAAAATAATAATAAATACAGAAAATTTAACGAGATGAGGATTCAAGAAGTCTAATGAAGAATTAGTTAACCCAACAGAGATAATAGACCAGATTTTAATTTTCAAAATTAATTATTTTATCCAAATTAACTGAAAAAGAAGCCAGATGCAATCCAAAATATAAATGATGGAAGATTGATGATCGTATTGCCCCAACCTAACTAAGAACAAAGTGACTCTTCACCAGAATTCAACAAGATTTGTTAAGTATTGTTGCGCACTGGAAGCTCTTGAAGATCTTGAGTTGTTCCAAAGACGCTATGTAGAAAGGGCTGGGTTTGAAACGTAAAGAAGTGGACTGTAATTCTGTTGTATAATATGCATTTATTGAAACCGTGGTTACGGCACACAGCTGATAAATAAAGGACAAAGTTTGAACATACTGCCCGCTCAAAATCGGGACGATTTTGTAAATTAAACATTAAATTAATAATATAATAGTTAGATTTACATGGCAAAAATAATACAACAATTGGCGTATTGGCTACAGCACAATGACATAATAACAATAATATGATTAACATGATAAAGTCAATTAACAATTATAAGGTATACAAGAAATCAACCCTTATGCAAATAGCAAGGGCAAACTGACAGTAAAATTACCCAAAACATAATAGTAACACAGTACACATAATAATACAATGATTAAGTAGACGTATTGATCTTTCCCATATAATACCCATTAACATTTGCACAGCATTATAATAACAAGTGATAACACCATAAAAAATATAACAATTGCACCATGATATTGACACAACAAACCCCAATAAATTTCATAATATATGACCATTAGAAAATACAATACATACATAGAATAATTGGTACCATAAGTAACACTAGTAGTTCTCGGAACTTTGAATATATAAACATACGACAATACAACAATATCCATAAATAATTGATAGTACAATGAAAACGCAGTCACTATTGCAATAATAGCTATCGGCACGTAATAATAATACTTACAACGTTAATGATACAATTGACTTGTATGCTCGCCCCAGGGAATGTCCATCATGTGATCCCGGGCGTAGTCCAGGCAATGTGATAAATTCACAATCCTAGTACGTCTCGTATGGCACGCATACGACTAGTTTGTTGCCACCGGAAGGGGGCATAATTTGTGGATGTGTCGGCGTAAGATACCTAGCGCGGTGCGAACTTCTGCGACGCGTACTAAGGAATCTTGACCCGGGAAAACATTAGTAATTACCCCACGCTTCCACTGTAATGGGGGGGAATTATCATCCAAAATGAGGACAAGCTGTCCGACATTCAAATTCCTTAACGGGGTGCGCCATTTGTTGCGCTGCTGCAGCTGGTGCAGATAATCCCTAGACCACCGTTTCCAGATGGTCTGTGTAAATTTTTGGAGCAGAAGCCATCTGCCCAAATGATTAGTATTGCTTTGGGTATAGTCGGGTTCCAGAAGTGCAGTCAGTGGAGCACCGACCAGGAAATGAGCAGGAGTTAAGGGTTCAGGGTCTCTAGCATCGTCGGACACAGCACATAAAGGGCGTGAATTAAGGCAAGCCTCAATTTGAGAGAGAAGAGTAGACTATTCCTCAAAATTCAAGATCGTACCGCCTATCACGCGACGCAAATGATACTTAACACTCCTTACACCACTTTCCCACAAACCACCGAAATGAGGGGCTGAAGGAAGGATAAAGGACCACTTGATACCACGGAGACCGCAAAACTCCTGAGAAGATTGCTCAACTTCCTTTGAGTTTAAAAATTTGTACAAATCATATAAGGTGTGGTTGGTACGACGAAAATTCTTACCATTATCTGAAAATATCTGCGCGGGAATACCTCTGCGCGCGATGAACCTTTTTAAAGCCGCTATAAAGGCGTTGGAGGTGAGATCTGACACCAATTCTAAATGGATGGCCTTTGTGCACATGCATATGAATAACGCGATGTATGCCTTTGACGTGGACTTTGAGCGCTGCCCGCCATGGCGCAAAAATACAGGACCGGCGTAGTCCATGGCCGACTGGGAAAATGGCCTTGCAGGTGTGACCCTAGAAGGGGGTAACTGACCTAATAGTTGATTCGCGCCTCTAGCAGGGAAACGAAAACAAATGATACACTTATGTATTATTGAGCGGATATAAGATTTGTCGTGAATGATCCAATATTTGTGCCTGAGCGAAGCTTGAGTTGATTGCACCCCAGAGTGCAACAAACGGATATGTTCATACTCAATTATTAATCTCGTGAGATGAGAGTGCGGGTGCAAAATTATTTGATGTTTGCTGGCGTAGTTAAGTGGGGAGAATTGTAAGCGTCCACCCACTCTTAAAATGCCTGAGTCATCCAGGAAGGGGTTGAGTGCAAGAATTTTACTGCTGCGAGGAAGGCAGCGATGTGCCTCAAGTTCCTTAACTTCTATGCCGAAGTGCAACTGCTGAGATTGCCGAACAAAAAACAAAAGTGTGTCATACAACTCTTGAGCAGACAAAAAGGACGTGACCCTGTCAACAACCGGGAGCCTAGAGTTGCGAATAAATCTGCGGCAATATGTGAAGACGCGAATGAGTCTTGTAAGGGATGAATAATTTTCAACATAGCTATGTGTTGAGGATGCGACAATTAGTGAGGTTTGAACCTGCTTACGACGTTCCTGCTCAAGGTCGGGGTAAGTACAGGGAGCATGAATGTCGAAGGCGCTAACGGGCCATGATGCTAACTCATGGGCTAACCAGGACGGAACATGCCACCATTGAGTATGGCAGTGCAAACTACGAGGGAGGCAACCGCGTGATAAAATGTCGGCAGGGTTGTCAGTTGATACTACATGATGCCAAGTTCCCCTGCTACTAACAAGACGCTGTATTTCCGCGACACGGTTGGCCACAAATACCTTCCAGCGGGAAGATTGTTGATGTATCCAATGCAACGCTATCATCGAGTCCGAATAGAGATATAGTCCGTCAAAACTGTAGTTGATGGCGTTTAAAACCTTAGAAGTTAATTGCGCCAGCAATAAACAAGCACAAAGTTCAAGGCGGGGTAGCGTTATCTGTTTCAGCGGAGCGACCCTAGATTTAGCACACAACAAGTTTGACGATATGGCGCCGTTCGAATAGACCGCCCGCACATAAATGCAACACGCATAACCTTTAGCCGATGCGTCGGCGAATCCGTGAAGCTGTAATGAACTAATTGGATAATTGTTCAGACTCTTAACCGACCTCGTAATCTTAAAATGAGTGTCGGAAACTAATTGAGAGTAGAGTTCTAGCCATTGTTTGGCTAATGACCCAGATAGGGGTTCGTCCCAACTTGTGCCCGCCAACCACAACTGTTGTACGAAATGTTTGCACCAAAATGTAATGGGGACAATAAGACCCAGCGGGTCGTAAATCCCAGCAATGACCGACAACACGCGTCTTTTGTTGAACACGGTGGAATTATCATCACCCCGAACGGTATATAAAAAATTATCTTTGTCAACGTTCCATTGGATTCCCAATGTACGCACGTTTTGACCTTTGCTGAAGTCATGGGATACTTGTGCGCGAAGGGCCATAATCTTATGGTGGTTAGAAAACCACTTATGTAACGTGAAACCATACCTATTTAGCAAATTCACGATCTCGAATTTCATTTTAGCTAACACGTTCGGATCATCTGAACCCGTTATAATATCATCTACGTAAAAATCATTGGCTATGGCCATACAAGCTATAGGGTAGTCGGATTTATTTTCGTAGGCTATCTGAGCCAGACAACGTGTAGCAAGGAAGGAAGCACTAGCAGTGCCATACGTACCCGTCCTTAAAGCGTAATGTTGTAATTCCTTATGCGGCGCGTCACGCCAAACGATGCGTTGCAAGTTTGAATCCTTTGTGTTAACCATGATTTGACGATACATCTTTTCTATGTCTGCAATAAGTACGTATCGGTGGGTACGGAACCGAACCATTATCGAGAACAGATCCTGCTGGATCGTAGGACCGACCATTAGAGTATCGTTGAGGGACAGATTATTTGTGGTTTTAGCGGAGGCGTCAAAGACCACACGCAATTTAGTGGTTAGGCTGGAGCCCTTGAAGACTGTGTGATGGGGCAAATAAAAAATATCTGAGTTGTCAAGCGACAAATCGTAATCATTAAGTGGAGACTTATGACCAAGTTTCAAGTATTCACTCATGAACTCGCTATAGTCCTTGTAAAGGATAGGGTTCTGCTTGAACTTGAACTCTAGCGATTGGAACCTGCGGATAGCTCCGCGGAGAGAATCTCCCAAATGAGGTTTATCTGACCTGCGGGGCAGGGATACCACGAATCTCCCTTCGCAGTTGCGGATAGTGTTTTTCACAAAATGTTTTTCGCACGGCGAGTCCTCAGAGCAGGGTTCGCGACTAGAGACCTCCTCCAACTTCCAGAATTCCTTTAGTTGCGAGGAAATCTGACTATCATCCTTACAGACCATAAAGGACGAAACTGTTTTAGTTATGTCGACGTTGAAGGGTAAATTACCGGCTAAAATAAATCCTAACTTAGTCTCCTGAATTGTAGGAAAGTGCGGTCATCGCATAAATTTAATAGGTTCAATTAGTTGGAGATAATATTGAGCGCCGAGTAGTACATCGACTTGCAACGAGCAGTGTAGGTGTGGATCAGCCAAGAATACTTGCTTGGGTAAATTTAAAGAGGCAAGATCGAACGACTCCGCCGGTAAATCATTAGTTATACTGGGTAGCAGTGGCGGCTGGTGGTTGAAAATTTTGGGGGTTGCAGTTGTGGGTTGGATGGTATTAAATTGTTTAAATAGAAAATGCAAAAATATCACTAAGTTTATATGACTGAATGATAAAGTTAGTATTGTTTTATTTAATTCAAAATTATGACTTATATGGTAATATAACATTTTCTGTGTAACAGCATCCAAAAAATGTATTGAAATTATTTTGAAATTAGTTAACGTAATAACAGGCCTATTTATTTTAGTATTAATTCACTTTAGATAAACTATTTTACTGTGTAGACATAATTAATATTGAAAAATATAGTTATACTTGGGAATAATTTTGTCACTTACCATTATTTGAAAAGAAAATCCATCCGCCTTTCTTTCAGACTGGCAAATTTTTCAATCACCTTCTGATTGAAATCAGGAATTTCCATGATCAGGTCCCTTTCTATTGAGAGCATGGCCAATGCAGACAACCTCTCTTGTGACGTGGTGTTTCTTAGAAATGTCTTTATTGTTTTAAGCGTCGAAAAACATCTTTCTGCTCCAGATGAGGTCATTGGTATTGTAATTAAAATTTCTAAGAGTTTTACAGCTTCACTAAAAGTTTCTTCTAACTTATTGTCTTTGAAAAAAGAGTACAAACTAACAGCCCCTGACAGTCTTCTAAAATCCGTTGCACTATAGATTGTTGCACGTTCCGTACAGAGTTTTTTAAAATTGAGAAAATTGTAAGCGTTGCATACAGTTTTTACAGTGTCTTCTGGAAATTTAGAATCATAATCTGGAAACTTTTCTGACATGAACAATGATGGCTCGTGAATCTAAACCGTTCCTTTATTTGGCATATAATCACATCACATACTTCCTTCGCCTGTCTCTTCCACTCGGTTTTGTCAATCTTCCTTTTCTTTGGAGGTGAACTTTGTGATGACTGTTGTGGCTCTCCAGTGTCTGTGTCAATATTATTTCTGATTTTCAACACATTTTCTTCAAAACTTGTTATAAAACAAGTTTTCATTGATAACTTGTTTTATAACAGTGAGATCAATATCTACTTTCTGGAGCTGATTAAAGAGTATGTCAGTAAGTGGCATAATTTTTCTAAAAAATGAGAGCCAAAAAATAAAGTTTTGACTTACTAAAACTTTTAAGTGGCCAGAAGCCTGTGAAAGAGTACTGTCATTTTTTATGTGATCAGAATCTAATATTGTTTTCATGCAATGTATTAGGTCCTGCCTGTGATCATAAATTGTTGTGACACTTCTCGATTGAAAGTTCCATCTGGTAGGTACAGATCTGGGTAACCGCTTTTTTACTACTGCATCTAGTATTGATGTTCTTTGCGGACTAACTGAGAAAAAAGCGCGAAGACCTTGAACATTGGCAAAGAAAACTCGAACTTCTCGTTTATTGATGATGTGCATGACAATGAACATATTGGGCATCGGCATAACAATTTTTTACAATTGCATGTACACCACTAGAAGTTCCAGCCATTACAGATGCTCCATCATATGTCTGTGCAATGAGCTTTTGGGGAGTTTCATTTATTTTGTGGTGTTTTAACTCATCAAGAATACATGATGCTAAGGCCCTGGCATCACGACGAGAAGGGTTAAGAAAAGTCCAGAATCTTTCTACAGGTCTGTTTTTTGCTATGTACGTATAGATAACAGCTACTTGGTATAAATTAGACACATCGCTGGTTTCATCAGCAATAACAGCTAAAAAATTTGCTTGTTTAATTTCATCTGAAATTCTTTCGTGACAGACTTCTAGCATTATTTGTAGTAATTCATTTTGAATGGTTTTAGAAGTACCCCTAAATACTGTTGAAGTTTCAAGATGGTTTTTTAAAACTGTATCTAGCTCTGCACTAAAATCTATTAACCCTCTAAAAATTCCTGGATTATTTGATTCTTTAGACTCATCGTGGCCTCTTAAAGCTAGTTCAAACACACAACAGAAACGAATACAATTGATAATAATACTTAGCACATATCTATTCTGCTTAACTTGTTCATTGTGAGCTCCAATATTTCTCCTATAAGCTGTATCTAGTTGTTCTGCTATGTTAGTTGTTCCTAACAATGCTAACTGTAAACTATTTTTTATGTGGGTACCTGAAGCCTCATGTTTTTTAGTTCTGTCATTAAAATGGTTTAAGTCTTTAAATCCAGTCTTAGTCCAAGTCTCCTCCCCTCCAAACAATATACAAGGAAAGCAAAATAATGCAATTTTAGTGTCACACCCACATAACCAGGAATATTTATTGTATAAGTCTGTTTTAAATTTACGATTAAAAATTCTATTACCTGACTTTACAGTTTGATTAAAACTTGAAAGATCTGGTCTAGGTCTACCTACTCTCTTAATTTCAATTTTTTTCCTCAATTGGACGCAAACTGAACGGCGTTTTCGTTAAGTTTTCGACAGAATTCATTGCGTCCTACGAGTTATATATAACGAATATCTTACACTATGACGCCTTAATCCTTTAATATGCACTATTATTTATATTTAACAATAAATTGTACTAACACTTAACTAACACTAACAATAAACTTCACAAAAAATTCGACCGACACTAATGAACTGAACTAATAAAACAACATAACCATACAAATTCGAACTGTCGCACCACGTGTTATTTACCAACATACTGGTGGCGCCGTGACTGACAAGCGGAGTTTGCAGTCCCTAATCACACCAGGAGAAGCTATAGCGATGTAATAGGAACATCCTAGTGTAGCCAGCCAGAACACAGCTACATTGTGTTTCTCCATGTACCAAGCGCGTCACAGCTGGTGTACACACCCGTAGTACACCGCGGCGAGAGCGTGTACGGTTTTCATTAAGTGCTCTGCACTTTTCAATCAACAAATGATTAATTACGATTATTTAGCTTGAAAACACTTATTAATTATTGTTTTTTTCATAATTTTATAATTTAAAATACAGTTTATGGGGGATTTACAGGATTAAAAATACAATTAAATTTACAGGATTTAATGGGGGTTGTGCAACCGTGCAACCTAAGCACGGGCCGCCACTGCTGGGTAGTACGGCACAATGCACGTTTAACGTAAAGGGTTTATAGCGAGAATGTAGCCTTACCTTTGTACTAAAGTCAGCCTGGGAAAGCGAGTTGTTTATACCCGTGATGGGCAGTTGCGATTTAACCAATTGAAGGCCCATTCTACGGGCGAAATCCATTGTGCAAAAATTTGCTTGCGAGCCGGAATCCAGTAAAATTCTAACGGGGAATTTTCTACCGGCCTTATTAGTGGTCATACAGACAGCGGTGGATAACAATATTGATTTGTTTGTTTGCAACTTTAGTGAGCATTGGTTATTGATGGAAGTTCCGTCTTTGTTGGGAACATGAATTATGGTGTGGTGACGCTTAGCACATTTTTTACAAGAAAATTTTGATGGGCATTTCGAACTTTCGTGACCCGGACGAAGGCAATTTAAACAAAGTTTGTTTTTTACTATAACGTTTTTTCTGTCAGGGACCGAAAGCGATGTGAATTGTAAGCAGTCAATAATTCTATTTTCGCCGTTACATAGTCTACATAAATTGTTTCTGATATGAGAATGAAATGCCCCCCTAGGAGCGCTTATCTGTTTAACTGCCTTGCGATAAGGAGACTTATCGCTGTTATTTAACCTGCTCATTGGGGTAGTCGCGTTATCAAGATTTTGTAGCAATTTTCTGCATGAGTTTAGAAAATTCATAAAATTATTAAAGTCAGGGAATTTATGTTCCGACAAACTCTCTTTCCACAACCGGAAAGTGTAACTATCAAGTTTTTTAGCTAAGTAATGTATGACAATAATTTCGAATGTGTTAACTGGCAGGTTGAGATTATTTAAAGCATTTATATTGGCTGAGATTTCATCAATGAATCTAGATATGCTGACTTGGGATTCTTGTTGAACCAATGGTACGTCCAGGACATTCCCGACATGGTGGGCGGAGACAATTAGCTTACTGTCATATCTATTCTTCAACAGATCGATAGCCACCGCGTAATTCTCATGAGTGATTGGTAATGACTTTATTACGTTAAGCGCCTCGCCAGACAATGACGAGTGCAAATAGTGAAGTTTTTGTACGTCCGTCAGATCGGCTCTGACGTGAATTAGTTCAAGAAAAATATGATAGTAATGCTGCCACTCAAAACTTCCCGCAAACCGAGGTAATTTGATCGGTTCCAACTGAATGGGGGGTGTTTTAAGATGCTTACTTTCAGCATTAATTAAGGGTTTCTGGTTCATATGCTCAGCTTGCTCCAGCAGGTGTTGCAATTTACACTCTATGTTACAAAGATCGTCTTCCGTTTGTACCCTATCACTCGCTAAAGCAAAGTCCGCTTCCTCGGATTCTATTTGGGATTGAATCTCATCGTATTTGATAGATAATTTCATCAAATGCCGAAGTTTTATTTTCAGCGCATGATGATCACTGGTTTCCAAATCGAAGTTGTCCGCGAAAGTATTTACGCGGGATATCGAAGCTTTAATTGTGCCTCGTTTTTTTATTAGAGCCTTTACATCTGCCATTATTACAATTTAAAAAATACTTTGGAAGAATTTGAGCATAGAGCATGTGAACCATAAACTTAAGTTTTGATAAATCTGAATACGTTGCGGTAGCTAGCGATCGTTATTTATATGGACATAATACTTGCTAGAACATATGCTTACTCTCTCTATTAATCAAACTTTGTTGGCAATTAAAAATTATTAAAATCATGAATTTAAATGATAATAACATATATTTTTATCTTTGATGTTTGAACTCACAATGAACTGCCAACCACTTACTGACTTGTATTGTGTAATGATGGTGTGTGTTTATACAAAGGTGTTAAAAAATAACTGCTAAATGTAAAATATTGCTTGAAACGTTAAATATAAGTAAAAGGTTCATAGTCACGTGGACGTTGATCCAGACGTGCTGAAGCTGACTTCGATCCCGCTGCTCGATCCTGTTAGGAGCTGTTGCACCTCCTGTCTCTACTGGTCAGATGACGCCTTATGTTGTAGCCCTCCATAATTTAAAGCTGTGGAACTTTTTTATGTGGAATCACAAATGTTGTCCTGCCGTGTCCCGTCGTCTCTAGTTTACTGCTCTGCCGAATCTTGTCGTGTTGATTGTGATGTAATTTACAAAAATGGTGTCGCTCAGGATGAAAATGCGGTCGCTCAGGACCAAAATGGTGTCGCTTGTGGACGAAAATGCGGTCGCTCAGGACCAAGAAATGCCCGTAAGGCCAAAATAATATGCGGTCGCTTGTGGACCAAGAAATGCTGCCCGTAGGGCGAGAATAAATCCGGTTCGGTTGGACCAAAAATGTTGCGCACTGGAAGCTCTTGAAGATCTTGAGTTGTTCCAAAGACGTTATGTAGAAAGGGCTGGGTTTGAAACGTAAAGAAGTGGACTGTAATTCTGTTGTATAATATGCATTTATTGAAACGTTAAAGGTTAGAAACCATTGTCGACACGTGCGGATGTTTTAAGGCCATAACGCCCGTAAAATTAGCTTTGAAAGAAGTCGAAGTCCATTGTAAATGGACGCAAGTTGTCTGAATAAATTAGCGAATACTATACATGAAGATAATTGAAAATGATCCAGAAGCCGCGGCTGGAAGAGAGATTTTTAACGAGAGTACCGCTCGGAGTCTAATTAGAAAACTAAACTAACTTGTCTAACGTCAGTCCGGCTGACTGCCGGCAGCGCTTGATAAGCAAGTGACGCCTTCCGCGCGTGTCGCATTGCCGTGGTTACGGCACACAGCTGATAAATAAAGTACAAAGTTTGAACAAGTATATCTGAACTACTCGAATTTACGAACTAAATTCTAATTAACTTTCTCACAACACAAATAACTCTCACTCCGAACTTGGTAACTAAATTTCTTTCAAGGATTAATTGATAATAAATATTAACTTGTATGTGAACCTAATTTTAACCTGTATACGAAGTACGAAATTATAACAAACATTTTTTAACACTTAAAAAACGAATTGTATTTAACTCTAATAGTGTATAAGTACCATTGATGTAAGGTAGTGTACTTTATTAACTTCTTATTAATATTTTTTCGTAATCAAAAGGACTCAATGATTGAACGAACTGTAGAAAATAAACATTGACGACAGCCATGTTGATTTAGAAATGTTTTGATCAAATTTAGCCAACCTTGGGATATTGTCTATTTATTGCCAGAGCAACATTATTTAATAACAGTATAATTTTGTATCTAACTGAATAACTATTAACTATTTCACGTTAATAAACTAGTACTGAGTAGTAATAACTGTCCTTTATTTCATTATAAATTGTATTATAAAGTTTGTGTACTTTAGCGATGAGCAAAATTGTCTGCCAGCATTAGACGTCGGCAGCACGATGAACTACAAGCGAGATTCAAATGCCCGCCAGTTGCGAGGGTAATTTGAATTAGTCATCACCGCATAGAACGACCGCTCAGTTTAATTTTTTTAATGGTTTTCATAAACAATTTGGGCCAACCGGGAAATAAATTTTATCATTAAATGACAGGTAAGGATTACACTCGTGAGATATTGGTACTGGTAATTCGTGAGTTCGTGACAGACATCGTCAGCGTGGGAAGTTAGAAAAAGTACGACTGTTAGAAATAAACACAAAGTAACGACTACAACGTGTGGGGCTAACACACGATAAGATACACTTTTACAGAGACAATAAAGGTCTACTCGTTACAAATTGACACCAACAACGTGTGGTTTTAAGAGAGGCAAAAAAGTTTTATTGCAAATTGGCAACCAACTAGTGTGGCTAGAATTAAAGACTAGTGGCGGTCACGAAAAAATAAAAAGACAACAAGATGATCACCAGGGGAAGACTAAAGAAGAGGACTGAACACACCGACAAGGAAGAAAAGGAAACAACACTGGTTGAAGAAATGGAAATGATCGAGGAAATAATCGAAGAGGATGCCCAAGAGGACCAACCAGATAAAAACCAATCCAAGACAAGGAAATGGAACAACAGGCGGGTGACAAGGAAGAAGTCAGAGGAGACCCGAACCTACTAAAAATAATAGAATTAATGAATAGTATGAATAAAAAATTCGACAGGAATGACTTTAAGCAAATGAAGGAAGAAACTAGAGAACAAAGAAAGGAAGACAGGGAATTCTTGAGACAAAATAATGAAGAATTAAAGAAAACAAATGAAAAAATAGACAAAATGGACAAAATGGAGGAGAAAATAAATGAAAAATTCAATGAAAAAATAGACCAAATGGAGGAAAAAATTAATGAAAATTCAAGGAGACAAAATGAGATCTTAAGTGAAGACTTAAAGAAACAGCTAAGGGAAGATATTGAGGCACTGAACAATAAAATCGAAAGCAATAATGACACATTAAAGCAACAGATAAACAAGAAAATGAAGGAACACAGTGATACTTTACAGAAGAACCAAGAAACCCTACAACAGCGGTTGACGGAGGACATCCAAAAAAGAAATGAAGAACTGAAGGAAGAATTGAGGGGACAAATGAAGGAAGACAGTGAGAAGAATAGAGAAGAATTAAGATACATACTAATAAGGTATCGTGAAGAAGTCAAGCAGACAAAAACAGGGATGAATAAGAAATGGGAAGAAACAAATTACCAAGCAGATCAACTTAATGAAACATTAGATAGTGGTTTCACACAATTGAATGAAACACTAGACAGAACTTCTGAAGGTATCAATGAAAAAATAAGGAATAAAGAAGACAAAAGTGTATTGTTTTCTGAAAATAAAAATAACACAAACAAAGAGAAAATTAAGCACATAGAAACCAACCGTAGAGGAGTAAAGAAGAACCAAATAATTAAGAAGATTAAGAAAACAAAAGATATAGGAAAAATATGTAAAAAGAAACTAATAAAAACACGGGAAGAATGGGAGATGATGAAGAATGGACTAATTGATGTGTTTAATTTATCAATTACCGACCATAGTGAATTAATGGATTATAAAGATTGTATGAGAACTCTAAAAGAAATTATAGAAGGGATTCACAACAAACCAGTGAATAAAAACTTCAGCAAATCTATATTTAAATGGAAAATACTAGAAATAGAAATGCAGAATAAAAAATCAGTGATAACATTAATGAGGGAGGTACAATTAACTTCTTTGATTAATAAACAAAATGCTAAAGTGATTGAGGTAGGCACTGATACTAATGAACACATGGTATTAGAAGAAGTGCTGTACGAGATAGCAGAGACCCATATCACAAGGACAGAAACAGTGCTGTACGCCAGAGTGATCCGAACGACAAGTGCTGATGAAATCATGGACCATGGGTAAAATAAGTGCAAATAAACACTGAGAAATGGGACTGATTTTCGGATTACTGACCAAGCCAACCAATGGAAAAGAAAGAAATAAAGGAATAAATTAAAAAATTCAAAAAAAAATAAAATAAGTAAGATCAACTTGCACTACCATTTAGGAAACATATGAGATAAGAGATAAAATAAAGGAATAAATTAAAAAATTCAAAAAAAAATAAAATAAGTAAGATCAACTTGCACTACCATTTAGGAAACATATGAGATAAGAGATAAAATAAAGGAATAAATTACAAAATTCAAAAAATAGTAAGTACAACCAACTTACACTAATATTTAGAAAATATGTGAGATAAAAAAAAACAAACGAAGTGAAAACAAGAATTAATAATACAAGAGAATTAGAAAGGAGATCAATTAAAATAAACAAATATAAAACCAAGCAAAACCTGCCAAGACAAAAACATAAAATTGTAAAGAATATAGAATATTCAGAGAAAGTAAAAAAAGAACTGGTACAAGAAAAAATATAAAGCAAATATACAGTAAGTGGCTAAAGCAAAATAAGGGTAATCAACAAAGGAGAAGGAAAGAAAAAATGTCTAAAGTAATTAAAATGATCACAAGAAGGAAAGAAAAACAAACTAATTAAAAATTAGAAATAATGAAATTAACAAATAGCAAAGGTATAGCGGAAGGAAGAAAGAGTAGAAAAAAGTTAAAATGATCTAAAGGACCATGAAGTGGACAATCCCCAAAATATTATTAATGAAAGTCACAGGATGATAAGAAGGTATTTAAGATTGACTGAGAATAGGCCCAGCAATCAATTAACTGAGCAGAGATGATGTTCCTCTGATCTCAGAATAAAAGGTAGTAATGGATGAAACCAGCTACTAAAAGTTAGGGAAATTATATATAAAAGGGAGAACGCTCTAATGGAAATAAGGAAAAACAGATCTAAAAGATAACTAAATAAAAAGGAGTGGAAGAAGTAAGAAGAGAAACAAGAAGGAAGAAATAAACAAGAAGAAAAAGGAAAAAATTATATATAACTGATAATTTCATAAAAAACTATGCTAGTCTTTTACCAAAATGATAAATTTTGATGGAGAGGCATTATGTTACAACACAAAAAGCCGCCCCAATACCAGAGAAAAAATATAATGAATTAACTATATTAAACTAAGGAAAAGACAATGACTATGACGAGACAAATGACTATGACCCAACCCAAATGATTGACCCAATAAAGGAAATAAAATGAGAAGGTATAAACTCAAATAATGATGAAAAAGGCACAAACCAATAATAAATGACTAATAACAAGTATTAAAATAAAATAAAATAATCTCAGTTAAAGTACACTAACCAGAGTAGTAGATATTATATGTTATTAATAACTCTATGATAATAAGTAAATCAAAACATAAAATTGTTAACAGACTAACTATCAATTGTGTATAAAACAATAAAAAACCCAAAAGTGAGAGATAGGTAGGAAGTGAAAGTGATTAACAGTGTAAGTGTTAGAAGCAAGTAAAAGAAATAAATATTAGGGAATAACCACTATTAACACTGAAGTACAGTAAAAAGGTTCAAAGTGCAAGTGTAACCCAAAATAGAGATAAACAACCAGAATTATAAATCAGAACTCATATAGAAGTGAGAGTGAACAAGTAAATATAAAACACAACATATAGGTAAAGACACCAAAACCAGTGATTAACACTAGGTATAGTTTAAGGGTGAAAGGTACCAAAAAACTAAGAGTAACCAGAATATTGTTATTATAGTTAGAATTGATAGTAGATTAATAGTACAGTTGTATTCAGGATAAAAACCCCATGATGATATTAAGGAGGTTATCGTTATGAATGTTTAAATAGTAAAAATATATAGTAAATGTTAAAAGATGGATAGACAAGTAATGTAATAGTGTTAAATAAGAATAAACTAAATAATATGAGTGCAAAATAAATAAAACATCATACGTTAATAAAAATGTTCAAAGGGATGATTAGCAAGATAGAATAAATGGTGTTGTAATGTTATTCACCAAGATAGTTATTTGTTCAATTAAAAGAGTTAAGTTTATAAGAAGGAATATGGCTGAAAAGTAAACAGACCATAAACCTAATTTTTGTGTTATGTTTTATAAGTAATATTAAATGATAAACAAGTTATAAGAAATGGCAATAGATATGAGTAAGGAGATAAAATTTTACAAACATAATAATAATCATTAGAGTAAAGACAGAAAAAGAAATAAGAGAATAACAGACAAGCAATGATTTTGTAAATTAATAAGAACATTTGGGTTGGTAAAACAGCCCAAATTAATTCAAAATGTAAATAAGTCATAAGTGACACCAAGCAAAACATAAGTAAATAAAAAATAATCTTTAATTTGTGTAAAATAAGAAGATATAGCCAATTACTACTTAGGCCTATAAAATGCCTAACTGTATAAATCCAAAATAGACAAATTGTAAGAACTTAACTATTGTATTAGAAAATTCAGGGCAAGTAACTCATTAAGTACAATTAGTGAACCATGTTAAGATGTCAGAGTTAGATTAAAAACATAAAATAAGAAAGAAATGTAATAACATAATATTAACATTTTTGTCAAAACTTTAATACATGAACAAACCCAGCTTTGTGGGATGTCAAAATGATCTTTGAAAGAAAATAGAAACGGTTGTGATAATATCTAATACATAGATAAGAAGACGGAAGAATAATAGCCATCAGAAAATATTTATTCATTTTGAATTAAAATTCAAATATTATAACAATAGACATAAATGTAATCAACCAATGAGAGTATAGACAGTTGCCATAACAACGGAATGTTATTTAATTTAATTCCGTTATAAAACATTAGTCCATTATTGACGATCAAGAGATACAGAAGCCAAACCATGTTCGACTCAATTTTCAATTAAAATAATAATAAATACAGCAAAATTTAACGAGATGAGGATGCAAGAAGTCTAATGAAGAATTAGTTAACCCAACAGAGATAATAGACCAGATTTTAATATTCAAAATTAATTATTTTATCCAAATTAACTGAAAAAGAAGCCAGATGCAATCCAAAATATAAATGATGGAAGAGTGATGATCGTATCGCCCCAACCTAACTAAGAACAAAGTGACCTTTCACCAGAATTCAACAAGATTTGTTAAGTATATCTGAACTACCCGAATTTACGAACTAAATTCTAATTAACTTTTCTCACAACACAAATAACTCTCACTCCGAACTTGGTAACTAAATTTCTTTCAAGGATTAATTGATAATAAATATTAACTTGTATGTGAACCTAATTTTAACCTGTATACGAAGTACGAAATTATAACAAACATTTTTTAACACTTAAAAAACGAATTGTATTTAACTCTAATAGTATATAAGTACCATTGATGTAAGGTAGTGTACTTTATTAACTTCTTATTAATATTTTTTCGTAATCAAAAGGACTCAATGATTGAACGAACTGTAGAAAATAAACATTGACGACAGCCATGTTGATTTAGAAATGTTTTGATCAAATTTAGCCAACCTTGGGATATTGTCTATTTATTGCCAGAGCAACATTATTTAATAACAGTATAATTTTGTATCTAACTGAATAACTATTAACTATTTCACGTTAATAAACTAGTACTGAGTAGTAATAACTGTCCTTTATTTCATTATAAATTGTATTATAAAGTTTATGTACTTTAGCGATGAGCAAAATTGTCTGCCAGCATTAGACGTCGGCAGCACGACGAACTACAAGCGAGATTCAAATGCCCGCCAGTTGCGAGGGTAATTTGAATTAGTCATCACCGCATAGAACGACCGCTCAGTTTAATTTTTTTAATGGTTTTCATAAACAATTTGGGCCAACCGGGAAATAAATTTAATAATTAAATGACAGGTAATGATTACACTCGTGAGATATTGGTACTGGTAATTCGTGAGTTCGTGACGGACATCGTCAGCGTGGGAAGTTAGAAAAAGTACGACTGTTAGAAATAAACACAAAGTAATGACTACAACGTGTGGGGCTAACACACGATAAGATACACTTTTACAGAGACGATAAAGGTCTACTCGTTGCAAATTGACACCAACAACGTGTGGTTTTAAGAGAGGCGAAAAAGTTTTATTGCAAATTGGCGACCAACTAGTGTGGCTAGAATTAAAGACGAGTCATAAAAGAAACTATAACTACATTAGAACAATTACTAAAATTAAACAACACACCTGAAACACACAGAAAATAGATCATCCATCTAACTAAAATCATCACTGATCAAAATTATTTCACACACAATAACATGTTTTACACACAAACAGATGGACTACACATGGGCTCCCCTATATCAGTTATACTAGCCGAAATATTTGTACACACCATAGAACAGGAACACATACTGCACAATAACAAAGACACCGATAAAATAATATATTGGCACAGGTATGTTGATGACATTTTACTCCTCTACAACGGCAACAAAAGACAAATTGAAAATTTCCACAAATACATTAACACTATACACCATAAATTAAAATTCACACTTGAAATAGAACTAAATAATAGCATAAATTTCTTAGACCTCACAATCACCAAAACAAACAACACACACATACAAAATATACAGGAAACCCACCAAATCAGACATGGTCATACATAACTCATCCAACCACCCAACTCAACACAAACATGCAGCTTTCAACTATATGCTCCATAGGCTCACATCAATACCCCTAAATACACATGACTACCAAGAAGAACTCAACACAATTAAATATATAGCAGTCAAAAATGGATACAACCCCGATTTGGTAAATAAAATACACAAACGCATCCTAAGCACAAAAAGTAAAACACATCAGACCAACAGCACACAACCCAGTAAATACATAACACTTACATACTACAATTCCAATACACAAAAAATTGCTAACTCATTTAGGAAACACAATTATAAAGTAGCCTACAGAACCAACAACACCATTAGGAAACACATAAATAATACTAACAAAGACACAGACACATACAGCAAAACAGGGGTTTATAAATTAAATTGTAATGATTGTCACCAATTCTACATCGGCCAGACGGGAAGATCTTTTTCCTCCAGATTTTCAGAACATTTAAAAGCCTTCACCACAAATTACATACATTCCACATTTGCCACACATTTACAAAACGAAAACCACAGTTACACAAACATAGAACACAACATGGAAATATTACACTACTTACCTAAAAGTAGAAAACTAAACTCAGCTGAACAATTTGAAATATACAGATATCACGCATTACAACCAAACAACATATTAAATGAACAATTACATTATAGATCACATACACTATTCGATACACTGATCCAAACACACAATTCGAATCCCAGCGCCAATTCCCTCCCACCATCAACCCCCACTACACACACCTATAGTCCATAACCGTTATTCTGTAAAATCACATTCAGCATTTACTCCCACTGAGGAAGATGAACATCACCTTGAAACGTATGGGAAAGTGATAACCAAAGTAAGTTCATATGTGAAAGTTCCTATTAGTTATTTTGCCAGTGTCAACTACTATTAGTTAAGGCCAGACAATAAAGTAAAAGGTCTCACCTTAAAATGAGATATCACTGAAGGCCTAAACAGTAGTTCATTGTGTTTGTTTTAATATAAAGACCTATGTTTATCATTATTAGTAAGCCATGTTGTTAATTGTAATAAGCCTGTAGACAAAACAGGAATTTTGTGTTACCACTATATAATACCTGTAAAGGGCCCGTACAGACAATACTGTAATAATCAGCTAATAAAGTTTGATAAAATTAATGGGATGGGACTGTCGTACACTAAATAGTTCGGGTCACTGTTTGTTAATTAATAAATACAATCTGGGACATAAAGGCAACATTGTAAGTTAGTATATTAAGATATTTTGTTGTAATTTATAGATAGTGTTAAGATATTTTAAAATGTCAAAGCTCATGTAACAAATTATAAACAATTATGATCAGGCAAGGGTTCAAAACAAACATCCAGTTAATTATTAATGTCAGTCAGAACATGATAATGAAGTAAAATTTAAGGCCTTGGCCAAACATGTAATATAAAATAAGGTAATGTCAGAAATGATGAAGTTAGCAAATCAATGTAAGAAAATGATGAGAAGGGACCAAAATTTAGGTGATAAACATAATTCTTGTAATGATTACAATACATATTAAATTAGTTTAATAAATGAAAATCTTATATAATAAATGTTAGAGCATTGTAATGGCCCATAAGTAGAACTTTTATAAAGATGTAAAAACACCTATTATAATACCAACTTATATCAAATGAGGCATCAAAATGCATATCTTTTTATTAGGAACAACACTGTGTAACTTGTGCCGTGGTTATATTGAAAGGTAAACACCACGGCCAGTTTAATTTTATTTTCCGTGCGTTCGGTGCACTATCGCTGCATGTCACGATGCCCGCTTTGATATCGAGGTTCAAGTTGTTCTCTGCGACCTTGAGTGGTGACGTCATTTGGCAGGCAGTGGTGTCCGCTTGTCAATGAAATTTAGTCAGCAATGTTTGAGTTTTTATAAGTTAGTGCTGTGCCTTCATCGCTTTCTTTCTCTTTCAACTTCGGTGCGGCTTGGATTGTGACGGCGTAAAGTGTGAAACCACTATGCCTAGATAAATTTTATTAAAGAGCTTCAGGTGAGCCAGTATTGCGAGTTTATATGTAATATTAAATTAATTGGGGTTTGTGTGTGTGAAATGTAATGATCGTGTGTGCGTGTGGCTCAGGCGGTCCATGTTTGTGCCGGTAAATATACAAGCATGTGGTAAAATTATTTTACAGTCAAGATAAAGAAATAATGTTATAGACAGTTCAAAATTTAAAAACGTAAAAGAATTAAAGCAAGTATGAATTTATAATTGTGGTTCCATGAAGTCTGGTTATTAATTGAAATAGTTATAAATGTAGTAGCAGAGCCACGTGCTCGTCAGTCAATCATTATGTGAACTTAAACATGCAAGGTAACCCATAAATTGTTTAAGCGTAATGTGTAATGATTTCTTGTGACAAGGTGAAATTTAAAAATCAAATTAAAAGCCCAATGAGTGATTTCGACTGGAGTTAATGACCGGCATTTGCGGTATTGAATTTATAGTGACGTGTGTGATCTGAGTGCTTTGACGAAGGAATGTTGGGGTGGTATGTGTATATATCTGAATCGAATATACAAGTAAAAATTTTCACAGGTTTCTCCGCTTTAGTCGAGAGGAAAGGGGTCCACGTGATGGGCACTCTTCATCTTCGCCCATCCGCAGAGCTTGCGTAAGAAGCCCCAATGCCGTCACGCCATCTGAAATCGTCCTTCACACACCACCGAAAATGCAGGAACGTATTTAGTGCCATCCGAAAGATCAGGTGGGAACTTTCCTTTATTTAATAAACTTCACACACAAAGTGCTCCGCAGGTTATCGGGTAATACACACGCTAAAACCTATTGCTAGAAATAAGACTCATGTTTCAGAGTTAACATTACTGAACATGTTTTGTGAAGACATGCTAAAGTGTGGACACTGCTGACTGTGTAATGATTTGAATGAGTAACTTATAAGTATTTGTGTTTTGAATTGCATAGAGTCAAGGGTTACCTTTGTATTATCTAAATATTTAATTCTATTACTGTGAAAGAGAAAACTGAGTTTAAAATTCTTTTTGACAATATCCAGAACTTAAGAAAATGTAATACTCGGAGAGTACTTGCATCTGCCTGCCATATGACTTGTGATCCTGCAAGTTCCTTTTCTTTCTCTTATTCTAAATTTAAAGGTCTGTTGTTTTAGTTATTTTTTTTTTGGTTCAGCTTAACTATTCAATTTATCATAGTTCTATAATATTCCTGTATTTAATTAATTTAACAAACAGATGCGACATATTTTAATATTTAATTAACAACTAATTTACTACATTTTTAATATTTTAGTAACAACTTAAACCTCGGTTTACTGTGATCACTGGTTTCAATTTAATGTGATTAATCCTAGTGATGGGGAACAGGTAGACGAAAGTACTGCTACACACTTAAGTAATTGGTCTTTGAATTTAATTATTAATAATTGATTTAATTATTATTGTATTATCTAATGATCATGGATTGTCTGCTCCAGATACTTATAATTATCATATGTTCATGAATGGTTCCTGCATTACTAATGCAATACAAACTTTTGTTTTGAAAGTAAAATACAAGAAGTACAAGTTATAATAAAGATTATAAATTCAGTAGGTTGGCATGCCATTATTCAATTCTTGGAAATACTTTTTTTAATGTATATAATAATATATATATATACTGGCTCTCTTTCTCGTTGGAATTGGTTAGTGCTGGTTCATTTTCGGTTAGACGAGGGCATGTTAATTGATCGATAATTCCGTCCTATTGGAAATATTTTCTGGATAAAATAATTTAAATTGATTTCTTTTGCGGAGAATGCGGATATGGTCGGGCCATAAACTTGTTAGTGTATTGTTATTTTGTTGTAATGGATTTTAGGGCATTTTTGCCAGTGCTGTTTTAGAGAGAAATGTATTATATATATTGTAACGTAACAGAGTTGAGGTCCCCCAACGTTACATAAAAATTGAATGAAACATGGTCAAGGACCATACCCTGAATTAAGGCTGCTCAGTAGTTAATGTGTCTGAGAAGTACCTCAAGTCAAAAGGAGGCAATGACTAATGTTAAATGTAAAAGAGCCAGACCAATGAATGGTTGAATGTAATAAAATGTTTGTTTTTGTACTGTAACATGTTGAGGTCTACAGAGTATTTATGTTGTATTTTGAGTATGCTAAAAATGAACTAATGTTGCTTAATAGTAATACTTCATCAAAGATTATGGTTGTGTTTATGTTAAATTTGTCTTTAGACAATCAAGTATAGTTACTAGTGTTAGGCATTATACTAATTTCAAAGTATTGTCTAAAGTTGAATAATACTGTTGTTTTAATTAATGTTTATAAACTGGGCCAGGAGGGTGACCAGTGTTTCATGGTTGACAAGTAGTTCTGACAATTATATTATAAATTTATGAAGGGTTCCAGAACCAGTTAATTAATGTAATAAAGTAACCACCAGTAAATTAAAGTTAATGTAATTAACCATGTAACCAATAATTAATTGTACAGTAAGTCAGGTAAAAGAAAATTAAGTTAAAAAACCAAATAATGTTATAACGGTTGTAAGAAAATCTATAGGCCTAAATTCCATATTAGTGAAAGGAAATTAATACCTTTTTAAGAAACCCAGTCCAACGAAACTCTGGTAAAACATTTACTGTTTAAGAAGGAAGGTTAGGGGAGAATTTTAGGTGATTTAATATTAATCTAAGCATGGAGTATTTTATTGGAAAAGAGTAGTAATATTCTATAATGCCGGCTCAAGGATATATAGAAAACGTGGTTGTTAAGGCAACTGAAATGTACAGAAGTTGTTGATTTGAATTTATTCGTTCTGATTGTTACAAGCTATTAGGTTGAGATGGACCGATAAATTTAAAAAATATGAATAATAAATCTGGAAGAAATATGAATCAAAATTGAAAAACCCTTTTTGAAAAATAATTATAATTTAATGCTAATGAGTAATAAAAATTAAATAACCTTCCAAATTGTAAATGAATACAGTTAAAAAGAATTGAAAGCCTCTCACCTCATTCACCAAATAATTCTGCTGGATTCGGTATTAAACCAATTCCTTCTATAAACCGAAGATCAGTAAAAAGAATTAAAGCCTGAACTAACGGAATTATTGAAAATACCAGAAGACTCAGTTTGGCAGAGATAACCTTCACTGGCAGCAGAAGAAGCTGGGATCCTAATTCCATTTCACCGGGACCGAGAATTGTTAAGATCATAAAAGAAGAACAGAAGTCCGAAGATTTCCTGAGGGTTTACCAGTACACGCCACCATCAATTTTATTGAAAACCAGAGCATTTTCACTGGATGAAGACGAGATAAGCTGAATTTTGGCAACTGTTTACAAACGTCCACCGCCAGTCGAAGTTTTCGTCAGCTTGGTAAAAAAAAAAAACCTATTTTAATTTCACTGTATTTAGAGTAAATAATTTTGTTTTGTAAATTGAGCAACCTTAATTATGCATTTTACCTGGCCTTACTAATGGTTCCAAGAACTTTATGAACCCTGGGATAAGAATTATTTATTATTATTTTCATGTGTATATGTTTATAGAATTTGAGTAATTGATAATCGATATATTTCTGTGCGATCGATTTGATCGTATTATTATTTTTTGAGATAACGTGGACTGTGAATTAATAGAGAAAATAAATAAAGTATCTTTATTGTATGAGATAACGTTTGAAGTTATTGCAGAATAAATACTATATGTAGTGGTTGGAATAATTTACAAAAAGATTGATTCAAACTCAATGAATAACTAACCTATAAGTACGCTTCTTACAAGTAACAGCGCTCAACGTTTGCAGCTGGTGGGACGGGAGATTGCTGAACTAGCTTGTGTTTAGTACAAAATTTGAATGGAATTTTTTAACATCGAGTGACTAGGGTTGACACAAATACCCCTTACATTCAGTCAATACTCCATACATATCGCTAATATTACACAACCACTGAAAACTAAGTTAAATCTATAGAGTAGTATGATTATAAATTCAAGGAACATAATTATAATTTTGTTTGCTTAATAATCTATTTTCTGAAGGTTTCATCGGTCACAACCGAAAGATATATTTATTAATAACACATTAATTAAACCAGGTAACCACATTTTAATTGTTACGAATTGCCACCTGCAACGTATTACTTGGCGTTTGATACACAGGAGTCTCATATAACTAATTACACCCATAGACAAGATTTCTTTACAATTTGACGCTTCCAGCGTGCAGCATATAATATAATATACATCCTCACATAATTAGTTCTTTACAAAATTGACGACTCCAACGTGGGGCATCATCGTCTTCTATTAACATAGTCACATAATTAGTTCTTTACAAATTGACGACTCCAACGTGGGGCTGAATTAAGAAGGACGTCCTCACATAATTAGTTCTTTACAAATTGGCGCCTAACAACGTGGAGCTTGGTCAAACCTCGAAACCTAAAATAAATTTATATTGATCACAATAATTCCGTTTATATCAAATTGGCTAGCCCAAACAGTGGGGCTTAAGATCAGAATAAACAAAGAAGGAAAGTTTTATATCAAATTGGCTTACAACAGTGGGGTTTGAATAAGACGGACGTTTCGCTAGTACCTAACATAATTATTTCATAACAAATTGATGACTCCAACGTGGGGCTTGGTCAAACCTTGAAACCCAAAATAAATTTTTATTGATCACAATAATTAGTTTTTTACAAATTGGCGCTCAACGAGTGGGCTTTAGTTAAGTAAAAAATCATATTAATTGTTACTTAACTTGAGCAGGCAACCATTAGAGGCACAGGAATGCATACGAGAGGTGTTACAAAAAGAATGGAGAAGGAACAAGAAACAGAAGAAGATAGGAGGGTAGAAGAAACAGAGGCAGGTACAGATATTGAAATGGAACAACATGCGAGCAATACAGAGGATACCCAAGGGGACCAACCAGATAAGGAGGAAGCCAGAGGAGGATTAAATTGGGAAAAATTAATGGAATTAATGAGTAGTATGAAGGAGGATAATAAACAAACTAATGAGAGTTTAAGACAAACTAACGAAAAATTAGACAGTATTAAAGAAGATTCCAAGAAACAGAAGGAAGAATTAAATAAAAAATTTGAAGAAAACTCTGAAAAAATAGACAGTATTAAGGAAAGTACTAGTGAACTTTTGAGGCAAACCATAAATGAAAATAATGAACAATTGAAGGCCGATTTTAGACAAATCAATGAAAGGCTGGAAAATAAAATAGACAGTATTAATGAAAACTTAAAAAAACAAAACAAAATTTTGAGCGAGAATTTAATCAAGCAAATGAATGAAAGGTTTGACAGGAATGACGAGAGTTTGAAACAGATTCAGGACGATAACAAACTAATGAACGAAAAACTTAAGGAAAACAATAGACGAATGAAAGCAGATCTTGAGAAAATCAATAAGGAAGTATGGAAAACTTTCGGAGAGAAGTTTGAAAATGTTAATACACTTATACAAAAGGCAGATACATACAAGGAGGAGACAAATAAGCAAATGGATGAAGGTTTTAATAATTTGGATGAAACATTAGACAGCATTTCCGAAAGTATTATAGTAAGTCCAAACACAGAAGAGAGTAGCAAGAAAACAGAAATTAGAGAAGACCAGAATGCATTGCTATCTGAAAATAAGAATAGAAAGGACAAGGAGAAGATCCAAACCATGGAAGAGAATATCAAGAAAATAAGGAAAATATGGAGAAAGAAAATATTCAATACAAAAGAAGAAATGGAGATGAGGAAGGGTGGATTAATTAATATATTTAACCCTCCCATTAATAAACAAATGGAGTTAAATAAAGTTAGAAATTGTAGACAAAACTCAACAAAAATATCAAAGGTAAACCACCATAGAATAATAACAAAAAACTTGAATAAATTTAAATATCAGTTAAAAATGTCGACGATTGAAGTGCATCAGAAGATATCAGTCATATCATCAAGACGGAATATATCATTAAAAAATTTGGTGAATAATCCAGAGGAAAACGGGAATAGAATGATATTAAAAATGAGTGAGTACATTAAAATAGAGGAGATACGATACCTATTAATTAAGAAGGATCTAAATATGACCGAAAATCGTGACTTCAAGGAAGACTTTGTATCAGCTGAGTTACGATGCCAGGTGAAAGAGAGGTATTTAACAAATACCAAAATCATTATGAATACCCCAGTAATCCGAGAACATGTAGTACCTGAGTTAATGGACCATGGTTAACCTAAATAATAACAAACCAGAAAAGGGGACTGAAATTCTGAAAACCGACCCAGCAACCCATTGAATAGTGGAAGAAAAACCCCAAAATTCCAAAAGACGTAAGGACAACTTATTTAATTTATTTCGGAACAATATAATTTAAAATAAAGAGAATAAAAACCCCAAAATTCAAAAAATGAAGTAAGCTCAACTTACAAACAAGTATCTAAGAAAACAATTTATGAGGTATATAAGAAAGAAAATTTTGAAGATAAAAAAAACAACCAAATTCGAAAAATAATTAAGAACACATTACTATATAATTCAGGAGAAATTACTTTAAACTAATATAAAAGAAAAAAAAATAACACTGATTCAACCTAATAAAGATCATCAAAACCAAAAAACAAAATGAGTTTATCTGATGTAATATAATAGTGAGAAATGTAATTTAGAATGTAAAAGGAATAATAATGATTGTGCCAGAAGAATATAACTACATGATGTAATGTATAGTACTAACCAAAATCTCATAACCAGCTGTAATGATCATAAAGGAATATGAGCCAATGAAGATAAGAGAATGAAGAAGCCAAAATGGAACCGTCAAAAGGATCACAAGAAAAGAAAAAAAAACAAATGGTTAAGAATTATCCGTAAAAAACCGATTAATAAATGTCAATAAAATAGCCAAGTATTGGAGAGGAGAAGTGTATAATAGAAGGAAGAATTAATATGAAGAAATAATATGATCTGAGTTAAAGTACAGTGAATAATCCCTAGAGTATGATTATTATTTATTATTTTATTGAAGGTCACATGATGACTACCTTACGAGGTTTATTAATGAAGATTGACTGTAGAATATTCCAGCAATCATTTAACTGGGCAGAGATGATGTTCCTCTGATCCCAGAAAGTATGTAACGGATGACGGTAATTGGTTAGCCGATAGAGCACCACCGATTCGATTCCAGTTATAATGTTAGGGAGGTTTAGGAAAATTAAATATTAGAGGGAAAACTCACAAATAAATGTAGATGAATAAATAAAACCAGATCCAAAATGTATAATTAATAAAGAATGTCACAAGAATGATTATAGAAATAAGATTTAAACTTGGGAAATAATTGATTTTAAGAAGGAACGAACAAATAATATTAATACAACGGATAATTCTGAAATATAAAAGTACTATGAATAGGAAACCAATTGGCCAGATACAAGTTGTGCGTTTATTTCTTGCTAAACTTTGTTTATACAAAATAAACTTATTTTGAAGGGGGGGTGTTATGTAATGTAACGGAGTTGAGGTCCCCCAACGTTACATAAAAATTGAATGAAACATGGTCAAGGACCATACCCTGAATTAAGGCTGCTCAGTAGTTAATGTGTCTGAGAAGTACCTCAAGTCAAAAGGAGGCAATGACTAATGTTAAATGTAAAAGAGCCAGACCAATGAATGGTTGAATGTAATAAAATGTTTGTTTTTGTACTGTAACATGTTGAGGTCTACAGAGTATTTATGTTGTATTTTGAGTATGCTAAAAATGAACTAATGTTGCTTAATAGTAATACTTCATCAAAGATTATGGTTGTGTTTATGTTAAATTTGTCTTTAGACAATCAAGTATAGTTACTAGTGTTAGGCATTATACTAATTTCAAAGTATTGTCTAAAGTTGAATAATACTGTTGTTTTAATTAATGTTTATAAACTGGGCCAGGAGGGTGACCAGTGTTTCATGGTTGACAAGTAGTTCTGACAATTATATTATAAATTTATGAAGGGTTCCAGAACCAGTTAATTAATGTAATAAAGTAACCACCAGTAAATTAAAGTTAATGTAATTAACCATGTAACCAATAATTAATTGTACAGTAAGTCAGGTAAAAGAAAATTAAGTTAAAAAACCAAATAATGTTATAACGGTTGTAAGAAAATCTATAGGCCTAAATTCCATATTAGTGAAAGGAAATTAATACCTTTTTAAGAAACCCAGTCCAACGAAACTCTGGTAAAACATTTACTGTTTAAGAAGGAAGGTTAGGGGAGAATTTTAGGTGATTTAATATTAATCTAAGCATGGAGTATTTTATTGGAAAAGAGTAGTAATATTCTATAATGCCGGCTCAAGGATATATAGAAAACGTGGTTGTTAAGGCAACTGAAATGTACAGAAGTTGTTGATTTGAATTTATTCGTTCTGATTGTTACAAGCTATTAGGTTGAGATGGACCGATAAATTTAAAAAATATGAATAATAAATCTGGAAGAAATATGAATCAAAATTGAAAAACCCTTTTTGAAAAATAATTATAATTTAATGCTAATGAGTAATAAAAATTAAATAACCTTCCAAATTGTAAATGAATACAGTTAAAAAGAATTGAAAGCCTCTCACCTCATTCACCAAATAATTCTGCTGGATTCGGTATTAAACCAATTCCTTCTATAAACCGAAGATCAGTAAAAAGAATTAAAGCCTGAACTAACGGAATTATTGAAAATACCAGAAGACTCAGTTTGGCAGAGATAACCTTCACTGGCAGCAGAAGAAGCTGGGATCCTAATTCCATTTCACCGGGACCGAGAATTGTTAAGATCATAAAAGAAGAACAGAAGTCCGAAGATTTCCTGAGGGTTTACCAGTACACGCCACCATCAATTTTATTGAAAACCAGAGCATTTTCACTGGATGAAGACGAGATAAGCTGAATTTTGGCAACTGTTTACAAACGTCCACCGCCAGTCGAAGTTTTCGTCAGCTTGGTAAAAAAAAAAAACCTATTTTAATTTCACTGTATTTAGAGTAAATAATTTTGTTTTGTAAATTGAGCAACCTTAATTATGCATTTTACCTGGCCTTACTAATGGTTCCAAGAACTTTATGAACCCTGGGATAAGAATTATTTATTATTATTTTCATGTGTATATGTTTATAGAATTTGAGTAATTGATAATCGATATATTTCTGTGCGATCGATTTGATCGTATTATTATTTTTTGAGATAACGTGGACTGTGAATTAATAGAGAAAATAAATAAAGTATCTTTATTGTATGAGATAACGTTTGAAGTTATTGCAGAATAAATACTATATGTAGTGGTTGGAATAATTTACAAAAAGATTGATTCAAACTCAATGAATAACTAACCTATAAGTACGCTTCTTACAAGTAACAGCGCTCAACGTTTGCAGCTGGTGGGACGGGAGATTGCTGAACTAGCTTGTGTTTAGTACAAAATTTGAATGGAATTTTTTAACATCGAGTGACTAGGGTTGACACAAATACCCCTTACATTCAGTCAATACTCCATACATATCGCTAATATTACACAACCACTGAAAACTAAGTTAAATCTATAGAGTAGTATGATTATAAATTCAAGGAACATAATTATAATTTTGTTTGCTTAATAATCTATTTTCTGAAGGTTTCATCGGTCACAACCGAAAGATATATTTATTAATAACACATTAATTAAACCAGGTAACCACATTTTAATTGTTACGAATTGCCACCTGCAACGTATTACTTGGCGTTTGATACACAGGAGTCTCATATAACTAATTACACCCATAGACAAGATTTCTTTACAATTTGACGCTTCCAGCGTGCAGCATATAATATAATATACATCCTCACATAATTAGTTCTTTACAAAATTGACGACTCCAACGTGGGGCATCATCGTCTTCTATTAACATAGTCACATAATTAGTTCTTTACAAATTGACGACTCCAACGTGGGGCTGAATTAAGAAGGACGTCCTCACATAATTAGTTCTTTACAAATTGGCGCCTAACAACGTGGAGCTTGGTCAAACCTCGAAACCTAAAATAAATTTATATTGATCACAATAATTCCGTTTATATCAAATTGGCTAGCCCAAACAGTGGGGCTTAAGATCAGAATAAACAAAGAAGGAAAGTTTTATATCAAATTGGCTTACAACAGTGGGGTTTGAATAAGACGGACGTTTCGCTAGTACCTAACATAATTATTTCATAACAAATTGATGACTCCAACGTGGGGCTTGGTCAAACCTTGAAACCCAAAATAAATTTTTATTGATCACAATAATTAGTTTTTTACAAATTGGCGCTCAACGAGTGGGCTTTAGTTAAGTAAAAAATCATATTAATTGTTACTTAACTTGAGCAGGCAACCATTAGAGGCACAGGAATGCATACGAGAGGTGTTACAAAAAGAATGGAGAAGGAACAAGAAACAGAAGAAGATAGGAGGGTAGAAGAAACAGAGGCAGGTACAGATATTGAAATGGAACAACATGCGAGCAATACAGAGGATACCCAAGGGGACCAACCAGATAAGGAGGAAGCCAGAGGAGGATTAAATTGGGAAAAATTAATGGAATTAATGAGTAGTATGAAGGAGGATAATAAACAAACTAATGAGAGTTTAAGACAAACTAACGAAAAATTAGACAGTATTAAAGAAGATTCCAAGAAACAGAAGGAAGAATTAAATAAAAAATTTGAAGAAAACTCTGAAAAAATAGACAGTATTAAGGAAAGTACTAGTGAACTTTTGAGGCAAACCATAAATGAAAATAATGAACAATTGAAGGCCGATTTTAGACAAATCAATGAAAGGCTGGAAAATAAAATAGACAGTATTAATGAAAACTTAAAAAAACAAAACAAAATTTTGAGCGAGAATTTAATCAAGCAAATGAATGAAAGGTTTGACAGGAATGACGAGAGTTTGAAACAGATTCAGGACGATAACAAACTAATGAACGAAAAACTTAAGGAAAACAATAGACGAATGAAAGCAGATCTTGAGAAAATCAATAAGGAAGTATGGAAAACTTTCGGAGAGAAGTTTGAAAATGTTAATACACTTATACAAAAGGCAGATACATACAAGGAGGAGACAAATAAGCAAATGGATGAAGGTTTTAATAATTTGGATGAAACATTAGACAGCATTTCCGAAAGTATTATAGTAAGTCCAAACACAGAAGAGAGTAGCAAGAAAACAGAAATTAGAGAAGACCAGAATGCATTGCTATCTGAAAATAAGAATAGAAAGGACAAGGAGAAGATCCAAACCATGGAAGAGAATATCAAGAAAATAAGGAAAATATGGAGAAAGAAAATATTCAATACAAAAGAAGAAATGGAGATGAGGAAGGGTGGATTAATTAATATATTTAACCCTCCCATTAATAAACAAATGGAGTTAAATAAAGTTAGAAATTGTAGACAAAACTCAACAAAAATATCAAAGGTAAACCACCATAGAATAATAACAAAAAACTTGAATAAATTTAAATATCAGTTAAAAATGTCGACGATTGAAGTGCATCAGAAGATATCAGTCATATCATCAAGACGGAATATATCATTAAAAAATTTGGTGAATAATCCAGAGGAAAACGGGATAGAATGATATTAAAAATGAGTGAGTACATTAAAATAGAGGAGATACGATACCTATTAATTAAGAAGGATCTAAATATGACCGAAAATCGTGACTTCAAGGAAGACTTTGTATCAGCTGAGTTACGATGCCAGGTGAAAGAGAGGTATTTAACAAATACCAAAATCATTATGAATACCCCAGTAATCCGAGAACATGTAGTACCTGAGTTAATGGACCATGGTTAACCTAAATAATAACAAACCAGAAAAGGGGACTGAAATTCTGAAAACCGACCCAGCAACCCATTGAATAGTGGAAGAAAAACCCCAAAATTCCAAAAGACGTAAGGACAACTTATTTAATTTATTTCGGAACAATATAATTTAAAATAAAGAGAATAAAAACCCCAAAATTCAAAAAATGAAGTAAGCTCAACTTACAAACAAGTATCTAAGAAAACAATTTATGAGGTATATAAGAAAGAAAATTTTGAAGATAAAAAAAACAACCAAATTCGAAAAATAATTAAGAACACATTACTATATAATTCAGGAGAAATTACTTTAAACTAATATAAAAGAAAAAAAAATAACACTGATTCAACCTAATAAAGATCATCAAAACCAAAAAACAAAATGAGTTTATCTGATGTAATATAATAGTGAGAAATGTAATTTAGAATGTAAAAGGAATAATAATGATTGTGCCAGAAGAATATAACTACATGATGTAATGTATAGTACTAACCAAAATCTCATAACCAGCTGTAATGATCATAAAGGAATATGAGCCAATGAAGATAAGAGAATGAAGAAGCCAAAATGGAACCGTCAAAAGGATCACAAGAAAAGAAAAAAAAACAAATGGTTAAGAATTATCCGTAAAAAACCGATTAATAAATGTCAATAAAATAGCCAAGTATTGGAGAGGAGAAGTGTATAATAGAAGGAAGAATTAATATGAAGAAATAATATGATCTGAGTTAAAGTACAGTGAATAATCCCTAGAGTATGATTATTATTTATTATTTTATTGAAGGTCACATGATGACTACCTTACGAGGTTTATTAATGAAGATTGACTGTAGAATATTCCAGCAATCATTTAACTGGGCAGAGATGATGTTCCTCTGATCCCAGAAAGTATGTAACGGATGACGGTAATTGGTTAGCCGATAGAGCACCACCGATTCGATTCCAGTTATAATGTTAGGGAGGTTTAGGAAAATTAAATATTAGAGGGAAAACTCACAAATAAATGTAGATGAATAAATAAAACCAGATCCAAAATGTATAATTAATAAAGAATGTCACAAGAATGATTATAGAAATAAGATTTAAACTTGGGAAATAATTGATTTTAAGAAGGAACGAACAAATAATATTAATACAACGGATAATTCTGAAATATAAAAGTACTATGAATAGGAAACCAATTGGCCAGATACAAGTTGTGCGTTTATTTCTTGCTAAACTTTGTTTATACAAAATAAACTTATTTTGAAGGGGGGGTGTTATGTAATGTAACGGAGTTGAGGTCCCCCAACGTTACATAAAAATTGAATGAAACATGGTCAAGGACCATACCCTGAATTAAGGCTGCTCAGTAGTTAATGTGTCTGAGAAGTACCTCAAGTCAAAAGGAGGCAATGACTAATGTTAAATGTAAAAGAGCCAGACCAATGAATGGTTGAATGTAATAAAATGTTTGTTTTTGTACTGTAACATGTTGAGGTCTACAGAGTATTTATGTTGTATTTTGAGTATGCTAAAAATGAACTAATGTTGCTTAATAGTAATACTTCATCAAAGATTATGGTTGTGTTTATGTTAAATTTGTCTTTAGACAATCAAGTATAGTTACTAGTGTTAGGCATTATACTAATTTCAAAGTATTGTCTAAAGTTGAATAATACTGTTGTTTTAATTAATGTTTATAAACTGGGCCAGGAGGGTGACCAGTGTTTCATGGTTGACAAGTAGTTCTGACAATTATATTATAAATTTATGAAGGGTTCCAGAACCAGTTAATTAATGTAATAAAGTCACCACCAGTAAATTAAAGTTAATGTAATTAACCATGTAACCAATAATTAATTGTACAGTAAGTCAGGTAAAAGAAAATTAAGTTAAAAAACCAAATAATGTTATAACGGTTGTAAGAAAATCTATAGGCCTAAATTCCATATTAGTGAAAGGAAATTAATACCTTTTTAAGAAACCCAGTCCAACAAAACTCTGGTAAAACATTTACTGTTTAAGAAGGAAGGTTAGGGGAGAATTTTAGGTGATTTAATATTAATCCAAGCATGGAGTATTTTATTGGAAAAGAGTAGTAATATTCTATAATGCTGGCTCAAGGATATATAGAAAACGTGGTTGTTAAGGCAACTGAAATGTACAGAAGTTGTTGATTTGAATTTATTCGTTCTGATTGTTACAAGCTATTAGGTTGAGATGGACCGATATATTTAAAAAATATGAATAATAAATCTGGAAGAAATATGAATCAAAATTGAAAAACCCTTTTTGAAAAATAATTATAATTTAATGCTAATGAGTAATAAAAATTAAATAACCTTCCAAATTGTAAATGAATACAGTTAAAAAGAATTGAAAGCCTCTCACCTCATTCACCAAATAATTCCGCTGGATTCGGTATTAAACCAATTCCTTCTATAAACCGAAGATCAGTAAAAAGAATTAAAGCCTGAACTAACGGAATTATTGAAAATACCAGAAGACTCAGTTTGGCAGAGATAACCTTCACTGGCAGCAGAAGAAGCTGGGATCCTAATTCCATTTCACCGGGACCGAGAATTGTTAAGATCATAAAAGAAGAACAGAAGTCCGAAGATTTCCTGAGGGTTTACCAGTACACGCCACCATCAATTTTATTGAAAACCAGAGCATTTTCACTGGATGAAGACGAGATAAGCTGAATTTTGGCAACTGTTTACAAACGTCCACCGCCAGTCAAAGTTTTCGTCAGCTTGGTAAAAAAAAAACAACCTATTTTAATTTCACTGTATTTAGAGTAAATAATTTTGTTTTGTAAATTGAGCAACCTTAATTATGCATTTTACCTGGCCTTACTAATGGTTCCAAGAACTTTATGAACCCTGGGATAAGAATTATTTTTTATTATTTTCATGTGTATATGTTTATAGAATTTGAGTAATTGATAATCGATATATTTCTGTGCGATCGATTTGATCGTATTATTATTTTTTGAGATAACGTGGACTGTGAATTAATAGAGAAAATAAATAAAGTATCTTTATTGTATGAGATAACGTTTGAAGTTATTGCAGAATAAATACTATATGTAGTGGTTGGAATAATTTACAAAAAGATTGATTCAAACTCAATGAATAACTAACCTATAAGTACGCTTCTTACAAGTAACAGCGCTCAACGTTTGCAGCTGGTGGGACGGGAGATTGCTGAACTAGCTTGTGTTTAGTACAAAATTTGAATGGAATTTTTTAACATCGAGTGACTAGGGTTGACACAAATACCCCTTACATTCAGTCAATACTCCATACATATCGCTAATATTACACAACCACTGAAAACTAAGTTAAATCTATAGAGTAGTATGATTATAAATTCAAGGAACATAATTATAAATTTGTTTGCTTAATAATCTATTTTCTGAAGGTTTCATCGGTCACAACCAAAAGATATATTTATTAATAACACATTAATTAAACCAGGTAACCACATTTTAATTGTTACGAATTGCCACCTGCAACGTATTACTTGGCGTTTGATACACAGGAGTCTCATATAACTAATTACACCCATAGACAAGATTTCTTTACAATTTGATGCTTCCAGCGTGCAGCATATAATATAATATACGTCCTCACATAATTAGTTCTTTACAAAATTGACGACTCCAACGTGGGGCATCATCGTCTTCTATTAACATAGTCACATAATTAGTTCTTTACAATATATATATATATATCGGCTTTTGCGGATTTCATTGTTACTGAGTATGTTGTGTTGTGTCCGTTCACTGGTTAGTGCTGTGGTTGTGTTTTTGTGTTGGGGGAGACTTGCTCTGCTTGTTTGTACTACCCCTTTCCTCTCGGAGCGTTAGGGGATTCCTGAAGCCACTTGAGCATTCTTAAGTTTTTCCTCTTCTTTTGTTGTCCGTGATGTTTTTTAATTGTGTAATTCTGGTGGACACTTAGCGAATTTAAGTAGTAAGAGTGGCATTCCAAATGAAGAAGGAATTAAGATGAAGTTGAGTTAGGATTTTTTTTTGGGAGCTTGTTTTTGAAATGGGAATTTTAACGCCAACTGCACTTAAGACAACATATTTTAGAAATAATAAATTAAATATTAAACCAGAATCAATGCAATAGTTTTGAACAGTGATACAGACTGATGAGAGATAACCTTTGGCCAGCTGATAGCTTGTGTATTGGAATTTCTGTCATTGTTCACGTTATCTGATAAACCGGTGCATAGTCGCATGGGATTATTGTAGGTTTGGCATTCCGAGTTCAAGGGTAATTTTAGTTTGTTTCCTTGCAGTCAGCTGATTCATCCTTGACAGACGTTACTCAGTGGTTAATGTGGATTATTGTTTGGCCCGTTCCATGCCGCATTCCGGGTTGCGTCCTCAGTTGTTCGGGCGTCTATTATATGATGAGTCTAGGCTGTGCTGTAGAGAAGTTACCTCCTTCTCCACAAGTATGGAGATTACTATTAGAAAAGGGAGATTGAGAGATTGCTGTTCGCGTGCCCTCCGCGTGGTCTCCCTCTGCTTAGTTAATCGGGGCCGTCCACCCTAGACTAGGGAAGTTGGCCATGCATATTGTAAGGGTACATATCTTCAATACATTAATGAAGCAACATGATAAGAATACAACACTAAATGATTAACACTATGAATTAAAAGGGATGAGTCGGAGATAAAGGAATGGGTAATTAACATAATTATGCGATCGAACAAATAAAAGTAATAGTAAAAGTAACCTCTGTTAAGAGAAACGTAGCAAGCAACGGAGCAAACGTTGAAAACGATAGTACAATGCGATTTAACCAAAATAACCCAATAGATTTGATAAGTGAAAAGGTAGAACCAGCCCCAACACCAGTGATAGGATAAATAAAAAGAAATAAAATAAGTGAAAAGGTAGAACCAGCCCCAATACCAGTGATAGGATAAATAAAAAGAAATAAAATAAGTGAATAGGTAGAACCAGCCACAACACCAGTGATTGACCAAATAAAATGAAACCAAATGAGAAGGTGAAAACCATAATATAAATGAAATGAAATGAAAAGACACAAACAAATAATATAGAACAAAAAAGGAGAAATGTTACACTCAAATAAAGTAGTGAAAAAGAAACCAATAAACGATAAAAGTAAATGATAATTATTAGTATCAACCAAATAAGCAATGTAAATGATAATTGTTAAAATTCAATAACTTAAAGATAAACAAAGTACACTAACCAAATAAATAGAGAGTAACTATTATAAATCACTCTAATATGACATGAACTTGTTAACAGTACAATTAACCATTGTAAAGTGAGAGATAAAGAAATAGAGAGATAGTGAACATGAGTATGTGAGAAAGAGAATTTAATGTTAGGTAATACCCACTAGTAACACTTAAATAAAATATAAAAAGTGACAGTGTAAAACCCCAAATTAAATAGAAACCCTATTGATAGGTATAAACACCTGATAATCAGTGATAAACACTAAAGGTTTATTGGTGATAAGTGTTATTAAATAAGGATTTTGTTATTATTAGTATTAAGATAAATTGTAGATGAGGAATACAATAGTATTAAGGGTTAGTGTTACCATAGTTAGTTAAGTAAAGTTAAATGGTGTGATGATGTTTATCACCAAGAAATAAGTAAGAATAAATTAAATGTAAACAAGAGTAGTATAATAACTGTTAAAGAATTGTTTGATTAAGTTTATGTGTAGGAATATGGCTGAAGAGTTATACAGACCATAAACCTAAATGTTATGTTATATTTTATAGAAAAATAGTAAATAATAGCCAAATTATAAACAATGACAATATAAATAAGGAAAAAGACAAATTAATATAAATCTACTAATACTGGAAAGGCAGTTAGAAAATAATAGACAAACCATAATATGGAAACTAATAAAAACATACAATTATTATAAAACAGACCCAAAACAATTCAACAAGTAAACAAATCATTTGTAACACAAAACAAAACATATACAAAGGTAAAATAATATGTAATTTGTATAAAATAAGAAAATATAGCCAATTACTACCTAGGCCTATGAAATGCCTAACTGTATAAAACCAATAACAACAAATTGTAAGAAATTAACTACAATATTAGCAAATCAAAGGCAAGTAACTAGTCAATGATAATTAATGGATCATATTAAAAGATAAATGTTAAATTAAGGACATAAAATAAGAAAGAAATGTAATTAAATAATATCAACATGATTGTTCAAACATTAATAAATAAGCAAACCCAGCTTTGTGGGATGTCAAAATGATCTTTGAAAGAAATTACGAACAGTTGTGATAATATTTCATACATAGAGAGGAAGACAGAAGAATAATAGCAATCAGAAGATATTTAATCATTTTGAATAAAAATTCAAATATTCTAACAATGGGCTTAAGTCATGAATAGCCAATCAGAATCAATCAGTTACCATGACAACTGAACGTTATGTATGAATATTCCATTAGAAATTGTTAATTCCATAGTGATGCTCAAGAGGAAGAGACGCCAAACCGTAAATGACCCAATTTTTTATTTAAAACAGTCAAAAGTAACCAAATTTATTCCAATGAAGAATCAAACTACCTGATGAGGGACTAATACATTCAACCTAGGCAACAGACCAGATTAATTAATTCCAAATTAATTAAATTCGATCAACTACCACGAAAAAGACGCAAGGCGTGATTGAATCCCAAGATGATTGAAGATTGACGACCAAAAACGATGACCCAACCTAATTCAACTGTATGACACTACACCTTAAGTCAACTGATTGATAAGTATTGCTGAATTACCCGAATTCAAATTAAGAATTCTCTTTAAATTTTCTCACTACACTTTGAACTCTCACTATAAACTGATGACATTATTTCTTTCAAAGATTAATTAATAAAAAATATTTATGAATACCAAGTAACTAAGTTATAACCGAATTTAAAGTAAACCTCTTTCATATGTAATTACCACAATTGAAAGGTGGTATACTTTATTTCAATATCTTGTTCTAAACTTTTTTATCGTACTTAATAGAATTCATTGGCAATTTTATTTTGTATAAATAAGAAGACGGCGTCCATCATGGTGTCAGATTAACTTATGCTGGAACCCTGCTTTCTGCTGAGTGAACAATTAATTTATTGCCGAGGCTAAAAAACTATTATAATAATCTCATTTGTACAACCATTATTGAAAATTAATAAGCTATAAAGTCAAATAAATAAGTGTGAATCGTTACTAGCTGTCCTGTAATTATTTCAAGTGTATTATGTATGTTGTGTTCTGTAGCAGTGAATAGAATTAACCAAAAACATTTTATGTTGGCAACACGTCCCCCCACACAAACGAAATTCGAGTTCCCGCCAGTCGGCGAATAATTCGAATCACTCATTACAGTACCGTAACCAACTGAGATAGAATCTTTTAATTGTTTTCTTGCAAAACAATTTGGCGCCTATCAGGAAGAAAAAACTAGTGAGTAAGGACAGGTAAGGACACACAGACTGCACGAAGCATTTGTAATAAAGTGACGCATTCAACGGGCGACTAAATAAACGCACCGACAGATCAAGATTTATTACAAAGTGACACCAACAAAGGTCACTATTACTACAAAGTGGCTTTTCCAACGTGGAGCTTATTTTAAATAAACATTCACCAACAAAGGTAATTATTACAAAGTGGTGCACCAACTAGTGAGGCTAGATTTACGAGAAGAATAATATCTAGCGGCAAGTACGAAAAAAGAAGAACAAGATGCATAAGAGGGCGTCATCACTGAGATGGACGAAGGAGGCGAAAAAGAAGTTAGAGTGGAAGAGAAGGAAGTGACATCGGTGGAGGATGTAAACCGGTAGTAAGAGAGGAAACTAGAGGAGAACCAAATTGGCAAAAAATAATGGAAGTAATGGCTGAACAAAGTAGACAAAATAATGAAAGTTTGTTAAAACATATGAACGAAAAATTCGATAGAAACAAGGAGGAAATTAATGAAAAACTGAACAAAAATAAGGAGGAATTAAAAGAGGACAACCAAAAACTCAGCCGGCAAATGGCTGAAAATAATAAGAAAATAGACGAACTGAAGCAAGACAACCAGAAAAACTTGGAGGAGTTGAAAGAAGAATTAAGCAAAGCTATCGAAAATAATAACGAACAAATAAATAAGAAGATCGAGGAGGAGATGATGAGGATCCGACAAGAGATTTCCGAAATAAACGGAAGATGGGAAAACAAGGAACGAGTGAGGCAGGAAATAGAAGATAGCGACAAGGAAACAGAAAAGAAAGAGAACACAAATACAGCGTTACCTGAGAATAACAATAACAGAAACAAAAGGGATAGTAAGCAGATAAAAGTCAACACCAAAGGGGTAAAGAACCAGATAATTCAGAAAATAAAGCAAATTGGAAAATTCCACCAAAAGAGAATAATAAATACAAAAGAAGAATTGGAGATGATGAAGAATAGATTAATTAATGTGTTTAACCTACCAATTGCTGACCAGACTGAAGTAATGAATTATAGAGATTATAGGAGAACCTTAAAAGAAATTATAGAAGGGACTCACAATAAACCAGTGAACAGAAATTTAAGCAAATCTGTATTTAAATGGAAAACACCGGAAATAGCAAATCAGAATAGAAAATCAGTGCAAGAATTCATGAGGGAGGTACGATTAACTTCTTTGTTTAAAAAACAAAAGGATAAAGTGATTGAAGCAGTCATCGATACTAATGGACAGATCATATCAGAAGAATTGCTGTACAAGGTAGCAGAGACCCATATCACGAGAACGGAAATATACAGAGTGGCTTTTCCAACGTGGAGCTTATTTTAAATAAACATTCACCAACAAAAGTAATTATTACAATATGTCAAGGTCGGTGGTTACCTTGTTGTGTTGCATATGCGTGGTCGGTCCACGAGGTGGACAGTGGTAGAGTGGGTAGGGGCTCACATATCAAGGTCAATGGTACCTTGTTGGCTTTCGGCCGTGCATATGTGAGTGGCAGTAGTAGTAGGTGGTGGTCACCAGTGAGGGTGACGTGTAGGGGTGGCCCCCTGGGCATTGGCAGGCAGGGGAGGATCGCGTGGGGATGATCGTTGGTGAGATATGTATTCAGTCCTGAGGAGGGGAGATAGAAGTTGTCCTGCAGATATGAATTTAGGGGTTCTCAGTTTGTAAGTTTAGGGTGCCTTAGGAGGTCAGTACTCAGAGGCATGCCCGATTCTCGTCTTTCTTCTTTTCTCCTCCTGTCTTTTGTTGCTGTAACCCTGATCAAGTTAGCATGCAGTACAGCACACTCATACACATACACCTATTCAGGCACACATGACTGTGTACTCCACTTCTTCCTTGCTCTCGTTTCGCTTTCACTCTGACCCTATGTTCTCCTAAGTGTGGATAAGTATCTGAGCTTTCCCAGCAATGCCAAGTAGGTGATGTAGAAGCAAAGGTCTAGAGACCCGGGGTCGTAGACTGTGGCTACTGCCTTAAGTTTTGTTGGGAACCAAGTTGCCATTTTGGGCTGAGGGTGTGCCGTGGTTATATTGAAAGGTAAATATCACGGCCAGTTTAATTTTATTTTCCGTGCGTTCGGTGCGCTATTGCTGCATGTCACGATGCCCGCTTTGATATCGAGGTTCAAGTCGTTCGCTGTGACCTTGAGTGGTGACGTCATTTGGCAGTCTGTGGCGTCTGCTTGTTAATGAAATTTAGTCAGCAATGTTTGAGTTTTTATAAGTTAGCGCTGTGCCTTCATCGCTCTCTTTCTCTTTCAATTTCGGTGCGGCTTGGATTGTGACGGTGTAAAGTGTGACACCACTATGCCTAGATAAATTTTATTAAAGAGCTTCAGGTGAGCCAGTATTGTGGGTTTATATGTAATATTAATTTAATTGGGGTTTGTGTGTGCAATGTAACGATCGTGTGTGCGTGTGGCTCAGGCGGTCCATGTTTGTGCCGGTAAATATACAAGCACGTGGTAAAATTATTTTACAGTCAAGATAAAGAAATAATGTTATAGACAGTTCAAAATTTAGAAACGTAAAAGAATTAAAGCAAGTATGAATTTATAATTGTGGTTCCATGAAGTCTGGTTATTAATTGAAATAGTTATAAATGTAGTAGCAGAGACCACGTGCTCGTCAGTCAATCATTGTGTGAACTTAAACATGCAAGGTAACCCACAAAATTGTTTAAGCGTAATGTGTAATGATTTCTTGTGACAAGGTGAAATTTAAAATTCAAATTAAAAGCCCGATGGGTGATTTTAACCAGAGTTAATGACCGGCATTTGCGGTATTGAATTTATAGTGACGTGTGTGTGATCTGAGTGCTTTGACGAAGGAATGTTGGGGTGGTATGTGTATATATCTGAATCGAAAATACAAGTAAAAATTTTCACAGGTTTCTCCGCTTTAGTCGAGAGGAAAGGGGTCCATGTGATGGGCACTCTTCATCTTCGCCCATCCGCAGAGCTTGCGTAAGAAGCCCCAACGCCGTCACGCCATCTGACATCGTCCTTCACACACCACCGAAAATGCAGAAACGTATTTAGTGCCATCCGAAAGATCAGGTGGGAACTTTCCTTTATTTAATAAACTTCACACACAAAGTGCTCCGCAGGTTATCGGGTAATACACACGCTAAAACCTATTGCTAGAAATTAGACTCATATTTCAGAGTTAACATTACTGAACATGTTTTGTGAAGACATGCTAAAGTGTGGACACTGCTGACTGTGTAATGATTTGAATGAGTAACTTATAAGTATTTGTGTTTTGAATTCCATAGAGTCAAGGGTTACCTTTGTATTATCTAAATATTTAATTCTATTACTGCGAAAGAGAAAACTGAGTTTCAAATTCTTTTTGACAATATCCAGAACTTAAGAAAATGTAATACTCGGAGAGTACTTGCATCTGCCTGCCATATGACTCATGATCCTGCACGTTCCTTTTCTTTCTCTTATTCTAAATTTAAAAGTCCGTTGTTTTAGTTATTTTTTTTTTTGGTTCAGCTTAACTATTCAATTTATCATAGTTCTATAATATTCCTGTATTTAATTAACTTAACAAACAGATGCGACATATTTTAATATTTAATTAACAACTAATTTACTACATTTTTAATATTTAAGTAACAACTTAAACCTCGGTTTACTGTGATCACTGGTTTCAATTTAATGTGATTAATCCTAGTGATGGGGAACAGGTAGATGAAAGTACTGCTACACACTTAAGTAATTGGTCTTTGAATTTAATTATTAATAATTGATTTAATTATTGTTGTATTATCTAATGATCATGGATTGTCTGCTCCAGATACTTATAATTATCATATGTTCATGAATGGTTCCTGCATTACTAATGCAATACAAACTTTTGTTTTTGAAAGTAAAATACAAGAAGTACAAGTTATAATAAAGGTCATAAATTCAGTAGGTTGGCATGCCATTATTCAATTGTTGGAAATACTTTTTTTAATATATATAATAATATATATATATATATATATACTGGCTCACTTTCTCGTTGGAATTGGTTAGTGCTGGTTCATTTTCAGTTAGACGAGGGCACTGTTAATTGATCAATAATTCCGGAGCAGCGGCCGTCCTATTGGGAATATTTTCTGGATAAAATAATTTAAATTGATTTCTTTTGTAGAGAATGCGGATATGGTCGGGTCATAAACTTGTTAGTGTATTGTTATTTTGTTGTAATGGATTTTAGGGCATTTTTGCCAGGGCTGTTTTAGAGAGAAATGTATTGTAAAAAATTCAATAAAATTTGTTATTTGATGTTGTTTGTTTGTAAAAAAAAATTTTTTGTTTATTATTTTTTTTTTAATTTTTTTTTTTAATTAAATTAATTTAATATTAATTATTTTAAAATGTTTCATGGTGTTCCGAACTTCTTATTATTGGTTTTAATTGAATTTTATCCTTTTCTGTATTTAAAATTCCTTTTACCAGTTAATAGGATTGTCTCCAGGGACAATCGATTGGTGAACTTTCCTTATTTGCAGGTTATCTTCCTTTAAAGTTGTGAAATTCTGGTAGTTATTGCTCAATTAAAATGATATATTATGCTAGTTATTATGTAGGAATAAATAATATTCAATTTTATAATCTTCAAGGAATTTTATTAACAAATGGTAATATAATCGATTTTCTATCGATTGATTAATCGACTCTCTCAGGGTATATCAACAGATTGTACAATTATTTATTATCGGGTTCTTTAAACAGTTATTTTATAGATAGTCAGAGAAAAAGGGCAAAGTATGGAAAGTATAACATTACAATATATCAGCTTATTAATTAAAATACATATATAACATTCAATATATAATAGTAAGTAAAGAAATGTTCGAACTGCGAAGTTTTACTGGCAGTGTCACTTTGGATTGTGGGAAGTCAAAAATGGCCACTCCGTGTTCAGATGTATGACGAATGCACCTCGCAGATTCTGCTTCCAATAAAGGCTGCTTTTCCTATGATTTCTCGTTCCTGAAGCTGCGATTATTTCTTCTGGTGTTAGTGGAGTGGTCCTGGTTAAGTGTTTGTGGTTCACTTCGATAAAATGTGTTGTGTTAAGTTATATTTCACTTTAGTCTATTAGGTCGATAATTGCACTGTTCGTTTCATTATGTAGAATTAATGTTTTATTTGTTTAAATGGTGTATTCACTGGTTTTCTGTTCTTGTTTGAAGTTAATTTAATGTTTGTGGGTGTTAGTTTCACTGAAGCTAAGGTTTAAATGTAATTTTACAAAACTCGCATTTTTCATAGCAGACTAGGCTTGTCGAATATATGCCATTTATGTCTTAGCTATTAGGTTAATATTTTTAGCAAGAGCTCGTTTAAGTGTGCTTCACAACATCTAATAATGAACTAACTCATTTCCTTCATCTTCTACTAAAGTCTTAGCCAATTTAATATTAGCAATCCATTGTTTCAAAACTTTCTAGCTTCCTGCACATGTGAAATTTTTATATTATACTAATGAATATATTTTTGCTATTATTTAAATTTATTAAATATTAAGTACATAATCTTCTTCTTCAGTTCATTCTGCTTGATTTGATACCAAATAAGATAGTTTTACTAAGTTTTTTATCTAAAATGCTATATTTACTTCATTTTGAAAATTGTAAGTCTTAAAATTTACTTCCTGTTCTTCTCAAAAATGTTGCCATTTTACATGTTATATTAATGATTGTATTAAATCTTAGATTGACATAAAAGGTTTATCTTTCCTTAATTTCTTGTAATTTGATTAATTGGTTATCTTTTTAAATATTATGCATTAATATGTGACTCCCCTCTTCGAATTTTCAGTTTTTACATTTGCATTTTTAATAATAATTCTCACTATCTTTTTACAATATCTTTCTTAATTATAGTTCCAGTTATATGACTCTATGACTGATCTACCTTATATAAATTCCATCAGTTTAACTATTGTAGCGGGTCAAATTTTGGGTGTTTTTATTTTTACCGTATGGGGCAAGTACATTTTTATTCATTTCATTTTCGGGCGGGTTTGGATAAAATATTACGAAATAAATGTATTATTGTGCAACGTATGTGTCAGTATAACAGTCAGTGTAACAGAACAGTGAAACAACGCAATAAGACGCAGTTGTTGTTGAGGAATGCGGCAGAGCATTTGCACCTCCACAAAATTCTTAGAACTTTGTACCTGTGTGTGGCAGCGCACATACGCAACTGCTCAATCACGCTCCAAGTGACGCTCTGACAAAAAACTCAAGATGGCCAGAGTGCAAAAAATATTCGTCGTCTTCGTCAAGACATCCCGGAAGTCGCATTAAACTCCGCCTACTGTTGGTGACATCAGCATAACCAAGTCCAATATCGGCCTCTGGTCACACATATATATCAGCTCCATTCCATATATAAAATGGTTACACAACAGCATATGAGCAATGAGCGACGAAAACATCGTGGCAGTAGAGAACCAGTTTCCCTCCAGGAACAGGTACACGTACCTGTTACGTTTCACCGTGACGGAGCAGTCGACTTTAAGCAGAGACGCCATACAGTCAACAGGACGCCAACTACAGTAACAGACATCTAAAGTTTCGGTTTGGGCCCGGTTGGTCGAGTTTTCGCAAATGTATTTTACTCAATAAGACCGACCGGGACCCCAGAAGGTAATGAACATATCGGAGTGAGTAATACTGACAGTGATGTGGAGAGATTGAAGTGATAAAACAAATAGTGAAGTTACGGGACCAACCGCGTGTTCGGCCGGTATCGTGTTCGTGGACGGGCACCGCGGATAACAATCGGAATATTTAAAAATTGAATAAATAAAGGGGAATGTATATAAAAAACAAAAGGTATGGAAGAGTGCGTGGGCAATATGGGCTGCCTTAGTTGTAAGTATAGTTTAAGGTAATTAAAACTTGACGGTGTAGCATTCTCATTCTGGTAATTATAACAATTAATCATGACTAATTCTTTTGTACGCATAGCAGTGAAAATTGACTTAATTCATTAAAGTGATTTAGTTTATTTGGAAAATGTGTTAGTTTAAGTTATTTCGTCATTACCATGTCTCATTTCTGTGTTGAAAAATTCGTCTAAACGAAATCGGGGGTTTTCTGAATTTTATTACAGTCAGATGGCGTGATTTTTTATAAGGGCAAGAGTGTATAAGTTTTCGATATTTAATCTTTAAAAAAAAATATCGTGGCGACCTGGGCAGTTTCAAAAGGTAAGTTTTACGGGGACCATGACGGTAAGTGAAATTCTGGCAGCGGTAAGTATTGTTTTATGAAGAGTGGAGTGTATTAAATATAAGGGTAAAAAGTGAGTAACTTCACACTATTTTTCTGTACTTAATTCATCAATTCTAATGCTGTTTATATTTACCATCTGGCCTAGATTTTAACTGTTTTTACATACAAAGTTTTTAAATAATACATCTTGTTTATACCCTTTCTGACTTTCTATTCTAATATAATATTGATTAACATTTCCTTATTTTAACAAAAGAACATTTAGTATATAATTTATACTCTTAATTCATAACACATAATTGAAATTAACAATGGTATTTAATCTCAGACATTTTAATCTGGATTAACTATTCTTAAAACATAATAAACTTTTTCATAATAAAAGAATAGTATTTAACCCTGATATTTCAGTATTGAGTTATCTGAACTTATTCTAAACAAAACATATCTGTCCTTCCATCGTTTACACTATTTCTTATACTAGTTTCATTTTCAGTCTTAGCTGTTTTTTTGTTTGATTTCTGGGGTAATGATTCTTGGTCACTTCACTTTTTATATGGCCTGCTCTTGTTTTATTTACTGTCATTCTAATGAATGTTGTATATAAAGAGTGGCAGTTATTATTTAGAAACATGTAGCGGGTCAAATTTTGGGTGTTTTTATTTTCAACAGTATGGGATAATTATATTTTTATTCATTTCATTTTCGGTCGGGAGCCTTATAAAATATGACGAAATAAATGTATTATTGTGCAACGTATGTGTCAGTGTAACAGAACAGTGAAACAAAGCAATAAGGCGCAGTTGTTGTTGAGGAATGCGGCAGAGCATTTGCACCTCCACCAAAATTCTAAGAACTCTGTACCTGTGTGTCAACGCTCAAGCGCAACTACACCCGCACGCGCTCAAAGGACGCTCTCGACAAAAACTCAAGATGGCCAGAGCGTAAAAAATATTCGTCGTCTTCTCTAAGACCTCACGGAAGTCGCATTAAACTCCGCCTACTGTTGGTGACATCATCAGAGCCAAGTCCAATATCGGCCTCTGGACATACACACATACCGGCTTTAATCCATATATAAAGTGGTTACTTCCCAACAAATGGGGCAGGAACGACGAAAACATCGTGGCAGTAGAGAACCAGTTTCCCTCCAGGAACAGGTACATGTACCTGTTACGTTCACCGTGACGGAGCAGTCGACTTTAAGCAGAGACGCCATACAGTCAACAGGACGCCAACTACAGTAACAGACATCTAAAGTTTCGGTTTGGGCCCGGTTGGTCGAGTTTTCGCAAATGTATTTTACTCAATAAGACCGACCGGGACCCCAGAAGGTAACAAACATATCGGAGTGAGTAATACGGACAGTGATGTGGAGAGATTAAAGTGATAAAACAAATAGTGAAGTTACGGGACCAACCGCGTGTTCGGCCGGCATCGTGTTCGTGGACGGCCACCGCGGATAACAATCGGAATATTTAAAAATTGAATAAATAAAGGGGAATGTATATAAAAAACAAAAGGTATGGAAGAGTGCGTGGGCAATATGGGCTGCCTTAGTCGTAAGTATAGTTTAAGGTAATTAAAACTGGATTGTGTAGCATTCTCATTCTGGTAATTATAACAATTAATCATGACTAATTCTTTTGTACTCATAGCAGTGAAAATTGACTTAATTCAGTAAAGTGATAGTTTACTTTGAAAATGTGTTAGACTAAGTTATTTCGTCATTGCCACTTCCTCATTTCTGTGTTAAAAATTCGTCTAAACGTTCCGGAATTTTCTGAATTATTAATTGGGTGGGTCAGATTGCTAAATTGTCCGTTTTATTTAAGGTGGAGTGTAAAGGTTTTCGATATTTTATCCTATATAAAAAATAATCGTGGCGACCTTGGTCTTCTGGTAAAATTTCAATAACAGGTAAGTGGATAGGATTGCGCACAGGTAAGTCCTGGTAGTGGTTATATTTATTTTATATATTTCGGCCTATTTTTTATTGTTACAAACACTTGTATTATTTGTCATTATAATACTCTATTTAATATTATTCATTGACACAATATAAACACTTTAAAGTTGTATAATTTCACAATTTACTCAGTTTATGAATTACAATATTGACACAATAGGTTTATTTAATATAACATAAAAACTTGCACTGATCCCCTTTTATTCTTTGATTTTATTTCTAATTAGTTTTATAGTCTTTTTAAAATCAAGAAATCTATTTATAGAGGATAATGAAGGTTTGTTTTTTGCATTATATCATTAATTCACATTGGTTCACTTTCAATTCTACTTTATACACTTTTGGTTTCTATCTATTTTACATGGTTTTCTAAATTTAGGATTTTGCTATACTTTCATTTGTTATTATTTTTATTACTTTCTTTTGCGGTTTTGTTTTGGGTTTCTTATAAGAGCACTCCTTTTTCTTGTGGATGTTGTCTTTTTCTGGTTTCTTCTTTAATTTCTCCTATTCTCCTTGTTCCTTATAAAAGTATTTCCTTTTCTTATTGGGGATGTTGTCTTGTTTGGGTTTCTTCCTTACTTACTCCTATCCTACCTGGGTATTACCTTTTTTTTATTTTTAGTTTTGAAGTTTATTTTGATTACTCGTCAAAATGGTTACTCATCCAATGATTACTTTGTAATATTGGTTTTCATGAAACTCTTTCTTCAATCTATGATTGTGCTTTACGGTGGTTCTTAATTAATTTTTAATATTGCTTTCTTGGATTAAAAATGTTTTTATTTTATTTTATGATCTTTCTACCATTCAGAACTATGGGCATTATCTGTCATGCTACAATATATATATATATATATATATATATCGGCTTTTACGGATTTCATTGTTACTGAGTATGTTGTGTTGTGTCCGTTCACTGGTTAGTGTTGTGGTTGTTTTTGTGAGTCAAATGTAGGAAGATCTACATTTGCTGAACATTTAAGCTTACATGACCATAACATAAAGAGTATTGGTGATAATTTAGATATCTTACATAAATGTAAGAAATCACTAAGGCTAGACACTCTCGAATGGTTCGAGATATATAAAGCTATAAAGGAGGATTACAATCGCGTCCTAAATGAAAAATCAGTACATACAAATAATATTTTGTTTAATAGAATCGATCATATAGAACGAGAAATCGGCTATATCAGATCAATAAAATTGAACGAAGGTCAAGCCGATATTGATTATTTTTACCATGGGGGCGTCCTGTACAGGTTCGTGACGGCCGCATGTTATTTTTCATTCGTTGTTATTTCGTTTTAATATGTGTTAATTATTTATTATTTTTGTGCAATGTATGTGTTGTTTTTTTATTATTTGACGAGATGAATATAAATCGATAAATGAAGTTTTAACCTTAATCATATTGGATCTGATGATGACACCATTGGTGTCAAACTCGAGTAATCCCGTAATTAGGATTCAGAGAAACGCGACAGAAGGTAATTAACCTATTTTATATAACAACAATTCTACAAATACATTACCATGTAGGCCTACTCAACGCAACTAAATATGTATTACACCGGCCAGGTCGCAGGATTTGTTTCTCTCGTTGCGTTAAATATATGTAGTTGCACAACAATTATATACTTTTTAAAGAAGAGTGAGATGTTGACATGAAATAAATCATTTAAAATCGTTTAAAATAATCATTCTAAGATTTATTAATTAACAGAAAAAAATATTTCAATACTAAAATTTCAAACATTAGACACATAAATATTTACCTTTATAAGTGTTACAAATATACTGTAACCTGCAATGCTATTCATAACATATCACAAAAAAATAAACACCCATATAATCTTATTGACTAAACAACATGTTAAACAAGTTATTTAAATTCTTTTTATTTCTGTGTGTCTGAAATTAACTCAACTTTTAAATACTGATAGCAACTCAGTTACAAACAAAATAAGATTAAGTTTCAAGAATGAATTTATTGTTGCTTTAAACAAAAATAAATTAATCTACCATTTACTTCCAATCTATTATGGACTTATACTGACACACCCAAAAATACTACAAAAGATTATTATTTCTTTACTAGATTTGCTTGTTAACTTACTCTCTTATCTAAGTATTATTTAATCTTAAAACTCTAATTATTATATTCATATTTAAGTTCTTTTTCGAGAGCTCTCTTCACAATAAAATATAATTGTTTTTGTATCACCTGCGTATATCTGCCATTACTGTTGCGTGTGTGTGTATGTGTGTGTGTGTATGTGTGTGTGTGTGTGTGTGTGTGTCCAGAATGCTGAGAGTATGATGATGATGATGATGATGATGTTGATGATGGTACTGTGGTCATTGTCCCTAAATGCGATGTTGTTGGTGATGCTTCAGAATTCCTTCTTACGTCTTGGTGTGAGTGTGGTAGTGTGCGTGTGTGTCCAGAAGTCGATCAGCAAACGGGCAGCGTAACGTCCTGTAGATTTGTTGAGTCTGAGTGTCTGATCGCCCAAAATTGCCAGTGGTATTTATACTGGTGGCGATTTGACAGGAACAGTCCTGCTTTCAACAGGTTAGAGATGGTCAGTTCGCTCCAGAGCATCCTTTTTATTATACTCACTTTTTGGTTAATTATCGCGAACTTATGAACATACTCGTCACATGAGCGATCTCATTGTTTGCGTAATTTTTCTCTGGTCATTCACATATACCACACATATTAATTACTCTTTAATTACAGTATTTAAAATTTATATTTATATTACCTCAAGATGTTATTTTTCCTTATTTGGAACATGTTTCAAGAGCTCCCGTGCTCTCATCCTCAGCCTTCGCGATCTTGCGTCTGGTGAAGTATTTGTGTGTTGGCTGGATGCTATTAAGGTTTCTTGTTGGTCTCTGGTATTTTAAAGTTGTATTATTGTGTGTGATTGTGGTATATGTATCTGTATTTTGTGTATTTTCGATGTTGAGTGCTTTGAATATTGTGTCATGTTTTGTATTGATTTAATATAATATAATTATAATATAATAATAATATAACATAATTGATGTAATATTAATTACACTATTAATTAAATAGAATCATTAATATTGCACCTCTGGAAATAAATTTTACATTACCATACTCGTTAAAAATCCCTTAATATAATGGTGTCTTTATAATTGGCGTAAGTCTTTGTGTACAGGTTTAACACAAGTAATTAGTTTATTATAATCCTGTTAAGACCTGAATAATTGGAATGTTGCGTCTTAGAAGCTCTCGAAGACTCTTGAGTTGATCTTAGAACGCTTATTGTGGTGCTGGTGTGAAATGAAATAATGAAGTGGACTGTATTTGTTTCTGGAAATAATTGTTTATTGAAAGTTAAAGAGACATAATTGCTGGCGCGTGCAGTTTTTAACGCGGCATAAGTGCCGGAGAATTAAGATAGAAATAAAACGTTGGCGTACATGACAATATGTATTAGCCGAGATCGTCTAAGTAAATTGTAGCATGGTGATCATGCTATTAGTATTAAAATATTGAAAAACTTTATGTAGCCGCGGCTGGCGAACAAGGTGTGTTGCCTGTACGGAGTCTTGCAAGGAACTGATTTAATTTTGACTGCTGTCAGCCTATCTCAAGACTCAAGCAGAGAAAAACGTGACGTCACTACACGCACCGCAATGCAGCATTTTACAATACAAAGTTCACCTAGGTTCAAAGTTTGATCAGACTGCCCGCACAAAATCGGGGTGATTTTGCAACTTAAGTAATTGTGAATAGTACATGGTAATTGACATTACATGATAACAAATTCAATAATAAATAACAACTGCCAATACAATAACAACGACATAACAATTGACATGTATAACAATAGATCAATGACACCCAGAAAAATTAATAGTAACAATATGATTAACATACCAGTTTCATGTAAGGATACATAATACATAATGATTTACGTTACATAGTAATAGAACAATGATAATACAATTCTATAATATATAATAGCATGGTAATGATACACGATAATACAATAATCAGGCAAACATAATAGTTGGCAGTGCATAATAATAAGATAATGATCACAAAAGATTCAATAATCTGTAACAGGTAATAATACAATGACAAGGACATAATAATTTACATGCATGATATTGGAATAACAATCCCCCAAAAAATCCAAAAATACATAACCATAGAGTAAATACAATAGTGAAAAACATAATAATTGATACAATAATATTAGAATCATAATCCCCAAAAGTCAAAAATACGTAACCATAGAATAATATAATAATGAAAATATAATAATTGATATGCATAATATTATAATAATAATCCCCCAAAAATCAAAAATACCGAAAAACATGATAATGATACACAATAATGCAATATACATAATAATAATGTAGTAATCATAACAATGTAAATCATGTTATCGCCCCGGGAATGTCCTGGGCGTGAAGCACGATAATGCGATAAAGTTCACATTACTGATACGTGTCGCATGATGCTCATGCGGCTAGTCTAATGCCACCGGAAGTGGGCATAATTTATGAATGGGTCGACGTAGGATACCATTAGCGGTGCGAACATCCGTGACGCGCACTATTGAATCCTGACCCGAATAGACGTTCGTGACTACCCCGCGTTTCCACTGCAGTGGGGGGGAACTGTCATCAAGTATAAGGACGAGTTGTCCGGGAGACAAATTCTTAGACGTGATGCGCCATTTGTTGCGCTGTTGCAACTGGTGCAAGTACTCTTTTGACCACCTGTTCCAAATGGATTGGGTGAATCTTTGGAGCAGCTGCCATCTGCCCAAACGACTAATATTGACTTGGGAATAGTCAGGTTCCGGGAGTGCAGTGAGCGGAGAACCAACTAGGAAATGAGCTGGAGTTAAAGGTTCGGGGTCCCTAGAGTCATTGGAGATGGCGAACAAAGGGCGTGAGTCAAGGCAGGCCTCTATCTGAGTTAAGATAGTGTAATATTCCTAGAAAGTAAGAATGGTTCCGCCTACCACGCGCCGCAAATGAAACTTGACGCTCTTGACTCCACTTTCCCACAGGCCGCCAAAATGCAGTGCTGAGGGAGGAGTAAAGGACCAATTAATGCCTTGGGCACTGGTAAAATCCTAGACGGACTGCTCAAAACCCTTAGACTGCAAAAGTTTGCGTAATTCGTGAAGTGTGCTACTTGCACTACGAAAATTTGTTCCATTGTCGGAGATTATCTGATCAGGGATACCTCTACACGCTATAAACCATTTTAAGGCTTATAAAGGTGTCTGAAGTCAGATCTGAGACTAGTTCCAGGTGAATGGCCTTAGTGGTCATGCATATAAATAAAGCAATATAAGCCTTTGACGTTGATTTTGAACGCTGCCCGCCATGATGTACAAATACTGGACCGGCATAGTCGACTGCAGATTGGGAAAATGGCTTAGCAGGCATAACCCGGGAAGGGGGTAATTGTCCTAATAATTGGTTTGTGCCCCTAGCACGGAATCTAAAACAGGTGATACATTTATGTATTACTGAACGTATATAAGATTTGTCATTAATTATCCAATATTTCTGTCGTAGAGAGAACTGAGTCAACTGTACACCAGCATGTAATAAACGAATGTGCTCGCTTTGTATAATTAATTTGCTGAGATGAGAGTGTGGGTGTAGTATGATTTGGTGTTTGCTCTCGTAGTTAAGCTGGGAGTGCTGAAGGCGTCCTCCTACGCGTAATATTCCTGTCTTGTCCAGAAAGGGGTTAAGTGAAAGAATTTTACTATTATTAGGGATGCAGCGTTGCGCCTCAAGCTCCTTGATTTCGATGCCAAAGTGCAACTTCTGGGACTGGCGAATAAAAACCAAAAGTGTACCATGTAACTCATGGGAGGTTAAAAAGGAAGTGTTCCTATCCGCTGTGGGAAGCCTAGAGTTCTGAATGAATCGACGGCAATACAAAAACATGCAAAGGAGTTTTGAAAGCGATGAGTAGTTTTCAAAATAACTAGATGTGGATGAGGCGACAATCAATGAGGTTTGGACCTGTTTCCGTTGTTCCTGCTCAAGATCGGGATGACTGCAGGGTGAATGGGCATCGAAGGCGCAGATAGGCGATGATGATGACTCATGGGACAACCAGGATGGACCATGCCACCATTGTGGGTGACTGTCTAAAATCCGAGGGAGGCAACCACGCGATAAAATGTCGGCAGGGTTGTCCAGTGACGAGACATGACAGTACTCCTTGTAGTGAGACGCTGTATCTCCGCAACACGGTTGGCGACAAATACCTTCCATCTGGAAGATTGCTGGTGGATCCAGTGTAAGGCTATCATTGAGTCCAAGTAAAAATATAATTCGTCGAATTTGTAATTCACGGCGTCTATAACCTTGGAACCTAACTGAGCCAACAATAGACAGGCGCAAAGTTCAAGTCTGGGTAATGTTATCTGCTTCAAGGGAGCGACTCTAGATTTAGAACATAACAGGTTTGATGAGATGGCGTAGTTTGAATAGACCGTACGCACATAAATACAACACACGTAACCCTTAGCTGACGCGTTGACAAAGCCATGGAGCTGGAATGAAATGATTTGTGAATTGTTTAAACTCTTTACAGACCTTGAAATTTTAAAGTAAGTGTCTGAAACCAGCTGAGAATAAAGTTCTAACCACTGATTAGATAATGAATCTGATAAGGGTTCGTCCCAACTTGTACCCGTTAACCACAATCGCTGCATAAAATGCTTACACCAGGATGTTACCGGGCCAATTAGTCCCAAAGGGTCGTAAATTCCTGCGATAATTGATAATACACTTCTCTTGTTGAATACCTCTACGTGGACAGACCTTTGGAAGTTAATACGAAACTATCTTCGTCAATGTTCCATTGAATACCCAACGTACGCACAGTTTGATTTTTGCTAAAGTCGTGGGAAGAATGAGCGTGCGAGGCAATAATGGTCTGATCATTGGAGAACCATTTGTGCAAGGTAAAACCGTATTGACTTAATAAATCTGTGATGTCGGATTTCATTTTGGATAGGATGTGCGGGTTGTCTGAACCGGTCATAAGATCGTCCACATAAAAATCGTTCGCGATGGCTGCACAAGCTATAGGATGTTTAGTTTTATTTTCCTGGGCTATTTGAGCCAGACATCTTGTAGCAAGAAATGACGCACTTGCAGTCCCATATGTGACTGTCTTCAAGGCGTAATGTTGGAGTTCCCTATGGGGGGCGTCGCGCCAAACAATACGCTGCAAATTGGAATCCTTCGGATTGACTAAAATTTGCCGATACATCTTCTCAATGTCCGAACTGAGGACATATCGGTGAGTGCAGAATCGAGCCATAATAGAGAACAGATCCTGTTGGACCGTGGGACCAACCAACAGTGTGTCGTTCAAGGACAAATTATTTGTCGTTTTGGCAGAGCCGTAGAAAAAAACTCGCAATTTGGTAGTTATGCTAGAGCCTTTAAAAACTGAATGGTGTGGCAAGTAAAAGGTGTCTGACTTGTCCACCGACAAATCGTACGCATCAAGTAAAGACATGTGACCAAGAGTTAAATAATCATGCATGAATGCGCTATAGTCTTTGTGAAGGGCAGGGTTCTGCTTGAACTTGAGTTCCAGTGACTGAAACCTGCGAATAGCACCGGAGAGAGAATCGCCTAAATGACAATTGTGTAACCTGCGTGGGAGGGATACCACAAATCTGCCATTATTATTACGGACAGTATTAGATACAAAATGATTTTCGCATTCCGAGTCCTCAGCGGAGGGAGCACGAATAGAAACGTCCTCTAACTTCCAAAGGTCCTTTCGCTGCGAGTAAATGGCATTATTATCTTCACATATCATGAATGATGAGACAGGTTTTGTCATGTCGACATTAAATGGCAAGTTACCTGTGAGAATGAATCCCAATTTTGTCTCCTGTATTATGGGAAAATGTGGGCTACGGATAAATTTGACAGGTTCAATTAATTGTAAGTAATACTGAGCACCGAGCAATATGTCGATTTGCGAAGAAAATTTTAGCTGCGGGTCAGCCAGGAATATGCCTTTTGGTAAGTTTAGGGATGAGATATCAAATGATTCCGCAGGGAGATTATTTGTGATACTGGGAAGCACAGCGCAATGTATGTTTAAATTAAAATTCTTATAGTGTGAATGCAACCTTACCCTGGTACTGAAGTCAGCTTGAGATAATGAATTATTTATATCGGTGATGGGTAATTGAGATTTAATTAATTTTAGGCCCATGCGACGTGCGAAATTCATGGTGCAAAAGTTAGCTTGCGATCCTGAGTCCAATAAAATCCTAACTGGATGCTTCCTACCTGCATGGTCAGTTGTCATGCAGACAGCGGTGGATAATAATATAGATTTGTTCGTTTGTAGTTTTAATGAAAATTGGTTGTTGCTGCACGAAGCGTTATTGCCTGATATATGGATCATTGTGTGGTGGCGCTTAGCACACGATCTGCGGGCAAATTTGGAAGGACAGTGTGCGAGATCATGGCCTGGACGCATACAATTTAAGCAGAGTTTATTTTTAATTAGAATATTTTTTCGTTCCAGGGGAGGGACAGCTACAAATTGTGGACACTCAGCAAGGTGGTGTTTACCACGACACAGCTGACATATGTTATTGCCGATGTGAGAATGGAATGTCGACCTAGAAATATTAACCAGTTTAATTGCTTTGCGATAGGGAGCCTTATCGCTAACGTGTATCTTGCTTACTGAATTGGTCGCGCCATCGACATTTTGCAATAACTGTCTTCTGTTATTTAAAAATTTGATAAAATTACTGAAATTAGGAAATCGTTCGTCCGACAAACTTTCTTTCCAGAGCCGACATGTGTGATTATCAAGTTTTTGTGTTAAGTACTGAATGAAAATAATTTCAAAAGTATTTACCGTTAAGTTTAACGAATTTAAGGCATTTATATTTGCAGTGATCTCATCAATGAATTTAGAAATGCTAACCCTGGACTCTTGTTGAATGGACTTCACTCCCAGGACATTCCATATGTGATAGGCTGAAACAATTAATTTGCTGTCGTACCTGGCTCTTAATAGATCAATAGCTACCACATAATTTTCATGGGTGATTGGAAGAGATTTTATTACATTTACCGCCTCGTCCCTTAATGACGAGTGCAAATAGTGCAACTTCTGAATGTCCGTCAGGTCAGTCCTGACGTGTACTAATTCCACAAACAAAGTATAATAATGTTGCCAATCAATAATGCTGCCTGAGAAGCAGGGCAGTTTAATCGGCTCTAACTGTATAGGGGGGGGGGGTTTAATTGGTGTGACTTCAGCCTGGATCAATGACTTCCTGTTCACCTCCTCTACTTGCTCTAATAAATGATGTAATTTGCACTCTATATTACATAGATCATCCTCTGTTTGAACTCTGTCACTGACTGATGCAAAATCAGAATCATCAACCTCAATCTGAGTCTGAATTTCGTCATACTTCGCTGACAATTCCATCAAATGGCGGAGTTTAATTTTTAGTGCATGGTGATCGCTTATATCCGGATCGAAATTGTCAGTGAAAGTATTCACACGGGATATCGATGCCTTAATTGTGCACCGTTTCTTAATTAATGCCTTCACATCAGCCATGACCGAAATGTAAAATGTGATTTGAAAACGATAGTTAAACGTAGAGCAGGTGAACAATTGTTGTAATTTTAAATAATTTGCTAAAATCTGATACGATGCAGGAGCCAGTGATCTGTGTACACCTTAATATATGACTTACTATAATAGGTATTTCATTTGCTTAAAAATAGTTATGAAAGCTATTGAAAACATGAATTATTCCAAATGATAATACACTTATAGCCCTATCACGTCAATTAAATTTCTTAATACGTTATTGTACAGCTGGGTAAATGAAAATTTGTGTACATATGTACATATGAAAATCTAGATAAAATACAAGTTTATGGCCACTTGACAATAATATTTGTCTATGTAAAAATCATTAATTATGTTACATTAAATGTTATTAAATCTGCTAAAAAAATATTACTTAGTTTGCTGTACCCATCAATTATACAGAAAAAATTATAAAAAATGAAAGTTTATAATCACGTGGATGTTGAATCCCGGCGTGCTGAAGCTGGCTTCGATCCCGCTGTTCGATCCTGTTAGAAGTTGTTGCACCTCTTGTCTCTACCGGTCAGATGACGCTTGAAGTTGTAGCTCTCCATAATTTTAAAGTTGTGGAACTTCGTCGTTGCAAAATAAATGATGCTGTCCTGCTGTGTCTTGTTGTCTCTGTGTCGCTGCTCTGCAGAATCTTGCAGTGTTGATTATGAAGTAATTTTTAGAATAATGGAGGCACGCAACTGCCAGCAATCTGAAGTTGAAAATGTTGGGGCTTGAACCAAACCCCGTTTGGGCCCATTAAATGAAATGTTAATGCGGTCGCAGTGGACCAAAATGTGAAATCCGTCCCGTGAGGACCAAAAATGTTGCGTCTTAGAAGCTCTCGAAGACTCTTGAGTTGATTTTAGAACGCTTATTGTGGTGCTGGTGTGAAATGAAATAATGAAGTGGACTGTATTTGTTTCTGGAAATAATTGTTTATTGAAAGTTAAAGAGACATAATTGATGGCGCGTGCAGTTTTTAACGTGGCATAAGTGCCGGAGAATTAAGATAGAAATAAAACGTTGGCGTACATGACAATATGTATTAGCCGAGATCGTCTAAGTAAATTGTAGCATGGTGACCATGCTATTAGTATTAAAATATTGAAAAACTTTATGTAGCCGCGGCTGGCGAACAAGGCATGTTGCCTGTATGGAGTCTTGCAAGGAACTGATTTAATTTTGACTGCTGTCAGCCTATCTCAAGACCGGCAGCAGATAGCAGAGAAAACTCAACACAACTGAACAATACGAAATATATAAAAAGGTCGAAAACTCAACACAACTGAACAATACGAAATATATAAAAAGGTCGAAAACTCAACACAACTGAACAATACAAAATATATAAACACCACACAACACAACCAAACAACATACTCAACGATCAATTACAATATAAATCACATACACTTTTTGACACAATTATACAGAAAACAAACAGTAAGTTGAATCCCCGCGCCAATCCCCTTCCTCCACACACCACCCCACTTCACCTCCACACAACCGTTACAAAATGCTGGCAGTCTGTTACCAAAGCTGAAGAAGGCGGATACGTAAGCCGAAACGCGTCCAATAAAATCAGTAAGTTTTCACATGAAAAAGTTCATTTTTAGTTAAGTTTTAGTTAAGCAGAGAAAAACGTGACATCACTACACATACCGCAATGCAGCATTTTACAATACAAAGTTCACATAGGTTCAAAGTTTGACCAAATTGGAACAAACAATTCGTAGCACATCACCCCATCGCATCGTTCAAAACAGGTCATAGCTGGCTCACACACACACAAACACACAAATGCTGTATCTTACGTGGCGGCAGGTGTACGTTTTTCGACAGGTCGGATTTTGTCAATTCCTGCATTTTCTTGCACAAAACTGTCTAAAACTGTTCCTTATACTTTCTATGCTAATTACATATTAAACATACCACCCTGGACAAATATGCAAATATATGTACTGTTGCAATATATATATAACAACGTTATTTGTTGCTGAGCCCCCAACTTCTTGTGAGGTATTTAATTTTGCAACATTACTTACGCTATAAAATTATGACAGGTGTAATCATAATAATAATAACACAATGTAATATGGTTTAAAATTATTTAAACATTTATTAATCCAAAATTTCTTATTTGGTTGTGATTTAAAATATCATTATTATATGCTTGTGTGTGTAGCCGTAGCACACATCTAATTATTAACATATAAGTGATAATCTCGTAATACACATACTGTAAACATAATATACAATCTTATACTATAATAAACATTTATAATTATCTAATATTGCTCTTAGCTTGCTCATTAGTGTGATAATTATTAGATTATCTAATTTCTTTCTAATGATCTAATTTCTTTTGAACATACTGCATATGCATTGCTTTGTTTTCTAATAAAAATTTACTAATTACTTTTATATTTATTTAAATATCAATGACTAAGTTACTGATTCAAAATTATAGTTTAAAACATTACTCTAATTACTATACAAATAAATGTTTACATTTTCAAAGTTTATTAATTCATCTTTAAATTAGATTGCCTTTCTTTTTACATTGCTAATTATATTGTCTTTATGTGAGTTTTTGTTTTACAAATACATGGTTGTTTTTCACCTTATTGTCGTGGTAAATAGGCAGCGTGTCCTCTTCGGTCCTAGGTCCTCGATCCTGGATGCTCCTTGGATTATCTGTCCAAACAGAAAACATCGAATACCTTAAACAAATCAAACCAAACCCCCCAAAACTAAATGCTTTACCGAAAATACACAAACCCAATACTCCCATCCGACCTTTAATAAACAACACACTAGCACCCTCCCACAAAATCGCAAGACACCTAGATAAAATAATCAGGAAAAACATAAATCTAATTAACAACACTTCCGTCAAAAACAACATAGAACTGGTCAAGAAAACCGAACACATCCACATTCCATACAATTCAACATTAGCATCTTTTGACATAACCAATTTATACACCAACGTACCCATCAAAGACACCATACAAACACTTGGACATTTACTCAGACAAAACAACACACCCAAAGCACACATACATGAGATCATTGCACTCACCAAAATAATTACAGAACAAAATTACTTCACATACAACAACAAGATATACGCACAAACAGACGGACTCCCTATGGGCTCCCCCATACCAGGAATACTAGCTAAAATATTCATACACAACATGGAACAAAAACATATAATAAACAATAACAAATACACCAACAAAATCATTTATTGGCACAGATACGTAGATGACATATTACTTTTATATAATGGCAATACAAGACAGGTCGAAAATTTCCACAAACACATAAACACAATACACCACAAACTAAAATGTACACTTGAAATAGAATAAAACAATAGTATAAACTTTCTTGACCTAACAATTAACAAAACAAACAATACACACACATATAAAATATACAGGAAACCAACCACAACTGACATGGTCATACACAACACATCAAACCATCCAACACAACACAAACATGCTGCATTCAACCATATGCTCCATAGACTCACAAAAATACCACTAAGTAAACAAGATTATAAAGAAGAACTCAACACAATCAAATACATAGCAATAAAAAATGGTTATAACCCTGATTTAATAAACAAACTACACAGACACATCCTAAACAAAAACAACAAAACAAAAAATACCAACAACACACAACCAAATAACTACATCACACTCACATACTACAACTCCAACACACACAAAATTGCCAACACATTCAGGAAACACAATTACAAAATAGCTTACAGAACCAACAATACCATCAAAAAACACATCAACGATACAAACACGGACATAGACATATACAACAAAACTGGGGTATACAAACTAAACTGCAATGATTGTAATAATTTCTACATAGGCCAGACGGGAAGATCTTTTTCTTCAAGATTTTTGGAACACTTAAAAGCTTTATCAAATAACAACATACACTCCGCGTTCGCCACGCACATACAGACAAAAAAACCACACCTACACCAACATAAAAAACAATCTTGAGATCCTACACTACTTACCTAAAAGTCGAAAACTTAACACCGCAGAACAATACGAAATATACAAACACTACACAATACAACCAAACAACATAGTTAACGACCAATTACACTTTAAATCACATGCACTCTTTGACACAATAATACACAAAACATACAATAATTCAGAATCCCGCGCCAACCCCCTTCCACTTCCCCCCCAATCTACCAACTAGAAAAACCGTTACAAACTCCGGACAGTCAGTATATACCTCGCTGAGGAAGGTGAACAACACGCTGAAACGTCGTACGAGGAAAATAAACAAAGTAAGTTTCACATGTGAAAGTGTAGTTATTAACATTCATTAAGTGCTGTGAAAGAAGAGGATGAACATTCAAACTAACATTCTGCAACTTGTGAATTCTGTTGAATCGTTCTATTCTCTTATTACCTTTTTCCATTATTCTTCTTTTCGCATGTGCAATCTTAATGCTTAACGGTATCGGTAAGTTCTGATTAACAGGTTTGTGAACATACCTCTTCCAAAACCTGTCGGGATGACGATCTTGTTCAATCTCTATTGGTGTGTAGCTCGTTGCTTCGCTATAATTCTCATTAATGGCTTTCTCAAAGAATGGTAAATACTCTGCCCATTTATTGTGTTGGTTATGGCAGTAAATACGTAGGTACTTACCCAATTCTTTGTTCACTCTCTCGGCTAAATTTCCCTCTGGATGTCTGATGGATGTGAGTATGGGTTGGATTCCATTTTCTCTTAATATTCTATTCCATACCTCACTTTGAAATTGCACTCCTTGATCACTAAGAATCCTCTTCATCTTACCCTGTATTGGAATATATTTTTGTAACAGAATTTTTAGGACAGCTTTCGTTGTGTGTCGCATAATAGGATACAGATGAACTGCCTTAGAAAACACGTCTATACAGACTAGTATGTGTTTAACCCCCCGACTTGATCATGGTAATGGGCCTAAGAAGTCCACTGCAATTAACTCCCCTTTCCCCTCCTTCTGTATACTTTGCATTTCCACATATGTGTGAAGATTAGGTTGCTTAGCAGTCTGGCAATCATAACATTTCTTCAGTTCATTTTTAATTTTTCTAAACATGTTGATGGTAAAATCTTCTCTAAGGGATAAATAACATTTTAATGCCGATGCATGAGCTAAGCTCTCATGAGTTGGTGTTACCAGTTTAAATAACATCTCATTTGTCAACATTCCAATTGTACATTCTATTGTTTTAACTCTTCTTTTAGTTGTATATTATCTTGTTTTAATTCTTCTATTTTATCAGCTTGTTTGATACTTAATTCGTCCATCATGGCTCGCATATTTTGAAGTGCCTCCAGATTCAAACTTCCTGGTTCTGCCATGTTGAATTATTTTTATTTATTTATATTTTTAAAATAATTATTATTGGTGATCCCGGTTACACTATTCTTTATTTACTATTTTGTTTTGTCTTATTACTGTTACTATTATTATATAACTATTACGATTACACTTTCATTTACAATAATTACTTGTTGAGTGCCAGTTGTGCTATTATAATACACAACAAATTGAAATAACATTAAAATAATATTTAATATAACATTAGTTATTACATATAATAGATATATATATTTTTTTTATTTAACATACTTTTTTAGAGCATACATTTAACTTTAAAATTTTTTTAAATAGTTAAATGGCATGGTCGCGCCCCACGTTGGGCGCCATTTATTTTGCAGCGTTGTTTGTTGTTGAGCCCCCAACTTCTTCTGAGCTATTTAATTTTGCAACATTACTTACGCTATAAAATTATGACAGGTGTAATCATAATAATAATAACACAATGTAATATGGGTTAAAATCATTTAAACATTTATTAATCCAAAATTTCTTATTTGGTTGCGATTTAAAATATCATTATTATTTGCTTGTGTGTGTAGCTGTAGCACACACCTAATTATTAACATATAAGTGATAATCTCGTATTACACATAGACATAATATACAATCTTATACTATAATAAACATTTATAATTATCTAATATTGCTCTCAGCTTGCTCATTAGTGTGATAATTATTAGATTATCTAATTTCTTTCTAATGATCTAATTTCTTTTGAACATACTGCATATGCATTGCTTTGTTTTCTAATAAAAATTTACTAATTACTTTTATATTTATTTAAATATCAATGACTAAGTTACTGATTCAAAATTATAGTTTAAAACATTTTTAAAACATTACTCTAATTACTATACAAATAAATGTTTACATTTTCAAAGTTTATTAATTCATCTTTAAATTAGATTGCCTTTCTTTTTACATTGTTAATTATATTGTCTTTATGTGAGTCTTTGTTTTACAAATACATGGTTGTTTTTCACCTTATTGTTGTGGTAAATAGGCAGCGTGTCCTCTTCGGTCCTAGGTCCTCGATCCTGGATGCTCCTTTGTAGTCATGTAGTCTTGGAATCCTTGATCCTCATCCTGCGTCCACGCCTCGTCCCGTACACTGGATTCTATTTCATGTACTTGGCTGCTCCATCATCTCCTGTCATGGCCTTAGGTTGCAGGTGCTCTCACGAAAGTGATGAGTAGTCATGAAGAACCTCTGGCTGCTGCTGTGGTTGATCAAGAAAGTTGTTGTCTATGGGCAGAGCCTCCGGCTGCCACGGTAGTTGTACGAGAAAGAGAATTAAGTTAGCGCGTCTCTGTATTTATACCCTAGGGCGCTAAAATCATGTTTCGACAATATTCTGCATGTCAGAGTCTGTTGTTGGCGTCCCTTTTTAAACATGATTCTTTTCACACTTAATTCGCTTGTCTTCGCGATATGCGAAGTCTTTTGCACATTACCCGATATTCATCTTGTCAGTAATTTTTATGTGTTCACTATATGTAAACTGTTTTTCTTTATCTTAATTAACATAAGTTTTATTTATATTTATTACAATTGCACTTTTTATTCTTTTCAAACTATTTTTATACACATGTGCGTCTTATTTTTATACATACTTTGGCGTATTTGGTTTTGTGATATTATGCACACAATCTTTACAAAATAAATAAATCATATAATTAATAGCGTTCAACAAGGGTGACGCTTTTCAGGAATTGACAGGTTTCACACACACACATATAATATACACTTGTACACACAGACACAGCAAAGTGGCATGATCAGCCTGTCCTAACATGAAATTTTGTCATTCCTTTTACAGTTCAGATAGAAAGCTGAATTATTATTGCTAACAATATGAATTATTTATTTACTTTAATTAATTATTTTAATTACTTTGTGCAATGCACAGTACACTATTTATTTGTACTGTTGTTATTTGTACCATTTATATAATTATAAAAGAAGTTGTAACGGTACAGAATTGTGAGCCACCCCAGTTTAATTTTATATTAATTTAAATCATCATTTTAAGCACTTTCCAAATTGCCAGACTTTCACCTGTGGGGAGCCTCCAGTACAGCAATGCAACATACATACAGTCAGCCAAAACAATTGCCAGACGTATTGCGTAACCGCCAGCAGCAGCCTTGTGACACAGTCTGCAGTCTACAGTCTGCAGTGTGTCATTAGAGAGTGAACAACAGACAGCCAGCATCAGACAGTAACGTTTGTGGTTTAAAATTAAACAGCGGCCTCGGGCACAAGATAGGCCGAAAATAATCTAATCGGCCTATCAAGTAAAGTGTTAACGCGCAGTTTGCCAAAAAAATGGGCTTGCGAACAATGTAAGCCAACCGATTGAAAAGAATAGTGCTGGTATTTGTGAAACAGCCTTAAAATTTGTGATTGAGAAAATAATCCAAGTTAAACAGTATAAAATCAGTTTTCGGAGTGTTCTACAAACAAAAAGTGCGTAACACGTGGTGGCGGAAATTGTGGACTGCATTGACCAGATGAGTAGCCAACTAAAGAACATAATCAATTGAATAAAATCAAACACCATTTTTAGTAATTTCCTTTGTCATGTATAACATATTAAATTTCAAACGAGATCTCTAAGGGAAAAAATTTACTACTGGTTCATAATAGTTTGTTAGAGGCTAGTTGATTAAGAAATGTTTATTTTATTAATTCATAAAATTTCACCTTAAAATAAATTCAGATTTTATTTAATATAAAGTATGTGTTAGAGTAAGTCATTACGCCATAACCATTTCCTAGTTTTCTGTGCTGACAACTCGTTTAACGATCTTTGGGATTTTCTGAGTTTTATTATGGTCAGATAGCGGGATTTTTATAAGGGCAAGTGTGTAGAATGGTTTCGATATTAAACCATAAAATATCGTGGCGACCTGGGTAATTTTTAAAGGTAAGTTTTACGGGGACTATGATGGTAAGTAAAATTCTGGCAGCGGTGAGTATTATTTTATGATGAGTAATTTTTAATTCAAAAGGTAAGAAACGAGTACCTTTACAAGTGGCGACCCTGCCAGGATGTTCGTATAAATATTATAGGAGCTAGACCTGTTTTAAAGCACAGAAAGTAGGATTTGGTAACGGCGTATTTGTAAAATTAATCGTATATAATTACGTTGTGGAAATTAGGTTATGTTTTGGTAGCGTAAATGTGGGGTTTATAAATAAATTTTGAAGTACAAGTATAAATATGGGTGAAGTAGGTGAAATGACTGACGAGGAGTGGGGTAAGATAACAAATGATAAAGGTAAGATAGTTGAAGTAATAGGGGTAGAAAATAATGCAGTAAATAGGCCTAGTGATAAGGATGATAGTATAAGGGGAGTAGAAAACAGTGAAGAGACAAATCAATTTAACAAATTTAAAATTACAGTCGATCAGGTGGCAGAGAATAAGGTAAATAATGATGATATGAGTGAATCTGATTATAAGACGAATATGTTGCAAATTATTAAGAAAGGTTTGGAGGAATATATGGAAATAATGAATAAGGGTTTTGCTATGATGGATAACAATTTTGATGAGTTGAACGCAAAGTTGGATAAACGCGACGAGAAGTGGAAACGAGAGGCAGAGAAATTAAAAGAGAGTACAGAAGTTGAACCAAAACAGGTAAGTGTTTGTGGTGGTAGTAATATAACGAAAAATAATGAAGAAATAGGAGACAAGGTAAGTGGGAGTAATACAAGTAATTATAATGATGAAATAATGTTAAATAATAATAATGATATAGTTGAGAATAAAGTATTGGATAATGATGAGATAGAGATAGTGAGTGAGAGTGAGAGAGTAATAGGAGTAGTAATTAATGTTGATGAGTTAGATAATGAGTGGAAAGAGAGTTATATTGTGGGTATGAAACAGGGGGCAAATTTTTATGGGGTTAAATGTGAAGCAGAGAATTCACAAATGTTGATGGAGGACAAGAGTTCCTCGATAATTTTTGTAGAAGACGAGAGTTCTTCAGAAGGTAAAAGAAGTTTTTTGTGTTTATCTGGTAGGGCCAGATGGTATTTAGATAATTTTATGGTATTGCCCTCTTCATGGAATGGGAGAGTTCAGTGTGGTTATGAGAGGTGTTGTAATGAAAGAGAGAGAGAGAAATAAAAATTTTTGAGACTAATAGAGGTTATGAGATGTTGATGCAGGTGTTAGATATTGAGAGAGATGAAGAAAGTGAATTGTATTATGAAACAGAGAGAGAGGAATATGTGAATAAAACTGTTATAAATGATAAAATAACTGACTTGATGTTAAGAAAAAATACTTACGGAGACTTTATAAAAAATACTGATGTTGACTTGATTTATGATAAGATAATTTTGGGGGTAACCGTATAGATTATTATTTTGATATAATGGAAAAAATAAAATTTTATGGCCATTACACAGAAAAGAGCCATATGATGAATGCAAATAAAATTGACAAATGTTATACAAAAATAAGACTATTATACGATGATGGAGGTTGAAAGCAGTGTATGGACATCTTAAATACTTTAATATATGGTAATGACCTGGCTGAATTAGATATTGAAGCACGGCAAATAATAATTGGATATGACAAAATTTGTAAATAAATAAATGTGTTAATGTTAAATGTATTGTGTTAATAGTATTCTGTTGCAATGTATATTATAGCTTATGTGTAACCTATGTTTGCAATGAGAGGGGAAGGTATAATAATAAATAATAATACTTTATTCCACTAAAATAATAACAGATATTCATGAAGCCTATTTTGTGTTGTGTATTTATATTCAGAGTGTTTTAAATAATATAACTACAGTTAAAATGTTTTTAATAAAATGTTAGTAAAGTAATTGTTTTGAATCAAAGGTATATCTGATCTGAATTGGAAAAAAAAAATTTTTTAAAGAGACAAATATGTTAACTAACAGATTTATAGAAAAGTACAGGTGTTAGTATGATGTAACCAGAATGTTTAGACTATGTGAGTGTTGAGACCGGAGTGTTTATGAAAATAAGCCTGGCACTCAAGTGTTTATATAAACGGGTAGGTTGTGTGACCAATGTTTATAGCCAGATGTGTTGAAACTGATAACTGTTGTAGTCTGCTGAATCAGTATCTTGAGCAAAACCCTATTGTGACATAAAAGGACTGAAATTAAATTTTTTCAGACAAAATAATAATGAGGTAATTATTACAACTTAGAGTTTGAGAAATTAAATAAAATTAAATCAATTTGGTAATTAAATTAATTGGAAAGAGGATTTTAATAACAAATTTAAATTTATTCTGATTCAAACTTCAAATGTAATTGTAAAATAAATGAAATATGTACTTTCATTATTTAATTTCATTAAACAAAATTTTTGTTTAGCCTATATAAATATAGTAGTCAAGTGGATATAGTTTGTATTTTAGGTACTATTACTGTGAGTTAATGTAATCATGTATAATTAATGTGTCATTTTGGATGGGCAACATTGTATGGGTAATATTATTCAATTTAACTGGAATTTATGTGTACCATTGTAAACCAATATTGTTTTATTAATATTATTGTTTAGGGTCTATAATATAAAATGAGCCAGTACGTTGTCAATGAACCAGTACGGCTAAGAGGAAACGAACCAGTTGTGGGATATGGAGTGATGGAAAGCCGTTTGTCAATTTTTTAATTAAATGTTTCAAAGTCAGGCGATATTGGGTCGGGTATCTGTTCGATTTTTCAGTGTTGGGATCTCGAACAGAGAAGTCCAGTAGGATCGGATGGGTGCTGTCGCAGTCGCCAGACTAGGGGGGTAAGAACCCATGATTTAGTAGAGTGTTCAGGGGGGTTGCGGCGCCATATCCTCACTGATCCTCTTAGGTTTAGGCAATAAGAGTTTGAACGCCTCGGCTTTCAACCTCTTATTGGGGGGGTATTGTAACGGTACAGAATTGTGAGCCACCCCAGTTTAATTTTATATTAATTTAAATCATCATTTTAAGCACTTTCCAAATTGCCAGACTTTCACCTGTGGGGAGCCTCCAGTACAGCAATGCAACATACATACAGTCAGCCAAAACAATTGCCAGACGTATTGCGTAACCGCCAGCAGCAGCCTTGTGACACAGTCTGCAGTCTACAGTCTGCAGTGTGTCAATAGAGAGTGAACAACAGACAGCCAGCATCAGACAGTAACGTTTGTTGTTTAAAATTAAACAGTGGCCTCGGGCGCAAGATAGGCCGAAAATAATCTAATCGGCCTATCAAGTAAAGTGTTAATGCGCAGTTTGCCAAAAAAATGGGCTTGCGAACAATGTAAGCCGACCGATTGAAAAGAATAGTGCTGGTATTTGTGAAACAGCCTTAAAATTTGTGATTGAGAAAATAATCCAAGTTAAACAGTATAAAATCAGTTTTCGGAGTGTTCTACAAACAAAAAGTGCGTAACACGTGGTGGCGGAAATTGTGGACTGCATTGACCAGATGAGTAGCCAACTAAAGAACATAATCAATTGAATAAAATCAAACACCATTTTTAGTAATTTCCTTTGTCATGTATAACATATTAAATTTCAAACGAGATCTCTAAGGGAAAAAATTTACTACTGGTTCATAATAGTTTGTTAGAGGCTAGTTGATTAAGAAATGTTTATTTTATTAATTCATAAAATTTCACCTTAAAATAAATTCAGATTTTATTTAATATAAAGTATGTGTTAGAGTAAGTCATTACGCCATAACCATTTCCTAGTTTTCTGTGCTGACAACTCGTTTAACGATCTTTGGGATTTTCTGAGTTTTATTATGGTCAGATAGCGGGATTTTTATAAGGGCAAGTGTGTAGAATGGTTTCGATATTAAACCATAAAATATCGTGGCGACCTGGGTAATTTTTAAAGGTAAGTTTTACGGGGACTATGACGGTAAGTAAAATTCTGGCAGCGGTGAGTATTATTTTATGATGAGTAATTTTTAATTCAAAAGGTAAGAAACGAGTACCTTTACAAAGTAATCAACAATTATATATTAGAATTGGTAAAGATAACATTTCTACATATACATGTCTACATCTAATATAGTAAAATATATTGTAGCTGAATGCAGATTGTAGGAATGTTTAATTATGTATATTATTAAAAGTTATTTTTATCACTCACTACTGGTATTGAAAACACTGTCATTAACTTAGAAAATTTTGTACAATATAACTATAGACAATTACAAACTTTACGAGAATATACGAGAATTTACAAAATATTACAAACACACATTTGACACAAATAATTTAAATTTTGTGTTATGCTTCTTTGACCGATCTTTGCAAGCCCTTCATCGTTAAAATTCATTGATTGACGGTCACTATAAAATTAAGGAGTTATAAAGAATAATATTTGTAAAAATATAATAATATGCTGTCTTCTAGGTCAGCTACTGAAATAAAACACTCATATCACTGCCAACACCTTGTTTATTTACACAATATCACAAATAATTTTTTTTGCAAATAAAAATGTAGCACAAAAAGTATAATTTTGATCCACAAACGTGACCTTAAATATTAACACAACTGTAATTTATACAAGCAAAAAGATAACACTAATATAATTTTGATCGTAAAATGTATCAAATATTAACACACATACACTAACCCTGTAACTCAACTAACTGAACTCTGAATAAAAATTGACTTTTACTCTGTCTTGTTATTGTTGAGTTAGGAACGATGTAATTCTCAAGAATGCGTCATTTGAGTATTGAGGCCCTTCTAGTATAATTGAAGTCATCCCACACTTATCTAGGATCTTGTAGAACATCCTACGCTTATCTATTAATATATTGTAGGCCCTACATGCTTTTATGTTAAAAAGACTGATACAGAACATTCGAGTGTACTCTATAAGTATACACAGGTTATACATCAGTTGTGGATAATGTAAATACACGTGAGTAACATAACCTATGTACTTAGAATGATGGTCTACCCATGGGCTCCCCCATATCCAGGATTCTAGCATAAGTCTTCCTTCAACACTTAGAAAAAACATAAATACTCACAAATAATGACAGACACTCACATAAAATACTATATTGGGACAGATACGTTGATGACATTCTAATACTATACAGGGGAAACAAAAGACAAAGTGAACAGTTACTAATGCACATAAACAAAATACATAAAAACATAACCTTCACTGCCGAATACGAACACAACAATACCATAAACTTCTTAGACCTCTCCATCACAAAACTTGAACACAGGCATTCAGTATATACAGAAAACCAACTACAACTGACACACTAATACACAACTCCTCCAATCACCCAATACAACACAAACTAACTGCCTACAGAACCATGATACATAGACTTAACAACATCCCCTTAGATGAAAAAGACTACAAAGACGAACTAAACACGATAAAATATCTAGCAGAATCTAACGGATATGACAGAACAATAGTCAGTAAACTCCTACACAAAACACAAAACAAACAACAGACAAATACAGAAAACAACAAATTCATAACACTAACATACATCAACAAACAAACTGAAAAAATAGCCCACAAATTTAAAAAAGCAGGATACAGAATCGCTTACAAAACTACTAACAAAACAGAACATACACTATCAAAACACACACACAAAACAAATTCGATCTACCCGGTGTTTACAAACTTAATTGCTCAAATTGCAACAAATTCTATATAGGCCAGACAGGACGTAGCTTCAAACAGAGATACATTGAACACACAAAGGCACTCCACTCCACTACAGAATCCACCTTTGCAAACCACCTCATCGAGGCAAACCACACATACAAAAACATTGACAATAACATGAACATTCTACACGTAACACACAAAAGGCCGAAAACTAGACACTCTAGAACAATTGTAAATATACATCATTATCATAGATTCATCTGCTGTATAGCAGGTTTTCTTTATGAACTCCTCCACTGTTCTCTGTCTTCTGCCAGCCTTTTCGTGGTAATGTAGTTTTCTATCTTGATGCTGTCCATCAACTGTCGTCTCTTTCTTCCTCTTCTTCTTTTTCCGCTAACCATGCCTTCTAGACTGTCTTTTATAATAGAATTTCTTCTTAAACAGTGTCCTATCCAGTTCTTCTTTTTTTCCTTATTGTTTTTAATATTTCTCTTTTCTCTCCCACTCTTCTCAATACTTCCTCATTCCGTACTCTGTCTTCCCATTTAACTCCTTCCATTCTTCTCCACATCCACATTTCAAAAGCTTCAATAATTTTTTCATCTTCCTTCCTTAAAGTCCACGTCTCCACTCCATACAATGCCACACTCCACACTTTGCTAACCTTTTCCTTAGTTCTTTGTTTAATGGCCCGTTTAACAAATTTGGAAATATACAAACACACGAAAACAAATAAAAATGACATCCTAAACGAACAGACACAATTCAAATCGCACGCATTATTCGAACACATCTTACCCCACACACACAACATCGATCTTTCGAAATTCGATTCTGTCGCCCACAACAGGACGGACAGCGCTACCAGCGACAACCTCTGAAGAAGCCTTTTAAAGGTGAAAACCGGTTCAGGTTGTAAGGTAAAACTTTATGTTTTTACTTATAAAAAACTTTGTGTTCCGAGTCGTTAATATAATAGTTGTATTTATAACCTATGTACTTAAACATACATATTTACAATATATTATTTCAGTGACAAATGGTTTTAATAATACCACAATCACAATATCACATAATATATTTTACAATACTCATAATATTACTTTTACTTTGACTGTGGGGGTTGGGGGTTCTTTAGTATAAAAAATAAAATATATTTATATATTTATAGCTAATAAAATACTAATTATAAATATAACACTACTGACTCAGAACACTAATTTTTTATTGGCAAAAATGTTAAACTTTTACCTTATAGCTTGAACTAGTTTCCGCTTATTACAAGCTTCGTCAGAGTCTGCCACTAGGAGCGCTGTCTGTCTTGTTCTTGGTGTTTAGCAGCATATCCTTTCACAATAGACCATATCATCTCAAAAGGATTTAATTAGGGGTGATATGGAGGAAGTTCAGTGTAGTGTGACCATGTGCTTTCAGTAACTCATCAACAACGTACATTTTCTTGTTGCTCTGGTGCATTTTAATGAGTATTATTAGTTCAGGCTTTAACATACCTTTTGAAAAGGGAACATTATTGTCTTCTAACCATTGTCCGATGTCCTTCTTTTTGAAATTCGAGGTTTGTGATTTATTTATCTCCACATTAAGGTAAGGTGCATTATCCACTATAACAACAGATTGAGGAAGTAGGTTTGGAATGAGTTTCTCTTGCATCCATTTCACAAAATTATCTTTACTCATTTGGTCGTGGTAATCGCTAGAGGTGGGCTAAACTGTTATTTTAAAATACTAGGTATGAAAATACTGTTCCAAAAAAAATAACAGGTACAAATACCTGTTATTATATACTATATATACATAACCTATATTATCCTTTGTAAGTAACTCGTTTTGAGTTTCCTGCAGGTCTCCTATATAATATCTTCAAATAAATACACTGCAAGTAGGTTTATTTTCACCTAGATAAACCTATTAATATATTAATAAACCTACTTGCAGTGTATTTATTTGAAGATATTATATAACCTATACTTTATAATTTGTTATAAGAAATAAATTGAAACTAAAAGTATTAACAGTGTTACTTTACACTGTGACTTTATTAAACTATTACTATTTAAAAGAAAATAAGAAACAAGAGAATTTATAGGCCTATCTCCCTTTGGGAATACCAATTTAAGTTTTCACTAGGAGTAAAACTAACATTGGTTAGATTTAGACAAATCAGTTGCGAAACTCGGGGCAATGAAATAATTTAGAGTACACGTAATACCACAACAAATAATGTGATAAAAACATCAGAAACATATAATAAAAACATAACAGTAAGCCACAAGAGTGAATGAGAATAAACAAAATTTTACAAATAAAAATAATAAAAACAATTGTAATAAAATAAATATAAACAAATAAATAAAAACTTATAAATAATAAGCAACAACAAAAGTAAATTAAATGCATTACATACCTGGATAATCTTCAGATTCATTCACTAATGTACACAGAATATACAAGTTATGAAATGTCACACTTATTTACATTACAATCTGCTTCACTTAACACATTATAAATAAAATTAAACAATTGAATTGTTTTTAAAATACTGGGATTTCAGTTATTCAAACACTATTTTAAATTCGCATTCAAAAATATCAACTGTTGCATTTTCCTTGATGATAATCGTGTTCGTGTTCTTCGTTCAGATATTTAAGGAACGAAATCCCATTAAGTTAAAATCCCATTAATAAAAAGTATAATATAGCCTTTCAACATCAGCCACTCTATGTTATAACGCAATATAATTAAATACAACTATTTCAGTAACGACTGGGAACACAAAGTTTTTTAAGAGTAAAAACAAAGTTTTACCTTACAACCTGAAGTTGGTGACTAGTATAATATATAATTTATTAGCATATAATCTGTATTATATATCTGCATATCACACGAGAATAAATGTAACATCAGGATGAATTTTTTCCTTTATTAAAAACAGCTTCGTCTCTTTGCGCAGAATGAAGTATTCAGGACGACAAAGTGGCTGCGTACTAGTTCCTACTCGAAATATCCTTGATACTACCTGTTCCTAAAATACTAGGTGTTCCTAAAATACTACTGTTCCTCTGATACGCTTAGTATTTTGTGTATCGGTGATACCCCTAGTATTTGAAATACCTAGTATTTGAAATACTGGTTGTTCCTTGCGTACCAGCGATATTTTTGTATGCCTAGTATTTGGCCTTGGCGTATTCTTTTACTTGTTACTTGCGTACTTTGTGTGTGTGTGTGTGTGTGTGTGTGTGTGTGTAGTAGTAGTAGTAGTAGTAGTAGTAGTAGTAGTAGTAGTAGTAGCGTAGGGGGCGTGTCTCGACTCGGAACAGCGTCGCCGCGAATAACAGGTATTTCAACTATTCAGTCACTGTTACATCTGTTCCACAAAAATATCGTTCCAAAATACCTGTTACAGGTATATCGGCCCACCTCTAGTAATCGCTGCTCTTTTTCCCAGCTTTTCACATTACACGATGTAACGGTACAGAATTGGGAGGTAGAGAATGTGAATAAAATTTTGGTAATTCACACAGTACACCATCTATTGGGAACCCCAGCTTTTACAAAACTGCACAATGTTATTGCAGACTGTTTATGTCAGGAGCCTGCCCGGCTAGACGTATTATGTAACCACTGGCAAGCCAGTTTCTCTGTGAAGTACAGAAAGAATGAGTAATTGACACACCCCAGTTTGCATCAGGAGGTCACAGTAGCTAGTCAGTCATTGTTGAACCAGCCAAATAGACAGCAGAGCCGCGCATATGGGGCAATACGGGAGCGCGCGGTTCTAATTACTATAAATCAGTGTGAGCACGCAAGTTACGTCGGCCGAAAAAAGGTTACAAAAGAAAATGTAATCAAAAACAGTATTACACTACTAATTACTGTTGGTACATTTACAGTGAAAAACTTATAACCGATTGAAATAACAGTTCGGAGTGATGAGTGATACAGCGAGTAACAAGTGACGGTGGTGGAACTGTCTGGAACGCCATGGATTGGTTAAGTACCATTCATAAACAACCCAATCAATTTTATAAACATATAAAATTATTACAGATACAGAGCTCTAATAACGGGGGTTAGAAAATAAAAATGTAAAAAGAGTGAAAGAGTGAGTGATACAAAGTGTGATGGTACAATCATGGTACATTTTGTGATTACTTAAAATATGGTAAATAAAACCATAACTATTGTATTTTTCTATTTTGGTCAAAACTAAACCAACCTTAAATAACCAGTACGAAGATATAGTGAGTGGAGTGTATAATAATATTTGTCAGGATTTGAACCAATTCATAGCAAAAACTGTGAAGCATCACAAAAAACAGTATGCAGTTTGTGGCGATAAGAGTGCCGAACCTTAATTACGTCAGAGGCTGAGAATGTGTTTACATCGACAACACGAGGCTGTCAACAGCTTAACAATGGAAGTGTGACGTAGGTTCACCCCACCTCAGCAAAATCTAACAAAGACTCTTGGTCATTTCAACTGCAGCAGTGATCAACGCCGGCCGGCAACCCGTTCACTCACTAGTGAATTGTAACTTTTTAGACCACTGTAGGTGGTTAATAAACAGTATAAATATCTAAAGTGCGTCAACTACAAAATGTGACCGTAACGTGTACACGGAAAACTCGCGGTACCGTACGCGAAGTTTTACCGCACCGAAACAACCAGGAACTACACGAAATGGGTGAGAACGTTCCATTAACACCGTAATATCCTTATTTTATTTCCAAGTTTCTTTCATGTAAAATGACCAAATCACAAATCATATAAATTCAAATATTTAAAATTTCAATTACATAAAAGGAGCTCCAAAACTAATAAAATTTGTACCATGAGAGTGAAAGAGAGGGAGATTGCGTGTGTGTTGAGTAAATTCTAAGTGCTGGGTTGGGCATAACTACGTATATATTACTATGTTATAATTACTAAAAAATATGTAAGGACATAGTCAGATATTATTAGATAATAACACATTTATTTGCATTATGCTTTTGGAGGGGTTAGAGTTTGTTTCACATTTGAAAACTGTTATGTAAGAGTTAGATAAAATAAAAGGGGTATTTCATTGGTAAAACTTATAAACAGATGTTTTATTATTTCAAGCAACTTCCGTTCATCATAACTTCGCGTAACGGATTCCTGGCCTATAACTTGGAAATAAAATAAGGATATTACGGTGTTAATGGAACGTTCTCACCCATTTCGTGTAGTTCCTGGTTGTTTCGGTGCGGTAAAACTTCGCGTACGGTACCGCGAGTTTTCCGTGTACACGTTACGGTCACATTTTGTAGTTGACGCACTTTAGATATTTATACTGTTTATTAACCACCTACAGTGGTCTAAAAAGTTACAATTCACTAGTGAGTGAACGGGTTGCCGGCCGGCGTTGATCACTGCTGCAGTTGAAATGACCAAGAGTCTTTGTTAGATTTTGCTGAGGTGGGGTGAACCTACGTCACACTTCCATTGTTAAGCTGTTGACAGCCTCGTGTTGTCGATGTAAACACATTCTCAGCCTCTGACGTAATTAAGGTTCGGCACTCTTATCGCCACAAACTGCATACTGTTTTTTGTGATGCTTCACAGTTTTTGCTATGAATTGGTTCAAATCCTGACAAATATTATTATACACTCCACTCACTATATCTTCGTACTGGTTATTTAAGGTTGGTTTGATTATGACCAAAATAGAAAAATACAATAATTATGGTTTTATTTACCATATTTTAAGTAATCACAAAATGTACCATCACAAAAGTACTGGGACATTACTAAGATTAAGTAAATTGTTATAGCCATTTAAGAATAGTAATCATAAGAATTGTTGCATTATTGTTTGGTATACTGATAACTTTATATTTTTAACTAAATATCACTATAATATTGACGACTCGGAACACAAAGTTTTTTATAAGTAAAAACGTAAAGTTTTACCTTACAGCCTTTGTCCAAGACAACGAAATCCAAGAATTTATATTTTTGTTTACGTTCAACAAGACAAAAAACAAAACTTTTAATCAATGTATTAATCGACAAGAGTAGAATTTGATACGCTATTATATACGTGTAAAACATATCGTAATTTCATTAAATAAAATAAAAATAAGTTGTTTCAGTCAGCATAAACTGCGTAAATATCATTTCGCAACTCACCCAAATAATCCCTCTGCAACTGATTTTGTCTATACGACTCTGGAACTTAGCCCAAAGGTATGTAAGTTTTTATAAACTTGGAAATCATATTAGTGTAATAAATTTGTATAGTAACAGTGGACCCGAACTAGGGACTCTATTGATATTATTAATTGATTTAAAACAGTAAAGTTACAAAGGCAATTCAGTATAAAGCCCATTTGACCTCCAGCTTTAATAATTATCAGCCTTTCACCTTGAGATACTGCCCTATGTATACCTTTTACAGTGTTCTCTGTCCGTGATTGAGATAACACATGCTAGAGAGAGTATATGTCTTGTCCAAATCAACAGTCAGTCTTTTTATTTGTGTGTGTTTAATTATAGATTTTAAATAGTGAATATGCTATTGACATATAGTAAGTCACTCTTTTCAATAAGAATTTTCCTATTGTGGTAGCTTCCCACTTTAAACCTACCGACCTTAAAATGACTCTTAAAATGCGTTCACTTCCTTTAAAATTGATTTTTTCTTGAAGTTTTTTTTCTAATGTTATCTATGGTGGGAATGTCTCTGTTCTGTTACATAGACTTCATGGATAGATATATGCACAATGCATTTAATAAAATCAGTGATACCAGTAACAGGTATATCTCCTGGAGTGTAAATGAGTATTCTGGCCATCCTCACCCATACTCTTAGCTTCTTGCAATATTTTGTGAACTACAATTCTTGAAACTCCACATGCTGCTGCAGTTCTCTCTTGGAATTTTTGAATTGGAATAACAAATCCCTTGCTACATTTTCCAGTTTTTTCCATTGACTCCACTCCTGTTTTCATAAAATTGTAAGCATTTTTTTATTATTTCTCTTCTCTGGTTGTGTAGTTTTGTACATTTCAGTAGAAAAACGTCAATTTTTGTACATTTCAATTTTGATATAAAGACGTTTGTCACAATTGGGAAGCACAAATACACAGAAATTAAAAATACACTACCTGTGACACAGTACACATTACAGTTACCAGACACACTACGAATTTAACCACCAATTCACTCATGATTGTGTAGCTGTAAATTGATATAAGATCATTTTATCTGCAATGCATTTACAGTGGACATTGTTTTCAGTTCCAACAGCATAACATCCGCCCCCTCATCTCTCCTTTTCCCCCACTTACTGGAATTATTTCAAGGTCAACCTCACAGATCCATTCCTGTTAGTGTATGCATTACATATCTGTGTTATAAATAAAAAGTGTGAAGAAATTTCATCTTCATTTTTATATTCTTTATACATTCTTTAAAACCAGTATGTAAGAATTTGTTATATGTTCCAATGTTCATTATATTGTAACAAGAACCCTATCAAATAGCCTAGAACATCCTCCACCCGTCCCTCTGCTAGTAGAGCAGGTGTACCTCCATCAAGGCCGCACTCAATTACGTTTCAGAGTACTCTGGAGAACACTAGAAATATGCATTAGCTGGCGTGCAATAAGGAGGGAAAGCTATACTGGACCTCTGCACTACCTATAAAAGCAGAGCATCTGGCTTAGTCAGTCCAGTTGTGTTGAGCGATTTTACTTAGTGCGGATCAAGCGGCAGTGAAATATTGTAGTGAAGTGTTATTGTGTAATAATGTGTGTGGAACTCTATTATTTGACACTATTATTATGTATGGACAAATTTAACTGGAATTATTGTACAAGTTGATTACAAGTTTGTAACCCTGCTTTAACTTTGACTGGTAAAAAAATTTGTTTTTTTTTTTGAAAATTTTTTTTTTGAAAAATTTTTTTTTCTAAAGAGGGGCCACAAGATAATTAAAACTAGACCAAAGCCTAGAGAAGCCAAAAAAGCGCTGGATCCAGTGAGACGGGACTTGCAATTAAAACTCACAAAATTAACAATCAATAAAATCCTTTTTTATTATTCTATCTCCTTTAAAATTGTTACCTACAAAAATCAATAAATATAACATTTCGATTCTATGTTCCCCCTTAAAATTGTTAATAAAAAAAAATTATATATTCTCTTTAAAAAATGTTACTTGAAAATTATTAATAAATATAAAATTTATTTTCTATATTCTCAAAAAAAAATTAATTGAAAATTAATTGAGATAAAATCTATATACTCCTTAACAATGTTAATTAAAAATAATTAATTCTCTTGAAAAATATTAATTGAAAATTAATAGAGATAGAATCTATATTCTCCTTTTTAAAAATGTCTTTTGAAATTAATAATTATAAATCCTTATTCTCCCTTTCAAAATTGTTATTAGAAATTAATAAATATATATAAACCCTATGTTTTATATTTTCTTTTTTAGCCCTATATCTAACCCCCCAAAAATACACACGATTGTACAATACATATAGAACCCCCAAAATTACACACACTAATATACAATACATATACATGTTCCACAATACAGGACAATTATAACATATATCTCTTGCCACACCCTTTTCTACCCCATTAGGTACATCATTAACAATTTATGAAAATCCATATTAGGTTTTAATTTAATATGTGTATAACATATTAAATGTGTGTCTGATTATATATATATATGCAACACCAGTAGCCCCCCAGGACATACTAAATTCAAAATTTGGCAAAGTGCCTGATACTATTATAAAATGCTGCCACACTGGGCACTTAGACTGGGAGAAATAAAATTTAGAATACAGTGAACACCCCAGTGATCATAATTAATTAAAAGAATTTAAATATTGATAAATTTAGTTAAGTCTTGAAAACCGGAACGTGTCATAAAGCTTATAACCTTTTAAGAGTAATTTGGCCCACAGGCCGACATGTTCCTAGGCAAGATAGTGCATAACTCAACCTGTCCCAACAGCATGTTTAACTCTGCATGAAAATGCACCTATACAGGATTAAACTGGTGACCCGACTTAACTATCAAAGAAACGTCTATCCCTATATAATCCAAACTGAATTTAAAAATGAGAAATTAATATAAGACTTACAAAATGAAAACTAAATTGAACCAGAGAAATTACAAGTTGATTGAATGAATTAGTAGCAGTAATGAAACCCTTATACTGGAAATAAGAAGGAAATTACACGTCTGAAAGGTGAGCAGCCACAGATGCATGTCAGCCCCTGGGCTCACAGATTATACAAACAAAATTACAAAATTTACAAAAGATTCCCTCCCAAGTCCACGCACTATTCTGTCCCATTAACCGGGGACCCAATTAAAATGTTTAAAAATTATAGTCATTGCTGTAGAGTGACTCAATGTCCACTGGCTCTAGTGAGTTGCATCACACAGTGTAAAAAATTATAATATGGATTGATTTCACCTTATTTTTTCCATGGGTGTGAAGTGGTGATCTTCTGGCCTACATGAGAGGGTGTTTGTGGTTAGACTTCGCTATTCTCCTCCGGCAGATGAAGTTGAGAGAGAGAGAATCTGGATGTTAAAAGTTCAGGTTGGAGCTGGTTCCCCGTCTTCCTCGGAGGACCCTGGTCATACAACATATTATCAGCGATAAGTTCACAAAACTAATTCCTCCAAAAACCTCACATGCACCAAAACCCATATATAATATTAACACAGCTTTAGGGCTATTTAAAAATGATAATTGACACACTTGGCAAAGGTTATATGGCCAACAGGCCCTATTTGAAAACATTTAGTTTTGTTAAATTCCATATTATAAACTTTACCCCTGTGGGTTAATATAATTCCATTACGGTCATATAATTATTCAGCTTGTTATACTTTTAATAAAATTTACGCATAGTCTGATTTTGCCACGTGGTGTGATCGGTTACTTGATTACAATCATATCTATACTTATTAAACAAATACTTTTTGGCATTTACATTCTTCTCAATTCTGGTGCCTTAGTTAAGATTTCTGAAATTGATATAGTGTTACTATAATTACTAATAAAGGTTGCATCTAACTTACTCAGAATTACGCATTGCACAACTCACCACGTAGTGGCGTAAGGTTATCTGAATTTACTTACTGTGGCCTTATTAAACAATTTTTCATTCGTAAAACTTTAAATTGAAGTATATAAACATATTGCCATAACTTACTGCAGATCTGTAATTGTTTAGCCTGCCATAGGTTGAAGATGGTGCAACAAAAGCTCCTATCTGTCGGAGGAAGAAATGCCAGACGTCTGTTTGATTCAGAACCAGAATAGAGACAGGTTTAAAATCGCTTTTTCTGGCTTTTCACAACTTGCAAACAGCGGCGCGCGCTAGAGTGCACTAACCGGGCACACTTAAATGGTATTACAGTATAAGTTGCGTGTATCTGTTAAACACAGTACGGCATTTTTCGTTTGCTTTGGCGTTAAATGCCGTATACTCGCCGATCTCTCTCAGATTCGGCACACCCCCACCCCAAAAGGGCAACTATCCACACACTTGAACCAAAACGTAGCCACTTGGCTGTCCTATCATAACACGCAGGTCTCTTGGCTGCCCTGAGGAAATCTTAGAACAAAAATTACCGCTCTTAGGACGACAGAGACTCAGAATGTAAACGAAGGAAGAGGAAAGAAGAAGTGTAGTGTGTGTGCATGTGGGTGTATCTGTGCACGTGTGTGGGTACTGCATGCTGACTTGATCAGGGTCAGCATACAGCGAGAAGAAATAGAAGGAGAAAAGAAGAAAGACGAGAACTGGTGCTCCCTCTGAGTTCTGACCTCCTAAGGCCCCCTACACTCACAACCAAGACCCCAGGACCGATACTTACTCCGGACCACTTCTATCCCCCCTTCTGAGGACCGAAAAACTCTCAACCATGATCATCCCCACGCGACCCTCTCCGCCATGCCAACCCCACAGGACCGCCCCAACACGTCACCCTCTCTGGTGACCACCACCTACTTCTACTGGTCCCACTCACATACTCATCCGAAGACCTAACAAGGTATTGCCCACCTTGGTATGTGAGTGACCGTGCTACTCCTCTCGTCCACCTGTTGGACCGACCAGCCACATGCACCAACAAGGCATCTCCATCCTTGCCATATGGCTGGCCCACATCCCTACACTAGGGCGGACGGCCCCGCTTAGCCGGACAGAGAAAACCACATAGAGGGCACGCGAACATTATCCCTTCTCTTACTTATTAAATACTGCGTAACTAGCAAGGGGGGGTTTACTTCAGCACGGCATCGCCTAACAACCCACACTTAATCCAAAAATAACCTACCAGGGAAATCAACCGGGGAATGCGGCATGGCCCCGACCCTACAATAATCAACAACAAACTACAACAAAGAAAATGAAAACCCCAACCAACAATCTAACACTAACATCACTACACCAACCTAGTCACAACTCTTCCAACTAACTTCTTTTCTAACTCCTTTCTGATATTTTTCTTTTTTCCTTTTCTAATTTTTTTTCCTTTCTAATTTTTATTTGTTTTTTATTTTATTCTGTTTTCTAAGGGTAGGGGTAGGAAAATTGGGAAGATGAAAGGGGCAAGGATCATTGAAAGGTCAATAGCTAGGACTAAGGGTAAGGACCTGGTTCCCTCCGAGAATAAGGATGGGTGGAGAAAACCAAGGCTCGCGGAGGCAGGGGCGCAACCCTGAAGTAGACGAACACCACTGGGACTGTGGGGAACATCTACCCGCTACCCGTTAACCGCTTTTTCTCACCTTTTTATGACGAACTTTAGGTACTCGTTCCTTTTGGATACCACTCTCTGAGAAACTATCTCGTGTTGAGCAGTACTGATTTGTTTCTTCTGAATTAGAATCAAGGCAACTTACCTGACTACTTTTACCCCGATTTGGATTATCCTCAACCTCTAACTCCTCTGCTTCTACCTTCTTCTCTTCTACAATTTCCCCTGTTTCTCTTTCTTCCACCTCTTCCTTTTTCTCCTCTACATAATCCAAATCACCATCACGACACTGCACATCTTCATCTTCTAGTTGCTCACCTGGTCCGCTCGAAACTTCTTTCCATTCCTCGGAATCCTCAACACTACTTACAGAAGCCGTCTGCACATCTTCACACACTACATCATTCTCACTCACACACTCCACAACGTTGCCGCCCAATTTCTCCTCAACTTCTACCTCATCTACTTCTACCACACTTGCAGCCTGGACATCCCCTTGTCCATCCGCAACCTCAGAAACACTTGCAGCCTCCCTAACACTTACACTTATACTCCCCTGCGCAGCATGTGCAGACCGCTCTTCTGCCTCTTCCTTTGATTCCTCTTCTTCACCACTCTCAGCAACTACAACTTCCTCAACATTTCCCAACCTGGAATCCAGCTGTCCAGGTCCATGTGCAATGTCTAAATTAAATTTTACTGACGCTGGTAAAGCTCCACCATCAAGTGACTTCTCATCTCCCGGCGTAGGCGATGATGATGTTACCAGATCTGGATCCGTCATGAACTGAGATGGAGATACCGGAACAAATTCTACGGCATCTGGATTCAACCATGACGTCCTCTCAGAGTCCTGTAATTCAGTATCAACAGACGTGTTCTTGTCGTCTTGTATTGATCCACAGAAGTTACTTCGCTTTTCTTCTTTCTCCTCACCTTCTTCATCCACTACTCTATTAGGCACCTGTAATTCCTCTGGAACCTTCAAAGTTTCTTTTTTCTCCCAATAGGAATAACGCCTTGCTACAGGCTCCCTACTTGCCGATGTTGGTTTACTAATATAACTTCTTCTTTCCCTGTTAATTTCGTACTTATTTCTTTTCTCTGCTGTAACCGTTGCTACCGTCTTCTCACTTGCCACCCCCTTGTAGCCTCCATTACTTCCGGAATATTCAGTTTTTCTGACAGTCTCTTGTGTTCTTCTCCAACCACCATGTTTGTCCTTTTTGGCTCTTCCTGATGAACCACTGGAGTATTGGACATCTGTCGCAGCTCTTCCCCGGGACTTCTCCCCTGCTCGGACAGTATTAGAAACCACACACAACTGGTACAGATCCGCGAAACAACGTGGACGTTCTGCGAATATCAAACGCGATCTCTCTTGGGGTTCAGTCCTTCCAGAATTGCTTGTATTACTTCCGTCTCGGGCAACCCTAATCTTAATACCCGGGCAGCTTTCCGTACATCCTGCACGAAGTCCCCCAATGCCTCTCCTTTGGCCTGTAGGCGATAGAATGAATCTAACTTAAGCTGGGAACGTCGTCGATGGGGTATGAAGAAATCCAACACTTCCCCATGAAAAGCGTCGACACTGCCGCCCCGATGCAGAGTATTGTGACCAACCCTGCCAACGAACCCCGGCAATACGGGTATATAAGGGACAAGACCTCCCCATCGGACACACCCGGAAAATCTGCCAACTGCAGGACAAGGTCCAAGAAAACCAGCAGCTGGTCCTCATCAAATTCATTCACCACCAAAAGTTTCTGGAGAACTCCTGAAAGGGGGTGGGGCAATTTCTGAAAGCATACCGCTGCCAGAATTGCACAATTCACAACACACAATCAACAAAACATAACCCCCACAAAACACCTAACGCCTACAAAATAATTACAATAATAACACAGGAATCAGAAAAAAACTCGAGTACTAAACTCTTCCTTCGAGCAGACTGCGGGTCCCCCTACCGTTGCGAGGACCCAGCCCACTTACCTGAACGGCTCTCTCAACAACACTACACATTAAGGAATGCGACACACACACTAACACACAACACGACAAAATCACCGACCAACGACAATTCTCAAAAAATATTTCTAATAACTTCGGCTCCCGTATCTCGGAGGAGACCGACTGCCGATCGGGCCATACCGCATAAATGAAACACCTCCCCTATTATGGGCAAGGTAATACGCGAACCAAATCTCCACCTAGGCACAGATCTGCGATAATTCGCGTTTCCAAAGGAATGTCCCCCTTTAAAATTTCATACCACGTGGCAACCTACCGTTCAACTATCCAACAGGCGGGCAAGTACATAGACATATTATACACAAAACCTTAAACCTAACAAAACATATTCACTTTTAGATATAGGGCCTTTTAGAGATTCTGCTAAGTTCCATTTGAACCCCAAAGTGTTTCCTGAGTTTGCAAGCCCCGTCACACCCAAAGGACCCAAGGGTTGAACCTAATCTTAACCACGCTCTGCTACCAAATGTAACCCCGCTTTAACTTTGACTGGTAAAAAAAATTTGTGTTTTTTTTTTGAAAAATTTTTTTTTGAAAAATTTTTTTTTCTAAAGAGGGGCCACAAGATAATTAAAACTAGACCAAAGCCTAGAGAAGCCAAAAAAGCGCTGGATCCAGTGAGACGGGACTTGCAATTAAAACTCACAAAATTAACAATCAATAAAATCCTTTTTTATTATTCTATCTCCTTTAAAATTGTTACCTACAAAAATCAATAAATATAACATTTCGATTCTATGTTCCCCCTTAAAATTGTTAATAAAAAAATAATTAATTCTCTTTAAAAAATGTTACTTGAAAATTATTAATAAATATAAAATTTATTTTCTATATTCTCAAAAAAAAATTAATTGAAAATTAATTGAGATAAAATCTATATACTCCTTAACAATGTTAATTAAAAATAATTAATTCTCTTGAAAAATATTAATTGAAAATTAATAGAGATAGAATCTATATTCTCCTTTTAAAAAATGTCTTTTGAAATTAATAATTATAAATCCTTATTCTCCCTTTCAAAATTGTTATTAGAAATTAATAAATATATATAAACCCTATGTTTTATATTTTCTTTTTTAGCCCTATATCTAACCCCCCAAAATTACACACACTAATATACAATACATATACATGTTCCACAATACAGGACAATTATAACATATATCTCTTGCCACACCCTTTTCTACCCCATTAGGTACATCATTAACAATTTATGAAAATCCATATTAGGTTTTAATTTAATATGTGTATAACATATTAATGTGTGTCTGATTATATATATATGCAACACCAGTAGCCCCCCAGGACATACTAAATTCAAAATTTGGCAAAGTGCCTGATACTATTATAAAATGCTGCCACACTGGGCACTTAAGACTGGGAGAAATAAAATTTAGAATACAGTGAACACCCCAGTGATCATAATTAATTAAAAGAATTTAAATATTGATAAATTTAGTTAAGTCTTGAAAACCGGAACGTGTCATAAAGCTTATAACCCTTTTAAGAGTAATTTGGCCCACAGGCCGACATGTTCCTAGGCAAGATAGTGCATACTCAACCTGTCCCAACAGCATGTTTAACTCTGCATGAAAATGCACCTATACAGGATTAAACTGGTGACCCGACTTAACTACCAAAGAAACGTCTATCCCTATGTAATCCAAACTGAATTTAAAAATGAGAAATTAATATATAAAATGAAAACTAAATTGAACCAGAGAAATTACAAGTTGATTGAATGAATTAGTAGCACTAACGAAACCCTTATACTGGAAATAAGAAGGAAATTACACGTCTGAAAGGTGAGCAGCCACAGATGCATGTCAGCCCCTGGGCTCACAGATTATACAAACAAAATTACAAAATTTACAAAAGATTCCCTCCGAAGTCCACGCACTATTCTGTCCCGTTAACCGGGGACCCAATTAAAATGTTTAAAAATTATAGTCATTGCTGTAGAGTGACTCAATGTCCACTGGCTCTAGTGAGTTGCATCACACAGTGTAAAAAATTATAATATGGATTGATTTCACCTTATTTTTTCCATGGGTGTGAAGTGGTGATCTTCTGGCCTACATGATAGGGTGTTTGTGGTTAGACTTCGCTATTCTCCTCCGGCAGATGAAGTTGAGAGAGAGAGAATCTGGATGTTAAAAGTTCAGGTTGGAGCTGGTTCCCCGTCTTCCTCGGAGGACCCTGGTCATACAACATATTATCAGCGATAAGTTCACAAAACTAATTCCTCCAAAAACCTCACACGCACCAAAACCCATATATAATATTAACACAGCTTTAGGGCTATTTAAAAATGATAATTGACACACTTGGCAAAGGTTATATGGCCAACAAGCCCTATTTGAAAACATTTAGTTTTGTTAAATTCCATATTATAAACTTTACCCCTGTGGGTTAATATAATTCCATTACGGTCATATAATTATTCAGCTTGTTATACTTTTAATAAAATTTACGCATAATCTGATTTTGCCACGTGGTGTGATCGGTTACTTGATTACAATCATATCTATACTTATTAAACAAATACTTTTTGGCATTTACATTCTTCTCAATTCTGGTGCCTTAGTTAAGATTTCTGAAATTGATATAGTGTTACTATAATTACTAATAAAGGTTGCATCTAACTTAATCAGAATTATGCATTGCACAACTCACCACGTGGTGGCGTAAGGTTATCTGAATTTACTTACTGTGGCCTTATTAAACAATTTTTCATTCGTAAAACTTTAAATTGAAGTATATAAACATATTGCCATAACTTACCGCAGATCTGTAATTGTTTAGTCTGCCATAGGTTGAAGATGGTGCAACAAAAGCTCCTATCTGTCGGAGGAAGAAATGCCAGACGTCTGTTTGATTCAGAACCAGAATAGAGACAGGTTTAAAATCGCTTTTTCTGGCTTTTCACAACTTGCAAACAGCGGCGCGCGCTAGAGTGCAGCACTAACCAGGCACACTTAAATGGTATTACAGTATAAGTTGCGTGTATCTGTTAAACACAGTACGGCATTTTTCGTTTGCTTTGGCGTTAAATGCCGTATACTCACCGATCTCTCTCAGATTCGGCACAAGTTGTTATTTGTGATTAATTAAAGCTGGTGATTAGTGACTTAATTGGTGTCTTCCTCTATACTATATGACCATCAATGAGACAGTCATAACAATATTTATTCCAAATGGTTAATTTTTTAATATCTATGGTACAGAATAATTATACATAGCACTATTTTGTGTAAATATGATTATATATAATTATATTGTGTGTGTGATGATTAATATGAATTATAATTATAATATTTAATGTAAATTTTTTGAGGCTTAATATGTAGTAGTATTTGGATAATATTTTTCTCTCATTTTAAATCTTTATTCAAATAAGGTATTTATATGTACAAGTGGCATGTTCACCTGCAGATTAAAAAAGATGACTGACAAAAAGTACAAATATGTAGTCTGCAAGGAAGTACACTGCAAATATTTGTGACTCTTGTAAATCAAGAATACAATGAGATCAGGTGAATGATGACCATACTAACCACCAAGGAAAACATTATTAGCACTTGTCAGCCTGCTGAATATTTGTTTAGTTTCCTGTCGGTTAAGGATTCCTGTGCTGTTATATCTTCCTTTTTTTAACCAACTTCTCTGTTTGCCTCTCTTATCACAGAATCCATCTTTTAGTAGCCTTTAGTAAACTCCAACATTATTAAAATCTAGTCAGTAATTTGCATAACCACCTGATCTGCCCGTTTGTTTGGGTAACCTAGGAAAAGAAAAAAACTATTTGTTGAAGAACGTGGTATTTGAATTTTAAAAATTAAGTGGTACTTTCCCAATAACCATACCTGCACTAATTTTTTATATTTTGATTATGTGATAGTTGGTATCAATATATAGTGAAATAAAGCGTGTTAAGTTATTGGTTTGTGTTATTTTTATGTGAAGTGTTTGTAACTTTAATTCTTTACATTAATATTTTTTAATTTTGCATAATTTTGATTAATTTAACTTGTAATTTTGAATAATTTACTTCCCTTATGTAGTCCTTGGTTTGAAAACGTCCATAAGATGTCCCCTCGTTCACATTGCTGATTCCCTGTTTTCACTTTTTTGTCTCTCGCTGAAACTGTCACTCCATTTTTTAATTAACAAGATACATTTTTAACTTTACCTTTTATCTTCGGTAAAGTTACATTTTATATGGGCGCCCACAATTTCGTTCCGGAACTTTTTAGCGGCTGTACAGCACGAAAGTATATTGTAGACTGGGGCGAAATTTACTGTCTCAGTTTCTGAGGTAGCGGGGGAGTCACGTGATTTCACTCTATTGTTCTACTTGTGTTTTTGAAGCCATATTTGACAGTGGCATTAATTTGGATCGACATTCCAAGTGACGTATTCAAAGGTTTGGCTCTGACATCATCTGGCGTGACTTCTGTTTACAAAGTTCAAATGTCATATGGCTAAAATTAACTGCTTCTCTTGCGTTCTATTGATGACCTTGTCATTAACTCGTTCACATTGCATACGTCATTATGATTTCCAAATAAAATTTACAATTATTATTATTTTGTCTATTTCCCCCGAATTACCCTGGGTAGGCTTAACTGTACTGTTACAATACCCCCTCAATGAGAGGTTTTATGCTGAAGGTCAGACAGGCACTTGACGCCCCTGCTCTGACGCGCCGGCCAGCACAGGACCGCCGCCACAGCATCACCGGACACTGAAACATGAAATCAAAATATCAAAAATATCAAATAGTTTCCTTGTATTATACTATATCCCCAACTGATCTGGTTCCCCTTAGCTGTGCGCTGGTTTGCGTTAAGAAGCACTGGTTTTGCTTAACTTCTAACATACATTGGTGAATGTTAAACATAACATAAAACATTTAAAATTCAATACCAACATTCGGAATGCCCTTCTCTCTTTAATTCTTATCCCAACATTCAAAATTATTGCCCTGATTCCAATCAGAATTTAAATAACCATTTCCCTTTACAACATTACAAATATCTGTCATTTCCCAAATTACATCTCAAAATATTTAAACTCATTATTAAAATTCTTATATAAAATAAAACACATTTAAATCAACTACATCATAACAAATTATTTACTTAACAATCGTTAAGCATCTTCATAATACTCCTCAAATCAACCTAAAATCATTTAGTTACATCATGAAATCAACTACACATTCTACATCATCAACATAATTCAATTTAATACTCAATAAAACTTATTACTAACAGTTTAGTAACCTCCTTCTCCATCATTATTTAATATCCCCCCATAGTTTTATTTTAGTTTCAAATTCTATTAAATCTTTCACTTGTTATATTATAATTTCAACTATGAATTTCTATTTAGCATTTTCATCATTAATTGTTTTGGTGACTCCCAGTCATTCATAATGATTTGATTTATTGAACGGGCATTTAGATATAACCTTACTCACCTTCTTCCTTCTAACAACCACTAACGGATTTGCATAGGGTGACACCGATCTCTCAATAATATACACCTCCAACCCTTTATCTAACTCTACTTAAATCCTTCTCCTCTTATAATAAAGCACCTGGTACCCTTTTTGTACATAGGATGTGTGTTCCCGCACCACCAGCTCATTCCCTTATCAGTTCCTGGCCCTTCCAGGTAACTCTGCAACCCTTTTTAAAACTTTTCACCTCCCGCCACAACGCTTTGCGTTGAGGACTCCTTACACCTCCACCCTCACTACAAAATTTATGTACCCTACTCTCACCTATTTACTCTCCACTTTCTCTACATACTTTCTCTCTACACACATTCACTCTCGCTACTGTGTCCCTACTACTGACCCGTTTCTGTATTTCTTTTATTCCAGAAATTCTTATTTTGTCTAATACCCATTTAAAATTAACTCTGACTGACTTAATGCCTTATTAAAATAATCATCACCCAAATTCCATCTTTTATAACATTTTACATTAAGTTAGTCGTTGAAAATTACATTAGAAAATTCATAACTTACATTATAGTAACAATATAACTCAATACCTAAACACATTGTATGTTTAATCTTTTACTATTTATTATAAAATCTAAAGCTCAGAAAAATCATTTAAATTCATCACCAAAATTCATTTGTTCAACATTTTAAATTAATTAATTAATCTTCAATTATTTAATTCAATCAGTTTTTTAAAACACTAAGTTACTTTAATTACATTATAAAATTCACAATTACTCTTATTATTCATTTAGTCTGATAAAATGTTATTATTATTATTAAATCCATTCATATTACATACATACATTGTTTACATACAATACAGAGTACACCACAACCTAATACACAAATACATTTGATATCAACACAAAGTATATACAATCCACACTATTATCTGTTATCATTTACCACAAATCATTTCATAATTCAGTCCATTTCAGAACCCCCTACTCACATAATTTTATGTTCATGAACAACAAATGTTTAACCACCATCATCGAATAATAATCTTGTCTTACATATACACAATTCATTTATAATTAAGTGCATTTTGTTATTACTATTATAATAACTATTTGTTTTTTCAAATGGTTCCATTACCCCGTAACAATGTTTTACTGGATTACCCCACGTTATTATCAAATCATATAACCTGTTTACCTCAGTAATTCTGGTCTGTCACCGTCAGTATTATTATCTGTCACCCTTAAGCATTTTATCCTCTCCTTATTTTCAGAGTCATCTACTATTAATATCCCATGCCTATGTACAGGTAAGTCATCAACATTGTTATCGCCTCTTGCTGCACTGACTACATCGTAAGGTAAGAATTCAATATAATCATCAACTCTCTCACTATCCATTCTCTCTCTTAACTCTTTATAACTTCTACTAACCTCAAACAACTCTCTCTCTCTCTCTCTCTCTCTCTCTCTCTCTCCCTCTCTCTCTCTCTCTCTCTCTCTCTCTCTCTCTCTCTCTCTCTCTCTCTCTCTTAAAATACCTCTCATCATAACACCCTTTCACTTTTTCTCTATCATTCCATGCAGAGGGTACTACTACATTAAAACACCTCCTGGCTCTTCCAGGAACACCACAAAAACAGGGAACAATTTGAAAACACATCGTGTTCCACTAAGGGACTCTTGCCCTTCCAAAACACTTGTAAACACCTTGGTTCACAATAAACCCGGGGAAAATTTACCCTCTGCAACCCCTCTACCTGTAAACTCTCTTTCCATTCTTTCTCTAACTCATCAACACTCACTATCACTCCATTATTAAATTCTATTTCCACTAAAACTTCATCTCCACTGTCCTTATTCACAACCTTACTTTCTAACACCACATTTTTAATTATATCATCATAATTCTCACCCCTACTTACCTTATTATATGTTACCTGATCGTCTTTATCCTCGTTTACTTGATTGGTCTCTTCACCATTTTCTACCCCCACTATACTCTCATAATTATAATCAACACCATTACAACCACTTACCTTATTATCTGTACCATTTTCTACCCCTTCCCTTCTCTTTCTACTTTCGTTTACTTCGTCTTGTAATTGTTTTACAATAGCACTAAAATGTTCATTAACTTCTTCTAAACTTTTATTAATATAGACATTTTGTTGTTTTATTTCGTCTCTAATCTCATTCAACTTTTCACTAATATTACTCTTTATTTCATTATTTTGTTCATTCATGTTAGTATTTAGTTCATCAAATTTACTATTTTGTTCTTTCAACTTTTCATTAAAATTACTCTTTATCTCCTTGATTCCATTATTTTGTTCATTCATGTTAATATCACTGACATCAAAACGACAATTTATTACATTACATTGTTTTTGTAAAAAACTCATTACGTCATTATCGAATTTACTATTACATTTTGTTGAGGTTGGGGTTGACTGAGTACTTGAGTCGTCTGTAATGGCTGACTCAGTTAGGCTGGGTTCACTGAACCGATTCACTGGAATCGAATGAACTCCCGGTTCTCCCATACCAGCTGACTTGCTCACTTCAAGCCCACTGTCTTTATTATCCATTTCTCAAATTGTTTGGATTGTATAAATCCGTCAAAATTATTACCATACACAATATATATGATTAACACATAACAAAATATTTTAATTATCCCTTAAACATAACCTTATAATTTTCGTCTATTTAGACGTAATTAAAATTTATGTATTTACCTCAAGCAACCCGCTCCGTTCTCCAAAACAGGCCCACATTTGCATAAATACTATTTATGCAAACGTCTACTGTTCGAGCGCCAATGTAACTTTAATTCTTTACCTTAATATTTTTTAATTTTGCATAATTAACTTGTAATTTTGAATAATTTACATCCCTTATGTAGTCCTTGGTTTGAAAACGTCCATAAGATGTCCCCTCGTTCACATTGCTGATTATCTGTTTTCACTTTTTTGTCTCGCCGAAACTGTCACTCCATTTTTTAATTAACAAGATACATTTTTAATTTTACCTTTTATCTTCGGTAAAGTTACATTTTATACGGGTGCCCACAATTTCGTTCCGGAACTTTTTAGTGGCTGTACAGCACGAAAGTATATTGTAGACTGGGGCGAAATTTACTGTCTCACTTTCTGAGGTAGCGGGGTTGTCACGTGATTTCACTCTATTGTTCTACTTGTGTTTTTGAAGCCATATTTGACAGTGGCATTAATTTGGATCGACATTCCAAGTGACGTATTCAAAGGTTTGGCTCTGACGTCATCTGGCGTGCCTTCTGTTTACAAAGTTCAAATGTCATACGGCTAAAATTAACTGCTTCTCTTGCGTTCTGTTGACGACCTTATCATTAACTCGTTCACATTGCATACGTCATTATGATTTCCAAATAAAATTTACAATTATTATTATTTTGTCTATTTTCCCCGAATTACCCTGGGTGGGCTTAACTGTACTGTTACATGTTTTTAGGAATATTATATGTTATACCTGTGCCTGTGGCATCAAAAGTTAGTGTTGTTAGGTTAACAGGGAAACTGAGAGACCCAAGGAAAATCAATACACCTTTAAAATAACACTCAATTTTTGTGTAAATCACAAAAACACTTGAAGTAAGACAGGGTGCCCCAAAGGCCACTATCTCAGGTTACTCTACATGTCTTCCTTTTTATGACAGAACATGCTTTTCACTTTGAACAGTAAATTTTACATATTTTTTGTCACTGAAATTTATTTGTGATTGTTGCTTTCCCCTGGTCCCATATTATAGTTACATTCTTTTTAGAATGTTTATGTGTACCGTATACCATATTGTACAGTTACAGTATAATCCATAAAGATATGTATTCTCTTTTAATCGCAACAGGTTTGCCAAAGAACGTAATTTTTTTGATCGCAAGGTTAGGTACATTGCATTAGGTTTAAATATACTGTAACTCCATAGTAAGAAAATACATCAATTATGAACTATATTTTAAGAGTAAGTTCAGCATATTTATGATTGATGAAGAAGAAAACACTTGAATGTCACAACAATGGTTAGTTGTGTTTGCTTTTAGTTGGGGTTTTTTATGCAGCTGAGATTATCACCAAGTGTCAATCTGTTATAATCATTCTATTTATTTATCAAATGTTATATTTTGTCAACCACGAGTGCTGTTTTCTTTAAAAAAACTTAAATTCGCACTTATATTACTTAAATGTAATGTATTTTACAAAACTACAAACAAAATAGAACACACACACACGAAGCACAAAATAAATTCGATCTACCTGGTGTGTACAAACTAAATTGCTCAGATTGCAACAAATTCTACATATACCAGACAGGACGCAGCTTTAAAGATACATTGAACACACAAACTACACTCCACTACCGAATCCACCTTTGCAAACCACCTCATTGAAGCAAACCACACATACAAAAACATAAAAAAATAACATGGATATTCTACACATACACACAAAAGGCCTAAAAGTAGACACTCTTGAACATTTGGAAATATACAAACACATAAAAACGACATCCTAAACGAACAGACACAATTCAAATCACACGCATTATTCGAACATATCACACCCCACACACACAATATCGATCCTTCGAAAGTCAACACCATCGCCAAGAACAAGACGGACAGCGCTCCCAGTGGCACGCTCTGACAAAGCTTATAATAAGCAAAAACTGGTTCAGGCTGTAAGGTAAAACTTTTACGTTTTTACCCATAAAAACTTTGTGTTCCGAGTCGGTAGTGAATTGATTATATTTAGTTAATCAACGGACACGTCATGGACAATGAAATCCAAGAATTTAATAAGAAAGCCATCAAATGTAATTTAGAAAACACCTGTGGCAAGAAACAACACAAAATTAAAAGAAAAACAACAGAAAAGTAATATGGTTGAGTTAATAGGAAAGTATGTACTTAATTGTTAATTTATCAATAGGGACTCATACTGACTTTTTGAAATTCTGCTTTTTAAATATTGGAACAAGCAAAGTGAGTTATTAGTTCTTAACCTGATCATTTGCCATTTATCTGTTTGTCTATTTGCAGGATGTCTTGTGAAAATTTTGAATGCCTTAACTGATTTTCATAAAACTTTGCATGCATGTCCATACGTTTCCTCACAGACCACTATTGTTTTAGAGTTTGATCCCAAAAACAGTGGGTGGGAGGCAAAAACGTAAGGGGTCTTACATTTTGAAAACATTACGAAATATCAAAGAGAATTTTACTAGAATCTGAAAACAGTATTAAGTTTTTGAAATTTGGGACACTGAGCCCAAAAAGTGGATCCAAAGTTGTACAAAACCATGCTAAGTATTCAGTTAGAGGATTTTGTCCAAAATTTCAGTACAGTGTCCAGTTTTAGAAATTTCAAAAGTTTAGTACATCAGGCCCAAAAAAGGGATAAAAATGTTAAATTTTATGCAATGTATCAGAGTAAAAGGAATTTTAATCAGAATATTAAAGTTAAAATTCTGAAAAATTGTAAAAGCGTATGCGAATAATGAAATTATATGGAATTTTTTCAAAATACAAACTTGGTATCTTTAATAATTTGACAAAATTAATATCTGTCAACATCTCTTGCAAATTTTGTATCACCTTCAAAGTTTGGAGGTATCACCTACATAAATTTAAAAGATTGGGCTAAAGAATTCCTCGTTTGGGGATTATAGTTTAAAATTTAACCGAAAACTAATGCAGTAATAGGAATTTTTAGCGTTTATTTTATTCATAGTAAATAGAAGTAAACGACTGTCAACTTTAAAATTCTTATTTTATTAAAAAAATTAATAGACGAAACAGGGATTTCGTAATTTTTCAATAACTGAAAAATTTTCTTAATATTGAAATTTATTTAATAATAAATGTATTCGTTTGAAATAACAGAGAATTCAGCAGCTCCAGGGAGGTTACAAGTAATACTTTCTTTATGTAGCTGTTATTCTACAATTACAATGAGACAAACCAACGATAAAAATAAAAACGCGCTATTTAATTTGTAGCCTTTAATAATTCCAATGTAATATATTTACGATATGTACCGGTATTAAATTGTATAATACACAGGATAATTTAGGTAGAGGCCTTCCTAGCTTCATAATAAATTATAGAACATTTTTATCTTTCACAGCTAACTATGGCACTTGAGTCTGCAGCTGCAGACTGACAGCGTGAAGCCACTCGGGCATTTTCGGCTACCTTCGTTCTCATCTATGCCCGCCTATATTCTGTTAGATGTGAGTTTGGTAAACGTTTGGTTAAAGTTTGTGTTATTTATTTTATCACAGTAATTTTATCAAGTTCACGGCTTCAAATACGTAAACTCAAGAGTAAATTTTTCGTGTATTCAAGTGTCTTGTGTATTCGTGTCTAACCTACCTATACATGTCCTGTAAGCATTTCGATGTTTCATTTTAAAGTTTTGTCATTTTATTTTTAGTGTAACAGTTTTTATTAGGTACACACGCTGTAAGTGTTCGATGTGAAGTTCGTGTAACATTTCGGAGTCTTGTCAATTTAAGGGGGGGTGGGAACCGTATATGTTAAAAACGCCATTTTCTCAGCATCTATTTTGTGCTACAGACTTGAAATTTGTACAGGTTAATCATCACATTTTCAGATTGTTATGGCACTAGAATAATAAATTTATAAATTTAACAAAATTTATAATTTTCTAAAATTTTTAAATAAAAACTTTTTTTATTTCGGTCAATTTTTAAAACATTTTTATAATTCTAGCAGACAAATATTATTAGTAGAATAACTGTACAAATTTGAACTTCCTATGTTATAAAGGTAATTATATAATTCTCGAAGATTAAATTTATGTTATATCTTCAATTATTATTATTTAATAATAAACATAATTGAGAATAAATTCATATCATACCATTTCTTACATATCTATTATTACGTTATTACCCTGAATCGTATATTTTGTTTCAGCGTTTATCACTCCAGAAACAAAAATAATTGATTAAATTGACTCCAGATAAATACGAAACCAACCTGCGAAGTTAGTGCACAGGAAAAGAGGAGTTTTACCGCAAGCAACTGATTACAGCAATATATATCAAAACCAACATTGTGAGTACAAAAAACTGAACTTAAAAACCGGCAAAACAGTATAAAATAAGTTTTCTTAATAATAAGAAATGAAATTTCATATACTAATGCGACGATGTAGTCAAAAGGTTCATATTTATCTGGGGAGCCAGTGAAATTGTGTTTGTTTCTGGAGGAAACAAAGGTTAAAACAAACTACAATTCAGGGTAATAAATGGAGTACAACGATATGGTTAAATTAATTCTATATTGGGGTCTATATTGTTTTAATATTTAACTGTGACCACAATCAATATTCATTTTAATATTCAATTCATCCGCTATGCACACAGGAAAACCCCGATTTGGATAAAAATACGTGGATTTTGTTATACACATAAGTGTGGAGTGCTTGGCTAGTGAGTGAGTGTCTCGAGACAGTGTATCGACTCACTCGCTGTGCCGTGTCTCGAGTTACCACGACCTCAGTGAGTCGACACACGAGACATCTGACAAAGCGGCACACTGAACTGCGGCCGACTCAGCTGTGGCCGACGGAACAGAATCATTGCGAGCCAAGAGTGAACTAGGACTCATGAAACACTTCCCGCGTGGTAGTATTACTAACTTCATTCTTACTAGACCTAACTAATACATTAGTCTAAGGTGGAAGGACGCTCACGCGGCATGATACATATTTTTTAAACTTTCGACCCAGACACAAACGCAGAGGAATCAAAATCTTGTTGTTTTTAGTAATAAGGTTTGTTTTAGTAATAGGATTTTAAGAACATTTCCGAAGGAAATATGTTTAGGTTTATTGTAATTGCGGTTTACTACACTGTTGTAAATCGGCAATTAAACAAATAAAAAAAATTCACTTGATATCATTAACATATTTCCCCTGCATTTAAGAAGACAAATGGATTTCCTCAGTTAACAAGCTATGATAGTTAAGTGTCATTATTATTATTATTATTATTATTATTACATGTAAATACTTCAGAGCTCTCCCCATTTCAGATTTCTGGCTAGGTCCCTGTCTAGAAGTGGTGCTGATTTTAATTATACGAGGAAAAATAAAAAAATAAAGCAAGCTAGAAGCTACATATCAACACCTTGTTTCGTACAATAATTTCCCAGAACAAAGTAAGGCGTAAAATTATGATAACGTTCTCCGCTCACTTCCAGCATGTATTTAATTGTTATCCCAGCCGTAATTGCTGTCGCGTCGACCCAATATCAAAGCTGTATCTAGTTAACAATGACTCTGCGCCAATATTGCAAGATATTAGCTTTTTGTATTTAGTTACGATTACAAAAGTGACAAAATATGCTGTAACTTCCATACCCTTTAACACTGGATCCCGTGCGTCTCGAAGTGGTGTTATAAGAAATTCAACCCGGGCAAAAAGAAAGACAGCGGTGAGGGGCTGATGACCTTGACAGTTTTGCCCCTTAAAGCATCAGTCAAAGGCAGTGGCGGCACAGTTGTACGATTTCTAATATTAGAAACTTTTTATATTATATTCCACAGTGTGCTTAATACAGTAGATTAGCATTATATTTCTTAGCTCTTCTGCTACTCATTTACTGATACTTTATTTAACATAGTTAAAATTTCTTATGAGACGTCGAGATTATTGTATCCTTTTCCCCCTAATTCTTTCAATATTTGGAATAATTATCTTGTACAAAGCCAAAGACGACATTTCAAATTGCTATCAGATGATGGGCTTCTGTGACCAGGATTACAGTGTTTCATTAATGAAGAAACTGCTCACACATATAAGTAGATCCAAACTACACTCAGTGGCGGATTAAATTGTTTGTGTCCCTAGGCACAGTGTTTAATATGCACCCCTCTTCAAAAAGATGTCTTAATAATATCTATATAGTTTTCATATTATCAATACGGTATGCTACTTGTTAATAAATTACAAAAAATAATGATTGAACATGAAAAATTGGCGCAATTATTTAAAAAGAATATTAACAAAACTGAAAACAATTTCCTCTTCGTCACACCTTACAAATAATAAACTTGGGTACCTACGTGTCCGGGCATGAAGTACAGAGGATTAAAATAAAGGTTCAGCAGGTAGTAGCCACGCTTTGGTGGACGGAAGTGCATTGCAAGAGAAATGGCAAGCGGCTTACCGTTCGTCGGCAGTGTTTGATGTGACGGACGAGTCATTGTTGGGGAAGCCGGCTTCGTTTGTAATGTACAACTAATGTAGCCAACTGTTACCTGTCAGATCGAGGCAGATTTATGACAATTTTGAAGACCGAAGGGTACTTCCTCTGGGTTCAACTACGATCAGTAACGTGTCAGTTCTCGCAGTGCGTACTACGTGTTGAGTGTATGATCTAAATGTTATCAGTGTCGCGTGTAAAACGCTAAGATCTTGCATAATTGTGATGGCGTTAAAAAGTACTGTGTGGGATTATTTTATCCGGACATCTTCAGATAAAGTAAAATGTAACGTGTGTTCAGCTGTTCTTTCTGCATGGGATTCATCAACATCAAATATGAACAGACATTTTCGACTTAAGCATCCAACTTTAAATTTAAAAGAAAGTCGCTCCAGGCCATCAGCTGTAATTGAAGAAGACGTCACCAATGCCGCTCGTATGGACATAAACAGGTCACTTCCTATTGCTGATGAGGTCGCTCCCCAGGCTTCATCTTCAGCTTCAGCTTCAACAGCCACAATGCAAAGAAATACGAAACAATCTACTATTACTTTTCTTTTATAAAATTGCTAAACTGCTATAATTGTTTTTATTATTTAGACAAAGCTTTTCGTCATTACTGACATCTTCAGGTCTTAAACGTCAGGTTGTTTAAGACCTGAAGATGTCAGTAATGACGAAAAGCTTTGTCTAAATAATAAAAACAATTATAGCAGTTTAGCAATTTTATAAAAGAAAAGTAAGGATGGCTGCTAATTTAAACAATACGAAGAATCTACTATTAGTGCGTTCGCGGTCAAACCAATGTCGGCTGTAAAGCGTGAGAAGATAGATGAGCAACTTCTAACATTCATAATTAAGGGTTACCATGCGTTCAACATGGTAGAATGCCCTGAATTTAAAAGGGTTTGCTACCTCCTCAATCATAATTACTATACGCCAAGTAGGAAAACGCTCTCTAATAGTTTGCTATCGAAAGTGTTTGACCGGACCTTGAGTGAGGTCCGAAATGATATTGCAACCAATGCTTCTGTCATCTCCTTAACGACTGACGGATGGACATCAATAAAACATGAAAGCTTCTTCGCTGTAACAGCACATTTCATAGATAGGAATTACTGCCTGAAATCGTACTTACTATCGTGTTTCAAATTCAGTGGCCAGCATACAGCAGAAAACATTGCCCAAGAACTAAGGAACACAGCTAAGGTCTGGGACATACAGCACAAAATTGTAGCTTGCACCACTGACAATGCTGCAAATATGGTGAAGGCCGTGCAGCTCTGCAACTGGTGGCATGTGCCTTGCTTTGCACATAGCCTAAATCTAGTCGTGCAAAACAGCCTGGAATTAATTGCAGAAACACGATCAAAGGTAAGATCAGTTGTTGAACACTTCAAACGTAGTCCACAGGCTTTAGAAAAACTGCACAACATACAGAGGCAGCTGGGGTACAGTATCTTAATGCCCAAACAAGAATGTCCAACTCGCTGGAATTCTACATTTGAAATGTTTCAGAGACTCCTATCCATGAAAGAGCCTCTTCAAAGTGCCATGGCCATCCTGAATTCCGAGACGGTTCAGAAGTTATCTAATGAAGACTGGCATCTTATTGAAAAGTGCACAGAAGCCCTTGCGAGTTTTGAAGAAGTAACTAAAGAAGTCAGCAGTGAAAGGAGTGTGAGTCTATCTAAACTGATGTTGCTCAGTAAAGGATTGTACAGCCACTGTCTGCGCTTGAAGGACACTAATAAAACTGTTGAGGCGTTAACAGCTAGGTTGGCTGATGAAGTTTTGCGCCGACTTATAAGGAAATACGGGGACTTGGCAATCGTTTGGGAAGCGACACTATTAGATGCCAGATTTAAGTATCATGGTTTTTCTAAAGATGACCAGCGCTTTAAGCAAACGAAGGAAGCCATCATAAACAAGTGTTGTGCGGCAAGGGAACAAGAGAAAATCAACACTGTCCAAACTGCTCAGGAGGCAGCCGTTCAACCTTGTACGAGTTCCGTTTGGCAAGATTTCGACGTTGCCGTGGGCGATCTTCTTCAACCAGAAATTAGCAACCCTCGAACAGCAAGCATTGTTGAGGTGGATAAATTCTTGAACATGCCACTTCTTCCGAGAGCCGGGAATCCGTTGCTATGGTGGAAGGAACACAGCGAGATTTTCCCAGTACTTTCGAAGTTAATGAAACGACGCCTTTGCATCATGGCCACTTCAGTGCCATGTGAACGCATTTTTTCAAAACAAGGACAAACTATAACAGAAAGACGTGCTCGACTTTCAAGCAAAAAAGTGTCAAAACTAATGTTTCTGAACTTCAATTTGAAAACGTGATTACCAATTATGCTAGTGTATATTAAGTGAAATGTGTTACCTGTTCGTTTTTCGGCAAGGTATGATCAACTTTTTGCTGAAATTAATGCAAAACTAAAATATCGTGGATTACATTAATTATTTCATCGATTTTAGTTTTAAAATATGTGTATTTTATGTGATGAATATTTGGCATGCAAATTAATTTCCGCGACCATTAATTAATTTGTGAGACCATAAACTTTTAATACAGTGTGTTAAATTAATGTAAAACTAAAATATCGTGGATTACATTAATTATTTCATCGATTTTAGTTTTAAAATATGTGTATTTTATGTGATGAATATTTGGAATGCAAATTAATTTCCGTGACCATTAATTAATGTGTGAGACCATAAACTTTTAATACAGTGTGTTAAATTAATGTAAAACTAAAACACTGTATCATGGGTGACATTAATTGTTTCACTGTTTTTTAAATTATGTATATATTTGTGTGATTATTTGAAATGTGAATTTAACTTTCGCGACCGTTAATTAATGTGTGAGATCATAAACTTTTATTACAGTGTGTTAAATTAATGTAAAACTAACACTGTATCATGGGTGACATTAATTGTTTCACCTTTTCAAGTTTTAAAATCTGTACATTTTTGTGTGATGAATATTAAACATGCAGAATTAAATTTCTCGACCATTAATGCAGGAGTAATTTGCTATAATTAATGTAAAATAAAATACTGTATCATGGATTGCATTAAATATTTCACCGCTTTTTGCTTTAAACTATGTATATTTTTGTGTGATGAATATTATACACGTGAGTTTAACTTAAGCGACCATTAATGCATGAGAAATTTGCTAAAATTATTGTAAAACTAAAATACTGCGTGTCAAATTACTGTACTTATATCACTCTTTAATATAATGCGAGTACTTTTATATGATGAATATTATACTGTATATGAATTAAATTTCTTCAATTATTATTAACAATCTACCTTTGTTGATGTTATCGTCACATAATTATATTGCTATTGGTTTGCTATGTTTATAGGCTATATTAGCTTTCGATATTTATAGGTTCACTAATATGTCAATTTTAGTTACGTTTCAAATATTTTTCGGTTTATATTATGATGCCTTTTATATTAGAAGTTTGATTATAGACAACTAGCTTTTAAGCGCGAATTATCGGAACACTACTGTGAATTGAGTCAATGCGAGCGAGTGTCGTGTATCGTGTGCCGTCCGCTGAGCCGCGGAACAGCTGTTGGCAACCTTACTCCCGAGTCCCGATGTGCCGTGAATCGACACATTGTCTCGAGACAGTTCAATGAACTGATCCGCGCGTTCCGAGACAGCACACTGACTCGCTTTTCCCAAGCCTAGTGTGTTGACGAGAGTAGACAATAGCGGCGGGGAACAGTAACGAAGTTGCCCGAGTGGCTTCACGCTGTCAGTCTGCAGACTCAAGTCTAACTTGATAATATGCACTTATTTCGCAGATGTCAACAAATATTTATGTATTAAACATTCCTTATGCGGAAGTTTGACTTTCCTGCAGGAAACAGTGAAAGATCCTACTAATCTACTTTAATATAGTTACACACACAAAGTTAGAATTATACAATAAGATATTCAAGTTTTATGAACATTCCCCTCAACATAATATATTCTTCTTTTAGGTTAGTTATCGATGATGCATTCGATGTTTAGCTGAATAATAGCTAATGCAAAGAGTCTAAGCGTGTAGTGACTAGTGACTACTCTGACTCTGACTAGTGACATATTCGTACTCTGTGACTCTTTGACTACTATATATTCGTACTCTGTGGTGTTTACTAGAGGTGGGCTAAACTGTTATTTTAAAATACTAGGTATGAAAATACCGTTCCAAAAAAATAACAGGTACAAATACCTGTTATTATATACTATATGTACATAACCTATTTTATCCTTTGTAAGTAACTCGTTTTGAGTTTCCTGCAGGTCTCCTATGTAATATCTTCAAATAAATACACTGCAAGTATGTTTCTTTTCGGTAAATTTTCACCTAGATAAACCTATTAATATATTAATAAACCTACTTGCTGTGTATTTATTTGAAGATATTATATAACCTATACTATATAATTTGTTATAAGAAATAATTTGAAACTAAAAGTATTAACAGTGTTACTTTACATTGTGACTTTATTAAACTATTACTGTTTAAATGGAAATAAGAAACAAGAGAATTTATAGGCTTATCTCCCTTTGGGAATACCAATTTAAGTTTTCACTAGTAGTAAACAAACTAACATTGGTTAGACAAATCAGTTGCGAAACTCGGGGCAATTAAATAATTTAGAGTAGGCCTACACGTAATACCACAAAAAATAATGTGAAAAAACATCAGAAACGTATAATAAAAACATAACGGTAAGCCACAAGAGTGAATGAGAATAAACAAAATTTTACAAATAAAAATAAAAAAAAATTGTAATAAATTAAATATAAATACATAAATAAAAACTTATAAATAATAAGCAACAACAAAAGTAAATTAAATGCATTACAGTTATTTAAGGAACAGGACTAGATAAAGTGCATAAATGTCCATTACAACAATCTCATCATTTACATGAGATGTGTAGTGAAGTTAAAATCACATTAATAAAAAGTATAATATAGCTTATCAACATCAACCACTCTACAGGTTATAACTCAATATAATTAAATACGATTTCACTAACTACTCGGAACATAAAGTTTTTTTGAGTAAAAACATAAAGTTTACCAACCGATTTTAGTTACAAGTTGGTGACTAGTATAATATATAATTTATTAGCATATAATCTGTATTCTATATCTGCATATCACACGAGAATAAATGTAACAGCAGGATGAATTATTTCCTTTATTAAAAACAGCTTCGTCTCTTTGCGCAGAATGAAGTATACAGGACGAAAAAGTGGCTCGTACTACAGTATATACTTATATTTCCTACTCGAAATATGCTTGATGCTACCTGTTCCTAAAATACTAGGTGTTCCTAAAATATTAGGTGTTACTCTGGAACGCGTTGTTCCTTGTGTATCGGTGATACCACTAGTATTTGAAATACCTAGTATTTTAAATAACGCGTTACTGGCTGTTCCTTGCGTTCCAGCGATATTTTTGTACGCCTAGTATTTGGCCTTGGTTTACGTGATCTTGCGTACTTTTTGTGTGTGTGTGTCTGTGTAGGTGCGTAGGGGGTGTGTCTCGACTCGGAACAGCGAGGGCGGCGTGTCTCGACTCGGAACAGCGTCGCCGCGAATAACAGGTATTTCAACTTTTCAGTCACTGTTACATCCGTTCCACAAGAATATCGTTCCAAAATACCTATTACAGGTATATCGGCCCACCTCTAGTGTTTACACTGTAGTCAAATCTTTGATAAAAGTTTCGTGGCGGCTGCAACATTAATATAAGTGAAGCCGTACAAATAGTACCACAAATAGTTTACCTTATTATTTTGCAGTGTCTAAATATTACTACTGTATCAGTATGATTTTGCAACGGTTATTTACGATTTCAACAAACGTTTTACAGTAAGTATTTACGTATACGTGCGAGATAATAGGTTATAAAATTGTTAAAGTGTGGATTGAAGAAATATAAGAGTTTTCAGAGTATAATAACGTTTATTAAACCATACACAATACATACTTAATACACAGTACTACGACACGTGCTTCACTCACGGCGTCTTGTTACAAACTGAAAACTAACAAACTTATACATGCTCACGCGCATTACATATATTATACAATATAAATGTATTGCATATATCCAACACGCCTCCTTACATTTATATTGTATTTACAAATTCAATTTTTACAAATACACATTTCAAGTTCAGCATAGTTCGAAATCTCTCAAACTTTTCTTTACACAATGACTTTGTAAATATATCAGCAATATTATCATCAGAGTTTACCTTCACAACATTAATCATATTTTCTTTTATACATTCGTGTACATAATGGTAATGAACTTCAATATGTTTAGAATTTTTCGTAAAACTTCCATACTTTGCTAAACTTATCGCTCCCGAATTATCTTCAAAAATATTAATCGGTTTTTCTAAAGTTACATTAAACAATTTTAGCAATTCTTTCACAACTTTCAATTCACTCACAGCTTCCAACAACGCTACATACTCTGCATATGTCGAAGCCTTTGTTACACACTTTTGTTTTCTCGACTTCCAATAAATTACATTACCAAATAATCGAATTACATAACCAGTTGTAGATTTTCTGTCCAAATGGTCACCAGCCCAATCGGCATCAACATAACAATCTATATTTTCAGAATTATCATTTCTTTTATAAGTCAATTTTAAATCTTTCGTTAAATACAAGTACTTTAATATTCGCAAAGCATATTTAAAGTGTGTTTCATTATAACAATTCTGATACCTACTTAAATAATTTACACTAAAGCTTATATCAGGCCTTGTAGCTGAGCTTATATATAATAATGCACCAATTAAATTTCTATATTGAATATTCCTTCCACAAATATCAGACTTTTCAACTTTTAAATTTACCTCCATAGGTGTATTATACATCTTACTGTTTTCTAAATTATACTTTCTTACTAATGACTCAATATATTTTGTTTGACTTAATTTTATTTCACATTTACGGAACTCATACTCTACGGTAATACCAAGATATTCTTTAATTTTACCAAGATCTTTCATTTTAAATTTTTCTGATAAAAGTTTCTTAATATTTTGCATTTTTTCTTTGTTACGTCCACAAATTAATAAATCATCCACAAATATTAATAAATAAATAGTATCTTTTCCATTTCCAAAAGTATATAAACAATAATCTAAATTACTTTTCTTAACACCCAAACTTATTAAAAATTTATCAAGACATTCATACCAAGCTCTGGGACTTTCCTTTAAACCATACAAAGCTTTTATTAACTTACACACTCTATTTGTGCCATCCTCATAACCTTTTGGTTGATGGGCATATACCTCAGAACTTACTTTACCATTTAGAAATGCAGTTTCTACATCCATTTGTTCAATAATTAGACCCATTTGACAACAGTATGATAATAAAATCCTTAAAGTTTGCATTCTCGCAACAGGAGAATAAACATCATCAATTTTATCGGTTTGCTGAAAACCTCTTACAACTAACCTGGCCTCATAAGCATTGTCAGACTTTTTTGTATAAATCCATTTTACATCCAATATTTTTTTACCATTTACATTTTCAACTAATTGCCAAGTCTTATTTTTATTTAACGAATCAATTTCTTTATCCATAGCTTTTGACCAATATTTACTTTCATTGCTTTCAAGCGCCTCCTCAAATGTACTATAGTACGGGACACAGCATTGTAAGCTTCGAGGTGATGCAATAGTAACTGCGGTATTGCCATGTCGCTTCACTCACACTCACGGGCGCGTTACACTACGAAGCCAAACAAACAACGTCAGCGCATTCACATACAATAGAGATAACACACACACCTCACGCTTCTACATCGGTGAGCTACTACGATCAAAGAGAATACGTCAGCGCATTATCGTACAATAAAGATAACACACAATCACACACACACACCACAAGTCCTCTTCTTTCCACTGTTTTTTCTTTCTTCATATAATTTTTGTGTTGTTTTCAATTTTGTAAGTAATTATTTTCTTTATTCTTTAGTAATATGACAATTCTCTTTACATTTTAGTTGTTTTTAAAACAGTCGTTACATTATATGTTATTTAATGAAAAACTTCATTTTTAAAAATTTAGTAAAGAAAAATTATACACATTATAATAAAAAATATACACAAAAATTTAAGCATTATAATTATTTTTAAATTCTTTCAATCAGAACTGGATTCGCTATCTTCTGAACTTTCTTCTGTCACTGCAATCACCATACGTTCTATAGCCAAATCTCTAGGGCATTCTTTCTGGTAATCGTCCTTTTGAAGCTCTTCGGAATGTTGGACGCATTTTCTCCAGTCTTCAACCGTTACTTTAGCTATCGCTTCGTCCATCAGTCTTTCAAGGTCGACCATTTTAAAAGTATTATTTCGATCGGCCACATATCCTTTCACCTGTGCCCACACCAACTCAATTGGGTTGTAATGTGCATGATAAGGTGGAAGGCGTACAACCTCATGAGCCATTTCGTAGGCTATTTGATCAATTTCATATATTTTCAGCGCATTTTTTATTTCGTTTTTGTTTAGCAATTGAGCCCTCGTATCTTGCATAGAAAATTCAATTTTATGATTTCTCAACCATTCTTGAATTTCCAATTTTCTCCAGTTTGATTTAGGAGCTTTCTCAGCAAGTGCAGAATGATAACTCGTGTTATCCATTACTATGACAGAACTTTCTTCCAGTAAATAGAGGAAGTTGACGAACCACTCTTTAAAAAGTTTCGAATTCATTTCGTTGTGGTAATCTGTATTTAATGAAGATTTTTGTGCGTGGAAAATTAATTTGCATTCCTTCACGAACCCTGTTTCAGCTGACCCCGCATGAAGTACAATTAATCTCCCACCTTTTCCGACTGGCACTTTTAAACCACCCCTTTCCTCTGGGTCCTGCCAAATCATTGATTTGCTGTGATTTTGGTTCACCCATGTCTCGTCCAAATAAAATATGGGCCTTTTTAAAATGCCATTCCGAATTTGATGCATTTTTCTCAGAAAAGTAGCGCGAGCACAAGCAATATCTACTCTTTCCATTAAAAATTTTCGGCCGTCATTACACTTTTTATATTTAAATCCAATCTGTTTCAAAATTCGCTGCACTGATTTCTTGGAGCCCCTAAAATTTATTTGTTCAGCCAACTGCTGTTGGATTTTTCCAGATGTTGGGTATTCTCCACGTTCATAAAAACTAAAAACACATCTTCGCACAACATCTTTGTCGAAGTTGTCCAAATTTGTTATTGTCGGCTTCTTTTTAAAATGCTTCCGCGGTGTACCAAACTTAGGTTCATTTCCTTCACACTTATCTGCGTCTCGCTTTACGCCTTGAACTGTCGATCGACTTACTCCACAAGCTTCGGCAGTCAACTCTTGAACCCTTTTAAAAGTCAACGTTTCAACCTTTTTTGGATCGTCCGCGAGACTCTGTAAAAAGTTGTAAACATTGGCAATGATGTGTTTTCCTTGCTTCCCTAAGTCCTTTTTACCAGATCTTCCTCTGTTTGATGACATTGTAGGAGTTTGAGGAGCCTCAACAATTTGTAAATTATTATCATTCATCATGAATAAGCCTTATATAATTATTAAATAACGGCAATAATACAACATAACAAAAATAATTAATAAAAAGTTTAAACGCGTAATCCTAGAGCTACTGAATGTAATATGTACGTGGGTAATGTTGAGAAGATGGAGATGTTTATCCTGTAGCAAGTGGAATGACATGTCAATGGAATGTGAAGTGTTTGCAACAGACCTCCTCTCCCCACCGTTGCCTACGCATACCGTGTGTAACGCGCGACAACGCTGTAGGGCGAGGGGCGGGGAAGAGCTGTTACTATTGCGTCACCTCGAAGCTTACAATGATGTGTCCCGTACTATAGGAGTATCTGCTCTACAATAATTTACAAAAATATTACTATTATATACATAATAATCTTCATATCTTTTTGGTGGGTTTCTTATGCGCTCAGATTTTTTTACTTTATTTTCATTTTCATCCCCTAGATTTTCATCTGTACCTTTAAAGCTATCATCAAGAGATTCATTATCTGTAGATTCATATACTTCTACATCAGATTCACATTCATTCAAGCCAATACAATTTACATTTTCTTCAACAATATCAACATGTCTAGCCACTATTACTTTTCCATTAATTAGCACTCTATAACCAACTTCACTATAACCGATCAAAATTCCCATATCAGCCTTTTTATCCCACTTAGAAAATCTTTTTTGTTCCGGTTTTCTTACAAAAACTTTACTACCATATAAATGTAAATTTGAAACATTCGGTTTCGTCCCAAAAAATATTTCATAAGGAGTTTTCTTTTCTATAGTATTTGATAACGTACGATTTTTCAAATAAGTAGCAGCACAAACTATTTCAGGCCAATATTTTTTATGGATTTGTGCTTCAGCTAATAAACAACGTGACATATCCATTATCGTTCTGTTAAACCGTTCTGCGGTTCCATTTAATTCATGTATGTAAGCAGGACAATTATTAATTATAATACCTTTTTCTTTGGCAAAATTATAAATTACCATTTAAGTATTCTTTCCCATTATCACACCTCAAAAATTTAATTCTTTTACCCGTTAAGTTTTCACATTCATTTACATATTGAACAAGACAATTGAGAACTTCTACTTTAGACATCATGGTATAAACTTTAGCTATCTTATTGTAATCATCAATAAAGGAAATAAAGTATTTTTCCCCGTTTAGACCAGCTGTTTTAAAAGGTCCACACACATCAGTATGAACAATTTCTAAAATATCTTTTGCTCTTTTTCTATTATTTTCAAATGGAATATTATGCATTTTATTTTCAACACATATTTTGCACTTCATGAATTCTGATTCAAGTTCATTTGGAATACCACTTAACAATTTATGTTTACACAAAATATTCAAATAATTAAAATTTACATGGCCCAGCATACGATGCCACCTTTCTTTTTTACTCATATTATCACAATTTCTATTTGCAACATTTACCAATGACTCTACATTTTTTAATTTACTTTTCATCTTATATAGACCATTTTCTTTCCAAGCTACAGCTGTAGTATTTCCAAACTTATCAATAATTTTTGTCATTTTACCTTTAGAAATAATAGTATTATTTTCCGTTATTTTACCATAACTTATTAAATTTGTATGCATATCTTTAGCATAAAATACATTTTGCATGTTTACTTCATTTCTCTTACCAAAAAGATCAAAGTAACTTACCACATTACCAATTTTAGTTGCTTTTACAACTCTCTTATCTCCCAAATAAACATTAACAGGTTCTTTAAGTATCATACTTTTATCAAAATATTTATCATTATATATTATATGGTCAGTACAACCGCTATCTAATAACCAATTAATCTCGCAATTATTAAACTTATCTTTATCTACCTTACTATTATGCGCCGTGTGATAGTCGACTCTTATAACCCATGCGCTCGTATCTGGATTCTTCTGCTGCGACTGAGTTGCTTGATGTGCTCTTGCACCTCGCTGACTTCGAAAATTGCCATGCCGTCTGGCGTAGTTATTTTTTTCGGTTTCTTGTCTGCCTCGTGGTGCTCGCCATGTAATGGTGCTGCCTGTCGCTTGGCCACCATATTTACAGTCTCTCTTGATATGACCAGTTTTGCCACATTGAAAGCATGTTCGCAGTTGTCGACTTTTATCCGCCATGAATGCGTTAGATTTTCGTCCAGAATATTCATCCTTTTGATGCTTTATTTCAGTCATTTGAATTTTACTTTTCACATAATCCACAGTTTGATCTTCTTCTTTTAATGCGTCTATTAAATCGCCTATATAACTGTATGAATCCGGCAACGTATTTAACATATAATTTAATTTTTCTTTTTCTGACACAGTAGCACCCGCGTTTTTAAGCTCGTTCACAGTTTTTTCAAAATCACTGAAGAATGTCACTGCATCAGTATAATTTTTAAGTCTTAATTTTTCCAATTTATTTCTATATACAATTTGCAATGCCGTAGACTTTTTCAAATACATTTCATCAAACTTTTGAATTATTTCATACGCCGTTGTTTTATCACTAATAAATTCCAATTGCTTATTCGTTATATTACTGTATATATAGTTCATAACCTTTAAATCATTATCGTCCCACGGGTCTTTATCCTGCGCCGTTTTTGCTCGTGTTATCACTTCATCACATTTTTTAAATTTCAAAAACAACACAATACGTTTTCTCCACATACTATAGTCCTCTCCATCAAACACTGGAATTGTAATGTCATTGTACTTCGCCATTTTTCCGTATCACAGCATGCGACAGCACAAAAAAACGATACTATACTCACTTAAACTCTTGACCACAAGTTTATTAAACCACGCACCTCTGCTATCATGTTAAAGTGTGGATTGAAGAAATATAAGAGTTTTCAGAGTATAATAACGTTTATTAAACCATACACAGTACTACGACACGTGCTTCACTCACGGCGTCTTGTTACAAACTGAAAACTAACAAACTTATACATGCTCACGCGCATTACATATATTATACAATATAAATGTATTGCATATATCCAACAAAAATAACCTTAGATTTTTATTGTTTTATTTAAAGGCTTAGCGATAAATTAGTTCATGGTAATTTGTTGCGTGTGTTCATTGTGTATCTGTGGTCCAGAGAAAGAGGCCTAGGGCTGGACAACGCACACAAATTAGGGCGCAAGACGCCTGCGCATCATCCATCCATCATCATCATCATCCAGAGAAAGTGTGGATTTTCCATTGTTGATCAGTGTCTTATGCGGTACAGTACACTACCAGCCTTGATGCAGTCTGATGAGTTACATATCACACTTTTGATTAACAACACCATGATAAATACTGTTCACACCTCAATAAGCAGATTCCGAGGAAGAATAGGTTGCAAATCCCTGTCTTATTTATAGTCTGGCATTTCAGTACTGTCGAATATTATTTTTAAGCTATCTTGGATGTTTGGATATGTCAAAACAGATTTGTGTCACTTTCTTCAACTAGGAAAGTTGAATTTACATTTATGTGTGGTTTACTCAGGTATCACACTTGTGTACCTACCCAATAACTAACTGACATGTAATATTTTGAATTTCCTATCACCTGGTTACCTGAATTACTTGGTTTATATTATTTTGTAATTATATTGTTATCAGATTATATTACATATTTTGTTCCAGCACTAATGTCAATTTATGTATGCAGTTGTGCACTACATCGGTAGAATTCATTTTCTCACCACACCACACCACACTAACACTGTTTGTGGGAAATATGTTTGTTTTCACTGGTTACATAATTCTGTGTATGGATGTACCATGTGCACATATTGTAAACACTGTAACGTTACATAACCCAGTCCCAAAAATGATAACTTAATTATCCTACCATAAAGGTCAGAAATGGGTATAATATAACTAGCTCTAAATTACTTTATATCACCAAACATTATAAACTATATTTAAGTGATATACAGTGTAACAAGTGAGTTATAGTGTACCCAGTGAGTAAATAAGTGACTTTGAAGGGAGCATCTTACAGACTTGGCCTGTAGATGTAGGAATTATTGATTATAATAGTAGCCTGTGATGCTACTAACCAGTTATGTATTTTGTTTAATTATTGTATGATTTGTATTGTGTAGGCAACTAAAATTTAGTACCTAGGTTTAATTTTATATTTAATAAAATAATTATGTTTGAATATAAGATAACCCAGGGTTTTAAAAATAAAAGAGTTAAATATAAGATGATAATAAAAAAATAAAATAATACTGTATGAGGAAAATGGCAGAAGAAAATAGTGTAAGTGTAAGGATACTATAAGAAATTAATAAATAATATATAAATTCAATTAAAGGAAATAATAATATTAAAGACTTATATCTAAGGTTATAAGAAAATAAACGAAAAAACTTTATATAAATCAAATTGGATATTAAACCAAAGTTAAAAAGAATTATTTTTCTATAAATCAGAAATAAATTAATAATAATTAAAAACAGCCTATATACTCAAAAGTAAATAGAGGCACCAATAAAAAATGATATAGAAATTATGGATTACTAAGAGTAACGGGATAACAACATATGAATTAATTGTTAAAAAAGATTGAAAACCGTTCGGTTGAGAAAAAGTGATGACACAAAAATTGTATTAATAAACATTTTAAACTTTCGGAAACGGTACAAAATTGGAACAAAATTAACTCACAGTATCCACCTTATGTTTAAACTCCTTCAGATATCAAATATAACTTGCTTTACCCGATAACAAAGTGAAATAAACCATTCCAAGATCTGGCCTAGCCGAACCGCACTTCGAGTTTTTAGCGAGATTGTATCTTAGAGACATTCAATGAAATTACAAAACAACTAGAACTACAACACTAGAAACAGCTCCACGCAAGTAAGAACTTCGAGGAAAGAGGTAATATGTATACATTTCTTTTAATAATTAACCAAGAAAACCTCATATCAAATCGTTGTGCAGTTCAGAAATTTCGTAAATGATTTCATGTGTCTAATAAAGAAATAATCTGCACTCTTGCAGACAAATCCGGAACTACGTACTACGAAATAAACAAAAAAATTCGAAATTGATTATTTTATCTTGTAAAGCGTAGTATATAATTATCCATTTCTGACCATCTCATAACACAAAGAACTTACCCTTAACCCTGGGGACATTAATAAAATGAATTATATGTTAATTAATGTCTAATAAAGGATAAAATTATAAAATCATTAAAAAATAGATTTTATGATAATTCAAATGTTTACCTAACTAAATCGATACAATGTATTATTGACTGAAAAGATCGATTATAATATTTGTATACTGGAAGAAGAGGAAATCAATATTATACCAATAAATACTCTTAATATTTTATGTTAAATAATAAAATGTGTATTCTTTATTGTAGAGGGTAGTTGTCGATTTTTAGTAAGCCAAGAAGAGGATTATCCACCGTAGAGTATTACTGAACAGTGGCGTTTGGTTAACCTAACATTTGGAAGTTGATGTCAAAATCAGCTGATCTTATGAACAGCGAATATTTAAAAATAAGAAATTTTATACTCTGGGTGTAGACAAATTGTTCTTACTCTCTCTTCTAACTAAGATTAAACAACTTCCTTAATCTCCACCAAATCACACACACTCGATTTCTGTTTCGTTTGGGTAAACTTCCAATCCGATTTATTTAAACATTAATAATTATAATTCATAAGTGACTATCGCGAAAAGGGTACTCTGACCGCTCCAAGACTGTCAAAAGACGGACGTCATACCTTATTTAAGATTACGTTACAGACAGGCGCTTACAACTAAGGGGCGTAATTAAATAAACAGAGACACGAGATTTCAGCGATACGTTACAACACACAGTTCAGTCTTACCATACATGGCAGTCATATTATGTAACATACACTTCCTTTAATGTGTTCATCAAAATACTAAAATACAGGTGTCAGCTTTTTACGGTTTCTGCTTGAATAAATTTATATAGGGATGTACCACGTGCACATATTGTAAACACACAGTTCAGTCTTACCATACATGGCAGTCATATTATGTAACATACACTTCCTTCAGTGTGTTCATCAAAATACTAAAATACAGGTGTAAGCTTTTTACGGTTTATGCTTGGATAAATTTATATAGGCCTGTATATATTGTTATGACGGTCTACGTGATCAGCTTAAGGGTGGCCATCACAAAGAGAGAGAATTTAAGTCCCTAAAGAAAAACAAATAATATAACATTATTTATGGACTAAATTGTATAATTACTGAATCAGTATGCTTTTGTTTATTAAATAAAACCTTTTTTTAATTTTTTTTTTTTAGTATTAATGGCAGTTAAAAAGTAAAATTTCATCCCATTTTTTCCATTCGGTCACTGTCCCTGACAGCAAACTATGGATTTCCATTGCTCCTATTAACAAAATATTTCACCAAAAATATTTCAGGTTGTCAGTTTTGAGTATTTATATGTTTAGTGGTTGTGGCCAGAACGACATTTTTTTTTAATTTTAATTATATACAATTTATTTTATTGGAATTAAACTTATCTCTGAAGCAGCCGAAGTTGAGTAATTGGAATATTCTCGAAATATTCCCGCACCTACCACTTTCCCGCCGTTTGCCGGTATTGTGTTCACTTTTGTGCAGAGTGTGTGATTCAGTCAAAATTGTCTGTGTTTATTGAAGAAATTCTCATAAAATAGGCCTATCTGGAACTGAGGTAGGAAACTTAGAGTATATTAATTACTTATCCACTCGGTCACGTCGATTGTTCTTGCAAAAAGAGTTATATACGCAGGTATTTTTATTGAATTAGAACACTGCTCGAAAAAGAAAGCTAACCTAACAATACCAAGTAGTTGCGAAGTTTTTAGCTGCAGTAAATCAATATAGTTACTCGAATTTTCCATTCGGTCACGTAACCGGATAGGAATTCCGTGACCGAATGGAATATTTTGTTTCACGGCCAGGTTTTTCCTATGTTCCCAATTTCTCACAAATATTTTCTGAATTAAACATGAAAACGAATTTTTAAAAGCTCGCCCATTATTAAAAAAAAGGAATTTTCTCCACGTAATCAGTCGATTAGCCGATTAAAATATTTTGTCAATTAACCGATCAAGAATATTTTACGTCATTTTAGCTGAATCAGTTAGCAGCTTGCTTTATTTTATACCACTTAATACCGTACTACTTAATGAGTGATAATAACTAAATAATCATCAATTGTCATTTTTTATTAGTTTAAGGTATGTAATGAGTTACATTACATACATTCCCATCAATTAATATTACGTTTAGAGCAATCGATTGTTTTCGGTTAATTGCTTAAAATTATAGATCGACAATAAACACCCGAGTTTTTGTTTTAAAATTTACTTAATTCAGAAACTAATTTTATTAAAAACCAGTAAATCTCAATTCAATCCAAATATCAAAACTTTGATTTCTGAACCATTTATATGATGTTTACCAAACTGATTTGTGTTGGAAATTTTACTGAATTACATGGGTTGTGCAATTTTTTTTATATATTGCAGAACCATTTGGCACTTTGGAAATTTCTTGAACTATGGCACCAACGAAAAAAAAACTTAAGTCAGATTCCCAAAAGCTTGAGCATCAACGAAACTTGGCCAGAGAACGACAACGGCGGCGTCGGGAAAAATTAAGTGAAGAACAACTAGAACAGAAGAGGGCTAAGGATAGAGAACGCTATGCTAGGCTTAAGCAAGAAAACAGTAAAAACTGTGAGTGATATGACGCCACGAGAGCACCGGAGAATTAAAAAGGTTTGGAGGGAATATAAACGAAAGAGGACAGAAAAACAAATCACAAGAACAAATTGTTGCCCATCCACCCTCCCATTCGGACGAAGATTCGGCAGTTCAAGAGTCGCATCAGAAAAAAAGGGGAAGAAAGAAAATCAGAAGGGAGAAGGCCAAGGCTTATAGAAAAATTGCAGAACAAGAAAACCAAATAAAACATTTAAAAAGAAAACCTGAAAAATACAAAAAGAGACTGCAAAGAAAGACAAATAAAATGAAAGATCAAAGCTCACAATCTCCCAAAAAAAGTGTTTCAAATTTAATTGGTAAAGAGAACGTTTCCCCCAAAATAAAAAAAAAACAACTGTTTTTGGTATACGTTCTGGAAAGACAACTGAAGAGTCAGATAAAGGACGCAGGAACAAAAAACAACAGCTCCTCTGTAAAGCTGTTGGAAACAAAATGTTAAAAAAGTACCGCGTTCAACAATATTTTACTAGAATTGTGCCTTACTCGTTAAATAAAAATTTGACTAACACTGACACTTTTATCTACTCGCGAAAGAAAAAGACATGCATTACTGACAAATTAAGAAGGACACTTATTAATTTTTATGAGGATGATTCTGTCAGCAAGATGTGCCCTGGAAAGAAAGATTTTGTTGTAAAAAACAAAGAAAAAAAACAACGAAGGATACTTTTGGACTCAAAATCAAATTTATACACAAGATTTATACAAGAACATAAAATTAAAATATCATACTCGACCTTTTCTAGAGCGCGTCCGTTTTGGGTTACGGCACCGAAAAAGTCAGACAGGGATACGTGTGCTTGTATCAAGCATGCGAACATGGAACTGATGGTCTCGGCTTTAAAAAATATGAATATTATAAAGGAAAAAAATTCTAAAGAAGTCCTAGAAATCGGTACTTGTTCGGTAAGGAACGAATTATGTATGTTGAACCAGTGCACTGATTGTAAGTTGAAAGATTTAGAATTTACTTACAAAAACAATTTTAAGATAAAATTTTATCAGTGGAAGAGAGTAAAAGAAGAAAAGCTGATTAAAGGGGAAAAGAAGGTGATACAAAAAATTATAAAGGCTAAAGAATATAAACTGGTTTCAACCTTAATTGAAACTTTTAAGAAAATGTTGCCTGAATTTCAAAAACACGTATTTTATCAAATTCATCAAGCATCCCAACTTAAAGCACTTAAAGAAAACTTGACTGAAGGGGAATTGCTCTTCAGAATAGATTTCTCAGAAAATTATATCGCTAAATATTCTGAAGAAATACAATCGGCTCATTTTGGTGCGTCCAAGCGGCAAATAACCCTACATATAGGAGTATTTTATGTAAGGTATAACAAAAAAATTGAAACAAAATCAGTCTGCACCGTTTCAAATAATCAGGATCATCAGGTACACACAGTGTGGGCGCACATGGGTCTCATACTGAAACAGACTTCAACAGAATATCCTAAGACAGAAGTAGTTCATTTCTATTCTGATGGCCCTTCGAGTCAATATAGAAATAGGATTAACATCCACTTAATGAACATCACAGTACCAAGATACTTTAGCAATTTAAATTTCATGACTTGGAACTACACGGAGGCTGGCCACGGGAAGGGGCCTATGGATGGTATTGGAGGCACGTTAAAAAGACTAGCAGATGAAAGAGTAAGTCATGGTGCGGATGTAACTTGTGCTTCGGACTTCGCTGATCTATTCAAGGGCAGTAAGATTCATGTACTTGAAGTCACTGATGCTGAAGTGGTTCGGGTAAAAAATGAAGTAGCTAAATCTGAAATACCGGAAATTCATAACATTACGAAAACTCATCAAATTACGTGGACGCCGGAAATAATGTACTCTAGGAGCCTATCTTGTTTCAGATCTAGGAATACACTTTATTGTAATCACTATACCATTTGGTCGATTTTCCAAAATTGTGAAACTCAAGGCACCCCAGATTTGACTTCGGACATTGTAATGATGGATACCAGCCTCATCAATGATGTGTCATCTCATAATGTAAGTACAGTTAACAATCAATTTCAGTCTGAGGAACCATCATGCTCCGGCTGTAAACAAGCTCCAAGAAAATCTGTTTACGATGTCATATATACGTCTTCAGAGGAAGATGATGACGATCCACTGATGATACCAAGGACATCACGAGACAACATTAAATTGGGAACATATCTTTTAATTAATTTAAAAAGTGAACAAAAAAAGCCAGGATCACATCAGTTTGTTGCTGTTTGTCAGAGTAAAATAATCAATGATGAATTTGAGGTAATGTTTTTAAAAAACTGCGGTAATAATAAAGCCCTGTTTTGTACCAATGAAAACGATGTTTCTTTTGTAAATTTATCCGAAGTAGTGGATGTGCTACCTGACTCCACAATAGTTGTTAAAGGGGATCGCATATTTCATAAATTCGAAACTCCAGTCAGTATTTTTTAGAAGGCTGAAACTGTTAAATTTATTTTCATTTTTACATTTAGTTTGCTAAGGTATAGTGAAATTGAGACATTTGGTTATTAATAGGACTGGTTGTTGGCTGTAATTAACGTATTTTTTGGAAATCGCAAGTTCTTTATGTGCTGACTTAATTTACTCTGACTTCATTTTTCTCTCATAGGATTAGTTATTGTTGCATGATATTTTGCTTACAATGTGTTTATGTGGAAAACAAAAGCTACTACTGTCAGTCGTTTAATGCTTACTTCACGCTGCGTCCATTCGGTCGCGGCAATGCCCAGTCGGTCACGGCAACGTCCATTCGGTCACAGCCGTGTCCACTCGGTTACGTGGTCAATTTACATATTTTTTAAGTTCTTATTTACTAAATTTGTTCTTTTTTGTATTTAGCTCGTAAAATATACATATTTTTATCATTGATGAATTTTTTAAGGTAGGCCTACATTTTTGTTAGTTTTGTTGTTGCACAACACTCGAAAAATGAATTCTATGAGTTTTTTAAGTAAAAAAATCGATATTTTTAATAGTGACTTTGTAAATCGAGTGCAGTATTTTGTGAAAATATCATTTATGTTTGCATAATAAAAATATATATGTAAAAATATTGTAACAAAATTAAAATTTTGTTTAATTTATAAAAAAAATTATTATATTTTTTTTTCTTATTTATTATTTATTAATTAATTTTTGTATTGTATTCATGTAAATTTTAATTCGATTATTTAATTTTTTGTCAATTTATATCACTTTGTGTAATTGGAATTATGATTCTGCGTTAAATGGATTGTCTCCAGGAACAATCGATTTGTGATCTTTCTTTATTCGAAGTGTGTCCTCCTTTAAAGTTGTTAATTTCAGCTGTTCTGGTAGTTATGTATCAAATATTGTTTTATATTATTCTATTTATAAGTTTAGAAATAAATAGAATTCAAAATTATAACATTCAATGGTTTTCATTGATAAATATAAAATAATCGATTTTATATCGATTGATGAATCGACTCTCTCAGGGTGAGCGAATTCTTTTATACAAATTATTAATATTAATTCTCAGGTTCTTTAAACTGTTATGTTAGAATAGTCGGAGAAAGGGCAAAGTCTAGAAGGTATAACACTTACAATTACAAGCTTAATGATTTAAAAATACAAGGATATTATTTAATATATAATGTTTAGTAAAGTAATGTTTTCGAACCAATCGTTTTGACGACGAAGCTAGCGGTGGACTGCAGAGGATCATGGGAATTCAAAGATGGCTGCTTCGTGCTGCATATGTTGTCGAAGGCGGGCACATCAAGGAATTCTCTTCAAATAAATGTTGTTTTTCCAAGTTTTCCTCGTCTCAGGATTAGTGATTATTCCCTCTGGTGATAGTGTGGTTGTCCTGGATCAGTGGTCAGTGATTCGTTTCGGTAATTTATGTTGAATAATGTTTTTATTTCACTTCATACCATAAGGTCGATAATGGCAGATTTTGTCTTAATATTCGGAATTATAGTTTATGTGTGTTAATTCAGTTATTGCACCGTTTACTGTTCAATATTGGTTCACTTTAATTGTTATCCTGGTTTAATTCACTGAATTTAGTCGTTATTTAAGGTTTTGTCAAAATTCGCGATTTTACATAGAATAGGCTTGGTTGATGTTCGCCATCTTTCTTCTTCCTTCGCTTTAAGTGAATATTTCGCGAGCTCTCATTCTGATGTGAAATATTCAACGTCTAATAATCAACTGTTCAACTTTCTTCTTTATTCGAAACGTCTTAGCCAATTTAATATTAAAAAGACATTGTTTTAAATCTCTATCATTTCCGCTTACATGGTTGACTTTTACATTATATGAATGAATACATTTTTACTATTATTTAATTTTATTAAATACCTAACACATATGCTCTTTCTTTAGTTAATTCTACTTGATTTAATAGGTACCAAATATGATACTTTTACTATATTTTCCATCTCGAAATGCCTTATTTACAGTATTTTTACATGTAGGCCTAAAATTTTACTTCCTGTCACATTAAATGGTGTACCATCTTTATGAAGCTATAATTATTATTGGACAAGATCCTTGATTGAAATAAAATGTTTATTTTTCCTTAATTCCTTGTAATTTTATGAATTAGTTATCATTTTTAAATTATATCTTTAATTTAAATCTTCCCCTTAGGTTACAGTGTTATTACACTTGCATTTTTTCTAATAATCTATTATACATTTCTTCAATATCTTTATAAAGTATTGGTACTGTTAGAATACACTGTGATTGATTTACATTGTATAAATTTCACCAATTTACTTAATTTATTTTACTTATTTTTCATTGATAAGGTTGTTGAGATTTACCATTTGTCCAGATTTTAGTTTTGTTCACATATGATGTTTTATGACTATAACAGCTTGCTTATACCCCTTCTGACTTTCTATTCTTATACGATCTTAATTAAAATTCCTATACTTAACTAAATTAACATTTAGTGTTGAATAATGCTATTAATACATAACAAATAGTTTAAAACAAAAGAGTTGTACTCAAACTCAGACATTTCAGTCTTGATTAATACTAGTCACACATAATAAATATCTTATAATAAAAGAATGGTATTTAAACTCAGACAATTCATAATCAACTAAACGCTATGTAACTCACCGTCTGTGGCTTAAGTAAATGTCTTTGTACAATTGACATGTTTCGGGACACTTGTCCCATCCTCAGAATATTTAAAAAAGTCTCTTCATACCATCATACGATGGCACAGTCGTCAATATATTAAAAATATTAAAATCCACATAACACAAAACACAATTACACTACACAAAGTACGCACACAACAATTTTCGGTGTGCACCACACGGTAACCGACAGCGCACTGGTTCATATTTCACTCGTGTCGTGACAATATCGCAACGCAGTATCGTACAGGACATTAGATTTAAAGTTCAGCTGATCATTTAAAACATGTGGCTGATCAGCTGAACTTTAAATCTAATGTCCTGTACGATACTGCGTTGCGATATTGTCGCGACACGAGTGAAATATGAACCAGTGCGCTGTCGGTTACCGTGTGGTGTACACCAAAAATTGTTGTGTGCGTACTTTGTGTAGTGTAATTGTGTGTTGTGTTATGTGGATTTTAATATTTTTAATATATTGACGACTGTGCCATCGTATGATGGTATGAAGAGACTTTTTTAAATATTCTGAGGATGGGACAAGTGTCCCGAAACATGTAAATTGTACAAAGACATTTACTTAAGCCACAGACGGTGAGTTACATAGCGTTTAGTTGATTATAAAATACGTGGCTTGGACTATAAGCGGATTTATTCCATTAACAATCAGACAATTCAGCCTTGATTAATACTATTAAACATAATAAATGTTTTAGAATAACAAAAAACATTACACTCTATTTCAAACATTTAGGTATAGAGTTTATTGACCTTAATATAAATAAAACACCTCTGTCCTTTCCTTATTTAAATGATTTCTTAAAACTAAATTTTGTGCAGTTTAGGTGTTTTTATTTTATTTTGGGGATGTACCCTTTGTCACTTCACTTATTTATTGCCTGCTCTTATTTTATCTTTGTCATTTTAATAAATGTTGTTAGATAAAGAGTGGCACTCACTTAGAAACATTTGTAGTCTATTTTCTCATAATAATAATATTCTATCAAATATTATTTCTGTATTCAATACAAAACTTTAAAGTTGTGTAAAGGCACTAATTCACTTAGTTTATGAATTTACACATTGACACATGAAGTCTATTTAACATAATAAAATAACTTGCACTTGTCCCCTGTTATTCCTTTATCTTATCTCTAATCAGTTTTATAGTCTTATTAGATCAAGAATCTTATTTATAGAGGATTATGAAGATTTGTTTTTTCCATTATATAAATAATTTCCACTGGTTCACTTTTAATCGTACCTTTAGACACTTTTGTTTATATCTACTTTACATTATTTTTTTTAATTTTTTGGTGTTATACTTTCATTTGTTACATATACTCCCTTTTGGGGTTTCGTTTTTTTCTTATTATTGGGTTTGCTTTGGGTATTTCCCTACTTTATTTTATTCTACTACATGGTTTCTTCCAATTTCAGCCCTGTTATTAGGGATGTCGGTTTGTTCTGGGTATTGCCTTACTTACTCCTATCCTACCTGGGTACTTTTTTACTTTATCTTGGCTTTTGTTTTATTTTTTATTACTCATTTATATTGCATATTTGTTTTTAATTTATTTATTTTTTCCTCAAACTATGAGTGCACTTTACTGTGGTCCTTAATTGTTTTTTATTGTATTTTTCTTTGATTTAATTTTAATTTTAATTTATTTATGATCATTATTTCGTTCATTATAATGTTGATTATCTGTCATGCTACAATATTAATGCTGAAAATCGTGACCTGATGGAAATTTTTTCAAGCCTTTGTTAACAAAATTATTCACAAAAAATAAAATAAATTTATTTTAGCTTTGCTTTATACTTTTTCTTAATCAGTATGGTTTTACGCATTTATATCAATAAAATTTGTATTTATATCAATTTATAAATTTATTTCATTCTTCTTCCTCTAAATTCTCTCTGTTTGTAATGGCCACCCTCAATCTCTTGTCTAAAATGCAGCATCACAGCATGCTAAAGCATGAGTGTTTTTTAATAATTTATCAGCAATTCCCACCTTTTTTTCAAATTCTTCAAATAGGTGCGATATGTTAGAAGAAATAGTCAAGCACAGGTTACCAAAAGTAGCAACAACCAGATGGAACTATAACATTAGGACAGTTAATACTGTGTTCGAGAATCGAGAGAAGTTCATAGAAGTGTTTGAAGAGATTGAAATAAAATGCCTAAGAAGCGCTACTTCTAATGAAGATTCTGGTCTCAGACGAGCTCTAGAAGACCCAGAATTTTTGTCTTGGCTCACATTTTTTCACAAACTTTTGCCTCATGTTGACATTCTTTATAATCAAATCCAGTCAAGAAATAAGGATAGTATCCAACTTCAAAGTGATATTCAAAATTTTGAGATTTGTGTTAAAAACATTAGAAACGAGACTGACACTATTCAAAGCAATATTGAAGAAAATTTTCATTCAATAAAGAGGAGAAGAAAATAAGATAATTTACCAAGAAGTGTGTTTGCCAAAGAAGTGTGTGATGTAATTATTTTACAGATGAAAGACAGATTCTCATACCGTGGCCATCTGCAAGCAGCTGAGTTGTTTAATTCAGAATCAATAGCAAAATATACAAAAGAATTTCCAGCGGGCATTTTGGATACAGTGTACAGTGGAAACAAAATACAGTACAAGACACCAATTAAGTCACTAATCACCAGCTTCAGTTTTTACAGTTAAACAGTTTGTAATTAACAACACAGTGTACTACAACAAATCAAATAAAAATTGTTCACACGAAATAAAATGTGACTAATATTAAACACAATTGTATCACAATTATACCGCCCGATTAATAAATGCAACACTTCACTAATAACTACTTGAATGTACACAGTAATAACTCAAACCGCTCTGTAAATATATCGCACTAATACTGAAACTTAAGGCTGCTGGCGCCATGTATTTATACCTGCGCTCACAGACAAAAATGTTCCTAATTGCGTCTTAGCGCTCGTGTGAACTACGTAATTAACAGCGGCCTTGACACAGTCCGCGCGGCTGGCGCCTTTGAGAAACCTCTCGAAAATGCGTCGATCTTCTGGCACATTCGACAAACTCGTAGATTGTTCTGTGATGTCGTAACACTGCCCCCTCCTTAAGCCTGTTCGTCCTGAACTGGCGGGATAAACAACATCGTTGTTTTTTTTTTTCACAGTGTAGGGTCCTTCCCAGTTAGACTGAAGCTTAGGTGAGCAACGACGACGGCTCTTTGGGTTGAACAACCAGACCTGATTTCCTTCTTCGAAACCCACACTATTGCTGCGAATGTCATACCGAGTTTTCATTTTATCACTGGCAATCTTCAGCCATCCTCTTACCAAGCGATTCATTTCTTGCAGTTTGTTTTCTAATTGCGAGGAACAGTTCTGTGGTTCTTGGGACTGAGTCTCAGGTGATCCGAACATTAAGTCCCCAGGAAGACAAATCTCCCTCCCAAACACCAATTTTGCTGGAGTCATGCTGGTTGTGTCGTGTACCGATACGTCATGAGGAATAGTGGTATACGTTGGTCCCAGTCTGTTTGGTTCTCGTCAACAACCTTCGAAAGATGCTGCTCAAGTGTCCTATTGAATCTCTCAACCATCCCGTCCGACTGAGGATGCAGAGGCGTTGTCCTGGTCTTTCGAATTCCGAGTAGACGGCATAATTTTTTAAACACTCCTGATTCAAAATTTCTCCCTTGATCCGTATGGATTTCCATAGGGGCTCCATAACGGCAACAGAAGTTGTGAACTAACTGCTTTGGCACAGTGGTAACCTCCTGATTTGGAATTGCGTAGGCTTCCACCCACTTAGTAAAGTAGTCACCTACAACCATGATGTACCAGTTTCCATCGTCAGTAACTGGGAATGGTCCAGCAATGTCTATGGCACTTTTCTCGAAAGGGAGTCCAACGTTATACTGTCTCATTTTTCCCCTGCTTGTGGTTGCTTGCAGCACATATTTCACATGTCCGAACCCATTCATGTACGTCATGGCGAAGATGAAGCCAATAGAATCGCTTCCGTATTTTGTCAAGGGTTTTGTTAACGCCAAGATGGCCTCCAGATGTTCCATCATGCATCTCCTTCAAAACAGACTGCACTTTACTTCAGGGAACTATCAACTGCATGACCACGTCTCGCCCATCTACACTTTTCCAAGCCCTTTTCAGCAATCCGTTTTCTAAGGTGAGAGATTCCCATTGTGCCCAGTAGCCCTTCAGCACTTCAGAACCATGGCAGATATCTTGTCAATCCGGGCGGCGACCTTCCTCTTTTGCTGTCAAGATCAGTCCAGTGTCTTCATCAGTCATCTGTTCTTGTCAACAGTCTTGTGTTGTCCAGTCGTCAGCCAGGAAATCTACATTGATGGCTTGAACATGTTCGCTTAAGTTTTGTTCTTCCTTTCTGTGGCAATGTCGGCAGTCTTCCAGGCACGATCTTCGTGATAAGCCATCTGCATTACCATGCAGGCGCCCCCCGTCGATGTTGTACCTGCAAGCCACGGCATGGTTGGTACGTAGTGAACACTCTTCCATAAAGGTATTTATGGAAGTGCTCCAATGCTCGGGCGATTGCCAGCAACTCTCTCCTTGTGACGCAATAATTTCTCTCCGGTTTAGAAAGTGTCTTGCTGTAATACACTATTACCCGTTCTTCACCGTTTTGAACTTGAGACAGAACTGCTCCTAGACCAGTATTGCTTGCGTCTGTGTCCACAATGTACTTCCCTTCGGAATCTGGGAGGGTGAGAATTGGCTGCGAACATAATGCAATTTTCAAAGTCCTAAATGCTTGATCACACTCCCTCAACCCCTGGAAGTTTCGTTTATTTTCTGTTAGCTCATGTAGTGATTTAGCAATAGTAGCAAAGCCTTTCACAAAATGTCTAATATCAGCATAACCCCAGGAAACTCTGAACTTCGTGTTTACTCTTTGGCACTGGCCATTCTCTTACGGTGTCTACTTTATTAGGATCCATGCTAACACCCGCTGCCGAAACCAGATGGCCCAGATACTGTACTTCCTTCTCGAATAGAGAAGACTTCTTTGGGCTCAGCTTCAGTTGGGCACCGTGAATTCTAGTTAGAACCTCCTTAAGGTTTTCCAAATGGTCTTTGAAAGTCTTCCTGATAACTATGACATCGTCTAAATAAACAAGGGAAGTTTTCCATGTCAGGCCTCGGAGTACCAGGTCCATCAATCTTTCAAATGTTGCCGATGCATTACTGAGTCCAAATGGCTTGACGTTAAATTGGAATAAGCCACTTGGGGTCGAGAAAGCGGTCTTTTCCTTGTCTTCTTGATGAAGACCCCACTTGCCAATATCCACTCTTCAGGTCCAATGTGGAAAACCACTGTGCTCCGGACAACGTGTCGAGTGTATTGTCAACGCGAGGTAATGGATAGCAGTCTTTTTTTGTAACGTCATTTAACCTCCGGTGTCTACGCAGAAACGCAATCCACCATCCTTCTTTGCTACCAGCACTACAGGAGAAGACCAAGCACTTGACGAAGGTTCGATTACTCCCTCTGTCAACATGTCCTGTACTAACCAAGACATTTCCTCTTGTTTAGATAATGGAGGCCTTCGAGGTGTTGGTGTATCGGTGTTGTGTCCCCCGGTATTGATGCGATGTTGCACAAGAGAGGTTCTTCCCAGTGACTGTCCCCGAACTGCAAACCTGCAATTCCTACTGAATGTTTAGTGAGGCTATTGGCTTATCATTATGGTGGAGAAATTACGAGAGGCCGAATAAACGGACGGATACAAACCGTTGAGGAGATGTCGGCATTGTTAGCAGAAATGGAACAAGAGAAGAGCTTCCTCCAATACAGACGAAAGAGCGACGAGATGGATAGAAATAATGGTCGACGCGATGCCCGATATGAAAACAACGGGAATAGACCAAATAATAATAATTACAACAACAACAATGGTAACCACTATCGACGTAGTTACCAAAATAATAACAATAACAACTATCCACGGAATAATGCGATGAATAATAACAACAATATGTAATCAGTGATGTGGAGACGAAGAAGATTAAGGGAACATACAACCAAGTTTCCTTAAAAATGTATTATGAAGCCAATTAAAACCATTTTTGAAATAATCTCAAAATTCAAACAAATAGTAAGGACAACTTACAGTACATTTTGACAATGTTATTTTGGATCAAATGAATAAACGAATTTGAATAAATCTCAAAATTATAAACGAAATGAGCACATCTTATTAAATATAATTACGAACTTATTATTTGGATATAAAAGAAAGAGAAAACATCCATGAATCAGGAGAAACCAAAGTGTTATAAAATGAATAAGAAAAGACAAATGTAGACAATCGATGATGAAAATAAGACGAGACTAGAAACGAAATTACTACGAATAACTAACAGCTATCATGATTGTGAGAGAAACAACAACTATAGATACAGATACTTGTTATGTTTTAATTGAATAAAGATAGTGAATGAAAAATGAAGATTAAGCAGTACTGATAAAGAAGGAAAGTAGATAGTACCAATTAAATTATATTATTTTTATTTGATGTAGTCGTGAATAGACTAGTTATTATTAAATATGATTGACTGATGAGATAGCTCCAGCAATCGATATTATTGATGTATTATGTATTATAAGGACAGCGGGGTATTAGGTCAAGAGAGCCCCCCGACTGATTCCAAGATATATGTGATAATGATTAATTTTTAGGGAGGTAACATGTTCCAGGGATGGAACACTTATAATTAAAGACAAGTATACCAGATCATAAAAAGGATAACAAGTGCTAATATGAAAGATAAGATAATTGATAATTTCAACAAAATATATTGTTTTATTAAAATAATCAAATTTGGTGGCAGGGTGTTATGTAACATTACATTTGGCATAGCTTGATATCGTACCAGATGTAATGAAGATCATGGATAAGAAACTTAACAAGAAGAAACATATCTTTTAAAAATGATAGTGAAGATGAACAAATAACAACTTTAGACTGACTTAGACTATAACTGACCGTACCCAAATTAATGTTTAGGTAAAGTGATGGAAAATACCCAGATGATGAGATAAAATTCGACCAATTACAATAATAATACCTACGAAGCCAGACAGCATTATGGACCATTACTATCAGTAGAACAAATTGTTTTGTTAAATGTATCATACAATATAGAAATAATCAAAATACAAATTGAGGGATAATAGGCCCAAATACACAATAGAACGTAAAAAAAAAAAATACTTGCAAAATGTTAACTAACCAATATAATTGAATAATACAAGAACACAATCATTATAGATACATGGAAACATACAATTAAAATAGTGTGATTAATGGTGGACCTAATGTTATAAAATAAATACTGTACAATCAAAGAAGAGATTATTGTGTAATAAAAAACAAATAATAAAATATGGACAAAAATATAGAAATGCCAATCCATGTGTAAACAAGGCTTAAGAAATAATAATTATCAAATGTATATGACAAGATGAAAAAACCAGTAAAAGTACCTAGTACAGCAATGGCTGAACTGTCTAAGACAAATAGAAAGATATAAAATCATTATTAAATGATTAAACTTTTTCTTTTAATGTTTGAAAGTAAGAATAAAGTTGTGTTTGTTATTTATAGTTTTGTTAGGTAATGAGTGGATGATACGTCTTATGCAGGATTTATGTAACCAGGCATATACAGATTGTTTGATCACAAAATGTGAATTATGTTTTTTATAATGTAATTATTGTTGTAAATTATTACAGTGATAATTATTGTTGTAATTTTAAATAATATTACTAATAGAGTTATAGGGAGTAGTTTTGATGGTAGTTGCATAGTTAATAGGTGTTACAATAACAGAAAATAGAAATTTAACATGTCAAGACGTAGGCCTATAAAAACTTTGGAATTTTGTAAATTTTAGGAAATACATTTAGAATTTTATAAAACAAATGTTGTAATATGGATAGGTTTATAATTAATAGTATACACAGTAAATATGGAATCGAAATAATCAGTTTTAAATTATTTAAGAAAATTCAAATAGCAAAAATGTAACATCAGAAATTCCTTAAGCAAAAAAGGCATGTTGGTGTCTATGTGTCACAAATGTTAAGACCAAAATAATGATGCTATTAGTTTTAAATTCCCAATTAGTATAACAAAGTTATACTAATTTAGAAGTTTTGGCCAAGTTCATGCAATAAAATAATGAATTTGTATGACAATGTATGTCTGAATCAACCAACCAGATTTCAAGTTTTACCTTAGCAACCGAAAATTCAGATAAATAAAATGGGAACTTCTTTAAGAACCATCATTGAAAACAGACGCGTTTTTATAACGTCTTAGCTAATTATATTTTAATAAGAGGAAACCTATACCAAACATAGTAAAACGAATCAGGACAGTTATTGAAGAACATTAGAGGAACCCAAGACCAACAAGACCCCAAAAATTCTTGAAGAAGAATTAAGGAAGATTTGGACCCCATCTTCGTCCTGAACGAATAAAAGAAGAGGATCTGGGTGAATCTGTATAATTTTATAAACGTATTTAACAACAACACCCACATCTGAGCACACGAACCACTTAGAAAACTAAACAATAAAAAACCACATACACTATAATAATACACCAACACTAAAGAACACTTGAAGATAACACAAATTGATTATTACACCTTTTGAATACCAAAAAACTGAACGACAACTAATAAATATCTAAAACGTTTCATAACCTAGAACTGTGGACAACACAACCATGACTACTAGTTTGCACTATAAAACCATCAAAACCTTTTTATATCCTTATCTTGTAAAGTTTGTATTTTGATTTTAAGAGTTGTATTAATTGTTTAACCATAACATTCGAACCGAATACGCCCTGAGATTATTTTATTTAATAGAATAAAAACAACGAGCATCATTATCGAGGTTGATCCCAGCATAGTCATTAGTAACTACCAACTTATGAACGAAGACGTCATAATTTTGTCACAATTTGTATTAAAATAAAGAAAAAAAAACGTAATTGATCAATTCGTTTGAATAAAGATTGATTAAAGGAGTACATCTGTTTGGGTTTTTTTTTGCATTATTATTATTACTGATAAAATTAAAAGATACGATAGCACAGCAAAGCGGACGGAGCGACAGTTGGCAGCTCCGAATTACGTCACTGGTTTTGAGCGCCGAGGCGGGAGCGAACAGCGGAAATAGTGGAATACAACAGTAAATGAATTTACTTACATCTTATTATTCAACGCTACCGGAGAAGATAGTCGGGTTATAATATCAAAGATTAATGTGCCTGGTAGGTGGAGGAAGGTGTGATCCATTAAGCACCCGTGCCTCATACAGACTTTTAAAGTACATGTACTCCAAGATGATATTGTATGACACCTGTACCTGAGTCGGCTGAACCAGTTTGCACAGCAAACGCTTATTAGTAATAGTGTAAATCAAAAGTGGGATAACACCAGAGGTATTTTATCCCATGCATCATTAGAAGCACTGGGACCAAGATGTAAAAGATTCGATAACCGAGGCCTGTGGTCAACCTGCTTAACACATCTTACAAATTGTGTGCATCGTAGCAAAATAATAGAAAACAATATGGAGACTACTCTGCTTGAACTCCAGCATGGTTCCAGGAGCTGCAGATCATGTTTAATTGAATTTTCACAATAGCCCAGGTATTGAAATACAAAGAATACCAGTTGTCCACATACATAGCTTTCATCAGCTAGCTTTGGAAAGGCATTCGATAAAGTGAATTGGGCCAGGTTGTAGGCAAAAATGGCAAGGAAAGAGATCCTGCAACACGTCATGAGAGCCAAACAACGTCTTTATATAGAAACAAAATATTAATTGACACAGGAAGACTGAGCACAACTCTTAGTGTGGGCCTGATCAATTGTGGAGTAGAACAAGGGTGCCCGTTATCACCTTCTCTTTTCATTTGTATATAGATGATGTCATACATTATTGGCAGATGAACCTTCGGAGAATTTTGTCACTCTGCAGTTGACACTATGTTTCGTCTTGTCAAATGCAGAAAGCAGTTTGCAGGTGTCTGTATCTTTACTAGATCAAATCTGCAAGGATTTTGGATTACAGATCTTTCACATCGAAACCAAGGTGAAGGCTTTTCATGGTGTTGATCCCATAATATGCCCAAAATTTGTTGTAGATGGTGCTGTTCTGGAGCAGGTCAGTAATTTTTAATACTTGGGCTCTAATGTGTCTTATATTACAAACAATTATGTATTGAATAAGCTACATAAGTTCAACCATATATGTATGGGACCAATAGGAGAACTCTAAAATCAACGAGTAAAGGAACATGCCTAAAGATCTACAAGGTGAAGGCCCTCCCTACTTCTCTATGGGTCTCAGAATTGGATTTAACGAAATTCCAGGCCAGTTATATCAAACTGTCTGAAATGAGATTTCTCAGGCATGTGGCTGGAATCCACATGTAGATGAAAGTGTCGATATACGGTTGGAACTAAATATTATGAGTATACTTGATAGGATTGTCCAATATCGGCTAAAGTGGTTGGAACATTGTAATTGAATGGATCCCCAAGCAGCTACTGAATTACGAGGGGGGACCCAAAAATAACCGGAATCGTTGAATAGCGGGTGCACCGGTTGTAGTACTGGTTTCCACCACTAGGTGCGTGTTGCCGGGACCTTACTGTGGCAGTCTGCTGGCTGGCGTCGGCGAGTGACGTTGTGTTGTTGTGTGGGGGATTTTTTTCTCAAGCTCTTAGTTATTTTGTCGATTTTTTGCTATGGCTAACTTAAAGGAACAACGTATGTCTGTGAAATTTTGTTTCCTGTTAGGGAAAATGGCAGCGGAGAGAGTTGTAATGCTTAAAACAGCTTACAAGGAAGATGCTGTGGGGAAACACACAAGTTTACGAGTGGGTTTCACATTTCAAAAATGGTGAAATGTCAATTGATGACCTGCCTCGTTCTGGGCGACCCTCGGCGAGCAAAATGGAAGAGAACATTGCGAGAATTCGTGAGCTGTTCATGGAAGATCATCGCAGAACAATTGATGAACTTACTGTTTTGACTGGAGTGTCTTGGATTTCCTGTCAACGCATTTTAAGCGAAGATTTAAAAATGCATCGAGTTGCAGCAAAGTTTGTGCCTCGCGTGCTCACCCATGACCAAAAACAGACTCGATTGAATGCGTGCAATGAATTGAAAGAACAGTTAGAAAATGACCCTGATCTTTTTTCAAAAATAATTACTGGTGCTACGGATACGATCCAGAGACCAAACAGCAGTCAAGCCAGTGGAAGACGCAATCTTCCCCACGTCCCAAAAAGGCAAAACAAGTGAAGTAAAATGTGAAGATGATGTTGATTTGTTTTTTTGATGCTAGTGGAATTGTTCACACAGAATTTCTTCTTCCACGTCAAAGTGTTAACTAGGAATTCTACCTGTCAGTATTGAAACGTTTATGTGATGCAGTGAGGCGAAAACGCCCTGAGTTGTGGTGGAGTGGGGAGTGGGTGTTTCACCATGACAACGCGCCCGCCCACATGGCCTTGAGTGTGCGAGGTTTCCTGACAAAAAATGGCATGACCCAGCTTTCCCATCCCCCCTACTTGCCAGACCTCGCTCCGTGCGATTTCTTTTTGTTTCCTCGCATGAAAAGAGAGCTTAAAGGATAACGTTTTGTGGATGTGGAAGAAGTAAAGAAAAAACTATGGAATTGTTAAAAGGCATTACTTGGAAAAATTTCCAGGACTGTTTCGAGAATTGGAAAAAACATCTAGACAAGTGCTTAGCTTCAAATGGGGAGTACTTTGAAGGAGATAAGTTTGTTAACTTGTAAAAATAAATAAAACTGTTTATATTTGAAAATTCTGGTTATTTTTGGGTCCCCCCTCGTATAAGCTGAAAGGACAAAGAGATGTTGGAGTGACCAGGTATAGTGTATCTGCTTAGAACCAAACAAACCATTTTTGGTGTAGTGGTACCATTAGTAAATACAAAATAAATATAGTACTATGGTAGTACAACTATTGTGATGATGTTCTGTATAATAGATGATACTGATGAGCATGATGAGCACCACTGAGCATGTCACAACAGAATGTTTGAAAGGTTTGGTGTCAGTAAGAATAATAATAATAAAATTATTATTATTATAGTTGTTGTTGTCAACAAAAAAAGTGTTATTAAAAATTCTGAGATGCGAATGTATGGTTAAAATAACATAATTAACTTCATTCAACTCTGACAGTTTTTCATTTAAAAAGTAACAACTTCTCTAAATTTTTGTACAAAGTAACAGAATTTATTTTGGATTACTTTCACTGTATAAGAGTAGATATCTTGAACATAATTACTTTTTGTGTTGTTTTTAGGCGTTTAAATACACAAACTCATGTGGTGCCATCTCTGTTATCAAGCAGACAACAGCTAACCAGCGAGTTCCATACTTTTGGCTTGCAGTCTGTACTTAGAAGTGGCAAAAATATTTTCAGTGGAGCTGATTGTGCTAAATCTACAAATATTGTACCAAACAATTGTTGGTCATTAAACACTGCACGCACAAAAGTCAAGATTTTTTTTCCAAGACCTAGCGAAACCAAACGAATTACTAAATTCAGTTGGCATACAAGAATGAAGACTCCTGGTGGGCGAGCAATTCTAATGAGAAGAATATTGAAGGGAAGGCATGTTCTCTCACATTGATAATATGTGATTATATTTCTGTACTGTAGTTGTTAATAAAGTGCATGTGTATGCAGAGAAAAATGTTTGTAAATGTGTGTCAAAGTAATCTTTTCATAAACATGTAAGTCTGGTAAGAAATGAATTCTTTTGACACTGATTATGATTTTATAGTACCATTTGGTCTAAGATTTCCTATTACCTCTTAATGTAAAAATTCAAAATGAATTGTTATTTATATATGAGAGTGTATATTTATTACCACTTGATTATCAGTATGTGACCAGTTTATTTATTACCAGTATGTGACCTATTAACTGTTGATATAAAGGAAAATTAGGCAATTCAGTCAAGTTACATGGGCAGTTGAAATTTTTATGTTTACAAAACAGACATAGCATTCTACATAGATATGATTCCTAAGTGTAAAGTAAAATTTTCATGTAGTAAATAAAAAAAAATTACAAAATTAGTATAGTTTAGTATGAATTAAAAAAAAAAAACTCCATAAGGGTGCTTTCTTGGTCAAAAGTGTTATTTTATTTAATGACATAATAATTAATAAATAATTAAACTTATGTAAAAAGTTAGTAAATGTAATTTCAGTTTTTAATACACATCCATATTTTATCAAAATATGTTTTTCTACTTCCTGCTTTGTGTTACCCATGTGACATCAGCAAATTTTCAATATATTGTCTTCACTTAACATTGGTGTAAGTTCTTAGAATTCACAAGTTAGCTGAAACACTGTAAATCAAGATTATTCTTCCTGTAAGAAACGCTAACATTAGTAGAGGTTACGTTTTAAATCTAAATTTTTTATGAGATAAAGCAGTTTTTGTATTCAAAACGTTTAATCTGTGGTGATTCAGGTAGCACACAGTACAGGAGTAACTGCAAGTGAATTTTGATACAAATCTAAAGTACATATACTTTTATTCATTAGTCCAGGCTACACAGTTTCCACCACTCTTTACACTGAGCCTGATAGATCACACTTGGAAACAGAAGCAGATTCACTTTCCACTCCCATACTCAGTTTTTTAACTGTTCCATGCACTGCCTTTAAAAGGAAATGGAGGGCTGACTGTTTTGTTGTGTTCTATTTCTTTTCTTTTTAGATTTTCTAGAAGCATCTCAGGTTCAGGGTCATGTTGCTATCAATATTCTGAGAGGCATTCATGTCCATGTCTTCATCACCCAGAATCTGAAGCCTTCATAAGTAAGCTGACATGCATGTGCCACATGTACTTTAATTAATTCTTTTCCTTATCATCATCATCAGGATTTTATGAGTATTTTGATAGATCTTCATTAGTAAGTTTATCCATATGTTTCTTAAGTACACTTGACACTGGTGATACATTTAGTGTTTCCTGATTTACATCTAACTCCTGAAAAAGTTACCAAAACACACACACACACACACCAATTCATGCTTTCCTGGGAAACTTCCATACAGGATTTTTCAGTTTTCTGTCAAATTTAGAAAGGTATATCTTCATTGTTAGTGATCTTGAAAATTTCATTAAAAGATGATATAGATAATATATTTTGAATGTTGCAATATTATTCTCCTGAACTAACCCCTGAAGTAAAGCTGTGTTATATTGGGTGGGAGGAACACATTTTCCACTGGCTATTAATAAGTATTGCATTTTAAATTATTATTTTCCTTAAATACTTTGTTTTTCACAACTATTAATAATTTTGCAGCTTTAAATTGTTGAAGATAAGTTACCCAGTGAGTGCTTCCATCAAATATTGGTGCTACTGCATAAACTGGACCTACTACAGTTAATGGGATTTTTTCTCTACTCTGTGCTCTGCAAGGGCATTTATTAATGCCCTTGCTTTGTCAACTATTTCTTTTATTACATGCTTAACTTCAACATTAATTTGTTTTGTTACATTTATAATTGAGTTTTCTATATTTGACAATCTGTTTTCGTAGTTGACACAGCTTTTTTTATTTCAGATATTTCATCAACTTGTTTGTTTGGCTCACTTTGTAACAGACTGAATTTTGCAATGGTATCCAGTACGAAGGCCTCGTATGAAAGCCTTAATGTCTTCTGCATGACAGTTAATTCTTCTTCTGTTGTTTTATTTTTCTCCTGCTGCTTACGAGTTTTGTCCTGCTGTTTTACTGCTTCTTTTGCTTCCTGTCGGTGTTTCTCGTCTAGCTCTTCCATCTACACATGCAAAGATTCTACCATATCTAGAAGGGTACTACCCGTCTTGCGACACAAATCTTATTAGATTCATCATGGGTTCTAATCGCAGCTTTTGCTTTGTCTGACCAAATGTGGTAAGCTTAATCTTGCTCTAATATAACCTAGAGATTTTTTTGTGCCTTTTAATGACTGAGAGCACATTTAAATTACTGAAGCCATACACTTGTCCTACCGTCACTGTCACCAAACAATAGACAAAACCTAGAGAACAACCTATCTGTAATACCATAACCTGCTAACTATACTGAAATTTTTACAGGAGAGGGATTGACATCTGCGGTGATGTCATCACTAGGTTGCCACTTCGTAACCATGTGTTTCTGTTGATTGTCACGCAAGCATAAGTTTCGTTACTGCATTCACTCAAAACATACTTTGTGCAGACAATATTGTAAATTTTAAAACTGTTAAATTGCAATCACATCAAACAAAAGTAAACACAGTAGGCCTCACGCACACAGTACACACACACACAAACAGTAGTAAACACAGTAGGGGGTAATTTAATATGAGCGCATGGCACTGCACAAACAGCGGAACAACAAGTACGAGTTGACAACACTGTTGTGTAGTTTCAGCCAATCAGACCCCACTAAACACCAGTTCCCCACTTACTTTCAGACAACTGTCAATCCCTCTCCTATAAAAATTTTGCTGTAAGTAGTATTTTTTGTATTGTGGAGTCTGAAAATGTCTGACACACTTGTTGTGTCTTACCTTATGTTTACTACATTGGTATTAGATAAGTCAAGCCAAATATGAGCTTACGTTGATGTTGTGATAGTAGACAATGGTTAGTTGAGGTTTACAAGGAGGTAAATCAAAACTCCGCTGGAATCGGGGTTGTTGCAATTTAACCCGACCCAATAAAACCCACCCAGGTTTTTTTAAAAAAACTCAGCCAATAAAACCCACGTTGTAATGTGAAATCTTACAGTTCAAATAAATGGTAAAAACACTGAATTATGTTATTTCAGTTTTTGACTGAAAAACAAGGTAAAATAGCGAATAAAAAACAAGGACACTTCAGGTTCAGTTCTATTTAACGTAATTTATTTATTTCAGTTTATAATTATTTTTATGGTAACTGTTATTTATAATATTAAACTCATAGTTACAAGAGTAGTGTAAACAAGCACTATTTAATTTAATAATAGGTTTCAGATAATTTTTGTTCTATGAAAAAATGTTTACATGTATTTAAATATTTATTGATATAATCCACAACCATCCATAATCACAAACTAACAAGTTTCATGTTGATTCACTCCTTATTTGAATGATGAAATTTGTATATCTTCACCAGTTTTTTAGCTTTCTCCTCGCCCAACTGATTTCTAAGTTTTGACCATACAAGGCCAAAAGTGGAGAAAATTCGTTCAATACTTGCAGAGCTAGCTGGGCAACTGCTGAGGCTCTTCATAAAAGAACAAAATTCCTTCGGCAAGTTTCCTTTTTTTGATGATTTTACTTCCATTAACTTCCACCATTTGGGAGGACTAAATTGGTTTACAACAGCATCTAAAAACATTGATTCAGGAAAAATCTGAGGATCTGATATCCTAAATGCCATCATGCTGGTTAACCATTCTGGATGGGTTTCTATCAGCCAGTTTTCAGCTGCCTCTTCCTGCTTTGCAGACATCCTTCTACCTTTGAATCTTGGATCCAACAAATTGGCAAGAAAGTGGAATGGCTGTAATGCTTGATTCATTCTTCTCGTTATAGCATCCTTGTAAGGTTCCAAGTCAGGGTTTTCAGCTAGATCAAGCCACAGTTCCACAGCCTGTGCGATATTAGTAGAGTCTGCCTGAAGAAGATCCAACACTCTGCTCACCTCAGTCAGTTGTTGGAGAAGATGCACAGCATCTCTATATATAGTGACATTGTCCAGGATTTTAGCAATGTTTGCAGGGATTTCACGTAAGTGTTCAGTTATAATCTCTACATACTTAGAATAATTTTCAATGAAGGTGCTTACACACTCCTGCTGGGAGTTCCATTGTGTTGAATTTGGGAGCTGGGGCATACGACCTTCTTTTTCTCTCAACCACCCATGAGGCTGATGGTGATTGCGAAAAAACTTATGAACCTCTACTATGTGCTTTATTATCGTTTGTGGAGTTACTTCCACTTCCAACAGATTTAGATAGTGTGCTGAGCAAGTCAGGCAGATCGTCAGGAGTTGGCGCATCTTCACCATTTTGCTTTCACTGTCTGTACAAACAGCAAACACTTTCTTTCCAAATTTCTCCTCACACATTGTAATAGATTCCTTTGCACATTCTGCACAATATTTGGCTGTTTTTTGGTTTGATTCACAGTCCTTGGCATTTAATAAAAATGAACCCTGCCCCGTGTGAATACTGGTTGCTATGATGGGATCATTTTTTATATTAGACCAACCATCTTGAACAAGTGTGATGCTACTCAGTTCATTGCCCAACTGCATCTTTATTTCATTATCCACCTCATCTGCAACTTTATCCAGCAACGTACCAGCTAATGCGAACCGGTCAGGACCAGCATAACCAGGCCGCAGTGCTTCAGGTAAGTGTGATTAGGTATTAATTAAATTATTGGAGTAAATTAAACAGGAACAACTTTATTGTTCAATGTAGGACAAAACAATTTATTTTTTACTTGTAATTGCAAAAGAACACAATGTAATGCACGTCCACACGTGTGCACACACACACACACACACACACACACGCACACATAACAAACACAAACAAAATTACACTGCAAAAAACTCAATATAAAATAGAACTGGATACATTAAAAAACCCAATTAAACCCACACAAAAAAAAACAAAAAACCCACCCGGGTTTTTTTTTTTTTTTTTTAAAAACCCGGGTTTTTCACAACCCTGGCTGGAATGGGACTGAATGTATCAGCAAAACTAAATATATGCTAATTTCTGCATCAGAAAGGAAGGAAATCTATATAAACTATGTATAGAGGGAAATGCATTTGATGCAGTTAATAAGTTCAGTTATCTGATAACATGATAGATAATGAAGGGTCCACAAACACAACGATACATGGCATGATATAAGTACGAAGTAGGGCATATTATGCCAACATCACACTACTGAGAAGCAAACTCATTAGTCACAACACAAAAATGAAAATATATAAGACACTTATCAGACTGGTTGTTGCTTATGGCAGTGAGACATGGATGTTAGCAAAAAAAAGGAAACAAGAAACACTAAAAAAGGTTTGAAAGAAAGATTGTATGATGTGTTTGTGACTGGTGAATGAAGATGATGAATGGAGAATAAGAAATAACCATGAAACAGATGAGGTGTTGAAGCATGAGGATATTGTAAGAGTCATAATGGCTAGGTCACCTAGAGCAGATGGATGATCAGAATATGTTAAAGAAAATCCTGAGGGCACAGGTGTATAAAAGCAAATTGAGAGGTCGACCTAGGATAAGATGGTTGGATGATACGCTGGAAGATCTCGGAAGAATGGATGTGAGTGGTTACACAGAGATAGCAGTGGCACACCCAGGGGGGGGTTTGGAGGTTAGAAGCCCCTGGAAATATGGAAAACAAATTTTGTAATCGATGTACTTACAAATAGTGAGTATATAGTAATTACTATAGTCTCACAAACAAATGAGCATTTTTACTATTACTAAATGATAAACTAAAAATCAGCATAGGTAAGTTTACCAGACATTCGTGCCAAAAGTACATGATATGTAACGCACATGCATCGGCATAGAAACACGACCAAGTTTTCTCCAAGAAGTTGTGGAGATTATTATATTCCCACTTTTCAAAAAAAAAAAAGAAAAGTTCATCAAAAGCGTAGCGTTTAGTTTACTGCTGTATTTTCCAGTTTGTAGAGTGAAAAGAATCAGTCTGGATTGCCGTCGACTTCAGGGCAAAGGAAAGTCACACAGTCGGAGTTGAAAAATAATTTATAACATGTAAAGTTTACTACGTCGGAAGAATCTTTCACCATGCCCCATAAAAAATGTTCGACAAAGGAAATAAACCACCGATTGGACGATTTCGACAAGTGTACTATTATACTAATTATTCACAAATGTTAATCCATAGAAGGAGCAAGACTTAACATTCAAACTTATTTAAAAATTTTAAGGAACGGATCAATTATAATAGTAGTGCATCTAGTCTGAGACACATTATTCGTCAAATGGGATTTTGATGGAAACGTGCTGAAAGCAATGGGAAACTTTTAATAGAAAAACACGACAAACAACATGTTCTCTACTGTGCTGGTCATAATGACCAAAAACGGGTCTGTGCTATCCATCGATGTATACTATATGGATCGTGTGCTGTCACGCAAAGTGAACGGCAGAAAACGGTCCGAACCACGTACAGCTTCCCATACAATGGTGGGGAATAAAGCGTTTGGCGCTAAGTTAGCACGTGTATTAAACGAGTCATTCAGTCAGTAATTCACTTGTTTTGACACCTTACATTTATTACATTTGGGACAGTTCTACTGAAAATTTGTGGTTATGAAGATATTATAACAGTTTGGTTTTACTTTTGCCTGACTGATAACAGATGACAATAAATTGAGCGTTTACACTCATTTTACTGCCTTTGTGTCAAGCAGAAAACTAATTAGAGCATCATCAGACGTTTTAAAGATTGCAAAATATATGTATAATTTATTGATTATATCTGACAGTAAACTTAATACCAAAAAAATGATTATATCAGCTTGCAAAAACTTTGCACAGTCTTTAGAAAAAATATTTCAAACAATGATTTTTCTTAAGACAGCCATGAAGTGAAACTTATCAAATTAATAGGGACATTATTTTATAAAATCTGCTACCTTCTAAGCTTTGTGTCTGCCAAAAGTTAAATAAATTTGTATTATTTAGTAATGTTTAATGTAAACAATTTTTATACAATTAATATGTAGCTAATTAAATAAAATAAAAAAATAATGTAAATTAGCATTGCTAATTGAACACTTTAACGACCATGGTGAGCGTATACGCCAGCTTCTTTTACTCAATAAACATTTTAAAGTTTACGGCTCACGTCTTTTATTCTTTGTTTCCCTTATTCTTATCTTTATTCGTCTGGCTTCAACATTAAATGTTCAAAAATAAGAACGCAACAGAACTGTTTATGAACGCAACACAACGTAGCGACAAACTGAAATAATGTGTCAGAACACTGAAATCTTACAGTGAAACAAATGTGTTTATTTTGGAAAATAACTTATTAAAAACCTCCCACTTTGGAGTCATTAATTGTTAAAATGACATAGCTGTACCATTTAATGCAAAATGTGGCCTGGCTTAAGCAACAAAAGCTATAACAAAGGAGAAAAGTTAGACATTGTACAGGTATAGTATACAGCATATGCAGTGTTCTTGCCCACCACTGGTGCAGCGGTTGGACCGAATTCAATGAATGCAGCACGCGATCCTTATAGTATACATCGATGGTGCTATCATGCTGCATCAGTCATGACCGAAGAATCGGCCTTATGTTTTATGCTGTGTATCACACTGTTGGTCAGTCATATAACGTTACTGCTCATAATGCATGGCCGATAAGGTGTGTATGGTTGAATGCACAAAAACCATATTTTTTGTAATTAAAAAAACTTTTAATGTTTTTGTATATTTACTTTAATTTTTTTCTGTATATATATATATATATTTTTTTTGGGTCTTTCACCGTTTCCTGCGGCCAAAGACAACTTCCGTCTCCACATTTGTATTTTTTTTCCGTGTTCGATGTGTACTAGAACTGTTTTCTTCACAAGTAACTAATGCCAGTTTTTATGGAGGTTATGTAGACAATGTAACTTAAATAAAATTTACTTTGTTAGTGTACAATAAAAGGGTGTATTTACTGGAAGTACAGAAATAATTTTCCATTTATCGCACATAATTACGGTACACAGACGATTTTTGGAGGTTGTGTCTACGTTTAACAATGCAACTTAACCTTTTAGATTTTTAAAATTAATTAGATTTAACAAAAATTTCCTTTGTTAGTGTACATTAAATTATTGTATGCATACAAGGCTGCTGTACATAACATTAAAGGCTGTATTTATTCGAAGTACCGGAATTAAAACCTAGTTCCAATTTAGAACGTAGACCTATAACCTATTTGCATATTTTATTGGGGTTTATTGGCACATATTTTATTAAAAGGGTGTATTTATTGGAAGTACAGAAATTATTTTCCATTTATCGCACATAATTACGGTACACAGACGATTTTTGGAGGTTGTGTCTACGTTTAACAATGCAACTTAACCTTTTAGATTTTTAAAATTAATTAGATTTAACAAAAATTTCCTTTGTTAGTGTACATTCAAAGGCTGTATTTATTGTATGGATAAAAGGCTGTATATACATTAAAGGCTGTATTTATTCGAATTAAAACCTATCGGTACTTCCAATTTAGAACGTATAACCTAGTAGGCTACGTTATTCGTACATACAGTATTTTATTGGAGTTTATTGGTACATATTTTATTAAAAGGGTGTATTTATTGGAAGTACAGAAATTAGTTTCCATTTATCGCACATAATTACGGTACAGAGACGATTTTGGGAGGTTGTGTCTACGTTTAATTATCTAACTTAACCTTTTAGATTTTTAAAATTAATTAGACTTGTAGGGGTGTGTGCATGGCAGAACTACTTGTGCACCCACTTTATAATCATATTTTTGGTAACACTGAGAACTTTAAGCCTTCTTTTATGCTTAAACAAATTATATATACACTTAATTATAGAAAAGCAAAAAGCAAATATGTAATTCAAAAGACTAATTTGCTCTAATAAACACATGCTGAAGTTAAAAACAAAAGAGTTTTTACTTGCCTAACTAATCATTAGTTACTAATGTGACAGTTGGAGCTGCTTTTTCTGCAAAAGCTGGGGTATGTTGGATTCAAGAGTGGTTAAATTAAGTCATAAATCTGAGTGTGCGTCAAGTCTATTTGTGTGCTTGCTTTTCACTTGAGATGAAAATCCCATTTCACTCAAGAATGAGGTGGTGAATGGGATGAGCAACTCCGAAAGTTCAGGATATTCATCTCTTAAAGATATCCAGAACTTTGTTAAGTCAGAATCTAAAAGTTTATGGATTTTGTTGTCCATGACATGTCTCATGTTATCACTAACTATACAAAATAATTTACTAAAAATTTAGTTTTAATCCCAGCATCACAGATGATATCACACAATTGCTCATTTAGTTTTACTGACAACATGTTAGAGCTTTCAAAATACAAGAATGGGTCTTGAATCCAATTGAATTCACTGTATCCCTCTGGGAAGCAACTTTCAATCTGGTTATAGAGAGTTAAACATCAGAGCTGGTAAAAAACAATGGTAGAGCATGAATAACAAAACTGTACAGTTTAGACTATGTACAAAACAGGTTGAATTTAAATTGTTAAAATGATATATCTTAGTTATTTACATGTAGTAGCTTTTTAAGACACAGTAAATAAATTTCCAAACCTGACTTTGCAACCCACCAAATGCCCTCTCGGGACCCTGCAGTGGCTCATGCCCAATAGGTTAAGAAATGCTGAACTAAAGGGATGTTTGTGGAGTGAAACATAAAAGATAACCCAGACTTCTAAAATGCTCTTAGTGAAATGGGATTTTCAGGAGTAACAACACACTATTTGGTTAACAAGCACATTTTACTAATATTCTAATACCAAGTCAATTAGATAGCTTAAATGTGTAGTACTCTATGTGATGCTGATCACATACTGTTAATCAGCAGCACTGCAGAATATTCTAGAGCCACACTCTTGGCATTCATCTGGAACTTTATCACATTAGCCTGATAATTAGGATGTTGCCACCAGCTGAGTTTTAGAAAGTTGGTGTAGTAGGTTGTGCATTCATATAGGATGATATTAGACAGCAGTTTTTAATAAAAGTGACAAATGATCAATTGTTTACTTGTGTTGTAAACTACTGTGATTTTTTTATTACTGTTTGTAGGCTATACAGTGTGTCCTGGATAATTATATAAAGAGAACTGTTGTAATATAAGTGTGTTTGTTTTAGCAATTGAGTGTATCTGGTATTCAGTAATTCATTCCACTGTTTTAAGTTCATAATTCTTGTCACTGGTTGTAAGAATATTATTCTCATTAATTTTCCAATTCTATGAAGTCTTCAGTAGTTTTACCACGATGAGACTCAACTTTATCACTGAAGATGCCACATCACTGAATGAGCAAAACTTTTCTTTAATAATCTCAACAAAGCATGGTTATCAGCTGAAAAAAAGTTTTAGTATTAAAAGTTTTGATCACGCAAATCTATAAGGGATACTAAAAAGAAATAACATAATAATTGTATTGGACATAAAGTTATGTCCACAAAACAGATTTTGTTTGAAATAAATAAAACACAATTTGACACAAATATTAATTTTATGAATACTTGTTTGGCACATATTACAGAAGGTTACACCATTAAATGAGTTTGCCTAAGTATAAAATTCTTGTCAGATGAAAAACGTGTACAGTCAGAATACTATTTGTTATGTACAATACAAATGATTCACTATGGGTAGCAGTGACACATAAACACTAGACATTGACACTGAATTGTACTTGTTTTGAATGATTCATTGTGTCCTACCTGACCAGAGTACAGGTATTAACCAAGAGATGTTTAGTATACTGCTGTGTAACTGCTACAATGATGAATTATAAGTAGTACTTTTTGTTTTGGTCATCAACCTTGAAAAGGATAATAGAAACTTTGTATACCATGCTTCCAGCAGTTTTACATGATACATTCCTAGCACAAATAAGAAAAGTTTAAATCTGCTGATGATCTAAAGGAGTGATAGTTATTTGCAGACTGACAGGGTTATAAAATAATTCTGAAAGAATTGTTGCTTTTACAATACCATCCTTTATCAAGTGGCTACTCAAATCTGCCAGCTTTTCACAGAAACTGAAGTTTGATTATTAGATCCATCATGATGACCTACTGATGCTCCAAACATTTCAAGGTTTCTCCTAGCCTTAAAAAACTGGACTGGCCTCATTGAACGTGTATTAAACAATAATACTATTTGATGCAAATAATAAAAATATCCGTGTGTAGAATTATAAAGGTTGTATTTATTCGAAGTACTGGAATTTACTTCCAATTTATAACCTAGTACAATCTAACGTATAACCAAACAAGTACATTAAAATCTGGGTACCCTAAAATCTTTTTTCAATTTCAAGAGGAGTGTCAGTTTTTTAGTTTCAAAGGATAAAGAAAACACTTGTTTACAATTACTTCTAAGATGTCAAGGGTAATTGTAAATTGGGGTACCCGTAAATTGAATTTTAGAGCTGTATTTATTATTTATATTTAAACAATTTTTTGTACGCAACATAATAACAAAAGGTTGAAATATTTGCAGTTATTTCAATTTTAAAATGTATACACAATTTTTAATCAATCAAAATGTTTCAATCCATTTTCCGTTTACAATTACCCCACCTAACCGCAAATGTATGGTGTGTCGCTATCTTCAGTTAGCACTTTTAATTTTAATTGCTATGAAAATAAATTGAAATAACATGTATGAAAAAGAAACGTTTATTTTAGTAGACTTTAAAAGACTTAATACAGGGAGTCTTTAAATTTGTTTTAAAGTTTTTTCCTAAAGCTCTTTAATTTTGCTTAGAATAGCCAAAGACACCACGTGGTCTTTTATTTTACATTACACTTTACAGCACGCGGTAAAATTGTGTTGTTACGATGGCTGACGCGCGAATAGGTATGACGCTTGTTCGCTTGTTTCATTACATTTTTAATCAGTGTTGTGTTGTGAGTTTGACATTCATTTAATTAAAAAATGATTAGCTACGATGAACTGTTGAGTGTTATTGGTACAGAAGAGGATGCAATTTCTTTTCTTCAAGAAAAAGGTTTGATTCACAATCCTCGTCGATGTGAACAAGGACACGACATGGTATTAGCTCTTGGGCAGCAACAGCGTTGGTGCTGTAATAAGAGGACTTGCCGTGAGTATAATGTAGTTCGCAAGGGCACATTTTTAGAGGGGTCCAAATTACCGCTGAGAACAATAATAAAATTTATTTATTTGTGGTGTGAAGGCCAAAGTAGTGTAAAAAACAGTAAAAACAACTGGAAATCGGCGTCAACACACACACAGACTGGACGGCTTACTTAAGATATATCTGTACCGTAGACGTCATGAGAAACCCAAAGAAAATTGGAGGGCCACAGAGGTCCAGAATATCTTTCCAGGTGATGTATCGAGAAGCGTATAGAGTCACCTCCTTACCACTCACGACTACCTGTGGCTAGCTGGTGTTTCTGTAAAAACAATATTCAACGTCTAACATTTTCTAGATAAAGAAGGAACATGCATTATGGTTAATAAGTTAGTATTATTAAATACACAGTTTTAATAGGTTAGTATTACATATCTACCACTTTTTAGATAAAGAAGGAGTATGCACTACGGTTAATAGCTTATGCTACAAGATACATGTGTTTATTTTAAAAATTAGTACAGTAACATACAAGACAGGTTACAAGAACAATTGCTGGAAGAAACGGAGAATAAACAGTTACAGTGAGGTCAAAAGACTTAGAATTGAGCACTACAGAGTCAATTGGGTTTGTAAAGAAACGTCTAACCCAATGTACTATCATTACACACAATAATGTACTATCATTACCTAACCAACCACAACACTCATGTAGAGTAGACGTATTATTTAAGAAGTATCTGTGCCTCAACCCAGTACTAAATCCAGTATACTGTAACAGGATCTACTGTTCCACACTGTAAATAAAGAAGACACGCAATAATATATATCTATGTGTAGGCTGAGGAGATTGGAATGGCTGTTTACTTACCACTTTACCTGGTATTTTGGTCACTTAACCAAATATCGGTATGGAGAACCATACGTGACTTCCATGTTCTAAGATTTATATTTAAAATGCAAAATGAAATGTTTCCATAGAAACTACTTCTTTCCACTTATTGCTTCAGCCTTAACCACAGTACTGTAGTCACTAACGTATACCACCACACGTTATCGCACTCGATTTTCACTGATGATGGCAGTCGACGGCACTGCGGAAACGTCCGGTTTTGCTGAAAACATTGGACTAAGGCCAAACAGCCCGGGAAGGAATTTTAACAACAAACTACTACTATGTTGCCGATAACGTAGTACACATATAAAAATTATCCCCTCCCCCTTCAACTATAATTTTCATTTATAGAAAATTACCCCCACCCTGTTCAACTAGCCTCTTCATTTATAGATATTTCATCTACGTTTCTACAGTGGATTATTAAGATCTTCTTATCAGGATACTTTATATCTAAATTAAGTACTTTACTCTTATTATTATATATATAAACTTTCACATATGAACTTACTTTGGTTATCATTTTCCCATACGTTTCAAGGTGATGTGCCTCTTCTTCAGTGGGAGTAAATACTGAATGTCATTGTTACAGAATGTTACAAACTAGCTGCCTTCAGAACAATGATACACAGACTTAACAACATCCCCTTAGATGAAAAAGACTACAAAGACGAACTAAACACGATAAAATATCTAGCAGAATCTAATGGATATGACAGAACAATAGTCAGTAAACACCTACACAAAACACAAAACAAACAACAGACAAAGACAGAAAACAACAAATTCATAACACTAACATACATCAACAAACAAATTGAAAAAATAGCCCACAAATTTAAAAAAGCAGGATACAGAATCGCTTACAAAACTACTAACAAAACAGAACACACACTATCAAAAAACACACACAAAGCACAAAACAAATTCGATCTACCCGGTGTTTACAAGCTAAATTGCTCAAATTGCAATAAATTCTACATAGGCCAGACAGGACGTTGCTTCAAACAGAGATACATTGAACACACAAAGGCACTCCACTCCACTACAGAATCCACCTTTGCAAACCACCTCATTGAAGCAAACCACACATATAAAAACATCGACAATAACATGAACATTCTACACGTACACACAAAAGGCCGAAAACTAGACACTCTAGAACAATTGGAATATACAAACACACAAAAACAAATAAAAACGACATCCTAAATGAACAGACACAATTCAAATCACACGCATTATTCGAACATATCTCACCCCACACACACAGCATCGATCTTTCGAAATTCGATTCCGTCACCCACAACAAGACGGGCAGCGCTACCAGCGGCAGCCTCTGAAGAAGCCTTTTAAAGGAGAAAACCGGTTCAGGCTGTAAGGTAAAACTTTACGCTTTTACTTATAAAAAAAATAGTGTTCCGAGTCGTTAATGTAATAGTGATATTTAGTTAAGTAACGGACATGTCATGGACAACGAAATCCAAGAAATAACATAAGAATATAGAATAAAGTAATTTGTAAATATCGTTATACTTCTGACATGTAAAGTAGTATACATCAATAGTCTACTCTCATACAGTATACGAATTTGTTGGAAAATATCAGGCACACTACTTGGCAAGTGTTCAACACTGATTTAAATGTTTTGTTTAATGCAAACACTGAAACACACTATACACAAGAAATAGAACTCATCATGAACATAACATGATTATATTACTTCTTATGGTATAAGAATATGATATCGGTTTTTTGTTTAATATCCACTTGTAAAGGAAAAAATACAGCAGATAATTATTTTATAAATAACTTTGTTACAGCTGCTGTGAAGTTGTTTAGATTAAATAATGTAACCTAACCAACTTTTAAGTATTGAATATTAAAGTATAAGTATATTTAATCCTGAGAGAAAATGAACAATTAACACCAGTTTTTGAAAGAACCATGAAAGGAGAGAAGATGAGCTTGTGTACGAAATGCAAAGTGGAGTATCTTATGTAGAGATGAAAGCTCAAAAGTTCAAGGCAAATACATATGAATGGAGATGATTGGTAATATCTGGGACCTGTCACACAACAGAACACCATACAATGATGATACTGTGTATGTATGATGTAATGTGCCCGCTTTTAATATTTTCAAAGGATTTTAATACTTTGTTTCGACTGGTTTCACTGTGTAAATTACAAACCTGAATATAGTGCTAGGAGTTTCAGTTCCTCAGCCTGCGTAATGATGATGTAGGCCTAAATGTTTCTACCCTTTTCTTGTGCCTGCAAAGAAAAATAAATTAGGCCTACATCACCGGACACACAAAGTACTGACATATGAACATTAATCAATTATTTTGTTTAATCAGTCAACATTCTAGGAGACCAATATTAAAGGGTTTACAGATTATTGACCCGTCCACCAAAACACACACACAGGTTCTGATATGTGTTACAATTGTGTCTTATTTTCAGCCAACCGTTCTTTTACAAGTGAAATCAGTACAATTATACCTCGTGAGTATAAGGTTAGTTTAATCTGTAACCTATGATATTAAAAATAATAATACACTGCACATGATTATTACACTTTATATGATATCAGCTTTTTGGCTTAATATCCACTTGTAAAAGAAAATATACAAAATGATTATTATTTTATAATTAACTTTGTTACAGCTGCTGTGAAGTTGTTTAGATTAAATAATGTAACCTAACCTACTTTTAAGTACTGAATACTTTTAATGTGTCATGTACTGTGTTCAATAAGGAAACAAAATACTTTTACAGAATACTTAAAATCCTTGAAAATGGTATTGGATTATGCTTGAGCAATGAATAATTAAACTAAGCAAGTGATTTCAAAGTCAATATCATTATGAAAACGTATTCTAAATAGAACATACTTACCAAAATTTATAATACTTACCAAAATCATATTTGTTTTTAGTAAGAAGGGGGCTCATATTTGTTGATGGTTTCCAGCATTTTCTGGAACAAATCCTCATTTCTATTTCTTGTTCGCCACATGAACTCACTTAAATAGGAATCTAAGCGTTCCCTTCTTGTACCACATTCAATCATGTTTCGCCGTTTACAGGACCGCCACATGCTTTCTACGCCTTGAGTATGAGCTCCAGTTTCAGGATCCACAAAGTTATAACTATGGTTTACAGTCAAATGACTGTACTGTTGTGGCAAATTAACAATTTGACGGTACGAACGCCACTCATCTGACATTATAGTAGACCCTGGTTCAATATTTGCAACTATGAGAGGTAGGAGGGTAGCGGCTGATCTATCTTCCACACTACACAGAAAGCATTCCTTTGTTTCTCGGCAGTATCCACCGAACACCCACTGTTGTGGATACACTCGGCCAACATTATTTTTCCTCTTGGCAAACACACTTTCGTCAATTTCAACTGTTAAATTCGGCCCTCCAATTTTCTTTGGGTTTCTCATGACGTCTACGGTACAGATATATCTTAAGTAAGCCGTCCAGTCTGTGTGTATGTTGACGCCGATTTCCAGTTGTTTTTTACTGTTTTTTACACTACTTTGGCCTTCACACCACAAATAAATAAATTTTATTATTGTTCTCAGCGGTAATTTGGACCCCTCTAAAAATGTGCCCTTGCGAACTACATTATACTCACGGCAAGTCCTCTTATTACAGCACCAACGCTGTTGCTGCCCAAGAGCTAATACCATGTCGTGTCCTTGTTCACATCGACGAGGATTGTGAATCAAACCTTTTTCTTGAAGAAAAGAAATTGCATCCTCTTCTGTACCAATAACACTCAACAGTTCATCGTAGCTAATCATTTTTTAATTAAATGAATGTCAAACTCACAACACAACACTGATTAAAAATGTAATGAAACAAGCGAACAAGCGTCATACCTATTCGCGCGTCAGCCATCGTAACAACACAATTTTACCGCGTGCTGTAAAGTGTAATGTAAAATAAAAGACCACGTGGTGTCTTTGGCTATTCTAAGCAAAATTAAAGAGCTTTAGGAAAAAACTTTAAAACAAATTTAAAGACTCCCTGTATTAAGTCTTTTAAAGTCTACTAAAATAAACGTTTCTTTTTCATACATGTTCTTTCAATTTATTTTCATAGCAATTAAAATTAAAAGTGCTAACTGAAGATAGCGACACACCATACATTTGCGGTTAGGTGGGGTAATTGTAAACGGAAAATGGATTGAAACATTTTGATTGATTAAAAATTGTGTATACATTTTAAAATTGAAATAACTGCAAATATTTCAACCTTTTGTTATTATGTTGCGTACAAAAAATTGTTTAAATATAAATAATAAATACAGCTCTAAAATTCAATTTACGGGTACCCCAATTTACAATTACCCTTGACATCTTAGAAGTAATTGTAAACAAGTGTTTTCTTTATCCTTTGAAACTAAAAAACTGACACTCCTCTTGAAATTGAAAAAAGATTTTAGGGTACCCAGATTTTAATGTACTTGTTTGGTTATACGTTAGATTGTACTAGGTTATAAATTGGAAGTAAATTCCGGTACTTCGAATAAATACAACCTTTATAATTCTACACACGGATATTTTTATTATTTGCATCAAATAGTATTATTGTTTAATACACGTTCAATGAGGCCAGTCCAGTTTTTTAAGGCTAGGAGAAACCTTGAAATGTTTGGAGCATCAGTAGGTCATCATGATGGATCTAATAATCAAACTTCAGTTTCTGTGAAAAGCTGGCAGATTTGAGTAGCCACTTGATAAAGGATGGTATTGTAAAAGCAACAATTCTTTCAGAATTATTTTATAACCCTGTCAGTCTGCAAATAACTATCACTCCTTTAGATCATCAGCAGATTTAAACTTTTCTTATTTGTGCTAGGAATGTATCATGTAAAACTGCTGGAAGCATGGTATACAAAGTTTCTATTATCCTTTTCAAGGTTGATGACCAAAACAAAAAGTACTACTTATAATTCATCATTGTAGCAGTTACACAGCAGTATACTAAACATCTCTTGGTTAATACCTGTACTCTGGTCAGGTAGGACACAATGAATCATTCAAAACAAGTACAATTCAGTGTCAATGTCTAGTGTTTATGTGTCACTGCTACCCATAGTGAATCATTTGTATTGTACATAACAAATAGTAAACTCATTTAATGGTGTAACCTTCTGTAATATGTGCCAAACAAGTATTCATAAAATTAATATTTGTGTCAAATTGTGTTTTATTTATTTCAAACAAAATCTGTTTTGTGGACATAACTTTATGTCCAATACAATTATTATGTTATTTCTTTTTAGTATCCCTTATAGATTTGCGTGATCAAAACTTTTAATACTAAAACTTTTTTTCAGCTGATAACCATGCTTTGTTGAGATTATTAAAGAAAAGTTTTGCTCATTCAGTGATGTGGCATCTTCAGTGATAAAGTTGAGTCTCATCGTGGTAAAACTACTGAAGACTTCATAGAATTGGAAAATTAATGAGAATAATATTCTTACAACCAGTGACAAGAATTATGAACTTAAAACAGTGGAATGAATTACTGAATACCAGATACACTCAATTGCTAAAACAAACACACTTATATTACAACAGTTCTCTTTATATAATTATCCAGGACACACTGTATAGGCTACAAACAGTAATAAAAAAATCACAGTAGTTTACAACACAAGTAAACAATTGATCATTTGTCACTTTTATTAAAAACTGCTGTCTAATATCATCCTATATGAATGCACAACCTACTACACCAACTTTCTAAAACTCAGCTGGTGGCAACATCCTAATTATCAGGCTAATGTGATAAAGTTCCAGATGAATGCCAAGAGTGTGGCTCTAGAATATTCTGCAGTGCTGCTGATTAACAGTATGTGATCAGCATCACATAGAGTACTACACATTTAAGCTATCTAATTGACTTGGTATTAGAATATTAGTAAAATGTGCTTGTTAACCAAATAGTGTGTTGTTACTCCTGAAAATCCCATTTCACTAAGAGCATTTTAGAACTCTGGGTTATCTTTTATGTTTCACTCCACAAACATGCCTTTAGTTCAGCATTTCTTAACCTATTGGGCATGAGCCACTGCAGGGTCCCGAGAGGGCATTTGGTGGGTTGCAAAGTCAGGTTCGGAAATTTATTTACTGTGTCTTAAAAAGCTACTACATGTAAATAACTAAGATATATCATTTTAACAATTTAAATTCAACCTGTTTTGTACATAGTCTAAACTGTACATTTTTGTTATTCATGCTCTACCATTGTTTTTTACCAGCTCTGATGTTTAACTCTCTATAACCAGATTGAAAGTTGCTTCCCAGAGGGATACAGTGAATTCAATTGGATTCAAGACCCATTCTTGTATTTTGAAAGTTCTAACATGTTGTCAGTAAAACTAAATGAGCAATTGTGTGATATCATCTGTGATGCTGGGATTAAAACTAAATTTTTAGTAAATTATTTTGTATAGTTAGTGATAACATGAGACATGTCATGGACAACAAAATCCATAAACTTTTAGATTCTGACTTAACAAAGTTCTGGATATCTTTAAGAGATGAATATCCTGAACGTTCGGAGTTGCTCATCCCATTCACCACCTCATTCTTGAGTGAAATGGGATTTTCATCTCAAGTGAAAAGCAAGCACACAAATAGACTTGACGCACACTCAGATTTATGACTTAATTTAACCACTCTTGAATCCAACATACCCCAGCTTTTGCAGAAAAAGCAGCTCCAACTGTCACATTAGTAACTAATGATTAGTTAGGCAAGTAAAAACTCTTTTGTTTTTAACTTCAGCATGTGTTTATTAGAGCAAATTAGTCTTTTGAATTACATATTTGCTTTTTGCTTTTCTATAATTAAGTGTATATATAATTTGTTTAAGCATAAAAGAAGGCTTAAAGTTCTCAGTGTTACCAAAAATATGATTATAAAGTGGGTGCACAAGTAGTTCTGCCATGCACACACCCCTACAAGTCTAATTAATTTTAAAAATCTAAAAGGTTAAGTTAGATAATTAAACGTAGACACAACCTCCCAAAATCGTCTCTGTACCGTAATTATGTGCGATAAATGGAAACTAATTTCTGTACTTCCAATAAATACACCCTTTTAATAAAATATGTACCAATAAACTCAAATAAAATACTTATAATGTACGAATAACGTAGCCTACTAGGTTATACGTTCTAAATTGGAAGTACCGATAGGTTTTAATTCGAATAAATACAGCCTTTAATGTATATACAGCCTTTTATCCATACAATAAATGCAGCCTTTGAATGTACACTAACAAAGGAAATTTTTGTTAAATCTAATTAATTTTAAAAATCTAAAAGGTTAAGTTGCATTGTTAAACGTAGACACAACCTCCAAAAATCGTCTGTGTACCGTAATTATGTGCGATAAATGAAAAATAATTTCTGTACTTCTAATAAATACACCCTTTTAATAAAATATGTGCCAATAAACCCCAATAAAATATGCAAATAGGTTATAGGTCTACGTTCTAAATTGGAACTAGGTTTTAATTCCGGTACTTCGAATAAATACAGCCTTTAATGTTATGTACAGCAGCCTTGTATGCATACAATAATTTAATGTACACTAACAAAGGAAATTTTTGTTAAATCTAATTAATTTTAAAAATCTAAAAGGTTAAGTTGCATTGTTAAACGTAGACACAACCTCCAAAAATCGTCTGTGTACCGTAATTATGTGCGATAAATGGAAAATTATTTCTGTACTTCCAGTAAATACACCCTTTTATTGTACACTAACAAAGTAAATTTTATTTAAGTTACATTGTCTACATAACCTCCATAAACTGTAATTAGTTACTTGTAAAGAAAACAGTTCTAGTACACATCGAACACGGAAAATAAATACAAACGTGGAGACGGAAGTTGTCTTTGGCCGCAGGAAACGGTGAAAGACCCATTTTTTTTATCTTTTGGTTGCGGATACAAACTAGTTAAAACAAAACAAACTAGTAAATATAATACAAAGGTTTTGTAAAATACATTAAAACCTTTGTATTAATATATTTCACCAAGTGCCCAACGAGTCATCAATCAATATCGTGAATAAATATAATTATTTCACTACGACTCTGAACACAAAACTTTTTATGGGTAAAAACGTAAAAGCTTTACCTTAGAACCTGAACCGGTTTTCACTTTTAAAAAGCTTCTTCAGAGGTTGCCTGAGTTAAGAAACGGACACGTCATGGACAACGAAATCCAGACTAATAAACTGTAGTTATGATAATACAAAACTTTGCAAAAATTACAGATATTATAACAAAACTGCTGTCCGTCTTTCTTCTGCAAGCGTGTAAACGCCGTCCTTAACGTATTCTGTAAAATGTAGAAGTGTGTCAGAGTGTAACTTGTGTATGTGTCTTACCAATTCGTCCTCGCTCGGTAACGTAAGTTACAATGCTTGTGTCCGTCGCGAACGTACGGATAACCAGGTATCGTAGTACTGCCCTGAGGTTCACTAGGAGTGTATGATTCCCTGGTGGCGCCAAATTGTTTATTTAAAACAATTAAATATGTATTATTATCATTAGCGGTTCCGCTCAGGCGGTGTGAAGAATTCAATTTTTCCCGCCACTTATCGATTTGTAGTATCAAGCCAGCAGTTTGCCTTATTCGCTGCTTGAGCGCTAGTAACCACTTCACAGATGTCCGCTGTAATTTATAATATTAAGAATACACCTTCCTACTGAAAATAAAACACATTTTTATATACACAGTATTGATTTATTAACGATTGGTTATTACTGTTTTCATAGACACAAGCTATATTTGATTTCTTATATAATTTCGCACCGGTTATTTACTTATGAGACAATTTCTCTCTGGGTTTTACAATCGATTTTGGGGTTTTACAATCGATTTTGAACGTGACTAACATACAGTATGTCGTTCTACCTACGTGGTAAACAAATATTTTCGTTCAAATGTTTGGATTCTTTAGATCACGTTAAAAGGCTCAGATGCAATTACAATAATAAAAAATACACAACCTTACAATGTTTCTACTTAAATATTGTAACGTGTAGCTATAAGTGGTTTGTTGGAGTGTAGTAAAAGTGTTTTAGAGGTTCGTACATTAATACTAGGTTAGCTTTATAATTTGACAAATTTTCAGTGTCTTAATATTTTTATTTAATCTTTGAAAGAGAATAAAATTGATTCAGTGATATTTCAGAATATAGTGAGAAATATTCAAAGTGCGTTATTTCGGAAGTTTAGATAATTTATTGGATACTTAACAGCTTCGTAGCATGTGATTACTCTGTTGGTCTGGAATGAAGGACTGGAGCCGCAATATAATTCAGTTTTCATTTATTCGGGCTTCTGGCATCTTTTTCAAAGTATTTGGATTCATTTATTCACTTCGTCTTGAAATAAAAAATCTCCCTCAGGTAATTGCGTTCAGTGATAGTCATCCTCCTCGTTCAATTTTGATAATTTGTTTGACTTTTAAAACATTTTAAATAAGAAAATTTGGTTGTTCAGAATTCTGGCGTCTGTTTTTCCTGAGCGTCACTTTTTGAGTAACGATATTCAATGGTAATTTTTTCTACCAGTCCCGTTTCCATGGTTACCAAAGAAATCTGATTGGACTAGCTTAATATAAATCCATTGTTATCAAAATTTGAATTCTTTTCAAATCTTCATATATCTTCTGACTTTCTTCCTTCCATTATCTTCCTTCTTAAGTATTAATTATTAGCACTGTCGTTTGTATTTTCTCACAAAGATTATTTTGGTACCCCACAATATTGGGTTATTTCATGTTTCATAAGTTTACAATTAATTTAATATTTACTAATTACATTTCTCTGTTTACATAACTCCTTATTTTAATATTTTGTTTTTAATAAAATTTATCATTTCTCCTTGGTTAATTAGTCACCTTGGATTTGTTAATTACTTGGCTAATTTCATACAATTAGTATTTGTTGGTGTTTGACCATTAGGCCTGTCTCCAGTCTAAGTAGCCATTACTGATTTTTGATTATTTCATACACATTATATCTCATTTTGTCGTAGAGCTTTATTTTGTTCTTATAATTATGTTCATTATCTATGGATGTGTTTTGGTTCAGTCTTTGTGTGATTTTATTGTGTTACAATTGTTTTATTCATTATTTCTTGCTAATTATTTACTAACGGTTTTCTCTTTTCTAACTCAAACATTGCCTCCTTTTCTTATTTCCTTACTCTGCCAATGTCAACAATATGGCTATTAATTACTATTTTTTTCATCATATAACATATAACATTTAGGTCTATGTTTGGGATAATTACCCAATCCATACCCTATTTATAAATAATTGTTTAGATAATTAATTAACACTTATTATCTAATATTTGTGTACAATTCATAAACTTTGATTTATTGTTTGGGTGATAAACAACCTCACCTCTATTGAACTTGTTTCATCACTCTTCCCTTATAACATGGGTGTTTACTTATGGTTTTAAACTACTTATTTTATAAAAACTCTTTGCTTTCTTTTCCATGTCAACACTATCTTATTACTTGGTCATGTGATTCTCACCTTCTAAATTCTACAATACATTTTTAAGTTCTACAGTAATATTATTTTATAATCATTACAGTTAATATCACTCTTCAGTGTTCATTATTACTGACTCAATGTTTTATTTTAAATATTATTCTTAATAACTTTTTTAAATGTTATTGCTCACTATTAAAACTACTTTACTGTACTTTATCCAATCCCCGCTCTTGGCACGTCAGACATTCGGCGGCGAGCCTCCCAGTACAGACAGGACAAAGTTCGCGGTTGCAGGTTCGCCAGTTCAGGACAGACAGGTAGGTGTTGTCCATCCATCATTCCTCCATTGCACAGCGGGCAGATGTTGGAATTCACCAGGCCGAATAGGTGTAAATAGGCTTGAAGGTAGTCGTGGCCAGTGCATAGTCTGAACTCCGCGACCGCGGTCAATCTCTTGAGGGTTCGTGAAATACTATTAAAACTTAAGTGTTTGTTACTTTTACTAAGTGTTTATCTTAGCCTTCCCTATTTTTACTATTTCTATCATTGACAATATTTTTATTTATTTATCACTTGCACTTTTAAATTATTTTGTGTTAATTATAATTTACTTAGTGTTTCTTTTTCTATCATTTCACTTTAGGGTAATTTCACTTTCACTAGGTAAACTCCGATTACTTCTGACTATTTCAATATCTTTCTCTTTCTCTACACATACTATATATAATTATCAACATCATGTCTTTCTCTATTACTAACTTACATATATTTGTAATTCTTTGGCTAGTGTATTTTTAGCTATTGTGTTTTATTAATGACTAATTACAATTGTCACTCAATCAATACTAACATATATTATTTATATTGGTTCTTTACCAGTTTCATTTTCTTTATTATTTTTGATTACATTATTTCTCCCTTCTCTATTCTCTATGTCTTGTCTGTGTTTTCTTGACGTGTTTCATTTTATTTTCTTCATCGTTGGTTTGTTCTCATTTTTCTTCTCCTTCACTTCTCATCTTGTTTACTTTATTTTGGTTCTTAGCTGGCCAATCTCTGGGGTTGGGTCAATGTCGTTTGTCTGTCCGTCTAGTCGTTGAGTTTCTTTATTAATCACTTTTAGTTTATAACTCTTTCTCCTTCTTTCTTAATTAGATTTTATATTTTTATTCTCTTCATTATTTATTTATTAAAATATATTATTATTTAGCATTTTTTATACATACTTACAGTTATCAAAATTGATCTGAATTTGGCGATGTTATATAATGCCCTTCCACCAAAATTGATCATTTTATAAAACGTGATTCTAAGTTTGATGAAATTATCAATTGTATTGTATCATTTTCTTCTTTTGCTTCCTGTGCAGTTTCATTAAATTCCCGTCTGGCTGATGTAGAATTGGTAACAATCATTACAATTTAATTTATGTCCCCTGTTTTGTTAAATATCACTATTGTTTGACGACTCGGAACACTAAGTTTTTTTATAAGTAAAATCGTAAAGATTTACCTTACAGATTTACGTTGTTAGTATTATTTATGTGTTTCCTAGGGGAGACAGGAAGATCTTTTTCTTCCAGATTTTCAGAACATTTAAAAGCCCTCACCACAAACTACATACATTCCACATTTGCCACACATTTACAAAACGAAAACCACAGTTACACAAACATACAACACAACATGGAAATATTACACTACTTACCTAAAAGTAGAAAACTAAACACAGCTGAACAATTTTAAATATACAGATATCACACACTACAACCAAACAACATATTAAATGAACAATTACATTATAAATCACATACACTATTCGATACACTGATCCAAACATACAATTCGAACCTCAGCGCCAATTCCCTCCCACCATCAACCCCCACCACACACACCTAAGTCCATAACCGTTATTCTGTTAACTGACAATCAGTATTTACTCCCACTGAGGAAGAGGCACATCACCTCGAAATGTTTGGGAAAGTGTAAAGAAAGTAAGTTCATATTGTGAAAGTTTATATATATATAATAATATTTCATAATAATAATAATAATCATAATATTTGTTGGGAATCCTTTACTTTTGTATTTCATTATTGCTCAGTTCGAATCATATATTTTTTCATCTTTCTTTATAGATATCATGTGTTAATACTTGAAGCGTTGCTTTTCATTGATACAATTCACATTTGTTATTCATTTTTAATTACTCTTTGTTTCATCTCATTTCATATTATAACTCTTAGAATGTTTATTTTATTTATTTCGTTTTTCGATCATTGGTTTGTTTAATCTTACTTCCCATCTTTTTCTAAATAGTTGTGGAAGTTGATCATTTTGATTGATATATTTTTTTCATAATTTTTTGAATATCATAGTAAGTTAGTGCTTCTTACTAGTTAGGAATTTTTGTAGCTTATTCCTTTATAGTATGTTTTGCTTTCTTATGCCTCATATTTTGGCTAAAGATTATTGTAACTTAATCTTATTTTGGTAGGAATGTTCTGTAACTTCACTCCTTTATTATTATTTTTTATTTAAATATTATAGTAAGTTTGTGGTTCTTACTTTATATGGATTCTTGGTAACTTTATAATTGGTCTAAAATATTATCGAAATATGTGTGTAAGTTGTCCTTACCTAACTTTTTTGAATTTTGAAATTCATCTCATACTTTTCTTTACTATTTATTGGCAAACTTATTCGTTCGTCTTGTTACCTCTTTTTATTCCAAGTAATTTTGTTGGTCCTTCAATTTTAGGTTTTTTTTTCAGTCATGTTTGGCTGTCATAATATTTTTCTATGTTCTCCCCTTCGATGATTATTGATTGGTCTCTATTAATTTAGTTTTACTTCTTTTCTGTTTGTTAGCTGGGTTGGTAATCAGTAGATCCGTCCCATATTCCAGTGTTTATCTGCACTTGGTTTATCCATGGTCCATGATGTCATTAGTTACCTCCGTTGTTCGGACTGCTCTGGTGTGCATAACTACTTCTGTCTGTGTTATATAAGTAACTTCTATCTGGTACTGCCATTCTTCTAAATCCATGTGTTCCTTGGCATCAGTGCCTACCTCAATCACTTGATGATGTTGTTTATTACTCAAAACGAAGTGAATCGTATCTCCGTCATTGATCTTCTCACTGATATTGGTTGATTTCGCAGTTCTATCTCTGATAATTTCCCTTTTCTTATAGACTTTCTTAATTTGCCATACATTGTTTTGTTGTGAAGCCTTTCAACCTTGGGTATCTTCCATTTAAGGATATGTTCGCTGAAGTTTTTATTCGCTGGTTGTTTGTTGATCCCTCCTAGAATTTCCTTCATAGTTCTCCTACATTTCATAACATTCATCATTTCCGCATGGTCGGTAATTGGTAGATTAAACGTCTCAAGTAGTCCGTTCTTCATCATCTCCAATTCTTCTCTGGTGATGATTAGTTTTCTTTGATGCATTTTCTTAGTTTTTATTTCCATGGTTTGGATATGCTCTTGGTTTTTGTTACTTTTATTCTGAGGTAACAGTGTACTTGGGTCTTCTTTAATTTCTACTTTTTCATTATTACCTCCAGAAGTGCTGTCTAGTGTTTCATTCAGTTTCTTGAAACCCCTATCCATTGTTTCACTCAACTTTCTGATATTTTCTTCCATTCTGTCGAATCTTTTGTTCATACCTTTATTTTGTTCGGCTATGAAATCCATTAACTTCTGTAATTCCGTTGAACTCAGACCTCCTCTAGCTTCCTCCTGTTGTGTGGGTTCTGGCATTTTCTTCTGTTGCTTCACTTCCATGTCCTTGACTTGTAACGGTACAGAATTGTGAGCTACCCCAGTTTAATTTTATATTGCATCAATTCAATCACTTTTCAAATTGCCAGACTTCACCTGTGAGGAGCCCCAGTACAGCAATGCACACAGTTAATCTAAACAACAGTCTAGACGCATTGCGTAACTGCCCCAGCAGCAGGCTTTTTGTGAATTACAGTATGCAGTCTATCACCAGTTGTTGCATCAGCCAGTAGCAGATAGCAGTCTTCAACCAGAGCGGTCGTAAGTTAAATAGTGGCCTCGGGTGCAAGATAGGCCGAAAGTACTATAATCGGCCTATCTAGTAAAGTGCGCAATACAACAGTAAACTAACTACAGTACCGGTTATACGAAAAGCTTTAAAACAAACTTTGTTGTTGGAGTAAAAAGACGTAATTGCAGTACGTGACCAAGTGTAGATAAGCAGCAGTGAAAACAGTCTATCAAATAATAATCCATCATTTGTTTTTTTATAAAGTGTACACAAATAAATAATGAGATCTCAAACAGTGGGGTTTAAAAACAAAGTGTAAAAAGAATGAGAGAGTGAGTGAGGTAATAAAGGGGGAGAAAGAAAACATTAAGGAGAGTACTGGTTTGTATAGTAGATATATAATTTACATATTTTGATATTGCAACTTTATTGATAAAAATTATAAGTAAAGAAAAAAAAAAGGAAAAGAAAGAAGTAAATTTTTATGTTAAATAAAATAGTATTTGAATTATTATAAACATGTGTTAGCCTAGTTATTACGCCATAACCATTTCCTAGTTTTCTGTGCTGACAACTCGTCTAACGAAATCTGGGGTTTTCTGAGATTTTATTACAGTCAGATAGCGGGATTTTTATAAGGGCAAGAGTGTTCAAAGTTTACATGTATAACTACAAAACATGTTGGCGACCTGGGTAATTTAATAAGGTAAGTTTTACGGGGACTATGACGGTAAGTAAAATTATAGCAGCGGTAAGTATTATTTTATGATGAGTGTATTATTTAGTTAAAAAGGTAAAAAGGCGGAACCTTTACAATGGCGACCCTGCCAGGATGTTCGTATAAATATTATAGGAACTAGACCTGTTTTAAAGCACAGAAAGTAGGATTTGGTAATGACGTATTTGTAAAATTAATCGTATATAATTACGTTGTGAAAATTAGGTTATGTTTGGGTAGAGCTATTGTGTGTTTACTTTTACGTATTGCTAACTGTTTTATGTGTGGGGTATTTTGATTTAAGTGGGCGTTTTTCAAAGGGTATGATATAAATAAATTTTGAACATGACCGATGTACAAGATAAGAATAGACCTAATGATAGTGTAGGGGTGGAAGAAAAAGAGTATACATTAAATGACATACTTAACCTTTGTAATAAACGTTTTGATGAGATGGACAAAATGATGGACAAACATTTTGATAATATGAATAAGGGTTTTGATATGATTAATAAACGGTTTGACGAAAGTGACAAAATATTGGATGAATGGTTGCAGGAACTAAAGACAGACCGATTAAAGGAGAATACAGTTGAATCAAAACAGGTAAGCGATAATAATGTTGTTAATGATAGTGAGGAAATAATTAACCAGGTGAGTGATAACGATAATTCTAATAATGAATTAATAAATAACAGTGACAAAATAGTGGGAGAGGTAGTGTTGACTAGTGAATATAATGATGATGATTACAATTCTGAGGTAAGTGGGAGTAATACAGGTAATTATAATGATGAAATAACATTAAATAAGAATAATGATTATATAGCTGAAAATGGGGTATCTAAGAATGATACGGTAAGTAACAGTGGTGAGATTAAAAATGTGGTGTTAGAGTGTAAGGTTGTGAGCAGAGAAAGTGTTGATGAGGTTATAAGTGGGTGTGTAGAGAGGTTAAATGGGCAAAGGGCAGACGTTCCCCAAGTTTATGATGAAACAGAGTTTTCACAGGTGTTTAATGAGGACAGAGTTTCCTCCTGTATTTGTATGGAAGACAAGGTGTCTTCAGATGGTCCCTGTATTTTTTGTGATTTAACTGGTAAAGCCAGTAGAGGTAATAAATATTTAATGGTGCCCTTTGCATGGAATGGGAGAGTTCAGTATGGTTATGAGAGGTGTTGTAATGAAAGAGAGAGAGAAATAAAAATTTTTGAGATTAATAGAGGTTATGAAATGTTGGTGCAGGTGTTAGATATTGAGAGAGATGAAGAAAGTGAATTGCATTATGAAACAGAGAGAGAGGAATATTTGAATAAAACTGTTATAAATGATAAAATAACTGACTTGATGTTGAGAACAAATACTTATGGAGACTGGACAAAAATAATTGATAGTGACAAGTTTTATAACATAATAAAAGGGATAATGAATGATATAGAGGTAATGGTTTATAATAATAATAATAATAATAAATTGGATGTAAATAAAAATGATTTATGCTATAAATATGTTAGGTATATACATGACGATGGAGGTTGAATTAAAAAAAACAGTGTATGGACATTTTAAATACTTTAGTATATGGTAATGACTTGGCTGAATCAGGTATTGAAGTGTGACAAATAATAATTAGATATGACGAAAATTTGTAAATAAATGTATTGTGTTAATATTATTTTGCTGCAATGTACAGTATAGCTTATAGGTAACGTATGTTTGTAATAAGAACAAATGGCATAATAATATTTAAGTCTATTTTGTATGATGTGTGTATATTAAAAATGTTTTAAATAATATAATTACAGCTAAACTGTTTTGAGTGGAGGTTATTAAATAATTGTCAAGTTAAACAAATAATTTAAAAAGGTTAATTTTATTAATGAATTAAAATTATATTTGGTTTGAATTGTAATAAATAGACTTTGTTAAATATGTTAACATTAAAAGATTTATCGAAAAGTCCAGGTATTAGAGGTGAGGTAAGCAGAATGCTTAGACTGAAGGAGTGTTTATAACACCAGTCTGGCAGACGACTGTTTATGTAAACAGGTGTGTTGTATGTTTTGACTAATGTTTACAGCCAGAGGTGTTGAAGCTGAGTTGACAATAACAAAACTGTTGTAGTCTGCTGAATCATTGCCAGTAGGAAAATCCTATTATGAAATAAAAAGAAATACCAAATGTGAAGAAAGGAATGTAAATTTTTTGAATAATGTAGGTAATATTTTGTCGGATCATTTTGAAAAATGTAATTAATTTTGAAATTGCTAATTAAGACAATATGAATTAAAGTTAATGAAAGGTAATTAAATAAATTGAAAAGATAATTTTTAATAATGACTTTAAATCTATTTTGATCTGAATTTTGATTGTAATGGTAAAATAAATAATTGATAAAAAAGATATAATGATTTATAACGATATTCATTTGAAATTGAAAACTGAAGGAAATTTTGTATGGACATAATCAAAAATGTTCAGGCTGAAATAGTGTTTGGGAAAATAAGATGTTCATATAACTATTCATGTAAACTTTTACAATTGACAATCCACATTTTATGTTTTAACTGTAGATTCCCCACCTAAGTGCGGCCATGACCTCACCGGATCATGACCGTGAAAGTAGTTAATTGTGGCAAATCATAAATTTCACCTGATATAACCGGCTTGTGGTTTGTTTTATTTTGTTAACCCGGTGGTTTGTTAGATTTAGTAGGAGGGTTATTTTTTGGGGAATCTACCAAATTTTGGAACAGGTCTATTTTCACCCAGATAGGGGTGGTAGTCCATTAGGGGTGTATAAATCAAGAATAATAGGTATAATACCGAATTTTATTGTAACGCCGAAGCAAGGATGGGGGTGGAATAAAAGAAAAAAATGTCCACCCCTTCCGTATCAGTCCTTGTGAAAGCAACTGGACGCCACAGTCCAGGGGGGGAAATAGTGTGTGTGGATGGGCGGTGACTCAGTTACAGGTCACGAGGGAGATGTGGTTTACGGCTAGGATGAGGCTGGAAAAGGCCAAGAAGCCTAGCGCAGAACACATTAATATGTAACGGGTATCAGGGGTTAAGGAATTAAAGGGGGTAGTAGAAAAAAAAATTTTGTTTATTCTATGTAAATAGGAGTAGGCAAGTAAGGACATAATTTGTATTTTAGGTACGATTACTGTGAGTTAATGTAATCCTGTATAATTAATGTGTCATTTTGGCTGGGAAATATTGTACGGGGAATACTATTCAATTTGACTGGAATTTATGTGTACTACTGTAAACCTATATTGTTTTATTAACACTATTTTCTAGGGTTTATAATACAAAATGAGCCAGTACGTTGTCAATGAACCAGTACGGCTAAGAGGAAACAAATCAGTTGTGGGATATGGAGTGATGGAAGGCCGCTTGTCGATTTTTTAATTGAATGTTTCAAAGTCAGGTGATACTAGGGCGGGTATCTGTCCAAGCCTATGGTGGTGGGATCTCGAGTAGAGAAGTCCCGTAAGATCGGATGGGTGCTGCCACAGTCGCCGGACTAGGGGGGTAAGAACCCATGATTTTAGTAGAGTGCTCAGGGGGGTTGCGGCGCCATATCCTCACTGATCCTCTTAGGGTTTAGGCAATAAGAGTTTGAACGCTTCGGCCTTCAACCTCTTATTGGGGGGGTATTGTAACGGTACAGAATTGTGAGCTACCCCAGTTTAATTTTATATTGCATCAATTCAATCACTTTTCAAATTGCCAGACTTCTCCTGTGAGGAGCCCCAGTACAGCAATGCACACAGTTAGTCTAAACAACAGTCTAGACGCATTGTGTAACTGCCCCAGCAGCAGGCTTTTTGTGAATTACAGTATGCAGTCTATCACCAGTTGTTGCATCAGCCAGTAGCAGATAGCAGTCTTCAACCAGAGCGGTCGTAAGTTAAATAGTGGCCTCGGGTGCAAGATAGGCCGAAAGTACTATAATCGGCCTATCTAGTAAAGTGCGCAATACAACAGTAAACTAACTACAGTACCGGTTATACGAAAAGCTTTAAAACAAACTTTGTTGTTGGAGTAAAAAGACGTAATTGCAGTACGTGACCAAGTGTAGATAAGCAGCAGTGAAAACAGTATCAAATAATAATCCATAATTTGTTTTTTTATAAAATGTACACAAATAAATAATGAGATCTCAAACAGCGGGGTTTAAAAACAAAGTGTAAAAAGAATGAGAGAGTGAGTGAGGTAATAAAGGGGGAGAAAGAAAACATTAAGGAGAGTACTGGTTCGTATAGTAGATATATAATTTACATATTTTGATATTGCAACTTTATTGATAAAAATTATAAGTAAAGAAAAAAAAAGGAAAAGAAAGAAGTAAATTTTTATGTTAAATAAAATAGTATTTGAATTATTATAAACATGTGTTAGCCTAGTTATTACGCCATAACCATTTCCTAGTTTTCTGTGCTGACAACTCGTCTAACGAAATCTGGGGTTTTCTGAGATTTTATTACAGTCAGATAGCGGGATTTTTATAAGGGCAAGAGTGTTCAAAGTTTACATGTATAACTACAAAACATGTTGGCGACCTGGGTAATTTAATAAGGTAAGTTTTACGGGGACTATGACGGTAAGTAAAATTATAGCAGCGGTAAGTATTATTTTATGATGAGTGTATTATTTAGTTAAAAAGGTAAAAAGGCGGAACCTTTACAATGGCGACCCTGCCAGGATGTTCGTATAAATATTATAGGAACTAGACCTGTTTTAAAGCACAGAAAGTAGGATTTGGTAATGACGTATTTGTAAAATTAATCGTATATAATTACGTTGTGAAAATTAGGTTATGTTTGGGTAGAGCTATTGTGTGTTTACTTTTACGTATTGCTAACTGTTTTATGTGTGGGGTATTTTGATTTAAGTGGGCGTTGTATAAAGGGTATGATATAAATAAATTTTGAACATGACCGATGTACAAGATAAGAATAGACCTAACGATAGTGTAGGGGTGGAAGAAAAAGAGTATACATTAAATGACATACTTAACCTTTGTAATAAACGTTTTGATGAGATGGACAAAATGATGGACAAACATTTTGATAATATGAATAAGGGTTTTGATATGATTAATAAACGGTTTGACGAAAGTGACAAAATATTGGATGAATGGTTGCAGGAACTAAAGACAGACCGATTAAAGGAGAATACAGTTGAATCAAAACAGGTAAGCGATAATAATGTTGTTAATGATAGTGAGGAAATAATTAACCAGGTGAGTGATAACGATAATTCTAATAATGAATTAATAAATAACAGTGACAAAATAGTGGGAGAGGTAGTGTTGACTAGTGAATATAATGATGATGATTACAATTCTGAGGTAAGTGGGAGTAATACAGGTAATTATAATGATGAAATAACATTAAATAAGAATAATGATTATATAGCTGAAAATGGGGTATCTAAGAATGATACGGTAAGTAACAGTGGTGAGATTAAAAATGTGGTGTTAGAGTGTAAGGTTGTGAGCAGAGAAAGTGTTGATGAGGTTATAAGTGGGTGTGTAGAGAGGTTAAATGGGCAAAGGGCAGACGTTCCCCAAGTTTATGATGAAACAGAGTTTTCACAGGTGTTTAATGAGGACAGAGTTTCCTCCTGTATTTGTATGGAAGACAAGGTGTCTTCAGATGGTCCCTGTATTTTTTGTGATTTAACTGGTAAAGCCAGTAGAGGTAATAAATATTTAATGGTGCCCTTTGCATGGAATGGGAGAGTTCAGTATGGTTATGAGAGGTGTTGTAATGAAAGAGAGAGAGAAATAAAAATTTTTGAGATTAATAGAGGTTATGAAATGTTGGTGCAGGTGTTAGATATTGAGAGAGATGAAGAAAGTGAATTGCATTATGAAACAGAGAGAGAGGAATATTTGAATAAAACTGTTATAAATGATAAAATAACTGACTTGATGTTGAGAACAAATACTTATGGAGACTGGACAAAAATAATTGATAGTGACAAGTTTTATAACATAATAAAAGGGATAATGAATGATATAGAGGTAATGGTTTATAATAATAATAATAATAATAAATTGGATGTAAATAAAAATGATTTATGCTATAAATATGTTAGGTATATACATGACGATGGAGGTTGAATTAAAAAAAACAGTGTATGGACATTTTAAATACTTTAGTATATGGTAATGACTTGGCTGAATCAGGTATTGAAGTGTGACAAATAATAATTAGATATGACGAAAATTTGTAAATAAATGTATTGTGTTAATATTATTTTGCTGCAATGTACAGTATAGCTTATAGGTAACGTATGTTTGTAATAAGAACAAATGGCATAATAATATTTAAGTCTATTTTGTATGATGTGTGTATATTAAAAATGTTTTAAATAATATAATTACAGCTAAACTGTTTTGAGTGGAGGTTATTAAATAATTGTCAAGTTAAACAAATAATTTAAAAAGGTTAATTTTATTAATGAATTAAAATTATATTTGGTTTGAATTGTAATAAATAGACTTTGTTAAATATGTTAACATTAAAAGATTTATCGAAAAGTCCAGGTATTAGAGGTGAGGTAAGCAGAATGCTTAGACTGAAGGAGTGTTTATAACACCAGTCTGGCAGACGACTGTTTATGTAAACAGGTGTGTTGTATGTTTTGACTAATGTTTACAGCCAGAGGTGTTGAAGCTGAGTTGACAATAACAAAACTGTTGTAGTCTGCTGAATCATTGCCAGTAGGAAAATCCTATTATGAAATAAAAAGAAATACCAAATGTGAAGAAAGGAATGTAAATTTTTTGAATAATGTAGGTAATATTTTGTCGGATCATTTTGAAAAATGTAATTAATTTTGAAATTGCTAATTAAGACAATATGAATTAAAGTTAATGAAAGGTAATTAAATAAATTGAAAAGATAATTTTTAATAATGACTTTAAATCTATTTTGATCTGAATTTTGATTGTAATGGTAAAATAAATAATTGATAAAAAAGATATAATGATTTATAACGATATTCATTTGAAATTGAAAACTGAAGGAAATTTTGTATGGACATAATCAAAAATGTTCAGGCTGAAATAGTGTTTGGGAAAATAAGATGTTCATATAACTATTCATGTAAACTTTTACAATTGACAATCCACATTTTATGTTTTAACTGTAGATTCCCCACCTAAGTGCGGCCATGACCTCACCGGATCATGACCGTGAAAGTAGTTAATTGTGGCAAATCATAAATTTCACCTGATATAACCGGCTTGTGGTTTGTTTTATTTTGTTAACCCGGTGGTTTGTTAGATTTAGTAGGAGGGTTATTTTTTGGGGAATCTACCAAATTTTGGAACAGGTCTATTTTCACCCAGATAGGGGTGGTAGTCCATTAGGGGTGTATAAATCAAGAATAATAGGTATAATACCGAATTTTATTGTAACGCCGAAGCAAGGATGGGGGTGGAATAAAAGAAAAAAATGTCCACCCCTTCCGTATCAGTCCTTGTGAAAGCAACTGGACGCCACAGTCCAGGGGGGGAAATAGTGTGTGTGGATGGGCGGTGACTCAGTTACAGGTCACGAGGGAGATGTGGTTTACGGCTAGGATGAGGCTGGAAAAGGCCAAGAAGCCTAGCGCAGAACACATTAATATGTAACGGGTATCAGGGGTTAAGGAATTAAAGGGGGTAGTAGAAAAAAAAATTTTGTTTATTCTATGTAAATAGGAGTAGGCAAGTAAGGACATAATTTGTATTTTAGGTACGATTACTGTGAGTTAATGTAATCCTGTATAATTAATGTGTCATTTTGGCTGGGAAATATTGTACGGGGAATACTATTCAATTTGACTGGAATTTATGTGTACTACTGTAAACCTATATTGTTTTATTAACACTATTTTCTAGGGTTTATAATACAAAATGAGCCAGTACGTTGTCAATGAACCAGTACGGCTAAGAGGAAACAAATCAGTTGTGGGATATGGAGTGATGGAAGGCCGCTTGTCGATTTTTTAATTGAATGTTTCAAAGTCAGGTGATACTAGGGCGGGTATCTGTCCAAGCCTATGGTGGTGGGATCTCGAGTAGAGAAGTCCCGTAAGATCGGATGGGTGCTGCCACAGTCGCCGGACTAGGGGGGTAAGAACCCATGATTTTAGTAGAGTGCTCAGGGGGGTTGCGGCGCCATATCCTCACTGATCCTCTTAGGGTTTAGGCAATAAGAGTTTGAACGCTTCGGCCTTCAACCTCTTATTGGGGGGGTATTGTAACGGTACAGAATTGTGAGCTACCCCAGTTTAATTTTATATTGCATCAATTCAATCACTTTTCAAATTGCCAGACTTCTCCTGTGAGGAGCCCCAGTACAGCAATGCACACAGTTAGTCTAAACAACAGTCTAGACGCATTGTGTAACTGCCCCAGCAGCAGGCTTTTTGTGAATTACAGTATGCAGTCTATCACCAGTTGTTGCATCAGCCAGTAGCAGATAGCAGTCTTCAACCAGAGCGGTCGTAAGTTAAATAGTGGCCTCGGGTGCAAGATAGGCCGAAAGTACTATAATCGGCCTATCTAGTAAAGTGCGCAATACAACAGTAAACTAACTACAGTACCGGTTATACGAAAAGCTTTAAAACAAACTTTGTTGTTGGAGTAAAAAGACGTAATTGCAGTACGTGACCAAGTGTAGATAAGCAGCAGTGAAAACAGTATCAAATAATAATCCATAATTTGTTTTTTTATAAAATGTACACAAATAAATAATGAGATCTCAAACAGCGGGGTTTAAAAACAAAGTGTAAAAAGAATGAGAGAGTGAGTGAGGTAATAAAGGGGGAGAAAGAAAACATTAAGGAGAGTACTGGTTCGTATAGTAGATATATAATTTACATATTTTGATATTGCAACTTTATTGATAAAAATTATAAGTAAAGAAAAAAAAAGGAAAAGAAAGAAGTAAATTTTTATGTTAAATAAAATAGTATTTGAATTATTATAAACATGTGTTAGCCTAGTTATTACGCCATAACCATTTCCTAGTTTTCTGTGCTGACAACTCGTCTAACGAAATCTGGGGTTTTCTGAGATTTTATTACAGTCAGATAGCGGGATTTTTATAAGGGCAAGAGTGTTCAAAGTTTACATGTATAACTACAAAACATGTTGGCGACCTGGGTAATTTAATAAGGTAAGTTTTACGGGGACTATGACGGTAAGTAAAATTATAGCAGCGGTAAGTATTATTTTATGATGAGTGTATTATTTAGTTAAAAAGGTAAAAAGGCGGAACCTTTACAATGGCGACCCTGCCAGGATGTTCGTATAAATATTATAGGAACTAGACCTGTTTTAAAGCACAGAAAGTAGGATTTGGTAATGACGTATTTGTAAAATTAATCGTATATAATTACGTTGTGAAAATTAGGTTATGTTTGGGTAGAGCTATTGTGTGTTTACTTTTACGTATTGCTAACTGTTTTATGTGTGGGGTATTTTGATTTAAGTGGGCGTTTTTCAAAGGGTATGATATAAATAAATTTTGAACATGACCGATGTACAAGATAAGAATAGACCTAACGATAGTGTAGGGGTGGAAGAAAAAGAGTATACATTAAATGACATACTTAACCTTTGTAATAAACGTTTTGATGAGATGGACAAAATGATGGACAAACATTTTGATAATATGAATAAGGGTTTTGATATGATTAATAAACGGTTTGACGAAAGTGACAAAATATTGGATGAATGGTTGCAGGAACTAAAGACAGACCGATTAAAGGAGAATACAGTTGAATCAAAACAGGTAAGCGATAATAATGTTGTTAATGATAGTGAGGAAATAATTAACCAGGTGAGTGATAACGATAATTCTAATAATGAATTAATAAATAACAGTGACAAAATAGTGGGAGAGGTAGTGTTGACTAGTGAATATAATGATGGTGATTACAATTCTGAGGTAAGTGGGAGTAATACAGGTAATTATAATGATGAAATAACATTAAATAAGAATAATGATTATATAGCTGAAAATGGGGTATCTAAGAATGATACGGTAAGTAACAGTGGTGAGATTAAAAATGTGGTGTTAGAGTGTAAGGTTGTGAGCAGAGAAAGTGTTGATGAGGTTATAAGTGGGTGTGTAGAGAGGTTAAATGGGCAAAGGGCAGACGTTCCCCAAGTTTATGATGAAACAGAGTTTTCACAGGTGTTTAATGAGGACAGAGTTTCCTCCTGTATTTGTATGGAAGACAAGGTGTCTTCAGATGGTCCCTGTATTTTTTGTGATTTAACTGGTAAAGCCAGTAGAGGTAATAAATATTTAATGGTGCCCTTTGCATGGAATGGGAGAGTTCAGTATGGTTATGAGAGGTGTTGTAATGAAAGAGAGAGAGAAATAAAAATTTTTGAGATTAATAGAGGTTATGAAATGTTGGTGCAGGTGTTAGATATTGAGAGAGATGAAGAAAGTGAATTGCATTATGAAACAGAGAGAGAGGAATATTTGAATAAAACTGTTATAAATGATAAAATAACTGACTTGATGTTGAGAACAAATACTTATGGAGACTGGACAAAAATAATTGATAGTGACAAGTTTTATAACATAATAAAAGGGATAATGAATGATATAGAGGTAATGGTTTATAATAATAATAATAATAATAAATTGGATGTAAATAAAAATGATTTATGCTATAAATATGTTAGGTATATACATGACGATGGAGGTTGAATTAAAAAAAACAGTGTATGGACATTTTAAATACTTTAGTATATGGTAATGACTTGGCTGAATCAGGTATTGAAGTGTGACAAATAATAATTAGATATGACGAAAATTTGTAAATAAATGTATTGTGTTAATATTATTTTGCTGCAATGTACAGTATAGCTTATAGGTAACGTATGTTTGTAATAAGAACAAATGGCATAATAATATTTAAGTCTATTTTGTATGATGTGTGTATATTAAAAATGTTTTAAATAATATAATTACAGCTAAACTGTTTTGAGTGGAGGTTATTAAATAATTGTCAAGTTAAACAAATAATTTAAAAAGGTTAATTTTATTAATGAATTAAAATTATATTTGGTTTGAATTGTAATAAATAGACTTTGTTAAATATGTTAACATTAAAAGATTTATCGAAAAGTCCAGGTATTAGAGGTGAGGTAAGCAGAATGCTTAGACTGAAGGAGTGTTTATAACACCAGTCTGGCAGACGACTGTTTATGTAAACAGGTGTGTTGTATGTTTTGACTAATGTTTACAGCCAGAGGTGTTGAAGCTGAGTTGACAATAACAAAACTGTTGTAGTCTGCTGAATCATTGCCAGTAGGAAAATCCTATTATGAAATAAAAAGAAATACCAAATGTGAAGAAAGGAATGTAAATTTTTTGAATAATGTAGGTAATATTTTGTCGGATCATTTTGAAAAATGTAATTAATTTTGAAATTGCTAATTAAGACAATATGAATTAAAGTTAATGAAAGGTAATTAAATACATTGAAAAGATAATTTTTAATAATGACTTTAAATCTATTTTGATCTGAATTTTGATTGTAATGGTAAAATAAATAATTGATAAAAAAGATATAATGATTTATAACGATATTCATTTGAAATTGAAAACTGAAGGAAATTTTGTATGGACATAATCAAAAATGTTCAGGCTGAAATAGTGTTTGGGAAAATAAGATGTTCATATAACTATTCATGTAAACTTTTACAATTGACAATCCACATTTTATGTTTTAACTGTAGATTCCCCACCTAAGTGCGGCCATGACCTCACCGGATCATGACCGTGAAAGTAGTTAATTGTGGCAAATCATAAATTTCACCTGATATAACCGGCTTGTGGTTTGTTTTATTTTGTTAACCCGGTGGTTTGTTAGATTTAGTAGGAGGGTTATTTTTTGGGGAATCTACCAAATTTTGAAACAGGTCTATTTTCACCCAGATAGGGGTGGTAGTCCATTAGGGGTGTATAAATCAAGAATAATAGGTATAATACCGAATTTTATTGTAACGCCGAAGCAAGGATGGGGTGGAATAAAAGAAAAAAAAATGTCCACCCCTTCCGTATCAGTCCTTGTGAAAGCAACTGGACGCCACAGTCCAGGGGGGGAAATAGTGTGTGTGGATGGGCGGTGACTCAGTTACAGGTCACGAGGGAGATGTGGTTTACGGCTAGGATGAGGCTGGAAAAGGCCAAGAAGCCTAGCGCAGAACACATTAATATGTAACGGGTATCAGGGGTTAAGGAATTAAAGGGGGTAGTAGAAAAAAAAATTTTGTTTATTCTATGTAAATAGGAGTAGGCAAGTAAGGACATAATTTGTATTTTAGGTACGATTACTGTGAGTTAATGTAATCCTGTATAATTAATGTGTCATTTTGGCTGGGAAATATTGTACGGGGAATACTATTCAATTTGACTGGAATTTATGTGTACTACTGTAAACCTATATTGTTTTATTAACACTATTTTCTAGGGTTTATAATATAAAATGAGCCAGTACGTTGTCAATGAACCAGTACGGCTAAGAGGAAACAAATCAGTTGTGGGATATGGAGTGATGGAAGGCCGCTTGTCGATTTTTTAATTGAATGTTTCAAAGTCAGGTGATACTAGGGCGGGTATCTGTCCAAGCCTATGGTGGTGGGATCTCGAGTAGAGAAGTCCCGTAAGATCGGATGGGTGCTGCCACAGTCGCCGGACTAGGGGGTAAGAACCCATGATTTTAGTAGAGTGCTCAGGGGGGTTGCGGCGCCATATCCTCACTGATCCTCTTAGGGTTTAGGCAATAAGAGTTTGAACGCTTCGGCCTTCAACCTCTTATTGGGGGGGTATTGTAACGGTACAGAATTGTGAGCTACCCCAGTTTAATTTTATATTGCATCAATTCAATCACTTTTCAAATTGCCAGACTTCTCCTGTGAGGATCCCCAGTACAGCAATGCACACAGTTAGTCTAAACAACAGTCTAGACGCATTGTGTAACTGCCCCAGCAGCAGGCTTTTTGTGAATTACAGTATGCAGTCTATCACCAGTTGTTGCATCAGCCAGTAGCAGATAGCAGTCTTCAACCAGAGCGGTCGTAAGTTAAATAGTGGCCTCGGGTGCAAGATAGGCCGAAAGTACTATAATCGGCCTATCTAGTAAAGTGCGCAATACAACAGTAAACTAACTACAGTACCGGTTATACGAAAAGCTTTAAAACAAACTTTGTTGTTGGAGTAAAAAGACGTAATTGCAGTACGTGACCAAGTGTAGATAAGCAGCAGTGAAAACAGTATCAAATAATAATCCATCATTTGTTTTTTTATAAAATGTACACAAATAAATAATGAGATCTCAAACAGCGGGGTTTAAAAACAAAGTGTAAAAAGAATGAGAGAGTGAGTGAGGTAATAAAGGGGGAGAAAGAAAACATTAAGGAGAGTACTGGTTCGTATAGTAGATATATAATTTACATATTTTGATATTGCAACTTTATTGATAAAAATTATAAGTAAAGAAAAAAAAAGGAAAAGAAAGAAGTAAATTTTTATGTTAAATAAAATAGTATTTGAATTATTATAAACATGTGTTAGCCTAGTTATTACGCCATAACCATTTCCTAGTTTTCTGTGCTGACAACTCGTCTAACGAAATCTGGGGTTTTCTGAGATTTTATTACAGTCAGATAGCGGGATTTTTATAAGGGCAAGAGTGTTCAAAGTTTACATGTATAACTACAAAACATGTTGGCGACCTGGGTAATTTAATAAGGTAAGTTTTACGGGGACTATGACGGTAAGTAAAATTATAGCAGCGGTAAGTATTATTTTATGATGAGTGTATTATTTAGTTAAAAAGGTAAAAAGGCGGAACCTTTACAGACTATCTCTTTTTGTAATTGAACATTTGATTTTTCCAAGTTTTTATTATTTGGTATTTCATCGAACTCTTCTATTCGATTATGTTCCTTCCTCCAATTACACATATCTTCTCTAGATAGTTCAAACATAACTCTTATCCATTCCCTTAATTCTGCGTTTTCTGTTTGTATTGGTCTTTCCGGTTGTCTTATTGATTGTCTCCATTGTTCATGCTCCTCCTGTGTGTATTCCTCTGTCACCTGTGCGTATACTCCCGTTCTTTTGTTTTTCATTTGTGTGCAGTTTTCATCCCATCTTTCCCAATCTTCTTCAGTCATTCCTTCCATTTTGTTATCGTCTTTTCCGTGGGCTGTCCCTATAGTCTCTTCTTCATTATACTTGGTGTCTAACTTCCACATCTCATCATAAATATCTCTCAATGTCATTTTGTCGTTTGGCGTTCCCATTGAATTCGCGCGACTCATTTGTGCTCTTTCATGGTCAGTGGTATTTTTCTCGATGTATTCCATCTCCTTACTGAATTTTTTAAATAACCCTGCCATCCATTCTGCATAGCTCAATTGTCTCTCTGGTTCGGACATTTTCGTATGTTTCTTATTTTCATTATTTGGTCCTTCTTCCATCTCGATTTTACTATCATTTTCTATTTCTTCCTTTATTATCTCCATCCTTTTGCGTCCTGGTTGTTTATTGATTAATTCTGTATTTCGTTTGATCCTTTTCCGCCGTTTTCTTATTTCCTGCGGGGTTTCTCTTGATGTTTCCCTCTTGTGCATCTTGATCTCCTTTCGTGACCGCCGCTAGAATTTCGTATCTTCCTTTCTTCTAGTCCCACCAGTTGGTCGCCAATTTATAACATAGTTCTTTGTTGATCTCCCGTGTTATTTTGCCACACGTTGGATGCGTCAATTTATAACACAACTGCTGTCCGTCTTTCTTCTGCAAGCGTGTAAACGTCGTCCTTAACGTATTCTGTAAAATTTAGAAGTGTGTCAGAGTGTAACTTGTGTATGTGTGTTTTACCAATTCGTCCTCGCTCGGTAACGCAACTTACGATGCTTGAGTCCGTCGCGAACGTACGGATAACCAGGTATCGTAGTACTGCCCTGAGGTTCACTAGGAGTGTATGATTCCCGGGTGGCGCCAAATTGTTTATTTAAAACAATTAAATATGTATTATTATCATCAGCGGTTCTGCTCAGGCGGTGTGAAGAATTCAATTTGTCCCGCCGCTTATCGATTTGTACGATCAAGCCAGCAGTTTGCCTTATTCGCTGCTTGAGCGCTAGTAACCACTTCACAGATGTCCGCTGTAATTTATAATATTAAGAATACACCTTCCTACTGAAAATAAAACACATTTTTATATACACAGTATTGATTTATTAACGATTGGTTATTACTGTTTTCATAGACACAAGCTATATTTGATTTCTTATATAATTTCACACCGGTTATTTATTTATGAGACAATTTCTCTCTGGGTTTTACAATCGATTTTGAACGTGACTAACATACAGTATGTCGTTCTACCTAAGTGGTAAACAAATATTTTCGCTCAAATGTTTGGATTCTTTTAATCACGTTAAAAGGCTCAGATGCAATTACAATAATAAAAAATACTGTTCGATATTTCGGATCGAACCGGTCATTCTTTTCATTTTCCGAAGTTGGCACTATGGCTTTTGTAGAGCTCATACATGCACATGAACTTTTAGCTTTTGTCGTACGCCAGCCATCTCAGTGTCAACGTCCACGAGTCGGGACTTCTCGGCAGGTAGAAATCCGTGCATTTCACCCATCCTTTTCCCAACCAGTCTATCCTGCCTTGAGTGTCAGGATCAACCCAGTCGTGAGATACGGTAAGTCATTTTTATATTATTTATGTCTTATTAGCAATTCTGCATGCTGCTGCTTTAGAGCTCACCAGAGGCTATTAAATTATCAAGTATGAAAGCCGTCTTACTTTCAATCTTTTAAAATATTATCTTACATCTATTTACTACCAGAGGGTTCATGAGGTTGCTAGCTTTTCAATTAAATTGCTTGCCGTCACGACTGGGAGCACGTGTTTCGTAATTTTGTGCATGTTGCTGCTGGTGGGTCGAGTTTCAGTAATTGGGTTGTAAGTCAGTTTTGGCTGCGTGATTTTTATTTTAATTACCAACGTGCCGTGCCGTTTCGTTTTTTGTGCCTGCTCGTGGTTGTTTTGCATGCGGTTAATTTTTTAAATTTCATGAATGTTTGTCATTTGCATGCTATTGCACGGAAGCACGTTGGTATAATACGTACGCATGTGAACTACGAGTTTGCGTTTCAATGCTGTTGCTTAGTGTCAGCAGTGAACGTCGTGTGTGCATGACCAGGTGGGCAAATTTTGTGTAAAAATTTTGCACCTTGTTTTTTGGGGTAGTCGTTTAATTACTGGGTCAAGTCTGGTGAGGTTTGTTTCCGTCCTGTTGCGGTTTGCGTTCCACGTGAAATTGCGCTACGTGTTTGCAACTGTCAGGCGTAAAGGGAACGGGTTGGTTTTAGGTTATCCGGATTTCGGATTAGCCTGCCTTTGTATTTAATTTAATTTTCTTGGCATGACTATTACCTTTAGGTGCGATTTATATTTTGCATATGCGATATCCTGTCCATACACGACGCGTTGACCATCAATTTTGGCATTTATTGGGTCCCAGTTATTTGTGTTTGGTTCGGTAACTGGTGAATTGTTGTACATTGTACTTGGCTGTGTTTTGTGTGTATTTATTCTATTTGGTATTATACATGTTTCTTTTTGGGTGCACTTTTGTGTACCATTATTTTGCACCGTATGTGCTGTAATCTTGTGTAACTTGTGTTTTTTTGTTGTCGTGCTTTTGCGCTGTGTAAATCAATTTGTTGCGTGTTTAATTTATTGTGTTTGGTATTATTTGCCTGTTGGATTGTGTAAGTTGTATTTTGCCTTGCACTAATTTACTTTTGTATTTATCTTGCTCGGTATTGTTTATGCAAAGTAGTTGTTTGAGACGCCTAGTTATCTCGATCACGGTTAGGCTGAGTCGGGTCGTGATTCTTGTTCAATTTCTAATTCTCTTGTTAAGGGTGGTTGTCGGTTGCGTGATATTTTTTAATTCAGTATGCCTGCTAAATTGTCGCTGGCAGCCTTTGACCGGACCACTTCGGTGGGAATACTTGCGTTGCAGCATTTAATAAATAGGTTGGAAGGGTTGCCGCAATTAAGGGTCGTGGATCAACATGAAGCCGGTATCTTGGCCTCCAGGCTGTCCGAAAAATATCAAGATCTTCTAGGTAAGGTGGATCCTTACCTATCGGCCGAGTCATTGCCCGAGGGATTGGACGAGGACCACATTTTTTCAGTGGTAGCGCAAATTGAGGATATTTATGTCCGGGGTAGCATTTTAGCTTAAAAACTAACAAAACCAGAGATACCGGTTGGTTCCGGTCGGTTCTCATCGGCAAGTGGCGGGCACTCAGGTGTTCTCGTTCATGAGTTGCCGAAGCTTTCGTTACCTTGTTTTGATGGCCAGGCCAAATGTTGGTCCGAGTTTTGGTCAAAGTTCACCACATTAGTGGACGAAAGTCCTGCCCTCACTCCAAAGCAAAAATTGTTATATTTACTGACTCACCTTAAGGGGGAGGCATATGAGAAGGTTGCCGCGCTTCCCATAGTTGACGATAGTTATTCGCTTGCACTGTCAACTCTTAAGAACCGTTATCACAATCCTCGTTTGGCCGCCCGGGTTTATTGTACCAATCTGCTTCAGTTACCAGCCGCTTCTATGCGATCAGCTGCGTCTATTAGAAAGTTGGTGGACAGCTTCAATGCTAACTTTTCAGCGTTGTCAGCTCTAAACATTGCCGATATATATCAAGCAATATATGCGTCTTTTGTGTTGTCTAGGCTGGATCTATCATTGCGTGAACGCTTTGAGGCGTCTGTTACGGACAAAGAGAATCTCCCTGCCCTAACAGAAATTATGACATTTTTAACCGCTATGGCGGAACAGAAAGAACAGGCATCTTTGGAATCGGCTTTACCTGCTCTTCCCAGCACTAGCCACCAGAAAACCCAGAAGGTTTCTTTTTCTAAGGCTACTCCTCCCGCTGTGTCTACATTATCTGCGGAGGTTATGCAACGGGATGCATCTAGTTCACGTTGCCTTCATTGCGATTCCCGGACCCATGTGCTTCTCAAGTGTCCGGCGTGGCTGAGTAAGGACCCTAGGGCGCGATTTCAGAGTCTTAAAAATAAAAAATGTTGTCTTTCGTGCCTCCAACATAAACATTCGGGCTGGTGCAAAAATAGGTGCAAAACGTGTGGCTCTAAGTACCACCACACTTTACTTCATTTCAAAAGTGCCCGTCCGTCTCCGTCTCGTTCACAGATTTCTGACACAGCTGAACTCAAGGCTTCGGAGTCATCGCTTGTTGATCTGTCGAGCACTACTCTGACCGTGTCTCTGCCCCATCCTGCAGGGGTTCTGTTAGCCACCTGTCTAGCAGTCTTGTCGTCTCCTAATGGTGGTTATATTGTAGTTAGGGCCATCCTGGATAGCGCGTCCCATGCTTCTTTCATAACTGAAGCATGTGCATCTCGCTTAAAGTGTGCTTGTTTTGACGCTTCAGTAAGTGTCAATGGGGTAGGTGATATTGCCACCAAAGCAAAAAAGGTGTGCCATCTGTCCTTGGAAACTTTTAACTATGCCTTTATAATTCTTTCTAAGATCTCGTCGGACTCACCTAGGTTCCAGGTGTTGCCTGAAGTTAAGCAGGCTACAAAAGATCTTTTGTTAGCTGACCCTACCTTCGATGTAGCAGCCCCAATTGATGCGTTGTTTGGAGCCGATATTGTAGCGGCTATTCTTATGGGAGAGACTATTCCTTTGGGTGCAGGTTTGCCTGTTGCAGTTAGGACACGTTTTGGGTTTGTGATTATGGGTAGAGCCCCAATTTCACTTATTTGTGCATTGACTTGTGCTAGCGGTCTCACTGGCCTTCCTTTGGATCTGGTATCTGCACATCAGCTTCACTGTCATTTCCACCACTTTTATCCTTCCGTCACAACGTTATCTACGGATACAACAAACCTAATTGAGCAAGTTCATCGTTTTTGGGAGGTCGAAGAGCCTCCAGCTGTACCCCACCAATTATCTGAAGAGGATCACTTTGCTGAAAGGTTTTACATGGAGTCAACAAGTCGGTTGCCGTCGGGTCGTTACCAGGTGCGCTTGCCGTTCTTCAAAAACTCTTCTCACATTTTGGGAAATTCCCTTAAGGGAGCCATGTTTCGGTTTTTTGCGTTAGAAAGGAAATTTGCGGCGAACAGTCAGTTTAAGAGCCAGTATGTACAATTTATAACGGATTATGTTGCTCAGGGGCATATGTCGTTGGTGTCTGACCCCAGTTTTCCAAAATATTTCATTCCTCATCATGGTATCTTTAAAGTTAGAGGTGATACTTCAAAAATAAGGGCGGTGTTTGACGCCAGTATGAAGACGTCCTCTGGGATTTCCTTAAATGATGTGTTATGTGTCGGCCCTAAGTTGCAGACCTTACTGTCCGACGTTTTGACTTTGTTTCGGCGGTTTAGCCATGTTTTTACGTGCGACATCGAACAGATGTACCGCCAAATTGCTATGCATCCTGATGACTCGGCGTACCTGTGTATTTTATGGCGTGAGGAGGTTACCGCCCCACTAAGGGTTTTCGCTTTGCGTACCGTCACTTACGGGCTGGCTTGCGCCCCTTTTCAGGCGTTGCGAACCTTGCAGCGGCTGGCTCAGGATGAGGCAGTTAATTTTCCTGCGGGAGCGGCGGTACTTAGCCGTAATATTTTTGTGGATGATATTGCTGCTGGCGCTGATTCAAAATCAGAGCTTTGCAAATTACAACGGGAATTAATTCTGTTGTTGTCTTCAGGAGGGTTCAACTTGAAAAAATGGTGCACTAATCTACCCGACTGCCTACCTGAATCAGCCGCTCCGAGTGATTCCGTCGTTGCTAAGGATAAGGATATTCTGGGTTTAAGTTGGGACCATTTTACCGATTGCTTCTCCTTTCCTCCTTTGGCCTGTTGCAGCAATGCTCAGGTTCAATTTACCAAACGTGTCGTGTTATCTCAGATGGCACAATTATTTGGCCCATGTCGTTGGCTTTCGCCAGTGATTTTCAGGGCCAAGGCTTTTTTCCAAAAACTCTGGGCTGAGGGCTTGGACTGGGATGCTCCTCTAAGTGATGACTTAAATGATTATTGGAGTCAATTCCTGTCCTCTTTGAATCATCTTTCGGTCATTACTATTTCCCGGCCATTCTTCCCTAAAGGTGGGCATATTGAAAGGGTTATATTGCATGGTTTCTGTGATGCTTCCCAGTTGGGTTACGCGGCCGTCCTCTATCTGTCCATTTATACTGGCTCTGGTCCTCCGGTGGTTTCGTTGGTGTCGTCTAAAACTAAAGTGGCACCTCTTAAAACTTTATCAACCCCACGTTTGGAGTTGTTGGGAGCTTATCTTTTAGCCAAACTTGTTCGTCATTATGTTGGCTTATTCTCATCATGTATTCAATTGAGTCAAGTTTTCTTATGGACGGACTCGACGATTGTCTTGGATTGGCTGAATATGCCTACTTTTAAATTGAAGACATTTAGTGCTAATCGGGTGGCTGCCATTACCGAGTGGACCGATACCAAATCTTGGCGTCATGTTCATGGTGTTTCTAACCCCGCTAATTTAGCCTCTAGAGGCACGTCACTCTCCAGCCTTTGGTCGTCGACATTGTGGTGGTCAGGGCCAGATTGGTTAAAGTTTGATGCTCTGCAATGGCCCCCTATTAATTACCGCCTGAATCACGACGTGCAAGATGTTGCCTTGGAGACCAAGGTCTCTTCATTTCTCATTCAGGAGCCCCGGGTGGAATTGTTTGAGCACTTGTCGTCGTGGCCCTTAGAGGTGGGGGTGACCTAAATTATACAGGTTGCTATATCTTCTTGATTGGGTTTATCTTGTTTTTTTGGGTGAGCAGAATTAGTTTCAATGATTGTTGTGGACTTACTGGACACTTTGCTGGGATTTCCCAGGTGATTCCTTCCAGCTGTTGTCCGCAGTGAATTTTACATTGTGGAATGTTTCTGGCATGGCGTTGTGCCAGTTCATTGGGAGTTATGGATGCTCAACAAATCAACAACAACAAAATAAGTAAAAAAAAAAAAATGAAAAAAATGGAAAAAAAAAATGGAAAAAACTAGGGAACTAACTAAGTTGATTTGCTGAGTTTTACATTGTGTTTGGCTGGGCCATTGTTTATTGGATGTTATTGGGTTTGGTCTGCTCTACCAGAACCTTTCGGATTGCTCGCCTGGTTGATGTGCCCGCAGCGGAGTTATTCGGCATGGTTCTAATTAATTGCATGTTTTGCATGTTTTTCTGTATGTTTGTATTTTCTTGTGTTTGCGTGTGACCCCCTCCTAGGTTGGAGGGTAATTTTCAGAGAATGTTCCTGTTCACCAAAAGCCAAATTTTTGTACTGCATTTTTGGCCATGTCTTTTGGTGTAGTTGGTGGTTGACCCATTGCGGTCAACGGGGGCCGGTGTTCGATATTTCGGATCGAACCGGTCATTCTTTTCATTTTCCGAAGTTTTGGCACTATGGCTTTTGTAGAGCTCATACATGCACATGAACTTTTAGCTTTTGTCGTACGCCAGCCATCTCAGTGTCAACGTCCACGAGTCGGGACTTCTCGGCAGGTAGAAATCCGTGCATTTCACCCATCCTTTTCCCAACCAGTCTATCCTGCCTTGAGTGTCAGGATCAACCCAGTCGTGAGATACGGTAAGTCATTTTTATATTATTTATGTCTTATTAGCAATTCTGCATGCTGCTGCTTTAGAGCTCACCAGAGGCTATTAAATTATCAAGTATGAAAGCCGTCTTACTTTCAATCTTTTAAAATATTACCTTACAATGTTTCTACTTAAATATTGTAATGTGTAGCTATAAGTGGTTTGTTGGAGTGTAGTAAAAGTGTTTTAGAGGTTCGTACATTAGTACTAGGTTAGCTTTATAATTTGACAAATTTTCAGTGTCTTAATATTTTTATTTAATCTTTGAAAGAGAATAAAATTGATTCAGTGATATTTCAGAATATAGTGAGAAATATTCAAAGCGCGTTATTTCGGAAGTTTAGATAATTTATTGGATACTTAACAGCTTCGTAGCATGTGATTACTCTGTTTGTCTGGAATAAAGGACTGTAGCCGCAATATAATTCAGTTTTCATTTATTCGGGCTTCTGGCATCTTTTTCAAAGTACTTGGATTCATTTATTCACTTCGTCTTGAAATAAAAAATCTTCTACCTCAGGTAATTGCGTTCAGTGATAGTCATCCTCCTTCTCGTTCAATTTTGATAATTTGTTTGACTTTTAAAACATTTTAAATAAGAAAATTGGTTGTTCAGAATTCTGGCATCTGTTTTTCCTGAGCGTCACTTTTTGAGTAACGATATTCAACGGTAATTTTTTCTACCAGTCCCGTTTCCATGGTTACCAAAGAAATCTGATTGGACTAGCTTGATATAAATCCATTGTTATCAAAATTTGAATTCTTTTCAAATCTTCATATATCTTCTGACTTTCTTCCTTCCATTATCTTCCTTCTTAAGTATTAGTTGTTAGCACTGTCGTTTGTATTTTCTCACAAAGATTATTTTGGTACCCCACAATATTGGGTTATTTCATGTTTCATAAGTTTACAATTAATTTAATATTTACTAATTACATTTCTCTGTTTACATAACTCCTTATTTTAATATTTTGTTTTTAATAAAATTTATCATTTCTCCTTGGTTAATTAGTCACCTTGGATTTGTTAATTACTTGGCTAATTTCATACAATTAGTATTTGTTGGTGTTTGACCATTAGGCCTGTCTCCAGTCTAAGTAGCCATTACTGATTTTTGATTATTTCATACACATTATATCTCATTTTGTCGTAGAGCTTTATTTTGTTCTTATAATTATGTTCATTATCTATGGATGTGTTTTGGTTCAGTCTTTGTGTGATTTTATTGTGTTACAATTGTTTTATTCATTATTTCTTGCTAATTATTTACTAACGGTTTTCTCTTTTCTAACTCAAACATTGCCTCCTTTTCTTATTTCCTTACTCTGCCAATGTCAACAATATGGCTATTAATTACTATTTTTTTCATCATATAACATATAACATTTAGGTCTATGTTTGGGATAATTACCCAATCCATACCCGATTCATAAATAATTGTTTAGATAATTAATTAACACTTATTATCTAATATTTGTGTACAATTCATAAACTTTGATTTATTGTTTGGGTGATAAACAACCTCACCTCTATTGAACTTGTTTCATTACTCTTCCCTTATAACATGGGTGTTTACTTATGGTTTTAAACTACTTATTTTATAAAAACTCTTTGCTTTCTTTTCCATGTCAACACTATCTTATTACTTGGTCATGTGATTCTCACCTTCTAAAGTCTACAATACATTTTTAAGTTCTACAATAATATTATTTTATAATAATTACAGTTAATATCACTCTTCAGTGTTCATTATTACTGACTCAATGTTTTATTTTAAATATTATTCTTAATAACCTTTTTAAAAGTTATTGCTCACTATTAAAACTTAAGTGTTTGTTACTTTTACTAAGTGTTTATCTTAGCCTTCCCTATTTTTACTATTTCTATCATTGACAATATTTTTATTTATTTATCACTTGCACTTTTAAATTATTTTGTGTTAATTATAATGTACTTAGTGTTTCTTTTTCTATCATTTCACTTTAGGGTAATTTCACTTTCCCTTGGTTAACTTTCGATTACTTCTCACTATTTCAATATTTTTCTCTTTCTCTACACATATTATATATAATTATCAACATCATGTCTTTCTCTATTACTAACTTACATATATTTGTAATTCTTTGGCTAGTGTATTTTTAGCTATCGTGTTTTATTAACGACTAATTACGATTGTCACTCAATCAATACTAACATTTATTATTTATATTGGTTCTTTACCGGTTTCATTTTCTTTATTATTTTTGATTACATTATTTCTCCCTTCTCTATTCTCTATGTCTTGTCTGTGTTTTCTTGACGTGTTTCATTTTATTTTTGTGACTACGAAAATCTCGATGTCAGAATTATGGTATGAGTGGTAACAAATTATCGTATTTTATTGTATCACCCACACATACATACATGGAGAGAACAATTTCCCTTTGTGAAGAGACAATGACGCAGATTCTAATAGATCAAAACGATTCCAAGGTCAGGAGCAGACGTGCGGAGACGAACATACAAAATGGCCATCCAAGTGGAAACAGATTGTAAATAGCCACTCTCATTGGTCCAGAAGACGGGACGTCATTAAAATCAGTGATGACCTAACAAACAATGACATGACAACAGGGCGTGAGCCAATTTTGAACAAAAGACAATGACGTGGATGCGCTAACACATACACAAAATATGTGCTTTGCATCCCCCCAGTCAGCATCAGACCATCAAGGCATCAACACGCTGTAAAATCGCCGGCAGTTTTTGCCACCAAAAGTGTCTTAATCAAACTAACAATGTGGTAACATACAGTAATAACTCTTTATCAGAAGTATCAAAGTAACTAGTAATAATGTAAATTAGAATCAGTGCAGACAAAGAGACCTTTGGGACGATCGGCCGAACACCTGCTTGACCATGACTGCAATATAAGGACAACGGAGACTTTATACGCAGATACATGAAAGTCCAACTATTTCTCTATTCCATTCTTTATATTAACGTTGAGCTCAAAATTACAAAAATTCAATGTATGTGTAAATTCAAGTTTGGTGAAAGGAGTGAGTGTGAGTGTGTATAGGCCGTACGGTACTTATAAATATTGTTTTCTTATGAGACGTTGGTTTGTGTTCTCTTAAATATAAGAATTGATCAATTACTAAGTAACATGGGCAGTTGCAGTCAAGTATAAATTCATTAAAAATTCCATGACAAGATTAATGCCTGAATAATAGAAAATAACAGAACTGCAATACAGCGGAATATGTATCCGCCATTTTGTCAATTTAGTATAAGGATTCCATTTTGTTTTTTTTTATTACTGTTGATTGATATTAATTTTCTATGTTATTAAATGGCAACTATATATGTATTACGCTGTCTGATTTAACTATTCCGCACAATTGTCCTGTCTCTGACAATTGCTTAATCGAACCCTGGGACCCGAACACAAAAATTTTGCATCACGAAGTTGGCACTACAAGATGGCCGCCGAACCAGTATGAAGTACACAATAATTATGGTAATGAAAGGTAAACACCAAAACATACAATCACAACACCAAAATAAATATGTAAGTATGTTAACAAATGCGCCCAGAACAGTGACAAATATGTAAGTATGTTAACAAATGGCGCCCGAACAGGGACGTGATATAAATAAAAGTTTATACAATAAGCCGGAGTCAGAGACGGAGGATTGTCGGAAGAAAGGAAGAAATACGTAAGACATACCTGGTACGTAGATAATAGGTTATATTATTGTTTAAGTAAAATATAGAACAATTACTAAAAAAATAAAATTCATTATAAATATGAGTAAAATGGCAGAAAGTAATAACAGCATAGAAATAAATAATACAGCTACAGAGTCAATTTTATTAGACGGAATAAGCGCAAATTCAACGCCTAGGGCAATCGAGAGTAAGATATCGTTAGAAGATCTGTTTATACTAATTAAAACACAAAATAGTGTATTAAAAGAACAAATTGACGAAAAGTTTGATAGTCTTGAGAACGAACTAAAGAAACAAAACAACGTACAAAAGGTAAAATTGAATCAATTAGATGAGAAACTTGAAAAATTAAAAAATGAAATGCAAAAACGAAATTTTAATGTTGACAAGAGAATTAATGAGATAGAGTTAGAAAATAAGAGTAGAGAAATAGACAAATTAGATATAAGCAAAGACAAGGTAAGTAGTAGTGGAAATTATGATAAAATAAATAAAAATATGGTAATAGGAGATAATAGTGTGGATGTTGGTAGTAATAATGAGATTTTAATGAGAGTAGAGGTTAATGGTGAGGTGACAGTTGTAGATGAGAGTGAAAGTGGGGGTAAGGAGAGTTTAAGTGAGTATAGTGAGCAGAGGGCAAATTTTCCCAGTGGTATAGTTGGAGTAAAGACTCCGTAATTGTTATTTGTGGATGAAGGTTCCTCTAGAGTTTATGTGGGAGACGTGTGGTCTCCAAATGATCCCTTAGTTTTTGTGTTAGTGTACCTGGTGAGGCCAGGAGGTGTTTTTATGAAATAGTAGTGCCCTATGCAAATATTGAAAGAGAGAATGTAGCTTGGTGTGGTAGAGAGAGATGTTTTAAGACAGAGATGTTTTAAAAGTGAGAGGTATTGTGAGAGAAAAAGAGAAGTAGAGATTTTTAAGATATGTAGAGATTATGAAGAGTTTATGGAAAGGTTAGGAGTAGAGATGATATATAATGAATATAGTAAGTACTTACCTTGTAATGAAACTGAAGGAGTAGGAGATAATGAGAATGATGACGTTACAAAATACCTAATTATGACTGATTATACAGGAGGTGACAGGACAATGACCAATCATGACAGGTTAAATGAGTTTGAGGATAATGATGAACATTTGAATTGTAAATGTATTTATGATGTTAGTATAAGATATCTAATAATAAACAATGTATATAGTTTTAAGATTCGACTATTATTTGACGATGGAGGTTAATTATTTTATTGTGTTATGAACATTTAATTATGTGGACAGTGTTTTGAAATGGACTGTTTATGACTGATTTATGGTAAACGATTAATTGGTAATTTGGATTGTATATTTTGTATGTATTAATGTCAATGTATTGGTGTATTTTTTGTGTAAACTATGTACTGGGGAATTTTAGATAATTGATAATGATTTTAAATGATATTATGGTATTTAGATTCTAATGGTTAGTAAATGATTAAGCAGGTAATATATATGGATATTGAGAGGTATTGTTGTTAGTAGGTAAGTGATGAATTTTCTAGTGGTATATTAAGGTAAAATGTTGTAAAAGAGTTTGGGTAATAGTGATAAATAAGGGCATTGGAGTTAGTTAGAGTTAATGGGAGTTAGTGAAAATAAGAATGTTGAGATACAGATAATATATCAAGAGGTGTTAGATATTTTAGGGACACAGTGGTTAGTGATTATATGTAGAGGTGAGTAATGTGAATGGTAATTATATTTGTTGATGGTGATATTTTGTAGTAAGGGTAGTGGTGTAGGGAGTCCCCAACGAAAGGTGTTGGGACAGGAAGGGACCGTTGTGTGCCGGAAAGGGTTACCTGAAAGGGTCAGGAACCGATAAGGGAATGAGTTGGTTAGAGTTCGGGTACACACATACTAGTACAAAAAATGAGCGGTGCCAGAGGTTTTAAATGGCATTAGTGATGGGGGTTATTATAGAGATATTGGTGTCATAATATGTTCATGGTTAGTAGCGGTTGTTAATAAAAAAGAGGTGAGTAAGGTTAGATTGACAAATGCCAAAATAAGATATAGAGAATAATGAATAATAGAGCGTCACCCAAATTAATAAGGATGAAAGGGTTAGAAAAAGAAAATTCATGGTAATGTAACTGAAAGGTAAATGATAAATTTAAAATTTTTTGTATGGAATCAATGAATGTTAAATAATAAAAGTTATAAAGTAAAGTTATGTAAAGTTTTGCTACAAGTTATGTAAATGTGAATTAAGTAATGTGAATTGTTCAATGTTAGTGTTAATGTGTAATGTTCAATGTTCTATGATGTTTTTATTATGTCGATGATAGAGTGTGTGGTTAGGAGGTCGCTACAGGGGTAACGATGGTAACAAATGTTAAAAGATAGTAGATTTTGGATGTTAAAAGTATAAGGTTAGCAATGTTTGAACAAATATAGTATGATGTAAATTGCAAAAGAGATAAAATGATTATAAAATTGAGTAATGAAATTTGAATAATGACCTTGTCTGCCATAGTAGTTGTAGGTTGAATCTTATAGAAATAAATAGGTGATGGTGTTTTGGGGAATATTAAAGAATTGTTTATGTATTATGTTATTTGTAGGAATATATATATATTTTCTCTTACAAGGAAGAGATTGAATTTGTGTTGGTGGAAAAATCAGTCTATGTTGAATTCTTGTTGTTGTTGTGTGAAAAAAAAATTTTTAATTGAACAAACCAACGTCTCAAAACACAAACCAATGCATCTAAGGGGAGAAATATCAGTTGTGGATATGGGAATAGATAAGGCCACTATATTAAAATTTTGTATTAGATGTTTCAGAGTTTTGTGGTGTTGTGACCGCGGTCCTGAGCTGGCCGGAGCGTCAGAACAGGAGCGTTAAGTGCCTCATGGCCTTATGGTGTTGGGATCTCTCCTGAGAAGTCCAGTAAGGTCAGAGGGTGCGATCATCATCATCAGACCAAGGGTAAGTGATTGTATTTCTTTTATATCAATGTTAAGGGGGTTGTGGTGACATATCTGAACTGATCCTTTTAGAAAAGTGTGAATGAGTCAATGAAAGTTTTTATGTTTCGACATAAAATCTTTCATTGAGGGGGTTTTGTGACAGTACGAAAATCTCGATGTCAGAATTATGGTATGAGTGGTAACAAATTATCGTATTTTATTGTATCACCCACACACATATACATGGAGAGAACAATTTCCCTTTGTGAAGAGACAACGACGCAGATTCTAATAGATGAAAACGATTCCAAGGTCAGGAGCAGACATGCAGAGACGAACATACAAAATGGCCATCCAAGTGGAAACAGATTGTAAATAGCCACTCTCATTGGTCCAGAAGACAGGACGTCATTAAAATCAGTGATGACCAAACAAACAATGACATGACAACAGGGCGTGAGCCAATATTGAACAAAAGACAATGACGTGGATGCGCTAACACATACACAAAATATGTGCTTTGCATCCCCCCAGTCAGCATCAGACCATCAAGGCGTCAACACGCTGTAAAATCGCCGGCAGTTTTTGCCACCAAAAGTGTCTTAATCAAACTAACAATGTGGTAACATACAGTAATAACTCTTTATCAGAAGTATCAAAGTACCTAGTAATAATGTAAATTAGAATCAGTGCAGACAAAGAGACCTTTGGGACGATCGGCCGAACACCTGCTTGACCATGACTGCAATATAAGCACAACAGAGACTTTATACGCAGATACAGGAAAGTCCAACTATTTTTCTATTCCATTCTTTATTATTATTAACGTTGAGCTCAAAATTACAAAAATTCAATGTATGTGTAAATTCAAGTTTGGTGAAAGGAGTGAGTGTGAGTGTGTATAGGCCGTACGGTACTTATAAATAATGTTTTCTTATGAGACGTTGGTTTGTGTTCTCTTAAATATAAGAATTGATCAATTACTAAGTAACATGGGCAGTTGCAGTCAAATATAAATTCATTAAAAATTCCATGACAAGATTAATGCCTGAATAATAGAAAATAACAGAACTGTAATACAGCGGAATATGTATCCGCCATTTTGTCAATTTAGTATAAGGATTCCATTTTGTTTTTTTATTAATGTTGATTGATATTAATTTTCTATGTTATTAAACGGCAACTATATATGTATTACGCTGTCTGATTTAACTATTCCGCACAATTGTCCTGTCTCTGACAATCGCTTAATCGAACCCTGGGACCCGAACACAAAAATTTTGCATCACGAAGTTGGCACTACAAGATGGCCGCCGAACCAGTATGAAGTACATAATAATTATGGTAATGAAAGGTAAACACCAAAACATACAATCACAACACCAAAATAAATATGTAAGTATGTTAACAAATGCGCCCAGAACAGTGACAAATATGTAAGTATGTTAACATTTTCTTCATCGTTGGTTTGTTCTCATTTTTCTTCTCCTTCACTTCTCATCTTGTTTACTTTATTTTGGTTCTTAGCTGGCCAATCTCTGGGGTTGGGTCAATGTCGTTTGTCTGTCCGTCTAGTCGTTGAGTTTCTTTATTAATCACTTTTAGTTTATAACTCTTTCTCCTTCTTTCTTAATTAAGTGGGCTTGGACCACTCGTTCTCCCCTCACAACAGCCTGCCATTCATTGAGTCAGTGGAGTTCAGCATTAGTTTCAGTGAGAGGGGGAGGTACAGCATCCTGCTTCCACTCGGCCCGGGGGATATCATTCCCCTATCACGCCGGAAGATGGAGGAAAAGTCGTAGACCTCCGGGGGAGATCCCTTAGGATCAAACTTGGTGGTCGGGGCCGCGACCATTCTGGGCTTCGGAGGTCGGCATATTGATCAGCGCTGCACTAAAAAGTGGTACCACGGGAATGTGAATCATCCCTTGACTCGTTCCAGCCGAGGGCCTCCAGGAATGCAATCCGCCCCTGGGTGAGGCAGTTTACTCACGTTCATAATTGCGATCTGATGCTTTTCCTACCTTCTTGATGGTGTGGCATTACGGATTTTTTTCTAGACACTAAAGTGATGTGGCAAAACACCTTCAGCTGGTCAGCTCGTTATTATGACTAACATTTCTCTGTACTGCCATTGTTTCTGTTATCTTGTAGTGTCTGTTATAGCAGCTTCCCAAGACCTCATTGCAATAATTCTCTCTCTCTCCCCCTCTCTCTGTCTCTCTCCCGATCCCTCTCTCTTTCTCCCTTTGAGCAATTCTTTTATTTGCATTAGAAACAATGTTTTATTTTGTTTTGTTATCTGTTCTCATACATGAGTTGGTTAGAAAAGCAGCAGCTAGTGGGGTGGGTAGTGATACAGATGGAATGCCTGAATAATCCTTATCACTTTTCCATAGTGATGATTTGACCCCTTGTTCTGGCTTTACGTTTGCAACATTATTATGCAATTAAGGTGGTAATTTTTTATGACACAAAAGAGAAACATTTCTCTGTACCTCCACACCAGTACATCAGAACCTGCAAGAGTTAATACTAACTTTGAAAACTATGAGAAATATTTTAAAAATGTAACATTTTTTTTGTATGGCCATCTAGGGACTACATGCCAATTTCAATTCTTTATTCTTTGTTCTTTTCTTTTTCTCCAATATTCTTTCATCTTTTTACTGTGTCTTCTCCTGTCTTCAGTCCACTTTGAACCTGCGTTTTTCTCTCTCCTACCTTGGACTCCTTCCATTTTTAACACTTTTGCCCGAAAAACTTCTCTTTCAATTGCTTCTTCTGCGTTTATATTATTTTTTTTTTCTAAATCCTTTTAAACTTCTTTAAGCCAACATGATGTTGACTTCTTCCCACACAGACATTTGAAGATCTGCTTTGTTTCCATTGTCGTCCATTCTATATAAATATCAAAAAAATTATAGTCTTCTTATTCTCATGTGAATAAATAAATAAATAAAAATGTGAAATTTATTTAATAGAAAAATTAAATTCAGTTCTGTATAACAATATTAATTCTACAAAGTGCGATGTAAAAAAAAAAATAATAGAAAAATGCTTACAACAAAGTCTGTTTTGTAGATATATGCGACAGTTTTAAAATACTGATATATTTAATAGACATCGTTTCATAAATCGTGGTTTTATTTTCACTAGAAACCGTCTTTTTTTAGACAGTATGTCTGTAAGACAGTCTAAAAAACATGTGAAAAACAAGCAAGATATAGGCCTATCAGAATTCATATTGTTACGACGGTCTCATGGATCGTCATTTGATACAGTATTGGAAACAAAATGGAAGTCACCAATGAAGTCACTAATTACAAACTTTAATTAGACAAATAATTTGTGATCAACAAGGTAGTCTTATACAATAATTGAAGTTAAATTTGTCCACACACAATAATAATGTCAACTATTAAGAGTTCCGCACTAATTATAACACAATAATCACTTTCCACAATCATTATGTAACGGTACAGAAGTTTCGGATTAATTTTATTCTTTTATCAGTTGTAATAACGGGGAGTTACCCACACAGAGCCTCAGTTTTAATAATCGAAGTTCACTTTTGAAACGCCCAGTTGTCAGTTTGTACAATAGGCCAGAGGTAATGCAACGAAAGTTGGAGCATCGGAATATGTCCTAGTGCAAGGGGGGCCCATTTTGACATCGTGAAGAGCACGTACAGTTTCTCTGGTTGCCGGCAGCGAGACAACGATAAATAGCGAGATTTTGCATTAAATGCTCTCGTCCAATGAGAAAGCAAGTTGCCATGCTCAGGAAGATTCTGGCCATCTTGAAAATGCTTCACATAGCGTCAGCCAGTAGAACCGCGCGATTCAGTGTAACCAAGGTTCGCGAGCTAAAGTATATCAAAATTATTAAAAATGTGATTAAACTACAAGTAAAAATGTAATACAGTATTCAAATATCAGTGCAACATCAGACTACGACCAGTGAGCAAAATTTAATGAGTGAGAGAGTATTTCAGAACAACCAAGTGAACAAAAACCGGTAGTGATTTCAACACGGGCCTGAGGCGATGACAGGGAAGTAAACATTCAATTTCAACTAAAATCAATGAAACTAAAAGTTATAATGGGTAAAGAGATCTCTCGTTTTTAAGGGGGTAAAACGTGTGAAAGGGAGAGAGTGAGCGGGTACTGGGTTGTCTTATAAAAAAAATATTTAATCTAATTATAGAAAGAAAATATATTAATTTTTGCAATGTTACATAAGAATCAGTAATTGTTCTTAAAAATGAAAATGGAAAGTAAGAAATTTGAAAAAGAGAATACAAAGAAATGTTAAATAAAACTGAGATAGTTAACGCATTCAATGAGAGTCGAATTTATTAAATAACATGAACCCAAAATCACACTTATAGGTCACAAGTTCGTGTGAAAGATCCTGGACCCGTAAAGGTAAGCATTTTGGAACATGTTTATTTTTTATAAATAAAGTTATTTATTTATCTATTGTTATTTGCAAGTGAATGTAGCTTCTCAATGGCGCCCGAACAGGGACAGTTTGTACAAATTAATTTTTGTACAAGCCACGCTTACTCGTGGGTGTAAGATGTGATTTGGAGGTTAAGTTGTAGTACGTATAAATTACGTACATAAAATGATGTTAGGTTGTGCTATAGTTAAGTGAGTGGTAAAATAATATTAAGTGTGAGTTTTTGTTAGTATACGAAAATTTCATAAAATATGGAGAATACAGAGAATAAAATAAATGAGACTGACGTAATTGTCGGCGATGAAGCCGAAAATAAGTCGATGTTTGAAAACATTGAAAGTATGTCGGCTGATAGAAGCGACTCAGGAATCCAAACAAATGTAATGATAACAAGTGAAAGTAATTTTGACGAATCAAAAATAATGAATGAAGTTGAAATTCATTCAATGCCTATTTCAATTAATCAAAATAAAAAAGCTGGTGACAGTGGTATGTTGAAAGATTTGTATAGTATAATATGTAGTATGAAAGAAAGTTCAGAAAAGCAACACAATGAAGTAAATAATAAATTTGATAAATTAAGCAGTGAGATACATGAACAAAAAATGAAATGTGAAAGTAGTTTTAATGAAATTAAGAGTAATTTTAACGAAAAGTTCAATAAGATGAATAATCGTTTTGATACAAACGAAAGTAATTTTGATGAAATTAGAAATGAAATAAAGCAAGTTAATAGACGTTTTGAAATAACCAATGAGACATACGAAAGTAAATTTGATGAATTAGAGAATTCAGTAAAGAATATAGATATTAAAATTAATGAAATATATAATAGAATGACAGAAAAAATCGACAAACAAATATATGATATAAAAGAGAATGTTGAAACTCAAATAAATGAGTATAAAGCTAATGCAACAAGTCAAAGTGAAGAAATGAATAATAATATTAAAAAATGTGAAGTTGATACTGATAGTAAACTTAGCGAAATAAAGACTAGCTGTAAGACAGAAATACAATTATTGCATGATACTGTTAAGACCATAAACCAAAAATGTATTCAATCTGAATGTATTAACGATAGGAAATTCAACCTAGTTGAACAAAATATAAATAATGTGAAAGACGAATTAAGCAGGCAAATAAATAAAAGATTAACGGGCGTTACTGAGAGAATATTAGTTACGCGAGACGTCAACAATGAAATTGATTTAGAACCATTCAGTTGGGATAGTAGGGGGGTACACCCCATGCAGTTTCTGAATCGGGTGAGAGAATTCAATAAGTTTAATCACAATAATTGGGAAGTACAATTATTAAAGATAATTAAGTGTTTCCAGGGTAGTTCCGCGATATGGGCGGAGGCTCATAGAACCGAGTGGGGAGATTATGAAAGTTTTGAAAGGGCATTCCGAGAAAAATACTGGTCGGAGGAAGATCAAGAGATTTTAAGAAGTCGAATTATGGGCCCGGGTAATTGGGGGTCATAATAATAATGTTACCATATATGTTACGAGATTATATAATGAGGCTAAATACTTAGAGCCTCCAATACCATTTAAATCTTTTGTGAGGCATATCAGTAAACACCTACCCCGGGAAGTACAAATTACACTGATGACTAGAGTAATAAGTGATGTTAACGAACTGGAGAAAGTCTTAGGCATTTTTCAAAGCATAAGGGACAGGGAGATAGGCAGGCGTCCGAATCCGCCGGTGGCATTTACTAACGGAAATAATAACCAAACAAGGGGGTATCTGACCGCATATAGGGGCACGAGGGTAGATAGCAGTAACCGTAGGAGCGAGATGTGGCAATGTCCGGATTGTGAGTACGAAAAATTTGCTACCAGAACAGTGTGTTACAGGTGCAACAAGGTGAGAGGTTGCCAAAGGAACAACGTGGCATCCACCCATTACAGTCAGCAGCAATGAGGCGGAGGTAACAGCAGAGGAGGTGGAGATACGATGAGGGGTAGAGGAGGACATTCACCGAACAGCACCGCCGTATCACAGGGAAACTAGCGGGGACAGTGGATGAAAGGACCCAACCATTGTCAACAGGTAGCAGCGGGGTCCAAGAGGAGTGCCACTACCAGAGCCATATCATCATTACAGACATGTCCAAGGAATTGATGGAGGAAGAAGACATGGAGACAGGAGACGGGATTAACGGAGATAAAAATCAATATCGAAGGTAAGGAAGTTAAGACTTTAGTAGACACAGGGAACGAGGTCTCCGTAATTTTGGAACATAGATGAATTAAGGGAAAACAACCAAAACATTCCTTCTTTGCCAGTTGCGGGGGTTAGCATTGTAGGTATTACTGGGGTTAGAAGTAAAAGGGTAACCAAACAAGTACAACTAAACATGATGATAAACGGGGGAACATATGAAAACTCATTTTTGGTGGTACGCGGTTTGAATTTAGAAGTCATATTAGGTAACGACTTTTTAATTAGGCATAGCGCGGTGATTGATTTTAAGAAGCGGATGTTAGAACTAAGTCATGAAATTAAACCAATCAGGGTCAGTTTTGAGCAGGTTTCAGACATGGTGAGAATATCGGGAATAAGAGTGATACAGAACAGGGTTAGTGATAGAGCAATGGAAGTTAGAGTGAATGCATGTATAGAGAGAGAGAGAGAGAGAGAGAGAGAGAGAGAGAGAGAGAGAGAGAGAGAGAGAGAGAGAGAGAGAGAGAGAGAGAGAGAGAGACAGAGAGAGAGAGAGAGAGAGAGAGAATGATGAACGGGAAGAACAAATATGGGAAGAGAGGGCACACAAGTTTTGTAGTGAGGGTGGCGTGGTAAGGAGTCCCCAACGTAGAGCGTTGTGGCGGGTAATAGCGAGTTTTAAGGAGGTGTTTGCAGAGTTACCTGGAAGAGCCAGGAACTATGAGTATGAGTTAAAGGTAAGGGAACACGCACCCTATGTACAAAGAAGTTATCCGGTGCCATTTTCCAAATGAAAGGCCATTCAGGAAGAGCTAGATAAAATGTTAGAGGGGGGTATAATAGAGAGATCGGTATCACCTTATTCAAACCCATTAGTAGTAGTAATTAAAAAAAACGGTAGAGTGAGACTGTGTTTAGATGCCCATCGTATTAATCAAATAATAATTCCTGACCGGGAGTCGCCAGAAGCGATCGATGAGATCTTTCAAAAATTTAGCGGCGTAAAGTACATGACGTCATTGGATCTAACCGCAGGGTATTGGCAAGTCCCGTTAGCCGTAAATAGTTGTAAATATACAGCATTTTTATTTAATGGAAAAAACTACCAATTCAAACGATTACCGTTCGGACTAAACACCAGTGTTAGCCAGTTTTATAAAATGTTTAGATGAAATTCTACAACCACAAAACTTAGATTTTTTTAACAATTTATGTAGATGACATACTAATAGCGTCAAGGACTTTTGAGGAGCACTTAGAGCATATAGAGTATGTGTTGAATAAACTGTTTCAAGGGGGATTGACAGTAAATTGGGAAAAGTTGAGTTTTTTACAAAACGAAATACATTTTTTGGGATTTATCATCAAAAAGTAAATAATTTACCTTAATTGAAACCGTCCAGTGACTTCAAGGATGATATATTCATGACGCGTTTAGTATAGGTAACACACATGACCACCAAGATGAATTAAACACAATTAAATACATAGCAGTCAAAAACGGATACAACCCTGAATTAATAAATAAACTACATAAACGAATCCTCAACACAAAAAGTAAAACACATCTGACCAACAGCACACAACCCAGTAAATACACAACACTTACATACTACAATTCCAATACACATAAAATTGCAAACACATTTAGGAGACAAAATTATAAAGTAGCCTACAGAACCAACAACACCATTAGAAAACACATAAACAATACTAACACAGACATTGACACATACAACAAAACAGGGGTTTATAAATTAAATTGTAATGATTGCCCACAATTCTACATCGGCCAGACGGGAAGATCTTTTTCTTCAAGGTTTTCTGAACATTTAAAAGCCCTCACCACAAACTACATACATTCCACATTTGCCACACATTTACATAATGAAAACCACAGCTACACAAACATAGAACACAACATGGAAATACTACACTACTTACCTAAAAGTAGAAAACTAAACACAGCTGAACAATTTGAAATATACAGATATCACACACTACAACCAAACAACATATTAAATGAACAGATACATTACAAATCACATACACTATTTGACACACTGATCCACACACATAATTCGAACCTCAGCGCCAATCCCTTCCCACCATCAACCCCCACCACACACTCCATTCCGTAACGGTTATTCTGTAATCGACAGTTAGTACTAAACCCACTGAAGAAGAGAGACAACATCTCGAAACGTTTGGGAAGTGACAACAGTAAGTTCATAAGTGAAAGTATTATATATATTATTATTTTTTTATATATAATAATATTAGTAAAAGTGAACAAAGAGGATGAATCAACAAGATATTTATTATTTAATTGTTTGGATTTCTTAGCCTTGTTTCCTAAGAATGTTATCCACCATCCGGCAATCATAACCATTAGCAGCAGCAATATGTTTGATTGTATTTAATTCATCATTAAAATCGTTAGCCTCGAGGGGGACACTCAAAAGCCTGTGTACGAGACTATTATACACTGCTAATTTTTGCGAATACGGGTGGTGTGAATCTGCATGTATAGTCACATCGGTGGTGGTAGGCTTTCTATATATTCCAAATTTCAGGTTGTTGTGCTGTTTAGTTATAGTTAAATCCAAAAAATTTAGTTCATTATTTACTTCGGTTTCCATGGTGAACTGGATATTATCATTTACAGCATTCAAGCTGTTTTTCAAAGTGCTTAACTGGCGTGCAGTGCCATTGAAAATCAAAAGTGTCATCAACATAACGACAATAAAAAATGTTATTGGTGAACTTGTGATTATTAAGAAAGTAATTGTTCTCATAAGGCTTCAAATAAATGTCGGCCAACAAGCTGGACAAAGGTGAGCCCATAGCAAGTCCGTCCCTTTGAATATAGTAACGTCCATTAAAAGTAAAATAATTTTGTTGTAAGATAACTCTCAGTATGCAGATTAATTCGTTCATGGATTGTGCATCTAATTTATTGGATTTGATTAAGTTATTATACAAGATGTCCAAGACAATGTGGCCTCACGAACGACATCGCATACGGAAGACTCGTGCTCAGATGGACAAGGAAGAGCTTGCCGGTGATTCGGTCGACGTTTTGAAGGAATGTGTGGTGCAAAAGTACAAACGACGAGCGCCTCACATGATTGCAGTAACTTTGGCACAATTTGTTGCCAAGTACTATATGACAAAGGAGGGATGACCATCCCTCCCAAAGGCTATGGCGCTGCCCCCCCAAATTCAGTTATCCCCTCAGGCCACCTGAACAGTGCCCGGCGGTGCATGTGCTCACACATTTGATATTTAAATGGTGGTATAAAAGTAACCAAAAAAAAGTAGAAGTGTTTTGAGTTACAAAAAAAACTATATTTTTACAGTTTATTCAGAAAGTGAAAATATAAATAAAAAGAATATTGAAATTTTTACATGTCTGTAGAGATTTTTTCGTTGTTCTCACTTCATGTTGTCACTTTGATGCTCTGAACGATTGATATAATAAAAGCCATGCACCCCCCCTTCTGGGCACCACTGTGACAAAGGAAGGAACCTACAAGAAGCGTGCTGAACCCAATGTAATACACTACAGAAACTACGAGATGACTGATTTGATCGATTATAAGCGAGAAATGGTACTCCTGCACGTACCGTTCCTCAACGAAGAAGTCGATCTACTGAATTGTAACAAGTTTCTACAGATTTACGACACGTACGAAGAACGAATCCTGGGACCACGAACAGAATTCGAGGCATCCATCGACATTGCGAAAACGATGGAGTACTGTAAGCGATTGATGGCCGAGGAGGATGAAATTAACGAGGCGCGAGAAAAGAATCTGGAATTTGTAAAGAGCAAAGCGGCAACTGATGACTTTGTGCAGGCCATACGAGACGGCAACGACAACGATATACGCATGGGTCTGATGGAAAAGATGTCATATCTCGTTCGCAAGCGTGAAAATGTAAGGACATCCAAGGAGTATTGCGAAGCGATGCGTCGAAGCAACAAGGAACAACGAGATCTCATACTCAAAGCTATACATCGTATGTTTGACTACGGTAGCGAGTATGAACCGCTACAAATCTTCTTCACGGGACCAGCTGGCTGCGGTAAAACGTTCACGATGCGACTAATGATGGAGATGTACAATCGATTCAGTCAGCAACACAACTGGGCATTCAATGCGTACATCGCTCGTGCTTCTACGGGCATGGCAGCGGCAGCGATCAACGGTACGACACTGCATTCAGCCTTCAGAATATCCAATTCACGCAAAGAAATGGGACTCTCGGTGGAATCATTAAACTCATTCCGTGCCGCTTTGCAAAACGTGCGCATCATCTTTGTCAATGCTGGTATGCTGCCGCAAGTTAATAATCATCTCCAACGCATTCTGCACGTATACGATAAACCATTCGGTGGTCTGAACATTGTCTTCTGTGGAGACTTGAGGCAGCTACCACCTCAGTAGTATATAAATAACAGTAGTATATAAATGTTCTTTCTGGGACAGGTCAGAGGTCTAGGACAAGGTCAGAGGTCATGTCAAGAGGTCACCTTATCAGTGATAACCCCGCCTTATCAGCGATGACCCCAATTAAAATCCAATTAACCTTTTGATAACCCCGCCTTTCGCTGATAACCCCAATTGACCTCGAATTAATCAGCAGATAACCCCGTTGACCTTTCGTAATCAACAGATAACCCCGTTGACCTTTTCTAATCAATGTAAACACGACCTCGAGGTCACTAGACCGTAACACACTGACCTAGTAAAAAACGTAAACATAAACAAACTGTCTAGTGATAACGTCGTAAACATGACCTCAACAACACGCTGACCTAGTAAAAATGTAAACATAAACATTCCGAGTTCGTTGACACGACCGTAAAAAACGTAAACATAAACAAACGTTCTTGTGATAACGTCGTAAACATGACCTCGACAACACACTGACCTAGTAAAAAATGTAAACATAAACATACACGTCGGCTTTGTACATTTAAAAACGTAAACATAAACATTCCGAGTTCGTTGACACGTAAACTGTTTTTTTCCTTTTACAGTGCAGATAGCGTCGTCTTCATCTAATATATTACATTTAAATGTAACGATTGTCATGGTATACAGATAAGATATGAATTAGCTTAGTAACGTGCAACTATGTTATTCTAATAATAGATTATATGTAAGGTAAGTATCAATTGTTCAATCCCTAGCTAATTCATACTTTTTTTTTTTAATAAAAAAATATATTGATTTATATATAATACACGTTAGCAGTTGATTTATTAGTGTTCAAACGTGAATTCTGAAAGCAACATCTTTGTTAATAACATGTCGGTAGTTAAAAATTTATTATATATAGTAATTGTTCAAATATTACTAATAAATTCTTTAGCCGATAATACAACATAGATTGAAGTGGATAGAGCTAAGCAATATTTATATGAATATGGTTATCTTCAAACAGACGATGAATCTTCGTTGCAAACTGTAAATGAAACAGATATTACTAATGCGTTACTTATATTTCAAGAATACTATAAATTACCTACTGATGGTAAGCTAAATAATGAAACTATAAATTTAATGTTAAAACCTAGGTGCGGTAATAGTGATATTTTTTTGATTATCGAGTATCCAGTTTTAAATGGAACAAACCTGAAGTAACATGGCATTATTATTTACCGAATCAAGAGGTGTTAGAATTGACTAAACAAGCTTTTGCAGTATGGGAGGAAAAGTCTGGTATACGTTTTAAACATGATAGAGTAAATACAGATATTTTAATTTCTAATAAACGATTGAAACATATGATGCAAAAAGAATCGTGGCAATGTACGAGAACGTTTGACGGCAAAGGTGGAACATTAGCACATGCATATTTTCCTGATTATAATAATTCAAGGCGAGAAATTCATATTGATGAAGATGAAAAGTGGTCATATTCGATTGATAACGTTGTTCCTCTTGACCACACAAGTTTGTATGCAACTTTAATACATGAAATCGGTCATGTTTTAGGTTTATCACATTCAGATGTATCAGATTCTGTAATGTATGCTTATTATAACGGTAAAATCGAGTTAGGTGATGATGATGTTTTAGCCATTCAAAATTTATATGGTAAGGCAGGAAGCACTTTTATATCATCTTTCATACCGATGTCACCATCTTCTTCAGTACCAAAGATAGAAGACGAGCATCCTATAGATACAAATAAAATCGATCTTTGTAATTTTAAAAATATTAATTTATTTTTAATTGCTGATAAACGATTATATATATTATATGAAAAATGGTTGTGGATATTAAATCCGGCAGAGATGATATATACCAAACCGCTAATAATAAAACATTGGTTAACGTTTCTTCCAAAAAACTTCACAAAAATTTTAGCTGTATATCAACGACCATCTGGTGAGATAGTTATGTTTATAGATTCTTTGGTATTCATGTTTGATTTAACGAGTCTTAAATTAAGTCATGGTTATCCGAAACATATCCAGTCTTTATTTAACATACAACCGGATAATTTACATGCGGTATTCAACAGTTATACAGGTAAAACTTATATATTTCATGATGATAATTATTATAGAGAAGTCAATGAGTGTACGTTCACTACTAAATCATGGGGTTATATATCTGAAACATTTCCTGGAATTCCGCCTAAAATCGATTCATCAGTTAGATTTTCTGATGGTAATTTATACTTTTTTAAAAACAATACTGTGTATGTCTTTAATGAATTTACGGGTGAGTTAGTTAGAACAGAAAAAAATAATTATCGATATTTGGATTGAAATGTGTAAATGATGATGTACTATATAAATTGAAAGAATTAATATTACAATTGATAATACAAAAGAAAGGTCAATCGATATCAAACAATAGTCGATAGTAATGTTGATGAAGAAGAATAAAAGTTCAGTTTCTAAGAACATAATGATTTGAACGTACAGTTGTGAAGAATACGTGAAGCTGTTAACATGGAGAAAGGAAATATTCATGCTTTCAATTGGTATATATATTGCATAGAATCTACTGATTCAACGTTTAATGAAATATGTTATTTTGTAAATAATGAATTTTCTGAAGCAAATGTTACTATAATTGAAAATGAACAAATTATCAAGATACAATTTCCAACGATTTGCTTGTATGATGATATATTACAAAGGTTAGAAAAATATCGAAATCAATTAATAATCGATATTGATTTTGAAGAAGAATACAAAACTCTCCGTTGGAAGTAGTTAGTTAGCAGAGGCTCAACAAGTTGGACGCAATGTCAAAAATGGCGAAGTTGTGCGAAAAATTGAACCCCTGTAAGTTATTGCAAGATTTTTTTGAAGAAGCAGGATTTATTTTTAATGGTGATTTAGACAGTATTGTGTGTCGTGAGTGTGGATTTAAAACGAGAGGATCTTTATCTATTTCGCATATTCAATTTATGCACAAACTATTTAATTCAGAATGTAAAATGGTATGTTATATATATGATAAATATAATAATTATGCATTATACAGTATATTATTACATATTGATGATATAATGAATGCGAAAAAATGTATATCAGAAACTGAAGAAATCATGAAGTTAACATTTTGCTGTTGGCCTAAACGTTTACCACGAGTTGATAATTTAGTATCGGCAGGTTTTTTGTATACTGGTGTTGACAATGATGTAATGTGTATAGACTGTAAAGTTATACTTCACGATTGGCAAGACACAGACGATCCATGGTTTGAACACGCTAAGGCATCTCCAAATTGTTTACTTGTTAAATTACACAGAGTCATAAAAGATGGCTTCATTGAGTGACAAAAGTGGAAAGTGTATTGAAGACTTTTTTAAAAATCAAAGATTTGTTGATGATTCGGATAATATTGTTTGTTCTAAATGTGGTTTTAAAACGAAATGTTTTAATACTATTACGCATATTCAATTTATGCACAAACTTTTGTATCCGACATGTAAAACTGTGCGTTATATATCTTATAAATATGAAGACTATATCAGATCAAAAAAGTGTGTTGCTAATTTTGTTAATATATTAAAGTGAAAATAAAATTTATAAAAAAAGAGCTGATGTGTTTTTGTTAGTTATTTGTTTAACCTTAGGATAACCTTTAGTTAATTAATGTTGTTTATTCTTAACAAAGTAACCTTTGATAATAAAAAGTTATCAGCAATTTATATTGACGTATTTACAAAGTAACCTCTGATAAACTAAGGTCGTAGATGTAAACAGTTGTTAATTAGTTGTTGTACTTTGATACAAAGTAACCTCTGATAACTAAGGTTATAGATTTAAACAATTTTAATTGTTATTGTACTTTGAATAATGAGCATCAGACAGGAGATAAGTAATGAATTGCATAAGCAAGCGAGAAGAAATTTTCCTACATGCAATGTCGAACTGAAAGGTATTCACGATTTATATCAAGCTGACCTTGTAGAAATGATTTCTTTTTCAAAGTTAAATAAAGGTTATAAATATATACTAACAGTGATAAATTGTTTTAGTATATTTGCATTTGCAGTTCCGTTAAAATTAAGTCTCACACGAAATTGTAAAAGCTCTAATGCCTATATTATATGTAAACAAAATGAAACATTTGCAAACTGATAAAGGAAAAGAATTTTACAATTTACCGATTCAGCAATTATTTAATCGTTATAATATAAATCATTATTCGACTTATTCAGATAAAAAAGCCTCTATCATTGAACGTTTTAATCGTACTTTAAAAAACCATATGTGGAAGTGGTTTACTACCAGTGGAAAGTATACATGGATCGAAGTACTTCCTCAGTTATTGAAAAAATATAATAATACTGTACACAGAACTGTAAGTATGAAACCTAAAGATGTTAATATAAATAATGAGAAAAGGGTATTGATACAAATAAATAAAAAACGAATATTTGTTAATAAGAAACCTGCGAAATATAAAGTTGGGGATAGAGTGAGAATTAGTAAATACAAACAAATTTTTACCAAAGGTTATTTACCAAATTGGACAAATGAAATATTTACAATTCATAATATTAAACAAACAGTACCTAGAACAAATATTTTAAAAGATGATACAGGAACCGTATTAGATGGTGGATTTTACGAACAAGAAATTAGTAAAACAAAATACGACAATATATTTTTAATTGAAAAAATATTAAAACGTAAAGGTAATAAACTACTTGTTCAGTGGTTAGGATACGATAAGTTGCATAACAGTTGTATTGATAAAAACCAAATCATTTGAACTATTTTTTTTAATAATGAAAATAGTGCAGCAAACAAAAAAAAATACGTATTTGTAATTTTGATAAATCTATGGAGAAAAAAGAAAGAGTCCACAGCGAGTTGTTACCAAATAATGTCAGGGCTCTTATCATTGGGCCAAGTAATACTGAAAAACAAACCTAATGCTTAATCTTTTGTTCAGTCCTAATGGTTTATGTTTTGAGAACGTTTATGTTTTTTCAAAATCGTTGTATCAGTCAAAGTACAAATTTTTAGAAACAGTTTTATCAGGTATACCAACAATAAAATACTATAAATTTTCAGAAAATGATCAAGTCATTCATCCTGATGATACTGAACAAAATTCAGTTATTATATTTGATGATGTAGCATGTGAACAACAAGATAATATAAGAAATCATTTTACAATATGTAGACATAAAAATAATAATGTTATTTATATATGTCAAACGTATGTTCGAATCCCAAAACACTTGATTCGTGATAACGCGAATTTAATAATTATTTTTCAACAAGACGAACTAAATTTAAAACATATATACAGAGATCATGTTAATACTGATATGACATTTGAAATGTTTAAAGAACTTTGTTCTAAAGCATGGACAAGACGCAAAAAAGGCTTTTTTGTTATAGATAAAGAAAGTGATATGAATTGTGGCGGCCGTTAACGTTTTGATTTTGATATCTATATTACTAATTTGTAATCGAAAATGTTTTTATTACTTATCAATATGTCATCGAAGAAGTCACGTTCCCTTGACAAGCAAGAGAAGCTTGTCAATGAAATTAAAAAAATAAGAAAAAATATTCGAAAGAAACATCAGACTCTAACACAAAATGTTATTGATGAAGAACAGTTTGCAGAAAAATCGTTGAAACCTATTATCACTCCGTTACAAAAGTTAGTACAAGAGAAAACAAATTCGTCATTGATTAAAAAAGAAGAACAACAATTAGATGTTGAAATGGACGATATTCAGTCGCGTTTACAAAACAAAAGGTTTTCAGAAGAGACCGAAAACATCCCAATATCGAACAAACGAACAGTAGAAACACCGTTACCATTGCCGCGTGAAGAAGAAATAACGTATGAAACCTTACCCACGGTTGAAGAATTGATGTCAACATGAAAAGGACGACAATCAATTGAACCTTTTATCGATATATGGTTTAAAGGTCCGTTAATAAGACACTATATGCGTAAATTTTTTGATGACAGTAATCATGATATTGATCATGTTTTTGGTTCATATTTTGGAGATAATAATATTTTAATGTTAGGTAAATACCCTTTAAAGACTGATGAAAGTGATATTATTACAATTAATAATGTTATGTACAAAGGTACACCTGGTTTGTACGATCTCATTTTTATGAAAACCCCAAACGCTTATGTATATTCACAAGAAGATTTAGACGACTACTCGCGTATAATAAGTGAAACCGCGGCATATTTAAGTTTAAAGACAAACAGAGTTAAAAGCAGTACTAGTTACAAATATAAAAATATAATTAAGCCTATTATTAATAAGCTTTCACAATCATCCGCATCAAAAGTTGGAAGTAGCCGATTGCATAGTGATACAGAAGGTCGCGGTTTGTTAAATTTCAGTAACAATAAACCAGTGTTTGTGTACTGGAATAATGTAAATGAATTATGCGATAGATTAAAATTATTGATTGCTTCACAAAGTGCAGGTCATTCGGGTCATGAAAATGAAATATTATCAATTATTGAAGAGCTACAGGAGGCCGGTATAATAAAAGAAGACGCAGCAACGTTTGAAGCGATATTTTCAAAATGAGTATCGATAAATTCGGACACTATAGTGGTGACTTAGCGGTTAGTTCCAACGTTCAGCGTGGACCGCCTGGAGAAGGATTTAAATTAACTGACGACAGAAATTTTAATATAAGTAATAAGCGATTATGTAATGTGGGCGATCCTGAATTGGATGATGATGCCATAAATGTAAAATATATGAGAACAAATTCGATTACTTTAACAAATACAGACGATTGTTACGATGTTAAGATGAAAAAAGTTATTAATTTAGCCGATCCTAATGAACCTTGTGACGCTGTAAATAAAAATTATTTAGAAAATGCTACTAAATCATATTTAGCTGATAGAATACCAATTAAGGTGGATAATAATCCAGTGTATTCATTCAAGAATAATCGTGTGGCTCATATCGCACCACCTGTTTATAAATTTGATGCTGTCAATAAACTTTATGTTGATAATAAATTACCTGATGAAAATACACAAACTATTGTTGTGATTTCAAGCAAAAAAGGTTAATTAATGTAGCAGATCCTATTAATTTGCTTGACGCTATAAATAAACAGACTTTATTAACAGGTATAAATAATACAAAAGATGAATGTAAACGATATATAGATGATAAAATATATTATTTACGAAGTGAAGAGGAAAATAGTATAGATTTTAATGAAAGCAGATTGACTAATGTTGCTGATCCTAAAGACGATACAGACGTTATAAATCAAAAAGACTTTAACAAGGGTTATGAATGCATTTAAATTAGATCTAGAAGACTATAAAGTTGACAGCACCTTAGTTAGAATATTATATAAATTATATAAGGAGTGCACTAAAGATAATCCTGTTAAAACTATAAACGAATTTCGCATTGTATATATAATACAAAGTTTATATGAAACGTCATAAATGCATCTGTATCCAAACAAGATAGAAGGCGGTGGTCTGGTGAGTAATATTCTTGGAAAAGTTATAAACAAATCAATTGATTTATTACCTGTCGAACTTCATTTACCCGGTTATCAGTATTGTGGACCCGGTACAAATTTAGCGAAACGATTACAAAGAGGTGATCCAGGAATTAATAAGCTTGACGCTGCTTGTAAACAACACGATATTGCATATTCAAAGTATTCAGATTCTACAAATCGCGCTAAGGCTGATAAGGAATTAGCTGAAAGAGCTTGGGAACGTGTTAAATCAAGTGACGCATCGTTCGGGGAGAAAGCTGCAGCGTGGTCAGTAACTAACATAATGAAAGCTAAAAGTAAATTTGGTGGGGGAATAAAAAAAAAAAAACTATGTCTAACAGAGTTTATAATTATTTGAAACGTTTTGCTGGTAAAAGTGGAAAAGGTTTATATTTGAGACCGTATAAAAAAACAGGAGGAGGTCTAAAAAAAAAAGAAAAGAAAAACGAAACAGAGACGGCGAAAATAATAAAGAGTATTCCTATACGTCCGCTTTCAATTCAAGATTTACTACTGTATGTTAAACAATTAAAGATTCCTAATTTCAGAGGAGTGTTTATGCGTGACACATTACCGTTACACGCTGGAATTTGGCAAAATGAAACTGGAATAGTTAATTTAGATAATAGTTATGGTCATGGTACTCACTGGGTATGTTATTTTAAACGTAAAAATAAAGTTAATTATTTTGATAGTTTTGGTAATTTAAGACCACCTATCGAACTAATTAATTACTTTTATTCATCAAATCAACGATCTATCGAAATCGTTTATAATTATACACGAAGACAAAATATGGATGCAGTCAACTGCGGTCATTTGTGTTTACAGTTTCTCAGTAATAATGTTTTGTCTAAGCGGTAAAGGATCCGTATTAACATGTGATATTTTTCCACCAATCGAGTTAAGTGATGAAAAATGGGAACTAGGATTAATTGACTTTATGACATATCATTCAATACCTAATATATAGGAAGGAATTAACAATGTATTATATTATGGTACTGATAAGAAAATAGTATTGCCTACTGGCTCTTATGAAATTTCAGATATCGCAACGTTTATTAACGATTACTTAATTCAACATGATGAAAATGTAAAAATAATTATAAAGGCGAATAATAATACATTAAAAAGTGAAATTTATTCTAACGTTCAAATTGATTTTAGTAAACCCGATTCGTTAGCAACCATATTAGGATTTGAAACATGTATAATAAATCCAAATAAATGGTACAGTTCAACCTTACCGATAAGTATTGTTCGAGTAGAGAGCATCCGATTGATTTGTAATTTAATTAGCGGTTCGTATAACAACGGAATTCCAGATCACATAATACACGAATTCTATCCTAGTGTTCCGCCAGGTTTTAAAATTGTTGAAAAACCTACCAACGTGATATATTTACCAGTAAACACATCTAGGATACATAATATTGTAGTAAGACTAGAAGATCAACAAGGAAGACTGATTAATTTTCGAAACGAAATAATTACATTACGTTTGTATTTGAGAAAACAATAATAATGGGTCTTATTTTTTATTACGGAATCAATAAAACAACTGCAAATAAGCCAATTACAAGTAGTAAAGATATGAATATCGACCGGTTAACACCACAAAACCTGAAATTTCTACAGTCATTGGGATTAACAGTAATAAAGGATTATTTAAACAAAAAATGAACCTTAATATTCAAAACGTAAACGCTAGCATTCTAAATATTATAGAAGATGTTGTGTATCAAGATGAATCGATAGTAGGATTAGCTTATCACACTCATCTACCGTACACCTCTACTACATTCAATAATAATGACGAAATTAGAATTCCAATTAATCAACAAGATGTGTACACATTACCGTGTGAAAGTTACCTTCATATAAAACTAGAATACACTAATAATAATGGTATATATGATCCAACTTTAAAATTATGTTCAAATGCTTTAGCATTTTTGTTTGATGAAATTAGATACGAAATAAGTGGCTCAGAAATCGATAGAGTTAAAAATGTTGGAATAACATCAACAATTAAGAATATGTTAACGATTAAACCATACGAAATTAACACTTTAGAAAATAGTGGATGGGCCTCAGATTTAATAAGTCATATGGCACCATCATCGAAAGATATTAGCTTCTGTATCCCATTAAAAAGGTTGTTCGGATTTGCTGAAGATTTTAAAAAGATTTTGTTAAATGTAAAGCAAGAATTAGTTTTAATTAGAGCGTCCACTGATAATAATGCAGTAATTTTACTTGAAACAGTAAACACATACAAATTTAAAATAAAATATATATCATGGAGAAATCCGTATGTTTATGTTAACAACGTAGTAAAGCTAGATTTTCTGAAAATAGTACAAATTGATCGACCTTTATTAATGCCATTTCGAAAATGGGAACTTTACGAGTATCCGTCTGTGCCAAAAGCAAACAAACTTACTTGGACTGTTAAAACGTCATCACAATCAGATAAACCTCGTTACGTTATTGTAGGTTTTCAGACTGACAGAAAAAATAATGTACATAAAAACCCAGCACGTTTTGATCTTGCCTCATTCTATAACGTAAAGTTATATTTAAATTCAGAATACTATCCGTATGATAATTTTAATGGTGAAACGTCGATTCTACATGAGTATTATTCAATATTTCAGTCCTCGTATTATTACAACAGTGAAAATTCGCCAATGATAAATCGTTCAAACTTTCTAACGTATACACCTTTTTGTGTAATTGATTGTTTAAAACAAAATGAATCGTTAAAAACTGGTTCAATAGACATTCGTCTGGATATTGAGACGTCAACAGACATACCGGAAAAACTACTATCTACTGTCTCATTTTTTACGATACAATTATGCAATATACGCCTTTATCTGGTACTGTAAGAAAAGTATTTAAAATATAATTACGTTGATAAAAAGTGTATCAGTTCTGCTGTTGCACGCAATGGAATACGTTATCGATTTTCAAGGTTTTCGCGATGATGGAAACAATTTCATTTTTAAAGAACTTTGTATTCAGTGTATACAAGATAACAAATTTTCTGGTGCTAGTGATCAGTATTTGTTTTTACCACCATTTAATTACAAACATTTGTCAGAGAAGAAAAAAAACGTTAATAAGTGGGTTAAAACCAATCTTGGACTTAGCTGGAAGTGCGGTCTTCAAGATTATAACGATCTAGAGTTTATATTAAATAAATATATGAACGGTAAATGTATTTATGTTAAAGGATCAGAAAAAAAGTAGCATTAGAAAAAGAATTTAATTGTTATGTGAAAATAGTAGATATGGAAACACTCGATTGTCCATCCTTAAAAGTGTTAAAACAGCAGTCTCCATATTCTATTCACTGTCCTTTCAAACATAATTCGTATTATTGTGCTTTAAATAATGTACATCATTTAACTAAGTGGATTATCGAATACTGGAACAGTGTATTACAAATTAAAGAAATTGAAAGTGTGGGGACTGTATGATTTACGTAGTTGATATTTTGATCTCCTACTTATGCAAAACTTATATCAGTTCTGCTGTTGCACGCAATGAAATACGTTATCGACTTTCAAAGTTTTCGCGATGATGGAAACAATTATATTATTAAAGAATTGTGTGTGCAACCTATAGTAAACGCTAAATTCGCTGGTATTTGTAATCAATACTTATTCTTACCTCCATTCGATTATAGACATTTATCAGAAAAGAAAAAAAAAGTTAATGACTGGATTAACAATAATTATCTTGGACTTAGTTGGAATTGTGGATTAACAGAATATAGTGAACTTCCAGTAATATTAAATTCATATATATATGGAAAGTGTATTTATATAAAAGGACGTGAAAAAAAAATAACTTTACAAAAAGAATTGAACTGTCATGTAAAAATAGTGGATATTGAATCACTCAAGTGTCCATCTCTAAGCGTTTTGAAGAAGCAGTCTGTAAATAGTATACGTTGTCCATATGATCACTCTTCAACAAACTGTGCATTAAGTAACGTGTTTTATATTACTAAATGGATAATTCAATATTGGAACTGTTTGTGTGATGAACATGATGAAGAAACTAAAAGAATAAATTGTTGGGACTGTATGATTGCTTAACTTTTATTGTAATTATATGTAAAATAAAGGTTTTTTAAAAAAATAAAAAATTTAAAAAACATTTTTTTTTTATTTATTACTTACTAAATACAAAGCATACATGTATACATATAATATAATTTTTTTCTATTACAAAAAACATATAATTACCATTCATAAACATACATACATACATTCTTTTACAATACAAAATTGTTGTACTACATAAAAAAGATTCAATGATTTTTTTATATTACAAAAAACATATATAATTACCATTCATAAACATACATACAATATGATTTTTTTATACCAGCTTTTTTTGTTAATACTTAGAAAACATTATGATGAAGAGGAACTTGCAAATTTTACTTTTGCAATACAAAATTGATGTACTACATACTACAACATATTTTACATACAAAAGATTCAATTTTTGAAAAGCTGTTTCTTTACATTTTTAATTCTTGCCAACTCTCGAGATTTCATTAATATAATTTTATGTAGTTGTGTATATGTCGTATCTTTACATTGCAATAAAAATTGGCTTCTATAAGCCGCTTTAAGCCATCTGTCTTTCCTATCTACGCCTCTTAAATCATTGGTATCAGAAATATCTATTTTTATCAAATATGACCCCTTTTTGCCGGGTGTCGTTAACGTCTTATTGGAACCATTAGATTTAAAAGATACAAACTGCTCAAACAGTTCATCAGTTTTATCATTTTTTTTAGATTTTCGTTTAATTGACGTAAATATTTTGTTAAATTCATCATCATCATCATCATCATTATCGCATCGTCATCATCATCAACATTAACAACGTCCATTGTATTTTCTCCTTCAGTATACATATTTTTTTTAATTATAGAATTAATAGTCGTAAAAACTGTTTTTGAAATAATTTTGTCTTTAAAATTCATAATATGTGTATTTAAATAATTATAAATTTTGTCTATATCAAATAGATACGTATTTAAAAATAACATAGCTTTCTGTGAATGGACAGTTGTAGTCTCCAGGGCTACTTTTATTTTTTTGTGACATCTAATAACTGTACAAATAACGAAAACACATTTACATCATCAAGTGAAATAATTTCAGGTTTTATTTTTTTTATCATGTCTTCCCATTGACCATAAGAAGTCAAACCAATATAATAAATTAATCTTATAATATCTTCTAAAGATAAAAAGTCTTCATGATGAAGATCTCCTTCACGCTGAGCATCCATTAAAATACTTTTAGATTTAAGTTGTCAAAATCTATAACATACAAAAATATTTTTTTTCGTTACATTAATTTGTGACTGGTAACCAAGAATCCCTTGAAAAAAAATATTAGTCATATATTAAACAAAGACAAAAAAGAAGAGAAAACGTACAAAAATTTTTAAACTATAAATCCTTTATTAACCTTTTTATAAACGGTCTTAGAGTTGACTCTGGTCTGTCAACTATCATTTTTAATTTTACAATTTCTTCGGATGTTAACCTTTTTGTTGAAAAAAAAAAATTTAGAAAGAAGACGGTCCTCCTCCTGTTTTAAATGTAAGAAACGATTCTCCTGTGTTGATAATTCTTGATCCATCAAGATAGATGATACAGGCGTTAACGGTTCAAAAAACAGCTGTAAATGTGATCTATGTAAATCAAATACGGTTTAAAAATGACATAGGAAACACTTATAACAAAGACAAATTAATTTTTTTGAATAGAGAAATGTAAAAAACGTTATACCTTATAATATTAAAAATGACATAGGAAGAGCACACTTATTTTACAGGTAACCAAGAATTACTGTACATGATCGTATGTAGAACATATTATACCTTAATAATTTAGGAAAGATTTATAACAAAGATTAAATTTTGAATAGAGTATAAAACTTAATAATTAAAAAAAATGACATACAAAAAACACAACTCATTTACAGATAACCAAGAATCACTGTACATGTTCTTGAAAAAAATATTAAGAAAAAATATTTTAAAACAGTAAATTAACATAAGGTAATATTGTTACCTTAATGATGATCGCAGATTGTAGTAGCTGGTATGTTTCTGGATGTTGAATCACAATTTTCAATCGGTTTATATACACAGAAAATGCGTTATCAGTTTCATTGTAGTTAATACAGTTACACGTTCTCAATAGTAGGAGATCAAAAGATCAAGTAAATAACTTGTTTACCGAATTCATTATCAGTTGCGTAAGTAGGAGATCAAAAGATCAAGTAAATACCGAATTCATTATCAATCACGACGAGATCAAAAGGTTACGTAAATCAAAAGCTCAAGTAAATAACTTGTTTACCGAATTCATTATCAGTCACGACGAGATCAAGAGGTTACGGCGTCATCGGTTGATTGTTAGTATAAATAGTCATACAGTAAAAACAACAAGTCATAGCAAAAGATTGATTCAGCATAGGTCTCAACAAAATTGTAAGTATAATTTATCAACAGTACGTTGTCTGATAATAAGTAAAAATGTACTCGTATAGATAACAAAAACATCCAAAATATTCTTTTACAGTAGCTAATAAACTCGTTTACAACTTTTGATTTCAGTTAACATGGAAAAAATCTGCCTTTTAAAAAACGTCAGTTTATTAGAAACGAAAATTTTAATAATAGAAACGATCCTCAATCTGGACCTTCACATGCACAAGATTCGCATGTCAGATATCAAGTGTCCGATTCATTTATTAATACAAACGATCCTCTACCTGGGTCATCGCACGTACAGGATACAGAACCTGATCCATCGCACAGCAGACCTCAAGCGTCTAATTTTAATAACGCAAACGATCTTCAACCTGGACCGTCACACGATTGGTATCAAACGTCTGATTCGATAAGTTTATCACCATCATCAGCATCATCATCATCATCATCATTGTATAATAATAGAAAAACAAGTAGATTAAGGAATACAACAATTGAAAATGAATTCATTGAAATTGAGAATGCGTTCAAGGAAACTTAAAAACATTTTTTTATAAAAATACCAACGAACATGTTAAAGATATCTGTTTATTATTATTACATTTAGAACTAATAATAATAAATATTTTATATAATATGGTTTTGTTTGTATAATGCAATTAAATTTAACATAGTAGTAGAATGCACTTACGTAAGACCTGTTTTAAATGATTATCAAGATAGATCATTTAAAACTAAAAATATTACTCTCTTCCAAAGTAGTTCACTAACAAGTATAATACGAGATATAATTAATAATATTTGCTCTGAAGAAGAGACATATTTACAAAAAGGATCCGGATGGGCTTTACATTCAATAGATGGAATTTTATTAAGAATAAATCGTTTCAAACCGTTAAAAGGCAGCTCGTACATCCCACTACCGTTACATTTAATCACAAAAAAAAATGTATAATTAATCCCAAAAATAACGATTATTTATGTTTTAAATGGGCGATTCTTTGTCGTTATATAAAAGACTCACATCCAGAGCGAATTAATTTTCGATATAAGCATATCGAAAATAAATTTAATTTTAATAATATTAATTTTCCTACACCATTAAGAGATATAAAAGTTTTTGAAAAGAATAATAACATTTCTATAAATGTTTATGGTGTAGAAAAAGGTAAAATAATTTATCCACTAAAAGTGTGCGAAAATGAGCAATGTAATCATTTTGATCTTTTATTATTAAACAAAGATGACAACTATCATTATTGTTACATCAGTAATTTTAATAGATTAATAAAATCTCAATTAACAAAAATCATGACAATATTGAAGTCTGTAAAAGCTGTCTTACCTATTTTACTGCAAAATCTAAAAAATTAAAAGATCATAAAAGGTACTGTGGAAAATATACACCTGTTCATGTAACAATGCCTTCTGACAATTTACAATTTCGAAATTTTCATTATCAATTTAGGGTACCAATAGTCGCGTATGCAGATTTTGAATGTATTTTGAGACCGATTAAAACGTGCTACCCACATCCAAAATATTCTTTTACAGTAGCTAATGAACTTCATGAACCTATGAGTTTTTGTGTTTACTTTGTAATCGATGATTCAGTACCCAATTTTATTAAAAATCAATTACCATCACAACCTTACATATATAGAGGTATAAACGCTGCACAAAACTTTATGTCCTATCTTATAGATATTACCAATCGACTTGGTTCATTATTAAAAGAAGTCGAACCAATACAAATGACAAAACAAGACAAGATTAAATTCAAAGCAGCAACACATTGTGAAATGTGTATGCGAAATTTTACATTACTCTACAAACCCGTCAGAGATCATTGCCATCTTACCGGTTTATATCGTGCAGCATTATGTAACGATTGCAATCTAAAACGTCAGAATCAAAAGTTCATTCCTATTTTTATTCATGCAAGTTCTAATTATGACTCACATTTTATTATTCGACAGATGGGTTGCGATAACGAAAATATTTATGTTATACCAAATTCGACAGAAAAATATATTTCTTTTTCCAAAAAAACTATAAATGGCATAACTTAGATTTGTTGATACCTATCGCTTTTTAGATAGATCACTTTCTGAATTAAGTAACAATTTACCAAAAAATAAATTTTTTTATACAAGTAAATTTTTTTCCGATAATGACATGCAATTAGTTACACGAAAAGGTGTATATCCATACGAATATACAGATTCGTGGGATAAATTAGTAGTGTCAGCTTCCATCAAAAGCATACTTTTATAGTAAATTAAATGACGAAACCGTAAGCGATGAAGATTACATTCACGCTCTTAACGTTTGGAACCACTTCAAAATCAAAAATTTAGGAGAATACAGCGATTTATATTTAAAAATTGATGTACTACTTTTATGTGATTGCTTTGAAAATTTTAGATCTCTTTGTGTATCATCATACAACTTAGATTCCGCACATTATTTCATGTTGCCAGGGTTTGCCTTTGACTCTATGCTGTATCTTACTAAAATTAAACTTGAATTACTCATTGATATCGATAAATACATTTTCTTTGAGAGCGGGGTACGAGGGGGTTATCTGTTAATATCAAGAAGCATTCAATTGCTAACAATACATATATATCAACATATAACCCAGATAAGCCTAAAACATTTCTAACATATTTAGATGCAAATAATTTGTATGGGTGGGCAATGTGTAAATGTATACCGTATTCAAATTTTAAGTGGGTTAAAGAAACTGATAAAATAAATATCTTAAACGTACCTGACGAATCAGAAATAGGATATGTATTAGAAGTTGATATAGAGTATCCACAAAATTTACATGATGAGGACAGAGATCTACCATTCATGCCTGTTAATAAAAGCGTAAACAATACAAAACAAACAAAATTAGTTGCTACATTAGAAAATAAAGAGAGATATATTTGTCATTATGTTAATTTAAAACAAGCTATTAATCATGGTTTAAAAGTAACGAAAATTCATAGAATATTACAATTTTCACAAAAACCATGGTTAAAGCCGTACATAAATCTAAATACTATAAAACGACAAGATGCAAAAAATGAGTTTGAAAAAGACTTTTTTAAATTACTAAATAATTCCGTCTTCGGAAAGTGTATGGAAAATGTTCGGAAACAAATAAATTTAGATCTAGTATGTAATGAAAAAAAATTATTGAAACTCATATCAAAACCAACTTTCAAAGACAGAATTATTTACGATGAATCACTTTGTGCAGTATTATCAAATAAAACATCCGTTTATCTAAACAAACCCATTTATGTAGGTTTCTCTGTTTTAGAATTAAGTAAGACTCTAATGTATGATTTTCACTATAACGTAATGAAAAAAAAATATGGAAACAATATTTCCCTTTTATATACAGATACAGATAGCTTGTTTTACGAAATAATTACAAATGATTTTTACAGAGATATGTTGGATCCTGATTTAAAAACGTATTTTGATACTAGTGAATTTTCATCAGATCATATGTGCTACTCATTAACAAATAAAAAAGTTTTAGGTAAATTGAATTTAGTGATTTTAAAAAATGTCTTTTTAATTCATTATCAGATGAACAAAAACATAGAATGATGACAATATTTAGATCGAAAAGTCACATCGTTAAAACTGTAACTATTAATAAATTTGCATTGAGTAACACAGATGATAAAAGAGTAATATGTGAAAACGGTATAAATACATTGCCGTATGGTCATTACTCCTTACAATAATGAACAATGGTCTCCGTTAATTTTCAACATCTTTCGCTAGTTTAAATTATCCGAAAAAATGATCTATGACATATTTTATCAGTAATGTATGAATTTACCTATATGACATTTTATGTATATATTTTTAATACAATTATATAATCAGTAATGTATGAGTTTACCTATATCAATCTTTTGCTATCATTATGTAAACTGTTTGATAAAATTATGTTAACTGTTTTGTTTATCCAAATAAAATGATTTATGACATATTTTATGTGTGTATGTATTTTAATACCTGAACAAAAAAATGATATCAACAAGATTCAAACAATTTCTTACACAAAAAATGCTCATTAAAACGCATACTGAAAACGTGATTGTATTAATTGCAATGAAACTGATAATAAATTGATCTTTTGATCTCCTACTTACAACACGTACTGATGATAATGCATTTTCTGTGTATATAAACTGATTAAAAATTGTGGTTCAGCATCCAGAAACATACCAGCTACTACAATGAATTATAATCACTCTGAATTTTTTAAACGTTTGAGGACGTATTATAACGTTGAGAGAGTTGGATCAAAAAAATATTTTCATAGAATATACCCAAACAGCAATCAAAACCCTCACAAACTGGCAGGCGCTGGATTTGTCTATCAGGGTGATGGAGACACCGTTCGGTGTCTGACATGTCGAGTAAGATTTATGGAGTGGTCAGCGGAGGATTGTCCTGTAGCGTTACATACGAAGGTAATGCCACAATGTCAGTTTGTGGCAACACAGCTTGCTAATGTAAGCTGCGATCATCATCATTAAGGTATTTTTTATTTTTTTTTAATAATTTTTACTGTTTAAAAAAATATGTTTTTCTTACTCAATATACAAATTTTATAAGTCTTTCCTATATCATTCTTAATATAGGTGATTATATTGGTTTCACAAAATATGTAATTTAGTTACTTGTAAAATAACTTATTATAATATGTTCTACACAAGAACATATACAGTAATTATTCGTTACCTGTAAAATAAGTGAGTTCTTCATATGTCATTTTTACATTTCTCTATTCCAAAAATTTTGTCTTATAAGTCTTTCCTATATCATTTGTTTAATATGTAATTATTAAAATATATAATGTATTCTATTCGTTTCTCTATTACTTTTTTTCATCTTAGTTAATAGGGTTCAATTTTTAGTTCTTAAAAAATTTAATTTATCTTTTGTTTAATTTAAAAAAAAAAAGACTCTTTTTTTCAAGGGATTCTTGGTACGTTTAGTTAACAAATTATTATTTTTGTTTGTTATAGATTGGGAGAACTGACTTCCAACCGCTACCAAAAAAAAAGTAATATATGTAAATAAAGGTTTTTGATGTAAAATAAAGGTTTTTAAAAATATTTTCATTTTTGATTTATTAATCACTAAAATCATATATACAAAAACATACATATACACACAAAAAAATGCTCATATACTATAGATCATGTTTTTCATTCGTTCTCGTAAGTCATTTAAATCGATCATCGAGAAACTTGATGATATCACCACAATGTATAGACACATAACAACAAACACAAGTATCCGGTCCATCCACAGTAGATTCATGTGCCCATGGGCATTCAAGAAAATGTGTAAACGTCTCACCGCTTTGTTCTCTACGTTCCGGTGTAATCTCTTTCAGTCCGTCTGAATTATAAAATTCCAGCACCTTACGACACTTTTGAAGTACCAACAATGTATCTCGCATAAATTTAATCTCTGCTTTAGTTTTATTCATAATGAATCTTTCAAACATAGGATGAGATAAGACATATTGCAATGTTAAATTCTTCATTTTTACTGAACTATCAAAGTTCATGTTCACGTTGACATATCGTATGGAGGAACGTTGTACCACGTACAACAATTCATTTTCGACTGCTATACAACATACGATTTCATCACTAGGTGTCACTAAAGACGACGCTATCTGCACTGTGAAAGGAAAAAAACAGTTTACATGTCAACGAACTCTGCATATTATTGTTTACATTTTTAAAATGTGTAACGTTTATGTATCAACACTGTGAAAGGAAAAACAGTTTACGACGTGTCAACGAACTCTGAATACTAGGTGTCACTAAAGACGATGCTATCTACACTGTGAAAGGAAAAAAACAGTTTACATGTCAACGAACTCTGAATATTATTGTTTACATTTTTAAAATGTGTAACGTTTATGTATCAACACTGTGAAAGGAAAACAGTTTACGACGTGTCAACGAACTCTGAGTGTTTATGTTTACGTTTGTGCAACGCTGACGTATATGTTTACATTTTTACTAGGTCAGTGTGTTGTCGAGGTCATGTTTACGACGTTATCACTAAAACGTTTGTTTACGTATCAACACTGTGAAAGGAAAACAGTTTACGACGTGTCAACGAACTCTGAATGTTTACGTTTACATTTTTACTAGGTCAGTGTGCGTAAAAACGTTTGTTTGTTTACGTTTGTGCAACGCTGACGTGTATGTTTACATTTTTACTAGGTCAGCGTGTTGTCGAGGTCATGTTTACGACGTTATCACTAGACAGTTTGTTTATGTTTACGTTTTTTACTAGGTCAGTGTGTTACGGTCTAGTGACCTCGAGGTCGTGTTTACATTGATTAGAAAAGGTCAACGGGGTTATCTGTTGATTACGAAAGGTCAACGGGGTTATCTGCTGATTAATTCGAGGTCAATTGGGGTTATCAGCGATAAGGCGGGGTTATCAAAAGGTTAATTGGATTTTAATTTGGGTCATCGCTGATAAGGCGGGGTTATCACTGATAAGGTGACCTCTTGACATGACCTCTGACCTTGTCCTAGACCTCTGATCTGTCCCAGAAAGAACATTTATATACTACTGGTAGCCTATGCCAGACGCCGCTATGTAAACGAAGCAGAGCAATGTTCTGCAACAACATCGTTTGGCAATCGCTCAATTATTATCCGCTCGTCCAAGTGATGCGACAGGCAGACGTAACGTTCTCGGGCATCCTCACGAAGATTGGCGACGGAGCGACTCTAACCGACGAGGAGAGAGCTACGATCGAGAGTAGATTCGTGACAAAAGAGTATGTGGACGAGCACTTCCCCGAAGCGATACGCCTCTTCTTTCTTACGATGGACGTAAACGAGCACAATTCTGTCTCAATACAAGGCGACCACGCAATCCAATACATAGCTACGGATACTTACTCTGACTACAAGAATAACGAGCAATTGGTGAGCTCTCGTACGAAAGTACACAAGATGAAACCCGACGAGACTGGTGGGTTGCCGTTCCTCCTGAAACTGATGATAGGTAAACCATACATGATAAGAGCCAATATCGACGTGCTGGACGGACTTGTGAACGGTGCGATTGGAACATTGCGTTACTTTGAGTTTGATTTCTCTGATCCACAACGTTTCGACATAAAACGCTTGTGGTTAGAGTTTAAAGATCCAAAAATTGGTAAATTAATACGAACGAAGTGTAAAGCGCACGACGCTACCATCGAGGGATTGAACGAGAAATGGGTACCCATCAGTAAGCGAACGTCAACTATAACGCTCAAGAGTAAAGTATTGAATTGCAAGAGGCAACAATTCCCTTTGGTCGAAGCTTGTGCTATAACGGTACACAAGTCACAGGGTGGTAAATACGACACGGTTATATATGAATACGACCGCGCTCATGAGCAACAGTTGGTCTGCGTCGCTTTGTCGAGAGCCACATCACTGCAAGAATTATACTTGACCAACAAGAAAAGCGATCATATGTTCCATCACGCTCGCAGTAAAGTTAACAGTGAACTGAGCAGCGAGTTTCGTCGTCTCGAAAACCACAAGTTGGAAACGATCGGCGACAAGTCGAGACAATTCTTGGATCAAATTGTAAATAGTCCAACAGCTCTATCACTCCTAACGTTTAACGTGCAGAGCGTACGAACTCATGTTGACGATATATCCACCAATTCTGTGCTCTCTACAGTTAAAATTATGGCTCTCTCGGAAACTAGGATTGAAAACGGCGAGAACGTACAGCTAGCAGGCTACAAAACGGTGTCACAATTCAAACGAAACACCGTACGAGCTGGTGGTGTCGCAATGTACGAGAGGGAAGACTCGGATCTGCAGGCAACCGAATACGATCTGCTCAAGTATTAAGAATCTACAATGCAGGTTAAACAAATGGCAACGGCACACGACGCTGTAGGCGATATTTGTGCCATACAGACTACGATCAACGGTGAGCGTGCCATACTGGTGAACGTCTACACAACACCCAACTCGGACATGGAGAAAATACAAGAATTCTTCGTATTAAACATGATGGCGTACAGCCCAAAGGTTGCTGGCTTATTCAAAGTGATCGACAAGTATGGCTACTACAAAATACCAATGATTCTCGGTGACGATGTGAATATCGACTTGAAATCGGACAACGGCAAGGAGTTTCTCGAGTTCCTACAAGAGAATTGGCATCTCCAACTCAACAACGATCCGGCAATCTCTACTACGCGCAACAATACTTGCATCGATGGAGTCTTCACCTGTAATATTGATCAACTACTAGTTATATATCCTACTTCAGTCACCACAAACCTATGTTAAGCGTTGCCCCTGCTCAATAAAAATTTTTGAATCTCTGTACCAGTTGCTTTATTACTTGACATAGCCTCATACAATCTGGAAAAGATACGGTACCGTTCACCAAATGGTAAAAGCTTAAGAGCATGATAATGTCTTTTAGCCGCCAGCTAAACACAACATTTGCGTAAAAGAAACAATCAGTCAGTCAGTAACCATAATAATGTTGGGTTTAGCTGGCGGCTGAAAGACATTATCATGCTCTTAAGCTTTTACCATTTGGTAAACGGTACTGTATCTTTTTTGTAAGGGAAACTAGCAGTACTCGTGCGCCGTTATTACATACTTCTAAATATAATTAATTCACTACCGACTCGGAACACAAAGTTCCGTGTTTTGTGTTCCGAGTCGGTAGTGAATTAATTATATTTAGTTAAGTAACGGACACATCATGGACAACGAAATCCAAGTACATACTTCTATTAAAATGCAGACATCTTAAAAATCAACAGGCTTTAAATTAAATCATACAATATTACTGTATACAAATTTAAAAAAACAACTTTATTTTAATCAAACTAAAAACTATTTTTAAACATTTCCAAATACAGTAGTACGTATTTAAGTCATTACAGTAGGCGTACATTAAAAAATTAACAAAGAAGAAAAATCAGTGAAAATGAATGAATGAAATAGAAATTCTCACATTAGTTCAACTTCTTGAAAAAATTACAAATCTTTTGTTTGAGGCTTTATGAGCGCTTACGCGCTGCACGATCTCGAAGTCGTTTCTTTAGTAGTAATTCCGCAGAGGAATTGTCATCTTGCTGCTCCATATATACCATTACATCTTAAAATATTTTTGTCGCTTCAGAATGGGTTGGACCCTTTTTTCCTCGACTTCATCATCATCAGAGCTGTAAGATTCGTTTTGCTGAGTTGTTGAACAAACAGCCACAATGTCGTTTTCTGTTAAAGACGGGTGAGGGTCTTTGTCATCTTGACTCCATTACAAAACATCTTGCAGTTGAATTTCTGTTGTCCATTTTTGAGTTTTAAGCATTTTAAAAAGTTTATTTTCGTTTTCTGGCTCATCACATTCCTCGATGGCCTTTTCTGACCTGCAAGCGGGATTAGGAATACGTAATACCCAGTTATTCTAGGAGCTAGTGCTATGGCTGGGGGGGGAGGTAAGTGACACCCGTGAAGTACAGTATAATCGGTCTCGCATAGAGTACCGTATACAGTACAGTCCATGACATGAGTTATAAACGCTGTAAAATTTGAAATATACAAACTTCTTGAAAAAAGAAAATTACCGCGTCATCATTTAATATCTCAGCTAACTTTTACCCTTTTTTTTATAAAAGTATGACGTCTTTCAAGTCACTGAACAATTCTTCACTGTTTAGGTCAGGTAGATATAGTTTTGCAAGCACTGTGCACTTAATATTGATTTGGGAAAGCTGTTCCTTAAAATGTATATCCCCATCATTTACATATGCCTCAAATTTACAGAGGAACCTAAAGCGTTTTACTAACTCTTTTTGTGTTACAGAAATAGCTTGAAATTTCAACTGACAGTTTGTCCAAAATTTCTATTAGAGAACGTTGCATTTCTTGCCGAACGGTTAATGCAGAATCGTCTGCATACTCCCCTCGCATCATGCGCTTCCTTCGTATCCTTTTTATGATACTGACACCCAATTCCTTATGTACCTGCTCTGCCTTACTAATGGCATTATCACTCAGCTCATTCCGCCAAACTTTTAATTAGTCCGTTAGCATCTCCAGAAGTGTGAATGCTTGAATAAAGCTTATTCCTTTGGTCTGCAAGATTTTCTGGATTTTGTCCATAGAAGAAAGAATATCTCTCCAGAAACAGAGCAAGGCCACAAAATTAAAGTTTTCTGTCGGATAAATTATTAATGCTGCATCTTCCCTCGTATCAATTGTTTCAGTCGGTGCATCCCTCAGTTTCTCCAGTGCAGCGATCATTTCATCCAGCTGAGTGGGCACCGCATCTGCTTTTGAACTACACCTGGTATCATGTCCTTTTATAGTAATATTTACGAAGTCTTTAAGAACACTACATCTATTAGTAGAAAACTAAAAGAAGGTGAATAGACTTTCTACTGTCTCAAAAAATGTCACTGCCTGAACATTTACATGAGCTGCATGAATTCCAACCACGTTGGAAAACAACGCTACAGAATGGTACAGAATTTATAGAATGGTTGTCACATGGAACAAACATAGCTAGTGGATTCAAATCTAATATTCTCTTCAGACCTCCTGAATAGATTCCAGCCATTGTTGCTTGATAGCCATACGACTGACCTCTGCAATAGCTAAGATTCAATCCACGTCTCTCAACTTTACTTGTAATAGCTTTTGTGATCACCTCCACTGTTTTTACTTCTAAAGGAATAAAATCTATGAAGGCTTCCTTCATGTCAACAGAACTGCGTTTAATTTTAACAAATCTTATAATATGAGGCATTTGTTCTACATGTGCAGCATCTGATGTTGTGTCAAATATAATACTAAAGTACTTCACCTTTTTACATGCAGTAATAATATATTTACGCATTATTTCTCCTAACACGCTTATTATTTCATTTTGAATAGTTGGCATAACATACGATATGCACCCAGATTTACTAGAGACTGAATCTAAATGAGATCTCATGACAGGGTCATATTTAGTCAAGTGTTTTAACAAAGTCAGAAAGTTTCCAGGATTTGGATCGTTAGTAACTAACTCTCCGATGTCCTCTCAGTGCCAGATTTTGTTGTACGAGAGTGTGTATTGTGGCAATGATCTGTTCGAGGATTTATTTCTATGTCTTAGCTGCTTTACTCATTTGTATCTGAAGTTCCTGTTCATTTAATCAATAAGTCCCCGTTTGTTTAAAGAATGTTCCAATTACTTCCATTCCAAAAACGCAGAGCAATAAGCAAGACTATTTTCATGATCTTGAATGCGGGGATTTAACTTTCGCCATGAAAAAATCCATTTTCACTATTGAAATGGCTTCTTTGATAGTTTTTTGTGGAAATAAAGTGCAACAAAAGCAAAATAGAGATTTTTTAGTTGGAGAGAAACACATCCAAGTGCGATTTACCTTTTCGCCATTTTGCAAGGTTTTATCAAACCAGTACATGTTTAAGGACAGTCCAGCTTCATCTTCAGGAAAATGGCTGTCCTTATTCTGCAACTGACATGTTTCTCTATTCACCATTATGTCTCGGAAGGATTGAGATATCTTGGTTGTCCAAGCTTCCATGTCTTGTAGAGCAGCACCGGTAACACCATCTACATTGTTGCTACTATGTGAGACATATCAAAATAAGCTTCGAGGCGACTGCGGTATTGCCATGTCGCTTCAGTCCCCGCCTTTGCCTGCGCATAACAAAGTGTAACGTGTGACCGTGCTGTTGGGCGAGGAGCGGGGAAGAGCTGTTACTATTGCGTAACCTCGAAGCTTATTATGGTAAGCCCCGTACTATAGTAATGTTCTGTCCTTCCTCGCCTGTAATTTCAAGGCTGCACGATGCAACATTATCCATGGTACTAGAACCAAGTGAATCTTGTAACTGTACTTTGACACTTTCACAGTTTGAAGTAATCACGTCGTTAACTTTACTGTATTTATCAACACCCTCATCGCTAATAACATCCATTTTATGACCACAAGTTGATTCCTTGGACACTCAGGGTTTGATTTTCCTTGAATAAAAGACTTCATAAACTGTTTGGAACTTTTAGTTCTTAATTTTTCTTTCCTCCTGGGCGCCACTGAGATTAGGCCTACTTCGTTTAATACAATTAAAAAAAAATCGATTTTCAATAATAGTATTAGTATGATGACATACACGTGAAGTATTATAGATATACCCACAAGACGCACAAACCAAAAACAAACCATACACTCAAGATACTCATCAACAACTGATGATCAACACATCAGCTGCACACCAGGGACCAGGAAGCATTACACATATGTAACCCCCATAACGTTTTTTTTATACGCTTGCAAATATATATTCGTCTGTATACAAATAGCAATTAAGATTATCTATACAAAGTTAATACAGTATGATTATCCGTTCTCCTTTCCAGCACAACTCACTACAAAGTTGCAAAAAATATTAAATATTTATGCTTCTTTTATGAAAGGAATAGTCATATCAAAGAAACAAGTTGTTTGTAGTTTTATAAATTGAAAACAATTTTTTCAAGTCTATGCTCACTTTGCCGCCCTCGTGGTTATGGCGACCGGGGCGGCTGCCCCCTTGGCCCCCCTTAGATATTGCCTCTGGTTGCAATACAGCATTTTAAACATTCGTTTAAAATCATTAACGCAATTTAGAGTAACTACTAATAATGCAAGTGATGAATTCGTGCAATATTTAAATAAATTACAAAACTGTTTTGATATCTACTGTAACGTAAGAGAGTTGAGGTCCCCGACGTTACATAAAAAACTAGGGAAATATGATTTAGAACAATGCACCAAGCCGGTTATAATGAAATACAAGAGGGCCCATATCACCTGAAGAATACAATAGAGGTACATGTTAAGGTTACTAAGTAATTAAAACATCTAAAGTGTACCTAAATCTAAAAATGTAATAAATAATATGGGATGTAAAACACAAACATTGTGTCTAATGGGAGGAGTTTAATGTGTAGGAATAAATTATAAAATACTAATCAAATTAATATTTAATGTGTTATGAAATGACATTCATAACTTGGTGTTATGCTGTAACATGATATAGTGTTTACAGAATATTTATCTTATGTTTTGTGGATAGTAAGAGTGGAGCTGTTGTTTTATAGAAGTACTTAGTCAGTGGTACTCCTTTCATTTATGTTAAAATTGTCTTTAGATAATTAAGTATAAGTACATGTGTTAGGTATTATATTATGTTAAAGGTATTTACTGTAATTGATTAATGAAGATGTTTGAAATAATGTTTGTAAACTTGGCCAAGAAGGCAATAAGTGTTAAAAAGTTGGCAAGTAGTTCTTATAGTTATGTTATAAAATAATGAAGGGTTCAAGGATGAACTAATTAATATAATGAATTAAAACCAGGAAATTAAAATTAATGTAAGTGGCCATAAACCAATGACTATTTGTACAGCAGGTCAGGTAAAGAAAAATTAAGTTAAAAACAATACAATATTATTAAAGGTGTAAGAAAACCTATAGGCCTAAATTTAATATTTGTAAAAGGGAATTAATACCTTTTTTAATAAGTCCAGTCAGATGAAACTATAGTAAAATATATATGGTTTAATAAGGTAGATTAGGTGAGAGTTTTATGTAATTTGGTATAATTCCAAGCATGGAGTATTTTATTAAAAAAGAGTAGTAATATTTTATAATTCTGGCTCTAGGATATCAAATATTATCCAATGACAGAAAGTAATGGTTGTTAGGGTAACTAAAATGAAAAGAAGTTTGTTGATTTTCAATTATTCGATTGTTATATGCTCATGGGTTAACTTGAATTAATACAAATACAGAAAAGAATTTATAAAAAACTTTATTTATTCGATTGTTATATGCTATTGAGTTCAGATCAGTAGACAAATTTAAGAAAAAAAGAAATAAATTAACATAAAATGAATAAAAATTAACAAATTAAAGTAAAAACCAATTCCTGCAAACTAAACCGATGAATAATCAATGAATTAGATTTCGAGAAATATACCCATATACCTCCAAATGGTAGCGGAATTATTATTTCACTCTTCAAGGTAATTCCATTGGAATTAGTGTTGAACCCGATTTCCCATTTAACCAGGAGACTCATTGATGGAATAAGAAGTCTGAATTAATGGAATTATAGACAAAGAATACTCAAGAACCTTTGTTACTGGAGACGTAAACCTCACTTTCAAGAACAAAATTATAATACGACACCAATTCCACCGGGACCGACAACCACAAGGATCGTGAAGGAGAACGAAGAATAGAAGAGTTCCTGTTGCCCTCCAGGACATCACCCTTCCAATTTTATTAATAATCTGAACACCTTTTCTGGACTAACGTAACCTCAACTGTAAATCATCAAGTGTTTGTAAACAGGCACTGCTACCTTGAGAGTCGTACAGTACGGTAACACCAGCTTATATTTAATTTTAATACATTAAGAACTAATAACATTTTGTAATACTTAGTAACCTTAATTTTGCATTACCTGGCCTTACTAATCGTTAAAAGAATCACACGTACCCTGGGATAAGAGATAATTAACATTATATTTAATTTGTATTAAAAAGGAATAGTCAACTAACCAATTGATTCAACATTGTACAATCGATATAACTATCTTATAACCGTGAAGAGCACTGTTGGAAGTTAAAATAAAAAAGTAATACAAATAAAGAATCCTTCTTGTATGTAATGATGTTTTATATTATTGTAGAATAGGTATTGTATTTTGGTGGTGGATTAATTTACAGGTAAAAAGGGTGATTAAAAATCTGGTGAACAAGCTAACCTATAAGAGTAAGTCAATTACGAATAACAGCGCTTATAGTCGACAGCTGGTAGAACGTGAGATTACCAAACTAGCATGTTTCCTTCACAACTTTTGCATTGATTTAAATAATACGGACTGACTAGGGTTGGAGAGAATTCTCAATTTATTAACTAAAATACATGAAATATAGAATAATCATCGAGTAAACATTTAGTAATTGGGTAAAACCGTGTTATGGTCTACATAAAAGTTGCAATAAAGATATAATAAATAAACTTGTCTATTAATATTGAGTTGCAGGAGGTCACCTATAAGACTACATAATAAACATTTTCCTTAATAACAGCTTGGTTCATTATACAGGGTCGCATTAGCAAGAAACCCGTAACAGTATTACACTCGCTATACACGTAACATCGGTTTGTTGTTACAAATTGGCGTATAACAACGTGGAGCTTGATTAAACCCCGAAAAATAAAATAAATCTTATTGATTATTTGGTTGTTACACTACATATACATAATTACTAAACAAAACAAAAATAGATGACTTTTTTACAGTTATTTAAATTCTGTGTGCGAAATTTTGACGATTCCACTTAGAATGACGAACAAATAGACAAATAAATTAGAGTAAATTTTCTTGTGATTTAAAAATAAATATTGTACCTACATGTGACAGAAAGTTTTGCGTTTTTTGCATGATAGCCGCCTGCTTTTTGGCAAGTTTTTACTAAGCCTATACAGTTAATTTATTTTGTAAATGCGCTAATATTCAATGTTAGCGTCTAAAATTTCACTTTTAAGCGTAGAATGTAAAAATTTATTGTGCAAAGCCTTTTCTATAGTACTTTTTTTTGTGTGTTCGATAATCACGTTATACAAATTTAGGCTTGTGAGTCGACAAATCGGATGTATGTAGCGAGCACAGTGGTGTATCTAGGGTTTCTGGCACCCCTGGCAAAACAGAAGGGTGGTGCCCCCCCACTTTTTGGTAGAAAAGTAATTAACCTTAAAACACTTGCTTGTCCTTGTCAATTAATGCTCTTGTTTTTGAGCCAAAGATAACATAAGTTTTTTATTAATATTTAGAAAAGGATTTAGTAATAAACGAACAAATTTCTTTAAAAAGTACCTTAAAAAAGCAACTTTATTTCATGAGAAATTCTATTTTTATTCCCACAGAGAGGTTTGAAAAAGATTATTTTCAACGCATTGTTAAAAGAATAATGGCTTCACAAAATTTGACCCAAAATATATAACATTTTATAAAATATAGTAATATATACATTTTACAAAATATATAAAAATAATATAAAATTTTATATATTGCAATGAATCACAGGATCCTGATAAGCAGGGCAAGCTCATATAATACACAGACTATGAACATTCATGTTTAAATTGGTAGTTTGTTAGATTTGGTTGTGATATCAGTTGTATTTTAGTAAGGATAAGGATTTAAGTTTAGTAAAACTGTGTATTATTTATTTGTTGTTTATTCTTGTACTGTGTTTGTGGAAATTTGCGCGCGTGCGCGAGTGATAAACGTTTCCCCAGCTGTGCGTGAATAAATTATCGTTGTGTTGGGACACTGAACTGAACATAGACAAATGTATTCGCTACAATCCCTGTATATTTCTGGCTATTATTTGACATTCATATATGATCTTATTAAAGTATGCAGTTATGTATGAGATAAGGGTATTCCGTGTTTACCAGCTATGCATGCTCTTACAAAGTTAATGCACTTTACAGCATGAAAAGTTGCTTATCATGTTATATGTAACCATGTGACTTCCTTCCACCAATTAAATGCTGGAAGGTAGTCGGAAATTTTCTTAAGCCTGTTGTTACACAGGCAGTTCTTCTCAGCCAGCTATCGCGATCGGGACGTACAATTCTTGTTCAAGATTCTGCCGCTTGCAAGAATTTGTAAAGACTGTTCTGCGGTAGTAACGCGTGTGAAGACTCAGAGTTATTCGTGTTTTACATCTACACACAGTATTATTATTACAGCATTGTGTGCATAATTACGAGAGTTCTTCTCTACCATCTATCACGATCGGGTCGCGCAGTTCTTGTTCAAGAATTTTCCGCTTGCAAGAATCTGTAAAGACTATTCGGCGATAGTAACGCATGTGAAGACTCAGAACAGTTGAATATTACCTCTTTACACACGGCATTATTACTAAAGCATTATGTGTGTAATAAGTGAGTGTGAACTGTATCACTGTGTGAGATTTTCTGCAGTGCCAGTAAAATTTAATAATTACGCAATAGTAAATTTTATCATCAAGGAGTTTGCGTGTTAGTGGAAGATTTCCGCATAGGGTGGTCTGCTGATCGCGGTAGACCCTGTGATTCGAGTGAACACTTGAAGAGTCCGGAGTGGTATAAGTTTAATATACCGTTGTTATATAAAACTCACTGTTACCTGAGATACTTATAAGTTATAAACTCTATATTAAATTTAACGAATTGTAAGATCCGTAGAACCGTTGTGGTGTGCGAAGCGTCAGAGTCATCGTGGGAACTACAGGACACCAGCCCAGCTGAAAGCGTTTCCAGGGTGAACCGTCTATCATCTATAAGCCACGCCTGATGACTCAACAACGCAGCAAAGCCCCCCCTTCTCTTCAGCAACATCATCGTGGGAATCATCACTTATGTAACGTATCACATCATGTGTATGAACAGTGATTAACACTTTGTAAGACTATATATATATCAAACACTACCATTATTATACTTATCAAATATACCATATAAACAATTACACTTGTCTTGTGCAATAAATAATCTTAAACACTCCAATATAGACTTGTGCTTTATGATACACATACTACCATATCCTATGCGCCAATAATTTAGTAATGTGTTGTCGCATAGTGATATTTGGCGCTTAGCAACGTATGGCACGTAAAATAGCGGTAATTTTACGCTATTCTATATATGTCTATGAGTATAAAATTTGTTGGTAACATCTGACGTATAATTATAATTAATGTAATATTTGTATGTGTATGGTTCATATGAAAATCTGAGGATATAATTTATCAATTGTGCATATTCTCTTGTGTGTCATATATGAACAATTTTATCAGTATATTGGAGGTAGATTATTAGTTGTTTTGTGTGTTAGATAAGGTTTATTTACATTTTGATATATTGAACTGCTTTCTGTGTGCGTATAAACTGATTACACTACGTTAATAATCTTGTAGTAATAATAATTTTCCTAGCGTATAAATCAGTAAATTTAAATTTTATTAAAGGTTTAAATTAAATTTAAGCATTATGGCAGATACAGCAGAAATAAAGAATGCTTTAGCGGCCTTATTAGCTAATATGAAAACCATGTCCGAAGAAAATAAAGCCGAGAAAGAGGAGATGAAGGCGTGTATACAGAAAATTTCGGAAGAAAATAAAGCCAGTATACAGAAAATCTCAGAAGAAAATAAAGCCTGGCGTGAGAAGATGAAAGCTGAGGAAGAAGAATGTGACGCCAGTATGCAGAAATTTTGGGAAGAAATGGAAGCCGATAGAGAGGAGATGATAGCGAATCTACAGGAAATTTCAGCTGACACTGAAGTAGACTTAACTGTTGAGAATATTGTACACTGTGATAATTTTGAAGTACCAAGTGTTCTAGTGGAACATACTCTCAACGAAAGTAATATGGAAGTTAACCAAGATGAAGGATTAACGGAGAACAGTAGCGTAGTAGATGAGATTGAAAGTGATTATACTGAAACAACCCACTTAGGGCCTAGTAGTTCATCTCTCGGTAAGGTCGAGTATCTAGAGTCTGCATCAAATGGTAGTGAAGATAAAGGAAGTGAAATTAGTAGTAACAACACTATTAGTCCAGAACATACTTCAGGTAAGTGCAGTGATGAGGTGATAGTTTATAATGTAACAGATATAGCATGCGAGAGCCGTGAACGGATCATAGAATCTGAAGCTATTATGGATTCGGACAGTGTATGCACAACACATAAAAATCCCGAACCAGTAGTAGAGCCTGGAACTAGTATGGATACTAACGGTGTAGGTATTTATGACACATGTCGTAATGATGAGGTACTAGATGAATCTATATCAGGTACTGAGGTGTTTATGGAGGACGGAGAGGTGAATGATACTGATGACAATAAAGTGACAACAATTATGGTAAATAATAATGAACCACCGCGTAATCAGTTTCAAGTTCATCCACCACAAAATCAGCCACAATCATAACAACATAAAAATACAACTCAGCAATGTAATACCAACTTATTAGCAACAGTTACTGAAAGTGATTCAGTTAAAAAGCAGTTCAATCGATCGAGTGTGAGAAATGTTAGTGGTAAGAATAAAATTGTTATGTCTGGCCTATATCCTGCAGAAATTGGGGATAGTTTAGTGTGTAATAATGATAATAGTAATAAACATGAGGGAAATATTAGTATTGAAAATGGCACCGACCTTATTGTCGAAGCAAAAATCAGTGCTTATGTTGACAAGATATTGTTCGACAGCAGCGCAGAAATATCGCTGATGGACCAGCGGTTACTAAAGAGGCATAAAACCCACTTTATACAAACTCCGGTTCTGCCGATAAGTCACACAAGGATAAAATCAGCAACGTGTGAGTCGCAGATAGGTGAAAAACAGGCACTTATAACAAGATACGTACAGGGTACGGAAATAGAGGTGACTGTACGTGGAGTTAGAAAACTGGGACATATTATTTTGGAAGTCGATAAATTGAATAAACTGCACGCTACAATTGAATTTCCGAATGAAACATTGCAAGGTAAAGTTGATAGTGGACCGCACATTATCAGACTGGGACGCTCGAGAGATAAGATAACGAGTAACTCACTGACCCCCAAGGTTCAGTTAATGGGTTGCGAGATAAAGCAAATACGGCGTATATTAGATAAATTTAAATCTATATTTCCAAGTAAACATGTGCGTTTCAAAACTGAGAGAAATTTATACAAAAAACTCAGAAATAAATGTCAGGATATAGGGTGTATTGAGTGCGTAGCTATTTAATTATGTCAGTTCGGGTATAAATGTTATATGTAAGATGACTCTGTGAATGAGCGATAATCTATTTAAGATAAGGAATGCAGGTCTGTTGTACTTTGTGACCCTGCGTAATTTTGTTATCTGCTTGTCAAGAACATGTGTATTTGTTTTGGTTTTAAGGTTACCACGTGTCTTTGGTTTGTTGTTTCTGTCAAGTTGACAGTTATGAAATGTTAGTATTGCTATGAGGATGTTTATTTGATTTTATGTTTGAGGGTATTAGTATTATTGTTTCAGGATTAGGAAATTGTTTTGGTATATAAAGAAAAAAAGATTTTTGATTTTTTGTTGTCAACTAAAAATAAAAAAATTTTTTTTATGCGGGAAGGGGTTAATCCTGCAATGAATCATAGGATCCTGATAAGCAGGGCAAGCTCATATAATACACAGACTATGAACATTCATGTTTAAATTGATAGTTTGTTAGATTTGGTTGTGATATCAGTTGTATTTTTAGTAAGGCTAAGGATTTAAGTTTAGTAAAACAGTGTATTATTTATTTGTTGTTTATTCTTGTACTGTGTTTGTGGAAATGTGCGCGCGTGCGCGAGTGATAAACGTTTCCCCGGCTGTGCGTGAATAAATTATCGTTGTGTTGGGACACTGAACTGAACATAGACAAATGTATTCGCTACAATCCCTGTATATTTCTGGCTATTATTTGACATTCGTATATGATCTTATTAAAGTATGCAGTTATGCATGAGATAAGGGTATTCCGTATTTACCAGCTATGCATGCTCTTACAAAGTCAATGCACTTTACAGCATGAAAAGTTGCTTGTCATGTTATATGTAACCATGTGACTTCCTTCCACCAATTAAATGCTGGAAGGTAGTCGGAAATTTTCTTAAGCCTGTTGTTACACAGGCAGTTCTTCTCAGCCAGCTATCGCGATCGGGACGTACAATTCTTGTTCAAGATTCTGCCGCTTGCAAGAATTTGTAAAAACTGTTCTGCGGTAGTAACGCGTGTGAAGACTCAGAGTTATTCGTGTTTTACATCTACACACAGTATTATTATTACAGCATTGTGTGCATAATTACGAGAGTTCTTCTCTACCATCCATCACGATCGGGTCGCGCAGTTCTTGTTCAAGAATTTTCCGCTTGCAAGAATCTGTAAAGACTATTTGGCGATAGTAACACGTGTGAAGACTCAGAACAGTTGAATATTACCTCTTTACACACGGCATTATTACTAAAGCATTACGTGTGTAATAAGTGAGTGTGAACTGTATCACTGTGTGAGATTTTCTGCAGTGCCAGTAAAATTTAATAATTACGCAATAGTAAAATTTATCATCAAGGAGTTTCCGCGTTAGTGGAAGATTTCCGCATAGAGTGGTCTGCTGATCGCGGTAGACCCTGTGATTCGCGTGAACACTTGAAGAGTCCGGAGTGGTATAAGTTTAATATACCGTTGTTATATAAAACTCACTGTTACCTGAGATACTTATAAGTTATAAACTCTATATTAAATTTAACGAATTGTAAGATCCGTAGAACCGTTGTGGTGTGCGAAGCGTCAGAGTCATCGTGGGAACTACAGGACACCAGCCCAGCTGAAAGCGTTTCCAGGGTGAACCGTCTATCATCTATAAGCCACGCCTGATGACTCAACAACGCAGCAAAGCCCCCCCTTCTCTTCAGCAACATCATCGTGGGAATCATCACTTATGTAACGTATCACATCATGTGTATGAACAGTGATTAACACTTTGTAAGACTATATATATATCAAACACTACCATTATTATACTTATCAAATATACCATATAAACAATTACACTTGTCTTGTGCAATAAATAATCTTAAACCCTCCAATATAGACTTGTGCTTTATGATACACATACTACCATATCCTATGCGCCAATAATTTAGTAATGTGTTGTCGCATAGTGATATTTGGCGCTTAGCAACGTATGGCACGTAAAATAGCGGTAATTTTACGCTATTCTATATATGTCTATGAGTATAAAATTTGTTGGTAACATCTGACGTATAATTATAATTAATATAATATTTGTATGTGTATGGTTCATATGAAAATCTGAGGATATAATTTATCAATTGTGCATATTCTCTTGTGTGTCATATATGAACAATTTTATCAGTATATTGGAGGTAGATTATTAGTTGTTTTGTGTGTTAGATAAGGTTTATTTACATTTTGATATATTGAACTGCTTTCTGTGTGCGTATAAACTGATTACACTACGTTAATAATCTTGTAGTAATAATAATTTTCCTAGCGTATAAATCAGTAAATTTAAATTTTATTAAAGGTTTAAATTAAATTTAAGCATTATGGCAGATACAGCAGAAATAAAGAATGCTTTAGCGGCCTTATTAGCTAATATGAAAACCATGTCCGAAGAAAATAAAGCCGAGAAAGAGGAGATGAAGGCGTGTATACAGAAAATTTCGGAAGAAAATAAAGCCAGTATACAGAAAATCTCAGAAGAAAATAAAGCCTGGCGTGAGAAGATGAAAGCTGAGGAAGAAGAATGTGACGCCAGTATGCAGAAATTTTGGGAAGAAATGGAAGCCGATAGAGAGGAGATGATAGCGAATCTACAGGAAATTTCAGCTGACACTGAAGTAGACTTAACTGTTGAGAATATTGTACACTGTGATAATTTTGAAGTACCAAGTGTTCTAGTGGAACATACTCTCAACGAAAGTAATATGGAAGTTAACCAAGATGAAGGATTAACGGAGAACAGTAGCGTAGTAGATGAGATTGAAAGTGATTATACTGAAACAACCCACTTAGGGCCTAGTAGTTCATCTCTCGGTAAGGTCGAGTATCTAGAGTCTGCATCAAATGGTAGTGAAGATAAAGGAAGTGAAATTAGTAGTAACAACACTATTAGTCCAGAACATACTTCAGGTAAGTGCAGTGATGAGGTGATAGTTTATAATGTAACAGATATAGCATGCGAGAGCCGTGAACGGATCATAGAATCTGAAGCTATTATGGATTCGGACAGTGTATGCACAACACATAAAAATCCCGAACCAGTAGTAGAGCCTGGAACTAGTATGGATACTAACGGTGCAGGTATTTATGACACATGTCGTAATGATGAGGTACTAGATGAATCTATATCAGGTACTGAGGTGTTTATGGAGGACGGAGAGGTGAATGATACTGATGACAATAAAGTGACAACAATTATGGTAAATAATAATGAACCACCGCGTAATCAGTTTCAAGTTCATCCACCACAAAATCAGCCACAATCATAACAACATAAAAATACAACTCAGCAATGTAATACCAACTTATTAGCAACAGTTACTGAAAGTGATTCAGTTAAAAAGCAGTTCAATCGATCGAGTGTGAGAAATGTTAGTGGTAAGAATAAAATTGTTATGTCTGGCCTATATCCTGCAGAAATTGGGGATAGTTTAGTGTGTAATAATGATAATAGTAATAAACATGAGGGAAATATTAGTATTGAAAATGGCACCGACCTTATTGTCGAAGCAAAAATCAGTGCTTATGTTGACAAGATATTGTTCGACAGCAGCGCAGAAATATCGCTGATGGACCAGCGGTTACTAAAGAGGCATAAAACCCACTTTATACAAACTCCGGTTCTGCCGATAAGTCACACAAGGATAAAATCAGCAACGTGTGAGTCGCAGATAGGTGAAAAACAGGCACTTATAACAAGATACGTACAGGGTACGGAAATAGAGGTGACTGTACGTGGAGTTAGAAAACTGGGACATATTATTTTGGAAGTCGATAAATTGAATAAACTGCACGCTACAATTGAATTTCCGAATGAAACATTGCAAGGTAAAGTTGATAGTGGACCGCACATTATCAGACTGGGACGCTCGAGAGATAAGATAACGAGTAACTCACTGACCCCCAAGGTTCAGTTAATGGGTTGCGAGATAAAGCAAATACGGCGTATATTAGATAAATTTAAATCTATATTTCCAAGTAAACATGTGCGTTTCAAAACTGAGAGAAATTTATACAAAAAACTCAGAAATAAATGTCAGGATATAGGGTGTATTGAGTGCGTAGCTATTTAATTATGTCAGTTCGGGTATAAATGTTATATGTAAGATGACTCTGTGAATGAGCGATAATCTATTTAAGATAAGGAATGCAGGTCTGTTGTACTTTGTGACCCTGCGTAATTTTGTTATCTGCTTGTCAAGAACATGTGTATTTGTTTTGGTTTTAAGGTTACCACGTGTCTTTGGTTTGTTGTTTCTGTCAAGTTGACAGTTATGAAATGTTAGTATTGCTATGAGGATGTTTATTTGATTTTATGTTTGAGGGTATTAGTATTATTGTTTCAGGATTAGGAAATTGTTTTGGTATATAAAGAAAAAAAGATTTTTGATTTTTTGTTGTCAACTAAAAATAAAAAATTTTTTTTTATGCGGGAAGGGGTTAATCCTGCAATGAATCATAGGATCCTGATAAGCAGGGCAAGCTCATATAATACACAGACTATGAACATTCATGTTTAAATTGATAGTTTGTTAGATTTGGTTGTGATATCAGTTGTATTTTTAGTAAGGATAAGGATTTAAGTTTAGTAAAACAGTGTATTATTTATTTGTTGTTTATTCTTGTACTGTGTTTGTGGAAATGTGCGCGCGTGCGCGAGTGATAAACGTTTCCCCGGCTGTGCGTGAATAAATTATCGTTGTGTTGGGACACTGAACTGAACATAGACAAATGTATTCGCTACAATCCCTGTATATTTCTGGCTATTATTTGACATTCGTATATGATCTTATTAAAGTATGCAGTTATGCATGAGATAAGGGTATTCCGTATTTACCAGCTATGCATGCTCTTACAAAGTCAATGCACTTTACAGCATGAAAAGTTGCTTGTCATGTTATATGTAACCATGTGACTTCCTTCCACCAATTAAATGCTGGAAGGTAGTCGGAAATTTTCTTAAGCCTGTTGTTACACAGGCAGTTCTTCTCAGCCAGCTATCGCGATCGGGACGTACAATTCTTGTTCAAGATTCTGCCGCTTGCAAGAATTTGTAAAAACTGTTCTGCGGTAGTAACGCGTGTGAAGACTCAGAGTTATTCGTGTTTTACATCTACACACAGTATTATTATTACAGCATTGTGTGCATAATTACGAGAGTTCTTCTCTACCATCCATCACGATCGGGTCGCGCAGTTCTTGTTCAAGAATTTTCCGCTTGCAAGAATCTGTAAAGACTATTTGGCGATAGTAACACGTGTGAAGACTCAGAACAGTTGAATATTACCTCTTTACACATGGCATTATTACTAAAGCATTACGTGTGTAATAAGTGAGTGTGAACTGTATCACTGTGTGAGATTTTCTGCAGTGCCAGTAAAATTTAATAATTACGCAATAGTAAAATTTATCATCAAGGAGTTTCCGCGTTAGTGGAAGATTTCCGCATAGAGTGGTCTGCTGATCGCGGTAGACCCTGTGATTCGCGTGAACACTTGAAGAGTCCGGAGTGGTATAAATTTAATATAACGTTGTTATATAAAACTCACTGTTACCTGAGATACTTATAAGTTATAAACTCTATATTAAATTTAACGAATTGTAAGATCCGTAGAACCGTTGTGGTGTGCGAAGCGTCAGAGTCATCGTGGGAACTACAGGACACCAGCCCAGCTGAAAGCGTTTCCAGGGTGAACCGTCTATCATCTATAAGCCACGCCTGATGACTCAACAACGCAGCAAAGCCCCCCCTTCTCTTCAGCAACATCATCGTGGGAATCATCACTTATGTAACGTATCACATCATGTGTATGAACAGTGATTAACACTTTGTAAGACTATATATATATCAAACACTACCATTATTATACTTATCAAATATACCATATAAACAATTACACTTGTCTTGTGCAATAAATAATCTTAAACACTCCAATATAGACTTGTGCTTTATGATACACATACTACCATATCCTATGCGCCAATAATTTAGTAATGTGTTGTCGCATAGTGATATTTGGCGCTTAGCAACGTATGGCACGTAAAATAGCGGTAATTTTACGCTATTCTATATATGTCTATGAGTATAAAATTTGTTGGTAACATCTGACGTATAATTATAATTAATGTAATATTTGTATGTGTATGGTTCATATGAAAATCTGAGGATATAATTTATCAATTGTGCATATTCTCTTGTGTGTCATATATGAACAATTTTATCAGTATATTGGAGGTAGATTATTAGTTGTTTTGTGTGTTAGATAAGGTTTATTTACATTTTGATATATTGAACTGCTTTCTGTGTGCGTATAAACTGATTACACTACGTTAATAATCTTGTAGTAATAATAATTTTCCTAGCGTATAAATCAGTAAATTTAAATTTTATTAAAGGTTTAAATTAAATTTAAGCATTATGGCAGATACAGCAGAAATAAAGAATGCTTTAGCGGCCTTATTAGCTAATATGAAAACCATGTCCGAAGAAAATAAAGCCGAGAAAGAGGAGATGAAGGCGTGTATACAGAAAATTTCGGAAGAAAATAAAGCCAGTATACAGAAAATCTCAGAAGAAAATAAAGCCTGGCGTGAGAAGATGAAAGCTGAGGAAGAAGAATGTGACGCCAGTATGCAGAAATTTTGGGAAGAAATGGAAGCCGATAGAGAGGAGATGATAGCGAATCTACAGGAAATTTCAGCTGACACTGAAGTAGACTTAACTGTTGAGAATATTGTACACTGTGATAATTTTGAAGTACCAAGTGTTCTAGTGGAACATACTCTCAACGAAAGTAATATGGAAGTTAACCAAGATGAAGGATTAACGGAGAACAGTAGCGTAGTAGATGAGATTGAAAGTGATTATACTGAAACAACCCACTTAGGGCCTAGTAGTTCATCTCTCGGTAAGGTCGAGTATCTAGAGTCTGCATCAAATGGTAGTGAAGATAAAGGAAGTGAAATTAGTAGTAACAACACTATTAGTCCAGAACATACTTCAGGTAAGTGCAGTGATGAGGTGATAGTTTATAATGTAACAGATATAGCATGCGAGAGCCGTGAACGGATCATAGAATCTGAAGCTATTATGGATTCGGACAGTGTATGCACAACACATAAAAATCCCGAACCAGTAGTAGAGCCTGGAACTAGTATGGATACTAACGGTGTAGGTATTTATGACACATGTCGTAATGATGAGGTACTAGATGAATCTATATCAGGTACTGAGGTGTTTATGGAGGACGGAGAGGTGAATGATACTGATGACAATAAAGTGACAACAATTATGGTAAATAATAATGAACCACCGCGTAATCAGTTTCAAGTTCATCCACCACAAAATCAGCCACAATCATAACAACATAAAAATACAACTCAGCAATGTAATACCAACTTATTAGCAACAGTTACTGAAAGTGATTCAGTTAAAAAGCAGTTCAATCGATCGAGTGTGAGAAATGTTAGTGGTAAGAATAAAATTGTTATGTCTGGCCTATATCCTGCAGAAATTGGGGATAGTTTAGTGTGTAATAATGATAATAGTAATAAACATGAGGGAAATATTAGTATTGAAAATGGCACCGACCTTATTGTCGAAGCAAAAATCAGTGCTTATGTTGACAAGATATTGTTCGACAGCAGCGCAGAAATATCGCTGATGGACCAGCGGTTACTAAAGAGGCATAAAACCCACTTTATACAAACTCCGGTTCTGCCGATAAGTCACACAAGGATAAAATCAGCAACGTGTGAGTCGCAGATAGGTGAAAAACAGGCACTTATAACAAGATACGTACAGGGTACGGAAATAGAGGTGACTGTACGTGGAGTTAGAAAACTGGGACATATTATTTTGGAAGTCGATAAATTGAATAAACTGCACGCTACAATTGAATTTCCGAATGAAACATTGCAAGGTAAAGTTGATAGTGGACCGCACATTATCAGACTGGGACGCTCGAGAGATAAGATAACGAGTAACTCACTGACCCCCAAGGTTCAGTTAATGGGTTGCGAGATAAAGCAAATACGGCGTATATTAGATAAATTTAAATCTATATTTCCAAGTAAACATGTGCGTTTCAAAACTGAGAGAAATTTATACAAAAAACTCAGAAATAAATGTCAGGATATAGGGTGTATTGAGTGCGTAGCTATTTAATTATGTCAGTTCGGGTATAAATGTTATATGTAAGATGACTCTGTGAATGAGCGATAATCTATTTAAGATAAGGAATGCAGGTCTGTTGTACTTTGTGACCCTGCGTAATTTTGTTATCTGCTTGTCAAGAACATGTGTATTTGTTTTGGTTTTAAGGTTACCACGTGTCTTTGGTTTGTTGTTTCTGTCAAGTTGACAGTTATGAAATGTTAGTATTGCTATGAGGATGTTTATTTGATTTTATGTTTGAGGGTATTAGTATTATTGTTTCAGGATTAGGAAATTGTTTTGGTATATAAAGAAAAAAAGATTTTTGATTTTTTGTTGTCAACTAAAAATAAAAAATTTTTTTTTATGCGGGAAGGGGTTAATCCTGCAATGAATCATAGGATCCTGATAAGCAGGGCAAGCTCATATAATACACAGACTATGAACATTCATGTTTAAATTGATAGTTTGTTAGATTTGGTTGTGATATCAGTTGTATTTTTAGTAAGGCTAAGGATTTAAGTTTAGTAAAACAGTGTATTATTTATTTGTTGTTTATTCTTGTACTGTGTTTGTGGAAATGTGCGCGCGTGCGCGAGTGATAAACGTTTCCCCGGCTGTGCGTGAATAAATTATCGTTGTGTTGGGACACTGAACTGAACATAGACAAATGTATTCGCTACAATCCCTGTATATTTCTGGCTATTATTTGACATTCGTATATGATCTTATTAAAGTATGCAGTTATGCATGAGATAAGGGTATTCCGTATTTACCAGCTATGCATGCTCTTACAAAGTCAATGCACTTTACAGCATGAAAAGTTGCTTGTCATGTTATATGTAACCATGTGACTTCCTTCCACCAATTAAATGCTGGAAGGTAGTCGGAAATTTTCTTAAGCCTGTTGTTACACAGGCAGTTCTTCTCAGCCAGCTATCGCGATCGGGACGTACAATTCTTGTTCAAGATTCTGCCGCTTGCAAGAATTTGTAAAAACTGTTCTGCGGTAGTAACGCGTGTGAAGACTCAGAGTTATTCGTGTTTTACATCTACACACAGTATTATTATTACAGCATTGTGTGCATAATTACGAGAGTTCTTCTCTACCATCCATCACGATCGGGTCGCGCAGTTCTTGTTCAAGAATTTTCCGCTTGCAAGAATCTGTAAAGACTATTTGGCGATAGTAACACGTGTGAAGACTCAGAACAGTTGAATATTACCTCTTTACACACGGCATTATTACTAAAGCATTACGTGTGTAATAAGTGAGTGTGAACTGTATCACTGTGTGAGATTTTCTGCAGTGCCAGTAAAATTTAATAATTACGCAATAGTAAAATTTATCATCAAGGAGTTTCCGCGTTAGTGGAAGATTTCCGCATAGAGTGGTCTGCTGATCGCGGTAGACCCTGTGATTCGCGTGAACACTTGAAGAGTCCGGAGTGGTATAAGTTTAATATACCGTTGTTATATAAAACTCACTGTTACCTGAGATACTTATAAGTTATAAACTCTATATTAAATTTAACGAATTGTAAGATCCGTAGAACCGTTGTGGTGTGCGAAGCGTCAGAGTCATCGTGGGAACTACAGGACACCAGCCCAGCTGAAAGCGTTTCCAGGGTGAACCGTCTATCATCTATAAGCCACGCCTGATGACTCAACAACGCAGCAAAGCCCCCCCTTCTCTTCAGCAACATCATCGTGGGAATCATCACTTATGTAACGTATCACATCATGTGTATGAACAGTGATTAACACTTTGTAAGACTATATATATATCAAACACTACCATTATTATACTTATCAAATATACCATATAAACAATTACACTTGTCTTGTGCAATAAATAATCTTAAACCCTCCAATATAGACTTGTGCTTTATGATACACATACTACCATATCCTATGCGCCAATAATTTAGTAATGTGTTGTCGCATAGTGATATTTGGCGCTTAGCAACGTATGGCACGTAAAATAGCGGTAATTTTACGCTATTCTATATATGTCTATGAGTATAAAATTTGTTGGTAACATCTGACGTATAATTATAATTAATATAATATTTGTATGTGTATGGTTCATATGAAAATCTGAGGATATAATTTATCAATTGTGCATATTCTCTTGTGTGTCATATATGAACAATTTTATCAGTATATTGGAGGTAGATTATTAGTTGTTTTGTGTGTTAGATAAGGTTTATTTACATTTTGATATATTGAACTGCTTTCTGTGTGCGTATAAACTGATTACACTACGTTAATAATCTTGTAGTAATAATAATTTTCCTAGCGTATAAATCAGTAAATTTAAATTTTATTAAAGGTTTAAATTAAATTTAAGCATTATGGCAGATACAGCAGAAATAAAGAATGCTTTAGCGGCCTTATTAGCTAATATGAAAACCATGTCCGAAGAAAATAAAGCCGAGAAAGAGGAGATGAAGGCGTGTATACAGAAAATTTCGGAAGAAAATAAAGCCAGTATACAGAAAATCTCAGAAGAAAATAAAGCCTGGCGTGAGAAGATGAAAGCTGAGGAAGAAGAATGTGACGCCAGTATGCAGAAATTTTGGGAAGAAATGGAAGCCGATAGAGAGGAGATGATAGCGAATCTACAGGAAATTTCAGCTGACACTGAAGTAGACTTAACTGTTGAGAATATTGTACACTGTGATAATTTTGAAGTACCAAGTGTTCTAGTGGAACATACTCTCAACGAAAGTAATATGGAAGTTAACCAAGATGAAGGATTAACGGAGAACAGTAGCGTAGTAGATGAGATTGAAAGTGATTATACTGAAACAACCCACTTAGGGCCTAGTAGTTCATCTCTCGGTAAGGTCGAGTATCTAGAGTCTGCATCAAATGGTAGTGAAGATAAAGGAAGTGAAATTAGTAGTAACAACACTATTAGTCCAGAACATACTTCAGGTAAGTGCAGTGATGAGGTGATAGTTTATAATGTAACAGATATAGCATGCGAGAGCCGTGAACGGATCATAGAATCTGAAGCTATTATGGATTCGGACAGTGTATGCACAACACATAAAAATCCCGAACCAGTAGTAGAGCCTGGAACTAGTATGGATACTAACGGTGCAGGTATTTATGACACATGTCGTAATGATGAGGTACTAGATGAATCTATATCAGGTACTGAGGTGTTTATGGAGGACGGAGAGGTGAATGATACTGATGACAATAAAGTGACAACAATTATGGTAAATAATAATGAACCACCGCGTAATCAGTTTCAAGTTCATCCACCACAAAATCAGCCACAATCATAACAACATAAAAATACAACTCAGCAATGTAATACCAACTTATTAGCAACAGTTACTGAAAGTGATTCAGTTAAAAAGCAGTTCAATCGATCGAGTGTGAGAAATGTTAGTGGTAAGAATAAAATTGTTATGTCTGGCCTATATCCTGCAGAAATTGGGGATAGTTTAGTGTGTAATAATGATAATAGTAATAAACATGAGGGAAATATTAGTATTGAAAATGGCACCGACCTTATTGTCGAAGCAAAAATCAGTGCTTATGTTGACAAGATATTGTTCGACAGCAGCGCAGAAATATCGCTGATGGACCAGCGGTTACTAAAGAGGCATAAAACCCACTTTATACAAACTCCGGTTCTGCCGATAAGTCACACAAGGATAAAATCAGCAACGTGTGAGTCGCAGATAGGTGAAAAACAGGCACTTATAACAAGATACGTACAGGGTACGGAAATAGAGGTGACTGTACGTGGAGTTAGAAAACTGGGACATATTATTTTGGAAGTCGATAAATTGAATAAACTGCACGCTACAATTGAATTTCCGAATGAAACATTGCAAGGTAAAGTTGATAGTGGACCGCACATTATCAGACTGGGACGCTCGAGAGATAAGATAACGAGTAACTCACTGACCCCCAAGGTTCAGTTAATGGGTTGCGAGATAAAGCAAATACGGCGTATATTAGATAAATTTAAATCTATATTTCCAAGTAAACATGTGCGTTTCAAAACTGAGAGAAATTTATACAAAAAACTCAGAAATAAATGTCAGGATATAGGGTGTATTGAGTGCGTAGCTATTTAATTATGTCAGTTCGGGTATAAATGTTATATGTAAGATGACTCTGTGAATGAGCGATAATCTATTTAAGATAAGGAATGCAGGTCTGTTGTACTTTGTGACCCTGCGTAATTTTGTTATCTGCTTGTCAAGAACATGTGTATTTGTTTTGGTTTTAAGGTTACCACGTGTCTTTGGTTTGTTGTTTCTGTCAAGTTGACAGTTATGAAATGTTAGTATTGCTATGAGGATGTTTATTTGATTTTATGTTTGAGGGTATTAGTATTATTGTTTCAGGATTAGGAAATTGTTTTGGTATATAAAGAAAAAAAGATTTTTGATTTTTTGTTGTCAACTAAAAATAAAAAAATTTTTTTTATGCGGGAAGGGGTTAATCCTGCAATGAATCATAGGATCCTGATAAGCAGGGCAAGCTCATATAATACACAGACTATGAACATTCATGTTTAAATTGATAGTTTGTTAGATTTGGTTGTGATATCAGTTGTATTTTTAGTAAGGATAAGGATTTAAGTTTAGTAAAACAGTGTATTATTTATTTGTTGTTTATTCTTGTACTGTGTTTGTGGAAATGTGCGCGCGTGCGCGAGTGATAAACGTTTCCCCGGCTGTGCGTGAATAAATTATCGTTGTGTTGGGACACTGAACTGAACATAGACAAATGTATTCGCTACAATCCCTGTATATTTCTGGCTATTATTTGACATTCGTATATGATCTTATTAAAGTATGCAGTTATGCATGAGATAAGGGTATTCCGTATTTACCAGCTATGCATGCTCTTACAAAGTCAATGCACTTTACAGCATGAAAAGTTGCTTGTCATGTTATATGTAACCATGTGACTTCCTTCCACCAATTAAATGGTGGAAGGTAGTCGGAAATTTTCTTAAGCCTGTTGTTACACAGGCAGTTCTTCTCAGCCAGCTATCGCGATCGGGACGTACAATTCTTGTTCAAGATTCTGCCGCTTGCAAGAATTTGTAAAAACTGTTCTGCGGTAGTAACGCGTGTGAAGACTCAGAGTTATTCGTGTTTTACATCTACACACAGTATTATTATTACAGCATTGTGTGCATAATTACGAGAGTTCTTCTCTACCATCCATCACGATCGGGTCGCGCAGTTCTTGTTCAAGAATTTTCCGCTTGCAAGAATCTGTAAAGACTATTTGGCGATAGTAACACGTGTGAAGACTCAGAACAGTTGAATATTACCTCTTTACACATGGCATTATTACTAAAGCATTACGTGTGTAATAAGTGAGTGTGAACTGTATCACTGTGTGAGATTTTCTGCAGTGCCAGTAAAATTTAATAATTACGCAATAGTAAAATTTATCATCAAGGAGTTTCCGCGTTAGTGGAAGATTTCCGCATAGAGTGGTCTGCTGATCGCGGTAGACCCTGTGATTCGCGTGAACACTTGAAGAGTCCGGAGTGGTATAAATTTAATATAACGTTGTTATATAAAACTCACTGTTACCTGAGATACTTATAAGTTATAAACTCTATATTAAATTTAACGAATTGTAAGATCCGTAGAACCGTTGTGGTGTGCGAAGCGTCAGAGTCATCGTGGGAACTACAGGACACCAGCCCAGCTGAAAGCGTTTCCAGGGTGAACCGTCTATCATCTATAAGCCACGCCTGATGACTCAACAACGCAGCAAAGCCCCCCCTTCTCTTCAGCAACATCATCGTGGGAATCATCACTTATGTAACGTATCACATCATGTGTATGAACAGTGATTAACACTTTGTAAGACTATATATATATCAAACACTACCATTATTATACTTATCAAATATACCATATAAACAATTACACTTGTCTTGTGCAATAAATAATCTTAAACACTCCAATATAGACTTGTGCTTTATGATACACATACTACCATATCCTATGCGCCAATAATTTAGTAATGTGTTGTCGCATAGTGATATTTGGCGCTTAGCAACGTATGGCACGTAAAATAGCGGTAATTTTACGCTATTCTATATATGTCTATGAGTATAAAATTTGTTGGTAACATCTGACGTATAATTATAATTAATGTAATATTTGTATGTGTATGGTTCATATGAAAATCTGAGGATATAATTTATCAATTGTGCATATTCTCTTGTGTGTCATATATGAACAATTTTATCAGTATATTGGAGGTAGATTATTAGTTGTTTTGTGTGTTAGATAAGGTTTATTTACATTTTGATATATTGAACTGCTTTCTGTGTGCGTATAAACTGATTACACTACGTTAATAATCTTGTAGTAATAATAATTTTCCTAGCGTATAAATCAGTAAATTTAAATTTTATTAAAGGTTTAAATTAAATTTAAGCATTATGGCAGATACAGCAGAAATAAAGAATGCTTTAGCGGCCTTATTAGCTAATATGAAAACCATGTCCGAAGAAAATAAAGCCGAGAAAGAGGAGATGAAGGCGTGTATACAGAAAATTTCGGAAGAAAATAAAGCCAGTATACAGAAAATCTCAGAAGAAAATAAAGCCTGGCGTGAGAAGATGAAAGCTGAGGAAGAAGAATGTGACGCCAGTATGCAGAAATTTTGGGAAGAAATGGAAGCCGATAGAGAGGAGATGATAGCGAATCTACAGGAAATTTCAGCTGACACTGAAGTAGACTTAACTGTTGAGAATATTGTACACTGTGATAATTTTGAAGTACCAAGTGTTCTAGTGGAACATACTCTCAACGAAAGTAATATGGAAGTTAACCAAGATGAAGGATTAACGGAGAACAGTAGCGTAGTAGATGAGATTGAAAGTGATTATACTGAAACAACCCACTTAGGGCCTAGTAGTTCATCTCTCGGTAAGGTCGAGTATCTAGAGTCTGCATCAAATGGTAGTGAAGATAAAGGAAGTGAAATTAGTAGTAACAACACTATTAGTCCAGAACATACTTCAGGTAAGTGCAGTGATGAGGTGATAGTTTATAATGTAACAGATATAGCATGCGAGAGCCGTGAACGGATCATAGAATCTGAAGCTATTATGGATTCGGACAGTGTATGCACAACACATAAAAATCCCGAACCAGTAGTAGAGCCTGGAACTAGTATGGATACTAACGGTGCAGGTATTTATGACACATGTCGTAATGATGAGGTACTAGATGAATCTATATCAGGTACTGAGGTGTTTATGGAGGACGGAGAGGTGAATGATACTGATGACAATAAAGTGACAACAATTATGGTAAATAATAATGAACCACCGCGTAATCAGTTTCAAGTTCATCCACCACAAAATCAGCCACAATCATAACAACATAAAAATACAACTCAGCAATGTAATACCAACTTATTAGCAACAGTTACTGAAAGTGATTCAGTTAAAAAGCAGTTCAATCGATCGAGTGTGAGAAATGTTAGTGGTAAGAATAAAATTGTTATGTCTGGCCTATATCCTGCAGAAATTGGGGATAGTTTAGTGTGTAATAATGATAATAGTAATAAACATGAGGGAAATATTAGTATTGAAAATGGCACCGACCTTATTGTCGAAGCAAAAATCAGTGCTTATGTTGACAAGATATTGTTCGACAGCAGCGCAGAAATATCGCTGATGGACCAGCGGTTACTAAAGAGGCATAAAACCCACTTTATACAAACTCCGGTTCTGCCGATAAGTCACACAAGGATAAAATCAGCAACGTGTGAGTCGCAGATAGGTGAAAAACAGGCACTTATAACAAGATACGTACAGGGTACGGAAATAGAGGTGACTGTACGTGGAGTTAGAAAACTGGGACATATTATTTTGGAAGTCGATAAATTGAATAAACTGCACGCTACAATTGAATTTCCAAATGAAACATTGCAAGGTAAAGTTGATAGTGGACCGCACATTATCAGACTGGGACGCTCGAGAGATAAGATAACGAGTAACTCACTGACCCCCAAGGTTCAGTTAATGGGTTGCGAGATAAAGCAAATACGGCGTATATTAGATAAATTTAAATCTATATTTCCAAGTAAACATGTGCGTTTCAAAACTGAGAGAAATTTATACAAAAAACTCAGAAATAAATGTCAGGATATAGGGTGTATTGAGTGCGTAGCTATTTAATTATGTCAGTTCGGGTATAAATGTTATATGTAAGATGACTCTGTGAATGAGCGATAATCTATTTAAGATAAGGAATGCAGGTCTGTTGTACTTTGTGACCCTGCGTAATTTTGTTATCTGCTTGTCAAGAACATGTGTATTTGTTTTGGTTTTAAGGTTACCACGTGTCTTTGGTTTGTTGTTTCTGTCAAGTTGACAGTTATGAAATGTTAGTATTGCTATGAGGATGTTTATTTGATTTTATGTTTGAGGGTATTAGTATTATTGTTTCAGGATTAGGAAATTGTTTTGGTATATAAAGAAAAAAAGATTTTTGATTTTTTGTTGTCAACTAAAAATAAAAAATTTTTTTTTATGCGGGAAGGGGTTAATCCTGCAATGAATCATAGGATCCTGATAAGCAGGGCAAGCTCATATAATACACAGACTATGAACATTCATGTTTAAATTGATAGTTTGTTAGATTTGGTTGTGATATCAGTTGTATTTTTAGTAAGGATAAGGATTTAAGTTTAGTAAAACAGTGTATTATTTATTTGTTGTTTATTCTTGTACTGTGTTTGTGGAAATGTGCGCGCGTGCGCGAGTGATAAACGTTTCCCCGGCTGTGCGTGAATAAATTATCGTTGTGTTGGGACACTGAACTGAACATAGACAAATGTATTCGCTACAATCCCTGTATATTTCTGGCTATTATTTGACATTCGTATATGATCTTATTAAAGTATGCAGTTATGCATGAGATAAGGGTATTCCGTATTTACCAGCTATGCATGCTCTTACAAAGTCAATGCACTTTACAGCATGAAAAGTTGCTTGTCATGTTATATGTAACCATGTGACTTCCTTCCACCAATTAAATGCTGGAAGGTAGTCGGAAATTTTCTTAAGCCTGTTGTTACACAGGCAGTTCTTCTCAGCCAGCTATCGCGATCGGGACGTACAATTCTTGTTCAAGATTCTGCCGCTTGCAAGAATTTGTAAAAACTGTTCTGCGGTAGTAACGCGTGTGAAGACTCAGAGTTATTCGTGTTTTACATCTACACACAGTATTATTATTACAGCATTGTGTGCATAATTACGAGAGTTCTTCTCTACCATCCATCACGATCGGGTCGCGCAGTTCTTGTTCAAGAATTTTCCGCTTGCAAGAATCTGTAAAGACTATTTGGCGATAGTAACACGTGTGAAGACTCAGAACAGTTGAATATTACCTCTTTACACACGGCATTATTACTAAAGCATTACGTGTGTAATAAGTGAGTGTGAACTGTATCACTGTGTGAGATTTTCTGCAGTGCCAGTAAAATTTAATAATTACGCAATAGTAAAATTTATCATCAAGGAGTTTCCGCGTTAGTGGAAGATTTCCGCATAGAGTGGTCTGCTGATCGCGGTAGACCCTGTGATTCGCGTGAACACTTGAAGAGTCCGGAGTGGTATAAGTTTAATATACCATTGTTATATAAAACTCACCGTTACCTGAGATACTTATAAGTTATAAACTCTATATTAAATTTAACGAATTGTAAGAGCCGTAGAACCGTTGTGGTGTGCGAAGCGTCAGAGTCATCGTGGGAACTACAGGACACCAGCCCAGCTGAAAGCGTTTCCAGGGTGAACCGTCTATCATCTATAAGCCACGCCTGACGACTCAACAACGCAGCAAAGCCCCCCCCTTTCTCTTCAGCAACATCATCGTGGGAATCATCACTTATGTAACGTATCACATCATGTGTATGAACAGTGATTAACACTTTGTAAGACTATATATATCAAACACTACCATTATTATACTTATCAAATATACCATATAAACAATTACACTTGTCTTGTGCAATAAATAATCTTAAACCCTCCAATATAGACTTGTGCTTTATGATACACATACTACCATATCCTATGCGCCAATAGTTTAGTAATTTGTGTTGTCACAATATTTATAACAAACGTATCTTAAAAAGTGACAAGTAGGCCTAAATATACAAGTAAAGATATTAGAAAAAAATAATATGAACTTAATGTTTCTTCAGCAGTTTTTAAATGTAATTTATAAATTTGTATACATCTTAGATGCTAAATAAACCTAAAAAATTCAATTATAAAGATCATATATAAAATATTCCAACATTTAATTATATTTAATTTATAATTATATTTTAATAAGCAAAAAGACTGTTTTTAAGACTTACTTAAGTTCTTTACAAAAACTATGAAACGTGTAATCACTTATTAAAGGCAACTTTTCTTGCTTTCATAGAAGTAAAATCGTTTACCATATCTTCTAAATTCAATTTTTTAACTTCTTCATGTTTGATAGATATGATAGCAAGTTTTGTCAAACGTTCTTGTCCCATTTTAGACCGCAGATAGTTTTTTATCAGTTTTAACTTGCTGAAGCTACGTTCACAAGAGGCTGCTGTTACTGGTAGGGTAAGATAGATCCTTAGTGCGATTTGAATGTTTGGGTAAATATCACTCAGATTGAATTCTTGTATTTTTTGAAGCAGATCCAGTGGTGTTGCTTTTTCAAGATCTCCTAAAAGTTCTTCAGCTTGCATCTTGAAAGTCTCTATTTAATTGCAGAGTTCGACCACGTCTACATCATTTGAATATTTTAACCCAAAGTCAGTAGCACATTTTGTAAGATCATTCAAGGATTGATTTCTCAATGCTGGCCTGGTTAAAAAGTAAAAATCTGAAGATACTGAAGACATTCCTTCATATCTTGTCTTCAACTCTGATAAAATCCTGTCAAAAACCACATTAACCTCTCTTCTAAACTCATCATGTGGAGTGAGGAAACTGGTATTATCATGCCTAGACTCCAGATCAAGTTCTTTTGTACTCACTTTCTTACACCTTTTTTGATGAAAGTTGGAATCAATGCCAATTTCTTTGGCTTTCTGTGTTGCATATTCGATAGCCGGTTCTAACCCCTCATCCCTGATCGCCTGAATTGTCTTGGTCAATCCTTTAATCATTTTGCATGCCTTGTCGATGGAAACAGTCTCTTTTTGAAGAGCTTTACTGATTTTGTCAATTGAAACAAGGATTCTTTCCCATAGCTGCAAAAGACAGAGAAATTTATAATCTATTTGTTTAATAATTGCTTGAGCCCCGACTCTAGTCTCTAGATTCCATTTCTCATGACGTGCCATTTCGTTAAGGGATGAAAATACTGCAGTCAACGTTCTTTTCAAAGCACTGACAGTTCTTCGTTTAGTTGACCATCTTGTGTTGCAATAGCCCTTCAAAGTAATGTCAAGATTACTTAATAAAGCTTGCCACCTTCCAGTTGAACCACTAAAAAAAGTGAATAACTTTTGGATAATTCCAAAAAAAGTTATCACCAAAGGTGAAGCAGCTGCAGCATGCGCGCCAATTGGATTTAAACTGTGGGCAGCACATGGCACATACCGAGCTTGATTGTTTAGTGTAAGAATTTGTGCTTGAACACCAATATATTTTCCGGCCATGTTACTGCCATTATCATAGCCCTGGCCACGACAGTTACCAATACTGAGACCATCTGCATTTAATTTTTTAAGAATGTCGTTTGAAAGGCCTTTTCCTGTATGCTCATTTGTACTAATGAAGTCAATGAAACTTTCACTTACTTGACATCTTCCATCTGACAAATCAACAAATCTAATAACTTGGCTCATTTGCTCAATATGAGCACTGTCTGGAGTGCAGTCAAATATAATGGAAAAATATTTGGCAGTTGTTATTTTATTCAAAATTTCCTGTTTTACTTTGCCTCCAATTAAACTGATTACTTCGTTCTGGATTCTTGGAGAAAAGTAGCTTAGAGCTTTTTGGATTTAACATATGACATATGTACTGCCAGTTGAGGATGATAATGACTTATTAATTCTAAATTGCTTAAGAATACTCCTCTACCAGGCTCTCCAATTACTTCTTTCTTAGGTGTTCCTCGAATTGCCAAATTATTTTTAGCACAGAAGAGAATTACATCCATCATCACTTTAACAATACTCCGCCATTTCTCTATCTCTTTTTGAAGATTTTCTTGACTTACAGCGTCCACCGTTTTTCCAAGTCTTAGATGATTTTGCAAATCTTCCCATTCTATGCAACAAAGCCTGTGACTGGACGAGTTTTCATGAGTATAAATGAGAGGGTTCAAATGTTTCCAATCTTTGAAACCCTTATTTATATCAGAAAATGAGGTCTTTCTATGTTGATCTTTCCCAAAAAGGAGACAGGGAAAACAAAATAGAGCATCTTCCGACTGGCTATATAATAACCATTGTCGTAGTACTCGTTCTCCGTTCGTAAGTATTTTATAAAACCATTTAGCATCAAGATGTCTATTGCCGTCTGAATCTGGAAACTTGAAAGTTGATACATCAACTCTTTGAGGTCCACATTTAATTAGCAGAAGTCTAACATTGTCACTAATTTCTGGAACCCCAGGCCACTTTTTTGGATCATCATAGACAATTTGATTTATTTCTACAGAACAATCTTCGCCTGATGATTGCATTGTTTCATCCACAGAAATATTCTTGCCTGGACTTGACATAGATATCCTATCTTCTTTCAACTCGTCATCTTCAAAAGTTGGGACATTCCCCATATGTGTGCTGCAAAAAGAAGTTGATGGCTTACTACTGTCGTTTTCCGCAAAATCTGCAATATCTTCAGTTGTGTTACTTTTGTCCTTAAACTGTGTAACGTCATTTATGTCACCTTCATTGTTTGCCAACCAATTTTTAAGCTGCCCTGAAAGAGCTACAGCAGTTTTTTCCCTGTTTCCTGAAAGCACTGCCAGATTGTTTTTTTGGTCCCATTTTCACAGTAATCGTAGGAAATGTTCTTTACCTAAAATAAAAAGCAACAAGGGTAGAATATTTAACACCTGCTAAAAAAAAACAAAATTGTCAACCTACAACGAAATACGTTCGACTTTGAAATTTTAGCATAGGTCATTCTAGAAAGATCAAAAAAAAATTTAATCTTTTATCATGCATTTACATGTTGAATAGATAAAAATTTATTCCAAAAAAAGGATCTTTTCTGTTTGCCACTCCCAAAAAAATAAACACTTAAAGTTAGTGATATTCATGTAAAATTGAATAAGGAATCCCAAAAATATACTTTTAGGGTAGAGAAATGCATTTAAACCCCTTTTTTACACTTCTGTAATCTGAAATCGTAAATAAGAAAAGGGTGGCAGAAAGCGTCCTTTGCATAACATATTAAAATTTTATGAAAATCCGTACGAAATGAAATTTCGAGTGAACCTTCTTAAACTATTATATTTTTTGCATAACGATTTTCAATACACATAGAGTGAATATATATTTGGAAAAAATTATTTATATAATTGAATATAAATAAATCGCTTGCAATTGCACAAGATAAAGTATACTGATGACAAGAGTGTATCATTTTCAGTAATAAACAATAGAACAAATTTACAGACTGTGATGTGATTACAAATACAAATGATCATTGTCGGAGGTTAGATTATTTCAAACAATTCTAAATTTAATTGTTTGTGAAGTCTAGTTACAAGACCTTCTGCAGACCATTTTCCTTTTTCTGTTTTTCTTATAAATTTTCTTGCAAATTGCCCCAAGAGCATATTTTTATTTTTGAAGTAAAAACTACTCAGCTCACTAATGAAAGAACTAAATTATTAAATAGTCTATCAATCACTGCTCTATATATGTTATCTGTTGTTTCATAAAAAGAAAGGAATGGTATTTACCGTTTTACTGTAGAACAAAAAAAGCTTATTTCTTATAACGAAGAATGCAAAATCAGTATTTTTCTCACAAAACCCAAACGACTGCTAAGATGGCGAGAATTCAGTTGGTATCTCCCTGAAGAACAGAGATGGCAACACTTGTTGGATGCAATCTACATTACCAACAGCACTAAAAATCCTACCTTAAAAAATCGCCACGCATCGGCGCCCCGTCCGTGATGACACCCCTTTTTTCGTACTTCAAATTCTCACCTTTTCCTAACTGGATATGTGGATGAGATTATTTACTTTAACATTATCCTACCTTTGAGGGCAAAAAATCACCACGTATCGGCGCCCCTGGCGGGGGCCAGCCCCGCCACCCCCTATGTACACCACTGAGCGAGCACTCGATTTTAACGAGCACATTTGTCCGGTCTCTTGAATATCGTTATAAGCAAGTTCCACTGTGCTTCAGAACCCCACTCCACCAGTGGCCTTCCGATTTCTATCCAGTCTCGGTCAGTTGCGACGAAATGTTTTTACCAGTTTTTAAGCAGTCAATTGCGCCCCGCACAAGAACGCAATTCGTTACTATTCTGAACTTTGATGAAATTTCAATTGTGCAACTTAAAATTTCTGCGAGTAACTTCTTTCTTCTAATATTTTAGTTGTTAGGTTATGTCAGATCAGGTGAAGTTTTAATTAACAACAGCTGAAACATGTTAAAATTTAATCTTCAATGTATTTGGTACATGGAACATTTCTTTTGCAGATATGATTACAAATGAAATTTTTATTGCACCGATATTCTTTTTATCAAATTATAGCAAATGTCTTCGTTACTTGCCAAACATGTATTTAGTCAGAGCTGTACACAACATGCAGCTTGGACTGAATAACACTTAGCACAGTGATGACTGACACCATAACCGACATGGCATGCGTTGATAAAAATAACCACACCACACTGCGTCGGTCACATTGACTAAAAACTCTTAAGATCACAATCTTGCTTTGTGTGTACGATAATACCAACCAATCTCAATTTAGTAGCCTAATAGACAGAAAAATGATAAAAATAGGCTAAAATACACTGATACAGAACCTGTTAAGAATCGATACATAAGAAAATTACGGCAATGAAGAGAAGAACGGCCCCCATAGTATACACAGACGAAACTTATTTTCACAGTTCAATGTCAGTTACAAAAACGTGTACAAAGAATGACAAAAGTTGCTGAAAATTCCAATAAACAAAGGACATCGGGTGGTTATAGTTCATGCTGGTGGTGAAAATGGGTTTGTACCTAATGCGCTCTTAATGTTTAAATCAGGTTCCCAAAAAAGGTGATTTCACAACAACATGAACTATGAAAAGTGGATGACTGAAAAGCTTATTTCAAATTTAATAAAGTACAAATAAGTCCACCTCCATTATCATTAACAAATATCGGTATGGAGAACCATACATGACTTCCATATTCTAAGATTTATATTTAAAATCATTTTCGAAATTAAATATTACCATAGAAACTACTTCTTTCTACTTACTGCTTCAGCCTTAACCACAGTACTGTGGTCACTAACATATACCACCTCACGTTATCGCACTTTCACTGATGATGGAAGTCGATGGCATTACCGAAACGTCTGGTTTTGTAGAAAACATTGGACTACGGCCAAATATCCCGGGAAGGAATTTTAACAAAGAACTACTTCTTTGTTGCCGATAACGTTGTACACATATATATAAAAAATATGCATAAAATTAATGGCTTGTATAAGTTAATGATTGATCTCTATTAAGTAGTGCTCAAGTTTCCAAAGTTTTAATATTATGATGTACGTAATTAAAACATCAGAGCAGGTTTAGTGTGTATGAGGGTACACCGTGGACAAAAATTTTCAACATTTCCTATTGAGCGTTGCTTAGAGTAAAGCTGCGAATCTACAGTGTACGTTTAACAGAACAAACACGTGGAAAAGAAGGAGCGCTCCGAAGTCACTCATGGACCCTCAGCATGTTGCAGAGGGTTCATTCCCTAAAGACGAAAAGTCTGTCTATGAATTGTTCCTCTGTAAACACATGCAGTTACACTGCCCAGCGATCCACAGGAAGCAAATCGCTACCCACGCTGGACACTTTTTCGGCTTGCACGCGTTATGTTGGTATGGGTTTCGGCACTTTCCATTTAAAAAGCGTGCAAATGTAAGAAAATAAACATGAATGAGGCCAGAAATAACGCAAATTTTGTGTGTGTGTGTCTTCCCTGCCTTTTTATTGCGGTAGTCATAATAATAAAATGGAAACGTAAACATTACATAACTGAGATATGCTTGCCTGCCACAAACAATATATTTTCTCTCATACATGATTTACATTAAAATGAAAAAATTAAAATTTTATTGCCTGGCAACAAAATTATTTTATTTTTAACAATTACCATTGTTTGAAAAAGTTTAAATGAATTTTCAAGTACTTTACTGTTGTTAAAACGTAAAAGGTTACAGGTAAACTACCCTTTCCCCTTAACCCGATCTTCACCAAAAACAATAGGTCTTGAGAACTCCATAATTCAGGGCTGTATGCGAAACATTATTTGATACTGTTTGAATTTGCGGCAGTTATCGTTTGCCAAAAAAAAAATTACCCTTGATAAAAAAAACTGTTGCAGGTAAACTACCCCTTTCCCTCAACCGATCTTCACCAAAAACAATAGGTCATGAGTACTCTACAAATCAGGGCTGTATGCAAAAAATTATTTGATTCTGTTTGAATTTGCGGCTATCGTTTGCCATAGACAAAAAATCTACCGCAGACATACACTTTTCGAAAAACGACTTTTTTTCATGTTTTGAGTGTAGTACAATCAGAATCTGCAATAATCTCTAACACGATTTTTTTTGCCATCACCATACTTCCATTTCCTTAAGGAATTCGTAGTCCTTCAGTCTTTCGACTGGTTTGTACCCTCCCCGCATATACCCGTGGTGCGTGTGGTACTGAGTCTCTCACAGGTATATGGGACCTACAGTTTAACGCCGGATCCGAACGGCATAGTTGGGGAAGGTTTATACTAAGCAGGATACCTCTCGCTGGTTTGCCATTGCCTTGCGAGGGGGAACGGTCGTATCTAAATCAGATGGCCCCCGGCGGGAATTGAACCCGCGCCGACAGCGTAGCAGCGCCACACGCTAGCCACTACGCCATGACCGCTCCCCTTAAGGAATATTGAAGTAAAAAAGGCAGACATGAATAACTGGTTAGTGAAATCATGGGATTTCTTTACTCCATCTCTATTAAAACCTGTGCTCTATTAACTAAATAAAATATATCAACATACAAACCTTTTAAAATGGATACTATTTTGGCAAGCCATGGACATTCCATTTTACGACTTCTACACCCAAATCCAAATCCTATAGAAATGCTTTGGGCCATTGTGAAGCAGCATGTTAAAAGAAAAAAAAACTTGCACTTTTCTGTAGACAATATTATAGACTTAGCAAAAAAGAAATTTGAGCGTATTTCTCCTACAGATTGGACATCAAGATGTGACCACGTAATGGAAATTGATAAGTTATGTAAGGTCGGACCAAAGAGTGGATAATGTACGATTTCGTTTTGAAATTATTATAGGACGGGGCAGCAGTAGTGAAGGTGATTAAGTCATAATGATGCTGAAGGAAACACTGGTAGGGATCCAACTGAGCTAAATATTTGTAATTGGATGGAAGTAATTACGTGCTTTATTACTTAAATAGTTTTCGTCTAATTGTAGGATTAATATTGTCTCTCCTGTTTTTTATAGATAGTTTACATCCGCTTGTTTTTTTAACACATACACACAGTCATTTCACATTCGAGCCCATAATTGATGTTACTTATTCAAACAAATTAAGATTGACTATATGTTATGTTTTTTCTTGAATCGTAACATGTACACAAAGTATTATATATTCCATAACGTAGAATGTTTGCTAGTGTCTAGGCTCGACTAGGAGAAACAGTGTAGTAGACACAACATGCAAGTCACTGTTTACAAAATAATTGCAGTACTAAACATTTTATAACTCTGTGAAATCTTTGTATGGTCCCTCTATTGTGTCTGTTGCTTGTTCTTGTTTCATGTTACAAAACATCCACATGTACTGTTTAGATCATATCAAAATCAATATGTAGACTCATAATTCAGGGAGCAAGCTAATACTTTCAACTGTAGCCTTTTTTAACTCGCATGTTCCCTTATTCCCACTACAGCGTGCACGACTGCTTCATGAATGATTTTTTTTTTAACTGTATTATTGTTTAATATTGTATTATTATCTCAATAAAGTCAGCAACTACTGACTAAGTAATTTAAATTATTCAGTAAGCATATGCAAATTAGTAAGCCTGTGCTTACATGTTTTTTACTCATGACTCTTACAGTGGAATCTTTACTCAAAGATTGGACTCGTGCAGTACATGTATGAAGGGCTCTTTTCAGAATTACAGGTGGCACTGTAGATGGAATGTATATGAGAGAAATTCTGGAAAGAACCAAATGAAGTATTTTTATTTTACCTGTATTATACTGAAGTACTGAATTTGATCATTTGTTCTTGTAGCACAAACTCCCTATAAGTTGCATACTATCATTCCTCCAGGAAACAGACTTGCTTGTGTAGAAAAGAATGCCGAAAACAAAAATAGTGCACCTTGTTCATAAGTTTTTAAACCCCCCTCTCCTAGAAAAAAATCCTGGTTGTGCCTCTGATAGGAGACGACTGATGCTGGAAGCCAGAAACATTGGGTTGGAGTGCTCAAGAAGAAAATGTTTACTACATAAGCCAGTTAAATATGGGAAAGGTCTACCTTGTTTAACTATTTCTTGTTTTTCAGAAAAACTCAGCAACTAAATGGATTTTGAAGTAAGTCTGTATTACATCACTGTTCCGTTTCTGTCATATTTAAATGGTTGTAGAAAAGACTGAATTAAGCGTTACAGTTTATACATTTTGTATTACAAAATTTGAAAGACGCCAATAAAAATAAAAAAAAACTAATTATATATTACACAATAAAAGTAACCTCCAAACACTGAAATCACCATTAAATAACAAAAGTAACAGGCATTTGGATTAAATACAATATAATACCAATAATGCTATGCAGAGATTCAAAATTCCCGGCAAGTTAAGCGACCATGCCAAGGCCACGGCTTTCGGTATAACAGCGGCTAACTGAGAGATGGGCAAACTTGATCGCTGCGTTGCGGCAGTGAGCGAAGCCAATATAGAATACAACCAGTCTGCGGTGACCTTGACCGACGACAATATTTGTGTGGCAGGCTTAGGAACAGCTGACTACGGCCATTCGCGATAAATTTTTCTGAAACCTCGTGGTTTCGCTGAGACCATCTTTCATTCTCTGCCCTTCAAATGCTCGGTTCATGGTCTGGCGGCCTGGTTATGTGCTTAGTATTCTCATCTACTATGCATGAGTAGTTTAAAGTGTCTCAGGATTCTCGAGCAGCCAAGAGATGGGGTGTGAACGTGATGATGACTGTCCAACCGTCATCATTGGCAGAGATCAAGCAGTAGAGGCTCCTCCACGCCGCCAGCCACCCACAGGATCACGTACGCCAACAAAACTCTAGAAGGAACACCCGGACATGATTACTGGCACCTCTGTTAACCATCTTAATCACGGATTCAAACTCAACCTCCACTCTTCAGAACACAAGGTAGGATCCTTTCTATTATTAACTTTTGACACCCTCAACATTTCTAGTTTCCAAGCAGGAAGACGTGTACATAAACTTGTAAATTTTGTGAGAACATGCCCAAGGCATGTGCAAGACTGATTCCTTATTGACTGTGTAAAAGGGGATCACATCCTTATATTGCTCAATTAAGTTACATTGTTTAAATTGTTTTCTATTTTGATGTTATTAATGCAAAGCAGGATATATATATATTGTAACGTAGCGGTTTGAGTAGAGGTTTTAGCGAAAACTTTGTATGTGGCTTATTAGGTGTTCGTCTTATTTAATTAAGCTCCCAATATTGTTATGCGCCAATCTTGTAACGTCTCGGTTTGAGATATTAAAGTTTCCGCCTCTCCGCAGTCGCCACTTATGAATTATAATAACTGACGTTTTAAAAAAAATAAATAAAGGATTTTTTTAATGTGTTACTCAATCTAAATAGAAATCGAGAGTGTGTGATTTGGGGTCAAGGAGGGAAGTTGTTCAGCCTTATGAAGAAGAGAGAGTAAGTACCAATTATTTACACTCGGTTTAGACGATTTCGGATTTTTTCTAATTGTTCGCTGTGATTTAAATCAGCTGATTGTGAGATAAGTTTCTACGCTTAGTTCAACCAGCCTACACTGTAGCAAAATTTGATCCGATGTGTTGATTTCTTCTGTTTTTGTGCTGAAATCTATTACAACTACCCACTACAAAAATTATAACACACTTTATTATTCAAGATTATTTTTCAATAATATTATTTATTTATATTATTGGTTTTTGTTTCCTGCCACCAAAATACAAGTATCACAATTGATCTTTCCTTAAATAAAACATAATCTCGACTTCATAGAGTAAACATGGAATTGTCTAAAGAGAAAAACATATATGGTTTTGTTTACCAAATTTTACACTATTTTAAAAAAAACATCAATATATAATTCTTAATAATTCCCCAGGGTTCAGGGTAAGTTCTTTTTGTTACGAGAGTGTCAGAAATGGATAATTACTAAGCTTTACAAATACCGAAAAAATATTAAATAAATTTGTTTATTTTTTCGTGTAGTATGTAGTTCCAGGAATGTCCGTAAGAGAGCAGCGTGCCTTTGTTTACTTTAAAAAAACATGTGATTAAATGACTATTTTGTGTTCTATATCAACGTTCGGAATGCGTTTTCTTCTTGAACTATTAAACGAAATGTTTATATTACCTTGCTCCGTATGGTTCTTACTGGAATGAAGCTTTTTCTCTGGTGAGGTCCGTCTTGCGTTATAATTTCCTTACCGTCTGGCGCATTTTCGATCGTCAACTAGAACTATGGCGAAACCAGGTTGAATCATCATCAGGTTTTCTTTCACTGTTTATTAAGGAGTATAACCATTTAATTTTGATAAATCATGGATGATTATATAGTGGTCATGTTGCTTGTTAATTTTGTATTAATTTTCACTCCTCCAAAGTTCCAAAAGGGTTATTTTTATTATAATTGTAGTAGCATCATTTCTTCAACTCTATGGTTTTTTTCAAAATTATTATTAACCATACTTGTTATTCTCGTCACTCTTAGTAACCCATAGTATTTTTATTATACAGGCAGTTTGTAATTATTATAAATTTATATTTTATTTACCGAAAAATAATTCTTTTCCATTCCGGTTTCTTTACCAATTTGGTTTACATAATAAGTTTTTGTTCCTTTTCTTATGACCTTGTATATAAATATTTGATAATTTTATTATCTTTAAATAAATTTATATATATTTTTTATTAGTCTCTCATAGTATTCCTACACTGCACTACTTCCTGCTGCCATCTCCCTCATAGTATTATTTTAATTTTTTATTATCCTTTGATATTTAAAAGTTTTTATGTTTTTTAAAACTAACCCTGGGTTATCCTATATTATAACACAAATATTTAAAAAAATATAACATTAACTTATGTATAACAATTGGTTGTTCATACAATATAAATATTACAAGAAATAAATAAAATACAAAATCAGTTAGTATTATTATAGTCCACTCTCATAGTTTTACAATGCCCAAACCCACAGCTCAACTCTACAATAAGTTACCTTCACTTTCACTTCTTTACCTCAATGGGTACACTATAACTCACTTTGCACCATATATCACTCGAATTGTTTATCATGTTTAGTGATATACTTTAATTTAGAGCTAGTTATAGGTTACCCATTTCTGACCTTTATATTATCATGAGTTAATTTATTGGGACCGGGTTATGTAACGTTACAATATATATATATGTGTGTGTGGGAGATGAACAAATTTAAATTAAATTTGATTACATAATAACAAGTAGTGATTGGCTAAAACAAGTCCAGTAGAAAACTATATGCATCATGTTCTATATTGTCAATTCGGTGAAATTATCCACTATTCTGATTGTTTTATTAAAATTGTCCTGATGGCATGGGTTATGCTAATCAGAGTAAGGACACACTTAAATGGTGTTTCATAATTGTAACTTTTAGCTTTTGAATATCCCTGTAAATTATATCTTGATGTTATCGTGGGTTGTCTTAGAGGTTATCACTTGTGAAGCCATTTGATTCTTGGGTGGTTGGTAGTGATGTTAGTTATTGTTCACTCGAATAAAAATAATTGTGTGCATGTACGTGTATGTCTATATATATATATATATTGTAACGAGAGAGCTTAGACGTCCCCGTCGTATCTGTATTATGTGTACACCTGTTTTTATGTGTATAAAGGGTTAGTGTGGTGTGTTCGTCTCACACCTGTCGTTACATTAATGGTTGTCGCTACTGAAGTCCGTAGCGTGGTCACAATTATCAGTACAACCTACCTGTAATTTCATAGGGGTTGCTAGTCCCGGGTGGCGCCAAATTGTTTATTTTAAAACAATTAAATTTGTGAATTAACAAGTTAGATTGGTGTTACCAGTGTTGACAGCTGGAGCGTTCGAATGATTCCCGCCTCTGTACAGCTTACTGTATTGCCCATATGGCAAGAGCACTAGTTGTCTTCTCAGTGAAATCGCTAACACACACATATATTATACAACTTCGTATGAAATAAAACAATGGTAATACTCTGTACTGTAACTTTAATTGTGGTTTGGTCATTAATCAATGTGACAATAATATTATTAATTATTTTTCAATAAAATTGCTCCGGCTGGCTTAAAACATGAAACATAAATCTCTAGGCTGACGAAATTGATTTTGAAACGAGTTATACTGAGGCCGACATGGCGTCTGTTTGTACACTATATATTAACTTGCTCAAAATTTGGAGTTCTTTGGATTATAAAGAAAACATAAAAGATGGCTACATTAAAAAAGTACACTACCGTACCTTATCCGTACTTAAATGGTATAAAGTGTGTTTACAAATTGTTCGGCAGTGTAGTAATAGTTGTTACAAATTTCGCACATTAGTGCGAGGTTATTTCTTAGTTAACAATTGTTTTACGTAAGTTTATATTATTCAATCCTTGAAAGAAAATTAGTTTTACTTGATAGTGAGAATTTTTTTATTGATATGAGAAATATTTAAAGTGCTTTTATTCCTGGGATTATTGTATTTAATTGATACTTATCAGTTCAGAAGGTTGCGATAGGTCGTTGTTCTGGGGTAATGGAAATTCATCAATTTTGGGGCGACTTAGGCTGCTGGCATCTTCTTCTAATTTGTCTTGGGAATTTCTGCTATTTAATTTTGTTGATTTGGTTCCTGGACATCTGTTAATAGTTGAAACTCTTCATCTCCTCGTCACTGGTTCATGCGGTTGACTTCTGAATGTTTTTCAAACTTTTTAAAATAAAATTTCGGTCATCTAAATCTTGCGTACCTCCTACCCAAGCGTCATTTTTCCAAGTAAGTAAATTTAACGGAAAATTAGTAACCAACGGCCTGTTTCTATGGTAACAGAAACCCTTTGATTGGTTAAGGCCTCGATTAAAAGCATTGTTATTATATTTGAAATTTTTATTCAAATTTATTATATATTTTCTGATTGATTTTATTCTTCTGTCTTCCTTTCTGGGTATTAAGTATTATCACTATTGTGTTTATTTCCTTTCAAAGATTAAAACAATACCTCATAAGGTCATATTCTATTATATATTAACTTTTGTCTAATTATGTTGACATTTGATAATTACATATTTCTTTTAATTTAAACACTTATTGTAACATTTTTCTTTTAAAATGATTTATACATGATTATTGGCTAGTTACTTGTCTTAGATTTGTTAATTTCCTGGTGGATTTTACACAATTTGTTATTTTTGGTTTTGGAAGTTAGGCATTTCCTAGGCCTAAGTAGCCATTGATTATTTTTACTTATTATATTCTAATTATTTTCCAATTTATTACAAAGCGTTCTGTCCTGTTGTTATAATTGATTTGTTTAGTGGTTGTTGTGTCTTGAATTTGTTTGTGTTCTGATTACATGTCAAGATTATTTTCTATATCTTAATACTTAAAATATAACAATTAGGCCTATGGACTGTAAGCTTCCTTCAGCCATATCCTATTCATAAAATTAAAACGAACAATTCTTTTCAAGTTATTAGTTACTGTTGGTTTAACATTCATTTCATTCTTTTACTATTATCTTGAGTGAGAAATATCATCACTTCCTTCAAACTTATTTAATTTATTTTCCCTTCTAACATAGGGTGTTTATTAATTATATACTTAAATTCTTAATTCATTACTACTTCTTTTTTCCATTCCATGTTAACACAAACTGTTTTTACATGGGCTTTCTTCCCTGAATAACATCATATCCTTTATCTATCTCTACTTGAAATACTATTTTTAATTATCCTTAACTATATAATTTTTTATAAGCTCACTCTTAAATCATTTATTGGTTCATCAATGATTTACTAAGTGTTTTCTTATCTATTACTACCTTTTTATTATTTATAATATCTTTTTCCACTTATCACTTTCACCTTTAATTAATTGGTGTTTATCACTGATACACTCACTATTTTGGGGTATTTACACCTTCACTATTGCGCTTTTTCACTGTTTATATTAAGTGTTTTTTAGTGGGTAATCCCTATAATTATTTCTCTTTCTCACTATTTCTTTCATTATAAATTATACATAGTATTAATGATATTTTGCTATATATTTCACTATATCTAACTCTAATATTTGGGTTAGTGTACTTTTCTTTACTAGATTACTTTTTACTGTTTTTGTTTAAAACAGGTAAATAAATTATCTCATTTACAATAATATTTATTTCCATTAGTGGATAATTATTGGTTTTATTCACAATATTCTATATTTGAGCGTACCATTTATCCCTTTTATATGTGGTGTTTCTTATTTCTTGGTTTCACTTTGTTTCCTCTTCATTCTTCCTCTTCTTCTCCTTCATCTTCTTCATTTTCAATTGTCTTCATTTTAATTCGGTTATCCCCTTCTCGTCTGGTTTGATTTTATTTAGTTATAGGAATTCGTTCACTTCCTTCAATTGTCTTTATTCTTCTTTGGTTTTGGTTTCTTCCCTTCTTCGTTTGTTTCCTGTTGTTGGGTCAATCACTTGGGTTGGTTAATGTCGTCGTTTGTCGTGTCATAGTTTTTATATTTTATTTATATTTAATCATTTTATTTGATATGAAGTACATTTACATTAAGAATTATCTTTTTTTTTATCCCTGGTACTGGGGTGGCTTATTTGTGTTGTAACTATATATATATATATATATGTGTGTGTGTGTGTGTGTGTGTATTTCCAGAAAGGTCAAAGATGAGAATTCCTGTATAGCTATATATGTGTATATCAAATAATCAAGTAATTATTTTTTGTAATGATAGAGAAAATTAAGAAACGTAAGAGCAATAATTAAATTTGGTCAGAACTGTTATAAAACATGTAATGATAATGTTAAAGGAAAAATTATGAAAAAAGAAACACCAATAAAAGAAAGAAATTGTCACTGTTATAAGACTGTTTTATTTGCAAGTCCTGTCACTATGTGTCTCGGCACAATTTTCTTCCATCTAGACCAAGCGTCTAGTTTTAAATGTTTATTGTAACCGAAGTACGTTACAATGCATGAATTTGTAGCTGTAACTGTACAGAATGCGAACCATGCTAAACAGTTGACTTGTAAAGTGAGAAGAGAGCAATGCGTGTGCAATGCTTCCCAAACTAATTTTCTCATCACCAAGTGCTGTGCACAGGACCACATATACTCCTCTTGGAAGGAGGGGGCATGAGAGAGAGGATACACTACAAGATGCTTACATTCTGTGTTAAATTTGAAGCAGCTGCCTCTATGCATAGGTTCATATAAAACTTTATATTGTACTACAAATTCAATTAATGCTTTTCATAGTGTACAAAAAAACAAATGATTCTTTCCAGAGATTTTTAATTTGTATGCATGTACCACATTCATGAAGAATACGCCTGTAACATTTAACACTTAGCAAACCACAAAAAAATCTTATACTTCTTTAAAAAAGACTGATTCTTAACACTATTTTATATGTTGAAACTATTCTTAAAATTTTGGAAAACAATTTTTGACAACCACTAAAACTGAAACACTGATACAATGTCAAGCTATGTTCTCAATTAATTTTTGCTTGTACCTCCAACTTCTTCGTATAAACAAAATATGAATAGGTAAATTTGCAACTTCCACCTTAGTTTCAGGAATATAAATATACACACAGAATAAGTAATTTTTTTCACCTAAGTTGCCTAGTAGTAAAATTAATTAATTTCACACATCAAACATGATTATTGTTTCAGTAAAAAAAAAGCAGCTTGAATGCTTTAAAACTGAGAAAACAAACAACTAAGCAAATAACACTGATTGTTTTTCTGCTATAAGTTTTGAATTATTTGACATACTCTCCTCAGATTCACGAGACACATTGTATTGATGTAGTGACAGGTTTAGATTGGTGTTGAAAAGGAAAGGGGAAGGTGAAAAGAAAACTTTACAGTTTTGAATTTTTTAAATATAAATATAAATGGTTAAATACATTTCTCAAGTACCGATCAAATTCTTTTTGACTTCTGTTGGTTCTTGTACCATTACATTCAATCCTAGCTTTTTACATGTCCACTGAAACGAAGGTGGTGGAGGGGCTTCTAATACAAGTTCTTCATTTTTTTTCTCATACCACAACAGACTGAATCTGGATAGATGTAAATGTACAGGTATTATGCCTTGTTCATGTTTCTTTAATTCTAATAATGTTAACAACTCATCGGGCAGATCCTGCAAAATAAAAAAATGAGAAATTTTCGTAATAATAACAGTATACAATGATGAAGTCTACTTGTAAGTAACTTGTCTTCCCATACACAACTTCCTCACTCTTTGCTAGCATCAAAGTTTATATAATGTTAATCGTTTACAAAGACAGATCAACTACCAAGTTAACACCTATTTTAATTCTCTAACTCTACTGGTAAGTAAACTTATACCCCAGAAAAATGTTTACGTTTACGATATCTCATAAAACATAGTATGTAGAACACTATTTACCACTCTGGGTTCACTTGCAAATGGCGGGTGAATGCATTAAAAATTGATTTGATGCAACTACATGAAATCTGTACACTTCTACAAGTCGAATCAAGACTATAAATTTATAACAAAAACCATTTTTGATATAAGTAATAGTAAATTCATTTTGAATGGAACTTGACTGAGATATATCTTTTAAAATGTACAAATGTGTATCGCCATTGCATCAACTGATGCACTGAGTCAGTACATGAAATACAGGCCTCGTGTCCAGTGATGCCCTCATCTTCTGCATATTGACTCAGATATTATGTTGATTCTGTTGACCTTTTAATTTCTTTTCTGAACTATACTTACAGCTTTTTTAGCTAATCGTATAATAACATGTTTTTCTAGGTTTTTAAAAACTGAAACACACAGTTTATACTGGCAACATATTCTGATACCAGTTCAACAGTAAACTTAAGATAAAAAACTGAGAACCTGAGTTTCAAGATGCATCATTACTTAAAAACAATGCAGACATACAGCTATATTTGTATATCAGGAAAAAGTACATTTTATGTATACCTAAACGACATATATCTAGATTATACTTCACAAATAGATCACTTAAAAGCTTAGGTTGTAACAAAACATGAGAAGACAAAACAAAGTGCAAACTGTTCAGGTGCACCTGACTGGATCAACATACTGTACACAACTATCAAATAATGCTAACTTTAAGACAGATATTTCTAAATAAATTAATACTAAGAAAAGCTAATATTATGATTACCAGTGATGAAAGTGTAGCATTGCTCCAGCGATCAACTGGTACTTTCACTCCCATAACTGACTTAACGTAACCACTAAACAAATTATCCCCTAATACCGGAGACAATAACTGTGATGCAAGGAATAACCTTAAGCAATGGTATTTTCTTTGTGATGCAGATACTTCTACCAAACTAGACAAATTTTCAGTTCCTATTTGTAAAATGTGATGTTGAAATTTGGATACATTTACTTGTCTATGTTTCACTGAGTTTTTAGACCACTCTTTAAGGAACAATGCCTGTAAAAAAGGAAGATATCATTATAAAATTAACGTACAATAAAATATATTTTCTGCCACTGCATACAGCAACAGTATGTTAGAACTTACAGACAATGTCTTGTGTTCCTACATTACTTTTTACTTTTTTAGGTCAATGTAAACATTAGGGGATCAATAATTTGAACTAACTGGGACCATAGACTGTTCGAATTATTAACATGTTTTGATTTTTTAACACAAAGTATTACATCCCCAGATCAGTATAAAAACATAACAATGAATTTGTTTAACAAAAACAATAAAATATGAAGTTATATTTATATACTTTATATGTACACAAAAACAGTATGGGACTGTACCAGTGGCGGCTGGTGGTTTCACATTTTGGTGGTTGCAGATGTCGGTTGAGTAGAGGGGGGGAGGTAAAAACACATTAAACAAAAGGCAGAGCTACTACATATTTATGTGCATCATACATAGTGCTTCCATATACAGGAAAATAGAAAATTACTCTTTTCCAATTGTTTGAGCAATTCATTTGTGGGAAATGCCAAGTAAGTTGTGATGAGACAGTTCATCTCACAAGCATGATGCAAGCGACTGAGCATTCTGTTTAGGAGGAGCAATGAAACCCAAGAATCTTCAACCGGTTTACCTTTTATTATATAACGATACACTATGACCATTTGAAAAACATTAGCAATCAACATCAGTGGTCTCATCAACAATTACAGCCAAATAATCCGCTCAAGCTCAGGACTGAAACCAATTAAGCCTCGAAATACACCAAGATCTGATAAAGATTCAGTCTCATCATGACCCCGCTAAGCTAATTCAAAAGCTCCACAGAAGCGGATACAATTTATTATTATCTTTAAGACGTAACGTTTATTGCGTACTCTTTTGTTGTGTAAAACAATATTATTCGTCTATATTCACTGCCCAGCTGCTGTGCTACAGTATTATATGAACAGTACCAAAAAGAGAAAACTGAAAATAATTATTTATATGTACACTTGACGCCTGATGATTTCTTATTTTTTCGGCTAGACGATTAATATCTTTCTTTTAGAATTTTGTCCAGGGGTCCGGTCCTCTCCTCCAAACAATAAACATGAAAAACAAAATAAAGAATTTCTTTCGTCACAACCACACAACTAGTCGGTATTTTCATTATATTCTAGTTTCAATGATCGACTAAATTGTTGACCGCCTGATTTTACAATTTGATTTATTGTTAAGGGAGGCTTTTGGCGTCCTAGTCTATTACTTCTTAACGCTATTCATTTTAAACTAATAAAAAACACGTTGTTTAAAAGCACGCAGAATCACTAATCCAAAAAGCACAAACACAAAAGCACACAGCAGCGCTAAACAAAGAAAAAATAATACTTAACACGCAACTTAATTAATAAAGTCGATTGACACTTTATTATCACAATTGCAGTTATACAAAATTATTACTATAATTTTATAAATTCAAACATTCGGTAATGTCTACTAGTATCTCTGATATGCTGTGCTGTACTGCACAGCAGCGCTTGCGGTGGCGGTTTGCAGTACTCCAATGCACCACCTGAACCTATTCGCAACCGCCGTGTATTTTATCCCTACCACCGTTTTTGTCACTGTGCTGTGTTCAAGTCGTATCACAACGATCGAGTTTGCTGGTTTGCAGAGCACAAACAACCACCCGCGTGCAAACCAACTACCGGCAGCGGGCATAACTTACTCGTCTGTAATATGCTGTGTTAAACATATTTCGACATTTTCCGAGCTGTAGCAAAATAAGTTCGTTTGAAAAATAACTGTGAAAAATAAGATTGTTTTAACATAAAAAATTTTGTTGTATCACTTAGTCTGTATATATATACATTGTTATGTTAGACCTATAAATACTGGTGGTTGTGCAACCTTACAACCTTAACACCAGCCGCCACTGGACTGTACTATAAGGGACAAAAACGTTCGTACACTTGAAATACTACTGACCAACTCAGCATTACCAGTTGGCATTTGGTATGTAAATGCATACAATCCGGAAAACAAATTTTGTCTATGTTTACGTGTGCTACTGTTGCTGTTACTGTGTGTGTAACCTTATAAACACAGTATACATAAACACCCACACACATATTCATAAACATAGAATGGAAACAGGACTTTTGTTGCAGATACAAACAGTTATATTTAGAGTGTTGACACTGGAATGAATGACAGCAAATATCTTATTCTGTGTTTCCATCTGTTGTTATCAGAGACTAGAATGCATTACAATTATATCACATATACAACTGCATGAAATACAGCTGATTACTACAGTTGTAAACATGGTAAAACAAACCGTGTATGGTTCAGAAGTGTTTGCAGGTGTAATTAGATCATAACACAACTTCAAAATGCAAGTTTTGAAATATAACATATATTTTTAAATGCAATTTTTAAAATGAATCAAACAGTAATTTTAGCTGGCATAACACCTTTAATAAAACCTCTACTTGTTTTCGCTTAATTAATGATTGTTATCAGAAATTCGGCTTGCCAGGCTGTGACGCGTGGTCCAAGGTTGTTAGTTGCAAACGTGTTGGCCGTGCCTTCGACGACCGTCTTCAGTGTAGAAGGCTGCAACACACTGACCAAGGTTTCGCAGTCAGTGACCACTGAACTGTTGTTAAGGCTAGTGCCTGTGAGTAGGACACCCACATTTATAAACATATTTGCACTCAAGCACATTCTTTATATATACGAGGGCAAATCGAAAAGTAAGTTACACCCCCATCTATAAAAACAAATACATACATTAAAAAAAAATTTGTTTATTGAACAAATAAGTAGGAACATTTATCTATTTTTCGACATAGCCGCCAAGATTTTCCAAACACTTTTCATATCGTGTGACCAGTTTCTCAATTCCACGTTTGTAAAAATTTCGTCCAATTTGTTTTAACCACTTTGAGACTGCTTCTTGCACTTCATCGTCTGTAGCGAAACGCTGGCCCCCCAGGTCTTGTTTAAGAGGACCAAAAAGGTGATAGTCGCAGGGTGCCAGGTTGGGGCTGTAAGGGGGATGGCGCCACACTTCCCACTTGAATTTTCGCAGCAACTCTTGCGTCACACTAGCTGTATGGGGGGTAGCGTTGTCTTGAAGAAAAACAACTCCATCACTCAATCTTCCAGGCCTTCGAACTTTAATCGCTTTTCGTAACTTTTTTAACGTATCACAATACGATGCGGCATTGATTGTTGTTCCTCGGGGCGTAAACTCACTGTACACAACGCCTTCGGAATCGAAAAAGACCGTTAGCATAACCTTTTGAACCGCTGGAATTGTTTTGGCTTTTTTTGGCTGTGGCGAATTCTTGTGTCTCCATTCGTTTGATGTCCGTTTTGTCTCGGGAGTGTAATGGTGCAACCAGCTCTCATCTCCTGTGATGATACTGCTCAAAAACTGTGGACCATCCGTCGAATAACGCTGGAGAAACGACAGCGCAGCCTCAAAACGTTGATTTTGTGCGTGTCGCTTAACACGCGCGGCACCCAGCTGATCGTGAATAAGTACAGATGCACTACCATAGGCGATGTTCAGTTCACTTGCAATCTCTTTAATTTTAACGCGGCGGTTGGCAAGAATGATTTCATTCACGCGCCCCGCATTGTCGCTAGTGTTCACAGTTGAAGGCCGCCCGACGCGCGGACCATCGGTCACGTTCGTTCTTCCATCTGGCACCATTTCGCGATCATGGGCCGAGACATCGCATTCTCACCATAAACCTCGACAATTTGCTGATGAATTTCACTCCGATTATAATGTTTTGCCCACAAAAATCGGACGACGGAGCGCACTTCAACGTTGGACGACACCTCTATACGACGCGCCATACTCACACGTATGCGAGTAGCATACTAAACCAGCTACAGCGCTGCCGCTTGGAGAGTGGGTAGACAACAATATGGACAGTGTTACCACCAAGAGAAATTTTTGTATCTCTTTTAGTACAGGAACGCGGCTAGGGTGTAACTTACTTTTCGATTTACCCTCGTACATGCTATCAAGAATTCAAGACTTAATCAGATAGTTCATGGTTTCTGTTTTTAGTTATTGTGCCTTCCTGGTGTAGTAATTAAACTATGTTCACTATATTTGGGTTTTGAATTTGACAGATTGTAATTTGTTTGTTCCTGTTTTTACAAATAAACAAATTTGGTTTATATGGGTATTTTTGAAGAAATATAGGGTGCAGCAGTGTTAGTACCACATTTTGACTTGCACAGTACAATGACACAAATTTTGTAGAATGCACATGATGTGACATTTGTTTGTTTGTTCGACCTAGAGAGCTGGACTGCTGAGTATTATGCTTTCCCTGTTGGAACTTATTTAAAGATTAATGATTCTACACAGTGTGTAGTGAGGCGATATTTCAACTTGGGATGTCACAAGAATGTGCCAGATGGCCACTCTATTAGAAGGCAAGTACATTCCTTTACATTAACAGCAGCTGCTTGTAATGTAAACCAGAAGGAAATAAAAGGACAGTGCTAACACCAGAAATTGTTAAAAAATGTTCGTAGTGCAAACCCAAAAAGATTTGCATGGTGACGCTCTACAGCTTTGCAAATTTATGATTGTTCACTTTGGAGATATAAAAAACTATCATTGTTCATTCATTTAGGGGTTGTCATTTGATACATGTCATATTCAAACATTAGCTGATAAATGGTATTCTTAAAACTACTATTTGACATGGAGGGTAATAAACAATAAGTATTTTTTCACTTATGGTATAATTTTATTATTAAGTTATCAATGCTGCCGCACCTGTTATAACATAAGCTGGTTAAGTTAAAGTCTATTTTTTTTGTATAATCACAACTACACACTTATAAAACCTGCAACTGTACAAGATTGTTTGTATGAATAAATGACGACCCTTACAGTAATGAGTATGGCAAAGTTTATTCACTACAGTGTTACTCATTGAGCGTTCCACCTCATTCAGATGGCTGGTTATTTTGGACTTAAGGACTTTCTCACTGAAAAGAACCATTTCAAGTCTGGCACTAAGAAATAGTAAACATGGCACAATAATTTATACTATACCTTTAATTAAAATTGTAGTACTTACACGTTTTTCCTTTCCCTTTAAATCAAGTGTCAATCCAAACGTGTAATTACCAAACTCAACAGTTGGACATCCAATGACAACAGCATGATAAGTACTTGTAAAGTCTGCAACATTTCTTGTTCTGTCTATACTTGTCTGTAACCTTTCGAACGTTTTGTCATTTTGAACTAATATAGCTACTCCACTCACGAACCTTCAACAAAATTCCATGTATAATTACAAAAAAAAAAGATATGCTACTATGATAATTCATGGTCTGATTAATTAGATGTGACATCTTAAGATAGGAGTCTGGACTCTTGACTAGGCTGCCACCATTTCTATGCACAAGGGGGGGCTGAAATGTAATACACATTTACTCATAACTTGCAAATGGAAAGAGATAGTCAAATGGAACAAATATGGCATAAAAATAATTTTATTTGCTACAAAAACTTAATTTTATTTTTCACATAGTCACCATTTACAGCTAACTACACATTTCTCCCAATTGTGAACCAGTTTTCTCATTCTGACAATGAAGAATGCTGGCAGTTTTTCCTTGATCCATGATGACTCACTGCATCCTTCAGTTCATCATCTGTGGTGAAATGAATACCCTTAGTATCCCTTTTTAATAGCAGAAAGAAGTGAAAATCACAGGGCACAAAATGTGGAGAGTATGAAGGGTATGGCACAGGTTTAAATTTTAACTTTATAAGAGATTTGGAGGTTGTATGCGATGTGGGTGGCTGAGCATTATCGGCTCTGTCAACTGTCAAACACGAGACACATGTTTCCTAAAGTGTTTTAACGTCTCTACATACTGCACAGAATTTAGAGTGAACCCAGCTTCCAGACAGTGAGTCACATACATTGTTTGGAATCCCAGAACACTATCAAGAGAATTTTTTTTTTAGAAGGTTATTTTGAATTTTTTTTATTGTGGCAAACCATAGTGCTGGTATTCCATACTTTGCCATTTTTCTTCTGGGTTGTAATGATGCATCCAAGGTTCAACTCCTGCCACAATATTGAAAAGGAAGTCATCTTCTTCACCATGATAACATTTCAGAAGCTGTTCACAACATTTATTTCATTGTTTGTTCATTTTTGTGGCACCCACTGTGAACAGATTTACAGTAGCCCAATTGTGCAATAATGTGTTTTACTCGTTCTTTTGATATGCCTATCTTGATGGTGATGCACTGTTGTGTGATGCGACAGTCATTTTGAATCAAGTCATCTGCCTCCTTTTGGTACTACTCATCAGTCACAGAAACTGGTCGACCAGTACTTCATCTTCAATATTAGGTCTGCCAGCTTTTTGGTGCAAAACATTTTATTGCCCACCTACTCGCAGTACTTTGATCAACAGTTTCATAACCATAAACAGTTTTTATATGACGATGAGTGTAACTATCGTTCACTTTTCACCTGATAAAAAAAAATGCAATCATTGCACACTGTTTTAGACGCGTTAACATAGCCAGGCGTACTCGACTCCATAACAATGGCAGGTGACAGAAAATGAGAGGGCGTGGGTCAACAAGTTTTGGAATGTTAGTAGTACGAGATTGAAACTACAAATGGCAGCACCTATCGCTTTGTGTGACATTTTGTCACTTCCGTTACGTTCCAGTGTGCATTACATTTCAGCCACCCCTCGTACTATGGCCGTTACAGTAGCTGTTTCTGCAATTACTGTGGGAATGGTGTGACTACAGCAGCTAATTGCACTAGCCACTGGGATGATTACAGCAGAAAGCTTACAGAAATATCATTTATAATTCTATCATAAAATCTAACTAAAGGAGGCAAAGGAGACATCATTATGTGACGTAGCCACATCCATGAATTATTGATAAGCTTCCCTTGTCTGCAGACATTGCTGACCCAAAAGCACAAATATTTGTTCACAAAAGACATCCTGAATTAGAAGAAATTTAATTATTCATAATGTAAATCCTCAAAAAGTGACACAGTAAACATAAAAAATGACACGCTGAATTTAATTGGCATTCCAAGATCAAGCACAGTTTATCCCACTTCTTCACACCGCTTACTCTACCATATGTTATTGTACACACTTCTGAGTCGTGTTTATTATCTGCATTCTGGGAACCCCTCCCTTCATCTGAAATGTGTTTGTTGCCAGTCAGTCAGTGCAATTTAACAAGTAAACAACAGCAGTACATGTCTTACTTATTCAGTTTAACGCTACATCTGTAGTGTTATTTAATTCAGTGTTTACTATCATGAGTTTTCATAAATAGTACGTAATACGTAGCTTTTTGTTCGTAATAAAGCTATGTATGCTTTTTGTTATTGCTGTACTATACAGTACTTAAAATTGGACAGTAAAAAAGGTCTCATTTTTTTCAGATCGCATTGAATTTTGTTGAACAATGTAAGGAATTGATGCCCTCAGATGTACTTTTCATTAAATGATGGCATGACATTGCAGCAAAAAAGCAAAGTGAAAAAATATGCAAATGAAGATTTCAGACTTTTCCCATCACAAATAAGATAGTGTACACAAAAGTATAAGTACTGTACATTTTGTAAAAAATACTATAAACCACGCAATTAAAACAAATTACAAACAGAAATAACACTGTTGCACACCACTATAGAAAAAATTTTCCGTTTAGCGCTTTCAAGCTTCACAGCTCATCATCAGTGTTATATCTGTTTGTGATTATAACCACTAACACAGTTTTATTAATTAAATAAAACAAAATAATTTTGCAGATTTTAGTGCATTTTTTACCAAGATTATCCTCAAAATTGTATTACCTCGAATTATCGGAAACTTTGCTTATCAGAAACAAACAAGCTCAGCCTTCATTATTTCCAATAATCAAGGTTTTACTGTATACTGTAGGGCTATATACTATCATAATAGTGCATTATAATATACATTTGTTATACTCTATAATATATTAAAATTATTAAATGCAAAATACAACATAATTTCCACCTACCTGCAAGACTCTGTTACGGGCCAGGATCCAATCACAAGTACGTTAGATACAAACAGGTGTTGAGGTTATCGAGATAACTTATTTGACACATTGTTAGGAAGAGAAATTAATATTTTTTATTAATCAGACTCATTTAAAAACTTGTTCAAAAAATTTTCTCAGGATTTTACAGATTACGTTACATGCTTCTTTGTTCTGATGGCGTCTTCTACATACTACCTTACTCTACTATCTTACCTTATTGATCATTGTACAAACAAATATTCAGACAGAGCCCAGCCTGCGCACTCACTCATTCTCTCAATTTATACATGAAATTTATTAATTGCAACCCCAAAAATTTTTAACACCCCACAACCCTTTATAACAAAGCCCCATCCCTTAATGAAAAACCGCCGACAACGTGGTTCGTGCGCGCACTCATCTTCTGTTAAATTTCTTGCTGTTTATTGTCCGAGAATGGTACAGTTACATTCTTTACCCTTTTCACCCGACCGCGGTCACATAAATTTTCCCCCTATTACACTTTTGACTATTAAAATATCAAGTTTTGTGACAAGCCTACTTGGCTTGTTCCGGCGCCGGAGCGGTTAGTTAACCAACTGGGAAACGTGCTTGACTGAGCGGGAGGAACTGTGTATTCACTGCCAACAGATTTTTGTCGCCGTGCATAGCTAATTTGCTGTGGCGTATTCACTCTATGCATGGAACATAGTCGTTATATCAGCCAAATATGTAGACGATATTTGTCTCTGCGATAATGATGTCACTAGCAGTGGGCGGGGCTTAACCATATTTCCTGTAGCTGGCTGGTTGGTTTTACATATTGTTCATTCCAGCGCCATTTTTTACAACACCGTTGGATTTTCACGGCGTCACTTCAGCGCCCCTGCTTGAGATGTTAAGTGCGAACATAGTCACACATATGCAAAGTTCCGAGAATTTGAGGGTGGTATGAATTCCTTGCCGACTTACACAACACAAATTGCGCCGTGCCTTTGTTTCAACACTGTTCCTTACCACGTGTTCAGTTATAATGGAATGGATGTTTGTTGGAAATTAAAACTTTCACAATAATTTTTTATAAAATCCCGCAAAAATGAAATAAATAAAAATGCAAATGCCCCATACTGTAAGAAATAAAATGACCCAATTTTGGACACGTTACAATACCCCCCCAATGAGAATTCTGCTGTCCAAAACAGAAGAAATCTCATTGATAAACCCCGAAGAGGACTGGTGAGGAACTGGTGCCAACAACCCCCTTGTTCTTATACATCATGGGTAACCGACCCCCCTGGCTTGGCGACCATGGACGCATCTGAACGAGATCACTGGACTTCTCCGTAAGAGATCCCAACACCGAAAAATCGAACAGACAAGTACCACAGCACACTTCGCCTTCTAACATGCTACCCCCAAAATCCTCAATCCCTGGCTCAGATTATTCCAGATCCTCCACCGATATGTTTCCCCTTTTATGCAAGCTGGGCTGCCTTTGGCAGATACTGGGCGCACACACACTCACATTACATATTATACATTGAAAAATTCTTTAAAATTTACTATTTCATCTAAGAAAAAAAATTCAAAATTCAAAATAAAATATTTTATCAAAAAATTCTCTTCCTTATTTTCTGTTTTATTTAAAATGAGTTAATTTAAAAATTTCTCCTAATTAAACATATCCTTAACCTAACATGTAATCACTTATAGTCTAACAGTACAAGGCAATACAAACAATCAATAAAATAAACATGGGTAGCACACAAATAATAAAACAATCAATACTTAAAATATTCCTTAGCTGGCAGGCGAAAAATCGCATTTTTTTTTTTTTTTTCAAAAATTGTTTCCTAAAAATTTTTAAAATTAAAAAAAAATTTAAATTTATGAAAATGTTTCCTTTATTTTTAGACATTATTTAAAAATTGGTTTAAATTGATTAAATAAACAAATTGAATTGACTTCCATACTATGAAATTATACGACCTTACCATCAGCTGATCGAAACTAGGTCAAGTTCAAAACCCTTGACCTACATATGTTATGTATACTTTCTGAAAATACATTTACCATCTGGAATAAGCTAACTTGAAACACAAAACATAATAAAATACCACATTTAAAACAACAAAATATTATTATAAATAATAAGCAAATTGACATTTAAATTATTCAAAATAAACAATTCTTAATTTTACCTTATTTCCAAATTCTATCAAAATTTTGTCACTGGTTGTAAAATAAAATTTTTATATCTTTATTATAAATCTCTTTCTTCATTTAACAATCTCATTCTCCATTACTGTGGGTGATTTAAATTACTCATCTCCATTTAATTTACTACTTGATCTGTATACACATATAATCTTTCTCCCCTTGACTCTACTACTAACAACTTCAACTCCCATGACACCCATCTCTATCAAAACTCTCTAACCCCAACTTATCATTAAACTCAACTCGCCACCTTCTCTCTATATATAAAAAAAAAAATACTTAACCCTTTGTACATAGGATACGTCCCCCCCCCCAAAAACTCAATTCCCTTATCTGGCCCCTGGATTCTACCTAAGGCGGCCCCTCCTCACTAAAATCGATCCCAATCCCGTCCCAACTTATCATTATGTTGCGGACTCCCACATTACACTACCCCCTACTACAAAATTGCCATCCCCAAAATCTCAATCTCATTACCTCACTACGAATACAACTAAATAACATCATTAATTATAAACATCAATATATCACTCAAAACTCTACCTATATTCTCCACTACTACTGTGTCAACATCAATACTTCTCAAAACTCTATAATATACATTAAATCATAACAACATTACATTATTTTCATCTCTACTATTTCAACTTCAACTTGGACTTCAATTTGGACAGATCTATATGTCCCATCAAATATTCATCACCCAAAAACTATCTCTTATTAACTTTCACCAATTATTACTTTACTTCTCAATTTATCAAATTATTTTTATCATTGCTTTAAAACATCCGTAATACATTAAAACATTACATTGAACACTAATTACTTGGAACATTTATAACCAATATACCAGTGACCTGTTATTGCTGATCAGCTGATCTCCTACCACAATGAAAATACCTCTCATACTTGAACAAATTACATGAAATATATGTTCATCAATACTCACTTCTATTACGTTAACTGCCTGCCAGTCAGTGTAATTATCTGCTTAGTTTAAAATACACACATAATGAAGACACAGATTGTTATCAATGCTTATATCTAACTACGATAATAAAATAATACAATTAAAATTACAGCATGAACACCTTATATTGAATGTATGAGCATCTAGTTATTTAAACAGAGCACAATCATTTTTATTGGATCAAATTTGAACTAGCAAAAAATTTTTTATGTTGTAAAATTTAAATTCGTGGCTCATCTGAGCCACCTCCCAGCCACACACGCTATTGCAAATTATGTAGGACTGTATCGCCCTTTTCGCTTTCACAAAGACGGCATATTTTGGAGTAGTTTGACCTCTCCGTGTCTTTGCTTCGGCTGTTACATTTTAAAAGGTTCAGATATCAACATACCTTTGTCTATAGTTACAGGCCCTTAATGCGGGTCTACCACCTGGCTTTGCTGCCCCCAAGCGGGCAGAGTGGTAGCCGCTGTTCCATAGTGCCTGGATTTCCCCTAAAATTCACCCCCATTTAATTTCTACTATATACCAATTTCAAGTCAGCTATGGTCAAGGGACTTGGTATGACCATAGCTGGCCGCTAGCCAAATCCACGATTAGTGCTGGTAAGGCAGTAATCGCCCGAAAAGTCGGGAAAATCGAACTTCATTTCAGTGCCTGTTACACTCATCGTTTTATTATGTGCGACACGATCGTCTATCAGTGTGTAAATTAAGTTTACCCGAAAAAGGTGTGTCGCACATTTTCGCCCTTTTGGCCTCCGATGGAGGTAACACTCTCTGTTACCCCCAACCCATTTCGCTATCTACGAGAGCACAGGCCACCCCCGCAATAGCAACTTAATAACTAACTAATTAAAAAATTTTATATACATTCTACGATAATATTTGCCTCTATAATCATTTAACTCATTCATAACTTTCTACCATTGGACTTCCTTAAAATTTTCAAAATTTATTATTAATAATTAGTATATGTCATTTATTATTAAGTTTTTTAATTATCATTTTTACCAAACACAATTATTTCAAAACATCTCATTATTGAATTAAAATCTTAGTTATACCTGTAAACATTTTTATTATACATGATTCATACTGTAAAAGTTCTATACTTACAATCCATTTAACATGGTATACACATAACATCTACCCCCTACTCACCAATACTTTCACCTCACCTCTGAAACATTTAACACAAATATCAGTTTACATCAAACAATTTAGCCACCTATTATCAAATTTCCAAACCTCGTAAAATAATTTAAATTTCTCAGAAAATTTAATTATATAACATTTAAATAATCAATCAAAATATTTAAAACATATTAGACTGGTTTGCTTAAATTAATTACTGAAAATACAAATTCCATTATTATTGTTTGCCATTATACAAATTAGCCAATTACTGTTTCCAAAATTACCGTTATTATTTATTTAAATTGCAAAATATTAATTTTATTATTATCACTTACCTATATACATACACTGTCTAGCTGACCTTCTACAATACACATAAATAAATGCACTACAATTATTTACAAACTTTAGTTATTAACTGTTCAGTTTTTCCGCACTTCATTGTCCAAATCTGCCATGTCAGAACCATAAAACCTAATGTTTATACTGTCTTTTATTGTTTTAATAGTTTAACCTCCATCGTCCCAAATAAGTCTTATTATGTAGCATTGTTCAATTTTATCACCACACAAATCACTGTTTTGTGTGTTGTAACCATACAAACTAAACTCATTCATCTTACCAAAATACTCATTAGACCAGTCAACGTTAGGCATTTTTGTTACGTCTCCATTGGTAAATACATTCATGATCGGGTTAATTACTTTAGTCAAATCATTATAGTTATTATTATTCAAATATACTTTTAAACTTTCTTTCCATTTGTCATACTTTCTATTCAAATTATACCATTCCGTTACTTTCTCCACATACAATTCTCTGTTTAACTCTCTCTCATTATAACACCACATCACACTCTCACAATTATTCCGGACAGAGGGTACACCATTACTCAACACAATTAAATACTTCAATTCATCTATTACTACGGGACTCTTGCCCTTCAACAACAACACTTGTAAACTCAATAAATCATCATAAACATTATCAATAATAAAGGGAAAATTTCCCCTCTGTCCCCACTCTACCACAACATTATTTTTCCACACTCTCTCTACTTCATCAATACACATTAACATTTCATTATCACTACATTCCACCAACTCATCAGTACTCTCATTCTTTATTTTTACCGTATCAGTCTCCGATACTAATTCTTCAAATACATTACTATTATTCTCATGATTTTCAACATTATTATCATTTATTAACTCTTTCTCTGGTCTCATATTTTTACATTTGTCACTACAATTTTCATTTGTTTTATTTTTCTCTGTACATACACACTCTCTTGACTCATTTGCTGCTCTTTTTGCTTCACTACATATTTCGCTCAACTTACTCTCAATACTACACAGTGACTTAGTTAATACATCAAACTTAACATCATTTATGTCAAAACGTTTATTTATATTGCTACTTATCACATTAAATTTGTTCTCGAAAATTTTTTCGTTATTGTCAAAACGTTTATTTAATTCAGTATTCTGTATATCTAATTTCTCATTTACCTTATTTTTAAATTCTTGCATCTCGTTTTTCTGTTCATCTAACTTTACATCAAATTTATTGAGCATTTCGTTTTTTCGTTCGTCTAACTTTACATCAAATTTATTGAAACTGGTACAAAGAAATTGGATCATTTTCATCATATCTTGATCCTCAGATTTTTTACTCGGGACTGGTGTTGAATGCAGTACGTCATCCATAATTTTCGACTCAGTTCCGGTCAATTCTATATTTATTTGGCTCTCTGTTTCAATGTCAGTGAAGCTGACTTGTTCATTATTAATTTTACGCTCCCTACTCAAAATTGGGGTTATTTGAATCCCCGAATCTACAGTTACATTACTCTGATCTGTTACATTTAATTCTGTTTTATTCTGACTCGCACTTGGAGTCGAATGTGTCTCCAAACTACTCATGTTTAAGTCGTCAAAATTTTCGACACTATTTTTATTTACTTTATTCTCATTATCTGACATTTTTTATAACTGATATTCAAAATATTAATAATCTAATTAATTAATTTTTGTAATGTGCTTTCTATATTACTTTCGGTATAGCTTTGCGTACATAACGCATTGTTATTTTGCTACGCTAACCTAAAACACATGTTTGTATCTTTATTGTAGATGTGGAATTTAATTAATTATAATTCGTGCCTGTCACGGGCGCCAATTGTTATACTCTATAATATATTAAAATTATTAAATGCAAAATACAACATAATTTCCACCTATCTGCCAAGACTCTGTTACGGGCCAGGATCCAATCACAAGTAAGTTAGATACAAACAGGTGTTGAGGTTATCGAGATAACTTATTCGACACATTGTTAGGAAGAGAAATTAATATTTTTTATTAATCAGACTCATTTAAAAACTTGTTCAAAAAATTTTCTCAGGATTTTACAGATTACGTTACATGCTTCTTTGTTCTGATGGCGTCTTCTACATACTACCTTACTCTACTATCTTACCTTATTGATCATTGTACAAACAAATATTCAGACAGAGCCCAGCCTGCGCACTCACTCATTCTCTCAATTTATACATGAAATTTATTAATTGCAACCCCAAAAATTTTTAACACCCCACAACCCTTTATAACAAAGCCCCATCCCTTAATGAAAAACCGCCGACAACGTGGTTCGTGCGCGCACTCATCTTCTGTTAAATTTCTTGCTGTTTATTGTCCGAGAATGGTACAGTTACATTCTTTACCCTTTTCACCCGACCGCGGTCACATAAATTTTCCCCCTATTACACTTTTGACTATTAAAATATCAAGTTTTGTGACAAGCCTACTTGGCTTGTTCCGGCGCCGGAGCGGTTAGTTAACCAACTGGGAAACGTGCTTGACTGAGCGGGAGGAACTGTGTATTCACTGCCAACAGATTTTTGTCACCGTGCATAGCTAATTTGCTGTGGCGTATTCACTCTATGCATGGAACATAGTCGTTATATCAGCCAAATATGTAGACGATATTTGTCTCTGCGATAATGATGTCACTAGCAGTGGGCGGGGCTTAATAATATTTCCTGTAGCTGGCTGGTTGGTTTTACATATTGTTCATTCCAGCGCCATTTTTTACAACACCGTTGGATTTTCACGGCGTCACTTCAGCGCCCCTGCTTGAGATGTTAAGTGCGAACATAGTCACACATATGCAAAGTTCCGAGAATTTGAGGGTGGTACGAATTCCTTGCCGACTTACACAACACAAATTGTGCCGTGCCTTTGTTTCAACACTGTTCCCTACCACGTGTTCAGTTATAATGGAATGGATGTTTGTTGGAAATTAAAACTTTCACAATAATTTTTTATAAAATCCCGCAAAAATGAAATAAATAAAAATGCAAATGCCCCATACTTTAAGAAATAAAATGACCCAATTTTGGACACGTTACACATTATAATATAAACATACAATATTCTAATATAGTTTGGTGTAATCCAAACTACCACCAACATCTATAGTAGACATTGAACAACTATATCATCTCGTTATCCTACTAAATGAGATAACGCCAAACAAGTATATTACGTTCTTGGATTTCGTTCCGAGTCAGTAGTGATTTAATTATATTTAGTATATTAAGTGTCACACACACACACACCTTTCTACTAAGGTGTATGGCAAACACAAGACATTATAAAATACACAATACAATAAAGTTGCAATACAATTATACTACCCTATACTTGTGAATATATAAACACAGTTCATACTTGTAATATTTGTTTGTTCTCTGGCCTCTGCCCAAGTCACATCTCTTTTCCCTAGGATCGGTACCACCTCATTGTCTTTGACCTGTCCTTTGCTGCAACGTTGTCTCCCAAATATGTTTCACCTCCCTAATGCCACACATTCTGACTAAATGAATAAACTGTTTCAGCTGTTGATCTTTTTTTCTATTACAGAATCCACCCCGAGACCTCTATTATATTATTTCTTATTCTCTCTTCTTGTTACACATCTAAATCCTCTTAAATACTTCATCTGCTTAGCTTGCAATTTGCTCTTTACTGATTTATATAATACCCAGCTGTCACTTCCACAAATCAATATAAGCCAAAACACTGTTCTGATCACCATCCTCCTCCTGTTATGTATCTCCAAACAACAGTATGGATGGGAAGCATTATCCTCATATTCACTTCCTACTCCATATTCCTCTCTGTCCACTGTCACTCCCAAATACTTGTACACATGAACTTGTGCTATTCCATATTGTTACGACAGTCTACTTGATTGTCGTAGGTACAGTGGAAACAAGATACAAGACACCAATTAAGTCACTAATCACCAGCTTTAATTTTCACAGTTAAACAGTTCGTAATTACCAACACAGTCTCTTATAACAAATCAAATAAAAATTGTTCACACACAATAAAATGTCCACTAAAATTAAACACAATTGTATTACAATTACCCCGCCCGATTATTAAACACTTCACTAATAACCACTTGAACGCACCCAGTAATATCGCCCGATAATCACTTGCAATTGCCCGACAATAAACTCTCGGACCACACTGTAATTTATCGCGACTATAACTGAAAACTAAGGCCGTTGCCGCCATGTATTTATACCTCCGCTCACAGACCAGAACGTTCCAAACTACGTCTTAGCACCAGCGTGTACTACGTAATTAACTGCAGCCTTGAGACAGTCCCCGCAGCTGCCGGATTCGAGAAAAGTTTCGCGAATGCGTTGACAGTCACGTATGCCACACACATTAGAGAGAGATTCTTCTGGCACCTTCGACAAACACGTAGACTGTTCTGTAATGTCGTAACACCGCCCCCTCCTTAAGCCTGTTCATCCCGAACTGGCAAACCGTCTCTGAAGTAAGACTCGACCAGACGATCTAAGTGGACGTCCTTGCAAAAGATAATTCTCCAGTTCTTCGAATTCAGTCTCGTGTGATCCGAACATCACGATCAGACGAATGCGAGTCTTCCGCTCAACCACTAGTTTCGCTGGAATCACTCCCATTGCGTCATGTACTGATGACCTAAACACCACTGGCTGATCCAAGTTTGTTTGGTTCTCGTCAGCAACCTCTTGCATAACCTCATCTTCAGCCACTTTGCCCTCAGGCGCTTCTATCAGCTCAGGAACAAGCAAGAGTTTTGTCTCGACACCCATAGTTAGCTTTCCAATCACTTCTTTTGTCGTTACACTTATTTGTATTTCCTCTGCTAGTTCTTCCTCCATTTCCGCTTGCAATAGGGAGGGTTCCTCTTGACCAGACCTGTTGACTTTTTACTTCTCCAACTGTTGCGATCACTCTCTTCTCTCAGTATCTTCTTCTCCCAACAGTCTACCTGTAGATGACCACGTTTTCCACAGTTGTAACATTTCGGTCTTCTGTCTTTATCCCATCGTTCAAATCGTTGCGACTCTCTTGAACTTCTGAATTGTCTGTCCGACAACATTGTTTTTCTGCACCCATTGTAACGGCAATGTGATACAGGTATCTTCTGACTGCAATGTGATGGCACAAACCCATTAATGTAGCGGGACGCTGACTTGCCAGCTTCAAACTCTAGGGTGTGAACAAGAGCTTCTGAGCTATTTCGGTGTCTTGCTATTCGTAACATTTGCTGAAGTTCACAATCTCCAATGCCATCAATAAATGTTTGTACCGCAAACCTTATTCGAAAATCTTCTGGTGTTTCAGGATAGGCCAATCTAATCAGTCTGTCGATTTAACATTCATGTTTCGTAATGGTATCCAAGTCACTTTTATATAATAGTAAGTGATTACCTGTATGCGGTCCGCCGTGTGACTTCTCAAACTTGGTTACGTTACGCGTTTCAAGGCGTATGCCTTATCATCAGACGTTAAAAACCAAAAACACACATATCACACAAAACTGCGTTTGTCAAAAAATAAAATTGCAGAAACAAGCATATTATGTGCACGTGATGTAGGGTGCGCACCCGTTCAGGTATTGTCTGCTACTGATTGGAACTCGTTGAGCAGTCTCAAAGCAGTATCATACAGGCGGTTAGATACAAAGTTCAATTGTTCATTCAGAACACAATCACGACTGCTATCATTATTATGATAGTCTGTCGATACTGGCTTCAAACTCTTGAAGACTCCCCGGAACGTTGTTGTCTTGTTCTCAACTGAGCGTAGTACATATCTCGCAAATGTTTATCACTGTAGCGTAATTCTAGAGCTTCTATCAATTTGGCATAGGTGTTTTGGCTGTCAGGTGGCACTTTCTGTACAGTAATTCTGCCGCAGGTCCTTTTAATGCAAGAACGAGTGAAACAGCCTCGTCTTTCTCTGTCCAATTATTTGCGCATGCAGCAGCTTTGAATTGGCATAAATACATCGCCCAGTGCGTGCTTTCATCAAAGATTGGGGCCTTGACATGAACTGTCCCAACCACAGACGAGGTGACCTTCTCTATTGACTTATTTTCTCTGTCTTTATCATCACTCTGTCATTTCTGTACAGTCTGTCCAGAAATTTGTTTTGGTTGTATTTTCATGAACTACTCCACTTCACTTTTAATTTGTTTTCTTATGTTTGCCATTGAGTTTTCTACTGCACATATTTTTGTTGACATAGCTTCTTCCACACTCAAGACAGATTTTTCTACTTTAGCTATTTTATTTGACATGGATAATCACTTGCAATTGCCCGACAATAAACTCTCGGACCACACTGTAATTTATCGCAACTATAACTGAAAACTAAGGCCGCTGCCGCCATGTATTTATACCTCTGCTCACAGACCAGAACGTTCCAAACTATGTCTTAGTGCCAGTGTGTACTATGTAATTAATTGCGGCCTTGACACAGTCCGCGTGGCTGGCGACTTCGAGAAAAGTCTCGTGAATGGGTTGACAGTCACGTATGCCACACACATTAGAGCGAGATTCTTCTGGCACATTCGACAAAAACACGTAGACTGTTCTGTAATGTCGTAACAATATCATTCATCACTACACTAACACCTCTCGTCTTCTATAACCATAACCTCTATCTCCTTTGTGTTTCCCTTCTCATTTCATTTCCTCGCCTTCTTTTGCAGCTCCAGATTATATTCTAGCTCATTTTCCTGTGAAGCATACACTAGCAAATTATCTGTGAATGCACGCCTTAATAAATGTAGTTCCCATAATTTGTAATACTCAATCTTACTTATGTACTGTATTCGGTAAACATTTATTGATGTCAATTATTAAAATATCAATTATCATATGAGTCAGGTTTAAAATTTCTTGTTCAAATCCATCATTTTGTCACCGGACAAAAGGCTTGCCGCATGACAAATGGCGCCAATCGTACACTCTAGTTATTTTGGTGGCCCTAAAAAGGACCGAGTGGCGAGAACGGTGATGTTGGTAGTGCCGCGCTGAGATGTTCGGCGGCTGCGCCCTCTGTTCGTGGCGTACTGCAGTCCTCCTCTTCTTTTGGCACCGGTTGTAGAGTCGGCTGCCGGCCCAGCGAAATCCATCGCTGGCGCGGAACGGAGGGCGAAGACGCAAGACCGCCGGTTCTATTCTTCGGCCGTTCCTTCCGGCTGACTCCACGCCGATGTCGTCCGAGAGAGGAGAGGAGATGAAGTGCGTCCGATGGCGTGCCGATGAAGAGTGTGCAAAATTTTCTGCCGGCCCAGGTTTTATGCACTAACCGGGATCGCTGATTGGGTCACTCCGAACATGTTGTTGGTCACGTGACGGCTGCTGCTCCATGGATTGGCTCGCCTCGTATTCTTCAGGTGTCACGCGCCGTGTCGTTGGTACCGGAGAGCAGACGTAATGAATCGCTGTTGCCACAACTCCCCCGAGTCTTGAATGCTCTCCGGTAGCCAGCCTACTGCTCTTCTCCAGATCTAGTAGAGGTGTCTGTTGGGCGCCATGTTGATTGGTGTGCCGGCTGGTAGCTCGCTGGCGTGGCTGGATCTTGCATCTGCAAGATGATCGTCGCCCCACGTTGGGCGCCACTTGTCACCGGACAAAAGGTTTGCCGCATGACAAATGGCGCCAATCGTACACTCTAGTTATTTTGGTGGCCCTAAAAAGGACCGAGTGGCGAGAACGGTGATGTTGGTAGTGCTGCGCTGAGATGTTCGGCGGCTGCGCCCGCTGTTCGTGGCGTACTGCAGTCCTCCTCTTCTTTTGGCACCGGTTGTAGAGTCGGCTGCCGGCCCAGCGAAATCCATCGCTGGCGCGGAACTGGAGGGCGAAGATGCAAGAACGCCGGTTCTATTCTTCAGCCATTCCTTCCGGCTGACTCCGCGCCAATGTCGTCCGAGAGAGGAGAGGAGATGAAGTGCGTCCGATGGCGTGGCGATGAAGAGTGCGCAAAATTTTCTGCCGGCCTGGGTTTTATGCACTAACCGGGATTGCTGATTGGGTCGCTCCGAACACGTTGTTGGTCACATGACGGCTGCTGCTCCATGGATTGGCTCGCCTCGTATTCTTCAGGTGTCACGCGCCATGTCGTTGGTACCAGAGAGCAGACATAATGAATCGCTGTTGCCACAATTTATTTCAAATATACGCAACTGCTTATTTCTCACCTTAGATTACTTATGGTATTTACAGACAGACTTTGAATCCCCTTTAATATTCTAAAATTAATATTTATAATTCTTAAACTTTTCCCTTTTCCATATTTATTTTTGAGAGACTCTATTGAACTGTGTCAATAAATATATACTGTCAAGTTCTCAATACTAGTTTTCCCATCAACTGCGTCGTTTTAAAAATAACATCCTGTGAAATTCTCTCCTTTCCAACCTGGTCAATACTTCCTCTAGCCAATCTTCTATTTTGCTTTTTAAGTTTGTTTCCACTACCTAAATTTAACTGTAAATTATACTAATCCCTACTTATTAGAAAGAGACTTACAACAGTGTAAATATAATAACAGTGTTATTATATGTAATATAACAGTGTTATATTCTTAATATAACAAAAACTGTTATTTTGTTATAATTTATACTCGTTATACTTTATTATTCATATGTTTATTATAATACGTATTCTACAAGCGCTGTTTATTAACTTGAAATCTACTTAAGATACAATACTCAGAAGTACACTCCTTACAAAGATGAAAGGGCTGGGGATCCCTTGGTTACGCTTGTGAGATGTGAGCTTATGGAGTCCAGATGCTGGGTGAAGATTGGCGGTTGCAGCTCAGATGCATTCAATGTTGGAATTGGTCTATGACCGGGTAATCTTCTGTTAGATATTGTCCTTCATGCTGTAGTAAATGCTACTGAAGTGGAACAAGGTGTAACCATCTTTAATAAAATGACACAGTTACTTGCTTATGCAGGAGATGTTGTAATTATTGGTAGATCTCTGCTTTCTGTTAAAAATGTCTTCATAAAACTGGATGAATATGAACACAAAACAGGACTTGAGATAAACGAAGGTATGACCAAAATGATGGTGTCAACAAAGGAGAGGCATGTACAACACCAGCAGAATTACCTGATTGGTGTTTACTGTTTTGAAGTGGTCTCTCATTTCCAATACCTTGGTTCTACTGTCAGTGAAGACCTGCCAGAAAGGAGAAGAACTGCAGCCAGAAACAGCGCATACTTTTCCTTGAATAAAAATCTTGAAGAGTAGGCTAGTTAGCCAGTCAATAACGTTTAGACTGCATAAACTTTAATCAGACCAGCGATTGTGTATGGTAGTGAAACCTGGACCCTTTACGTTGGCAACGGAGCTGCTGTACAGAACTGAAACAAAATCCTTAAGAGGATTACAGGCTCTATGTGTGAAAATGTGATATGGCGGCAGAGGTAAAAATAGAGAATTGTATAAAGCACTTGATGATCTCAGTGTTACCTCTTACGCTAAGATACAAAGACTGAAGTGGCTAGGTCAAGTCCTGAGAATTGAAGACAGTAGGGCAGGTTCTCTGGTCACAAGGTTCTCCTGGTGGAGTGCAACCTATACGATGGCGTAGGAGTTGGTGGAGAGCAGTGTCCTAAGTGATCACAAGGAGGTGAGGACAAACATCTCATTTACTCAGAACCAATATGGATTAAGACAGTGATGAAGCGGGATAAGGGCAGTTACACATGCCTGCTGCACCAACGGAGAAGAAGACATTCTATAAGGTAGTAGCCCACTTTATAATTATTAACTTTAACAGTTCAGACACTATTTTTCTTACACATGTTGTTGCTGTCATCATGAACACAATAACTCTCATGGCCTCTCTTCTTCTTTCATAGTTCTAGCATCTTCAGGATCTCTCTCCATTCAGCTGTAACTCATATTAATTAACTCCTTTCTCTCACTTTGTGGCTTTCCCTCTATTTTTATATTAGCTGATGATTGGACAGTGGAAAGGTAGGAATTTGTAAGTTTTTTGGGTCCCAGATTTCCACACGTTTTAAACTTAAGTTTCCGACATATACATATGAAATACTCTGATTATTCTTACTGATGAAAAATTAATGCATTTTTTCTGACACACTTGTAGAGTTTAGGGGATGATCAAGTGTAATAAAGCACATATTGTTACAACACAAAAAAGCCACCCCAATACCAGGGAAAAAACTATGAATAAACTATATTAAATGTTTAACTAATGAAAATAAAATGACTATGACGAGACAAATGACTATGACCCAACCCAAGTGTTTGACCCAATAAAATGAAATCAAATGAGAAGGTAAATGAAAAGGAAACAACCAAAAAATAAATGAAATAAAATGAGAAGATATAAAAAGACACAAACAAATGATATAGAAAAGGAAATGAGAAATATTAGACTCAAATGATAATGAAAAAGAATCAAATAAATAATAAATGTAAATGATAATTATTAAAATCAAATAAAATAAAGACAACTAAAGTACACTAACCAAAGAAATAGAGATTAAATGTTATAAATAACTCTATAATGATATGAAACTTGTTAACAGTATAACTAACAATTATGAATAAAGTAATAAAAAACCCAGAAGTGAGAGATAGGTAGGGAGTGAACATATTTAAGTGAGAAAAGAGAAATTAATGTTAGAGAATACCCACTAGTAACACTCAAATACCATAAAAAAGTGCAAAGTGCCAGTATAAACACGAAATACATATAAAACCCTACAGATCAGTATAGACACCTAAAAACCAGTGATAAACACTACAGTTTAATGGTGAAAAGTGCCAGAGAGTAAGAACATTATTGTTATTAGAATTAAGAGTGATTGTAGATTAGAAAATTCAGGGAAAAATTCCATAAAGAATAAAAATATTAGTGTTACCATGGTTAGGTAGAAAAAGAAAAGATATAGTAAGGAATACAAATGCAAAATAAGTACAACATCCTATGTTCAAAGGGATAATTAGTAAGATAAAATAAATGGTGTAATAATGTTAGTCACCAAAATAATTAAGAATAAACTAAATATAAACAAGATTAGCATAGTAACTGTTAAAGGATTTGATCAATTAAGTTTATGAGAAGGAATATGGCTGAAAAAAGTATACAGACCATAAACCTAGATTTTGTTATGTTTTATATTTAATAGACAAAGTATAAAAAATGGCAATATAGATAAGTAAGGAGATAAATTATTACAAACCTAATAATACTGAAAAATCAATTAGAAAACAATAGACACGACATGATTTTGTATAGTAATGAGAACATACAATTATTATAAAACAACCCAAACCAATTCAAAAAGTAAACAAGTCATAAGTGACACCAAGCAAAACCTATGTAAAGGTAAAATAATCTTTCATTTGTATAAAATAAGAAAATATAGCCAATTACTACTTAGGCCTATAAAATGCCTAACTGTATAAATCTAAAATCAACAAATTACAAGAAATTAACCATTGTATTAGAAAATCCAGGGCAAGTAACTAGTTAAGCACAATTAGTGAATCATTTTAAGATGTAAAAGTTAAATTAAGAACATAAAATAAGAAAGAAATGTAATTACATAATATTAACATTATTGTCAAAACTTTAATACATAAACAAACCCAGCTTTGTGGGATGTCAAAATGATCTTTGAAAGAAAATAGGAACAGTTGTGATAATATCTCATGCATAGATAAGAAGACAGAAGAATAATAGCAATCAGAAGATATTTAGTCATTTTGAATAAAAAATTCAAATATCATAACAATAGACTTAAATTATGAACAGCCAATGAGAGACAGACAGTTGCCATAACAACCGAACATTATTTATTATTATTCCGTTAAAAACTGTTAGTTCATTATTGAAGCTCAAGACGAATAGACGCCAACCCGTAATCGAATCAATTTTAATTTAAATCAGTATAAAAGTAATCAAAATTAATAACATGAAGAAACAAGAAGTCTGATGAGGAATTAGTCCATCCAACCGAGGCCAGAGACCAGATTATTCAATTCCAAATTAATAATTTAGACCAACTTATCCGAAAAAGACGCCAGGCGTAATTAAATTCAAAAATGATGGAAGATTGATGACCAAAAAGGACCCAACCTATTTCGAACTGAATAACGCTTCACCCTAATTCAACAGATTTGATAAGTATTGCTGAATTACCTGAATTTATGGAATAAATTCTTATTAACTTTTTCTCACAACACTATTAACTCTCGCTACGAACTGATAATCAAATTTCTTCCAAGGATTAATTAAAAATAAAACACTAAACTTGTATAAAACCAGAAATTAACCTGGATAAAAATTACTAACTTTTAACACACACTTTTTAAAACTTCAGGAACGAATTGTAATTAAACCTTATAGTATATAAGTACCATCAATGTAAGGTAGTGTACTTTATTGTAATCATTATTAATATTTTTTCGTAACCATAGGAACTCAGAATTATTGAACGAAATTAAAATAATCTTTTGTTGACGCCATGTCTCACTAAATCGTTCGCCAACCTTGGGAATTAATTGTCTTATTATTGCCGGAGCAATAATTAAAATTAAAATCCAGATATAATTTTGTATAATATTGAATAACAACTAATTACAAGTTAATAAACTAGTACAGAGTTGTAACCACTGTGCTTTATTTCATAGTAAATTGTATTATATGATTTGTGTACATTAGCGATGAGCGAAAGTGACGGTAAGTGCTAGACGTCGGAAACTCGGCGAACTAACAGCGAGATTAATAAACCCGCAAGTGGCGGGAGTAATTTGAATCCACAATACCGTCTAGAACGACCGCTCAATCGTCCTATTTTTTTAATTGTTTTCAGTTTAAACAATTTGGTGCCACCCGGGATTTACAATCACATATCAAAGGACAGGTAAGGTTCACACTCGCGAGTACTGGTAATTCATGAAATCGTGACGGACATCGTCAGCATAAACGTAAAGTAACGACTACAACGTGTGAGGCGAGGCAAACACACAAAACACACTTTTACAGAGCACATACAGAGCTAAACGTTACAAATTAACGACCACAACGTGTGGCTCTAAGGAACGCAAAGATCGTGTCATTACAATATCTGGGTTAAATTTCATGATTGACACTTTTTGTTCAGAATTTCTCACTGTCTTACAGTTACATGATAACAAAATTAAAATTCAAGCAACCACTGAAACAGAGTATTCTACCATTATAAAAGCCTTACTATAATGAAAAAACAGAATTACATACATACCAATTGAAACAATCAAACTATTTCAAGCTGCACTAAAAAAAAAGTATACACTGGCACTGATATCTAAGACATTAAAACTAGTCTACTTGGATATGAAGACTCTACGGAACATCATACAAAACCACACAGGTGATACATAAAAAAAAACCCAAGGCCGATTTCACGTTCTAAAAACCTTGTATGATGCAAATGGTGCTGGGCAACCTTCACTTTAACCCATTCACTGACTATTTTTTTAATGAATGAAAAATGTCTATTTTTTATTGCGGATTTATTACCTACAAATATGTTAAACAATGGTACATAGCAGTAAATAAAAACGCATGTAGAAAGCATTTAAATTTGCCCGACATCTGTAGGAGATTCATAAAACTACTGCAAAGCAGTTCTTACATTGAAACAAATGGGCGAGTGATTGCCTTCAAAGTCAGTGAATTGAACAAGTGGCGCGAGCTACACTCGTCAAAGTCTCCACATTACTGATAAAATGGTGCGACATACACTCGTCAAAGTCAGCGAATGGGTTAAATACCACCTACAAAACTTACACAAAACCAATTACAAAATATAGTGCTGGTACCCTAATAACAGCATCCCGGCAAAATATACCCAAATTTTTTATTTCTAGTTTTTCTTCTAGTGACTGTAAGCTAAACAGCTTTTCCAAAAAACCTATCTACTGAATTCATGTTTAAATAGTAATAACTTGTCACTTATAATAAAAAATATCAAGGTTGGCAGCAGCCGACTGAAGGCATGTAGGGAAGCTACGGCCTGAGGGCGCGCGACAGAGCGACCTATAAATACTTTAACATTCACGCAGAATTATTATATTATCTTGTTTAATTTGAGTATGTCATTTTATCGCAGAAAAAAGGAATTTCGGATGTTTCCATTTAATAATCTCTGTAAAATGATAAGCAAAATGTTATATATTAAGCACTAGCGAGTACCCGGCATGCGTTGCAATGCCACTCAAAGAAAGAAAGTGTTTGTATATATATAATATATAAAGACTTCGTTCGCGTGGTCTTCAATTTAATGCGATAATATATTTAGAACAGAATCTATTCCATTGGGTTGCCATAGTAACCAGATCTAATAAGTTAGTTTTTTAAGACTCCAAAGGACCCCCCAGAGGATCGTATCGAAAAAAACACCTGTCCTATGTTGGTTCTCCCGTTGCGTAAAATATTTGTGCCAAGTTTGGTTGAAATCGGTCCAGTGGTTTAGGAGGAGATGTGGAAGACCCCAAAGAACCCCATCGAAAAAACACCTATCCTATGTTGGTTCTCCCCTTTGCGTAAAATATTTGTGCCAAGTTTGGTTGAAATCGGTCCAGTGGTTTAGGAGGAGATGTGGAAGACCCCAAAGGACCCCCCGAAGTATCATATCGAAAAAACACATATCCTATGTTGGTTCTCCCGTTGCGTAAAATATTTGTGCCACGTTTGGTTGAAATCGGTCCAGTGGTTTAGGAGATGTGGAAGACCCCAAAGGACCCCATCAAAAAAACACCTATCCTATGTTGGTTCTCCCGTTGCGTAAAATATTTGTGCCAAGTTTGGTTGAAATCGGTCCAGTGGTTTAGGAGGAGATGTGGAAGACCCCAAAGGACCCCCCGAAGTATCATATCGAAAAAACACATATCCTATGTTGGTTCTCCCGTTGCGTAAAATATTTGTGCCAAGTTTGGTTGAAATCAGTCCAGTGGTTTAGGAGGAGATGTGGAAGACCCCAAAGAACCCCCAAAAGAACCCCATTGAAAAAACACCTATCCTATGTTGGTTCTCCCTTTGCGTAAAATATTTGTGCCACGTTTGGTTGAAATCAGTCCAGTGGTTTAGGAGGAGATGTGAAAGACCCCAAAGGAACCCATCGAAAAAACACCTGTCCTATGTTGGTTCTCCCTTTGCGTAAAATATTTGTGCCAAGTTTGGTTGAAATCGGTCCAGTGGTTTAGGAGAAGATGTGGAAGACCCCAAAGGACCCCGTCGGAAAAAACACCTATCCTATGTTGGTTCTCCCGTTGCGTAAAATATTTGTGCCAAGTTTGGTTGAAATCGGTCCAGTGGTTTAGGAGAAGATGTGGAAGACCCCAAAGGACCCCATCGAAAAAACACCTATCCTATGTTGGTTCTCCCGTTGCGTAAAATATTTGTGCCAAGTTTGGTTGAAATCGGTCCAGTGGTTTAGGAGGAGATGTGGAAGACCCCAAAGGACCCCCCGAAGTATCATATCGAAAAAACACATATCCTATGTTGGTTCTCCCGTTGCGTAAAATATTTGTGCCAAGTTTGGTTGAAATCGGTCCAGTGGTTTAGGAGGAGATGTGGAAGACCCCAAAAGAACCCCATTGAAAAAACACCTATCCTATGTTGGTTCTCCCTTTGCGTAAAATATTTGTGCCACGTTTGGTTGAAATCAGTCCAGTGGTTTAGGAGAAGATGTGGAAGACCCCAAAGGACCCCCCGAAGGATCATATCGAAAATACACATATCCTATGTTGGTTCTCCCGTTGCGTAAAATATTTGTGCCAAGTTTGGTTGAAATCGGTCCAGTGGTTTAGGAGGAGATGTGGAAGACCCCAAAGGACCCCCCAATGGACCCCGTCGAAAAAAAACACTTATCCTATGTTGGTTCTCCCGTTGCGTAAAATATTTGTGCCAAGTTTGGTTGAAATCGGTCCAGTGGTTTAGGAGGAGATGTGGAAGACCCCAAAGGACCCCATCGAAAAAACACCTACCCTATGTTGGTTCTCCCGTTGCATAAAATATTTGTGCCAAGTTTGGTTGAAATCGGTCCAGTGGTTTAGGAGGAGATGTGGAAGACCCCAAGAACCCCCATAGGACCCCATCGAAAAAAATTCATAAACCTTCACGGGCGTGCGCACAACAACTCACCGAAGTTTCATCGCAATCGGATGAATGGTATAGGAACGCATACGGGACAAAGAAAGAAAGAAAGAAACAAAAATTCATTTTTATAGATATAGATTTAGCGCTAATCTCATCACCATATTTCGCTCGAACGCTAGATCAGCCTCTTTTTCCTTCATTTCCTCCGTCCTTCGTTTTCGGAAGACCGATAGGTATTAGTTCGCTAAGTTGCCACGCAGAACTAGCGCCACCAAAAGATGTGATAACATGTCAATGGCCTAGTTCAAGACAGCAACAACTCAAAAAAACTAGTTTTAAGATAATTGGGTTTAAAGTTTTTGTGCTTGCTATTATAACGTATAGCTTCTGTCACAATTACATCCAGTATTTCTGGTTTTGTTTATCATAAAGATTACAATTTCAACATTAATTAGACGGTAAATTGATGTTCGATCTTTTTGTAAATATGATATATTTATTATTTTTTAATTAAGTTTTGAGTTGTTTCTCTACTGAACTGACATTGTAGAGGGTTTATGATGAATTTATAGTTGTTGCTACTGTACGAAGCAAAGTAAGCCATTAAATTACTCCATATTTATTTAAAATACAATCATTTAAGGATTATTCTCTAATTTTACTCTATAAAATAGTACAACAATGATGTTTGAATTTCAAAGTATACAAAATAATTGCTGACTCTTTTGTGCCTGGTTACTTCCAGTCTGAATCCTACTGCTAACGGTTAATATTTTTAAAAACAGTACTAAATAAAACAAAATTGCTAACATAAAAATCACTGGAAAATTAAAAAATCGAATAAATACAGTATTGTTTAGAGTTCAATGAGTTGAAACATTGGAAAATCTAAAACCAAAAATGTTTTCTTCAGAGTTCAAAATTTTAAAACAATGGAAAATCAAAAACAAAAAATTATACTTATTCTCATTCTGAGTTCAACCATTTATAGAACTACCAATATTGATAGGGAATGCTGTTATTTCTGCACAATGAAAGTAGATCATCAATCTTTGCTCTTGATATTGCTGGTGGACGTGTATAAGCCTTTTTCAACTCAGGGATACTGCTCCTCCTCCTCCGAATCATGCGCTGTGCTATGTTGATCTAGCCATAATTCTCTTGTGTGTATGATGTTTTGTAAAACATCACGTTTGGTTCTGCTTTTTCGACTCTTAAGACACACAGGTTATTCCAGTTAACATCTTCGCCATTTTCATCAGTCTTGAAATTTTTACCCATACTTCCTTGCAGACTTTTGACATCTAAGAAGTCTTCAGTTGACATTTCTAGTGTTTTATAAGTGTGAACTTTTATTTTAGAGAGACTTATTATTGGAACAAGCTGGGAAGGGATGTAGATTGGTCCTCCATTCAAAGCTCATTTCTTAGACCGCTCAATCAGAGGATGCATACTATCACCCTCGTTTTTGGTGTGTCCTACAACGAGAAATTTGATCGTTATAGTATTGGTAGTTTCAGAGTTCATGACATGAAACATAAGAAGAGAAGCCATAAACTTATTTTTATGCTGTCCAGCACAGTTGTCTGCATAAAATATAATGTCATGTGCCTCACATTCTTGTAAATACTTATATACACATCTTGCGATGTCGTTTGCGCCTCTTTTACCGATGCCTTCATGCCATAAGTAGCACATTCCTTTTTTTTCAGAAATGTTAAAAACCGTAAAATTGTGGCAAGAGAGTCTTCTTTTATAATAAAACTGACTGACGTCTCCACAAGGAAGCGCAATAACAGCTTGTAAGTCGAAACAACAGACCTGGAGATTTTTGTTTTTCTCTGCGTTCTTTACATCACTTTCTGTCTCTGCTCTACTTAGTTGTTTTTCAAGAATGTGACTGTCATAAGTGGCTTGTTTCTCAATTTTTTCTTCAGCTTAACTATTTTTGTAGCTGTCACATTGAGCACACTGATCTTTTTTTGGCCTACAAAAACCAATGTTATACTCTGTATTAAAAATAGTTTCATACATACTTAATTTTGCATATGGCTCTCCGTTTTCCTTGCATGTAGACACATACATGCGGTACTTGCTGCCAGTGTTAAACTTCCATCCAAATACTTCTTTGTAGAAGATGCGCGGCAATAGTGTGAATCTACTACTGCAAATGATTCTAGTGCCTTTTAATACCTGCCTTCAACTCTGGAGGTAATTGTCTTCCACTTTTACCATGACACCCTTGCTTATCTGGTTCTATTACACCTTCATCATCCTTTTTCTTACAAGCAGAGAAGATCATTTTGCTGCTAATATCTAAAGTTCTTAGAAAAAATAATTTACACACCCTAACTTTCGAACCACAAATATCCAAGTAATAGCCATAGTTCAGTGACCTGTTGCTGTCAATCTTTTTGTATGTGTATTTAGACTGTATTTCTGTCATACTTTGAATTAGGTAGTCTCTTTGTCGGTCAATGCTGCCTATTTTCCAATAACTATTGTGAAGAGCCTTCCTTTCTTCTTCTGTTATCCTTGTAGAACACCTCAACCTACATTTGTCATTGCAAGGGGGTTTTACAGCTCGTTCTTCTACAACATGACCTGAGACATTGACATAGCTTTTACCCAAGTTTCTCCTTTTTTTTTGACACATTTTTCGCCCATTTGTCCGGTAGCCTGGTGCGTTTTCTGCTTTTTCGATCACCTTTAACATTTAACCCTTCAGTTTCATTTTGAAACGGTTCATCAGGCATATTTATATTTTTTAAATTGTTATTTTTATGTGTCATATTCCGTTATGACTAGGAATTTCACTTCTTTCACTGTCACTGTTGGAAGAACTGCCATCACTTTCAGGAATGTAATCATTATCACTATCGTCACTCTCTACCAGAAATTCGTCCAGTTCACAATCATTGGCATTAGAGCTTAACTTTGAAGTATACCTTGAAATCTTACTTGTAACAGAGTCATAAGTAGTAATGAATTTACTTGAATCTTGTACTTCTTGCACCACTTTTTCATGGATATCCGAATCCAAAGCCCCTTCCAACTTACCATCTCCATCGCGATTTGTTTGTAGTAATGCTACAGTATAATCTGAAATGGCACTCATATCACATTCATTAACATCAGTATGTAAATATGTTTCCATGGAGAAACAACTCGAAATGTTTCGGTATGGAACTAAGTTGAAGTGTAGTTTCTGTTCTAAACAGAAACATGTCTAAATGTTGCTGTATTGAACTAGGTTTATGCAAGCACAAAAATATTTCTAGAGTGAATTAACGCTTTTCTGGCCCACAATATTTATGTTTTGACTTGGTTCTTTATTGAAATATGTAGAGCAGCATGTGAACAATGCCTTTCAAGCAATAACTCAAAATCGTGTTTTTTTTAGTTGTTGCTGTCTTGAACATCGATGTGTATAGGCTCTTACACGCTAAATGTCATAGACATACGCATACAGAAATAACATGATTTACTATATCTATATATAGCGCATATGCGCGCATAAGTTTTCTGTGTGCGATATATATAGATATAGTAAACCATGTTATTTCTGTATGCGTATGTCTATGTCATTTAGCGTGTAAGAGCCTTATATTGTTAAATGCTTTGTGTTGAGTGTTTAACTTTTGTTGTTTATAATTTTGAAATATCAATATTGAACTTTTAATATTGATTTTTAGTGTTAATATTTTTGCGAACGTTATGAAGTCGCGTTCGGTTTTATAAAAGCGTCTGGTAGCCTGTGTGCCTTACCTGTCCCTTCTCACTCTTTTGTACTTCCTGATAGGCGCCAAATTGTTTTCCGAGAAAACAAAAGTTTTTACCTGGATCGTTTTACAGTGTATTAGTGTAAATTCAAATAGTTCGCCGACTGGCATGAACTCGAATCTCGTTTGAGTGGGGGAAAACATGTTACCAACTTGAAATAATGTTGGTTAGGTTGACTCACTGCTACACAACAAAACATACATAATATTTTTCTATAAATAATTACTAGACAGTTGTTAATGATACACACTTTTTTATTAGGCTCAGAACTGTTAATTCTTGTTAACGCTTGTACAAAATAGTAATCAATATAATAATTTTAGCCTCGGCAATAAATAGTCGCTCACTCAGCGGATGGCTGGGTTGGCAATACAATGTTTCATTTCGCCACAAGACAGTGTTGATTATTATTTACAATATAAATTTGCCAAAAATAGAGTCCTTTTAAGTACGACAAAGAAGTTTTAAAACAAGATAATAAATTACAATATTTCACTGAATGATCGTGAGCATAAAAATCAAACAAGGTTTACTTTAAATTCAATGTTGTGGTGTTAAAGTGTGTGACAGTGTCGTTGGTGTAATACATAGGTTATCATCAGTTATTTAGTGTTTACAAATTATGTTTGTTCATCAATCCTTGAAAATTAATACCTTCAGTAATAGTGAGAGTTCACGGTTTAGTTAGAAATTTGAAAGAGAATTTATTTTAAAAGTTCAATGAATTCAGCAATACTTATCGTTAGTTGATAGGAAGTGTATTGTCAATAGTTAACGTAGGTTAGTTCGTCGATGTCGATTCTTCTTTCTTCAAATCTTGGGCTTCAGGTACGCCTGGCGTCTTCTTCCTATTAATTTCCTTAATGTCCATGCATCTTGATTAAATTGAACTGGTCCTTGGTCTGGTTGATTGTAACATCCTCTCATCAGTTGGTCTGGTCCTTTTCTTCATAAAATTATGGGCACTTTTAATGTTTTAAGGTAAAATTTTGGGCCCTTCAAGGCGTGGCATCTCTTCAGTTAAGCGTCACTACGGATTCTAACGTTCCTAACTGAAAATAGTCAATATTCTGCTGTTGTTATGGTAACTCAAAAATTCTGATTGGTTAAAATTGGCTTATGACCATTGTTAGGAGATTTGAATTTTTATTTAAAATGGTTACAGATCTTCTGAATGCAATTAATCTTCAGTATTCCCTTTTAAGTATTAAATATCATTACCACTGTTCGTATTGTGGTTCAAGGATTAATTTGACATCCAATACTATTGTTTTTACTTAGGTATTAACATTTTGACAGTTCTGTTGATTTTGTTTAATTACACTGTTTTCTTAATTTACATGATTACTTTAATATTTCCTTCTTAACATGATTGTCTAATCGTCTTTTATTGTTTATATGCCTTAGTTTTGTTAATGTTGTTTAATTCTCAAAATTGAAGTTTTTTTGTAGTTTTACAGTTAGGCATTTGCCTAGGCCTAAACAGCAATTGGCTATTTTTATTAAATTACAGAGATTACATTTTATTTTCCCCTTGTATGGGTTCTGATTGGTTTAATACATGATTTTATTCATTTGTTCTATGGTTTTATGTCTGTTCTTGTAATTATATGTGATTTTACTGGTTTCATATTCTGGCTTGTCTATTGTCATAACTGCCTTTTAGTATCATTGTATTTGTCTGTATTTATTTTGTTTCTTGTTTACTGTTGTTGTTTGTTTTTAATTATTATTTCTTATTATTTATTACTTAACATATAACATTGAATCTTATGGTTTAACAATTCCCACAGACATAATTCTATTCATTAAAAAACATAATTATTTACTTTTCATTACCCACAATATTCATTTTCGTCATCTACTCATACTCTTTGGTGAGTAACAATTATTACCCAGTATAAACAACAAACATTTAAACATTAATTAAATATTTTGACTATAATGATAAATCCTTATTACTAATCCTATATGACATTAGGTCATTAATATCTTACTCTAATAACAATTTACTATATTTTTATTTAAAATCTTATAATGATGATGTTATTATTAACTGTCTTTCCCTTATCATTTTGGGTTAATAAAGATTGGTTTTATACCTCTGTATATTAGAAATTCTCTATGCTGTGTATTAACACACTAATAGTCCATTTTTCTTAAACTCATGGGTAATAGTATAAATTGTCATTTAGAATATTAATTGTTCCGAATTTAAAACATGATATGTAGTTACTACTACTGCTAACTTAATTCTACTACACTTTAGTTTAGTTTATCACATACTGGTGTTCACTTATAATTGCTTTTAATCGCCACAGTCCTTCCTGTGTTTAGCAATTATTAGCTCTCACTTCACTTTTTATGCACTTATAAACTTTTTTCACTGACTTATCAGTGACTCTTTCTCATTTGTTTAAAAATGTTCATTATCATTTTAACTCACTATCTCTCACTCTCCTAAGTTTGATAATACAATTAATAAGTTTGTGTCGTGCTAGTTTGATTTGTCATAGTTATCTCTATTTATTTGGGTTAGCGTATCCTTCTACAATTTGTCACTAAAATTTAACACTTCTATTTATAGATTGTTTGTCTGTGTTTACAATCAACATTATTATATACAGTTATCCTTGATTGGTCTCTTTTCGCTTGGTCTATATGGTTTTGTACACTTTCACTGTCTTTACTTCATTTTGTTATATTTTATATATCCCTTCCTTGGTGTTAGGGCTGGTTCTATCTTCTCACTTCCATGCTAATTATTTATACATCCTTATTTGATTATTTATATATCCTCATGTTAGTGTGGCGACTAGTTCTACTTATTCACTTACAAATGTCATAATTTATATTATATTCTTGTTTTTTTGGGGCTGGTTCTACTCTCTCACTTACCATCTATTGGGCTATTGTGGTTAAATCGCCATGTATTATCGTTTTAAACGTTTCGGTTAGTTGCTTGTTACTTTTTTATTATTAGAGGTTACTTTCCTGATTACCTTGACATGTTTGATCGTATTATTATTTTGAATCACCCATTCTTTAATCTCTGACTCATCCCTTTTTATTCATAGTGTTAATTATTTAAATAATTTATTTTGTCATGTTTCTTCACTATTGTTAGGTGAAGATATGTACCATTACAATATATAAAAAAAAAATAAAATATTGGAGAGAGAGAGAGAGAGAGAGAGAGAGAGAGAGAGAGAGAGAGAGAGAGAGAGAGAGAGAGAGAGAGAGAATGTGTCAATTGACAATGCCAATGTCAAAAATTCAGTTGAACAGTATCAATCAATAAGTAACTCTTAACTAATAATAACAGTTTCTTTAACTTATTTTAATATTGAAAAAAGAATTATCTGTTGGTGGAGTTGAAGCTGATAGCAAAATGCTAATGCTCCTTGGTATATTAATGCAAAAACTAAAGATCAGATAAGTAAACAATCAATTTTAGGTTACTTATTTTATATGATAATAGAGAAGAAATGATACTTTGTGATTGATTATATTTTGCAGGTTCCTGACTGAAAATTATGCATTCTGAGCTTCTGGTGATAAGAATCACCATTGTAATCATCCACATAAAATTTTTCTAAATCTAATAATCAGCGCTTCACTCAGTTCATATTAAATTTTAATGCTTAGTTGAATTATCTGTATGATAAAAGCTAATTATTATTAATCAAATGGCAGTGTTGTGTTAGTTTTAAAATTAGTTTTATAAGTACAATTAAATCTTACTGTACGGGTTTTAAGTAATTCAGATATATATATTTTAATGCATAATTACCATGTGGTGGTTTCTTCCCATCATTAATAATTTTGTCGATTTCTTTCAAAATATTACGTTCTTCATTCATCATTTTCAAAATGTTTATAAACAAAAGCGTCAAACAACTACGAATGAGAGTCTTACGTGCAGAGCGAAGGTTCAAGTTGTAACTTGTATAGGTAGGTCTATGAAGGAAAATTTGATCGCTAACAGTCTACACTTATAATATTGCTTGCCAACTTACAATGAAAACTACTAACTATTCAGGCTCGTCTACATTGTTTGGTTATGCAATAGTGCTCTTCATCTTAAATCGCTAAAGTTGTGTACTTTGTTATAAATTTTATAATCAGATAAATATTAAAATTTATCCTTCACATAAACATTTTTATTTAAAGTTTTCTGGTAAAATATTAATATTACCAACTAAAGGACCGCAGCTCTTAGATTTACTGTAGAAAAGCTCGTATGTCAAATGTGCACTTTGCGTGAAGCAGTACGAGCTCTTTTCGTCGAATGGAAGATATCCAAATAGTGATATTTACATTTTTTTACTCAAAAATTGTGCGATTGTTTTAACATAAGCTAGCAAAACATAAATTGCACTTATATCGTAAGTAAAACAACTATTAATACTTTTAAATACATTTTTTAACAATTCTTTTGAATATGATTAATTAATTGATTTTAGGAGGCAATGTAAATAATACAATAAATTTATTGTTGACGTTTCGTCAGCTTGGTCTGCTGACCTCATCAGAAAAACAAAAATAATTGGTTAAATTAACCGTCGTTAAACTCTGTGCGCCGAGTGTACATACATCGTCGAGTCATATCGTAACAATTCTTTTGTAACCTATACATACATGAATAATACGTACAGAGTGCACAGTGCAGAATCTTGTTCATTACATCACAGAGTTGTAATATTTGTATTTTATATTAATGAAACATTTATTTTCACGATTATATTTTTTACTATTTTTTTTAATAAAAACATTTCTATTATTACTGGAATTGCAAATAAATACAATAACTCATATATAAGCACAACTGTACAAAGTTTATTTCATTTTTCAGCACTAAAAAATATTCTACTTGAAAAAAATAATAAATCCGAGATTTTGAAGATGATATTTGATCAATATGTTTCTAAAGTACCAATAGATATTCAAGCTTTAAGAAATTATGTTAATGTTAAGTATTCAGTGGATGTCGAAAAAGATGCTGCAGAATTTTTAATAGATTTTTGCACAAAATCAATAATTTTGCAGAAACTTATGCAACATAACTTAAACATATTTAAACGATGTCCAAATTGCAATTCAAGGTATGAATCTTCACTAATCAACAATACTATTTTGACACTTACTTTACCTGATCCAACGTATACTTACGGATTACAACATTTAATAGACTGCAATATTAATGTGTGGTTAGATATGACCAATGAATGTCAAGAAGCAAATTGTGATGGAAAACTGAATAAGAAAATTCAATTTCAAACTGTCAGTAAAGTTCTTGTTATTAAATTGCCATTATTTCAAGATACTATTGACGGTGTGGAACAAACTAAAAACATTAAACTAAAGGGTATTCAAAAGACTAAAGTGTCGATACTTAAAAATTCTTACAAAGTTAAAAGTGCAATTTTTCATGAAGGGTGTAGTTTTGAACAAGGTTACTACTACAATGTTTTAATTGTAGATCGACAATGCTTTCATGTTAGAGATTCTAATGCACAAAAAAAGGCTTGGCCCAGATGTGATAAAAATTCTTATCTTCTTTTTCTCGAAAACATGTAAGAGTTCATACAGTTATCGGCAGGAAATTTCTGGTCAAGTAAAACATATTTTTCATCATACTTGCGTAGAAAACTCGACCTTTCCCCCCTCTAAAGTCAAGCGAAAATAGCCAGTTTCAGAAGAATGAGTGAAAAGTGGAGAAAGAAAAAAGAACAGCTGACTTTTCTATTCCTAGAGGTTGGAAAATCAGCTGTTTTTTACTTTCTCCACGGCCTGAAGTTCTGGTAAAGCGGTGAAGAACGGGAAGAAACATATGATTGGGAACTCATGTGATGTCTGGTCCTCGCAAGCGCTCGAGCCAGCCAACGTCACACACATTTCCAATCATCCATTTTCTTCCCTTGATATACAATATACTATTTCGTATCCTTAAAAAAAAAACAAACAAATAAAATATCCTCAAGAAAAATTCAACACCCATAGACTAAAAGATTTTAAAAATTAGAAGTTCTTTTGAAGAAAAATGATATCTTCTTAAAAAGAATTTAAAGAAAGAACTAGGCATGTAGGATAGTGAATTTAATTTAAATAATTTTGTCGTTTCTTTAAAAAATCAATTGCGTCATAGAACATTTTTTTACTTGAATTCAACTAAAATATAATTACTATCTCATTTGCTCCACAAAAAAGAAATGAAATCCCCCCAAAAAACTTTTAAAAAGTAAAAACTAGGCATGTAGGTAAGCGTATTCATTTAAAATGATGTTATCCTTTCTTTAAAAAATCTATCACGTATACATAGAAGAACATTTTTTAACTTGAATTCCACTGAAAAATAATTACTCTACCATTTACTCCACTAAAAAGATATGAAACCCCCCCCAAAAAACTTTAAAAAGTTAAAACTAGGCATGTAGGAAAGTTTGTGTAGTATCTTTCACTGAAAACATTTTTTTTGCCATATTTGTATAAGGAGCTAATATTAATATTTCCAAAGGCTTAAAAACAATTTAAAAAATTTAATCGAAAAAAATGATTGTGTTTTCATTTGATTCTTTTCAAAGTTCCCAAATTGTTTCAACAAAAGAAATGAAATCTAAATTAAATAGGCATGTGCAAGATCGTTTTCGAATACGTCTTTGCATTTTGGCTGCATGATGATAAAACTAGTACGAAAACACAGTAGGACTTTTAGTTGATTTTGAAAAACAATTTAATGGATAAAACAGCAAAAATTCCGTTGTAAGCAACACATTATGCTACTCTATTTTCAACACATGAATATTTTCAAATACAACCTACTTGCCAGGCCCGTGCTTCACAATTTCGCGTGCTCTTCAAAAACATAATTTACTACTTCCATACGTTAGTAAATAAAATATCGGTATGGAGAACCATACATGACTTCCATGTGCTAAGATTTATATTTAAAATCATATTCGAAATGAAATATTTCCATAGAAACTACGTCTTTCTACTTATTGCTTCAGCATTAACCACAGTACTATGGTCACTAACGTATACCACCTCACGTTTTCGCACTCGATTTTCACTGATGATGGCAATCTATGGCACTGCGGAAAAGACTGGTTTTGCAGAAAAAATTGGACTACGGCTAAACAGCCCAGGAAGCAATTTTAACAAAAAACTACTTCTTTGTTGCCGATAACGTAGTACACATATAAAAAATTCTCCCCTCCACCTTCAACTATAACTTTTAATTATAGAAAATTACCCCCACCCCGTTCACCTAACCTCTTCATTTATAGATATTTCATCTATATTTCTACAGTGGATTATTATGAGCTTCTTATCAGGATACTTTATTTATAAAAATTAAGTACTTTACTCTTGTTAAATCATAAAATGTTTCAGGTAAACTACCCCTTTCTCTTAACCGATCTTCTCCAAAATCAACAGACCTTCCATCCTCTACAATTCAGGGATGCATGCAAAAAAATATTTGATCTGTTTGAATGTGCGGCAGTTATCGTTCGTCATGGAAACATTTCTCTTGTTACAACATAAAATGTTGCAGGTAAACTACCCCTTTCTCTTAACCGATCTTCACCAAAATCAACAGACCTTGAGCTCTCTGCAACTCAGGAAAGTGTGCAAAAAATTATTTGATTCTCTTTGAATTTTCGGCAGTTATCGTTCGTCATAAAAAAATTACCCTTTTTAAAACATAAAACGTTGCTGATAAACTACCCCTTCCCTTAACCGATCTTCAACAAAATCAACAGACCTTGAGTTCTCTTTAGTTCAAAAAGGTATGCAAAACCTAGTTGATTCTGTTTGAATTTACGGCAGTTATCGTTCGTCATATAAAAAATTACCCTTTTTAAAACATAAAACGTTGCTGATAAACTACCCCTTCCCTTAACCGATCTTCAACAAAATCAACAGACCTTGAGTTCTCTTTAGTTCAAAAAGGTATGCAAAACCTAGTTGATTCTGTTTGAATTTACGGCAGTTATCGTTCGTCATATAAAAAATTACCCTTGTTAAAACATAAAATGTTGCAGGTAAACTACCCCTTCCCCTTAACCGATCATCACCAACACCAATAGGTATTGAGAACTCTACAATACAGGGTTGTATGCAAAACATCATTTGATTCTGTTTGAATTTGCGGCTGTTATCGTTTACCATAGAAAAAAATTACCCTTGATAAAAAACCGTTGCTGGTAAACTACCCCTTTCCCTTAACCGATCTTCACCAAAATCGATAGGTCTTGAGAACTCTACAATTCAGGGCTGTATGTAAAATATTATATGATTCTGTTTGAATTTGCGGCTGTTATCGTTTGCCATACAAAATACCCTTGATAAAACAAAAAGCGTGGCAGGTAAACTAGCCCTTTCCCTTAACCGTTCTTCACCAAAAACAATAGGTCTTTAGTACTCAACAAATCAGGCCTGTATGCAAAAACTTATTTGATTCTGTTTAAATCTGCGGCTCTTATCGTTTGCCATAGAAAATACCCTTTTAAAACATAAAACGTTGCTGGTAAACTACCCCTTTCCCTTAACCGATCTTCACCAAAAACAACAGGTCTTGAGAACTCTACAATTCAGGGCAGTATGCAAAAAATTATTTGATTATGTTTGAATTTGCGGCTGTTATCGTTTGCCATAAAAAATACCCTTATTAAAACATAAAACGTTGCAGGTAAACTACCCCTTTCCCTTAACCGATCTTTACCAAAATCAACAGATCTTGAGAACTCTACAATTCAGGGCTGTATGCGAAACATTATTTGATTGTTTCAATTTGCGGCTGTTATCGTTTGCCAAACAAACAAAAATATCGGTATGGAGAACCATACATGATTTCCATGTTCTAATGTTTATATTTATAATCATTTACTTGAATTCGGTTCGATAATTTCTAACAAGTTATGTGTGTTCCTTGTAAATCGTGTTTTATGTTTGACAAATTGAAGGATGTTTTATGTATGATTTTCTTTTCAGGATACTTTATTTATCAGAATTAAGTACTTCACTCTTGTTAAAACGTAAACCGTTGCAGGTAAACTACCCCTCTCCCTTAACCGATCTTCACCAAAATCAATAGGCCTTGAGTCCTATACAACTCGGGTGCATATGCAAAAAATATTTGGTTCTGTTTGAATTTTCGACAGTTATCGTTCGCCATAGAAAAAATTCTACATACAGACACACACAGACGCTTTTCGGAAAATGACTTTTCTTCATGTTTTGAGGGTAGTACAATCAGAATCAGTCTCTAACATGATTTTTTCGCGATCACCATACTTCCATTTCCTTACGAAAAACGGATGTAAATAAACACGTCCAGTTACACTGCCCAGCGATCCACAGGAAGCAAATCGCTATCCACGCTGGACACTTTTTCGGCTTGCACGCGTTATGTTGGTGTGGGTTTCGGCACTTTCCATTTAAAAAGCATGCAAATGTAAGAAAATAAACATGAGTGAGCCCAGAAATAGCGCGAATTGTGTGTGTGTGTGTGTGTGTGTGTGTTCCCTGCCTTTTCATTGCAGTAATCATAATAATAAAATGGAAACGTAAACTAAACATTACATAATTGAGATATGCTTGCCTGCCATGAACGATATATTTTCTCTCATACATGACTTACATTAAAAGGAAAAAATTATAATTTTATTGCCTGGCAACAAAATTATTTTATTTTTAACAATTACCATTGTTTGAAAAAGTTTAAATGAATTTTCAAGTACTTTACTGTTGTTAAAACGTAAAAGGTTGCAGGTAAACTACCCTTTTCCCCTTAACTGATCTTCACCAAAATCAAAAGAATTTGAGTTCTCTACAATTCAGGGACGTATGCAAAAAATTATTTGATTCTATTTGAATATGCAGCAGTTACCGTTCGTCATAGAAAAAATTACCCTTGTTAAAACATAAAACGTTGCAGGTAAAGTACCCTATTCCCTTAACCGATCGTCACCAAAAACAATAGGTCTTGAGAACTCTAAAATTCATGGCTGTATGCGAAACATTATTTCATTCTGATTGAATTTGCGGCTATTATCGTTTACCATAGAAAAAATTACCCTTGATAAAAAACCGTTGCAGGTAAACTACCCCTTTCCCTTATCGATCTTCACCAAAAACGATACGTCTTGAGTACTCTACAATTCAGGCCTGTATGCAAACAATTATTTGATTCTGTTTGAATTTGCGGCTCTTATCGTTTGCCATAGAAAACACCCTTGATAAAACATAAAACGTTGCTGGTAAACTACCCTATTCCATTAACCGATCTTCACCAAAAACAACAGGTCTTGAGAACTCTACAATTCAGGGCTGTATGCAAAACATTATCTGATTCTCTTTGAATTTACGGCAGTTATCGTCCGTCATAGAAAAAATTACCCTTGTTAAAACATAAAACGTTGCAGGTAAACTACCCCTTTCCCTTAACCGATCTTCAACAAAATCAACAGACCTTGAGTTGTGTATAATTCAAAAAGGTATGCAGAAGAGTAGTCGATTCTGTTTGAATTTGCGGCTGTTATTGTTTGACATAGAAAATACCCTTGTTAAAACATAAAATGTTGCAGGTACACCTATTCCCTTAACCGATCTTCACCAAAAACAACAGGTCTTGAGAACTCTACAATTCAGGGCTGTATGCAAAACATTATCTGATTCTCTTTGAATTTACGGCAGTTATCGTCCGTCATAGAAAAAATTACCCTTGTTAAAACATAAAACGTTGCAGGTAAACTACCCCTTTCCCTTAACCGATCTTCAACAAAATCAACAGACCTTGAGTTGTGTACAATTCAAAAAGGTATGCAGAAGAGTAGTCGATTCTGTTTGAATTCGTGGCTGTTATCATTTGCCATAGAAAATACCCTTGATAAAACAAAAAACGTGGCAGGTAAACTACCCCTTTCCCTTAACCGATCTTCACCAAAAACAATACGTCTTTAGTACTCAACAAATCAGGGCTGTATGCAAAAACTTATTTGATTGTTTGAATTTGCGGCTGTTATCGTTTGCCATAGAAAATACCCTTGTTAAAACATAAAACGTTGCAGGCAAACTACCCCTTTCCCTTAACCGATCTTTACAAAATCAACAGGTCTTGAGAACTCTACAATTCAGGGCTGTATGCGAAACATTTTTTGATTCTGTTTGAATTTGCGGCTGTTATCGTTTGCAAAAAAAAAAAAAATTACCCTTGATAAAAAAACCGATGCAGGTAAACTACCCCTTTCCTTCAACCGATCTTCACCAAAAACAATACGCCGTGAGTACTCCACAAATCAGGGCTGTATGCAAAAAATTATTTGATTCTGTTTGAATTTGCGGCTGTTATCTTTTGCCATAGAAAAAAATCTACAGACAGACAGACATACACACAGACACTTTTCGAAAAACGATTTTTTTTTCATGTTTTGAGTGTAGTACAATCAGAATCTGCAATAATCTCGAACAAGATTTTTTTTGCCATCACCATACTTCCATTTCCTATGAACATACAAAAATGATCGAAATTCATAAATAAATAAAATACTGCCAGGAACTTACCTGCTGTATAAATTTTCCTCAGAAGCCAGAGTCGCCACCTATATCTTTGAAGGGCAGATATGGAAACCTTTACACTTTACCTTAAATAAAACGGGACAATTTCGCTATCTGACCACCCCAAAATAATAATTCAGAAGATACCCGGAACGTTTAGACGAATCTTGCAGCACAGAAATGAGAAAGTGGTAATGATGAAATAACTTAGTCTAACACATTTTTATGTTATGAAATGAATATTTTTTACTTACATAGGACGGAACTCCTTAATACAAAACGCACAAAAAATAGAAATACAAAATACATTTTGAAACGGTTACATAGGCCTTACCCTTAAATACTTTTTATACTATGGAAAGCAGCCCAGCTTTGCTGACACACACTACCACACCATTTGAAACCCCTTTAAAATATTATATTAAAAATAGAAAAATAGTTTGTCTTTACGCATTCATGTTCATTTATGGTAATTCACTGTCGCGATGCCGACCAAACACGTGCTTTCGCCGCCCGATTTTAACTGCCCGTTATTTCCGTTCTATTGTCTGCCATTCGTCACCAGTTATACACTTTTCAATCCATTAATTCCGTGGATCCCGGTCGGTATCAATGATATTGTTGAATTAGTTACATTTTATAAAACTCCACCGACCGGGCCTGAACAAAACAGTCAGCGTCTGTTGGTGTAGTCTGTTGCTCGTGGACTGCGGAAGCGTCTATCTCATGCGGACGGATATTAATGCCTGCCCGCGAACGAATTTCGTCGTCGCGCACAGCCTGAGTTGTCATAGTTTAGTGGCTATGCCCATGACACATAGCAGTATTTTAGTCCAGTACGCCGATGATATTTAGGCGCTTATGGCTCGACGTCACAAAATAGGCGGACCTTGATCTATACATCCGTCGCCTTAGTGAAGAAGGCGAACAGAAAATGTGCGCTTTACCATCTTTTCGGTTCCACCCAGGCGTCTCCAAATTAAACATCTCTTAAAATAAGAACATCCTTAACCTAACATGTGATTACACCTATACTCTAACAATACACTTCAATAAAATAATTCAATAATAATAAACACGATTAGTACACAAACAATAAAATAATCAAAGTTAAACTTATCAAATAGACGGCAGGCGCAAAATCAAGAAATTTTTTTTTTCCAAAAAACATTTTCCAAAAAAAATTTTAAATTCAAAAAAAATTTAAATTTATTAAAATATTTTCTTTCCCTATTGAAATTATTTAAATATTGTTCAAATTAATTAAACAAAACTGGATTAACTTCCTTGCTAAACATGCCTAGTATACGACCTCACCCATCAGCTGATCAAAACTGGGTCAAGTCAAGAACCTTGACCTACATACGTTATATACAAGTTCTATCTGAAAAGACATTATAACTCTGCGAAATTCTATCTTTAAACATAAAAACATAATAAAATAAAACATTTAAAAGAACAAAATATTATGATAATTCACAATCAAATTGACACTTAAATTATTCAAATAAACACTTTCTAGCTTTACATTTCCAAATTCTATCAAAAATTTGTCACTGGTTTTAATTAAAAGTTTCATATTCTTGTTATAAATCTCTTTCTTTATTATTCTCACTTTCTCTTACTTTGGGTGATTTGACTTCTTATAATAACTCGATTTGCCACTTGGCATGCATACATGTATAATATTTCTCACTTTGACTCTAATACTACTAACAACTTTAACTACCCTGACACCCATCTCTATCAAAACATCTATCGAACACTCTCTAAACCCAACTTACCATTAAACTCAAATCTCCACCTTCTCTCGATATATAAAAAAATACTCTCCAACCCTTTGTACCTAGGATAAGTGTGTCCCCCCCCCCCAAGAGCTCATCCCATTATGTTGGTTCCTGGATTCTACCTAAGGTAACCCTTTCCGGCGCCAAACGGTCCCTTCCCGTCCCAACCCTTTTGTTGCGGACTCCCACATTACACTATCCCCTCTTACAAAATTGCCATCCCCAGATCCCACTCATATTACCCCACTTCAACTACAACAAAATAACATCATCAATTATAAACATCAATATATCACTCAATACTCTACATATATTCCCCATAACTACTGTGTCAACATCAATACTTCTCAATATCTATTACATTGACTCACCACAGAATTACATTATTTTCATCTCTACTATTTCAACTTTAATTTCAACTGGGACTGATCTATATGTCCCACAAAATATTAATCACCCAACATCTTTTATTAACTTTCACAAATCATTACTTTATTTCTCACTTTATCAAATTACTCTTCTCATTATTTTAAATAGCATCTGTAATACATTGAAACATTACATTTAACATTGATTACCTTGAACATCAATAAACAATTTAGCAGTGGCATTCTATTACTGATCAGCTGACATTCCTAACCAGGTGAGAACACATTTCAAAATTATTCAAATTACATGAAATACATTATTAATATCTTTTAAATTATTTCAAGTTGTTTACATTATTGCATTTAAAACTCTTTCAATTGTGTCAAACAGCTGTACACATTTTATTATATCTGACTGATAATCATAAATTTTTTATACTTACAGTCCATTTAAACTGACATACACAAAAAATATACACCATACACCAATACTTTCACGTAACCTCTGAAACATTTAACACAATGTTATTTCAAATCCAACAATTAAAACATTTATTTATTAATGGATCATATGATTCAAATCTCCTAAAACAATTTAAATTCATTAGAAAATTCATTATACAACATTTAAACCAGTCAAAATTTTTAACACATCTCAGATTATTTTAATTAAATTAATTATTAAAATACAAGTTCATTTCTATCCAAAACAGTTACGATTTGCTAATTACTGTTTTCAAAATTAATTCGGTTATTTATTTAAATGGCAAAATATTAATATTACTATTACAACAATCTACATACACATTGTTTACTTAACATTCTACCATATACACAAATAAATTCACTACAATTATTTACACATCGTCATCATTATTTATTCAGTTATATCTCACCTCAATGTCAAAATCGGGTAGGTCATTACCCTGTATTAACATACTTAAACTGTTCCTTCCCCGATTTCTTAATCTACCCTCCATCGTCATGTAATAGTCGTACCTTTTTATAACATTTCTCTTCCTTACTTATACTCGATTTGTTATTATCATTATCATAAACCATTATTTCTAAGTTCTTCATTATACCATTCATTAGGTCATAAAATTTGTCACGATGAATTAATTTTGTCCAGTCTCCGTTAGTAAATTGTCTCAATACCCAGTCAATTATTTCATCCTCATAAATTATCTTATTGTTATTTAAACGTACTTCTAACCTTACTTTCCACTCATCATAATCTCTCCTTACATTATATACGTCTATCTCTTTGTCAACCCACAGTTCTCCATCCAAATTTCTCTCATCACAATGCCACATCACCCTTTCTCTCTCATTCCATGCAGAGGGTACTAACTTAATTAAACATTTCCTAATAACAAAAAACAATTATTCGTAGAACTCTTGTCTACCCAGTATATACGTGAAGATTTTTCTTCACCCCCTATAACACCTCGTAAAAAATTTACCCCCTGTTTCATACCCACAATATAACTCTCTTTCCACTCATTATCTAATTCATCAATATCAATTACTACGCCTTTACAATCTATTACTTTCTCTCTCTCACTCACTATCTCTATCTCACCACTATCCAATACTTTACTCTCAACTATATCCTTATTCTTATTCACCATTATTTCATTATTAGAACTAATTATATTAACCTCACCACTTACCTCAGAATCGTAATCACCATCATTATCTTCATTAGTCAACACTACCTCTCCCACTATTTTATCACTGTTATTTATTAATTCATTATATGAATTATCACTCACCTGGTTAATTATTTCTTCACTATCATTAACAACACTATTACCACTTACCTGTTTTAATTCAACTTCTGAGTTCTCCTTTAATCGACATCTATCTCCCTCCCCCTTCTCGTCCTGTTTATTAAGAACATTTTTTACTTTATTGAGACCCTTATCCATTATTTCCTTTGTTTTGTCTAATTCTGTGTGTAACTCATCAAAACGTTTATTCATCATTTCCTCCCTCTCCTCAAATTTTTTCTGAATCATTCGCAACATATCCATTATCATTTTATAATCAGATTCACTCCTCTCATTACTTACCTTATTCTCTGCCACCTGCTCGACTTTATTCTTGTTAACTTGGTCTGTCTCTCTATCTGTATTTACCACCACCACACTCTCATCATTATCACTAGGCCTATTCTCTGTCTTATTCTCTACCACTGCTATTTCAGCTACCTTACCTTTATCATTTATCATCTTACTATGCTTATTGATTTCTGCAAATATTCCTTCTTCCTGTTCTTCCATTCTTGTTAACCTATCATCTAAATTACCCCACTCCTCGTCCGTCATGTCGCCTACCACCTCTCTAAATTCGTTCTCCCACTCATCCCACGCAAAATCAATATCATTACCTTGTATTTTGGACATGTTTAAAGTTCATTTATATAACACTTTTTATATAAAAAACCCCTATTTTTCTACACTCAAAACACCTAACACAACTGTAAATCACAATAACATAAACATAACCTACTCACACGTGCGTAACTATATACGATAAATAATTTTTATAAATTCGTCATTACCACATCCTATTTTCTGTGCATTAAAATAGGTCTATCTCGTATAAATAAAATTAAACGAAAATCCTGGCAGGGTCGCCATTTGTGAACATACAAAAATGATCGAAATTCATAAATAAATAAAATACTGCCAGGAACTTACCTGCTGTATAAATTTTCCTCAGAAGCCAGAGTCGCCACCTATATCTTTGAAGGGCAGATATGGAAACCTTTACACTTTACCTTAAATAAAACGGGACAATTTCGCTATCTGACCACCCCAAAATAATAATTCAGAAGATACCCGGAACGTTTAGACGAATCTTGCAGCACAGAAATGAGAAAGTGGTAATGACAAAATAACTTAGTCTAACACATTTTTATGTTATGAAATGAATATTTTTTACTTACATAGGACGGAACTCCTTAATACAAAAACGCACAAAAAATAGAAATACAAAATACATTTTGAAACGGTTACATAGGCCTTACCCTTAAATACTTTTTATACTATGGAAAGCAGCCCAGCTTTGCTGACACACACTACCACACCATTTGAAACCCCTTTAAAATATTATATTAAAAATAGAAAAATAGTTTGTCTTTACGCATTCATGTTCATTTACGGTAATTCACTGTCGCGATGCCGACCAAACACGTGCTTTCGCCGCCCGATTTTAACTGCCCGTTATTTCTGTTCTATTGTCTGCCGTTCGTCACCAGTTATACACTTGTTCAATCCATTAATTTCGCGGGTCCCGGTCGGTATCAACGATATTGTTGAATTAGTTACATTTTATAAAACTCCACCGACCGGGCCCGAACAAAACAGTCAGCGTCTGTTGGTGTAGTCTGTTGCTCGTGGACTGCGGAAGCATTTATCTCATGCGGACGGATATTAATGCCTGCCCGCGAACGAATTTCGTCGTCGCGCACAGCCTGAGTTGTCATAGTTTAGTGGCTATGCCCATGATACATAGCAGTATTTTAGTCCAGTACGCCGATGATATTTAGGCGCTTATGGCTCGACGTCACAAAATAGGCGGACCTTGATCTATACATCCGTCGCCTTAGTGAAGAAGGCGAACAGAAAATGTGCGCTTCACCATCTTTTCGGTTCCACCCAGGCGTCAGTCCGCGCGCCTAGTTGAGTAATGCGTACGGGCGTGCTGTCACACTCTTACAAAGTTCTTGGAACTGAGGCTTGGTAAATTCCTCTACCGATTGCACAACGTGATATTACTGCGTTGCCTTTGTTAAAAACTGCTCTTACAACACGTGGTCTGTCACAATGAGAAATAAATCTTTACACATATTTTTATAAATCCCCGAAAATGCAATAAATAAAATACCCATAAATTTGGCCCGTTACATTCCTTAAGGAACATGGAATTAAAAATAAACAATTGCTTAATCAATTATTAGAACTAAATATCTTCTCCGCTACTTATAATATCCAGCTATTTATCAAAAAATCTTGCGGCAGCATTACAAAAAATATTGTTCCATCGTATGCTTTATAAATATTTTTTTGGGCATAAATGTTCCCTCAAAAGGTTTGGTTAGCCGTACCCATCCTTTGTTATGTGATTTATCGCTTGACATTCATTCAGGCAGGAAAATGTTCCTAACATTTATTTGCGCTATTGTCCATAAACAACTGTTTAATCTGCACCTATTTACTTATTTATCTTCAATCTAATTCGGTATATTTCTTGTGATATTACTGAAAATAAAATATTCAAAAAAAGAAATTTTGAAGCACGGGCCTGGCATATAGGGACTATTGTGGCAATAGGTTGTATTTGAAAATATTCTTGCGTTGAAAATATAGTAGCATAATGTGTTGCTTACAACGGAATTTTTGCTGTTTTATCTATTAAATTGTTTTTCAAAATCAACTAAAAGTCCTATTGTGTTTTCGTACTAGTTTTATCATCATGCAGCCAAAATGCAAAGACGTATTCGAAAACGATCTTGCACATGCCTATTTAATTTAGATTTCATTTCTTTTGTTGAAACAATTTGGGAACTTTGAAAAGAATCAAATGAAAACACAATCATTTTTTTCGATTAAATTTTTTAAATTGTTTTTAAGCCTTTGGAAATATTAATATTAGCTCCTTATACAAATATGGCAAAAAAAATGTTTTCAGTGAAAGATACTATACAAACTTTCCTATATGCATAGTTTTAAGTTTTTAAAGTTTTTTTTGGGGGATCACTTATACCAGAATGTTGCAGAACTACTGCAAACCGAGCAAGGACTTTTGTTGCATGTTAAGTGTCCTATTCTATGACAATTGAAAGCACACACTGGTTTGTGAATGTAAAAGCTCCGTTAGTGACATCACAAACACCGGTTTGTCTGCATCTTGCAAATCTTGCCAGCAGTGTGTAACAATTGAACAACTGGGTTGGTTACAATTTACTGTGTAAAAATGTTTTACAAAACCTGTAGGTCTATAATTTTTTTCTAAAAACACAGTAGGCTGACATTATGACAAAATCTTAAACATTATATATTTTATAAAGACCATATATTATTAAGAAGCCACTTTTTTTCTGGTGGTTGTGCAATCTTACAACCCTATCACCAGCCAAACAGCTATTATAAACTATTCAAATCACACCTGTCTGACACACTTTTTTTAATCCAACAACATGATGTAAAAACAACACTGCAACATATAATATTGGGTGTCCCACAGGGGAGAATATAGGGCCCATTGAAGTACCTGATATATTAAGTTGACCTGCCACAAACTAATCAAACTGACAACATATGCAGATAAAAAATCAACTATTCTATTATCACAATGACTGAAAAATTTACTACAAGGAACTCGCACGTAAAATTGAATACAATATAGCTGAAAAAGTGGCAAATGAAGGCCAATAAAGAAAAATCTGTACAAGTGGTAGGCCTATTCACTACCAAAAGGTGAAACAGCCCCATCCATAACATTGAATGGAAAACAATTGCAGCATGTGAAGCACACAAAATAGTATGATACACATTTTGATTGGAAGATGACGTAGGAAGTGCACACATTTAATAAACAGAAACAACTGGGCCTAAAATTGAGGCAGCTATATTGGTCTATGGACAAGCAGTAATCAAATGAAAAATACATTATTAATGTACAAGCCAATCTAAAAACCCATATGGACCTACGGAATGCTGCTTTGGAGAACCGCCAGAAACAGCAATACAGAGAAGCTTCAAAAATTGCCAAAAAAAGCCTTGTTAACCACTGTGGATGTATAATAAGTATTTTTGATATATACTGACTATGGAACACTAAACTCTTTCAGATAAACAATTTTACTGTAATAAAGTATTTGTTAAAACTTTTAACCTTCACCTAATTGTAGATACGCCATGGTACATACTGAATTCAATAACTCAACATGACTTGAATCTATCCGCTATCAAAGAAATTATAAAAAGTATTAATGTCAAAAACAGTGAGAAAATTGCAGTATATTCACACAAGCTGGTTGTCAAGCTGATGGGACACAAAAGATAAAACCACATGAATGAAGTGAATTAAACACTCTGATTTACTGTATATTATTTGTCTGATTTAATGAACATTTATTGTAAATTAGTGAGTAGTACCAACAAGCAAAGATAGCAGTGTGTTAATAAACTTGTGCATTCCACAAATCACATGTGTAATAAAAAGACACTACTTGAAGAATTATTACCTATAAGACACTTAATATAAGTTATATTAACATTATTATTATTATTATGTTATTAACATAAGAAATTCTAACTGCGTAGTCGACTGGACAGATTATTAAATAAATAAATAAGCTCAGGCAAAGATACCATTCCAAAACTTCAAGAACACTGTAAAACAATCTAAATTCACTTGTAATTTACTAATGTGTTTCACTTGTAAATTCTCTGATTGAGGATCAGTAACACCTGCATCTTGATGTGAATACAATTAAATATCATTACAATTGTTTAACGTAGGCTATATAAATATAAACCTTGTACGAAATATTAAGTAAAGAAACTGTACTCCGTCAAAAAAAGAAAACTTACTAACTTTTCTGGTACTCTGCCAACACGAAGTTTTTCATATCCTAGCTCCTTACATATATATGGCAAAGCATTTATGAGAGTAAAGTATTCACTGGAAACTCCCGTACTTGTAACTGTTTCTTTTACAAAGATTGGCTTTTGTCGGTTTTTGTCTTTATTATCCTTTTCAGCCTTTTGATCGTGTCCTGCAAAGCTAACCCCATATGGCTTATTTATTACCACTAAACCTAGAAAAATAGGAAAAACCACTATAACTTTGTAGATTTTAATATAATCTATCATGCATTAACCAAAACGAATTTAACCTATCATACCATTATTGTTATATATAACATTATTAATTAAATATTTAGAAAACGTTACAATGTCTTCCCATGGTATTATATCTTTGTAAACATGGTATTTCCGTTTAAATAGTCCTACAATACATTTATTTACAAACAAATTCTTGTTAAAATACATTTAGCAACCATACAAAAAAACACACTGCAGGCCTTTTAAACATGTGGTGTAAAAGTTTTACAGGCTAACCAACGCATGCAAACTACAAGAAGAATATAACATTAAATCCTTAAAATAATCATTTGACACAAGGCTTATTAGTAAACAATAATTTTATGAAACTAACTAACTAAAATGGGGAATATTATATGAACAGTTCTAATGTTAATGCTGTTATTAGTACTTTGATTTCAAATCACGCACTTAGTAAATGTTCGACTTTAAATCGCATAAAATCGATAGTAATTCTGTACTCCTTGATCAGTCGTGATAATAAAATCCAGTAGTAGTATTACCAAATCCAAAAAGCATCGACTTTCTTTTCCAGCAGAGATGGCCGCACAGTTCGCGAAGAAATTGGTGAGTCTAAAATTATCCGTTTTCGTTTGATTTTGTGGTTACCGATTTTATAATAAAAAGTATTTCGTAGAAGGGTAAAAGAACTTATAGAGTTCAGAACATAAATGTAATAATGCCGATTATGAGCAGGCTTTCAGTTAAAAAAAAATTCTCTTGAAATATAGGTTCATACTCTGTCCTAACCTTCCAGGTACAATTTTTTTTTTACTGCCATCATGAAGTTATTTGGAAATGTTTGAGAATAGTGTTAATTTTTTAAATAAAAGTGATTTCACGTTTTGTGATATAATTTAAAAATTCATGAGATAATTTTGTAAAATATGTTTGTCGAAGTGAATAATTTGAGGAATACCAGATATTTTCCGTAAGAATTATGAACGTAGTAATTTTTCGGTCAGTTTCTCAGTTTCGGTCACTAAAGACTTAGTGATTAAATTTACATAAAAATATGCGTGGTGGTCTTACTTGTTATAATTGTGTAGAAATATACATATAGATGTTACAAACAGTTTGTATTAAAAAACCGCCTTTGTTGCTTGTTTATAGGTATGTTTCTGTTATAGCCAATTAGTGTTTTTGGGACATTTGTTTGTCTACTTAATTAAGAAGCCAATTTTTTTCAGACGTCTTAATGTGTTATGTTTATGTAGAATAAGAAGTAACGTACCTAATTCAGAATTGGATTATTTAGTAAAAAATTGTATTTTTTAGTAAAGAATACCACTTTTACATCAAAGACGAGTTCGTTTATGTTAATATTACGAACAGAAATGTTTTTAAAATAAATGAAAATACTCATATTCTTAGAATCTAAAGTTATAGACCAATGGTTCTCAACCCACCTTGAAGGATATTACACTTCCTGGGAGTCATAAACATGGGCCTCGGCAGAATTACAGTAGAGCATCAATTATCTGAACCTCTCAGGATGAGGGGCCGTTTTGATAATACGTATTTCGGATAATAGATATCGTAAATTGAAAACATTGTTTCTCTTTACAAAAACAAAGGTTTTTATTACAAAATCGTTCTAGCATACTGTTATATAATTACAGCAACCTGTATACTGTACTGTAATGTATTACTAAGGCTAAAAATAATTGTATTAAAACTGAATGTAATTAATAACCAAAAGTTAATTTAAACAAAATTAGAGTTGAATGAGAAACACTGTACTATAACATTAATTAAAAATTAAAAAACAAAACATACAGTAACATGGATTTACACTTTTTTGAAGAATTGTTCTGACTGTCTGCTTCAAATCGATACTCCGTTTTCTTTCTGCTAACGACCGAAGTCGTTTAAGATTCATAAGCTGAATACAGTTTATCTCGTCTTCTGTTTCAGCCGACTTTAGAACAGTCTCAAGTGCTTCAAAAGCTTTTGCTGCCGTCGGTACTTTCGTATTAGTAGCATTTTTGCCGTCTTTATCTGAATCTGTTTCATTTTCATTATGTTCATTTTAATGACTCAACTATCACGTAATCGGTTAATAATTGAAAACTGGGGTTGGCTTCATCCACCTTTAGCCAATCATTAATTTCTTCTTTGTTGCAGTTTTTAAACTGAGGAATATTCTGTACCATGATAAATATTCTGATGCATGATTTCAATATCTGTGTCTTGATGTTCAGTATCAGATTTATGTGGTCATATTTAATTTTGCTTTAGAAGTTTTCCCAAGCTCATTTTAGAGTTTCAGTTTTAACGATATCACAGGCATCTGCAATCATATACTCACTTTCCATTAAGTTACATTCTTTTATTACCTGTTTGGATCCTTCTTCATTTTCACTAAGTACTAATAGGTACTGGAGAAAAGATTTACGGTAAAGGCATTTAAATGTTTCTATAAAATATATTGGTTCATGGGTTGTAATATACTTGTCACGTTCGGAGAGATGAACATCACATCAGTATCCTCATGCTGAGGTAAAGAATCAGCTGAAGGATGTGCAGGAGCGTTGTCCAATAGCAACAATACAGGACCATTAATTTTATTTTCTGCTTTTCTTTTTTTTTTTTACTGCAGGGACAAACACATCATTAAACCATTTAGTAAATTTTCAACGTTCATCCAAGTATTTTTTCGTTGTAAGTAATTAATTGGGAAATTATTCATATTAATGTCTTTGAAACATCTGGGTTTCTTAGATTTCCCTGTAACAGTCAATTTTAATCTGTGGGGACCACTTGTATTTGCGCACGTCATAATTGTAATGCGTTCTTTATTAACTTTGAACCCAGAAGCAGATTTTTTGTTCCTTAACACTAACATCTTTTTTTGGAAGAGCTTTCCAGTTAAGCCCGGTCTCATCAGCATTGTAGATATTTTCAGTGTTGTACCCTTTTTCTTTTATAATAAGGAAAATAGTTTCTTAACACTTTTTGGGTGCCGGACGTTTGAGCACAAAACTTCTATAGAGTGCCAGCTGCTGACACAAAATACTTCTATAGAGTGCCGACCGTTTTTAATGTTTTTCAAAAAATTCCTGTGAAAACAACCTAGAAAAATGGTAGTTACCTTGTTTTAAACGTTGAACCTTCCACTGCATAATTAAAATGTTAAATTTTTTATTGTTTTTATATAAATACTTTCAATGAAACTTTACTTTTTTATACACAATTTTCATTTTTAAAAAAGTTGTCAAAACTGTTATAGCACACTAAAATGCTATAAAATCATTTTTAATTACTTAGAAGTATAGTACACTTCATTGTTGAAACACAAAACATAAATATCGGTATGGAGAACCATACATGACTTCCATATTCTAAGACTTATAATCTGAAATATGCTTGCCTGCCAAGCACGATATATTTTCTAATATATACATAATTTACATTAAAATGAAAAAATTATAATTTTATTGCCTGGCAACAAAATTATTTTATTTTTAACAATTACCATTGTTTGAAAAAGTTTAAATGAATTTTCAAGTACTTTACTCTTGTTAAAACGTAAAAGGTTGCAGGTAAACTACCCCTTCCCCTTAACCGATCTTCACCAAAATCTAATGGCCTTGAGTCCTCTACAATTCACTTATGTATGCAAAAAATTATGTGATTCTGTTTGAATTTGCGGCAGTTATCGTTTGCCATAGAAAATACGCTTTATAACAAACGTTGCAGGTAAACTACCCCTTCCCCTCAACCGATCTTCACCAAAAACAAAAGGTCTTGAGTACTCTACAAACCAGGGCTGTATGCAGAAAATTATTTGATTATGTTTGAATTTGCGGCTGTTATCGTTTGCCATAGAAAATAACCTTGTTAAAAAAACGTTGTAGGTAAACTACCCCTTTCCCTTAACCGATCTTCACCAAAAACAATAGGTCTTGAGAACTCTACAATTTAGGGCTGTATGCAAATAATCTTTTGATTCTGTTTGAATTTACGGCTGTTATCGTTTGCCATAGGAAATACCCTTGTTAAAACAGAAAACGTTACAGGTAAACTACCCCTTTCCCTTAACCGATCTTCACCAAAATCAACAGATCTTGAGAACTCTACAATTCAGGGCTGTATGCGAAACATTATTTGATTCTGTTTGAATTTGCGGCTGTTATCGTTTGGCAAAAAAAAAATTTCCCTTGATAAAAAAAACCGTTGCAGGTAAACTACCCCTTTCCCTTAACCGATCTTCACCAAAAACAATAGGTCGTGAGTACTCTACAAATCAGGGCTGTATGCAAAAAGTTATTTGATTCTGTTTGAATTTGCGGCAGTTATCGTTTGCCATAGAAAAAAAAATACCCTTGTTAAAAAAACGTTGCAGGTAAACTACCCCTTCCCCTCAACCGATTTTCACCAAAAACAATAGGTCTTGAGAACTCTACAATTTAGGGCTGTATGCAAATAATCTTTTGATTCTGTTTGAATTTGCGGCTGTTATCGTTTGCCATAGGAAATACCCTTGTTAAAACATAAAACGTTACAGGTAAACTACCCCTTTCCCTTAACCGATCTTCACCAAAATCAACAGATCTTGAGAACTGTACAATTCAGGGCTGTATGCGAAACATTATTTGATTCTGTTTGAATTTGCGGCTGTTATCGTTTGCCAAACAAACAAAATTACCCTTGCTAAAAAAAAACCGTTGCAGGTAAACTACCCCTTTCCCTCAACCGATCATCACCAAAAACAATAGGTCGCGAGTACTCTGCAAATCAGGGCTGTAAGGAGAAAATTATTTGATTCTGTTTGAATTTGCGGCATGTTATCGTTTGCCATAGAAAAAAAATCTACAGACACACCGGCACACAGACAGACAGAAAGACAGACAGACAGACACACACACAGACACTTTTCGGAAAACGACTTTTTTTCATGTTTTGAATGTAGTAGAATCAGAATCTGCAATAATCTCGAACACGATTTTTTTTGCCATCACCATACTTCCATTCCTTAAGGAATATGGAAGTAATACCCTTGTTAAAACAATAGGTCTTGAGAAATCTTCAATTCAGGGCTGTATGCGAAACATTATTTGATTCTGTTTGAATTTGCGGCTGATATCGTTTGCCAAAAAAAAAAAAATTTCCCTTGATAAAAAAAACCGTTGCTGGTAAACTACCCCTTCCCCTCAACCGATCTTCACCAAAAACAATAGGTCGCGAGTACTCTACAAATCAGGGCTGTATGCAAAAAATTATTTGATTCTGTTTGAATTTGCGGCAGTTGTCGTTTGCCATAGAAAATACGCATGATAAAAAACGTTGCTGGTAAACTACCCCTTCCCCTCAACCGATCTTCACCAAAAACAATAGGTCTTGAGTACTCTACAAATCAGGGCTGTATGCAGAAAATTATTTGATTCTGTTTGAATTTGCGGCTGTTATCGTTTGCCATAGAAAGTACCCTTGTTAAAAAAACGTTGTAGGTAAAGTACCCCTTTCCCTTAACCGATCTTCACCAAAAACAAAAGGTATTGAGAACTCTACAATTTAGGGCTGTATGCAAATAATCTTTTCATTCTGTTTGAATTTGCGGCTGTTATCGTTTGCCATAGGAAATACCCTTGTTAAAACATAAAACGTTACAGGTAAACTACCCCTTTCCCTTAACCGATCTTCACCAAAAACAATAGGTCTTGAGAACTCTACAATTCAGGGCTGTATGCGAAACATTATTTGATTCTGTTTGAATTTGCGGCTGTTATCGTTTGCCAAACAAACAAAATTACCCTTGCTAAAAAAAAACCGTTGCAGGTAAACTACCCCTTTCCCTCAACCGATCTTCACCAAAAACAATAGGTCGCGAGAACTCTGCAAAACCGGGCTGTATGCAAAAAATTATTTGATTCTGTTTGAATTTGCGGCAGTTATCGTTTGCCATAGAAAAAAAATCTACAGACAGACAGACAGACAGACACACAGACACTTTTCGGAAAACGACTTTTTTTCATGTTTTGAGTATAGTAGAATCAGAATCTGCAATAATCTCGAACACGATTTTTTTTGCCATCACCATACTTCCATTCCTTAAGGAATATGGAAGTAATAAAATGTATCACTAATATTAGTTTGTATAATTTGTTTTGTTTGAATGAGAAACTTTGAAGCATGGGTCTTTACACACAGCAATTAGAAATTTCTTCGTAGTTTCAGTTTGGTTGAGTTGACCTACCATCTGTTGGCTCAAGAACTAGGAACACTAACAAACATTACGTGACAGCTAAAACGATGTCATTAGAAGTGATCCCGTATTTAAAGAAACAAAACTACGTCACGTCAAATGATGTGATCAGCATTCTATAGAAGTTTCGTCACCACGTCAAATGATGTGATCGGCACTCTGTGAAAGTTTCATCACCACGTCAATTGACGTGATCGGCACTCAATCTGTTAAAATTATTTAAATTAGCAGAAAGTTTTTCATGTAGAATATTGTAACAAATTAAATTTAATTGTGTACATAAAATTTATATAACATTTCTGTAGTGGCGTGTATGTATAATTGGGGTTCAGGTATAATTATAATAAGAGTAACTCTTTTAGGAATCGTAATATGTTTCCATTTATTACTTTAAACAAAAACAAAAAATAATATAAAAATAATGATTAATTCGCCATACGATATTCATTATCTATGGTTTCAAACTATATCTTTGCTTGCCATATTCTCTCACAAACATAGATCTTATATTCTAGATATTATATTGTCAATTTTAATTTAAAACATTTCTTCATTATACTATGATTTCTTGACTACTCAGTCTGAATGTGTGCTTTTTTTTTAAATTGTTAATATACATCCTTATTCTATATTTTCTTTATACCTTTTTACAGCTTTATAATCATTTTAACACAATTAATTGATTATTTTCAATGACTTTACGTTATGTTCTTTTACTAAGAAAAATTTAAATAAATTAATTACTTGTTCATTCTTCAAGCAAGGATTTAAATTATCGTTACATTGACTGTTCATTCATTAAAGAAAAATAATTAAAGAATATTCTGATTACACATAAATTACATTCTCTTATCTCTATCTACAGATATTATTCAATCTAACAAAAAATGTTTTTGTTTTTCTTTTTATTAAAGTCTTTCAATGTCTTTACTCTTGGATAATTATAGATTGGTTTTTCGTCACCTTAAATTCTGCAGATTTGTCCCATGTCCTTCCATGATCCCGTCCATCCGCTCCTCCTGGATGTCCTCTTGTCCTCACTGCTCATTCTCTCGTCTCTCGTCCTTCATGGTACATAGGCTGCTGTAGATTATAATGACGTTTTGCTCTGGATCTGTAGCTGTTATGATAGAACCGTCTCTAGTCCTCTGCGTCTCGTTCCTCTGCTAGTAGTTCTCTCGTCATCTGCCTGGAGTTGGTGTTCTTATTTGTAGACTGCTTATAAACGTTCGACAATTTCTTTGGGTAGGGTACTTTTTTAATTAATGTTTTGCATTACTATTTTAATTCAAAACATTTGCCGTAATACTTTATAAGTTAGGATTAAAACGTCTTACTGATGTTAGACATAGCGTCTAACTCTGTCCAAAGTAGTTAAAAATTCGTGTCTCAGACGGACATAGCATACCACCGCGACTGAGGAATGTTCAAAGAGATTAAAAATTCGTGTCGCGAATGGACATAGCGTACCGCCGCGACTGGAGACTGTTAGAAGAGAGAGATTGACTCTCCTGGGCTCATATTTATATTCACCAAGAAAACCACACCTGTCGGTGCAGGAATCAGCATGTCGAAAACTGTCCATGGCGTGGGTAGCTCCCACTCTCGTCTCATTTCACATTTTCGCACTTTTTCGCCAATCGCACTGTTTAATGCGGATTTCAAGGTGATATAATATTGTCTAATTTAATTATACATATGATATGTAATTATCATGATGATCACACCATTAGGGTAATTATAATGCTTTAAAAATCGGACAGAATTCGCACTGATTGTCCGAACTACGTAGAATTTGCACTGCACATGTGTCTGATTTTTACACATTTTTTAGAAGTTTTTACATTCTTACTAACATTTATGGTTTGCTTAATATTAAATATATTCTTAATTTAGCATTGACTTGGGGTGAGGTTGCAAACTTTCAGCCTCAAACAGGCTTCACGCACACACACTATTTACTTGTGTACATGCTTACAGCGGTAATCGCGTGATCTTGCGTGTTAATTCCTGTTTGAAAGTCAGCTCCCAATTTCACACCTGCTCGTCTATTACATATTATTAAAAATAAATTAAATATTTATTTTATATCATATATGCGCATTACAGCCTATGCTCGTATTGTCGCAATATGTAGCTGTCGTATACCATGTCACGATTTGAATTTTTGCAACCAGCCTGTCGTAGCTTTAAAATGTGGATCGCCTCTTGAATTTTTTGTGCCTTATAAGTGCCAGTTCATAATCATATTTGCAGACTTCGAGTAGGCCTACTTTAAGCCCTCTTTTATGCTTAAACAAATTATACATACTCATTTCTCAAATAGTAAATATGTAATTCAAAATACTAATTTACTATAGGCTTTTAAGACACAGTAGGCCTAAATAAATTTTTGAGCCTGGCTTCATGACCAACCAAGGCACCCCCTTGGGACCCATTGAAGTAGTACTCATTAATTAGTAATTAAAATATTGAAATTTCGTATCACTTACCTTTACCGGTAATTTGCCAGGGAGTCGTCTGGTGTACTTTAGCAGAGAAAAACAGGTAAATGCAAGTAAACAAGTACATAGTTATAATTCACGTAACACTCTACTTTATTGTATTTGCTTCCCTTCTCCTTCTCTGATGCAAATAACAAACTTATCTCTTATTTCTTATAATTAAATCATTTATTTAAAATTCTAAAACTTATTCATTAAATTTTTCATTAAATGCAACCCAGAATTTCGCTCACACACACACCCATATCTTTTAAACCCCTTTATTTACATTTAGCGCTTTTATGAATTTAGATATATTGATTGGTTTAAGTTTTTCTGTTACTTGACTGATGGCATCCCTGCAGACAACGTGTCACTCTTATTACATTCTTGTTCACTGGTTGCATCCAAAAGATGTTGGACTGATTAACTTTTTGAAAACTTCACTGTTTACTGATATTTTATATCGTGCCCATGTTATAGTTTAAATCACATGGTTTGCTGGTCGGCCGACCCTAAATTTGGTCGAGCTAAATTTTTATATGACCGCGCGGTCTGCTGGCTGTAGTAAGACAAACAAACAACGCTCACCGCTTTTCAAGATGGCTCAGCCGCTTCATCTCGCGGCAACTTGGTATTTGATTGGAGCACAGCGGCACCACGTGACATAGCAAAATTTCAACGCCGCATATAGTCTACTCACTGTAACTGTTCAACCAGCCGAGTACGTGATAATTCAGCTGTAAGCACACGCATCCGCGCAATAGCGCACATTCCATAGCACCTTAAAACCGTGCTTGTTGACAACTTTTCTGGACCAACATGCGGATGGGAGTCACCTTCAGGAATGTCTATGGTTATACATTGAGGCCTCGTGTGGGTAACTACTGCATTGTATTCACAAATAAAATTGTATTCATCAATAAAAACCTATCTCACAATTCTGCCCCATTACAATACCCCAATGAGAGGGTTTCTGCCGAAACAGAAAAACTCCCATTCCTAAACCCCAAGAGGATCAGTGAGGATATGGTGCCAACAACTCCCCTTTAATTTCTAAACATATCATGGGTAACCTACCCCCCTAGCTCGGCGACTCTGGCTGCACCTGAACGACATTACTGGACTTCTCTGTTCGAGATCCCAACACCGTAAAATCAGCCAGGTACTCACCACAGTACCACCTCACCTTGTAACATTCTGAATAAAATTCCAAAATTGGCCTTACACCATACCATATCCTCAACCGATATGTTCCCCCTTACATGCATGCTGGGTTGCTTTTAGCAATTACTGAGTGCATACACATTTTCATTATCGACTACATACTACCTCCATTTATATTAAAATAAACTTCACAAGCATTCTATATTTGCTTCTACACAAAGTAATTTTCTCTTTCCAAACAACAAAATTTTTTCTGATATTATTTCAAATGAAGTTCAATTAATTAAATTTTATTCCCCTATTGAAAACAATCTAGGTCTATTATCAAAATCCACATCCACGTTAGTCTACGTTATTTCTTTCCATTCCTTAATTTCATTGCAAGTTTTAAATTTTTTCAAAATTTTTCAAAATCTTTCAAATGCATTTACTTTATTCTTCTTATATTACCCACACTTATAATAAACAAATAAACAATATAATAATACAATAAACAATACAATAATAAATAAATTTATTATAATACTTATAATAAACAACCTATTTCTACCATAAATTCAAAAATAGCTATACTTGATTACAAAGATAACATAAGATATACATCATGAATCAGCTGACACCTTCCCTACTTGTAAGGAACATTACAATTTACAATAATGTTCTTTAATAAAAAAAAATAGAAAATTTAAAAAATATATTTTTTTTTCAAAAAAAATTAATTTCCCAAAATATTTCTTTTATCAATATCAAGAAAAAATAAAATTATTTAATTTAATTAAGTAACAAAAATTTCATGAATCAATTACTAGAAACCTATCCTGTCTCTAACATCAGCCATCAGCTGATTTCTCTGGGTCAGGTTAATGACCTTGCTCTAGATACACCATACAAAACTATACCATGAAAAATACACAACATATGTTCATAATTCTTACTCTCTAACATAATAAAAATAATGACACAATATAACATAATAAACCAAATCTGATAAACATCTTCTACACTTGAAATAGTCTTTTCAGAATCAGTAAAATCCTTTATGAAATTATTACACAGAAATCAATTACTTCTAAACATTTACTACAATAGCGTTTCTTGAATCAAAAATAAAATCATTTAGTTAGCTTATCAGCTAGTCAGCATCATTAAGTTTCAAATCTTAGTTCGTTACTCCCCTGAGTAACCGCCTTACCACACACTCTATGGGTCCCCTGGACTGTGGCGTCCAGTTGCGTCCACAAGGACTGAATTTAAGGAGGAATTTTGGCATCTCCTGTCCTTGCTTCGGCCTTACATGTTAAACGGCCAGATATCAAAATATCCGATTTTACATATTTATAACCTTAATGCGGGTCTATCACATTTTTTTACTGTTCCTACACGAACAGAGTGATAGCCGCTGTTCCATAATTTGGTGATTACCCTGAGTTACCTCCCTTTAAATTTCTAAATTCACCTTTACAACGATAACAACTATGGCCAGTTAAGGCAGAACGTGATGCAATGAGCCCCGGCCATAGCTGTCAAAGCTAAACCAATTCCACGGTCAGGGTTCGGTGAGGCCGTGACCGCCCGAAAAGTTAGGGAATCACAAGTAAAAGATATCTTTGTTTATGAATTAGTTACATTTAAATTTACAATTTACATTGCATGAAATTCTTGATATTGATTACGTGCTCGGGCACCACTCATTTGCTTTCTTAACTTTCCTACTCGTGACCTTCATTAACATAAAATAGTGAGTACAACAAAACATTTACTTATTCATCTGAACTAATCTATACCTACTTACATAGGCCATCGCCAACTAATGATTGAATCTTTAATTACAACTTAATTGACCATTTTAATAAAAAGGATTCACTCTCTCACTCCATTAAAATAAACATCTACTTTGCATCTGAATCAAAATTACAAACATTTCAATCTTAGGTTTTGTTTCAAATTCTATTAATTCTTTATCTCGTTACATTTTATTATTACAATTCAATTATGAACTTCTATTCATCATTTTCACAGACGACATTAGAAAATTTTATTTGAACACTGCCTCACTAAATTCAGATTTTATCAAAAAATTTACACAACTTGCAGCTTTATTTTAGCTTTAAATTCTATTAACTCTTTTTATATCAACTTTTAACTATTTATCATTTATTATGCCATTAAATTCTCCACAATTTCAAATCTATTATCAACCTTCATTTTGCATAACATTTCACTATAATATTTTACCTAAGTTAACTTCTTTTCAAACTCATTTAGTGCCTTTATAAGACTCTTTTACTTTACTTCAAGGTCATTATCAAATTCATACTTACATATGGTCAATCACTCCCTCTAATAAACACATGATTACTGTCATTAATTCCAAATATAAACAAGTCATTACAACAAATATAGCGTACATAACTCCATGTATCTTCTGAAACATTATAACAGTCATATGACTCCACAACTAAATACATTTTACATTTATTCATTTACTATTTATTATCAAGTTTAAATCATTTAAATTCATTATAAAAAATTATCTATACATTAATTAATTAATTAACCTCAAATTCTTTTAATTCAATCAGTTATTGGAAATACCAGTTATTTTAATTGCATTACTCCAAAACAATTACAATTCAGTTATTTTATAAACTTCCTAATTACTTTTGTTATTCGTTTAGTTTGATAAAATATTATTATTAAAATCAAATTACTACTGCATACATACATTGTTTATGTAAAATACATCTTACAACACAAACACAATTAATTTCACTATAAATTTATTTACAATTTTTTCGTAATTATTTTATTGTTTACCATACCTCATTTTATAAAACAGTCCAATTCAAAACCATTAATTACATAGTTATATGCTCATGAACATTAATTGTTTAACCCCCCATCATCGTACAATAACCTGGTTTTACGTTTACACAGTTCAATTTTTATTAAACTCATTATATCATTTTTATTAATATAAAGATTACCCAAATTTTTATATTCTTCCACAATACCAACAGGATTATTCCATGATATTAAATCATATAGTCTGTTATCACCAAGTATAGTCCAGTCACCTTTCGTATGATCTGTCATAATTATGTCAATTACAGTTTCATTATCATTATTATCTACTGCTGTATTAGCTTTGTCGTAAAGTAAGTAATCAATATTATCACTTTTATCATTTGCTGTACTAACTACTTCGCAAGGTAAGTATTCAATATTATTAATTCTCGTAATATCTAACCTCTCTGCTGATTCGTTATAACCTCTGTTCCGCTTAAATATTTCTATCACTCTCTCTCTCTCGTAATCACTTTGTGTTTCCATCAAAACTTCATTGCCACTATTATTATTTATTCTGTTATTTATTTTACCTTCTAACACCACATTTTTAATTATATCATAATTACCACTAGTTTTAAATTCGTCACTTACCTTAGTATCACTTATACCTTCAATATTTTTGTTTTCGTTATACTCACCTGTAACTGTATCATTTTCTACCTCCTCCTTCAGAGTTCTACTTTCGTTTACTTAGTCGTGTATTTTATTTATACTTATAATTATCCCACCAATAATCCCGCAATATTGCATTCCCGCAATAATTTTATTCCGTTTTTCTAGTTTCTCGGTTATTTCTCTTACTTTGTCGTCTTGTTTATTTATTTCAGTTCTATGTTACTAGCATTTATTTCTGACTTAATTTCAATCTTAAAATAATTCAAACTCGTTTTTAAATTATAATTTTCTGATTTCATTTCAGTTTTAAATTCATTTAAACACGCGTTTAAATTATTATTTTCTGTTTTCATTTTCTCGTCTTGTTTGTCAAGTTTATCATTTACTTCTGTTCTAAACTCATTCAAATTATCATTATTCTTTTTCATTACTTCCATAATCAACGCTAATTGATTAAATATATCTACACTATTGCTTTTGCTACTCTTAGTGTCTACTGTCTCAATCGTTAATTCGTCTGTTGTATTGTCTACGCTCTCGTTAATATTTGTCGATATTAAATCGTCTTGCGTAACATTTAAAATTGACCCCCCCACAATACCTTCACATAAATTTGCACTCTTGCTTTTCTCTGCCATTTTGACCATGTTGTAAATTAATTCAATTTATATTAAATTAAAAATTAATTTACAATGTCTACTGTTATGGGCGCCAACTGAAGTAGTACTCATTAATTAGTAATTAAAATATTGAAATTTCGTATCACTTACCTTTACTGGTAATTTGCCAGGGAGTCGTCTGGTGTACTTTAGCAGAGAAAAACAGGTAAATGCAAGTAAACAAGTACATAGTTATAATTCACTAACACTCTACTTTATTGTATGTGCTTCCCTTCTCCTTCTCTGATGGAAATAACAAACTTATCTCTTATTTCTTATAATTAAATCATTTATTTAAAATTCTAAAACTTATTCATTAAATTTTTCATTAAATGCAACCCAGAATTTCGCTCACACACACACCCATATCTTTTAAACCCCTTTATTTACATTTAGCGCTTTTATGAATTTAGATATATTGATTGGTTTAAGTTTTTCTGTTACTTGACTGATGGCGTCCCTGCAGACAACGTGTCACTCTTATTACATTCTTGTTCACTGGTTGCGTCCAAAAGATGTTGGACTGATTAACTTTTTGAAAACTTCACTGTTTACTGATATTTTATATCGTGCCCATGTTATAGTTTAAATCACATGGTTTGCTGGTCGGCCGACCCTAAATTTGGTCGAGCTAAATTTTTATATGACCGCGCGGTCTGCTGGCTGTAGTAAGACAAACAACGCTCACCGCTTTTCAAGATGGCTCAGCCGCTTCATCTCGCGGCAACTTGGTATTTGATTGGAGCACAGCGGCACCACGTGACATAGCAAAATTTCAACGCCGCATATAGTCTACTCACTGTAACTGTTCAACCAGCCGAGTACGTGATAATTCAGCTGTAAGCACACGCATCCGCGCAATAGCGCACATTCCATAGCACCTTAAAACTGTGCTTGTTGACAACTTTTCTGGACCAACATGCGGATGGGAGTCACCTTCAGGAATGTCTATGGTTATACATTGAGGCCTCGTGTGGGTAACTACTGCGTTGTATTCACAAATAAAATTGTATTCACCAATAAAAACCTATCTCACAATTCTGCCCCATTACAATACCCTCCCCCCCAATGAGAGGGTTTCTGCCGAAACAGAAAAACTCTCATTCCTAAACCCCAAGAGGATCAGTGAGGATATGGTGCCAACAACCCCCTTTAATTTCTAAACATATCATGGGTAAACTACCCCCCTAGCTCGGCGACTCTGGCTGCACCTGAACGACATTACTGGACTTCTCTGTTCGAGATCCCAACACCGTAAAATCAGCCAGGTACTCACCACAGTACCACCTCACCTTGTAACATTCTGAATAAAATTCCAAAATTGGCCTTACACCATACCAGATCCTCAACCGATATGTTCCCCCTTACATGCATACTGGGTATACATGTGTGTGTTGGTATATTGTATATTGGTATATTTGTATAAAACATGTATTTAATACATGATGACACACTTGTGTATGAATGTATGTGAGGTTAGTTAAAGCTATCATCATGTGCTATTCATTTGAAACAAATTACAAATAGAATTGTTCTAAAATTTTAATTAACTACTGAATTGTTTAAACTTCTGAAATACACGTAATAGTATCAGTAAAATATACACTTGTGTTAAAAGTATTAATTTGTGTATAATAAATAAACAACACACAAGAATAATATTGAGTTTCTTATGACTGTTCAAATTATTGTATGTGGTGTCTTGGGTGTTCATGTAGTTCACGATATTAATTGATGACTCGTTGGGCACTTGGTGAAACATATTAATACAAAGGTTTTGTAAAATATATAAAAAAAAAACTTGGTAAGTTTTTTTTTTTTTTTCTCCCACTCGCTCTTTGACAATGGCTTAAGTTAATCGAAACAGCTGTCAGAGTTAATTAAAAAATTTGTGAAACTTGCCAAGTTTTTTTTTTATATATTTTACAAAACCTTTGTTCATGTAGTTGTCGATCTTGTTCTTCTGTACACCCATGATTTCTTCTTTATATATGTTCAGAGTATTATTTTGTTTTTCATAGATTTTGTTTTTTATTACCAGTAGCATTATTTATTACAATCTGGTGCTTCCATTTGTTTGTCATATAAATAGTAATTTATTTTGCATGAGAGCAAAATAAAATGGGAACAATTAGAGTAAAGTTGTGGAGATGTTTTAATGCATAAAATCCGTAGCAGAGATTTGGTGTGTGGTTAAAGTAGCAGTCTCTACACGCAAAATTGGAACTCCAGATCCTCAAAGCAACCAAAACATTATATTTTTATGAATAGATTAAAATATAAGCATTCAGACCACTCTTTTATAATGTGATACCACAGAATAATCTACTATAGGACTGGATTCTCTGGATGTATAGTGTACTCAGGAGTGTACACATATACATATACTGTAGGATGTCTGAGTGAAAACTGTAGCTGGATCCAGCTATCTGCTTAATAATAGCAGATTGAAATGTTTATGCAGCTAATTTTTACTGAAACTCTCAATACAGTTCATGTTATGTCTAGCTAGGAAGAAAGATAAGCTTTGTATAATCAGTACACTTTATTAAAAAAGAACAGATAGATTGTGAGAGTGTGTGTGTGTGTGTGTTCAGATAAGCTTTTTAAGAAGTAACTGATAATTTATATAAGTAAGAACATATTTTTTTTGTGGAACTGGAAATGTTTATATTGGGATTGTATTTATTTTCATTGACCTTTTATAAAGGTCAGCACATTTATATTATTATTATTATTATTATGTAAGAGAACTGGTGCGTATATACACATCTATACAGACAAGTGTGAGACTTATACATTGTTTAATACAATTCTTGGAAACAACATTATTTTCATCATCAGAATTGTAAATGTATCATTTACATATAGCTTGCACATCTGTGTATGCAAGTATATTCAAATCATTAACTGACATTAAGTTATTAATGTATAAGGAGGTAATATTTTACTGTTTAAATTTCCATCTAGTTTGTCAACTAACATGTTATTAATCTGTTTTTAAAAACACAATATGTATTAGGAGAAAAATAATATATTGTTACGACGGTCTCCTGATCGTTGTATGGTCCAGTGGAAAACAAAATACAAGACACCAGTGACATCGCTAATATCCAGCTTTAATTATCACAAATAATAGTTTATAATCAACTCGTACAATAATTCAAGTTAAACTAGTTCACACGCAACAATAATGTCAACTAATATAGTTCCACACAAATATTAACATAATAATTCTTCACTTCGACAAACACTTGATCCGCGCTAACAAAAATCGCTCTCGTAACTGAACTGAGAACCCGGCTGCTAAGGCTTTATATAGGTCATGCAGAGGTCCAGTACAGATTTCCCTCCTTACTACATGCCGCCGGCTTAATGCGTGTTGTAATTAAACGTGTATTCGTTGTGTATTTGTTTATTGTTTGTTACATCTTCTCTGTAATAAATTATTTAAATAGTGCTGTTAGTTTGTTTTAATAATTCACCATACGTTTTATGCGCCACTCTATAATTAAATCGTGTATTGATATAACGTTGTTTAATGTGTTTAATAAGTCACACGTTGCTAGTGCCGCTCTGTAATATAACGTGATGTAGTGGTAGGGTGAGAGAGATTGTATTTGTGGGCTAGTGCTTTTTGAATTTTCCCGCACTTCGGGTTAACTCTGCGATCGGCTCTAACCATATACTGGCAGTTGTAGGTTAGTTTATTTTTTGTCGTCGGCAAGGCTATATTCGCCTTGCGTACCTGCTCGCTCCCACTAATACCTGTGAACAAACTCTTATTTTACTTACACGTATGAAATGATAACTCTGTTATTGGTAATCATTGATTTGTTTTATGTTTTTCAGCTTAATGGTTAAACAAAATAAATGGTTCGGTCTTGGATCGACCTTGACAGTTTAATATCGATTCGTATTTGAATCCGTTCTTCAATGAGTTGCAAATAATTATAATATAAATTAAATATCTCAGGGCTTGGGTTCTTTGGGCCAGTTAAGAAGTCAGAAATGTTTTTTTAAAAAGGAGTACAACACATTACAAATACATATAAAATAATAAATGTTAATTATTAATGTTAACAAGTATGAATGTTATGTTTTTAACCAACTGCGTCAACGAACTCTGTCTGCATTGGCAAATGATGCTATACAAGATGGCCGCCCTGGTTGGTTAACCAAACGACATGTGCTTCAAGCGTTTTTTTTTTTTTTTTTTAAATAAAATATTATTGTTAACCACCGTATTAATGTGCAGTGGTTATTCCAATTATAACTGTAGGTAGTTTATATAGTGTAGTGAAGTTGATCTATGTGTAGTGTTGTTACGAAATTACTTCGGAATTATATTTACGTTCCTTGTATACTGCAGCCAGCCAACTCTCTGTGATTTTTTGGTGTTTGCGTAGAATTAAGCTTCCATCGGTTAGTGGTGTTTCTTTTATCTCCTCCATAAGTTTTCTGGTATGTTTACCTCTTCTGTGGTTCCATTTAGATCATTAATTTAGTGTAAGTTTGATTGTTTTATCTTCACTCTAAGCGTCAGCTATACTATTTGGACCTTTTCTGCTTGGCGTTCAACAATACAATAATAGTTCTTCTCGTCTTAGTAACGGTTTTTTGACCAATAAACTTGTTTTTGATTGGTCAGTTTGCATGAACTTGAGGTCAAGCGGCATATAGTACCGAAAATTATGTCCTTGCCTTCCCTGTCAAAAAATACTCCTTTGTTATTTTTTGTTTAAATTAAAATTAATTTACATAGCTTTGTTTCTTTTACAAAGATCTACATTTTGATATATAATTTTATATGTGTTAACTTTGTATTAGGTGTTTTTTCACCTTTACAAGAATTATAAATCTGGACCATAGTACTGCCCTGCTTTTACTATACAATACTTAATTTTTGTTAGATTAATTTAATTTGCTTCACAATTATTCTAAAACTTGTCCCTCATTAAATTTTGGTCCTTCTTTGTTATTATTGTCTTATATTAATTTGGTAACTTAATCATCATTTCTGACATTATCTTATTTTATAATACATGTTTGGCCTAGGCATTAAATTTGCTTTCAGTATCATGTTCTAATTCACATTAACTATTAACTGTTTTTTTTTGTTTTGAACCCTTTTGCCTGATTACATTTGTTTACAGCTTATTACATGAGCTTTGGCCCTTGACATATTCTAACAATATTCATTAATTAACACAAAATCTCTTAACATACTAACTTAAAATGTTGCCTTCATGGCCAAGATTACATTCATTTATTAACAAATGATAACAAACTATTTATTTTACCATATTACCAATTCTATTCCCATACTATTAAACTTTACTAGTGGACCATTGATATATTGCTTATATGGGCCTCTATTTAGGTATCTTTTGGTATTATGTAATAACATATACTTCCTACTTTGCCTATAGGCTTAATATACTTCTTCTAATCTTTTACAAGTGATTCAAATGATAAAAATTATTGGCATTGGCCTAAATAAAAAAAATAAAATAAACATAGTTAAGCACTGCTAATGCCTTCTCTTTAAAAACCAACAACATGGGTTAAATAACTATAAAACCTTCAATAACTAATACTACACTACTACAATTGTTTGTTTACACTCTGACATTTAGTACGTCTGTTACTTTATAATGCCTTTACAAGTTGTTTTTCTCGTATCGACCTATTTGGTTTCTTACACTTAAGCTAATTGGAGGGATCTTTGATCTTTACAGTCTTATCTGCGTGATTAGTGATCACCCTCGTTTTCCACTTTTCACTTATGCACCTTTCACAAGTTTTGTCGTATTATCTACAGTACATGGTTTCTTATTTATTACACTATTGTGTTGTACTTTTATTTTACATTGTTAAATATTTGAGTTCAGTTATTCTGACTTTTTTATTATTTGGATTATTTTGGTTAATTATTTGGGGCTCTCTTTATGTCACATTACATATGCTCCTCCTCCAAGACATGGTTATTTTCACTAAACTGGGGTTTAGGGAAAATAAGCTGTTACTTGTTTATTCGTTGTATTTTTTCATTTCGGTGACATTATATGTCCCTTTTATCTTCTTGGTATTTGGGCTCACGAGCACATATGTGTTGTTGTTATTGTTTCTGCTTATTAGGAACGGTCCATGATATAATAGCAGCAACTTCTTCATTATGCCTTCTGCCCCGCTCGGCTGCTGTCTATTCCTGATTAACACTTTCTCTCCAACCTCAAACTTGATTTCGTGTGTTCTCCTTTTATCCCGTCTTCTCTTCTTTAACTCCATTTTATGTAATATCCGGTTGTACACTCAGGTTACATCTGCTCCTTCGCTCGGCATTTCTAGAAAATTTATGATTTCAGTTATTTGTCGAGGTGGTGGCTTGTTGAACATCATTTGGTACGGACTGATTCCCAGGGTTTCGTGGCATGCTAAATTCAAATACATTTCTGCGTTAGGGATATATTCACTCCATAGTCTATGGTTCTCGTGGCAGTACGTCCTGAGAATTCTACCCACTTCTCATAGTACTCTCTCGGCAGGATTGCTCGAAGGGTGGTAAATAGAGGTTTTGTAAGTTTTAATATTTTTATTCAGTATTTCCTCCCTCCACTTCCTACCTTTGAAATGAGTCCCATGGTCAGTTATGATGGTTTCTGGGGTTCCAACATCAATTACATATTTCTCATTGATTATTTTAATAATGACAATCGTTGACACTTTACTGATTGGATATAACTTCGTGTACTTAGAAAAGTGATCCCACACTATCACGATATACTTATATCGACGCCTACCTCCACTTCGGGGAAATGGCCCGCAGATGTCGAGAAATATTTTCTCCAGCTTCCTGCTTGAAGTGATTGTTATTAGCGCTCCTTCTTTCCTGGAGTTGTTTATTTTGACTTCTTGACAAATGATATATTTTCTCACAATTTGCCTAACTTTTATTTATACCCTTTATAAACACGTGCTCTTCTAGGGCACTAACCACCTTTGCGGGTCCCATATGACCATACATATGATGGTAATTCTCAATCAGTCCCTGTTCCAATGATTTTGGGATACATAATTTCCATTGATTATTTTTAGTATTGGGTTTATTAAACAATAGTTCTTTATGTTGTTAAAACGGTGTTATCTTTAAGTCATTATTTAGGATGCGTTCTCTGATCTGAGCTAATTTTTGGTCTGTGACTTGTTCTTCTTGGATCCTACCCAGTATATCTGCAAGTTCTTTTTTACTTATTATTGTGTAGTACACCTTCCCGATGTCTTCTCTATCTACGTCAAAAGTGCCCTTTTCCAAGTTCACTCTCGATAGAGCATCTGCAACTGTGTTCTTTTTTCCGGGTATGTATTCCCACGTGATGTGGTATTCTTGTAATGCCAAGATCCAGCGAGTCAACCTCCCATGACTTAACTTGCATCTTTGCAGGAAGGAAATAGATTTGTGGTCGGACCTTACTGTGATGGGATATCCTAATATATAAGTTCGGAACTTATTGCAAGCGAAGACTACACTCAGTTGCTCCTTCTCTGTGACTTTGTAGTTATGTTCGCTCTGGTTAAGCACACGACTGGCGAAACTGATAACTAGGTGGTCTCCCTCATCACTCTCTTGATATAGCTCTGCTCCTAGACTCACGTCACTTGCGTCGCAATTAATAAAGAATCTACGGTTGAAGTCTGGATGGTGCAGCATGACCTTCTCTAGAAATTTTTCTTCAATTGTTTTGAACGTTTGATCATCTTCTTCACCCCACTTCCACTTGTACTTCGAGGATAATAAATGCTTAAAACGGGATGTTAATTCAGAATAATCTATTTGAAACTTTCGGTAGTAGTTACCAATCCCCAATAATGATTGTAACTGTCTTACATTTCTTGGTCGTGGGAAATTCTGGATTGCCTCTACCTTTTCCGGAGATGTTGTTATCCCTGTTTCAGTGAGTACGAAACCGAGGAAATTCAATTTATTTGTAAGCAGTTGAGATTTTTCTAACTTGAGTGTGATATTACTCTCTGCTAATCTATGTAATACCATCTCTACCCGTTTGCAATGTTCTTCCCAAGTTTTGGATGTTATAAGTAAGTCATGCACGTATACTGTGGCAAACTCCAACACCTCCCTGCCTAAAACTTATCCATCACCTTTACAAATACAGCTACTGAATTTATTAGCCCAAATGGGAGTCTTTTGTTTGATAATTTCAGCCCTCGAAGATGAAAGCGACGTATTTTCTGCTGTGTGGGTGCAATTCGACCTGCCAGTATCCACATACTGCGTATAAGATGGTCATATATTTGCAGTCCTTGAAATTCTTCATAATCTCGTTGATCTCCCCCAGTGACGTCCTGTCGTTAATGATGTATTTATTAATTTGTCGTGCATCTAGGCACAAACGTACCGTCCCATCCTTTTTGCACTGCAACAATTGGACTCGTGAACGGTGATGAACTACTTTCATTTATATCTTGGTCAATCATCCATTGTATCTCCTTCCTTACTGCTGGTTTTAAGGACTGCGCAATAGGGTATGATTTTTTATTAAAGTTTATGGGATGGTTGAAAGTCAATGCACTTATAAAATTTTTAGCTTTACCGGGCAAATTTGAAAAAACTTTTTTGTACTTATCAAATACCGCTACCAGTTGATCTTTCTGTTCTGTACTTATCTTCTTTGTATCTGTAACTTGAAAGGCATATATTTCCTGTAATTTCTGAGTCCATATCTCTTCTTTTGGATAGTCTGATTCCTGGTTCCATTTCTTCTTATCCTCCCTATCATTATATACCAAGGTGAATGTTTGCCGATCGTGAGTGGCACGATTTCGGCCTACAATCTCACTCAACCATTGACCTTGTTCATGGTACAGCGTTACCTTCCCACTGCCCATATCAATAACAGCTGAGTGCCGCCGTAGCGTATCACACCCAATCATAACCTTGAACGGTAGCCCTTGAGCTACTAAGAACCATTAGAATCATTTTACTTTTACTGGATACTTCTATTTGTTCCTGTTTCTTGATGGACTTATTTGCTTTACCAGTTGCTCCCATGATTATCATATTACTAATTGGTAGTACAGGTATGTTTTCTTTACATGCATCTTTAATTCTGTTAAACTCTGTTTGATCTATTAGTGATATATTTGCCCCGGTATCAACCATTACTTCCGTCATTACCTCTTGCAACTCAGCAGTGATGAATATAATTTGAGTGTTGTTGTTATTTGTAGAGGATGACACTGCTTCCATTAAATCGTCTGTAATGTTCTTCAAGTTGTTATTTTCCATATAGATAGTTTCATTTATAGCACACCCGTCCAATTCTTGCAGTGATGGGTCGGTCTCTGTTCTCACTGCCGCATCTAGTTTTCCGCCCTGTCCTGAGGTTGGTTACCTTGGACAGTCTCTTCTTGGTTTCTTGGATGTCTATCTTCTACACTCCTGTTCCTAGGTTGGTTTCTTCTGTCATTATTTTGGTATCCTCTACGATTGTCAAAATTCCTTCTACCTTCCCTATACCTATTATTATTATTACCATTTTGGTTGTAATTATCATTATTATTATTATTATGATAGTTACGGTTGTGATAGGTATTATTATTATTATTATGATTGTTATTACGTTGATCATGGTCATTCCTATTTGCATAGTTTGTCCTTTGATGCTGATCACGATTTTGTTCCTCCCTGTGAAAAGTCATTCTTTCATATTGTCTTCTCGACCTCCTGTAATAATCCTGCTGTTCATAATCCCCCAGCAAAGCTTCCATGGCTGATATGGTCTTGATCTGACCGCAAAGTCTAGCCTGGATGATCCCTTCATCAAAATGATAGGCCATTTTATTTACTAGACATTCTTCCGAAATGTATGGTTCCAACTTGCGAGCTACACACACCTTACCCAGGAAATAGGCTGTTGGTGACTGGCCTAGATTGGGATTATATTTTCCATTACTGAGATTATCTCTCGCTATATTTTGTATGGATTCAGACCAGTATTTGGACTGAAAAGTTCGTTTAAATTCTTCATAGGTGTTAACTTCATTCCTCACTGCTGACCACCAATTGTCAGTTATTCCTTTGAAACCGTCGTCCAACAAGGTCTTAGTTACGGTCCATCTGTTTTCTTTCATTCGACTTAGTCTTTCATTTATGCGTTCCAGAAATTCAATGGGGGTTTTCCTGTAATCTTTGAAACTCACACTGTCTTTGTTCTCTAGTGTGGTGTGGTGAGTACTGCATGTCGGTCTAATGTTTAGTCTATCCACTTCTTCCTGTATGTTTAGTTGGATGTGTTGCATACTTTCTATTTTTTCTTTGTTACCATTTACCTGATTCTTCACTTGATCTACTTTGTCACTTATTTTTGTCATTCTGCCGGACATATTACCTTGGATCTCATCCAACTTTTCCTGCGTTTCTTGCTGTGTCGCAATTATCCTCACTTGATTATTGGTTTCTACCCGTTCTATCTTGGTATCCACTTCTATTCTGAATTGTACTATGGTTTCTTCAGTTTTCTCCAGCCTTTCCTTGCTCTCCGCTATTTGTTGTTTCACTTACTCCTTGTACTCATCCACCTTCTGGCTAAGTGTTTTGGTGACGTTTTCGATCCTTTCATTTATAGTTTCTCTTAATTCTCCCTTAATACTTTCATTGGTACTGTCTATCTTTTCATTGATTTTCTCAATTTTATTTTCCAAATTCTCGTTCATTTGTCTATTATCTTCCTTGATCTGTCTTAAATTCTCATTGGTACTTTCTTTAGTACTATCTATTTTTTTTCGTTTTTTTGTCTAAAATTTTCTGTAGTACTTTCATTTGTCAGTTTATTATTTTCCTCCATCTGTCTATTTTTTCATTTGTCAGCTTATTATTTTCATTTATCTGCTTCATTAAATTTTCACTTGTCATTTTATTATCTTCCTTCATACTGTCTATTTTTTCATTTGTCAGTTTATTATTTTCCTCCATTCGTTTAAAATTTGCGTCTCCTCTGGCCTCTTCTTTATCACCCGCCTGTTGTTCAATTTCGGTGTCCAGTACTGTTTCTGTCTCTTCTTCCCGTCTACCTTCTTCCATCTCCTGGTCCTTCGCCATCTTTTTTGACACTCCTTTTGTATGCATCTCTGAACTTATCACGGCCACCTGCTAAAATTAGGTTGACTATTTTTTAATAGTGGTACTACAGTCCGTAATTTTTTCGTAATTCAGCCTCACTGGTTGGACACCACTTTGTAATTAAACGTGTATTCATTGTGTTTTTGTTTATTGTTTGTTACGTCTTCTCTATAATAAATTATTTAAATAGTACTGTTAGTTTGTTTTAATAATTCACCACACGTTTTATACGCCACTCTATAATTAAATCGTGTATTGATATAACATTGTTTAATGTGTTTAATAAGTCACACGTTGCTAGTGTCGCTCTGTAATATAATGTGATGTAGTGGTAGGGTGAGAGAGATTGTATTTGTGGGCTAGTGCTTTTTGAATTTTCCTGCACTTCGGGTTAACTCGGCAATCGGCTCTAACCGTATTCTGGCAGTTGTAGGTTAGTTTATTTTTTGTCGTCGGCAATGCTATATTTGCCTTGCGTACCTGCTCGCTCCCACTAATACCTGTGAACAAACTCTTATTCTACTTACACGTATGAAATGATAACTCTGTTATTGGTAATCATTGATTTGTTTTATTGTTTTCAGCTTATTGGTTAAACAAAATAAATGGTTCGGTCTTGGATCGACCTTGACAGTTTAATATTGATTCTTATTTGAACCCGTTCTTCAACGAGTTGCAAATAATTATAATATAAATTAAATATCTCAGGGCTTGGGTTCTTTGGGCCAGTTAAGAAGTCAGAAATGTTTTTTTTCAAAAGGAGTACAACACATTACAAATACATATAAAATAATAAATCTTAATTATTAATGCTAACAAGTATGAATGTTATGTTTTTTAACCAACTGCGTCAACGAACTCTGTCTGCATTGGCAAATGATGCTATACAAGATGGCCGCCCTGGTTGGTTAACCAAACGACATGTGCTTCAAGCGTTTTTTTTTTTTTTTTTTAAATAAAATATTATTGTTAACCACCGTATTAATGTGCAGTGGTTATTCCAATTATAACTGTAGGTAGTTTATATAGTGTAGTGAAGTTGATGTATGTGTAGTGTTGTTACGAAATTACTTCGGAATTATATTTACGTTCCTTGTATACTGCAGCCAGCCAACTCTGTGATTTTTTGGTGTTTGCGTAGAATTAAGCTTCCATCGGTTAGTGGTGTTTCTTTTATCTTTTTTATCTTCCCTATAAGTTTTCTGGTATGTTTATCTCTTCTGTGGTTCCATTTAGATCATTAATTTAGTGTAAGTTTGATTGTTTTATCTTCACTCTAAGCGTCAGCTATACCATTTGGACCTTTTCTGCTTGGCGTTCAACAATACAATAATATTTCTTCTCGTCTTAGTAACGGTTTTTTGACCAATAAACTCTGTTTTTGATTGGTCAGTTTGCATGAACTTGAGGTCAAGCGGCATATAGTACCGAAAATTATATCCTTGCCTTCCCTGTCAAAAAATACTCCTTTGTTATTTTTTGTTTAAATTAAAATTAATTTACATAGCTTTGTTTCTTTTACAAAGATCTACATTTTGATATATAATTTTATGTGTGTTAACTTTATATTAGGTGTTTTTTCACCTTTACAAGAATTATAAATCTGGACCATAGTACTGCTCTGCTTTTACTATACAATACTTAATTTTTGTTAGATTAATTTAATTTGCTTCACAATTATTCTAAAACTTGTCCCTCATTAAATTTTGGTCCTTCTTTGTTATTATTGTCTTATATTAATTTGGTAACTTAATCATCATTTCTGACATTATCTTATTTTATAATACATGTTTGGCCTAGGCATTAAATTTGCTTTCAGTATCATGTTCTAATTCACATTAACTATTAACTGGTTTTTTTTTTTTTTTTTTTTTTTGAACCCTTTTGCCTGATTACATTTGTTTACAGCTTATTACATGAGCTTTGGCCCTTGACATATTCTAACAATATTTATTAATTAACACAAAATCTCTTAACATACTAACTTAAAATGTTGCCTTCATGGCCAAGATTACATTCATTTATTAACAAATGATAACATAAACTATTTATTTTACCATAATACCAATTCTATTCCCATACTATTAAACTTTACTAGTGGACAATTGATATATTGTTTATATGGGCCTCTATTTAGGTATCTTTTGGTATTATGTAATAACATATACTTCCTATTTTGCCTGTAGGCTTAATATACTTCTTCTAATCTTTTACAAGTGATTCATGGCTGATAAAAATTATTGGCATTGGCCTAAATAAAAAAAAATAAACATAGTTAAGCACTGCTAATGCCTTCTCTTTAAAAACCAACAATATGGGTTAAATAACTATAAAACCTTCAATAACTAATACTACACTACTACAATTGTTTGTTTACACTCTGACATTTAGTACGTCTGTTACTTTATAATGCCTTTACAAGTTGTTTTTCTCGTATCGACCTATTTGGTTTCTTACACTTAAGCTAATTGGAGGGATCTTTGATCTTTACAGTCTTATCTGCGTGATTAGTGATCACCCTCTTTTTCCACTTTTCACTTATGCACCTTTCACAAGTTTTGTCGTATTATCTACAGTACATGGTTTCTTATTTATTACACTATTGTATTGTACTTTTATTTTACATTGTTAAATATTTGAGTTCAGTTATTCTGACTTTTTTATTATTTGGATTATTTTGGTTAATTATTTGGGGCTCTCTTTATGTCACATTACATTTGCTCCCCCTCCAAGACATGGTTATTTTCACTAAACTGGGGTTTAGGGAAAATAAGCTGTTTTTTTTTATTCGTTGTATTTTTTCATTTCAGTGATGTTATATGTCCCTTTTATCTTCTTGGTATTTGGGCTCACGAGCATGTGTGTGTTGTTGTTATTGTTTCTGCTTATTAGGAACGGTCCATGATATAATAGCAGCAACTTCTTCATTATGCCTTCTGCCCCGCTCGGCTGCTGTCTATTCCTGAGTAACACTTTCTCTCCAACCTCAAACTTGATTTCGTGTGTTCTCCTTTTGTCCCGTCTTCTCTTCTTTAATTCCATTTTATGTAATATCCGGTTGTACACTCAGGTTACATCTGCTCCTTCGCTCGGCATTTCTAGAAAATTTATGATTTCAGTTATTTGTCGGGGTGGTGGCTTGTTGAACATCATTTGGTACGGACTGATTCCCAGGGTTTCGTGGCATGCTAAATTCAAATACATTTCTGCGTTAGGGATATATTCACTCCATAGTCTATGGTTCTCGTGGCAGTACGTCCTGAGGATTCTACCCACTTCTCGTAGTACTCTCTCGGCAGGATTGCTCGAAGGGTGATAAATAGAGGTTTTGTAAGTTTTAATATTTTTATTCAGTATTTCCTCCCTCCACTTCCTACCTTTGAACTGAGTCCCATGGTCAGTTATGATGGTTTCTGGGGTTCCAACATCAATTACATATTTCTCATTGATTATTTTAATAATGACAATCGTTGACACTTTACTGATTGGATATAACTTCGTGTACTTAGAAAAGTGATCCCACACTATCACGATATACTTATATCGACGCCTACCTCCACTTCGGGGAAATGGCCCGCAGATGTCGAGAAATATTTTCTCCAGCTTCCTGCTTGAAGTGATTGTTATTAGCGCTCCTTCTTTCCTGGAGTTGTTTATTTTGACTTCTTGACAAATGATATATTTTCTCACAATTTGCCTAACTTTTATTTATACCCTTTATAAACACGTGCTCTTCTAGGGCACTAACCACCTTTGCGGGTCCCATATGACCATACATATGATGGTAATTCTCAATCAGTCCCTGTTCCAATGATTTTGGGATACATAATTTCCATTGATTATTTTTAGTATTGGGTTTATTAAACAATAGTTCTTTATGTTGTTGTTAAAATGGTGTTATCTTTAAGTCATTATTTAGGATGCGTTCTCTGATCTGAGCTAATTTTTGGTCTGTGACTTGTTCTTCTTGGATCCTACCCAGTATATCTGCAAGTTCTTTTTTACTTATTATTGTGTAGTACACCTTCCCGATGTCTTCTCTATCTACGTCAAAAGTGCCCTTTTCCAAGTTCACTCTCGATAGAGCATCTGCAACTGTGTTCTTTTTTCTGGGTATATATTCCCACGTGATGTGGTATTCTTGTAATGCCAAGATCCAGCGAGTCAACCTCCCATGACTTAACTTGCATCTTTGCAGGAAGGAAATAGATTTGTGGTCGGACCTTACTGTGATGGGATATCCTAATATATAAGTTCGGAACTTATTGCAAGCGAAGACTACACTCAGTAGCTCCTTCTCTGTGATGTTGTAGTTATGTTCGCTCTGGTTAAGCACACGACTGGCGAAATTGACAACTAGGTGGTCTCCCTCATCACTCTCTTGATATAGCTCTGCTCCTAGATTCACGTCACTTGCGTCGCAATTAATAAAGAATCTACGGTTGAAGTCTGGATGGTGCAGCATGACCTTCTCTAGAAATTTTTCTTTAATTGTTTTGAACGTTTGATCATCTTCTTCTCCCCACTTCCACTTGTACTTCGAGGATAATAAATGCTTAAAACGGGATGTTAATTCAGAATAATCTTTTTGAAACTTTCGGTAGTAGTTACCAATCCCCAATAATGATTGTAACTGTCTTACATTTCTTGGTCGTGGGAAATTCTGGATTGCCTCTACCTTTTCCGGAGATGTTGTTATCCCTGTTTCAGTGAGTACGAAACCGAGGAAATTCAATTTATTTGTAAGCAGTTGAGATTTTTCTAACTTGAGTGTGATATTACTCTCTGCTAATCTATGTAATACCATCTCTACCCGTTTGCAATGTTCTTCCCAAGTTTTGGATGTTATAAGTAAGTCATGCACGTATACTGTGGCAAACTCCAACACCTCCCTGCCTAAAACTTATCCATCACCTTTACAAATACAGCTACTGAATTTATTAGCCCAAATGGGAGTCTTTTGTTTGATAATTTCAGCCCTCGAAGATGAAAGCGACGTATTTTCTGCTGTGTGGGTGCAATTCGACCTGCCAGTATCCACATACTGCGTATAAGATGGTCATATATTTGCAGTCCTTGAAATTCTTCATAATCTCGTTGATCTCCCCCAGTGACGTCCTGTCGTTAATGATGTATTTATTAATTTGTCGTGCATCTAGGCACAAACGTACCGTCCCATCCTTTTTGCACTGCAACAATTGGACTCGTGAACGGTGATGAACTACTTTCATTTATATCTTGGTCAATCATCCATTGTATCTCCTTCCTTACTGCTGGTTTTAAGGACTGCGCAATAGGGTATGATTTTTTATTAAAGTTTATGGGATGGTTGAAAGTCAATGCACTTATAAAATTTTTAGCTTTACCGGGCAAATTTGAAAAAACTTTTTTGTACTTATCAAATACCGCTACCAGTTGATCTTTCTGTTCTGTACTTATCTTCTTTGTATCTGTAACTTGAAAGGCATATATTTCCTGTAATTTCTGAGTCCATATCTCTTCTTTTGGATAGTCTGATTCCTGGTTCCATTTCTTCTTATCCTCCCTATCATTATATACCAAGGTGAATGTTTGCCGATCGTGAGTGGCACGATTTCGGCCTACAATCTCACTCAACCATTGACCTTGTTCATGGTACAGCGTTACCTTCCCACTGCCCATATCAATAACAGCTGAGTGCCGCCGTAGCGTATCACACCCAATCATAACCTTGAACGGTAGCCCTTGAGCTACTAAGAACCATTAGAATCATTTTACTTTTACTGGATACTTCTATTTGTTCCTGTTTCTTGATGGACTTATTTGATTTACCAGTTGCTCCCATGATTATCATATTACTAATTGGTAGTACAGGTATGTTTTCTTTACATGCATCTTTAATTCTGTTAAACTCTGTTTGATCTATTAGTGATATATTTGCCCCGGTATCAACCATTACTTCCGTCATTACCTCTTGCAACTCAGCAGTGATGAATATAATTTGAGTGTTGTTGTTATTTGTAGAGGATGACACTGCTTCCATTAAATCGTCTGTAATGTTCTTCAAGTTGTTATTTTCCATATAGATAGTTTCATTTATAGCACACCCGTCCAATTCTTGCAGTGATGGGTCGGTCTCTGTTCTCACTGCCGCATCTAGTTTTCCGCCCTGTCCTGAGGTTGGTTACCTTGGACAGTCTCTTCTTGGTTTCTTGGATGTCTATCTTCTACACTCCTGTTCCTAGGTTGGTTTCTTCTGTCATTATTTTGGTATCCTCTACGATTGTCAAAATTCCTTCTACCTTCCCTATACCTATTATTATTATTACCATTTTGGTTGTAATTATCATTATTATTATTATTATGATAGTTACGGTTGTGATAGGTATTATTATTATTATTATTATTATGATTGTTATTACGTTGATCATGGTCATTCCTATTTGCATAGTTTGTCCTTTGATGCTGATCACGATTTTGTTCCTCCCTGTGAAAAGTCATTCTTTCATATTGTCTTCTCGACCTCCTGTAATAATCCTGCTGTTCATAATCCCCCAGCAAAGCTTCCATGGCTGATATGGTCTTGATCTGACCGCAAAGTCTAGCCTGGATGATCCCTTCATCAAAATGATAGGCCATTTTATTTACTAGACATTCTTCCGAAATGTATGGTTCCAACTTGCGAGCTACACACACCTTACCCAGGAAATAGGCTGTTGGTGACTGGCCTAGATTGGGATTATATTTTCCATTACTGAGATTATCTCTCGCTATATTTTGTATGGATTCAGACCAGTATTTGGACTGAAAAGTTCGTTTAAATTCTTCATAGGTGTTAACTTCATTCCTCACTGCTGACCACCAATTGTCAGTTATTCCTTTGAAACCGTCGTCCAACAAGGTCTTAGTTACGGTCCATCTGTTTTCTTTCATTCGACTTAGTCTTTCATTTATGCGTTCCAGAAATTCAATGGGGTTTTTCCTGTAATCTTTGAAACTCACACTGTCTTTGTTCTCTAGTGTGGTGTGGTGAGTACTGCATGTCGGTCTAATGTTTAGTCTATCCACTTCTTCCTGTATGTTTAGTTGGATGTGTTGCATACTTTCTATTTTTTCTTTGTTACCATTTACCTGATTCTTCACTTGATCTACTTTGTCACTTATTTTTGTCATTCTGCCGGACATATTACCTTGGATCTCATCCAACTTTTCCTGCGTTTCTTGCTGTGTCGCAATTATCCTCACTTGATTATTGGTTTCTACCCGTTCTATCTTGGTATCCACTTCTATTCTGAATTGTACTATGGTTTCTTCAGTTTTCTCCAGCCTTTCCTTGCTCTCCGCTATTTGTTGTTTCACTTACTCCTTGTACTCATCCACCTTCTGGCTAAGTGTTTTGGTGACGTTTTCGATCCTTTCATTTATAGTTTCTCTTAATTCTCCCTTAATACTTTCATTGGTACTGTCTATCTTTTCATTGATTTTCTCAATTTTATTTTCCAAATTCTCATTCATTTGTCTATTATCTTCCTTGATCTGTCTTAAATTCTCATTGGTACTTTCTTTAGTACTATCTATTTTTTTCGTTTTTTTGTCTAAAATTTTCTGTAGTACTTTCATTTGTCAGTTTATTATTTTCCTCCATCTGTCTATTTTTTCATTTGTCAGCTTATTATTTTCATTTATCTGCTTCATTAAATTTTCACTTGTCATTTTATTATCTTCCTTCATACTGTCTATTTTTTCATTTGTCAGTTTATAATTTTCCTCCATTCGTTTAAAATTTGCGTCTCCTCTGGCCTCTTCTTTATCACCTGCCTGTTGTTCAATTTCAGTGTCCAGTACTGTTTCTGTCTCTTCTTCCCGTCTACCTTCTTCCGTCTCCTGGTCCTTCGCCATCTTTTTTGACACTCCTCTTGTATGCATCTCTGAACTTATAACGGCCGCCTGCTAAAATTAGGTTGACTGTATTTCTTAATAGTGATACTACAGTCCGTAATTTTTTCCTAATTCAGCCTCACTGGTTGGACACCACTTTGTAATTAAACGTGTATTCATTGTGTTTTTGTTTATTGTTTGTTACGTCTTCTCTATAATAAATTATTTAAATAGTACTGTTAGTTTGTTTTAATAATTCACCACACGTTTTATACGCCACTCTATAATTAAATCGTGTATTGATATAACGTTGTTTAATGTGTTTAATAAGTCACACGTTGCTAGTGCCGCTCTGTAATGTAACGTGATGTAGTGGTAGGGTGAGAGAGATTGTATTTGTGGGCTAGTGCTTTTTGAATTTTCCTGCACTTCGGGTTAACTCGGCGATAGGCTCTAACCGTATTCTGGCAGTTGTAGGTTAGTTTATTTTTTGTCGTCGGCAAGGCTATATTCGCCTTGTGTACCTGCTCACTCCCACTAATACCTGTGAACAAACTCTTATTTTACTTACACGTATGAAATGATAACTCTGTTATTGGTAATCATTGATTTGTTTTATGTTTTTCAGCTTAATGGTTAAACAAAATAATTGGTTCGGTCTTGGATCGACCTTGACAGTTTAATATCGATTCGTATTTGAATCCGTTCTTCAATGAGTTGCAAATAATTATAATATAAATTAAATATCTCAGGGCTTGGGTTCTTTGGGCCAGTTAAGAAGTCAGAAATGTTTTTTTAAAAAGGAGTACAACACATTACAAATACATATAAAATAATAAATGTTAATTATTAATGTTAACAAGTATGAATGTTATGTTTTTAACCAACTGCGTCAACGAACTCTGTCTGCATTGGCAAATGATGCTATACAAGATGGCCGCCCTGGTTGGTTAACCAAACGACATGTGCTTCAAGCGTTTTTTTTTTTTTTTTTAAATAAAATATTATTGTTAACCATCGTATTAATGTGCAGTGGTTATTCCAATTATAACTGTAGGTAGTTTATATAGTGTAGTAAAGTTGATCTATGTGTAGTGTTGTTACGAAATTACTTCGGAATTATATTTACGTTCCTTGTATACTGCAGCCAGCCAACTCTCTGTGATTTTTTGGTGTTTGCATAGAATTAAGCTTCCATCGGTTAGTGGTGTTTCTTTTATCTTCTCTATAAGTTTTCTGGTATGTTTACATCTTCTGTGGTTCCATTTAGATCATTAATTTAGTGTAAGTTTGATTGTTTTATCTTCACTCTAAGCGTCAGCTATACTATTTGGACCTTTTCTGCTTGGCGTTCAACAATACAATAATATTTCTTCTCGTCTTAGTAACGGTTTTTTGACCAATAAACTCTGTTTTTGATTGGTCAGTTTGCATGAACTTGAGGTCAAGCGGCATATAGTACCGAAAATTATATCCTTGCCTTCCCTGTCAAAAAATACTCCTTTGTTATTTTTTGTTTAAATTAAAATTAATTTACATAGCTTTGTTTCTTTTACAAAGATCTACATTTTGATATATAATTTTATATGTGTTAACTTTATATTAGGTGTTTTTTCACCTTTACAAGAATTATAAATCTGGACCATAGTACTGCCCTGCTTCTACTATACAATACTTAATTTTTGTTAGATTAATTTAATTTGCTTCACAATTATTCTAAAACTTGTCCCTCATTAAATTTTGGTCCTTCTTTGTTATTATTGTCTTATATTAATTTGGTAACTTAATCATTTCTGACATTATCTTATTTTATAATACATGTTTGGCCTAGGCATTAAATTTGCTTTCAGTATCATGTTCTAATTCACATTAACTATTAACTGTTTTTTTTTGTTTTGAACCCTTTTGCCTGATTACATTTGTTTACAGCTTATTACATGAGCTTTGGCCCTTGACATATTCTAACAATATTTATTAATTAACACAAAATCTCTTAACATACTAACTTAAAATGTTGCCTTCATGGCCAAGATTACATTCATTTATTAACAAATGATAACATAAACTATTTATTTTACCATAATACCAATTCTATTCCCATACTATTAAACTTTACTAGTGGACCATTGATATATTGTTTATATGGGCCTCTATTATATATAAGTATAAGCTTAATATACTTCTTCTAATCTTTTACAAGTGATTCATGACTGATAAAAATTATTGGCATTGGCCTAAATAAAAAAAATACGCATAGTTAAGCACTGCTAATGCCTTCTCTTTAAAAACCAACAACATGGGTTAAATAACTATAAAACCTTCAATAACTAATACTACACTACTACAATTGTTTGTTTACACTCTGACATTTAGTACGTCTGTTACTTTATAATGCCTTTACAAGTTGTTTTTCTTATATCGACCTATTTGGTTTCTTACACTTAAGCTAATTGGAGGGATCATTGATCTTTACAGTCTTATCTGCGTGATTAGTGATCACCCTCGTTTTCCACTTTTCACTTATGCACCTTTCACAAGTTTTGTCTTATTATCTACAGTACATGGTTTCTTATTTATTACACTATTGTGTTGTCCTTTTATTTTACATTGTTAAATATTTGAGTTCAGTTATTCTGACTTTTTTATTATTTGGATTATTTTGGTTAATTATTTGGGGCTCTCTTTATGTCACATTACAGTATCTCAAGTGTTCTTGGAACACTCACTTGAATGATGGAACACCTGCCACACTGGAAGGGGGGGGAGTGGAGAATGTTCTCAGCTGTTCTATGTGGTTCCATACCATACTCGTAACACTGCTCCCTCCTTAAGCCTGTTCACCCCGAACTGGCAAACCATATGTGAAGTAATACTTGGCCCGGCGATCTAGGTGGACGACCTTGCAAAGGATAATTCTCCGGTTCTTCGAATTCAGTCTCGTGTGTTCCGAACATAAATTCTCGGGAATATGAGTCTTCCGCTCAACCGCTAGTTTTGCTGGAATCATTCCCGTTGCGTCATGTACTGATGACTAAACACCACTGGCTGATCTAAGTCTGTTTGGTTCTCGTCAACAACTTCTTGCGTAACTTCATCTTCAGCAACTTTTCCCCAGGCCGCTTCTATTAACTCAGGAACAAACAAGGGGTTTTCCTTGACACCCATAGTTGGCTTTCCAGTCACCTCTTTTGCTGTTTCCTGTATTTGTACTTCCTCTGCTAGTTCTTCCATTTCCGCTTGCTATAGGAAAGTTTCCTCTTGACCAGACTTGTTGACTTCTTCTTTGGCCAATGCCACTTCCTTAATCAAATGGTTGGCAGACCCTGTCATTTTAGCCATGCAAAGATTTATCTTCTCCTGGCCAACCTTCAGGATGTTCTCTCTTAATCCATAACGAATCCATAGGCATAATGTCCATACCAAGAATCACTTCATCAACAATGTCTGCAACAAGCATTTGGTGGCTAAACTCGAGAAGATCCAGGCGTACACGTACGTTTATCTTTCCCAACACATTGACGGGGCTTCCAGTTACAGTGTGTATTGTACAAGAGCTAATTTGAGGCCGTCAGTTGCTGATTAAGTCAGGGCGCACAATAGACACTGTAGTGCTCGTGTCAACTCTAAATGATGTTTGTTTACCTTCCGCAAATCCATTAACGATCAACTTTCCACTGGTCTTATATAACGTGGAAACTGTGTGCTGTTCTGGGGCTTTACTTCTCCAATTGGTGCGATCACTCTCTTTTCTTGGTATTTTTCCCCCAACAGTCTACCTGTAGGTGACCACGTTTCCCACAGTTGTAACACTTCGGTCTTCTGTCTTTTTCCCATCATACATGTCATTGTAGCGCTGCTGATTTTGTAAACGGTTGTTCTTGAATTGTCTCTTTATTCTGTCCGTTATGACGATACTGTGATATTGGATCCGTTTGGGTCCAACGTGATGGCATACTTTGATTAATGTAGGTCGCCTTCTTGGCAGCTTCAAAACGGAGAGCATGAACAAGAGCGTCTGATTTATTATCATGCAGTGCCATTCTTAACACTTGTTGTAATTGACTATCTCTGATACTGTCAATAAACGTAATGAGAGAGATTCACTTCCGGAAGTACTCCAATTCTTCGGGATAAGCTAATCTCGTCAGTCGGTTGACATTCACTTCAAACTGTTGAAGGCTCTCCCCTGAATGCTGTCACCTCACTTGAAGTTGAACACGGTATATTTCGCACAAATGGTGGTCACTGTACCATAATTCCAGAGCTTTTGTTAATTCGGCATAGATGTTCTCTGACTGTGAGATGGCACTTTCTGTATTAGCTCTGCAGCAGGCCCTTTTAAAGCAAGAATTAGTGAAAGTCCTTTCTCTTCTTCCGTCCATTTATTTAAGCGAACATCCTCCTTCAACGGGGTCTCCTCCTTACTTCCTCTGGCTTCCTTTCCAATGCTATTTTTGGGCCTTGATCACTTCATTCTCAACCATGTGCCACAACCATCTCAACCTTTATGCTTTCACTGCTGCAACTATGTCCGGTTCTCCATACAGGTCTCTTAGCTCACGATTCTTTCTTATCATCCACATCTTTCTGTCCCACACTGGTCCTTAAATTCTTAGAATTTTCCTCTTGAAAACACCAAAGTTTTTGATATCTTCCAACTTCAGTACCCATGTCTCGCTTGCATTATGTTACTATAGATCTGATTACTGTGGTATATATTTTATTTTTGACATTTCATTATAGATTCCTGGATTAGAATATATTTTTTAATAAAAAAACAAACAAACAAATAGAGTAACAAAACTTACATTTCAATCATATATTTGCTGCCATATTTCATTACTGTTGGTGATGGACAGCTGGGGCAAGAATCAGAATTAAAAGGATTTATACATACAGAATCTTTATACGAACCTACTTCAGCCCAAAAATATGCTGAATTAGCAGTACTGCACCAGTTTATGAAATTAATGTTTCACCACTTGATTTATCCAGTAACTTCAGGTGGTTCAGCTATCTGAGTTATCTGAGTGGTTCAGCTACTTCAACAATATTCTTTGACAGTTTTAAGGCTATCACTTAATGAAAACAAATTCATTTTTTTGATATGTGAATCTCAATGGGAAGCCAGTTTCTTGTTTCTCTAACCAAATTAATTGTGAAATTGATGTGTTGTTTTTGAAGATTTTCACTTTCAGTGCACAGAGATTTACAATATATACGTACATTGATTGTGGGTGTGTGTACATACACATATTAAGTGGGGAGAATTCTGCCGTTATCTTTGCAAAACTAAGCATACGAAAACCTTAGGTCTGATCGTCAGGTTTCTAAATTAGTATACAGAGATGTACACAGTACATTATTGTCAAATTATGATTGTAGATGAAATTAACATTAAGTGCAGGCGGTAATGTTTCTACTTATTTCATGTAAGGCTGATATATTAAAAAAATCTCCAGATTTATCCTTAAATGCCTTAATTACCAGGAAAAGTCACTAATCCTGAATACAAATGTTTGCCACAAATATAATCTTGACCCTAGATTCAGTGATCCCTCCCCCCACACTGGATAGTGTAAGTTGATATCTTATGTCACGTCACACTTTCTGCATGGTGAAGGGGGGCTGGTAAATGTGAAATTTATTGTTGGTAGTAGATGTGAAATTCTGTGTGTCATTTAGTCTGAGCATGAACAAAACAGAAACATCATAAAGTAGTATAGATTCTACTTGGTTGTCAGGAATACATATACGGGGTTTTTACATAGTTTGTGAGATGGTGATCACAATTAAGTGTTTACTTAATCAGCAATCAATGTCCGAACCTAATTGCAAAGCTCACACGACAGTTTGGTGTTTTGGTCTATGTAGTAGCTGATTATAATGTTGACAAACAGAACTGATTAAACAGTTTATAGGGTGCTCCAGACCCATATAAACTGGTAGTATAATGTGGGTCAATTTACAATTAGATGTACCACAGGAATCAGATTTATGATATTTAGGGACAAGTTTTTTTTTTTAAATATTAATACTAAACTTAGTAAAAACCATCAAAGTATAAAAACAAGCAAACACAAGAACTACAGGAAAATTTTGATATAAAGATACAATCCACTCTTTGTATTGTGTATGTATAGTCCATTACGTGAGGCGTGACAAAGGGCCTATCTGCCGATTTTGAGTCAGTGTCCATGTAATTATTTAATTCCTTTTGCTATCGCTTCCTAAAAGGTTCTAGAACAAAGTTAAGAAAAAAAATTTTACCCGCTCTTACCCCTAAAGGGTTGAAAACTACCCCTAAAATGTTGAAAATATGAAATGACGTGAGGATGCATTTTGAAGCCCTGAAATTAGGTACTTATAGGTTTTTGGGGTGCTGATTACGATTCTGACGTCCAAAATTATATTCAACACAAAGGGTAGTTTTTAAAGGGTTGAAGGAGACTATAATCAGGGGGTGAACTATTAAACTTCGCGAGAATGCCAGTCAAAGCCTCAAAAGTGAGTACCTATAGGTTTTTGGGGGTCAAGGGATACGATTATGATTTTGATGTCAAGGGATACATCCGACTCCAGGGTTGGACTTGAAAGGGTTGAAAACATGAAACAGTCTGAGGATGTACTTTGAAGTCCTGAAATTGGGTACCTACAGGGTTTTGGGGGATGTTTAACCTACTATTACTTAAACATAACAACATTAATAATATTTAACAACTTGTTACAACCCTTGCACAATAACAAACAACTCCGATGCTCAGCTGATGCCCCAAAAAACACATCTCAGCTGTAAGCAGTGAGCATCAGGTAGCGCATCAGGCCTCTTCTGCTCTCCGGTAGAGGGTCTGTGTGTTTTTAGCGGTCATAATTCAAAATTCAGTCAAAAAAATATATATTTCATCCATGCTTATAAAATTTAATCAAAGAATCATTGAACCATAAACATTATATTATTTTATTAAATTAAATATTCGATTGATATAACGAACCAGAAGTACAGACAGTGACAAATTGCAACAGATATTCTTTTGTTTACAATAGACATTAAAAAAATAATCATGATACTTACTTTTATTGTCAATTTGAAAAAAAATTTAGTTTAGTATAAATTAATAGGCACTCAGGACCGCACCCGAACATAACGTACAATAACAAAATCTAACTGTTGGAGCGCGTTTACAATTTTGATCATAACTTAGTAAATTTTTAAGAACAAAATTTGAAACAAAATGCATTTTGTAGGAAATTTAAAGAGCTACAACGTTTGTCCTATGCACTATAATCTAAAAACCTATTGTACACTAGATATTTGGCCTAGAAGTCAAAACGTTTTTACATGATGTCGGCAAAATACACCTTTAAACTGCTGTAACTCATCACGTTTTAGTCGTAAAGGAATAAAACAAAATTCAAAATTTTGTTTTTTTTATAAGGTTTATTTTTGGTCCATATCAATTTTTTGATAGAACACATCGTTACTGAGATATTTTATAAAAAAAAGAATTTTGGTGAAAATCCAAAAACTTGAATTTTCTAAAAACGTTATGCGTTAGTGTACAGCAGTACATATTTGCTTCAAAATTTTTGAGTATATTGCTAATATAATAGACAACCAAAACTACAATATCTCGGCTTAATATACATATTTGACAAAATGGCGGACGTCCCTTTTTAAATTTCTTGGAAAAAATTTGCAGAAATTATATTTTCCTTCATAACTTCATTATTTTTTGGGCTACACAAGTGATTAACCCATCATTTTTTAAGGAAATTAACAGACCTTTCATTTGATACTAATTTGGTTACGATTGAACCATTTTTCGCAGAGTTATATCAGTTTTAAGAGCATGATTTGATCAAAAAACGGTGAATTGCCATCTTGTTTTGGCTGTATCTGGAGAACCGTTTGACATAATGAAACCAAACAAAGTGGACAATATTTGATGTTAATAAGCTTTAATTTTGATTTATACAAATGTTTTCAAAAATGGCATCGTTATTTGCAGATTAATGTTAAAAGTGTTTTTTTTTTTGCAAAACTTTGAACCCTTGTAACTTTCAAACAACACATTTTTTCGAAAGTGTATACAACCTTTTTTGCTTTGAATTTGATTTTCTATCGGTTTCCAGGGTTAATTAAATTTTGTTTTAACCCCTAAAAAGGGGTGAAAGCAACCCCTAAATTTAAGAGCGGGCGAAAAACTTTCCTTAACTTTATTCTATAACCTTTTATGAAGACATTGCAAAAAATAATCAGAAGAATCCATGGACACTGACTCAAAATCGGCAGAAAATTCCTCACGTAATAGACTAGTAGGCCTATTTGTTATTTCTGCAGTGCCTGCATATAGGACCTGATGATGGTTATAATTTTTGTTGAAACCAGGCCAATGTTTTAATATTACATTTATTCAATGACTGAACCTCACAAAACATTTTGTCGTTTACTAATTCACTATCACTACAAACCTGATTTGCTTTACTGTCAAGCAACTTTATGCTCCACCTGTAGATTTATTCAGTACTACAGTGTAATACATTACGTTATTTATTTATCTAATATTATATGTGTTATTAAACATAATATTTTATTATTGTTATTAAATAATAATTTAATATATTGTTCAATGCACCACATAGTCAGACATAAATCAACAGCCCTTTTATTGAAAACCAACTACAAATATTTAATGAAACTAACTAAAATTATGCCCACCATAAAAATTATTTTGAGAATATTTTGCCATTAACTTTTTGAATAGTTGTGTATATTAATATTTGGTATTTACTTAAAAATGGCATAAAATATAAGTTTAAACGGCATATGGAATTTTTAAAAGTTTAAATGGCATATGACATTTTTAAAAGTTTAAAAATGGCATAAAATATATTTTGTGTGGGTATGTTATGTGCGCACATACACAGCGATAAATCTTAAAGTATAAATAGAGTTTATTTCATATACCCAATGAATGTGAATTGCTACTTACTTCTTAATGTATTATATTATTAATCTTTAATAAGAGGCTTCCACCGTAATAAAAAAACTCGTGTGCTAATTGCTTTGTTCTAATTTTTACAATAAATCATTACAAGTATGCACACAGCGCGTGAAGTGTTACAATACTCACTCGTATGGGTAACCTTCACGAAGCAGGTAGCACACAAGTACTGGATCTACACTTATCTGTTAGTAAAGTATTGTCAAAACACTGTTTCCGGTGATAACAAATTATTACGACTTTTTTAACAGAGGTGTGTGAAGGTAGAGTAATGTATGTAGGTAATTATTAAACTCATTTAAATTGTCTGCAACAAATAGTTGAGCTGCTTACTTTTTAATGGCTATAATATAAGAAAACGTTAAGAATTTGTACAAGGAAAAGAAATAAGGAAAATGAAGAAGCGGAATTCCCAGATTTTTTCCAGTTTTAATTTTTTGTATTCTCACTATGTTGATCAGTATTTTAAGTAATATATTTTTGTGTTCTCCTCTGATCCAAGGCTTCACATTTTAACAGTTACTTTATTATACTAATATTATTGAGAGATAATATATACCTATTTATATATAGGCCTATATATATATTCAAACACTTTTTGCTACAGTCCGTTCTTGATGTATATAATATAAATATATTATAAGGAAAAAAAATATCTTGAGGTAATTTCTTTATGAATATTATATATATATTGCGACAATACAAGCATATGCTGTAATGTGCATTTATTAGATAAAATAAATATTTAAATTAAATTAATAAATAGGCTTTGTAATAAATAAGCAGGTCTGAGATTGAAAGCTGAGTTGATGTTAAAAATACTGCATGTAGAGATGCAGGAACCGACCTGCACGATCACGCGATTAGTGTTGAGAGTGTGTACAGTAGTAAATAATATGTATGGATGAGGCCGGTTCAAGCCTGAAAGTTTGCAATCTCACCCCAAATAGATGATAAATTATAGTTTTTATTTAATTATAAGAAAACCATAAATGGTAGAAAAATTGCAAAGACTTCTAAATATGTATAAAAATAATACACTTATGTACAAATAATATACATAATAATACGCAGTGCGAAAACGGCTTGAAAAGGACGTACAGTGCGAATTCAGTGCGATTTTAAGAGCATAGTAATTACACAAATTATGCGATTACGATGGTAATTACATTGAACATGTGTAATTAAATCGGCCACTGTTAGAGCACCTTGTAATCCACATTAGACATTGCAATTGGCAGAAATGTGTGAAAGTATGAAATTGGACGATAGTGGGGGAACTGACGCCACCAAGCAATTCCTGACATGCTGAAGTCTGTCCCAACAGGTGTGGTAATATGCTCGAATATAAATAAGGGCACGGATGAACCCAAATTACTCTCAAGCAGTCTTCAGTCGCGGCGGTATGGTCTGTCCGTTGGCGATGCGAATTTTTAATACTCTCAATCAGTCTTCAGAAGCGGTGGGATGCAATGCCCAGTATCAACGCGATTTTTAAATTTTGTTAATTGAACTGTGAAGTCAGATGGAGTTCATCTAAGTACCAAACAGCAACTCTTGGTTTGGTTACTAATACGATTATAGAACATACTCTACGATGTCTACACCCACAAACGTCCGTCACTCAAGACAAGCAACAAGGTTACATCAGGCAGAGGAATGCTATGCAGAACAATAGAGGCGTCTACTAGCACAACAGCAGCAGGTGCAGAGCAACATATCACTCTACACTACAGCAACCAGAGGGGACCATAAGGAACGAGTAACTGGAGGACGACGAGTGGAACCGAGGAATGGGTAGGGAACTCCATCAGAAGAGGACCTACGGATCAACGGAGGACATGGGTATGAGCTACGGAATCAAGGTGACAAATAATCAGCTTATAAATTTTATGTGAAAGACTAAAGACAGTTAAAAGACACTTTGAAATTTAGAAAAATAAATAAGAGATGTAAAATGTAGATATAGAGATTCAGAGAATCAAATTTAAATTTAATAAATATTTTCTTTGATGATTAACAATTATTTGAGTCAATTTAAATTTTATCAATAATTAACATGTATGCAATGTATAATCAATGAGTAATATGTATGCAATGCATATAGTAACATAGTAAAAGTTATATAAAGAAAATAAAACAAAACTGTAGTAAAGCACACAAATCAGACTGAGCAGTCGAAATTTGAAGATTAACAAATAAAGACAGAATATAATTTTGTTACTGTAGGATATAAGATTTATTGATGATAAATGTACTGCAACAATTGAACGTTAAGCAAACAATAATGAAGGTTTATGACAGAGTATATGAGATTTTTAAAAAATGCTTTTGTTTTTTTTTTTGAATAAATTGATGAAAACTTGTTAAAATTCAATCAATGACTACTTTTATTACTATTACACCCAAACTCCAGTAATTGGTACATATTAACAGTAATGTTAGATACATGTTGGCACAGCACAAATTAATTTACATTTGTTTTGTATTTTGTTGTGTTGTATAAAATTGGCACTCCAAAGTGTGGGGCTATACAAATTAAATTACATTTAAATTTGTACCCAATTTGTATTGTTATAATATATTGTCACCGGACAAAAGGCTTGCCGCATGACAAATGGCGCCAATCGTACACTCTAGTGCTTTTGGTGGCCCTAAAAAGGACCGTGTGGCGAGAAGGCTGATGTTGGTTGTGCCGCGCTGAGATGTTCGGCGGCTGCGCCGCTGTTCGTGGCGTACTGCAGTCCTATTCTTTCGGCATCGGTTGTAGAGTCGGCTGCCAGCCCAGCGACGTCCATCGCTGGCGCGGAACAGGAGTGCGAAGACCCAAGAATGGCGGCGGTTCTATTCTTCGGCTGTTCCTTCCGGCTGACTCCACCTCGATGTCGTCCGAGAGAGGAGAGGAGATGAAGTGGGTCCGATGGCGTGGCGATGAAGAGTGCGCCAACATTTTCTGCCGGCCCAGGTTTTATGCACTAACCGGGATCGCTGATTTGCTCACTCCGAGCACGTAGTTGGTCACGTCTCGGCTGCTGTTCCCAGATTGGCTTGCCTCGTATTCAGGTTTTCTATGAGTCGGGTCCTCAAACGTGATCTCTCAATTCTTTCCTGGAACGCCAACGGGTTGTCCAACAAGATCCAGGAACTCCAAGAATTACTGGCCCGACTCACACCCGACGTAGTCCTTCTCAATGAGACCCACTTGACTCCTGCGAGTCGGTTACGACTGGCCAACTATGTGTGCTATCGAAACGACAGGCCGGGCACTGCTGGTGGCGGTACTGCCGTCGCAGTGAGGCTCACTCTCGAGCATCACCGAGTCGTCTTGCCTGCAATGACTCACCTCGAAGGCACCGCTGTGGAGTTGTTAAACACTCTAGGCGGCGTACAGATGGTCGCGGCGTATAAACCGCCGCAAAAAGAGCTCCTTCACCCCGATCTAGCTGTCGCGTTCGATGCACACAGGAGGGTCATCATGGCCAGCGACCTGAACTGTAAACATCGCGATTGGAACAGTCGCTTGACTGCCCCAAACGGGAAACGTTTACGCAGGTTTGCCGATTCTCGCAGGATACAAGTGATTGGGCCTACCCAACCTACGTTCTACCCCTCACAACGCAACGCGGCTCCCGATGTCTTGGACATAGCGGTGATTCAAGGAATTGACTGTCCGGTCCATGTGTCCGCGCTAACGGAACTATCGTCCGATCATCTCCCTATCCTGATACACGTCGCTACCCAGCACGTCATACGCAGAGATGTCAGGAAGGTGGTAGAATGGGATCGCTATGGCCCGGCGTTAAGTCGCCGATTGCCAGACGCGGGACCACTCGAAACCTTCCGCCAAGTCGACGAGGCAGTTGCCGCGTTTGCCGAGGCTGTCGTATCTGCGATCGACGCGTCTTCCAGGATGAAGCCTGGCATCACGCCCCACTGGCAGCGGATCCCAGGGGAGACGAGTGCTCTCGCTTGCGAAGAAATCGCCTCCGGAGACGCTGGCAGCGGACCCGTGATCCGGCCGACCGGCATTTTACGTCGTGAAATGCAGGCCTACCGGAGACGCTGTTGGGAACTCGCCGTGGCCCAGGCAGGGGACGGATCGGACGAAAGTAGCCCTTACCGGATACCTTCGGCGTTGGTAGGGAAGAGGCGCCGGCCTCGCATCCCGGCCATTGCTGGACTTTTCGGTCAAATCCTGGCTCGCCCGGAGGCGAAGGCCGAGTACTTGGGCGCGTGTTTTGAGCGACAGTTCGCACCTAACCCGCCCATGGACTGGGACTTCGACGAAGAAGTCGAGAACGAAGTGGAAGACTTTCTGTCTCTTCCGATCACTACGGAGCCCGAACCCATTACTAGGGAAGAGGTCACAGATCGGCTCGTTGAACTCGTGCCGAGAAAAGCTCCTGGCCCGGACGGCATCTCGAACGCCGCTCTTACTCGACTCCCGGAGCGAGGAGTACTTTTCTTGGTCGCGCTGTTCAACGCGTGTCTTAGACTGGCCTATTTTCCCCAGAAATAGCGTAAGGCGACGGTTATAGTGATCCCGAAGCAGGGAAAGGACGCTTCCCGTCCCGGCAACCTCCGGCCCATTAGTCTACTGTCAGCCACGTCAAAGGTCCTCGAACGTCTCGTACAACGGAGAGTACTAGATCATCTAAGAAATTTCGATGTACTGGTCCCCGAACAGTTCAGCTTCCGTGTGGGGCATTCCACCACTCATCAACTGATGAGACTGGTGGAATACATCACGGACGCCGGGTGTCGGAAAGAGCAGACTGTCGCCTGTTTCCTAGATGTGGAAAAGGCCTTTGATAGTGTCTGGCATGACGGGCTCTTGTTCAAGCTCCGGGAAATCCAGCTCCCAGATTGCTACCTTCGCTTGATTGCTAGCTTTCTGACGGAGAGGACTTTCTGCGTGCGAATAGACGACCACGTCTCTTCCGAGAGACGTATTACAGCCGGGGTACCTCAAGGTAGCGTGCTAGGGCCTCTCCTGTTCTCCGTGTATGTCAATGACGCACCCAGAGAGCCTGGAGTCCAGATGGCTTTGTTTGCCGACGACACGGCGGTCTATACCGCCGATCGGAACGCAGACTTTTCTATCCCACGACTTCAGCGCGCACTCGATGCGTATTCGACGTGGACGGAAAGCTGGAAAGTTGCCGTCAACGAAACCAAGAGCTCCGCGGTGCTATTCACAAAGCGCCGGAAAGAACCACGAGGCCGAATGAGACTCGGTAGAACGTACTTGCCCTAGTCGAGAGAAGTAAAGTACCTCGGTGTCCACCTTGATCGTCGGCTCACCTGGCGTGCCCACGCTGAGACGATGCGAAAGAAAGCGTCCGCTCGTCTCGCGCAACTGTTTCCGATACTTGCCAACAAGGCTATGACCCGCAAGCTGGGTAAGCTGATCGTCAACGTGTACCTGTTGCCGATCATTACCTACGCTCTTCCCGTCTAGGGTTACCTCGCAACCATTCATAAAAGAAGGTTGCAAAGCGTTCTCGATAGAGGGCTTCGGCTAGCGGCCAAAGTCCCCTATCGGTTTTCTTCTCGTCTCCTGAGAAGAGGACTCGGTGTCCGCTCCTTGGATGACACCGCAAGGCGACTTGCACGTAAATTTTACGTCCGAGCTGCGAGGACCCAGACAAACCCACTCATAGCTGGCCTTGGCAGGTACCGAACACGTCCAGGTGAATCTTGGAAACGGCCTCGACAAATACTGTACTAGTCGACCTAGTACGAGCATGTCGTTGTAGCGACCAATAAAAATTAATTAATCAATATTCCGTCTGGACAGGACCACTAGGCAGGAGCCCCTACCGGAGGCTCGGTACTAGGAACCCATTGGGTCGTCTCACGACGCACAATCCAACAGCTCTGACTTGGCCTCGTATTCTTCAGGTGTCACGCGCCGTGTCGCTGGTACCGGAGATCAGACGTAATGAATCGCTGTTGCCACAATTCCCCTGGGTCTTGAATGCTCTCCGGTAGCCAGCCTACTGCTCTTCTCCGGATCTTGTAGAGGTGTCTGTTGGGCGCCATGTTGATTGTTGTGCCGGCTGGTAGCTCTCTGGCGTGGCTGGATCTTGCATCCGCAAGATGATTGTGGCCCCAGCTACACCCAGCGGGACACCGGGTTCGAGGTAGAGCAAGGCTTTGCGCAATTCACCGCAGCTCTGAGGTGCACGTTGCCACCGGTGATCACCGCTACATACCATGGCCTCAAGTATGAGGATCCAGAACGATATCTTCAACAGCTAGAGCGACAACTGCGGGACTACAGAGTCCCACCTGAACAGTGGGCAGATTACGCAGTGCGGCAGCTCCGAGAAGCTGCCACGTGGGTAGAGAGATACACGGGATTGCAGATAAATTGGCCCAAGTTCTGCGATCGCTTCCGGCATCACTTCTGCAGGATGCAACGCGACGCGGAGCTGCTGGCCGAGCTGTACGGACAAACGCAGTGGCAGGAACGGCGGAAATCTTCATCCTGAGAAAAATCAAGCTGTTTCGCCATCTGTACCCCGGAGGTGACGAGAGGACGAGCATAGCCATGCTTACACAACAGCTGCAGCCACGCCTTCGACCCGCACTGAGGTTCCCACCGCCTACGACTTTAGAGGAACTTTTACAACGGGCAATGAGCATCGAGGCGGACTTTGATCAAGATGGTCGTGCGCGAGGTCGGGATGACTCTGCTGAAAACTCCCTGGATCGAGTAGGGGGGGGTCGAAGCAGTGTCGATCGGCCTCAAGCACGAAAGAGGAGCAAAGAATGAACATCCCAACGCCCAAGTGTCGCTACTGCCCGGGAAGACACTTCCATCGGGACTGCCCTGTGAAGAACCGGCAGGGAAACGACCAAGCGCCCAGGTAAATAGCCCTCCGGGGTGCGTGAACCAACTAGGTGCGGACATACCGCGCATTCCAATAGAGATTGCCGGCCGAAAACTGACCGCAGCCTTGGACTCCGCCGCAAACTACGACTTCGTACGAGCCGGTCTACTGCCCGGAGGAAGGAAGACGGAGCCCCGAGTTGTCCAGCTAGCGCTACACGGTCAGCAATGTCACTCAACGGCCGCCGTCGTCGCAGACATTATAATTGGAAGTCTCGCGACCACCACCAGTCTGCTAGAAGTGACCGGACTGCAAGAAGAAGTTTTACTGGGCCACCACTGGCTCACGGCCAACCAAGCGGTTGTAGACTTCCGACGGGGCTGCCTTTACATTGGCAGCGAGAACCGACAGACGGTCTTCTGGAATGACCACGTGGAGCCCGAGGAAGAGGACATTGAGGGAGCTAGCCTTCAAACGTCAGCAGGTGGCCAACACCATAAACGGCTTCTGGAAATGTTACACCGTCATCGCAGTTTGTTCTCCCGTGGCCCGCTCCGCACCACATCTGCGGCCAAGCACGAGATCCGGCTGAAAGAAGGTAGCCAGCCATTCCGGCTCCCAATGTACCGGTACTCCGACGAGAAGAAACGCACCATCCGGGAACAGGTAGAAGAGATGCTGAGGCAGCGTATCATTGAACCGGTCACCTCGCCGTATAGCTCTCCGGTGGTGATTGTGAAGAAGAAGGACAGCACACCCCGGTTCTGCGTGGACTTCCGGAGTCTGAACGATCAGACCGAGGATGTGGACTCACCACTGCCGCTGATATACGAAACAATCAAGAACCTCTGCGGGGCCAAAGTCTTCTCGACCCTAGATCTGAAGAGCGGCTACTGGCAAATCCCGCTGGAGGAAGAAGCAAAGAAGTACACAGCATTCTCGGTGCCCGACGGAGGTCGCTACCAGTTCCGGGTGATATGCTTTGGGCTGAAGAACACGCCCAGCACCTTCCAACGGCTGATGCAGGATGTTCTCACGGGACTATTACGGGAGTGCTGCCTCGTCTATCTGGACGACATCATTGTCTACTCCCCCGACTGGGAAACGCACCTGCGACACCTGGATCAAGTCTTGGAAAGGCTGCAGATGCACCAGCTAACCTGCTCGCTCAACAAGTGTCACTTCGGCCGGGAAGAAGTCGCCTTTCTGGGCCACGAGATTACTCCGGACGGCAACCTCCCGCAGCAGCAACATCTCGGAGCGATCGAAGACCAGCCAGCCCCCAGCAACAAGAAAGAGCTGCAACGCTTCCTGGGAACCTGCAACTGGCTGCGAGAGTACATCCCCTGCTTTGCCATGATTTCGGAACCGTTAACGGACCTGCTGCAGACAAGAAAGTGGCATTGGGACGACACAACTCAGCGAGCCTTCGAAGAGGTTAAGACCGCTTTCCGGCAGCCGTTAAAACTCTCACGTCCGGATCGAGACTTGCCGATGTTTCTGCAGACCAACGCCAGCCAAAAGGGACTTGGAGTGGTGCTTTATCAATGCACCGAAGCCGGAGAGAGGCGTATCATCTCGTACGCCAGTGCCAAGCTCCATGAGGCGGAGAAGAACTACCACTCCAACGAACTGGAGTGCTTGGCAGTCGTCTGGGCCATCAAGAAATACCGGCCATACTTGGAGGATTGCCATTTCACCTTAAAGAACTGACAACAAGGCGCTAACCTGGCTGAAGCAGGCGACGGGGCAGAAGACGAAGTACGCTCGCTGGGCTCTACTGATACAGAGCTACAGATACAGAGATACAGAGGCCACTTCGCAGTGTTGCGGCAGCTGCACCGTGACTACAAGAAATCACAGCTGTCGGCATCCATCAGGCAGTGCAGGAGGGACAAGAAGGGGACCAGGAGTGCCAAGTGTGGAGAAACGACCCTGCGGCGGCTACAGCGAGAGGATACCGGGTGGACAACGGCCTGGTTTGGAAGGACAGACGCAACCAGGAACCAGGATTGTATGTGCCGCCGAGTGTCCGCATGGAGGTCATCAGGCACTTCCACGACTCCCCTGAAGCCGCTCATCCAGGGGCCTAAGAAACGTTTCGGGCTATCGGCAAGGACTTCGTCTGGACCGGCCTAACCATTGATGTCCACAGATACGTCCGGAGTTGCAGAATATGCGCCCTACACAAGTGCGGCGCAAATCCCGAACAGGACCAACAGCAACCTCACCGACCCAGGAGATGTTGGAATACTGTCGCCCTGGACGTCATGGGACCATATCCGCTGACTCAAGCTGGCAACCGGTACATCGTAGTGGTCACGGATATGATGTCGTGATGGGTGGAAGCAAAGGCTGTACGCAAGGTGGACGCTGACACCATTATCCGCTACCTGGAGGAAGATGTGTTCCCTCATTGGGGATACCCAGAGGCGTTGCTGACCGACAACGGGAAGCCGCTCACGGGCCACAAGTGGAAGCAGATGTGCGACAAGCTGCACATACGACCATGGACTACAGCCAACTACCATCCCAGGGCGAACCCGACCGAGCGGCGCAACGGTGAGATCAAGAAGGCGCTGCGGATCCAGCTCCATGACTGCAAGGACCATGGTGACTGGGACTATGGTTTGCCGGCGGTTCTGTTCTCGCCGGCGGAATCGTGCAAACGCCGCCACTGGAGTGACACTAAGCGAGCTTCTGCTGGGCAGAGACCTACGCCGACCCGGCGACTGGAGTAGGCCACACGCAGAACAGGACGTCCGGCCAATTGAGGAACGAGAAGAGGCGGCCAGGTCACACCAGACCAAGTATCAGCAACGGCGGTATCCGGAACGGAGGACACAGGACCATACACTGGCCATAGGGCAGCTGGTGTACGTCAAGAGCCACGCCGGACCAGCCAAAGGACGGAGGTACCCTGGATGGGAGCCAGCCTGGGAAGGTCCCTTTAGCGTTGCCGCAACCCTCGGCGGGCAGATTTACACAGTGGAGAAGGACGGACGCCAATACAAGGTTCACCGCCAACGGCTCAAACCCGCCGGAGAAGAACAATGGGCTGGCCACCAGAGAGCATTCAAGACCCGGGGGAGTTGTGACGGCAGCGGTATGCGAACATCTGCTCTCCGGTACCAGCGGTGGACACAGCGAGCCAATCCGGCATCAGGATTTGGAGCGAGCCAATCAGCGATCCCGGTTAGTTAATAAAACCCGGGCCGGCAGAACATTTTGGACACACTTCATCGCCACGCCATCGGACGCACTTCATCTCCTCTCCTCTCTCGGACGACATCGAGGCGGAGTCTGCCGGAAGGAACAGCCGAAGAATAGAACCGCCGCCGTTCTTGCGTCTTTGCACTCCCGTTCTGCGCCAGCGATGGACGTTGCTGGGCCAGCAGCCGACTCTACAACCGATGCCGAAAGAAGAGGAGGACTGCAGTACGCCACGATCAGCGGGCGCAGCCGCCGAACATCTCAGCGCGGCACGACCAACATCAGCTTTCTCGCCACCCGGTCCTTTTTAGGGCCACCAAAATAACTAGAGTGTACGTTTGGCGCCATTTGTCATGCGGCAAGCCTTTTGTCCGGTGACAAGTGGTGCCCAACGTGGGGCGACGATCATCTTGCGGATGCAAGATCCAGCCACGCCAGCGAGCTACCAGCCGGCACAACAATCAACATGGCGCCCAACAGACACCTCTACAAGATCCGGAGAAGAGCAGTAGGCTGGCTACCGGAGAGCATTCAAGACCCGTGGGAGTTGTGGCAACAAGTGGTCAGAGCTGTTGGGTTGTGTGTCGTGAGACGACCCAATGGTATCCTAGTACTAAAACATAGTGGTCCTGTCCAGACGGAATGTTTTTAATTAATATTTAGTGGTCGCTACAACGACATGCTCGTACTAGGTCGACTAGTACAGTATTTGTCGAGGCCGTTTCCAAGATTCACCTGGACGTGTTCGGTACCTGCCAAGGCCAGCTATGAGTGGGTTTGTCTGGGTCCTCGCAGCTCGGACGTAAAATTTACGTGCAAGTCGCCTTGCGGTGTCATCCAAGGAGCGGACACCGAGTCCTCTTCTCAGGAGACGAGAAGAAAACCGATAGGGGACTTTGGCCGCTAGCCGAAGACCTCTATCGAGAACGCTTTGCAACCTTCTTTTATGAACGGTTGCGAGGTAACCCCAGACGGGAAGAGCGTAGGTAATGATCGGCAACAGGTACGCGTTGACGATCAACTTACCCAGCTTGCGGGTCATAGCCTTGTTGGCAAGTATCGGAAACAGTTGCGCGAGATGAGCGGGCGCTTTCTTTCGCATCGTCTCAGCGTGGGCACGCCAGGTGAGCCGACGATCAAGGTGGACACCGAGGTACTTTACTTCTCTCGACCAGGGCAAGTACGTTCTACCGAGTCTCACTCGGCCTCGTGGTTCTTTCCGGCGCTTTGTGAATAGCACTGCGGAGCTCTTGGTTTCGTTGACGGCAACTCTCCAGCTTTCCGTCCACGTCGAATACGCATCGAGTGCGCGCTGAAGTCGTGGGATAGCAAAGTCTGCGTTCCGATCGGCGGTATAGACCGCCGTGTCGTCGGCAAACAGAGCCATCTGGACTCCAGGCTCTCTGGGTGCGTCGTTGACATACACGGAGAACAGGAGAGGCCCTAGCACGCTACCTTGAGGTACCCCGGCTGTAATACGTCTCTCGGAAGAGACGTGGTCGTCTATTCGCACGCAGAAAGTCCTCTCCATCAGAAAGCTAGCAATCAAGCGAAGGTAGCAGTCTGGGAGCTGGATTTCCCGGAGCTTGAACAAGAGCCCGTCATGCCAGACACTATCAAAGGCCTTTTCCACATCTAGGAAACAGGCGACAGTCTGCTCTTTCCGGCACCCGGCGCCCGTGATGTATTCCACCAGTCTCATCAGTTGATGAGTGGTGGAATGCCCCACACGAAAGCCGAACTGTTCGGGAACCAGTACATCGAAATTTCTTAGATGATCTAGTACTCTCCGTTGTACGAGACGTTCGAGGACCTTTGACGTGGCTGACAGTAGACTAATGGGCCGGAGGTTGCCGGGACGGGAAGCGTCCTTTCCCTGCTTCGGGATCACTATGACCGTCGCCTTACGCCATTTCTGGGGAAAATAGGCCAGTCTAAGACACGCGTTGAACAGCGCGACCAAGAAAAGTACTCCTCGCTCCGGGAGTCGAGTAAGAGCGGAGTTCGAGACGCCGTCCGGGCCAGGAGCTTTTCTCGGCACGAGTTCAACGAGCCGATCTGTGACCTCTTCCCTAGTAATGGGTTCGGGCTCCGCAGTGATCGGAAGAGACAGATAGTCTTCCACTTCGTTCTCGACTTCTTCGTCGAAGTCCCAGTCCATGGGCGGGTTAGGTGCGAACTGTCGCTCAAAACACGCGCCCAAGTACTCGGCCTTCGCCTCCGGGCGAGCCAGGAGTTGACCGAAAGGTCCAGTTGTTTTTTTTTTTTTTTTTTTTTTTTTTTTTTTTTTTTTTTTTCGCTCTGGGCTTTGCGGTTGTGCGTCGCAGAGACGAACCGCACGGGAAACTGAGTTCCGAGCTACCTTCTGGAGCTCCTGCCTCGTGGCCCTGCCCAAGTAGGGCGCGTGCTCTATAGCAGGCCGATTCTCGGCTGTTGTGCTAGCCTACGCTAGCGCAGTATGCACCGAGGGCGTTTCCACGAATCACCTGGGCGTATACGGTACCTTCCCAGCCCAGTCACTAGAGGATTGCCTGGGAACCTCGCCGCACGTGCATAAAATTTGCGTGCAAGCCGCCTGAAAGTGTCGTCTAAGGAGCGGACGCCAAGTCCTCTCCTTAGAAGGCGAGATGAGAAGCGACGGGGGACTTTGGCCGCTAGCCGAAGCCCCCTGTCGAGGACGCTCTGCAACTTCTTTTTATGCATTGCGGCGAGGTAACCCCAGACCGGGCAGGCGTAGGTAATGACCGGCAGCAGATACGCGCCGACGATCATCCTACCCAATTTCCTGGTCATGGCTGAGCTGATCAGGAGTGGAAACAGTGCGCACAGGCGAGTGGATGCTCGCTTTAGAACTGTCTGTGCGTGGGTACGCCAGGTGAGCCGACGGTCGAGGTGTAAGCCGAGGTACTTGACCTCGTTGGACCAGCGCAAGTACGTTCTGCCGATACGTAGTTGCCTAACGGGGTTCTTCCGTCGCTTGGAGAATTCGACGGCTACGCTCTTGGTGGCGTTGAGTTGCACTCTCCAATTCTCAGTCCAGTCCACGAGCGTGTCGAGCTGGCGCTGCAGTCGTAGGACGGCCCTTTCCTCATGACGATCGGCCGTAAATACGGCCGTGTCGTCAGCGAAGAGGGCCATCTGGACTCCAGGCTGTCTCGGCACGTCGTTGACGTAGATCGAGAACAGAAGGGGGCCTAGAACACTACCTTGAGGGACGCCGGCTGTGATTCGTCTCTCGGAAGAGACAGAATCGCCAACTCTCACGCAGAAGGTCCTCTCCGTCAGAAAGCTAGCAACCAGATGGAGGTAGCAGTCCGGGAGCTGGACTTCCCTAAGTTTGAATAAAAGGCCATCATGCCATACGCTGTCGAAGGCTTTCTCAACATCTAAGAAACAGCCAACGGTCCGTTCTCTCCGACACCCGGCTTCCGTGATGCTTTCCACCAGTCTCATCAGTTGATGAGTGGTCGAATGCCCCACACGAAAGCCGAACTGTTCGGGGACCAGCACGTCAAAGTTGGTTAGATGCTCTCGTACACGACGCTGTACGAGGCGCTCAAAAACCTTGGACGTAGCGGAAAGTAGGCTGATAGGCCGGAGGTTTTCCGAGCGGGTGGTATCCTTTCCCTGCTTCGGGATCACGATAACCGTCGCCTTTCGCCATTTCTTGTCCAGTTGTGGCAACAGCGATTCATTACGTCTGATCTCCGGTACCAGTGACACCTGAAGAATACGAGGCGAGCCAATCCGGGAACAGCAGCCGCCGAGACGTGACCAACTACGTGCTCAGAGCGAGCGAATCAGTGATCCCGGTTATTGCATAAAACCCGGCCCGGCAGAAATGCCACACCATCGGACGCACTTCATCTCCTCTCCTCTCTCGGACGACATCGAGGCGGAGTCAGCCGGAAGGAACAGCCGAAGAATAGAACCGCCGCCGTTCTTGCATCTTCGCACTCCTGTTCCACGCCAGCGATGGACGTCGCTGGGCCGGCAGCTGACTCTACAACCGATGCCGAAAGAAGAGGAGGACTGCAGTACGCCACGAACAGCGGGCGCAGCCGCCAAACATCTCAGCGGGGCACGACCAACATCAGCCTTCTCGCCACATGGTCCTTTTTAGGGCCACCAAAAACACTAGAGTGTACAATTGGCGCCATTTGTCATGCGGCAAGCCTTTTGTCCGGTGACAATATATATAAAGTATATTAGTACTGGAAACTATAATTTATAATATTTATAGAGTTTAAATAATAATTTAATGTATTATTCAATAGATAATATAATCATATAACTTTAAAAGATGTTTTACAAATTTTGCAGATGTGTCAAATAGTGAAAATTTGTAATTTTAATTGTAAAGTCACTTCAGCTGTACTGTATAGTGATATAGACCCTGAACATACACTGTAATCCATAACACAGAAAGTTTAAATTGGACGAGTGTATTCTTTGATGAGTTTTGACTTTATGTTGTTTTTAGTCGGATAAAAACATGTCAAGCAGATTTTTCAAGATGCATGTGTAAAAGTGATATAACCCTACACAGATTAGTTGGCGATGTTAGACAGAATAGCTGTATTAACAGTATGCAGTAAATACATAGATATTTATTTCTGTGAATAAATTTCATATTATCAGTTGGAAATATGAAAATCACCTACTCCAGGCTGTTGCAATTGGTATTGCATTCGTGTAATATTCTCATATTACTGAACATGTTAATAACATGTAGTGCACAATTATGTAATAATAGTTATTTAGTGTTATAATACATTTTACTTTCATACTCAAATGCCTAAAAATCCTCCAGTCATTAAATTAGAAGAGTATAAAAATAGAAGGCAAGAAAATACATCATTTTATTTAATATAAAAAATAACTGAATTCCAAATTTTAATGTTTTATAAACATAATTCCACATGTCTTATACTAATAGTTCAGATTTTCTTGGTGGTTTCTTGTGTATTTTAAAGAATATGCTTTACCAAAGACAAGAAACATATGGTAAGTTTGAATGAATTGTTCAGTATTATCCAAGAGATGACAGTACTAAAATTCTTTGTACTTACCTTTTTACCTTGTAAATTTTATTAATCTCAAATTTATAAATTGAAATTAGTAATTAAAAACAAAACATTTATGTACAACATATTGAATGTATAGTGTAAACAAGTTTTTTGTGACACTAAAACAAAAGACAAATTGTGTAATTCATCCAGATAATACTTCATTTTAAAGTTGCCAGTATGTGTGCTTGTAACGATTCATAGTGGATTGTCTGAATCATGGTTGTATTCACAAATTAAAGATTTATTATAGGAGTGTTAAAATTTGCGTTATGTGCTAAAAATAATCAACTAGAAACTGAAAATTTCTTCATTGATTTGATTAAAATTTGGAGATTACCACAAATTTTGTGTTACACTAAGTAAACTCTCATAACAATTTAATTGTTAATCATTTCTGTTTTCTTGAATATTGTTACAAATCGCTGTCCATCTATTTCGTAAAAGTGTCAGAGTGTAATTTGTGTAATGTGTCTTACCAATCCATCGTCGCTCGGTAACGTACTTTACGTTGATTGAGTCCGTCGTGAACGTACGAATAACCAGGTATCGAAGTCCTTACCTGAGGTTCACTAGGTGTGTATAAATCCCGGGTGGCGCCAAATTGCTTATTTTACACAATTAAAATATTTAGTATTATCGGCGAGTCCGCTCAGGCGGTGGGGAGAATTCAAACTTTTCCCGCCGCTTATCGATTTTTACAATCAAGCCAGCAGTTTGCTGTGTTTACTGCTTGAGCGCTTGCCGCCAATTCATAGCTGTTCGCTACAATGTACAACATTTATAATACACTTTCCTAATGAAAATAAAACGCATTGGTTACACACAGTATTGGTTTATTAGTTAATGGTTATTATTTATTCATTGACACAGGTTCAGGTTATATTTGGTGTTATATTATCTTGCACCGGCAATTAATCTAAGACAATTTTCTCTGGGTTTTGACGAATCGATTCTGAACATAACAGATACACCATAATGGCGTCTGTCGAAATAGTATATAAATATTTTCGTTCGATCGTCTGGATTCTTGAGATTACGATAAAAGGATTAGATGCAATTACAATAATAAAAATACACAACCTTACATTATTTCTACTTAAATAATATAACGTGTAGCTATAATATGTTTTTTGGAGTGTAGTAAAAGTGTTTCAAAGGTTCGTAAACTAACAATAGGTTAATTGTATAAGTTGACAAATTTTCAGTGTCTTAGTTTTTTATTTAATCTGTGAAAGAGAATAAATTCAGTTTAGTGATATTTCATAGTAATTTGAATTGCGTGTTTTCGGAAATTTGGGTAATTTAAATGATACTTAACAACTTAGTAGACTGGGGTTAAGCAGTTGGTCTGGTAAAAAGGACTGGAGCTGCAATCGTATTCAATTTTCAATTGTTTGGGCTTGTGGCATCTTTTTCAATTTAATCGGCGTAATTTATTCACTTCTTTTTGATTTAAATGGTCTTCGACATCAGTTAATTGGTTTCAGTCATCGTCTGCTTCCTTCTCGTTCCTTTGTGGTAATTTGGTTTACTTTTATAACATTTTAAATTAAATATTTGGTTGTTCAAAATTTGGCTTCTGTTTTCCAAGAGCGTCACTTTACGAGTAACGATATTCAATGGTAAAACCGTCCTTAACGGCAGTTGCTATGGTTACTAATTAAATCTGATTGGTTAATCTGGCTATATACGTAACCATTGTTATCAAAATTTGAATTCTTTTCAAAATCCTTGTATATCTTCTGATTGCTTTCATTCCGTTATCTTCCTTCCTAAATATTAATTATTATCACTGTTATTTGTATTTTCTTCCAAAGATTATTTTGGTATCCCACAAGATTGGGTTATTTCATGTTTTATAATTTTACAATTATTTTAATATTTCCTAATTACATTTCTCTTTTAATTTAAATCCTTATTCTAATATTTTGCTTTTAATAAGATTTACAATTTATCCTTGGTTGATTATTCACCTTGGATTTGTTAATTACTTGGTTATTTTCATACAATTTGTATTTGTTGGTGTTTGACAGTTAGGCATTTCTTAAGCCTAAGTAGCCATTACTGATTTTTACTTATTTCATATACATTACATCTCATTTTAGCCTAATGCTTTATTTTGTTCTTATAACTGGTTTTGTTACCTATTGATGTGTTTTGGTTCTGTTTTTGTGTTTTTTGTATGTTACTACTATTTTATACATCATGTATTGCTAATTATTTACTAACTGGTTTTCTCGTTTTCTAAGTCAAACATTGCTTTCCTTTCTTACTTATTTACTCCGCCAATGTCAACAATATGGCTATTAATTACTAATTTTTTTTATCACATAAAATACAACATTTAGGTCTATGGTTGGTATCATTATCCCAGCCATATCCTATTCATAAGTTTGCTTAAACAATTATTTAACAATTATTATGTAATATTGGTGTACAATTCATTACCTTTTATTTTATTTTTTGGGTGATAAACAACCTCGCCTCTTTTGAACTTACTTCAATAATCATCCCTTATAACATGGGTGTTTATTGATTGTTTTAAACTTCTTATTTTATAAATACTCTGCCTTCACTCCATGGTAACACTATCTGATTACTCTTTCATGGGATTCTCATTTTTAAATACTATTATATACTTTTAAACTTTACAATAAGATTCTTTTCTAATCAATACAGTTAACATCACTCTTCAGTGTTCATTACTACTTAATTAATGGTTTATTTTAAATACTATTCTTAACAACTTTCTTAAATATTATTATTGTTCACTATTAAACCTTTAGTGTTTGTTAATTTTTTACTAAGTGTTTATCTTAGCTGTCACTATTTTTCCTACTGCTATCATTGACAATATTTTTATTTACTCATCACCTTCACTTTTAAAATATCTTGTGTTTATTATAATTTATTTAGTGTTTTTCTCTATCATTTTACTTTAGGGTTTTTTCACTTTCACTATGGGCACTTCTTAAACTTTTTATTTAAGTGTTTATTAGTGGGTAATCCCTATCGTTACTTTTCTTTGTCACTTAGTTATTTTCAGTTTATTTCTCACTATCTCAATATCTCTCTCTTTCTTTACACATATTATTTATACTTATTAAGTTCATGTCTTTCTCTATTTCTTACTTACATATACTTCTAATTCTTGGGTTAGTGTATTTTTATTTATCGGGTTTTATCAATTATTAATTACATTTGTCACTTATTCAATACTAACATTTATCTTTTATATTGGTTCTTTACCGGTTTCATTTCCTTTATTATATATGATTGTATTATTTCTCCCTTCTCTATTCTCTACTACTTGTCTGTGTTTTCTCGCCTTGTTTCATTTTATTTCCTGTATAGTTGGTTTGTTCCCTTTTTATTTTCATTTTTCTTCTCCTTCACTTCTCATCTTGTTTCCTTTTATTTTGGTTCTTATCTGGCCAATCTCTGGGGTTGAGTCAAAGTCGTTTGTCTGTCAGTCTAGTCTGTGAGTTTCTTTAATAATCACTTTTAGTTTATAATTCTTCCTCCTTCTTTCTTAATTACATTTTATATTTTTATTCTCTTCATGATTTATTTATTAAAATATATTACTTTTTAGCATTTCTTACGTACTTATAGTTATCAAATATAATCTGAGTTTGGCGATGTTTATATAATGCCCAAGGGAAGTAAGACCTTGACCTAAGATGTGCTGACAGCTTTCTATATTATGGTTGGCTTGCAAGGTTAAATATAAGGTGATTATCCTGCTACAGGATGGTATGAGAAATTATTTTCCAGTGAATTGTAGTTTTTATTTAATGTTACATCATCCTACATGTCCTAGAATATATTTTTTATGCTTTGTGTATAAAATTGCCTTCCTAGATTCTTTTGTGGGAGTGAAAGTATGCCTTGGTAAATATGTTGTTAATATTGTTTGTTTAGTTTTTTTGTTATTCTCATATCTGTTCAGAGAGTGAAAGTAAAGCATGCTAGAAATATAGTCATATGTACATAAAGTATGTGGTTTTTAATTAATTGGCCTAGGCTACTCATTGTTCTTGGATCATATTGATTAGTGTCTGTTAACAGATTTTGTATATTTGCTTTTAATATAGAAACAGGCTGAAATTTTTGTTATATATATTTTTCTGAATTATTGATTATTTATCTAAAACAACGGTGATGTATTTACGAGTAATGGTTTTGGATATAAAAGCCTTTCTGTGTATATCTAATTTCTGTTATCACACCAGCTTTTAATCAGTTTATTTTATGTAAAAATAGGTGTGTTCATATTATGAACAATAATATGTATTATTTGACAACCAAAATTCTTAATGTTATGTTCAGTTACATTTAAAATTTTGCTTTGCTTCACGAAGGTTTTGTTTGCTTTTTCTCCGTGAACAACTGTAATAGCAGGTTGTTTAAGAATATGATTTTAATGTAATTGCGGGCACATACAGAATGTATGTAGTTATACTTTTGATACCTACACAGATAATCTATTCATGCCTTTGAATTCTGGTGTATTGCTTATTCTGGAAAATGTCTTCAAAATGGTTTTGTCACTAATTGTAATTACTATTATTATAACTATGATTGTGCCATACGTTTGTAGCTTACTACAAAAAAATATTTTGTTATAATCTATATATATAAAACTCAAAGTCTGAGGATTTATGGGTACTGTATACAAGTCCACACCGTTACACCAATTGCCACCAAATTTTGCACAGGTAACCTTTGACACAAGGCGAAAAATACTGTCTAACTTGGAATTTGATATTTTGCCCCATTCGCATTTTAATTATGCCTTTTCGTTGACACGTATAAAGATGTCATCAACACCATGTAGACCAGAATTAATTACCATAGTAACAAATAAATAAACAAATGATATTTAGCGGTATCAGAACTGTACCTTTATCCGTTCCAGCAGTTTTTAATGTTTTTACTATGCGATTGTATCGTTGTGTTTTGTAATTTTGTATATACATATTTTTGATGATGCAATGAATAAGTAATGAAATATATTAAATACTACTACTAAAGATGTCAACAACACCATGGATACCAGAATTAATTACCATAGTAACAAGTAAATAAACAAAACCTATTTAGCGGCATCGGAACTGTACATTTATCCATTCCTGCAGTATATTTTTGATGTTTTATATAATATGCGATTGTATCAATATATTATGATGTGGAAAAGAAGAAGTGTACTAATTGTAAATTCTACTATACTTAATGCAAAGCGAAAATAGGCCTACATGTTGTTTTCATTTGTGAGGTTAGGTGACAACAGTTTTTGGTTTTTAGTTTACTGCTGAAATAAATAAAAGCCGTGGTTGAGGAAAACATAACGTTTAATGTGTTATACAATGCTTCTAACACAGTAACACTTAAAATAAAGAATTTAGTGTTTTTGATTTAACAGGTACTTTATAAATATCTCCAAAGGCTTTATAAACGGGTAATTTTAAATTTCCAAAGACTGTTGCACCAACATAATAATTTAGTACAAGTTAAAATAGTACAAGTGTTGAAAACGGCTTTGGAGAGAATTTGTCTAATGAGTACAAAATTGTTATATGAGCTGACAGAACGCCATATAGACATAGACAATAAAAATTACATTAAAATACTTATTAAAAGTCCAGTATTCACATGCGAAGCCGCGGATAACAGCTAGTATTAGATAATAATTAGTTGAAATTTTATTAGCTGTTTTTTAGGTGTACATATTTGTGTGCATATTGTGTTAGGAATGTTATATAATGGTATTCAGGTGATATGTGTAAAGTACTGTCCAAATATCTACCTAACGTCTACTGATTGTATACACGTACCAAACATAGAGGCCCCAACCATTGAGCTGCTATGCGGTCAAATGTCTAGGTTTTGTACTTGTGTGTGTGTGTGTGGACCTTGACTTGCACGTATTGTTTTAACTAATATGCCTGCTACTAAGAAATATGTTAGTGTTATTAATATTATTTTAGTGTATCTTTTGTTGAAAGGAATAGAAATTATTTTGATTTTTTTCTGATCGTGAAAGGAGAAAATAACTGAACTTGTATAAATTTGATTTACACAGAAATTCAGTCAGACTTGTTTATTTGTAAGAAATTATTAAAAAAAGTTTTAATTAACAAAATATGGGGATTACTGTAAAACATAAATACTGCAAGAGGTCACATAATAGCTATTGTAATATTAATTAAAAAACTGGTTTGTTTACATAATAGCAGGATGTTCTTAGGTTATTATATTTCAAAACAAAAAGGGTGTACAGGTGCATTCTAAACTAAAAATATGTTCAGTTAGATACCAACATAACATAACGTAGTATCGCTCACACCAGTCTATTAATATGTTAGTTTTTGTGTTTGTATCAACAGTATTTCCTCGCCCCGTGTGTGTGTGTGTGTGTGCGCGCGTGTGTGCAGTTATGATTGACTTGTTGAAGGCACAGAGTCAGTTACAGAAAATAACAATAATTTTAGTCACACACATGTCTGCAAGCAGTACTTGTAGTCTGTCTTTGTTTATGTCGGTTTGATAATTTGCGTATGTACATGTACATTTGGTAAAGTGATGCTTACTATATTGTTATGCATTGTGTTTGCACAATCTTGGAATTTGTGTTAGGTACAAAATATTGTATGTTTATTATCTTCTTCCATTATAGGATGCTGGTAATTTAGATATTGTTTACACGTCCAAGATCAAATTAGGTTTGGGTCAGGTTGTGACCTAACTTGTGATAATTTTAATCATATAAGCGTTCTGAAGGTGTCTTGATTAGTTGACACATTCTGCCTGTCTGCCCCTGTGTGTGTGTGTGTGTGTGTGTGTGTGTGCACGTGTGTGTTCATAAAATGTCTATTGGTTATTCAGGGTTTAAAATATCTATTTAAAGAATTTTAACATTTCATTAGATCAAATAATTATAAAGTAGTTTTGTACATGGAAACATAACAAATATTTAATTGTACAAGTATTGTCAAATCAAGACTTTCAGCTGTTAAAAGGAAAGTTATTAGTAGACTAACTTGTACATAATTTGAAGCATAAATGTGCCATGTGAAGTAAGGGTCAAGGTATCATGGTATTAGCTTTTAGTGTAGCGAGCTGTGGGTGTTACAGCAGGTGTGTGAAATGTAAGGAGACAAAATGCTGTACCGTTTCTTTAAACTGGCAACATGTCTTTTCTTAGTTGGTACTTTAAAATGTAGCAATTGGCTACGTAATAACATTGTAGTCTAGCAGACTGTTGTTACTTGACTTCTTGTTGTGTGCAGTGCCGGATTTAAGATTTTTGAGGACCTAGGCCAAGTTTTCTGAGCCCCCCCCCCTAGTTCATACGTTTGTTGGCTCCACTAGGCGTGTGAATGTTTATGTTCATGTTCATAATGAATACGTTTAGTGTACAGATTCAATTCTATGTTCATAAAGTTTTCGCACTAATAAATATCAACGAAACAACAAAGCTAAAAACCTTCTTTACATTCAAAACAAATAAAAGCATAACCTAAAATCGCAAACCGTTCAGTCACAACGCAGATAAACAATGATAACAAACAAGGGTGGTACCACGGTCGTATAAATTCGAGGGCAATATAACGGACATTCAAAATTCGCAAGATTAGTTTTCAAGGATGCGAACGTCTTAAAAATAAGTGCACAATATTTAAATAAGAACTGTCTTCTATTTGTATTATTAACAAAAATTTATCATTTAATTTCAAAAAATCATACTTAAATAAATTAAAGTGCCTCCTACTTTTATAAAAATATTTCTGTTAAAAAAAATATATCTGTAGCTTGCGGCCTAGTCAGCCTAGTGGTAAATCCGGCACTGGTTGTGTGTAACAAGTTATCACAACTATCATTGCTGGCAACTATCATGTCATTTCAGTCAGTTAACCTAGCAGCTGACCATTGCCTAGTGTATAATTTCTAATATGATGGTTTGTTTTGATTGACCTGTTGCACTTTAACTCTAGTGAGCTTGGCACTTAGTTGGTGCAGAGAACCTGTAGTTTTGAGGAACATCTTTGTCAAGAATCTGGTGTCATTCCCTCCAAATTTCTTCCTTTAAAAAGCACTTCCTTTCCAAGAAAGTAGGGTGCGTTCTCTGGGAAACTTTTCTTGCTACAGTGCTGGCTAAATTCCATGCCAATTCATTCATTTGATCGGAGATAGTACTGGGCTTGTGAACATTATAGTGTCATTTTCTTGGTTTTAACCTACCCATCTCTTGGCGCTTCAGTCCTCCAGCTGTTACTACCCTTAATGTTTTCTCCCATCCCCTCACCATCATTGTCTTGAAATGCTCCAATACCCATGCCATATATTGCACTATTCCTTTCTTCTTAGATGAAAACAGTTTTAGCTTTCAAAATTCTTTTAGGCGTAGGAATATAATCTCTCCATATGTAATAATATATTGTGACAATACAAGCATAGGCTGTAATGCGCGTATATAATATAAAATAAATATTTAAGTTAATTTCAATAATATATAATAGACGAGCAGGTGTGAGATTGGAAGCTGGCTTTCAAGCAGGAACCAACAGGTAAACATCACGCGATTACCGCTGCATGTGTGTATACAAGTAAATAGTGTGTGTGCGTGAAGTCTGTTTGATCCTGAAAGTTTGCAACCTCACCCCAAGTCAATGCTAAATTAAGAAAATATTTAATATTAAGCAAACCATAAATGTTAGCGAGAAGGTAAAAACTTCTAAAAATGTGTAAAAATCAGACACAAGTGCAGTGCGTGCGAATTTTACCTAATTTGGACAATCAGTGCGAATTCTGTGCGATTTTTAAAGCGTTATAATTACACTAGTGGTGCAAGCATCATGATAATTGCACATCACATAGGTCATTAAATTAGACAATATTTTATCGCCGTGAAATTCGCGTTAAACAGTGCGATTAGTGAAAAAGTGCAATTATGTGAAATAGGACGAGAGTGGGGGCTATCATGCCATGGTTCAACTGTCGACAGGCTGATTCCTGAATCGACAGCTGCAGTTTTCTTGGTGAATATAAGTAGAAGCCCAGGAGAGCTAATCTCTCTCTTCTAACAGTATTCATTCGTGACGGAATGCTATGTCCGTCAGAGACGCGAAATTTTAATTACTTTGGACAGAGTTAGACGATATGTCTAACACCAATAAGACTTTGTGTTAATCGTAACTTGTAAAGTATTACGATAAATATTTCGATTTAACATAATAATGGAAAACAGTAATTAAAAAGTAACGTAACAAACAAATCGTCAGAGGTCTACAAGTGATCTACATCTAGGAGCACTACTCCAGACCGAGGACGAGAGCACTACATGGCATAATTTCCAGACGTAAAGGATGAGTCATTGGACTTCTGAGAGGACCCGGAGGACGAGGAAAGGATCCAGGACTTACGAGAGGACCCGGAGGACGAGGAAAGGATCCAGGACTTCCAAGAGGACCCGGAGGACGAGGAGAGGATCCAGGACTTCAAGACTACGCAGGTGTCACAACATCAGGGACTCAGGACCAGGACAGGGTATGCTGAGGAACCGCTACAATTAAGGTGAAAGAAAGCCATGTATTCCTCATAACAAAAGACTTAATCAAAGATTGATAAACATTGTCAAAAGAAAGACAATAATTCCAAAAAGTGTAATTTATAACTTATAGATGTAAATGTCTTGTACAAAAATTATAGCATATTTTTTGCAGTAATAATTTATTGAAAATACGTAAATTTAAATTGTAGAGTAATTATGAAAGCATTGTAGAGAAATTCGTAGTCCTTCAGTCTTTCGACTGGTTAGTACCCTCCCCGCATATACCCGTGGTGCGTGTGTTACTGAGTCTCTCACAGGTATATGGGACCTACAGTTTAACGCCGGATCTGAACGGCAATTTTTTTTATTTAGGGGAGGGTTTATACTAGGCAGGATACCACTAGATAGATAATAGGTAGGATACCACTAGGCAGGATAATTTCTAGGTAGAGAAATTATGAAAGCATAATTTTTGCAGTAATAATTTATAAAAAAAATATTTAAATTTAAAAGTTGTAGAGTAATTATGAAAGCATAATTCTTAAATTGATAATTTATTGAAAATATTTTAATGTACATTTGAAAGAATCAATTAGATTTGTTCATAAAATGAACAAATAGTTAACGTAGTTAAATATTTTTTATATTGAAAGCACACATTCAGACTGAGTAGTCCAGACAGTATAACATTATGAAGAAATGTTTAATTAAAATAATATTATTATAAAAATGAATAATATTATATAAGATTTATGTTTATGACGAGATTACAGCAAACAAAGAAATTTTGCAACCATATATAATGAATATCATATAACGAATTAATCATTATTTGTATATTATTATTTCTTGATATGTTTGTTTAAATTAATAAATGGGAACATTTTTGAATTTCCTAAAAAGGCTACCATTATTATAATTACACCTGAACCCCTAATTATGCACGTACACGTTAGAATTGTTATTTACCGTTGTATAATTTTATCGCACATGAGCGTGCGCCCGACACACTTAAATTTGCAACAACGTTTATACCGTTGTATAAAATTGTCGCTTCCAACGTTTGGCTCGATACATTTAGCGATGTGTATCGTTGTAATATTCTCTCTGTAATATATTCTCTCCATATGACCCAGCCATTGTAGTCTTTGAGGTTTTACAAATATTACTATACCTTCTCCCTTTATTAACTACTCTATCAGGTATAATGACTTATCCAGTTATTGTCATAAATTGGGCCCAAAGGCTCTTCTCTTCAGTTATTCATAAACTTCTACAATTACTATGTGATCATCATATGCACATACCTGACTCATTTTTACTGAGATTGTGCCCCTTTTAATGAGATAAACAGAACTGCTGATAAACCGTCCAATTTGTTTTTCTCCTTCATGAATTTTTAAAATATTCACTAACTTTATTTCCTACTTTCACTTTTGCTCATTTAATGCTCATTGCTGTTCTTTTAAGTGTATTAAATTCTGAGGTATTCTTAAATTACAGCTTTGTTTAATTTTACAGTGCTGAATGTTTGTATAAAATTAGTGAAAAGCATATGCAGATCAGATCATACCTATCCTTGCAGTATTGTTCTGTTGTCTTACCATAAATAACTGGTCTATTGTGCTAACCAGTCCAGCACGATATGGTCTTGGTTGTAACCAGACTGTGTAGGGTTGTTAGCTTTTTATGGAGATGCAGGTGCCAAGGAAATGCATAAATAGTACAATAGACTAATATATAATTAACATTGCTCTCCGTACTAGCAGTATCGGAATAATTTTCATTTTGGTTACTACTTAAAATATTTTAATTAGTGTGATATGCTTTTTAAAATTATGTAAAGAGCAGTAATTGTATATTAAAAACCTATTTACAAAATAATATATTTAAAATATCTTGAATCGTAGATTTCGTCAATATTTCGTGGGCTGAGAAAGAAGGAAACAAATGTATCTGGTGTATTCAAGAGGTCAACAGAGGCTGAACATATGGAGGAAGCAGTGGTGATGACTATGAGATCCAATCTTTGCATATTGTAGTCACAAATTAATTAAATTGGGTATTGCATATATTTATCCCCCTCTCTCATGTTACAAAAATGAATTTTTAATTTAAATTGTATTTAGTTTTGTTTAGAGTTCTTTATTGTGTTAAAGTTAATATAAATACAGAAAACTTACATTTAAAAAGTATTGTAATATACTAAATGCCATAAAGAGTATGGTTAATTACTCAACAGTTTCTCAGAAAAAAAAATTTTATTTAGAAGTATGATCATTCAAGACATGAATATTTTTAATTTGTGCTTTTATGGAAGATGCCACCCAAATGTTCTATAAATTTGTTTATTAAAAAACATTTTTTTAACCCTACGTTTTCATTTCCACAGTTGTTTTTGTAATCATCTTGGGCTTGTACACAAACAGTTTCATCAGTTTTTATACAATCAGAAGTATCCCTTGAATTGTGCTGGTTTTAGTTGCAATTCTGATGTGATCTCATTCATGAAGTTGAAACTGCTGTTCAGTCAATTGTACTTTCAGGGGACAAGGTTGGGTGATGCATGTTGCAGGTTGATACTAACGGCTTTATAACAAGAGAGATATATTATTATGCAACACAGTGTTTATTGTTCCAGTTCTCAGCCTGTTTATGTGTCACATTTTTCCTCAACCATCTCAGAATATTTATAGTAAGACTCCCATTGATGGTTCTCATATATGATTCCCTAAATATACAGAAAGCTGATCAACATCAATTTGAAATTGTCCAGTAGTTGAAGAACAAACTTTGCTGCCATTCATGTCGTGTTCTGTTCATCTGCCAGCACATGCCGTATGACAGTCCGTTATTAAATTCACGAACATCATGGATCTATCTATCTTCAGAATGATTTCTTGTACTTCTGCTATTAAGTATGGAGTTGTGCTCAACAGTGATTGATGTTTATACTTGGTTTGGTTTTAAGCTTAGTCACCAAAAACCTCTTATCACATTTGATGGATTTTTATCTGTTTTATTAAGGTTGAAGCAAAATGTGTTGTGGATATTACGCTTTTTTTGCATCAACCATTTTAATGATTATAGCTCAACAAAAGATTACTTCATAAATAAAACTTGAGAATGTGTAGTTTCAGATAGGTACGAAATAAACACATTAGTTCATAGTGGTATAGTCCATGACCGACCTACAGTATTGTTGGTACAATTGGTTCTGTACTACAATTGGTTCATGCTGGTCTTACAAATTCAAACATGTGTAAAACTCATACATATGTGTGTTCCTTTGTAGTAATGTTTCGTGTTTCTTGCACTAACGTATATTGACACAAAGTTTCACCAACATATCAATGGAACACACACATAAAGTAACAATAATTCACTAAATAAAGAACAAATTCAAATAAAAACTGAACAGCAACAATTTTAATATGTGTGTCAAACAGCTTATTGTAAACAAATGTGTTAAAGCAAGTAAATTAAAAATTCATTAATTCCTAAATTATGTCATATTGCTTCTGATGATGCAAAATAATTCTGCAAAGTGTACATAAATCAAAATAATAAATATGCTTGTAGAATCAGGTACAATTTAAGTACAGTAGAACCTTATTACGTCGGCCCCCTTTAACTTGGACCTCAGGATAACCCGGACCAATTTAGGAATTAATATAATGTATAATAAGAGTTTAAAGATCAAGAAGCCTTACAGGATAATCGGAGAGAACTAGAGCTTAAAAAAAGAAACAGGATTACAGGCAGAGTTATTGCTTTAACACTTTGACGCCGATGGACGTCAATTGACGTCCTTTGAAAACTTCCGAGAATGCCGATGGATGTCAATTGACATCCTGAATTTTCAGTGTGTTTTGTATGATTCCATATGTATAAAGACGTCCTTGGAGCTGTTTTGAAATGACGTCAGGGCTTGTAGTACCCAAATCATCCGCTAGATCGCATATGCATTCACTTTCGTAGGCATAGTTGACATGAAACAGCGTGCGGCAAACTGTTATGTTAGTTGGCTAAACACCACTTATGTGTCAAAATGTCAGACTAGTGTTTCTTGTAAAAAAATTACAAAAGTAGACCTTTATAAAACCAATATATATTATAAACATTATGTAACGTATTGTTTAATTTCTAACAAGTAAAAATCAGATTGCGAGTTTCTAGTAACAACATGTGTTTTGGCCAATTTTTTTTCTTCCAAAAACATCACTTTTTGAAAAGCAATTTCAGGGAAAATAACCAACACAATGACGTACAGTATACACCATTTCAAATAAGACTCTTAGATCTTCATAAAAACATAGGTAACATATATTTTTACCATATAGTTTAGAAGATAAAACATTTTAAATATTTGCAAAAATGGCCCGGCATGGGCGAAGGACCACTATGTTAAGGGCCCGGCATCAAAGTGTTGACTGGTGTGCAAAATCCTACTGTACTATAGAGGGAGCGTGTATTTGCTGGGACTATACATGATGACTCGATGGTCATGCCACACGCCGAGACGGGTTGATATACACAGGTGGCTGTTGTGATTCTGTGTGCACCACCCCTGTCACTTCCTGTCAGCTGCGACTGCCAGTTCAGTTCAATTGTGTTAGAGTGCGAGTTCAGTTCTGTGTTATTGTGCGAGTTGGTAAATTGTTTGCAGCGATGACAAAATGAAACAACGTTGTTGTAAAAATATAAAAAAAAGACTAGAATCTTTGGAAAGAATTGTTGAAGGCTAGCTACAGTGTTAGACAGGAAGTAAAACAGACAAAATTTGAAAATTTTTATTTCAAAATGATAATTGGAGTAGAGCAAAACCTGAAACAACACTGAACAAATTGTTATTCATTTGGTTCTATACCAAAAGAGAATGTGGTTTACCAGTATCAGGGCCAATTATTACACAAATTTCACTGCCAATCAAGGCTGGTTGGACAGATGGAAAACCGACATGGTGTGTGCAAACTTACTGTCACGGGAGAAAGTCTGTCTGGCGACAGTAATGCATCTGAACATTTTTAAAAGAAGTTGATGACTTCACTCAGTCACTTTTTAGCACATAATGTGACCACTGATACAGCCAATGGACCAAGGGGTTCTCGAGAACATCAAGAGAGTCTACAGATGGCAGATGCTAAGTCAGCTGATAGAATATGAAGGAGAACATGGTCTGGTGGAGATTCTCAAGTCATTCAATGTTCAGACTTATTTATATAGTTACCGAATCTTGGGAATAAGTTGCTAGAAGCACCGTGATAAAATCATGGAAGAAGTTATGGCCTAGTATGTGCTATTTGCAGAGAACAACATTGAACCAGTTGGGAGAGAAATGTGTCAAAGAAAAAGACTCCAATGAAGTCTAGACTAAAGAATTTCTTATATGTTTCAGAAGATTGACAGTTTCTCACATGTTGATGTCAATGACATTGAAAGTTGGTTGGAAGCAGATAATGACGGAGATCATGACACAGTTACTGATGAGGAAATTGTTGCTCCTGTTCATCTAAAGACACACGTGGATAACGATGAATAACCAGAAAAGTTATGAGTCACACAGAAGAGTCCCAGTTAGATGAACTGATGGTTTATTTCGAGCGGCAGGTGAAGACAACACAAGCCGAGCTTCTCATGCTGAAAAGGATGCATGATCGTGTGGTTCACAAGCGGTACTCTAAACTGACGCAGCAGAAGCTTATGAGTTATATCAAGAAATAGACTTTACTGTACATTTGTTTGTTACGTGTTTGATAACGTGTTTGTAATTTGTAAATATATTTCAAACATATTATGTTAAATATAAATGAAATTTTCTGTATGTTGTCTTTTATTGATTTTTCTGACATACTCAGGTTAGGTTAGGTTAACCCGGATTTTAATTATCCTGGATCGGCTCCGGTCCCAATTGATCCGACTTAATGAGGTTCTACTGTAATTGAACTTATTTAAATTATATATGTTCTTGTATAAAAGAAAAAAATATTTATTATTAATAATACTTGTAGAAGTAATTTGATATTACTGAGTTAATATAATAAACTATATTATATGCTGTTTATGGTTCTGCTCAATTAAATATTTTTAGTACAATTTCCTTAAAGACTCATAAGATTAGGAAAATGAAACATTTTTCAGCCAGGGATCAGAATGTTAAAAATCAGTTGATTGTTATGACATTTTCTTTCTGTAAATCACAATGTTGATATAGTTTCAGCATGTAATAGTAATGTCTTCTCAGAGTGTACCACAGATGATACTGTGTCATATCACGAGCAAAATGTATATCTCTGTTATCTCTAAAATGTTCATCCCTTAAAATCATTTCATTTAAATGTGCATATAATGAATAGGAGAGACATAGACAGATAGAGAGAGGGGGAATGTGTACAGGGTTTATTTTTGCATGTTCTAAACATATGGGTGTCAGCTCAATGGGGCTTTGCATTATTCAGTTGAGGTGCTTTTGGTTCTTATTCTCTACCAGCCAGCTTTGTTTACACTGAGGCTACAGATTACAGATGGGATATATGTGTAGGCCATCAGAAAGTAACATTAAACTATAAATAAATTTTGGGCATGTGGTTTTAGTTTTCATATATGCGTTATTTGAAAGTGTAGCATTAGATTGTTATTTTGTTTAGAGTAATGGTATGTGTACTAAATAAGAAATCTCGTAGGAAATCCATACCATGTACGCTGTCTCCTCAGTGACATGTTTTTAGCGCACACAAAAGAGAGTGCAATTTAAATTCATTGGCATAGTACTAAAGAGTATGGTAAAAATATGATTAGAGGTAGTAAAGTATAGACATTGTGTTGGGAGTTCAGTTATATCCATAGATATCCATGGATATCTATATAAAGATATCTTTGTGAAGTTGATAACGAGTCTCTTGTGTAGCAAGTCCATGTAGAAGTTCCTGAAATGAGGTACTGTTATGCCACTACACAACACTGTACGTGTTTCTCGGCTATTCCAATGGTGTCCAGCTATTGTATGTGTGTGCGTACATATTGCTGCTACTTTGAGATGACGGACAATTACGTGACACTTGTCACACGTCCATAGCCGAGACTGATCCAGCTTCATCGGTCCACGCACACTGTGTTAAAGCCGGCAAGCAATACGGTCTAGTGTTTTCTAATATCGTTAATGCATAGTATGGATTATTCTGGAATCTCAGCGGGGTATAAATACACACATTCAGCGACGGTTAGTTTCAGTTTGAGTGGCAATTTATTCAAGTGAGGTTCGAAGTATTGTGGCGAAGTGTTATGTGTTTTATAATTGTGCACGACTCTATTAGTTGACATTATTAATTGGTGTGGACAAATTAACTTGAATTATTGTACGAGTATAATCTTGTTGAATAGCGTGTTGATTACAGACTGTTAATTGTGATAATTAAAGCTGGTTTTTAGTGACTTAATTGGTATCTTGTATTTTGTTTTCCACTGTACCATGACGATAGTAGACCATCATAACAGTATTTTGTAATAAATGAGTTGGGTGACAGTTTTCAACAAATTTCATAAACTGTTCTCTAAAAATAGTAATGGGACACTTCTGTACCTCAGAATCTGTGTTAGGTGGATTCAGATTATTCACTGAGGCACACAAGAATGTGATTGGCAAGGAATTCTTTTGGACCAGTAATGTACTAAAGGAGTGTAATCTACTTACTAAAGTCTGAACTCAGACTTATTGTCACTGGAGATAGGTCTTAGGTCTTGTGTGTAGATTCAGAAACACAACCATTGTCGATGCAGTGCCGGATAGCTTATCACCAAAACCCAAAAATGTTAGAACAAGCATGTCTGGGTCTGGTAAAAAGCTTATGGTAACTGTTTAGGGACCTGGAAGGTGCCTTAGTTCTAGAATTCATGCAGTGTTGTACAACACTAAATTCTGATGTGCACTGTCAAAAATTAATAAAGTTAAGGTGACACAGAAGAATCACTGACATGGCCATTTGTCGTTTGTTTTCTGGCCCTTAGTTCGTGGCTACTCTTGAGAAAATAAAATGGGAGACCATCCATCATTCTGTTTATGGTCCAAACTTAGTTCATAGTATTTTCCACTGTTTTAAGCTTCTAAAAGTTTGTTACTGACAAAGTTTGTTGAGTTTGGTGAAAGTCAATGAGGAAAAAATTGTAGAGCAGTGGGTGTAAACTTAGTAGTAAATCTCTCAAAAAGGGACAAAGAAGCGTGTTCCATGCTACAAAAATTGCCCTCATAATAGTACATGTTAATAATGATTTAAGATTTAAGGAAGTATGCAAAATGCAATAAAGTAATAGTGTACAAAATTGTTGTTGACTTGTTAGTTTTGTTTCCAGCCTACTAAATCACTTTGTTGTGGTTGAGGCCTTTTGTTAATTTCATTTTACTTCCATGTTCCTTAAGGAAATGGAAGTATGGTGATGGCAAAAAAAATCGTGTTCGAGATTATTGCAGATTCTGATTGTACTACACTCAAAACATGAAAAAAAGTCATTATTCGGAAAGTGTCTCTGTGTGTGTCTGTAGATTTTTTTTCTATGGCAAACGATAACAGCCGCAAATTCAAACAGAATCAAATAATTTTTTGCATACAGCCCTGATTTGTAGAGTACTCAAGACCTATTGTTTTTGGTGAAGATCGGTTAAGGGAAAGGGGTAGTTTACTGCAACGGTTTTTTTTAAATCAAGGGTAATTTTTTTCTATGGCAAACGATAACAGCCGCAAATTCAAACAGAATCAACTACTCTTTTGCATACAGCCCAGAATTGTAGAGTTCTCAAGACCTATTGTTTTTGGTGAAGATCAGTTAAGGGAAAGGGGTAGTTTACCTGCAACGGTTTTTTATCAAGGGTAATTTTACTTCCATGTTCCTTAAGGAAATGGAAGTATGGTGATGGCAAAAAAAATCGTGTTCGAGAATATTGCAGATTCTGATTGTACTACACTCAAAACATGAAAAAAAGTCGTTTTTCGAAAAGTGTCTGTCTGTAGATTTTTTTTCTATGGCAAACGATAACAGCCGCAAATTCAAACAGAATCAAATAATTTTTTGCATACAGCCCTGATTTGTAGAGTACTCACGACCTATTGTTTTTGGTGAAGATCGGTCGAGGGAAAGGGGTAGTTTACCTGCAACGGGTTTTTTTATCAAGGGTAATTTTTTTTTTTTTTTGCAAACGATAACAGCCGCAATTTCAAACAGAATCAAATAATGTTTCGCATACAGCCCTGAATTGTAGGGTTCTCAAGATCTGTTGATTTTGGTAAAGATCGGTTAAGGGAAAGGGGTAGTGTACCTGCAACGTTTTATGTTTTAACAAGGGTATTTTCTATGGCAAACGATAACAGCCGCAAATTCAAACATAATCAAATAAGTTTTTGCATACAGCCCTGATTTCTTGAGTACTAAAGACCTATTTTTTTTGGTGCAGATCGTTTAAGGGAAAGGGGTAGTTTACCTACCACATTTTTTGTTTTATCAAGGGTATTTTGTATGGCAAACGATAACAGCCGCAAATTCAAACAAAATCATATAATATTTTGCATACAGCCCTGAATTGCAGAGTTCTCAAGACCTATCGTTTTTGGTGAAGATCGGTTAACGGAAAGGGGTAGTTTACCTGCAACGGTTTTTTATCAAGGGTAATTTTTACTTCCATATTCCTTAAGGAATGGAAGTATGGTGATGGCAAAAAAAATCGTGTTCGAGATTATTGCAGATTCTGATTCTACTACACTCAAAACATGAAAAAAAGTCGTTTTCCGAAAAGTGTCTGTGTGTCTGTCTGTCTGTCTGTCTGTCTGTCTGTCTGTCTGTAGATTTTTTTTCTATGGCAAACGATAACTGCCGCAAATTCAAACAGAATCAAATAATTTTTTGCATACAGCCCGGTTTTGCAGAGTTCTCGCGACCTATTGTTTTTGGTGAAGATCGGTTGAGGGAAAGGGGTAGTTTACCTGCAACGGTTTTTTTTTAGCAAGGGAAATTTTGTTTGTTTGGCAAACGATAACAGCCGCAAATTCAAACAGAATCAAATAATGTTTCGCATACAGCCCTGAATTGTAGAGTTCTCAAGACCTATTGTTTTTGGTGAAGATCGGTTAAGGGAAAGGGGTAGTTTACCTGTAACGTTTTATGTTTTAACAAGGGTATTTCCTATGGCAAACGATAACAGCCGCAAATTCAAACAGAATGAAAAGATTATTTGCATACAGCCCTAAATTGTAGAGTTCTCAATACCTTTTGTTTTTGGTGAAGATCGGTTAAGGGAAAGGGGTAGTTTACCTACAACGTTTTTTTAACAAGGGTATTTTCTATGGCAAACGATAACAGCCGCAAATTCAAACAGAATCAAATAATTCTCTGCATACAGCCCTGATTTGTAGAGTACTCAAGACCTATTGTTTTTGGTGAAGATCGGTTGAGGGGAAGGGGTAGTTTACCAGCAACGTTTTTTATCATGCGTATTTTCTATGGCAAACGACAACTGCCGCAAATTCAAACAGAATCAAATAATTTTTTGCATACAGCCCTGATTTGTAGAGTACTCGCGACCTATTGTTTTTGGTGAAGATCGGTTGAGGGGAAGGGGTAGTTTACCTGCAACGGTTTTTTTTATCAAGGGAAATTTTTTTTTTTTTGGCAAACGATAACAGCCGCAAATTCAAACAGAATCAAATAATGTTTCGCATACAGCCCTGAATTGTAGATTTCTCAAGACCTATTGTTTTTGGTGAAGATCGGTTGAGGGAAAGGGGTAGTTTACCTGCAACGTTTTTTTAACAAGGGTATTTTATATGGCAAACGATAACAGCCGCAAATTCAAACAGAATCAAATAATGTTTTGCATACAGTCCTGATTTGTAGAGTACTCAAGACCTATTGTTTTTGGTGAAGATCGGTTAAGGGGAAGGTGTAGTTTACCTGCAACCTTTTACGTTTTATTTTCTATGGCAAACGATAACAGCCGCAAATTCAAACAGAATCAAATAATGTTTTGCATACAGCCCTGATTTGTAGAGTACTCAAGACCTATTGTTTTTGGTGAAGATCGGTTAAGGGGAAGGTGTAGTTTACCTGCAACCTTTTACGTTTTATTTTCTATGGCAAACGATAACAGCCGCAAATTCAAACAGAATCAAATAATGTTTTGCATACAGTCCTGATTTGTAGAGTACTCAAGACCTATTGTTTTTGGTGAAGATCGGTTAAGGGGAAGGGGTAGTTTACCTGCAACGTTTTTTTATCAAGCGTATTTTCTATGGCAAACGATAACAGCCGCAAATTCAAACAGAATCAAATAATTTTTTGCATACGTCCCTGAATTGTAGAGGTCTCAATGACTTTCGATTTTGGTGAAGATCGGTTAAGGGGAAGGGGTAGTTTACCTGCAACCTTTTACGTTTTAACAAGAGTAAAGTACTTGAAAATTTATTTAAACTTTTTGAAACAATGGTAATTGTTAAAAATAAAATAATTTTGTTGCCAGGCAATAAAATTATAATTTTTTCATTTTAATGTAATATAATATTTTTCATTTAATACAGCAATAAAAAGGCAGGTAAGACACAGCCTGGCTGTTTGGCTGAAAATGATTTTAAATATAAATCTTAGAATATGGAAGTCATGTATGGTTCTCCATACCGATATTTTACTTTTTCTATGGCAAACGATAACAGCCGCAAATTCAAACAGAATCAAATGATGTTCTGCATACAGCCCTGTATTGTAGAGTTCTCAGTACCTATTGGTGTTGGTGAAGATCGGTTAAGGGAAAGGGGTAGTTTACCTGCAACGTTTTATGTTTTAAAAGGGTATTTTCTATGGCAAATGATAAGAGCCGCAAATTCAAACAGAATCAAATACGTTTTTGCATACAGCCCTGTTTTGTTGAGTACTAAAGACCTATTGTTTTTGGTGAAGATCGGTTAAGGGAAAGGGGTAGTTTACCTGCAACGTTTTATGTTTTAACAAGGGTATTTTTTCTGTGACGAACGATAACTGCCGTAAATTCAAAGAGAATCAACTAATGTTTTGCATACAGCCCTGCATTGTAGAGTTCTCAAGACCTATTGTTATTGGTGAAGATCGGTTAATGGAATAGGGTAGTTTACCAGCAATGTTTTATGTTTTATCAAGGGTGTTTTCTATGGCAAACGATAACAGCCGCAAATTCAAACAGAATCAAATAATTGTTTGCATACAGGCCTGAATTGTAGAGTACCCAAGACCTGTCGTTTTTGGTGAAGATCGGTTAAGGGAAAGGGGTAGTTTACCAGCAACGGTTTTTTTTCAAGGGTAATTTTTTTCTATAGTAAACGATAACAGCCGCAAATTCAAACAGAATCAAATGATGTTAATGATGGTTAATGCTTTGTATTGTAGAGTTCTCAATACCTATTGGTGTTGGTGAAGATCGGTTAAGGGAAAGGGGTAGTTTATCACCAAAGTTTTATGTTTTAAAAAGGGTAATTTTTTAATGACGAACGATAACTGCCGAAAATTCAATGAGAATCAAATAACTTTTTGCACTCTTACCTGAGTTGCAGAGAGATCAAGGTCTATTGATTTTGGTGAAGATCAGTTAAGGGAAAGGGGTAGTTTACCTACAACATTTTATGTTGTAACAAGAGAAATGTTTCCATGACGAACGATAACTGCCGCACATTCAAACAGAATCAAATATTTTATTGCATGCATCCCTGAATTGTTGTGGACGGAAGGTCTATTGATTTTGGAGAAGATCGGTTAAGAGAAAGGAGTAGTTTACCTGGAACATTTTATGATTTAACAAGAGTAAAGTACTTAATTTTTATAAATAAAGTATCCTGATAAGAAGCTCATAGTAATCCACTGTAGAAACGTAGATGATATATCTATAAATGAAGAGGTTAAGTGAACGGGGTGGGGGTAATTTTCTATTATTAAAAATTATAGTTGTAGGTGGAGGGGAGAATTTTTTATATATGTACTACGTTATCAGCAACAAAGAAGTAGTTTTTTGCTTCCCGGGCTCTTTAGCCGTAGTCCAATGTTTTCTGCAAAACCAGACTTTTCGGCAGTGCCATCGACAGCCATCATCGGTGAAAATCGAGTGTGAAAACGTGAGGTGGTATACGTTAGTGACAACAGTACTGTGGTTAATGCTGAAGCAATAAGTAGAAAGACGTAGTTTCTATGGAAATATTTCATTTTGAATATGATTTTAAATATAAATCTTAGAACATGGAAGTCATGTATGGTTCTCCATACCGATATTTACTTCCATGTTCCTTAAGGAAATGGAAGTATGGTGATGGCAAAAAAAATCGTGTTCGAGATTATTGCAGATTCTGATTGTACTATACTCAAAACATGAAAAAAAGTCGTTTTTCGAAAAGTGTGTGTGTGTGTGTGTGTGTGGATTTTTTTTCTATGGCAAACGATAACAGCCGCAAATTCAAACAGAATCAAATAATTTTTTGTATACAGCCCTGATTTGTAGAGTACTCGCGACCTATTGTTTTTGGTGAAGATGGTTGAGGGAAAGGGGTAGTTTACCTGCAACGGTTTTTTTTTTATCAAGGGTAATTTTGTTTGTTTGGCAAACGATAACAGCCGCAAATTCAAACAGAATCAAATATATTTCGCATACAGCCCTGAATTTTAGAGTTCTCAAGATGTGTTGATTTTGGTAAAGATCGGTTATGGGGAAGGGGTAGTTTACCTGCAACGTTTTATGTTTTAACAAGGGTATTTTTTATGGCAAACGATAACAAATTCTAACGTAATCATATAATATTTTGCATACAGCTCTGAATTGTAGAGTTCTCAAGACCTATCGTTTTTGGTGAAGATCGGTTAAGGTAAAGGGGTAGTTTACCGGCAACGGTTTTTTATCAAGGGTAATTTTTTCTATGGTAAATGATAACAGCCGCAAATTGAAACAGAATCAAATGATGTTTTGCATACAGCCCTGTATTGTAGAGTTCTCAATACCTATTGGTGTTGGTGAAGATCGGTTAAGGGGAATGGGTAGTTTACCTGCAACGTTTTATGTTTTAAAAGGGTATTTTCTATGGCAAACGATAAGAGCCGCAAATTCAAACAGGATCAAATACGTTTTTGCATACTGCCCTGTTTTGTTGAGTACTAAAGACCTATTGTTTTTGGTGAAGATCGGTTAAGGGAAAGGGGTAGTTTACCAGACACATTTTTTGTCTTATTAAGGGTATTTTGTATGGCAAACGATAACAGCCGCAAATTCAAACAGAATCATATAATATTTTGCATACAGCCCTGAAATGTAGAGTTCTCAAGACCTGTTGGTTTTGGTGAAGATCGGTTAAGGGAATAGGGTTGTTTACCAGCAACATTTTATGTTTTATCAAGGGTAATTTTGTTTTGACGAACGATAACTGCCATACATAAAACAGAATCAATTACTCTTCTGCATACTTTTGTGAATTATACAGAACTCAAGGTCTGTTGATTTTGTTGAAGATCGGTTAAGGGAAAGGGGTAGTTTACCTGCAACGTTTTATGTTTTAACAAGGGTATTTTTTCTATGACGAACGATAACTGCCGTAAATTCAAAGAGAATCAACTAATGTTTTGTATACAGCCTTGAATTGTAGAGTTCTCAAGACCTATTGTTTTTGGTGAAGATTGGTTAATGGAATAGGGTAGTTTACCAGCAACGTTTTATGTTTTATCAAGGGTGTTTACTATGGCAAACGATAACAGCCGCAAATTCAAACAGAATCAAATAATTGTTTCCATACAGGCCTGAATTGTAGATTACTCAAGACCTATCGTTTTTGGTGAAAATCGGTTAAGGGAAAGGGGTAGTTTACCTGCAACGGTTTTTTATCAAGGGCAATTTTTTTCTATAGTAAACGATAACAGCCGCAAATTCCAACAGAATAAAATGATGTTTTGCATACAGCCCTGTATTGTAGAGTTCTCAGTACCTATTGGTGTTGGTGAAGATCGGTTAAGGGAAAGGCGTAGTTTACCAGCAACATTTTATGTTTTAACCAGGGTAATTTTTTATATGACGAACGATAACTGCTGTAAATTCAAACAGAATCAACTAGGTTTTTGCATACCTTTTTGAACTAAAGAGAACTCAAGGTCTGTTGATTTTGTTGAAGGTCGGTTAAGGGAAGGGGTAGTTTACCTGCTATATTTTATGTTGTAACAAGAGAAATGTTTCCATGACGAACGATAACTGCCGCACAATCAAACAGAATCAAATATTTTTTGCATGCTTCCCTGAATTGTAGAGGACGGAAGGTCTATTGATTTTGGAGAAGATCGGTTAAGAGAAAGGGGTAGTTTACCTGAAACATTTTATGATTTAACAAGAGTAAAGTACTTAATTTTTATAAATAAAGTATCCTGATAAGAAGCTCATAGTAATCAACTGTAGAAACGTAGATGAAATATCTATAAATGAAGAGGTTAGGTGAACGGGGTGGGGGGATTTTCTATTATTAAAAATTATAGTTGAAGGTGGAGGGCAGAATTTTTTGTATGTTTACTACGTTATCAGCAACAAAGAAGTAGTTTTTTGTTAAAATTGCTTCCCGGGCTCTTTAGCCGTAGTCCAATTTTTTCTACAAAACCAGACTTTTCGGCAGTGCCATCGACTGCCATCATCGGTGAAAATCGAGTGCGAAAACATGAGGTGGTATACGTTAGTGACCACAGTACTGTGGTTAATGCTGAAGCAATAAGTAGAAAGACGTGGTTTCTATGGAAATATTTCATTTCAAATATGATTTTAAATATAAATCTTAGAACATGGAAGTCATGTATGGTTCTCCATACCGATATTTTTCTATGGCAAACGACCGCACATTCAAACAGAATCAAATATTTTCTTGCATGCATCCCTGAATTGTAGAGGACTGAAGGTCTATTGATTTTGGAGAAGATCGGTTAAGAAAAAGGGGTAGTTTACCTGAAACATTTTATGATTTAACAAGAGTAAAGTACTTAATTTATACTTCCATATTCCTTAAGGAAATGGAAGTATGGTGATGGCAAAAAAAATCGTGTTCGAGATTATTGCAGATTCTGATTGTACTACACTCAAAACATGAAAAATATCGGTATGGAGAACCATACATGACTTCCATATTCTAAGATTTATATTTAAATCTTAATATCGCCTGCCAAGCGCGATATATTTTCTCTTATACATGATGTACATTAAAATGAAAAAATTTTAATTTTATTGCCTGGAAACAAAATTATTTTATTTTTAACAATTACCATTGTTTCAAAAAGTTTAAATAAATTTTCAAGTACTTTACTCTTGTTAAAACGTATAAGGTTGCAGGTAAACTACCCCTTCCCCTTAACCGATCTTCACCAAAATCGAAAGTCATTGAGACCTCTACAATTCAGGGACGTATGCAAAAAATTATTTGATTCTGTTTGAATTTGTGGCTGTTATCGTTTGCCATAGAAAATACGCTTGATAAAAAAACGTTGCAGGTAAACTACCCCTTCCCCTTAACCGATCTTCACCAAAAACAATAGGTCTTGAGTACTCTACAAATCAGGACTGTATGCAAAACATTATTTGATTCTGTTTGAATTTGCGGCTGTTATCGTTTGCCATAGAAAATACCCTTGTTAAAAAAACGTTGCAGGTAAACTACCCCTTTCCCTCAACCGATCTTCACCAAAAACAATAGGTCTTGAGAAATCTACAATTCAGGGCTGTATGCGAAACATTATTTGATTCTGTTTGAATTTGCGGCTGTTATCGTTTGCCAAAAAAAAAAAATTTCCCTTGATAAAAAAAACCGTTGCAGGTAAACTACCCCTTCCCCTCAACCGATCTTCACCAAAAACAATAGGTCGCGAGTACTCTACAAATCAGGGCTGTATGCAAAAAATTATTTGATTCTGTTTGAATTTGCGGCAGTTGTCGTTTGCCATAGAAAATACGCATGATAAAAAACGTTGCTGGTAAACTACCCCTTCCCCTCAACCGATCTTCACCAAAAACAATAGGTCTTGAGTACTCTACAAATCAGGGCTGTATGCAGAAAATTATTTGATTCTGTTTGAATTTGCGGCTGTTATCGTTTGCCATAGAAAATACCCTTGTTAAAAAAACGTTGTAGGTAAACTACCCCTTTCCCTTAACCGATCTTCACCAAAAACAAAAGGTATTGAGAACTCTACAATTTAGGGCTGTATGCAAATAATCTTTTCATTCTGTTTGAATTTGCGGCTGTTATCGTTTGCCATAGGAAATACCCTTGTTAAAACATAAAACGTTACAGGTAAACTACCCCTTTCCCTTAACCGATCTTCACCAAAAACAATAGGTCTTGAGAACTCTACAATTCAGGGCTGTATGCGAAACATTATTTGATTCTGTTTGAATTTGCGGCTGTTATCGTTTGCCAAACAAACAAAATTACCCTTGCTAAAAAAAAAACCGTTGCAGGTAAACTACCCCTTTCCCTCAACCGATCTTCACCAAAAACAATAGGTCGCGAGAACTCTGCAAAACCGGGCTGTATGCAAAAAATTATTTGATTCTGTTTGAATTTGCGGCAGTTATCGTTTGCCATAGAAAAAAAATCTACAGACAGACAGACAGACAGACAGACAGACACACAGACACTTTTCGGAAAACGACTTTTTTTCATGTTTTGAGTGTAGTAGAATCAGAATCTGCAATAATCTCGAACACGATTTTTTTTGCCATCACCATACTTCCATTCCTTAAGGAATATGGAAGTAAAAAGTCGTTTTTCGAAAAGTGTCTGTCTGTGTGTCTGTCTGTAAATTTTTTTTCTATGGCAAACGATAACAGCCGCAAATTCAAACAGAATCAAATAATTTTTTGCATACAGCCCTGATTTGTAGAGTACTCACGACCTATTGTTTTTGGTGAAGATCGGTCGAGGGGAAGGGGTAGTTTACCTGCAACGGTTTTTTTTATCAAGGGTCATTTTTTTTTTTTTGGCAAACGATAACAGCCGCAATTTCAAACAGAATCAAATAATGTTTCGCATACAGTCCTAAATTGTAGAGTTCTCAAGACCTATTGTTTTTGGTGAAGATCGGTTAAGGGAAAGGGGTAGTTTATCTGCAACGTTTTATGTTTTAACAAGGGTATTTTCTATGGCAAACGATAACAGCCGCAAATTCAAACAGAATCAAAAGATTATTTGCATACAGCCCTAAATTGTAGAGTTCTCAAGACTATTGTTTTTGGTGAAGATCGGTTAAGGGAAAGGGGTAGTTTACCTGCAACGTTTTTTTAACAAGGGTATTTTCTATGACAAACGATAACAGCCGCAAATTCAAACAGAATCAAATAATTTTTTGCATACAGCCCTGATTTTGTAGAGTACTCAAGACCTATTGTTTTTGGTGAAGATCGGTTAAGGGGAAGGGGTAGTTTACCTGCAACGTTTTTTTATCAAGTGTAATTTTCTATGGCAAGAAATAACAGCCGCAAATTCAAACAGAATTAAATAATTTTTTGCATATGTCCCTGAATTGTAGAGATCTCAAGGACTTTCGATTTTGGTGAAGATCGGTTAAGGGGAGGGGGTAGTTTACCTGCAACCTTTTACGTTTTAACAATAGTAAAGTACTTGAAAATTCATTTAAACTTTTTGAAACAATGGTAATTGTTAAAAATAAAATAATTTTGTTGCCAGGCAATAAAATTATAATTTTTTCATTTTAATGTAAATCATGTATGAGTTAATAGTATAATGGATTAATTTACACTCAAAATGTACAAACAGAAAATTTTGTTACATACATCAATATCGTTCGTGGCAGGCAAGCATATCTCAGTTATGTAATGTTTACGTTTCCATTTTATTATTATGACTACCACAATAAAAAGGCAGGGAAGACACACACACACACACACAAAATTCGCGTTATTTCTGGCCTCACTCATGTTTATTTTCTTACATTTGCACGCTTTTTAAATGGTAAGTGCCGAAACCCATACCAACATAACGCGTGCAAGTCGAAAAAGTGTCCAGCGTGGATAGCGATTGCTTCCTGTGGATCGCTGGGCAGTGTAACTGCACGTGTTTACAGAGGAACGATTCATAGACAGACTTTTCGTCTTTAGGGAATGAACCCTCTGCAAGATGCTGAGGGTCCATGAGTGACTTCGGAGCGCTCCTTCTTTTTCATGTGTTTGTTCTGTGAAACATACACTGTAGATTCGCAGCTTTACTCTAAGCAACGCTCAATAGGAAATGTTAAAAATTTTTGTCCATGGTGTACCCTCATACACACTAAACCTGCTCTGATGTTTTAATTACGGACATCATAATATTAAAACTTTGGAAACTTGAGCACTACTTAATGGAGATCAATCATTAACTTATACAAGCCATTAATTTTATGCATATTTTTTATATATATGTGTACAACATTATCGACAACAAAGAAGTAAATATCACTATAATATTGACGACTCGGAACACAATGTTTTTTATAAGTAAAAACGTAAAGTTTTACCTTACAGCCTAAACCGGCTTTCACCTATAGAAGGCTTCATCAGAGGCTGTCGTTAGTAGCGCTGCTCGTCTTGTTGTTGGTGACGAGAAAGTGTTTCGAAAGATTGAAGCTGTGTGTGTGTGGTGAGATGTGTTCGAATAATGCGTGCGATTTGAATTGTGTCTGTTCGTTTAGGATGTCGTTTTTATTTGTTTTTGTGTGTTTGTATATTTCTAATTGTTCTAGAGTGTCTAGTTTTCGGCCTTTTGTGTGTACGTGTAGTATGTTCATGTTATTGTCGATGTTTTTATATGTGTGGTTTGCTTCAATGAGGTGGTTTGCGAAGGTAGATTCTGTAGTGGTGTGGAGTGCTTTTGTGTGTTCAATGTATCTCTGTTTGAAGCTACGTCCTGTCTGGCCTATGTAGAATTTACTGCAATTTGAACAATTTAGTTTATATACACCGGGTAGATCGAATTTGTTTTGTGCTTTGGGCATGCGTTTTGATAGTGTGTGTTCTGTTTTGTTAGTAGTTTTGTAAGCGATTCTGTATCCTGCTTTTTTGAATTTGTGGGCAATTTTTTCTGTTTGTTTGTTGATGTATGTTAGTGTTATGAATTTGTTGTTTTCTGTCTTTGTCTGTTGTTTGTTTTGTGTTTTGTGTAGGAGTTTACTGACTATTGTTCTGTCATAACCGTTAGATTCTGCTAGATATTTTATCGTGTTTAGTTCGTCTTTGTAGTCTATTTCATCTAAGGGGATGTTGTTAAGTCTATGTATCATGGTTCTAAAAGCAGCTAGTTTGTGTTGTATTGGGTGATTGGAGGTGTTGTGTATTAGTGTGTCAGTTGTAGTTGGTTTTCTGTATATACTGAATTTGTGCCTGTGTTCTAGTTTTGTGATGGAGAGGTCTAAGAAGTTTATGGTGTTGTTGTGTTCGTATTCGGCAGTGAAGGTTATGTTTTTATGTATTTTGTTTATGTGCGTTAGTAACTGTTCACATTGTCTTTTGTTTCCCCTGTATAGTATTAGAATGTCATCAACGTATCTGTGCCAATATAGTATTTTATGTGAGTGTCTGTCATTGTTTGTGAGTATTTTTGTTTTTTCTAAGTGTTGGAGGAAGACTTCTGCTAGAATGCTGGATATGGGGGAGCCCATGGGTAGGCCGTCGTTCTGTGTGTAGTATTTATTGTTATAAGTAAAGTAGTTTTGTTTTGTGATAATGTTCAGAGTTTCTGTTATTTCATTGATAAGTTCGTCTGGTGTGTTGTTCTGTTTGAGTTTGTTTTGTAGGATGGTGATTGTTTCAGAGATGGGGATGTTTGTGTACAGGTTTTTAATGTCAAAGGAGGCTAATGTGGCGTTATGGGGGATGTGTATGTCTTTTATTTTTGTTACTAGGTCAGTGTTGTTTTTTACTGCAATGTTGTTGTCTATTTGTGTGTGTTGTCTAATAATTTTGTCTAGATATTTTGCCAGTTTGTGTGCAGGGGCATTACGGTAGTTGATAATGGGGCGGATCGGAATGTCTTCTTTATGGATTTTGGGAAGCGCTTGGAGTGTAGGTGCTGATGGTCGGATTTGTTTCATGTAGGACTTTTGTTTATGTGTCATAATGTGTTTGGCTTTGTTGACTATTTGTTTTACTGAGTTTTGGTATCTGTCGGTGGGGTCATGTTTTAGTTCTGTGATGTTGTTCTGTTCTATGAAGTCTTGTACTTTTTTGTGTAGGTTGTCTGTGGGGATAATTACAGTCGTGTTGCCTTTGTCAGCTTTTACAAATGTGATGTTGTGTTTGTGTGCCTTTTCCCTCAGTTTGATGGCTGTGTGTATTTCTGAGTTGTGGTTGTTGTTGTCTGGTGTCTTATGTACTCCTATTGTGTTGTTTATATTATGTCTTTATAATTAAGACATACATTATCGTATTTGTTATCGTTTGCCATACAAAATACCCTTAATAAGACAAAAAATGTGTCTGGTAAACTACCCCTTTCCCTTAACCGATCTTCACCAAAAACAATAGGTCTTTAGTACTCAACAAAACAGGGCAGTATGCAAAAACGTATTTGATCCTGTTTGAATTTGCGGCTCTTATCGTTTGCCATAGAAAATACCCTTTTAAAACATAAAACGTTGCAGGTAAACTACCCCTTCCCCTTAACCGATCTTCACCAACACCAATAGGTATTGAGAACTCTACAATACAGGGCTGTATGCAAAACATCATTTGATTCTGTTTCAATTTGCGGCTGTTATCATTTACCATAGAAAAAATTACCCTTGATAAAAAACCGTTGCCGGTAAACTACCCCTTTACCTTAACCGATCTTCACCAAATACGATAGGTCTTGAGAACTCTACAATTCAGAGCTGTATGCAAAATATTATATGATTACGTTAGAATTTGTTATCGTTTGCCATAAAAAATACCCTTGTTAAAACATAAAACGTTGCAGGTAAACTACCCCTTCCCCATAACCGATCTTTACCAAAATCAACACATCTTGAGAACTCTAAAATTCAGGGTACGTTTGATAAGCGCGTGACGTCATCCGCTCGTGCCGCATTGCAGTAGTCCACTGCGTACAGCTGATAAACAAGTACAAAGTTTAAGCAATTACTATCGATAAACTCATGGATTTTATTTATGTATTCTTGCTGTGGTAATAAAACCACTGTGTTGCCTTTATCTGCTTTTGTTATTATGACATTACTGTCATTTATTTTATCTTTTATATTTCTGATGTGTCTATAGTCGCTGCTGTATTTATCTTTAAGTCTTTGGTTTATATTATTAATTTTCAATAGTTGGTTGAGTTTATTACTTATTATCGTACGTGCTTAGTTTTGTGTATTTGTATCAGATAACATTCTTATGGTAGCTTCTGCATTCACAACCTCATGCACAATCTTTATCAAATCTAGGCAAATTGTACGATAAACCTTTACTTAGTAATATTGTTTCTGCGTTTGTTAGGTTTATATTAGATAAATTTGCTACGCATCAATAGAAAGTATGATGACTTCGTATGCTTATATTGTTCTGTTGGTTATCGTGTAGAGAACGAAACTTTTTATTATAAGTAAATAATATTTTACATGTGATGCGTTTGATCTGTTGTTCGATTACTTCGAACACATTGTTACTAACCGCAGGGTGCATTGAATTAAGCAATTCCAAATGAAGTTTATATAACTCATGATTGAGGTTGATTTTCTTTATATATAAACTATTAATCTATTGTTTTATCCAAGTTTTTTGTGCTGTTTGTTGAGCCAAGTATGCCGCCTTTGATTTGGGATTGATGTTGATAACAGCGTATGTAGGGGTTATGTTGTTTTGCAGACACATTTTGTTAAATTTAATGTTATTAGTGGTTTTTATTAACTTAACTTTGGTGTTCGTGTTATAATATCAATAATATAAAGTCCAGTTATGCGCAGCACTTAATAGAATATAACCATAATTATACCAGTTTTGCACAAAATTTAAAACCTTTACATTACTGTATGTAAGAAAGGACGCTTCATGGATGCAATGGAGGAATTTATAATTTACAAAGCAAGTAAATTCCAGCATCACGAGCTATTGAATGATATGTTGTCATTTAAATCCAACATCTTCTATGACACAGTAATACGCACACAACAAGAAGAAAGCAGACGACTGCCTGTGTAGGTTTGCGATAACAAAATCAGTCACTTTTACTTTACGACGACGCGCACATGTGTGAATGCACATAGCTATGTGTTCACGTGAATTCGAGTGTTGTGCAGTGGTTTTATTTTAAACTTAACGACGAGTGATTAGTTCATGATTTCATTTTTATAACCTGATGATGAGACTGTGTTCCTGAAACGCGTCGTTACGCAAGGAAGGAATTAGATAAAGGTAATTACCAGTCTATATAATTTATTAAAAATACGCAACTTGGAGACCAAACCAAAAATGAACTTATTTATTTGTTTATTTATTATTATTATCCTTCTTATTACAATTACACCTTTAAATGATATTCATTCATTGAGCGCCAGTTGTGTCGTAATACACAACAAAATGAAATACGATAATATTTTGTATGAATCTTAACTATTATACTGTACATATTATATTTTACCACACTTGTATTTATAGAGCGTACATTTAGCTATAAAAAATTTAAATAGTTAAATGGTCGTGTCTGGCACCACGTTCAGGGCTACAAATTTATATAACATTTCAAATTTAATGTACTTTAATTTGAGGAGCCCCACACTTTTGGAGTGCCAAATTTATATAACAACATATTTAGAGTAAATTTATGACTTTAATGGAATAATATTTATGCATGTGTGAATTATATAATATAACAATGTTGTTTGGTGTAATCGTAATAACAAGAATGCATAATACAGTTTTCAAATATTTACATTATTTATTTAACAACCTCTTTACTTATTTCGGAAATAACAAAAATATTCATTATTCATCGCTTGTGCGATCTTATGCATGTGACTTCTGATGAACAAATTACATTTAAACAGGTTATACAAAAATCTTATTATCAACTCTTAACTATCAGTTATTTTTGCTCTCGGCTTACTCATTTAGTGTGGCCATCTTTGCAATTGCTTAATAATTTATTTCAACAATGATTTTACTTTTATTTCAATTCCTTTAATCTTACTTGGCTTTAATACTTTTCTACTACATAGGCATTGTACTTTTATCAAATAAAGACTTTATTAATTACTTTAATTTACTTCAATTTCAATCAGATATTTCCCTTATAGCATTTACGTTATCTTCAAATCCTAATTGCTATACATGAGATATTATTCTAAATTAACAATCTGCCTTTACACTACTATGTACAATTTAAATATTTTTATCAACAGTTCGAATGTCTTTCATTCTAGTTTTAATTATTGTCTTTCAATTGTCGGTAATTATTATGGTTTTTTTATCACCTCGTTTGATGTGGTAAATTATCGGTGTGTCCTCCTTCGGTTCTCGTCCGTGTCCTCGGGTCCTCTTCCAGGATACCATTGCATGTACTGCTTACTGGTTGTCTCTCCTCACATCATGGGCTGTAGGTGTGTCCATAGAACCTCTGCACATGTGCTCTGCTACTGTGCTTTGACTTCCAGTTCGTCCTGTGACTCTTACAGTAGATTAAAGACAGCATTGTTGACTGACAGCCTCCAGCGGCAACGGTTGAATTAAGAAGAAAACTTTATTAGCACGACCTGGTATGTGTAGCCACATCGTGTAAAACTCCTGTCTGAACAATATCGGTCTTGTCAGAGTTTGTCGAAAGCGTCCTTTCTCCTACTTTCGTTCGATTCACTAATTTCGTTTGACTTCGTGAATTGCGAAGTCTGTTTTACACTACACTCTGCTCAATCGATCGCTAATTTTCATATGTTTATTATATGTAACTTACATTTCTTTATTATAATTATTCAGGGAGTTATTCACTTTTGTATTCATTGTAATTTCACTTTACGTCACTTTTAAATGGTTTTTTAACCCTTTGCGCATCTTTATAAAATACGTAACGTAGGTACTTTGGTGCATTTAGTTTTACATTATTGTACATAGTTTTCTTAAAAATAATACTTAAATTCTAACATCAAATGAATAGAGGTGGTTACTGTCCAGGAACAGACAGGTTTCACACACATATTAAATATGTAGGTGTTGCAATTTACACTCTATATTACAAAGATCGTCTTCCGTTTGTACCCTATCACTCATTAAAGCAACGTCCACTTCCTCGGCTTCGATTTGGGATTGAATCTCATCATATTTGGTTGATAATTCCATCAAATGACGCAGTTTTATTTTCAGCGCATGAGGATCGCTGGTTACCAAATCGAAGTTATCCGCGAAAGTATTTACGCGTGATATTGAGGCCTTAATTGTACCTCGTTTTTTTATTAGAGCCCTGACATCTGCCATTATTACAATTTAAGAGAAAAATGAAAAATATCTTGAAAGAATTTGAGCATAGAGCATGTGACCATAAACTTTAAGTTTGAATGAATTTGAATACGTTTCGGTAGCTAGCGATCGTTGTTTAGAACATAGACTTACTCTCTCTAACTAATCAAGCTTTGTTGGCAATTAAAATTATTAAAATTATGAATTTAAATGATAGCAACATATATCTTTATCTTTGAAGTTTTAACTGATAATGAACTGCCAACCATTTGTTAAGTTGTATTGTGTAATGATGGTGTTTGTTTATACAAATGTGTTAAGAAATAACTGCTAAAAGTGAAATATTGTTAAACATCAAATATAAGTAAAAAAGTTTATAGTCACGTGGCCGTTGATCCATTCGTGATGAAGCTGGCTTCGATCCCGTTGCTCGATCCTGTTAGGGGCTGTTGCACCTCCTGTCTCTGCTGGTCAGATGACGCCTCATGTTGTAACCCTCCATGAATTAAAGCTGTGGAATCTTTTTTGATGACCTCGCAAATGCTGTCCTGCCGTGTCCCGTCGTCTCTGGTCTACTGCTTGGCCGAATCCTGTGGTGATGACTGCGATGTGATTCACAACAATGGTGTCGCTCAGGACGAGAATGATGCCCGTAGGGCGTGACTAAATTCAGATCGGTTGGGCCAGAAATGATGCGTACAAAGAAATGCTGTCGCTTGTGGACCCAAACATAAGAAATCCGTCCCGTGGTGACCAAAAACGTTTTCGTTTTTTGGGCCAAAAATAAGAAATCCTGCCCGGTGGGACCAAAAATGTTGCGGTTTGGAAGCTCTTGATGAATCTCTAGTTATTCCAAAGACGCTAAGCAGGAAAGGCTGGATTGTATGTAAGAAAAGAAGTGGACTGTATTACTGATATTTGACATGCGTTTATTGAAATTTTAAAGTATTGATCATGATCGGCACGTGCGGATGCATTTGAGGCCATAACGCCCAAAAATTAGTTTTAAAAGAAATCGTGGTCCATGGAAGATGGACGCAGGTAGTCCGAATTAAATTAAATCGTATGACACATATTTAAGAATTGTCCAGAAGCCGCGGCTGGAAGAGAAAATGTTTTACGAGAGAACCGCTCGGAGTCTTGTTAGAAACTAAACTAAACTTGTCTCCCGTCGGCCGAGATGACCGGCGGCAGTGTTTGATAAGCGCGTGACGTCATCCGCTCGTGCCACATTGCAGTAGTCCACTGCGTACAGCTGATAAACAAGTACAAAGTTTAAGCAATTACTATCGATAAACTCATGGATTTTATTTATGTATTCTTGCTGTGGTAATAAAACCACTGTGTTGCCTTTATCTGCTTTTGTTATTATGACATTACTGTCATTTATTTTATCTTTTATATTTCTGATGTGTCTATAGTCGCTGCTGTATTTATCTTTAAGTCTTTGGTTTATATTATTAATTTTCAATAGTTGGTTGAGTTTATTACTTATTATCGTACGTGCTTCGTTTTGTGTATTTGTATCAGATAACATTCTTATGGTAGCTTCTGCATTCACAACCTCATGTACGAGGTGATCTTTATCAAATCTAGGCAAATTGTACGATAAACCTTTACTTAGTAATATTGTTTCTGCGTTTGTTAGGTTTATATTAGATAAATTTGCTACGCATCTATAGAAAGTATGATGACTTCGTATGCTTATATTGTTCTGTTGGTTATCGTGTAGAGAACGAAACTTTTTATTATAAGTAAATAATATTTTACATGTGATGCGTTTGATCTGTTGTTCGATTACTTCGAACACATTGTTACTAACCGCAGGGTGCATTGAATTAAGCAATTCCAAATGAAGTTTATATAACTCATGATTGAGGTTGATTTTCTTTATATATAAACTATTAATCTATTGTTTTATCCAAGTTTTTGTGCTGTTTGTTGAGCCAAGTATGCCGCCTTTGATTTGGTATTGATGTTGATAACAGCGTATTTAGGGGTTATGTTGTTTTGCAGACACATTTTGTTAAATTTAATGTTATTAGTGGTTTTTATTAACTTAACTTTGGTGTTCGTGTTATAATATCAATAATATAAAGTCCAGTTATGCGCAGCATTTAATAGAATACAACCATAATTATACCAGTTTTGCACAAAATTTAAAACCTTTACATTACTGTATGTAAGAAAGGACGCTTCATGGATGCAATGGAGGAATTTACAATTTACAGAGCAAGTAAATTCCAGCATCACGAGCTATTGAATGATATGTTGTCATTTAAATCCAACATCTTCTATGACACAGTAATACGCACACAACAAGAAGAAAGCAGACGACTGCCTGTGTAGGTTTGCGATAACAAAATCAGTCACTTTTACTTTACGACGACGCGGACATGTGTGAATGCACATAGCTATGTGTTCACGTGAATTCGAGTGTTGTGCAGTGGTTTTATTTTAAACTTAACGACGAGTGATTAGTTCATGATTTCATTTTTATAACCTGATGATGAGACTGTGTTCCTGAAACGCGTCGTTACGCAAGGAAGGAATTAGATAAAGGTAATTACCAGTCTATATAATTTATTAAAAATACGCAACTTGGAGACCAAACCAAAAATGAACTTATTTATTTGTTTATTTATTATTATTATCCTTCTTATTACAATTACACCTTTAAATGATATTCATTCATTCATTCTCTCTCTCTCTCTCTCTCTCTCTCTCTCTCTTTTTTGAAGAGACTGGATATATATCTTGCAGCTATTAACACCAAGCAAAGCCAGGCACTATCAGTTAGTATAAAATATATGACTTGCATAAAACTGTTATTACTGTATATTGTCACGCTTATCTGAGTGAAATGTTTTTTTTTTTTTTTGCCTAATATAGTAATTTCTGATATAACTGAGTAAATAGTTTTACTGAAAAATGGTGGTGAATACTGTGTTTTTATGGAAATGTTATATGTATGGTGAATCATATGTACATCGTAGATTCCTGCAACTCACCTTCATTTAGAAAGACACTGGGTGACTGTCCTATGTGTAATACAAAGGATTTTGTGTGTGTGTGTGTGTGTGTGTGTGATTTTGAACCATTAGGAGCTGATTTGATAAGAGCATTGGTACAGCATGATTTGGCAATGTGCAACAGGGCAACAGTAAATATATTTTACTTTGTCAAACAAATTTTCATATGCCTCATCTTTTATTGTCATAATTATTTTGCCATTTTAAAAAAAAGGTGGAGTTTTTACAAATAACATGCATAAAAATTTTACGTTTCAAAATAATGTCATACCGCCACAGGTAACACCACATTACAGCCCAATCCCAGTGATGAAAAGTAAGAAATGATCGGACATTTCATGTTTTTATAATATGCACATATCAGCAACATAAATTAGAACTGCCTTTAAGTGAAATTAACATGCTAGGATATTTAAATATTAATTACAGATTCTCAGTAACTTTTGAAAATATAATATAGCTATAATATACAGTTATCACTCAATAGATACACACTGACAGAATGTAATGCACGTCAAAACTAAAAACTCCTGAATTTAGACATAGGCTGGTTCTGCTTCAATATAATGATATATTTGTAAGCTTCAGGTGAACTAATTATGAAGTGAATGTTTGATTTTTAACAGATTTTGAATTACAAATCAAAAAATTAAAATTAACATTGATTTGTATTTCACACTTATAATGACATATGTTTTTTAGGGAAATTTTGTAATAGCAGAATATTTGCTTTGTTCCTATGTGACCTTTGATCAAGCAAGTTTACGTTCTTACAGAGTTGTATGTACCTTTAAAAATTGCCTTGTGTTACAGGTTTCTGGTAAAGTTCCCCTGATCCGTAGGTATAGCAGTGAAGTAAAGAAAGCTACATTAATCCCTGGTGATGGAATCGGTCCAGAAATTTCTGCAGCTGTACAACAGATATTTGCTGCGGCCAAGGTAAAACAGAGTTTGACAGTTTTGTTTGCCTGCTTCAAATGTGAAATGAAATGTAGATTACTGGTTATTCATAACTGTATCTGTGCATGCAAAAACAAGTGACTGATTGAAGGGCGTACAGTTTAGCAATTTAAAATTATCACGCAACTTATTTTTAAAAAATGAATTAAAAATTGACACACGACTGTGGTATTTGTAATAATCAATTTGTGTGAGAAGTATTAGACTTCTCATAGTAGTCCTCGTTAAGATAAGTTTGTTGTCAGGAAGTTGCCACTTCAGTCTTGAAAGTTATTTAATTTGTGAATTGCTCTTTGTGTCAGTGTACACGTGTATGTTGTGTAATTTATGAAAAGCACTTTATTGTGCCAGTATATGGTATATTCTTTTTGTTGAGTATTGTATTCTATAAATCCTTCTTTTAATCTATAATATTTATTACACATGGTGAACAATATAGTTTTGTCTTGTTTTTAATTATCTGTAGCAGATTAAGACTATTGTATTCTCTCTCCTCTCCCTGCCCATATCTCTCTCCGGTTTTGTAATACCAAGCGTGGGATTATTTTGCCTCAGTGACTGTACTGTAACTGTCATCATAAGTGAAATGTCTTGAACTTTTAACTGCTGTGGTCAGCAAGCGTATTTTATTCCTTTTTGCTTCAGGTCTCTGTTACTCTATGCAACTGATTGTAAGCCCATGTGAGACCAGTTGCAGGCTAGTAAAAACAGGCTGCAACTGCTCTGCAATTAGTTGCAGAGCAAGTGTTTTGTCAGTTTGGTTCACTGTAGACTTGTCAGTGGAAGAGTTAATTCAGGTATTCATGTAGTGTAGTATTATTGTAACTGCAATCGTATCTTCAAGTTATGCGGAGCTTCTTATACTCATCTTGTTAATTAATAAAATTAGATGAAGGAGAATGTCACGAAAATTCTATGTACACTTTATGTTACCCACAAGGAAGGATAGGGGTCTGTAGCCTACTACGCATTATTTGATGGACTTTGTGTTGACAAAGACAATTTTTTTAATCATTTTCTCATGTCCTGATCTTTTGATGTACTGCTCAGTTACATAAGAAAAGTCTTAACTGACATAAATACTAAATTGAAAAGAAGTATTCTGTTTATTTTTCTCTCAAAACAGTGGCTAGTCCTTTTGTCAAATCATCCTTCTTTGTACTGTTCACCATTTGGTGCACTTCTTCCTCCATAACGACAAACTAATGTAAGGTTAAGTAAAAATTCCCCCATACTTACCTACCTTACTATTCAAGAAAACACAAAAATAACTGAAGGCCAGAGTTGCCACCACATTTTTCTACATGGTATGTGGAAACCGCTTCACTGTCCCTGTGAAAACAACCTAAACACTTTGAAACATAATTTCAGATGTAAACGAACATCTTCCCCAGGATTGTTAAGAGAACTCATTGAGCACAGGTTGGGTTAAGGTGAGGTGACGTAAAAAATAACTCATTTTCATCTTAACGTATAATCGTTTACTAGTAATCATATAAATTATGTTTACTGAACATTGTTATTTCCTTGAGTTGCACCACATCGGCAATTCAAATTGCTTAAACATTTGTTTTGACTTGATAAACTTTTATTACTTATATTTCTACATTACTTAGTAACACTGTCAAAAGATTGGGTCATTAAAGAAATTGAAAAATCTTTTAGCAAACACATAAACATAAACAATTATAACTTTATATTCAACTTACTAAAGTTATCATCGGTGGTGCAGTCATTTTTTATTCAATTTGTCTTGTACTCGGTTACTTAAAGATAGAACACAAATTTATTTCAAAAAGTTCTATTACATTATCTGTACTTATAATTAATGTTAAGGGGATAATCAGTGCTAATCGGTACTTTATGATAGATTAGCTCTCTCTCTCTCTCTCTCTCTCTCTCTCTCTCTCTCTCTCTCTCTCTCTCTCTCTCTCTCTCTCTCTCTCTCTCTCTCTCTCTCCCTCCCTCCCTCCCTCCCTCCCTCCCTCCCTCCCTCCCTCCCTCCCTCCCTCCCTCCCTCCCTCCCCAATATAGTACATTTACTAAATGTTAACTCTTCATCACAAACCATTTATAAGTTGTTGAAGGACCATACACAAACACAGATTCAAAATTTCATATCTCTCAAAGTTTTTTTTCTATTTGAAGCCATCTGAGAAAATAAATGTTTTAACCATTGTAGGGGGTAAAACTTGTGTTTTTTTAATATAAGCTTATTTTTTTAAAAAGACTGAAGTTTATGAAAATGCTCATATAACTTTTTAGTGTTTTTATTTGCATCTGATATCAGTATTAATACTTCATATCTGTTTCTGTGTGCAGAAATTTATATCAAAATAGTTTAGTGCTTCAAATGAAAGTTAACTTTAGTGCTTAGTTTAGTTAACTTTTCCAGAGGAAGATTTGATCTTTTAGATTGGAGTAAGTTATGCATTTTACTTAATGACAAATTTTATAGTGCAAACTAGTTGGTTTGGTATTGATACATTATGTTGTGCACAGTGTGTGTGGGGGAAAATAAGATAATTATCATGATTAACTGTTTTATAGTAGAAAAACCCAACAGGTGGGGTCATCTACTGGGTCAAAACTACATGTGGTGTAGCTGACTTTACACAATCAAGTGATTACTGCTCCCATCCACATACACCTGAGCAAAAAACTTGTTTTTCCCAAAACAAATATTGATAAAATTCGTTTCTGAAACATTTAAATTATTGGTTACAAATCTAAATGGTAGTTAATACTAAACAAAACAGTATAAAAGAAAATGTAATTAAATATATGAGAACATAAAATATGAGTAGGTTTGAGGAGGAACGTTCTAGGTGGCAAAAGGGAATTGAGGAAAATAAACAAAAACTAGTGAGTGATAAGGGAAAATAGTCATAAAAATAATGTTCTACTAAGAACAACAAATTTTGTCCTAACACTTTATGCATATAGGTAAATATAACATTGTGTGTGTGCGTGCATGTGTGTGTGTGTGTGTTGGAGAAGAGAATTATAAAAAAATCGGAATGGAGAACCATACATGACTTCCATGTTGTAAGATTTATGTTTAAAATAATTTACTTGAATTCGGTTCGGTAATTTCTAAAAAAATATCGCCCACCCTCAAACTAATTTCACTATTTATAGATATTTTTGTTATTATGGGGTATGGGGTAGTTGTTTAATATAATGTTATTTTCAGTCACTTTATCCATAAAAATTAGGTAGGCTTACTTTATTCTTATAAAGAAACGAACTACGCAGATAATCATCCCTCCTCTGAAGCTCTCTGAAGTCACTCATGGACCCTGAGCATCTTGCAGAGGGTTCATTCCCTAAAGACGAAAAGTCTGTCTATGAACCGTTCCTCTGTAAAAACGTGCAGTTACACTGCCGAACGATCCACAGGAAGCAAATCGCTACCCACGCTGGACACTTTTTCGGCTTGCACGCGTTGTGTTGGTGTGGGTTTCGGCACTTTCCATTTAAAAAGCGTGCAACTGTAAGAAAGTAAACATGAGTGAGGCCAGAAATAACGTGAATTGTGCGTGTGTGTGTGTGTGTGTGTCTTGCCTGCCTTTTTATTGCGGTAATCATAATAATAAAGTGGAAACGTAAACATTACATAATTGAGATATGTTTGCCTGCCACGAACGATATATTTTCTCTCATACATGATTTAAATTAAAATGAAAAAATATAGAATTTTGTTAAAGTGAAATGAAATATTTCCATAGAAACTACTTCTTTGTTGTCAATAACATATTACACATATAAAACTTATAAAATTTACTTCCTCCATCATCAACTACCATTTTAATTTATAAAATATCGGTATGGATAACCATACATGACTTCCGTGTTCTAAGATTTATATTTAAAATCATTTTCGAAATGAAATATTTCAGTAGAAACTACTTCTTTCTACTTATTGCTTCAGCCTTAACCACAGTACTGTAGTCACTAACTGTAACTGTATAAATCTTTCCCTACAGATACACGACTACTACTTACCCTGACTCTGTTAAACTTACCTTTTATAAAACCCCCAGAAGATTCCAAACTCATTCAAAGGTCGCCACGATGTCTTAAGGTGAACATCGAAACCATAATACACTTACCCTTAATTAATTTAGGTCATTTTACTTCCCTTAAATAAGAAAACTCACAGGTCCGTTTTAGACGAATCTTTGATGCAGAACTCAGGTTATGGGCGTGGCGTAATAATTAATTTAACACATTTTTTATATTAAATCAAATACTATTTATTTATTTCAGTCAAAACTTTAATTCTTTCTTTTCCTTATAACATGTTATCAAACCATTAGACTTTAAATCATTTCATGTATATTCCTAATACAAACCAGTACTTTCTCTTTTACGTTTTCTTTTCTCCCCCTTTTCTCTCACACTCATTCACTCTTTACATTTCTTTATTTCTGAATCCCCCCATTTTATTTATTGAGCTCATTTAATGTTTATTTTATTTAAACAGAAATAAAAATAACATGAAGTTGAGTTTTAAGTTAAGAAGCCAATTAATTTTGTCTTTACTGATACCTGCAAGTGCATTCCATTGTACACTATCACTCGTATTTCACTGTTTATTCAAAACTGTACAAAAAATTCCCAACTGTTAGAGAATAGTCATTAATGTTAATTATTTGGTGGACCTACCATAACTTATACTGCGAAGGCCCACCCACACTTTTAATTAACGACCGTCTGCTTCAACTGTTTCTTGGCGAGTGCTGAACTGGTTGATGAATTGTGTCGAACTGGGGGAGAGCATCGCCCAAGTGGCTCTCAAAACGGACGTAGATTTTGTAACGCCCTTCCTTATTGGCTGTAGTACATTCTGGAATATTAAGACATACTTCAGCAATTCGAAAGCAAACCGAATTGTCGCCACGAGGTAGTTTTTGCGTAGCACAAACAAGCGATTAAACTCTGACGCACCTTGTACGGCCTGACACTGCTACAGACTGTTACCAAAAGTATTACATAGAATGGTTTACTATAAATTATTAAAAATATTTGTTCCCCCTGATTTGTCCCGTCACAATACCCCCCCCCCCAATGAGAGGTTTTATGCCAAAGCATAAAAACTCTCAATGCCTAAACCTAAGAGGACCAGCTAGGATATGGCGCCATGACCCCCCTTAATTCCTTATTACAATCATGGGTTACTCACCCCCCTAATCCGGTGGGTGTGGCTGCACCTGCATGACTGGACTTCCTTCCTCAGGATCCCAACACCATAAAGCCAGGCAGGCACAAGACGTCCCGGCCCTGACGCTCTGGCCAGCACAAGTACGCCACCACAGCATCACCAGAGTCTGCAACAATTATTAAAAAAATCAATAAATGGCCTTTCACTAATCCATATCCTTAACTGATTGGTTCCTCTTAGTCGTACTGGTTTGCCTCTAGCAAAGTACTGGTTTTCTATCTTATCTACGAATACACTAATACATTGTTTAAGATATTGAACCTTAATAGAACATAATACATTTTATTCCCAACATTTAACCTTAACATATTCTTGACAGAGATAATTCCAACTTTAAAATGATTTACTACTTCAAGTCTGAATTTGATTGAACAATCTTTCCTTCTTACATTTCCATTAAAAATTTATTTTTAATATCTTAATTTACCATTACTAATACAGATTACTACTGTTATCTTTATACAATGCATAACATGATTATTACGAAATACAAAGTCACTCCATGTATCAGATACATAGATAACACATACATGAACTCAATTACTTCCAATACTAACCACCTTATAACATTTTAATCATCATCTACTCACACATACATCATATTATTAATGTATGATACAACCATGTTGTATATCCCCTCATTTCACCTCAAAATCAACATCACCATCCTCACATTACCACCATTATGTTAACATAAAACATTTCATCTTTGAATTTAAATAAAAATTACAAACATTATAACTTTTCTTTCAATTCTCTATTGAATATTCCTACTATCCCTTTATAACTTCAACTCTGATTCGCTATTCAACATTTTGATCATCAAACTTTAATTATTTATCATTTGTTATACACGTCAATTCTAAAAATAAACTTTTGAAGTTATTACCAAAGTTTCGTATTTTTTACAACATTTTAAATTAATTAAATCCTTTCAAATTCAATTCCATTATTCAAAACATTTTAAATTCATTTAATTCCATCATAAAATTTAATTACCTACTATCCATTATTCAGTCAAACAAAATTATTATTGTTATAAAATCAATCATAACTATAAACATTGATTACATAAAATACAATGTACATAACAACAACATAACCTAGTACACCATACATATTACATGTAACACCAATACAAATTTATATACAATCTACGTCATATTTATTGTCATTGTTTATCAAAAATCATTACCTATTCAGCTAGTTTTCAAAAACCATTAACTAAATAATTAAATGTTCATCACCACCACATACCTAACCTCCATCATCAAAAATTAATCTAATCTTAGTCTTACACATTTCAGTTTTGTTCACATATATTATATTATCTTTTTTAATACAATGCCTGTTTAAATCTGCTTTATTCATTATCCCGTCATAATAATCTACTGGACACTCCATATTATTATATCATAAGATCTGTCAACATTAGTTATGGTCAAGTCTCTTTTGGTATTATTCGTTACAATAAACAGGTTACCAATTCATCATCATAGTTATCATCCGCTACTAATACCCCAATTCTATCCCCAGGTAAGTGTTTATTCTCAATATCATCAAAATAATCATTTGCTGCTCTAATTACTCCACAAGGTAAGTCTTCATTGCTAATAATATAATCATCATTTCTCTCAATATTTATTCTCTCTATTAACTCTCCATAACCTCTATTTAACTTGAACATCTCTCTCTCTCTCTCTCTCTCTCTCTCTCTCTCTCTCTCTCTCTCTCTCTCTCTCTCTCTCTCTCTCTCTCTCTCTCTCTCGGATAGTTATCACTATTTTCATTCTCACTTACCTTGTCATCTATCACCTGATTATTCTTCGTAATTATCTCCCCATTATAATTATCACTTAACTTGTCATCATTATGATTATCACTATTCTTACTATCATCACTATCAGAACCGATTACCTTGTTCCCTATTATCTCATTATTATTAATCTCAATACACTTACCTGTATCTTGTTTTCATTTTTCATTTCGTTCCTTCATATCATTAATAATGTCCTTACACTGTTGGTTAATTCGTTTCTGTGAATCAATTAACTCATCAAAATACTTATCCAACTTTTCGTCCCTTTCGTCAAAACGTCTTCTCATAAAATTCATTATATCTGTCATTGACCATTCTTTTCTTTGGTCGAGACGGGAGTTGAATGACCTCTCGCCTTGTCCATAACAGCTGACTCTGTCCAGTTAGTTACATTTACTTCCTCCTCTTTATTCTCCATTTTTATATATTTAATTATTTTTAATTTAACAATTAATGTAATTAAATCTTTCCTTCAATACAATTTTTCTATATATAAACAACAATTATTTAACACAACGTGTTACTATGGGCATCTTCACTCTCATCAGTACATTATTCTACACAACAAAACCACACAACATACGCAACGTCTACCTATACAATAATTCCAAAATTCACGCCGTTTACGACAACCTGTTTTGTACTTAAAATCAGGCCTAAACCCATATGAATAACTTCATATAAGTTGTCCTGGCAGGGTCAGCCAATTGTAACTCTCTACAATTACTTTTGCATATATAAAACCATTTACTTACCCGATTCTTTTCAACTTACCTTTGCCCCGACCAGAAGACTCCAAAATTACTTATTACAGGTCGCCACCAACATTTTTAAAAGGACAAATGTGGAAACCCTTTTTCATACTCCACCACTGAATTCAATAACTTACCAGGTCCGTTTTAGGAGAGATTTTCTATACAGGACAGGTTATGTTAAACGGGCGTAACAAATTACCTAACACATATTCATGATAAGTGAAATACTATTTTATTTACCAGACAAATTAACTTCTTTCTTTTCCTTGTTTACTTATAATATTGTTAACAATGCCACGTATCAAAATGTGTAAATTCTATATATAAACCAGTACTCTCTTTAACGTTTTCTTTCTCCCCTTTTTTACATCACTCACTCTCTCATTCTCTTTACACTTTTTGTTAACCCCCGTTTATTGAGCTCATTACCACTTCTATTTACCGACACACTTCTGGCCAAAATAAACGAACTTGTAAATTTATCTCGTCCCTGTACTTAGAGGCACGTGGTTCAAACTACAGCACACTATGTTGTTTCCGTATTCGTCACAGAACTATCCACAGTCACTTCCTGAAAACTTTTTATGCGGTATTATAAACTGTTTGATGCTACATTGTTTAAATTCACACTTTGGTAGACCTACTTAGACCTTTTCCGTCTACCAAAAAAATCGTCCGAGGCTACAGTTAGCTTTACGTCCGTTCACTATGAAGAGTTGTGCTGAACTGTGGTGAGGCAAGCTAGCAACTGTATACTATATCCGACTTTGGGCGTTGCCCACGTGGCTCTCAAAACGGACGTAGATTTTGTAACGCCCTTTCTTATTGGCCTGACCCTGCTACAGACTGTTATCAAAAGTATTATATAGAATGGTTTACTATAAATTATTAAAAATATTTGTTCCTCCTGATTTGTCCCGTCACAACGTATACCACCACACGTTATCGCACTGTATTTTCACTGATGATGGCAGTCGATGGCACAGCCGAAACGTCTGGTTTTGCAGAAAACATTGGATTACGGCCAAACAGCCCGGGAAGGAATTTTAACAACAAACTACTTCTTTGTTGCCGATAATGTAGTACACATATACAAAATTATCCCCTCCCCCTTCAACTATAATTTTCATTTATAGAAAATTACCCCCACCCTGTTCATCTAGCCTCTTCATTTATAGATATTTCATCTACGTTTTTACAGTGGATTATTATGATCTTCTTATCAGGATACTTTATTTAACAAAATTAAGTACTTTACTCTTGTTAAAATATAAAACGTTGCCGGTAAACTACCCTTTCCCCGTAACCGATCTTCACCAAAATCAATAGGCCTTGAGTTGTCTACAACTCAGGCAGATATGTAAAAAATTATTTGATTCTGTTTGAATTTACGGCAGTTATCGTTCATCATAGAAAAATTACTCTTGTTAAAACATAAAACATTGCAGGTAAACTACCCCTTTCTCTTAACCGATCTTCACCAACATCAATAGGCCTTGAGTACTCTGCAATTCAGGACTGTATGCAAAAATATATTTTATTCTGTTTGAATTTGCGGCTGTTGTCGTTTGCCATAGAAAAAATTCTACACACAGACAGACAGACATGTGTGAAGAAGTGACTTTTCTTCATGTTTTGAGGGTAGTACAATCAGAATCAGCCGTTATGTCGAACACGATTTTTTCGCCATGACCATACTTCCATTTCTTCATGGAACATGGAAGTAAAAAATTACCCCCTCCCCATTCAAATACCCTTTTAATTTATAGATATTTCATCTACCTTTCTACAGTGGATTATTATGACCTTCTTTTCAGGATACTTTATTTATCAAAATTAAGGACTTTACTCTTGTTAAAATGTAAACGTTGCTGGTAAACTACCCCTTTCCCTTAACCGATCTTCACCAAAATCAATAAACCTTGAGTCCTCTACAATTCAGGGCTGTATGCAAAACATTATTTGTTTCTGTTTGAATTTGCGGCTGTTATCATTTGCCGTAGAAAAAATTTACACAGACACTTTTCGAAAAATGACTTTTTCATGTTTTGATGGTAGTACAATCAGAATCTGCCGTTATCTCAAACACGATTTTTTTCACCATGACCATACTTCCATTTCCTTATAGAACATGGAAGTAAAAAATAAGGTAAACTTGTTGTAAATTTTAAGAACATGATTAAGAGAGCTGTGTGAACATTGTCAGACCACAGGAAGTTATTCCTAATATTACCATTTATTTTGTTGTTGAAAGAGCTCAAAGAAGAATAACTGTTTTAGGTAATCGATGAAATCATGCATAAATTCAATATTACAGAAAGATATGAAGATTAGAACTTTAAAAACTGAAATAAACTGAATGTAAGATAATTGGTGTGAGAAGTAATGTCTTTTATTCTCTTTTGTGGAAAATAGAATAATAGCAAAAGAGTTGATAGCAGTGCCATTTAAAGCAAAATTACTTCTTTTTATTCTAATATTTCAAATAATTTTTACCAACAATAATTCACATAATTTTGAACAACTCTGCACACGTAAAGCATAAAAGATAAAATTATATTACAAAAAAAAAATTGAAATCTCTGTTTCTAACAGAAATTTATTTATATTATTTTCTTAGCAACTGGACTACATTGTTGTTAATTCTTAATGTTTCATTGTAATAAAATTCTGGTTTTGTGGTACATGCCATCTTTTTTAGTCAAGAAACAATTTTGTTTGACATTTGTACAGAAAAATTACAATTATACTAAAAAAAAAATGATTGGAATCTATTTTACCTTTGAAAAATGGTAAATTAGAATTAATAAAAAAACATACATTCAACTTTCCATGCAACAGAAAGTTAAACATATAGTATATTCCTATAATGTGCGTAATGTTTATGGCACTAGCAAAGTCATTAAATATTCCACATACTTAAAATACTTACCTCATTCAGTACTACTACGAAGAATCAAATATCAGTACATAGTTTAAGTATTTAAAGAAATTAGTACATACCGAACAGTAAAAAGGTTTGTTATATCACATGTCATATGGAAAGTTTGTTAATTGTAAAAGTTCATGCGGAGCTTTACTTATGTGGAAAATGTAAGATAGAGAGCTAGATTAGCGTCTTGAAATGTAAATAAAGAAAATATGTGGTGATATTTTTGTAGCAGAACAGTGTATCGTTGGAGCCTTATGAAAAGGGAAACATTAATTGACACACGCTAATAATGAAATAGAGGTAATGTTGAGATCAAAAGAGACAAAAGAAACTTCACTGTAAATAAACTTTGTGATCACGAGGAGCTAAAAATGCTAATCACAAAGCTGTCCAAAAATGAAAATGAAGGAAGAATGAAAGAGCTGACCTTGCAGATTGACAACTCTCAAAGAAGACCTCATACAGTATAAGGTGTATCTTAGTACACTATAGGTAGTCATAAAGTATGAAAGTTTATATTAACACAACTTTTCAAACTATCCCTTTCATATGTGTTTCAGGTACCTATAGAATGGGAATCTGTAGACGTAACTCCGGTAAGGTATCCTGATGGTAAATTTGGAATACCACAGGATGCTATTGACTGTATGAACAGGAACAAAGTTGGACTGAAGGGTCCTCTGATGACTCCTGTAGGGAAAGGACATAGATCGCTCAATCTGGCCCTTAGGAAGTAAGTGCATGAATAATTTTCCACCCTCTCACTCTTGTCAGCATATTTTGTATTGATTTTGTTTTGGTAACAGTTAAGGATATAGTTTTTGTGCATATATTTTCAAGTCAGTTTCTTTATTATTTTAAATGATTATTTTTAAAATTCTGACTAAAATGACCAGTGTGTAATTTCATAATTAGTTTGCTGAGCACAGTAAATACATTATGGAGTAACAGTTGTGAATTAATACACGATGGGTACTTAGCTTGAACAGTAGTATTAGTAATGAAGGCTGTGTTATAAAAATAGCCAGCATCACAACAGACAAGTGGTGTAGAGAAACACTTTTGGAATTAAGCCACATCTCTGGATGTTTTCATAAAAGAAATTTTGTGTCGTTAGTGAAAGTAATAATTAGTATTTTGTACATAATAATCACATGTAGTACTGAAATTTTGTAGAGTGCATTGTATTGAGTAGTAACATTACTATTTTTTAACTTAATTGTTTAACTTTTAATTTAAACGTTGTGTCATTTACATTTCTGTGAATAGTTTAATTTAACTAGTATGCTAATGAACTGCACAACTTACTCACTATTTTGAACGAAGTATATTTATTATTACATAATCCTTGATATGTGATAATTTTTCAATTATGGGAAAAATTACAAAGCTCCCAATTATTCTACAATTCCTTTAGTATTATAACAGTTGTAGAGCACAGTCATACAGTAAATACCGGTACTAAAAATTTTAAACATTCAAATTTGGATTACAATTCCTTTTAGTCGATACCCTTCTGTATTTTCACAATTTTTAAAAAAAAATTTCTGATCTTTTTTGTGCTCAAGGTCTCAAAATTGTGAAATTTCCAAAATTTAACACTACATTCAGATGTTAGTTAAACTTTTCTTTAATTTGATACCGCACATGAGTTTCTGCGATTTTGTCATTTTCACCCACTTTTTATACCCTGACGTCCAAATATTTTTTTAATTTTCAAAAATTAAAATCCCATATTTTTGAGGGAATCAATCTGAAAAAAAAAACAATAGGGTTCTGTATGGTAAAAGTATGGGTATGCATGGCAAGTTTTATATGAATTGGTTGATGTGCTCAAAAGTTATCATAAGACATACTCCAAACAGAGGACACACAAATGCCAAACAGTCTAATTTAAAACTGAGAACTTGCTCCGCTTGTTCAATTAAATTTCATTTTTTTATACTCTACTGTGGAAAAATGAACACCCCCCCCTCAGTGAACATTTGTTCATCAAGTAACACAGCTAACATTACAGTCACATATAACTTTTCATTTCCTGTTTCTTGACTTTTACAGATTTAATTCCCTTTAGTGTCCACTGTTAGATGAAAAGCAGTGCCAAAAATTCACACATTTCATCAGTATTTCCCATATGCTCCAATGATAATTGTGCTTTCCTCGTAAATTAATAACAAACTGCTGATATTGTAACAACCTTGCTTTATATCCACAGGGTTTTTGTTCAAGAAAGTGTGCCATCTAGGCACAAATCCATTCAAATAATTCATCTTATTATCCAAGCTGGCTTTGAAACCAGAAGCATTAATTCCGCAGAGATTTGCAAAGCTTTTGACTTTAAAACTTCTGTAGTGTCAGGAAGTTGTTCATTTATCAAGTCCAGTTTACTCGTAGACCCTGACCTCTAGTGGTATAAGAAATATAGCTCTTGTCACTCCCAGGATGCAAATTTAAAAGATGGTACTTCTGTTTATGTATTTGTTTAATGTAGGATTCAACAGTATGAGGTTAACACGAGGCTTCATGATTTTGATTCTGTAATGCAAATTTTATTAGATCAATGTATAATTCATAAATACTAGTGTTCATGTGCCAGAAGTTGGGTATAACTTCGAATTTTTTTAGTGCACAAGTACTAGCTGGGTTGCAAATTGGGACCCTTATTTTTAAGAAAAAAAAAGCCTTAATTTAATGAGGCCTTAGTATCATCTAGCCTATTAACACAGTATTTATTTGTAATTTAATTATTTTTATTAAGTATAAAACTGGTACCAGTGGAATGCAAAATATTTTGTCTTTAGCTCAGACTGTATACTTCTGTGACATGGTATACTCTATAAGTATATTCCACTAATCTGCAGCGGATGTGTTGTTACCTTGAATAATGTTGTCTGCAGGGAATTCAATTTGTATGCTAATGTAAGGCCTTGCAAATCATTGGAAGGTTACCCAACACTGTACCATGATGTAGATGTAGTAACAATACGAGAGAACACGGAAGGTGAATACTCTGGTATTGAACATGAAATCGTTGACGGTGTCGTTCAGAGCATTAAATTGATCACTGAAGAAGCATCAAGTAGAGTCGCTGAATTTGCTTTCCAGTACGCAAAAGAAAATGGAAGGAAGAAAGTCACAGCTGTTCACAAGGCAAATATTATGTGAGTATTGGTATTTGTATACTATATCATATAAGGAAATTGTGTTTATCTCATAAAATAAAGAATGGCACAAAAATGTTACTGATATGCCAGACTTTGTAGTCAGTATTCCAATTTAAACAACATTTTTATCAAATAAACTATTGAAATTTGAAACTCTTTTGATTGTTTACTGTTGTGATTAATTTTGTCCAGATAGTGTAATCATTGTAGCAAAAAGCGTGTAAATTTTGATGTTTTATTTGCCTTTTTTCAATTAAAAATATAACTTTTTTGTGGAACCAATAAAAAGAAACTAAATAAATCAGTTTGTGAATTTGAAGTGTGATTACGTGTTTTAAAAAGGATTTATAATTTTAAAAAAATCAGTCAAAATTATGGCATAAAAAACAAGTAACAAGCAGATATCCTAATAACAAGATTTGCCTAGTTTCAAAACTGTAGAATTGACCTTTTTTCCCAACTACATCAAGCTGGATCCTGCCCGGTTGTATTATATCAGGCTATAGGCATTGCGGTCAAATGCTTAAAAAAAACTAAGTAGGCATAAAGAGGATGTGATTAAGTAAATATAGTAAAATAAATGTATGTTATTGTACAGAGTTCTGAAGTGATGGAGATTGTTGGTGACAAGAATTTCTGAACATGGATGTGAGATGTATATTGACTTGCTACATGAGTCATGTAGCATGCTGACTCTGAAAGGCAAGAACAGTTGTCATTATAAATGACTACTATGTGGCAAAACAGCTGTTGTAGTTTTACTGTGACAATGTTACTAAAATATGAGTGTTGCAGCTTCAGAGGTTGTTTTAAAGGTGTCAAATTCATAACATCTGCTGTATGAGTATAGTTGTGCTTATGATTGCTTTGAAGTTTTCTCATATGTTAAATAAGTAGAATTTGCAGTCAAAATGTACTTTTGTTTTAGAATCCATGTGAAGTTTTGTGCATTATTTACTTACTCAAGGTTATAGAACTATGTGTTCATAGTTGATGTATAGGTCAGTTTTAATGTTTCAGGTACATTCCGTATAAACATCAGGTAGAACTAAAGTCATTGTGTGTTTTTTTTTCAGGAGAGAAATAATTTTTAATACTATAATTGTGTACCTAAATAGGCTGTAAATTGTTGGAGTCCTCGTAGTATGAACAGATAACTGGTGCTTGTGAAAAAACATGTTTGTTAAATGATTCACTTTGTATCTTTAAACTAACCAAATTTTACTGTTTAATACATTGGAAAAGTTTTAAGACAATCTGTAACCCTCGGTTACTATTTTATTTATTAATGAAACTGTAAACTCCCACTTACCTTTAACTTTAGATCTGGCCGGATCTCCAAGTGGGGACGAACCCCGTTCGTACAGCGAACTTGACAGCACATCAAATGAAATAAGGTTTTTGAATGAATTTACTTAACAAAATTTATCATTTGAAAGATAATGATTTTTATTTTTATGATTGTAAAAACACTTAGACAAGTATAAAATCAGAAAAAATTGATACTCTCTCCACAGGTTTTTTAAATTCTGAATTACAGCTTTTGAAATGTATGATGATTAATACAAGAACATAATAACTACCTTACCTTATTTATAGCACACACAAACATAAACAGCCCAGCTTTGCTCACACACGCATTCTCGCCATTAAAAACCCATTTTATTTTATGTTACCCCACAGCCCTTAAACCTTTGTTGGAATACTACCCGCCGGCAACGTGGTTTTCGTGCGCACTCATTATTACTCTTTTAAATTTATTTTTTGTGTCCGAAAAATTAGATAGACATGTTCTTCACTGGTTGATCGACCGTGGTCACATAGTATTAACTGTTATCTCACTTTTTTCTGGTACAATATGAAATTTTGTAAAGAGCCTACTTGACTCGGTACCGGCGCCGGTGCAATCAGTAAACGAACTGGGCAGAAGAAGGTAGCAGGTGCCGCTAAATTGAGTATGTCTTTTTGTGTGGAAACCAATGCCTTTGGTTTCGTCGCAGTAGTTTCGTCCCATGCAATTCATGTAGTTGTTGGGGTGACGACAGTATGCGATATTAGTGAGGCACTGGCTAACGTCACGAGATGGGCGTGACTTAATTTGCATATCCGTCGCCTCGCTCGATGAAAGTGGATAAAATTTGTTTCCTGACCATCTTGGTTTTGGAAGTAGCATCACCCCGCGCGTATACCCGTGTCATGCATACGGGCGCATGGTCACACACAAGCAAAGTTCTTGGAAACCTAGGGTGGTGCGGATTCCTTTACCGATTTCACAACGTGATATTGCGTTGCAGCTTCGTTACAACACTGTTCTATTCACCACGTGTTCTGTCTTTGTTGGAATAAAATTTACACAATACATTTATAAAGCCCAAAAAATGCAATAAATAAAAATACCCACAAATTTGGCACGTTACAATACCCCCTCAATGAGAGGTCTTCTGTCAAAACAGAAGAAATCTCATTGATAAAACCCCTAAGAGGACCGGTGAGGAACTGGTGCCAACAACCCCCTTGTTGTTCTTACACTTCGTGGGTACACGACCCCCCTGGCTCGGCGACTATGGACGCATCTGAACGAGATCACTGGACTTCTCTGTGCGAGATCCCAACACCGAAAAATCGAACAGATACGCACCACAGCGCACCTCACCTTTTATCATGCTACCCCAAAAATCCTCAATCCCTGGCTTAGATCATGCCAGATCCTCAACCGATATGTTTCCCCTTTTTCTGCAAACTGGGCTGCCTTTAGCAGATACTGGGCTCACACACACTTATACTACATATTATGAACATTGAAACATTTCTGCAAAATTTCTCTAAGTTAAAATCAACAATTGCCTCCTTTAAAATCAAACTACAAATCCGTTACCTAAATTGAATAATTCTCTCCATTAATTTTTCTGTTATTTAAAATAAATCAATTGAACATTTCTTAAAAATAAGAACATCCTTAGCGTAACATGTGATTACACCTAGAGTCTAACAATACAATTCAATAAAACAAAAGTCAATAATAATAAACACAATTAGAATACAAACAATAAAATAATCAAAGTTTACAAATATCCATTATCTGGCAGGCGCAAAATCAAGAAATTCTTTTTTTTTTCAAAATTTTTAAACAAAAATTTTAAATTCAAAACATTTAAATTTATTAAAATATTTTCTTTTCATATTGAAATCATTTAAAGTTTGTTCCAATTAATTAAAAACCAAAGTTGAATTAACTTCCATACTAAACATGCTTAGTATATGACCTCACCCTTCAGCTGACCAGAACTGGGTCAACTCAAGAACCTTGACCTACATACGTTATATACAAGTTCTATCTGAAAACACATTAAACATCTGTAAAATTCTATCTTGCAACACAAAACATAATAGAATAAAACATTTAAAACAACAAAATATTATTATAAATAACAATCAAATTGACATTTAAATTATTCAAATAAACTCTTTCTAGCTTTACATTAGTTTCAAAATTTGTCACTGACTTTAATTAAAATTTTATATTCTTGTTATAAATCTCTTTCTTTATTATTCTCACTTTCCTTTACTTTGGGTGATCTAATTATGGTAATAACTCGATTTGCCACTTGGCATGTATTCATATAATATCTTTCTCACTCTGACTCTACTACTCACTAACAACTATTAACTCATATGACACCCATCTCTATCGAACAATCTCTAAACCCAACTTACCATTAAACTCAAATCGCCACCTTTTCTCAATATATATATATATATATATATAAAATACTCTCTAACCCCTTTGTTTAAACTTTGTACTGGTTTATCAGCTGTACGCGGTCTACCCCCGCAACACGGCACGCGCGGATGACGTCACGCGCTTATCAAACGCTGCAGCCGGCTACAGGCAAGTTTAGTTTTAGTTTCTAGCAAGGCTCCGAGCGCAACTCTCGTAAAACACTTCTCTTCCAGCTGCGGCTACTGCATATTTTTTGGCATGCATTCATAAGATTTCTTTTAATTCAATTACCTGCGTCCATCTACAATGGACCACGATTTTATTCAAAATTAATTTCGGGCGTTATTGCCACAAATGCATCCGCACGTGCCGATCGTAACTAACAATACAAATTTTTCAATAAACGCATGTTCAATATCTTCAATACAGTCCATTTCTTTCTAACATACAATCCAGCCTTTCCCACTTAGCGTCTTTGGAATAACTCACGATTCTTCAAGAGCTTCCAAACCGCAACATTTTTGGTCCATCCGGGCAGGATTTCATATTTTCGGGCCCAAAAACGACATCATTTTTAGTCCAACCGGACCGGATTTCATATTTTCGGGCCCAAAAACGACATCATTTTTGGTCCATCCGGGCAGGATTTCATATTTTTGGCCCAAAAACGAAAACGTTTTTGGTCACCATGGGACGGATTGCTCATGTTTGGGTCCACAAGCGACAGCATATCTCATACGCATCATTCCTGGACAAACCGATCTGAATTTAATCACGCCCTACGGGCATCATTCTCGTCCTGAGCGACACCATTATTGTGATGTGAATAACGTCGCAGTCATCTCGACAAGATTCGGCCAAGCAGTAGACCAGAGACGACGGGACAAAGCAGGACAACATTTGCGAGGTCATCAAAAAAGATTCCACAGCTTTAATTGATGGAGGGTACAACATGAGGCGTCGGCTGACCAGCAGAGACAGGAGGTGTAGCAGCTCCAAACGGGATCGAAGCCAGATTCATCACGAATGGATCGACGGCCACGTGACTATAAACTTTACTCATATTTGACGTTTAATAATATTTCACTTTAGTGGTTATTTTTTAACACATTTGTATAAACAAACACCTCATTACACAATACAAATTAATAAATGGTTGGCAGCTCATTATCAGTTAAAACTTTAAAGATAAAGATATACTTTGTTACCATTTAGATTCATAATTTCAATAATTTAACTGCCAACAAAGCTTGATTAGTTAGAGAGAGTAAGTTTATGTTCAAAACAACGATCGCTAGCTACCGAAACGTATTTAAACTCATTTAAAATTAAGTTTGTGGTTCACATGCTCTATGCTCAATTTCTTTCTAAATATTTTTCCTTTTTTTTATTTTAAACTATAATAATGGCCGATGTAAGGGCTCTAATAAAAAAACGAGGCACAATTAAGGCCTTAATATCCCGAGTAAATACCTTCGCGGATAACTTCGATTTGTTAAACAGCGATCCTCATGCGCTGAAAATAAAACTGCGTCATTTGATGGAATTATCCACCAAATATGACGAGATTCAGACACAAATCGAAGCGGAGGAAGCGGACGTTGCTTTAACGAGTGATAGAGTACAAACGGAGGACGATCTCTGTACTATAGAATGTAAATTGCAACACCTGCTGGAGCAAGCTGAGCATATGAACCAAAAACCAGTATTTAATGCTCAAGGTAAACAGCCTAAAACACCCCCCATTCAATTTGGAACCAATAAAATTACCACGGTTTGAGGGTAGTATTGTTGAGTGGCAACATTATTACCATATTTTTCTTGAATTAATTCATGTCAGAGCAGATCTGACGGATATACAGAAACTTCACTATTTGCACTCGTCTTTACATGGCGAGGCACTTAATGTAATAAAATCGTTGCCCATCACTCATGAGAATTACGCGGTGGCTATCAATCTGTTGAGGAATAGATATGAAAGTAAGCTAATTGTTTCCGCCCATCACGTGTGGAGTGTCCTGGATGTACCATTAGTTCAACAAGAATCCCAAGTTAGCATATCGCAATTTATTGATCAAATCTCTGCCAATATAAACGCTTTAAATAATCTCAAACTGCCAGTCAACACGTTCGAAATTATTGTCGTAAATTATTTAGCCAAAAAACTTGATAATTACACTTTACGTTTGTGGAAAGAGAGTTTATCAGAGCATAAATTCCCTGATTTTAATAATTTTATAAATTTTCTAAATTCACGAAGAAAATTACTGCAAAATCTCGATAGCGTGACTAGCCCAACGAGCAGGTTGAACAAAAGCGATAAGTCTCCTTATCGCAAGGCAGTTAAACAGATAAGCACTCCAAAGGGCGCATTCCACTCACATATTAGAAACAATTTATGCAGGCTGTGTAACGGTGGACATAGACTTAGCGACTGCCTACAATTTACATCGCTGTCTATCCCTGATAGAAAAAATGCGTTAATAAAAAACAAACTTTGCTTAAACTGTCTCCGTTCAGGACACGAGAGCTCAAAATTCTCATGCAAAAAATGTTCTAGGCGTCACCACACCACGATTCATGTCCCCAACAGGGACGTAACTTCTGTTAACAACCAGTGTTCACTTAAATCACATACCAATAAATCGGTATTGTTATCTACCGCCGTCTGTATGACATCCAATAAAGTCGGCAAAAAATTTCCCGTTAGGATATTACTGGATTCCGGTTCTCAAGCGAACTTTTGCACAATGGATTTCGCCCGGGCCTCCAATTGGTTAAATCGCAACTGCCCATCACGGGTATAAACAACTCGCTTTCCCAGGCTGACTTCAGTACTAATGTAAGGCTACATTCACGCTATAAGCCCTTCACGTTAAACGTACATTGTGCCGTATTACCCAGTATAAGTAATAATTTACCGGCGGAGTCGTTCAATCTTGCCTCTTTGAATTTAGCCAAGCGCATATTCTTGGCGGATCCTCATCTACATTGCTCGGCGCAAGTCGATATATTAATCGGCGCTCAATATTTTCTCCAATTAATTGAACCTGTGAAATTTACGCGCGGACCACACTTTCCTATAATTCAGGAAACCAAGTTAGGATTTATTTTGGCCGGTGACTTACCATTCAACGTCGATATAACTAAAACGGTTTCTTCCTTCATGGTCTGTAAGGATGATAATCAGATTTCCTCGCAACTAAAAGAATTTTGGAAGTTGGAGGAGATCTCTAGTCGCGAAGCCCGATCTGAGGACTCGCCGTGTGAAAGGCATTTCGTGGAAACCACTAGCCGTAACCGCGATGGGAGATTCGTGGTATCCCTGCCCCGCAGATCTGATAAATTACATTTGGGAGATTCTCTCCGCGGAGCCATACGCAGATTCCAATCATTAGAGTTCAAGTTCAAGCAGAACCCTATCCTTTATAAGGATTATAACGAGTTCATGAGTGACTATCTGAAACTTGGCCACATGTCGCCGCTAAATGAATACGATCTGTCGCTTGACAGGTCAGAGGTCTTTTATCTGCCCCATCACGCAGTCTTCAAAGACTCTAGCTTAACCACTAAATTGCGCGTGGTATTTGACGCCTCCGCTAAAACCACCAATAATTTGTCACTTAACGATACTTTAATGGTCGGTCCTACGATCCAGCAGGATCTGTTTTCGATAATGGTTCGGTTCCGTACCCACCGATACGTACTTATTGCGGACATAGAAAAGATGTATCGCCAGATCATTGTTAATCCCAAGGATTCAAACCTGCAACGCATCATTTGGCATGATGCGCCGCACAAGGAATTGCGACATTACGCGCTAAGGACGGTTACATACGGCACTGCTAGTGTCTCCTTCCTTGCTACACGTTGTCTGGCTCAGATAGCCTACGAAAATGAACCCGACTACCCTACAACTGCTAAGGCCATAGCAAATGACTTTTACGTAGACGATCTCATAACGGGTTCGGATGATCTGAACGGCTTAGCTGAAATGAAATCCGAGATCGTGAGGTTGTTGAGTAGGTATGGTTTTTCGTTACATAAATGGTTCTCTAACCACCATAAGATTATGACCCTTCGCGCCCAAGTAACCCGTGACTTCAGCAAAGGCCAAAACGTGCGTACATTGGGTATCCAATGGAACGTTGAAAGGGATAACTTTTTATACACCGTTAGGGGTGATGAAAATTCAACCATTTTCAACAAGAGAAGCGTGTTGTCTATCATCGCCGGGATCTATGATCCTTTAGGATTGATCGCTCCCATCACATTTTACTGCAAGCATTTCGTGCAACAGTTGTGGTTGGCGGGCACAGATTGGGACGAACCCCTATCTGGATCATTGGCCAATCAATGGTTGGAATTATACGCTCAATTAGTCTCCGACACTCATTTTGAGATTACGAGGTCGGGTAAGAGTTCGAACAATTACCCAATTAGTTCATTACAGCTGCACGGATTCGCCGACGCTTCGGCTAAAGGTTACGCGTGTTGCATTTATGTGCGGGCGGTCTATTCGAACGGCGCCATATCATCAAACTTGTTGTGTGCTAAATCTAGGGTCGCTCCGCTGAAACAGATAACGCTACCACAACTTGAACTTTGTGCTTGTTTATTGTTGGCTCAATTAACGTCCAAGGTTTTAAACGCCATCGATTACAATTTTGACGGACTATATCTTCATTCGGATTCGATGATAGCGTTGTACTGGATACATCAGCAATCTTTCCGCTGGAAGGTATTTGTGGTCAACCGTGTCGCGGAAATACAGCGTCTTGTTAGCAGCAGGGGAATTTGGCGTCATGTAGTATCAAATGACAACCCTGCCGACGTTTTATCGCGCGGTTGCCTCCCTTGTAGTTTGCACTGTCATACTCAATGGTGGCATGGTCCCTCCTGGTTAGCTCATGATTCGGCTTCATGGCCGGTCAGCGCGCTCGACATTAATTCTCCCTGTACTTTTCCCGACCTTGAAGAGGAACGTCGCAAGCAGGTTCAAACCTCACTAATTGTTGCATCCTCAACACATAGTTATGTTGAAAATTATTCATCACTTACGAGGCTTATTCGCGTCTTCGCATATTGCCGTCGATTTTTTCGCAATTCTAGGCTCGCGGTGGTTGATAGACACACGTCCTTTTTGTCGTCTCAAGAATTGTCAGACACGCTCTTGATTTTTGTCCGGCAATCTCAGCAGCTGCATTTCGGCGTAGAAGTTATGGAACTTGAGGCACACTGGTGCCTTCCTCGCAGTAGTAAAATTCTTGCTCTCAACCCATTCCTGGATGAATTCGGCATTTTAAGAGTGGGTGGACGCTTGCAATTCACCCCACTTAGCTACGAGAGTAAACACCAAATAATTTTGCACCCGCACTCTCATCTCACGAGATTAATAATTGAACACAAACACATCCGTTTGTTGCACGCTGGAGTGCAATCAACTCAAGCTTCGCTTAGGCGAAAGTATTGGATCATACACGACAAATCCTATATCCGCTCAGCGATACATAAGTGTGTCACTTGTTTTCGTTTCCGGGCTAAAGGCGCGAATCAACTACTAGGTCAGTTACCCCCTTCAAGGGTCACGCCTTCAAGGCCATTCTCACAGTCGGCCATGGATTGCGCCGGTCCTGTACTTTTGCGCCATGGCGGGCAGCGCTCTAAGTCCACGACCAAGGCATACATCGCGCTATTTATATGCATGTGTACTAGGGCCATCCATTTAGAATTGGTGTCGGATCTCACTTCCAACGCCTTTATAGCGGCTTTAAAAAGGTTCATATCGCGCAGAGGTATTCCCGCGCAAATATTTTCGGATAATGGCACGAATTTTCGTCGTGCCAACAACACGTTGTGTGATTGGTACAAATTTTTAACCTCCAAGGAAGTTGAGCAATCTTCCCTGGAGTTTTGCGGTCTCCACGGCATCAAATGGTCCTTTATCCCCCCTTCAGCCCCTCATTTCGGTGGTTTGTGGGAAAGTGGTGTAAGGAGTGTTAAATTCCATTTACGTCGCGTAATAGGCGGTACGATTTTGAATTTCGAGGAATATTCTACTCTTCTTTCTCAAATTGAGGCTTGCCTTAATTCACGCCCGTTATGCGCGTTGTCCGACGATGCTAGAGACCCTGAACCCTTAACACCTGCTCATTTTTTGGTCGGTGCTCCACTGACGGCACTTCCGGAACCCGACTATACCCAAAGCAATAATAGTCATTTGGGCAGATGGCTTCTGCTCCAAAAATTTATGCAGACCATCTGGAAACGGTGGTCTAGGGATTATCTGCAGCAGCGCAATAAATGGCGCACCCCGTTAAGGAATTTGAATGTCGGACAGCTTGTCCTCATTTTGGATGACAATTCCCCCCCTCTAGAATGGAAGCGTGGGGTAATTACCAATGTTTTTCCGGGTCAAGATTCCTTAGTACGCGTCGCAGAAGTTCGCACCACGCTAGGTATCTTACGCCGACCCATCCACAAATTATGCCCCCTTCCGGTGGCAACAAGCTAATCGTATGCGTGCCATACGAGGTGTGTGTGTGTGTGAGTGTGTGCGTGTCACATTACATGGACCACGCCCGGGACATTCCCCGGGGCGAGCATACAAGTCAATTGTATCATAAGCATTGTAATATTGTTTACGTGCCGCTAGCTATTACTGCAACAGTGACTGTGTTTCATATGTACTATCAATTATTATGGATGTTGTGTATTGTATTTTTCAATGTCATGTACCATTGAACTTTGATATGATTATGATAACATTATGTTTCTATTATTTCTATTACTATATATGAAGCAGTGATCAAGATGGTTTCTCTTATATAATTTAAGATTATTATTTACGTTTGTCAAGGTTTAAATATATGTATTTTTTATCCACATGGTATGCTTCAAGAGAGATCATGTTAAGTTATGTAAAGGTTCGTTTTTATCATGATTTTTTATTTGTTGTACCTTTTCTAGCACAGAAATTGTTTTGTTTTGACTTAAGCTTTGTGCTAGCTTAATGAATTTTGTTTTCTACAAATTTTATGTATAAGCCTTTAAGTGTATTATTTATTGTTTATATATCTACATTGATAATGTTTGTAATATACTGTTCCTAGTTAATGTTTAATGTACAAAATCGTCCCGATTTTGGCGGGCAGTATGTTTAAACTTTGTACTGGTTTATCAGCTGTACGCGGTCTACCCCCGCAACACGGCACGCGTGGATGACGTCACGCGCTTATCAAACGCTGCAGCTGGCTACAGGCAAGTTTAGTTTTAGTTTCTAGCAAGGCTCCGAGTGCAACTCTCGTAAAACACTTCTCTTCCAGCTGCGGCTTCTGCATATTTTTTGGCATGCATTCATAAGATTTCTTTTAATTCAATTACCTGCGTCCATCTACAATGGACCACGATTTTATTCAAAATTAATTTCGGGCGTTATTGCCACAAATGCATCCGCACGTGCCGATCGTAACTAACAATACAAATTTTTCAATAAACGCATGTTCAATATCTTCAATACAGTCCATTTCTTTCTAACATACAATCCAGCCTTTCCCACTTAGCGTTTTTGGAATAACTCACGATTCTTCAAGAGCTTCCAAACCGCAACACCCTTTGTACTCAGGATAAGTGTGTTCCCCCCCCAAAAAGCTCATTCCCTTAATCTGGTCCCTGGATTCTACCTAAGGCGACCCCTTCCCACCAAATCTGTTCCATCCCGTCCCAACCCTTTTGTTGCGGACTCCCACATTACACTGCCCCCTATTACAAAATTGCCATCCCCAAATCTCAATCTTATTACCTCACTTCAACTACAACAAAATAACATCATCATTTAATAATATCAATATATCACTCAAAACTCTACATATATTCCTCCTAACTACTGTGTCAACATCAATACTTCTCAATATCTATTACATTAACTCACAACAACATTACATTAATTCAAGACAACATTATTTTTCTCTCTACTACCCTTTTAACTTTAACTTTAACTTGGACTGTTCTGTATGTCCCACAAAAATATTCATCACCCAGAATCTATCTTTTATTATTTCTGACAATTCATTTTAACATCGCAACTTTATTAGCTTACTTTTCTCATGATTTAAAACAATGTTTCTAACACATTACAACCTTATATTTAGCATTAATTACCTGGAATATTAATAAACAATTTAACAGTGACATTTTATTACTGATCAGCTGACACCCCTAACAAAGTGAAAACACATTTCAAAAATTGTGCAGATTACGTTAAATACATATGATTATCAATTCTTACTTCTAACATCCTTGTTTCCCCTTATATCTGACTCTGATAATTTATGTTAACCGCCTGCCAGTCGGTTTATTTATTTACTTAGTTTCAAAAATACACAAATAATATAAAACACATATTTCAATTCTTACCTCTAACACAATAAAATAATACATTGAACACAATAAAATATAGAATGGACACAGTATACTGAATGTATGAACACCTATTTATTTAAGCGGAATACAAGCGTTTTTATTAGAGCAAAATGGATTTATCAGTTTTTTAATTTACAAAAATTTAGTACGTTGCTCATCTGAGCAACCCCCTGTTCCACACACACTATTGTAATTTATGTAAGACTGTAGCGCCTTTTTGCTTCCACAAAGACTGCATATTTGGAGGAATTGGACACCTCCGTGTCTTTGCTGCGGCATTTACATTTTAACGTTTGTGGATATCAACATATCCTTGGTATATATTGAAACGCCCTTAAAACGGGTCTACCACCTGGCTATGGTGTCCCCACGCGGACAGAGTGTCAGCCGCTGTTCCATAGTTCCTGGATTTCCCCTAGTGTCACCCCCCATTTAATTTCTATTATAAACCAATTTCAAGTCAGCTATGGTCATGGGACTTGATTATGGCCATAGCTAACCGCTCGCCAAAGCCACGATTAGTGCTGGTAAGGCAGTAATCGCCCGAAAAGTCGGGGAAATCAAACTTTCATTTCAATGCCTGTTCTATTCGTCATTGTGATGTGCGGCACGAACGTCTATCAGGGTACAAATCGAATTTGTACAAAAAGGGTGTGCCGCACATTTTCGCCACGTTGGCCTCCGATGGAGGTAACACTTTCTGTTACCCCCAACCCATTTCACTATCTACTGGGGCACAGGCCACCCCAGCGATAGCACCTTAATAACTAAATAATTAAAAGTAATGAACTAAAACTTTCGACAATTGCAGTTCCACACTCCACTGTTTTATCACTTCTTTGAGCACCAATCTACCCCCCAAAATTATCCCCACATCTTGTATTGACAAGTTTTTATTTTATTTCACACTTTGCAAAACGTTCCCATGCTCACTGATACTAAAACCTGACAATTATATTTGGTCACTTAATTCTAAAATTTATTTAAATTTAAAATTATAAACATCCAAAGTATTTTGGGTTTTTTTTTTTCAAAATTCTATTTACATTGGAGGCTGACTCTATCGATCCTTAATAGTAAATCTGTGACCGCCGAAAATGGGGAGTCCCGCTGTGAGGCAAGTTTGGTGACAAGATACTTTGTGAAGTTACTTCCCCTTATAAACTCAACTCTACTCCCTTACCGCTCTCATTTCTCCAGACCCGCCGTCCATCCCATCGCCAAATCTGCCTCTCAGCAAAACTTCTTTTCAGATTAAACTAAAACTATTGTCAATGGCTCAATTTTACTTTTGCCATTGACACTGAGAATTTTTTAAAATTTGTACGCACTGCCTTTTATTTAGGTGCAGCCTCCATTATATACAAACACTCTAAGGCAGTGCAGGCACGTGACAGGTACACCAAGACCGCTGCACCTGGAGTGTATTAAAAATAATAATGCGTGTCACGTACCTTTGGGGTCCCCCTCCCCGTTCAAATATGTTGCAAGTTTTCTAATTTCAACCAATTTTGGTGGAGCCGGACCATCGTTGTTTTCACCACCCGAAGGAAGATCCGCCAACCATGGCCCGCCTCCCAGTTCCGAATACCACGGCCAGGACTGGTAAGATCGTGACCGCCCGAAAATGGGGGAGGATCCCTTCTGAAAACATATAAAAAACAATTAAATTTCATTCATACAATTAATCATTGATAAAATCCTTATGCTAGCCTCCAGGTGGTCTAGTGGCTAACGCGGGCGATTGATGCGCTCGTGGTCCCGGGTTCAATTCCCGGCGGAGGTTCCGTACGGCGTGGACTCAGCGTCGTGAGGCAAACTGAGTAGGCGCTGAGATAACAGCGCTGCCTCCTGGCTGTGAATACCGCAACTAGTGGCTGGTGGCGCGTAGTACTAGCCATACACCGTCACACTAACACAAAAGCCGCGCGGTACGCCTTGGTCCTTAACGGACTGTTGAGCGGAGGTTTATTTATTTATTTAAAATCCTTATGCTGACCAATATAATTTCAAATTTGTAGCGTTGTGCGTTCCCACTATCTCCCTAGTTTCTCTATTCTGTAACACATATGAATTCTTCATTTTAACCTCTATTACCTCGTACGGCCCCTCGTAGAGTAAGAAAAATTTCTTGATCTCCTTATCTTGAGCACTCGACAAATCATGGCGTCGTACCAATACCAGCTGTCCAACCTCGTACTGCGTCCACTTACCTTTCCTGTCATGCCTCTGTTTTCTTTTCTCCCCCTTCGTCAATAAACTTTCATTCGCTAGCCTAAGTTTTACATCGCGACCAATAGTGCTGGTTTCTGGTGGATACTCAATTAATTGTTCCAAAATTCTCTGTGGACGCTTCCCTCTTATTAACTCATAAGGTGTGAACCCCGTCGACTTGTGGGTGGTGCAGTTAAGCCAATTTTCAATTTTCTGAACATACAATGGCCACTCGCTGTGCTTGGCATGGCAGTATGTTCGGAAAATTCTTCCCAACTCCCTCATGACTCGCTCCGCCTGATTGGACTGCGGATGATACACTGCGGTGTGCTTTGGGATGATACCTTCCCATCCGAGAGTCTGGCGCCATCTTCCACTGATGAACTGTGGTCCATGGTCGGATAATATCACCTTCAGTTTTCCCACGTTGATCATGTAGTCACGTGTGATCTTTTCACTCAGCACCTTACTTGTTGCTCGCTTCACGCTATATAACCTTACATATTTAGAAAATGTGTCAAGTACAACAAAAATATACATCACTCCACCCCTACCTTTCGGCAATGGGCCGTACAAATCTACAGCTACTAAATCAAATGGTTTTTCTACCTTGATGTAATTTAATTCCCCTTCTAACCTATAATTTACAACTTTAGATTTCTGACATAGCTCGCAAACTCTAAGTATCTTTCGGACGCGTTTTTCCATATTTTTAAATAGACAAGATTCCCTTAATACATTCACACACTTCCGTGCCCCAAAATGCCCGTATCTAAAGTGACAGTCCCACACTATTTTCTCTACTAGCCCTTCAGGTATAACTAACCTCCAATCCCTTTCTCTCCCCTCTACTTTTTTAAACAAACTCCCCTGAAATACTTGAAAATATTGTTTATACCCAAATTCATCTATATCTGATTCTACAGTAGTAATTATCATATTTAATTTACTATCAGCTCTTTGCATTATATTTATATCCTTCAATTCTTCCCCAAAAAGTTTATCTTCCCGGGATAGTCTATAAATCTCTATTTCTTTAATATCTCTACCCGTTCTATTTCTATCTGTGTCTGCTCGTGATAGTGTGTCTGGCACCCTGTTCTCTACACCCTTAATATATTCCCAAGAAAAATTATACTCTTGGAGAGCTAACACCCACCTGGTTATCCGGCTGTGTGTGAGTTTACAAGTATTCAGGAACGACAGCGCTTTATGGTCCGTCCTGATGATCGTTTTATTACCCAGCAGATACGTCCGGAACTTCTTCACAGCGAAAACTATACTGAGAAGCTCCTTTTCGGTGGTAGTATAATTACGCTCTGCGGCTAGCAACATCCGGCTGGCGAAAGCAGTAGTCTTGTGTTCTCTCGCCTCGTCTTCTTGGTACAGTTCCGCGCCGAGTGCTATATTGCTGGCATCGGTCTGCAAATAGAAATTATCATTAAAATTTGGGTGGTTCATTAAAATCATATCTGCGAACTTATTCTTGATTTCGCTAAACGCTTCTCTTTCGTTTTCTCCCCACCTCCATTGTTTGTTCTTTTGCAGCACTGCGCTGAGTCGGGCCGTCGTCTGGGCGTAGTTTCGCTGGAACTTCCTGTAAAAATTACAGAGACCAAGAAAACTTTGTAACTGTTTTATATTCTTAGGCTCCGGAAACGTCAGGATGGATTCTACTTTGTCCGGATTAGCCCGTATTCCTGTAGGTGTTATGATGAAACCTAAAAAATGTATTTCTGTCTGTAAAAATTTTGATTTGTCCCAATTCACCGTCAAACCTCCCTGGTATAACTTCTCCAATACATATTCTAAATGTTCTACATGCTCTTCAAATGTTCTAGAAGCTATTAGAATATCATCAACATATATAGTTAAAAAATCTAAATTATGAGGTTGCAAAATCTCATCAAGACACTTGATAAAGCTGGCTACACTGGTGTTCAATCCAAACAGTAGTCTTTTGAATTGATAATTTTTTCCATTGAATAAGAAAGCAGTATATTTCCTACTATTCGCTGCCATCGGAACTTGCCAATACCTGGCGGTTAGGTCTAAAGAGGTCATATATTTCACACCGCTGAACTTCTGAAAAATTTCTTCTATAGCTTTGGGTGACTCCCGGTCTGGAATAATTATTTGATTGATTTTACGGGCATCTAAACATAACCTAACTCTCCCATCTTTTTTGATCACTACTACTAAGGGGTTAGAATATGGTGATACGGATCGCTCAGTTATATCTCCCTCTAACATTTTCTCTAATTCAATCTGAACAGCTCTTCTCTTCGCATATGGCACCGGATAACTTCTTTGCACATAGGGTGCGTGTTCCCTTACCTTTAATTCGCATTCATAGTTTCTTGCCCTCCCTGGTATATCGGCAAACACTTCTCTAAAATCCTCTACTACCCGCCACAACGATTCACGTTGAGAACTCCCTATTACGCCACCCTCGCTACAAAATTTAAGTGCCCTCTCATCCCATAATTGATCTACGTTCTCCTTACGTTCTATTTCACTCTCACTACATACATTCATACTAACTTCCATTTCTTGTTTGTTAACCCGATTATGTATCACCCTTATCCCTGAAATTCTTACCGCATCTACCACCCGCTCAAAATTAATCCGAACTGGTTCTACTTCGCTGTTTAATTCTAACACCCGTTTATGAAAATCAATCACCGCCTTATGTTTAATCAGAAAATCATTTCCCAATATAACCTCAAGATTTAATCCCCGTATTACTAGAAATGTATTATCGTACCCTACCCCGTTAATTATCATATTTAAATGAACTTGTTTGGTGACTCTTTTACTCCTAACTCCCGTAATACCTACAATCGTCACCCCCACTACTGGCAAAGATGGAATATTTTTATTTATTTCTTTTAATTCGTCTAGTATGTGTTCAGAAATAACAGAGATTTCGCTACCTGTATCTATTAAAGTTTTAATCTCCTTACCTTCTATGTCGATTTTCACCTCAGTCTCACTCCTAAAAGTCAGTTTTACTCCCGTCTCACTGCTTCGAAGTCTTCTTCCTCCAATAATTCCTCAGATAAATCAGTTATAACAATGTTGTTTCGATATCTGTCATTCATTTGGACCCCAGAATCTTCTGACGACAACGGTCGGGTCCAGTGTTCCATTGTCTCTCTTAGTTTCCCGCAGATGTGCTCGCCACTGCTGGGTTGTATCCTCTCCCACTCTGGTTCACTTGCTGTTCAGGGGCGCTGCCTCTCGGCGCTCCTCCTTGGCCCTCTCCCCTTCGTTGGTATACTTGCTGGTTCTGAGTGGGTTGTGGTCCCTGTCGCTGACCCGGTCTCTCTCTCCTGCATCTAAAACAAAAATTCTGTGAAGCATAATTCTCCTGTGAACACGCTGGACAAGTCCACATTGGTCCTCGATTATTTTGTTCTCGTCTGGGGTATGCCGGTCCATTTGTAGGTCCGCTCGGCGGTCCCTGATTACCTCCATTATTCATATTCTGCTGGTTCTGACGGCGACTCAATTCTTGGTCCCAGATGTTCTGAAACACATCTAAAATGTTTTCTAATTCGCTAATATTGGCTACCTCCCGCGTCATCAGTGTTACTTGTACTTCCCTTGGCAAATGCTTACTTATATGCCTCACGAAGGATCTAAATGGCAATGGCGGTTCTAGGTATTTCGCCTCATTAAATATTCTCATCACATACCCCGTTATATTATTATTGGACCCCCCAAAATTTCCGGTTCCCATAATTCTACTTCGTAACACTTCTTGGTCTTCTTCAGACCAATATTTATTTCTGAATGCGGCCTCGAAACTTTCAAAACACCCCCATTCTGTTTTGTGTACCTCAGCCCATATCTCCGAACTACCCTTGAAACATTTTAAAATTTTCAATAATTGTACCTCCCAGCTATTAGTATTGAATTTATTGAACTCTCTCACTCTATTTATGAACTGCATAGGATGCACTCTTTTGTTATCACAACTAAATGATTCTAACTCCACTTCACTGCTTACGTCACGAGTCATAATTACTCGTTCAGTAACAGTGTTTACTTGTTGGCTGATGGCCATGCTCAATTCATTTTTAACATTCATAATATTTTTTTCAACATTCATTAATTTAAGGTTACTATCAGATTCAAGGTCACTTATTGTATTGTTTATGGTCTTAAATTCAATCTTACAATTATTTTCTAACTCACTTATTTTAATGTTATTATTTTCAATCTTATTCATAACATAACTAACCTTACATTCAGTATTGGTGTTGCATTCACTTATTTGTTTCTCAACAGTTGTATTTATTATGCTATATTGTTCCGTGATCTGTTTCTCTACTTTATTAGTTATATCATTGGTTATATCAGAAACACGGCACTCTAATTGCTCATTTATGGACTCTGACAATTGTGATTTCATACTTTCACAACGTTCATCAATATGTTTATCTAGTACACGACTCAAATTATCAAATTGTACATTAATACTCTGCTGCAACTGAATATTTCTGTTGTTCGCATTTTATTCTCTGTTCATCTAATTTACTGTTAAATCACTTTTCATCTCATTCAAAGTTATCTCGTTACTATCAAAGCGTTTATTTAATTCTTTAAATTGGTTATTCTGCATGTCAAATTTGTTGTCCATTTTTCGTAAAAAACTCATTATATCTATTTCATCAGATTGTTTATTTTTATTGGTTGAAACTGGGGTCATCTGAATCCCAGAATCAACATCTGTTTCGCTTAATTGTGTCTGAGCCGCATTTGGGGTAGAATGAATGATGACATTGCCGCCAACAGTTGTTTCTGTAACAGCGCTCGGCTCAACTGTCAGCATACCACTTTCATTCAGCGACTGCGACTCAAGGTCACTTTCACTCATCTCTACGTTGGTTATATTACTTTTAGTATTCTCGGACATTTTTACTTGATTTATTTTTTCTTACGTAATAACTACCAATGATTTATCTCTTTTCAAAACTTATATTACGACATGCATAAAATCAATCTTATACCATAATTACGCAAGTTTACATAACTGCAATTTTACTTTCGCAACCGTACTTCGTTCAATGTACTGTCAAAATGTAGGCCGGCGTAATACAACTTTTTTGTTATATTACATCCCGCTGTCATGGCACCAATTGTAACCCTCGGTTAATATTTTATTTATTAATGAAACTGTAAACTCCCACTTACCTTTAACTTTAGATCTGGCCGGATCTCCAAGTGGGGACGAACCCCGTTCGTACAGCGAACTTGACAGCACATCAAATGAAATAAGGTTTTTGAATGAATTTACTTAACAAAATTTATCATTTGAAAGATAATGATTTTTATTTTTATGATTGTAAAAACATCTTAGACAAGTATAAAATCAGAAAAAATTGATACTCTCTCCACAGGTTTTTTAAATTCTGAATTACAGCTTTTGAAATGTATGATGATTAATACAAGAACATAATAACTACCTTACCTTATTTATAGCACACACAAACATAAACAGCCCAGCTTTGCTCACACACGCATTCTCGCCATTAAAAACCCATTTTATTTTATGTTACCCCACAGCCCTTAAACCTTTGTTGGAATACTACCCGCCGGCAACGTGGTTTTCGTGCGCACTCATTATTACTCTTTTAAATTTATTTTTTGTGTCCGAAAAATTAGATAGACATGTTCTTCACTGGTTGATCGACCGTGGTCACATAGTATTAACTGTTATCTCACTTTTTTCTGGTACAATATGAAATTTTGTAAAGAGCCTACTTGACTCGGTACCGGCGCCGGTGCAATCAGTAAACGAACTGGGCAGAAGAAGGTAGCAGGTGCCGCTAAATTGAGTATGTCTTTTTGTGTGGAAACCAATGCCTTTGGTTTCGTCGCAGTAGTTTCGTCCCATGCAATTCATGTAGTTGTTGGGGTGACGACAGTATGCGATATTAGTGAGGCACTGGCTAACGTCACGAGATGGGCGTGACTTAATTTGCATATCCGTCGCCTCGCTCGATGAAAGTGGATAAAATTTGTTTCCTGACCATCTTGGTTTTGGAAGTAGCATCACCCCGCGCGTATACCCGTGTCATGCATACGGGCGCATGGTCACACACAAGCAAAGTTCTTGGAAACCTAGGGTGGTGCGGATTCCTTTACCGATTTCACAACGTGATATTGCGTTGCAGCTTCGTTACAACACTGTTCTATTCACCACGTGTTCTGTCTTTGTTGGAATAAAATTTACACAATACATTTATAAAACCCAAAAAATGCAGTAAATAAAAATACCCACAAATTTGGCACGTTACAAATCTGTAAAGGAACTTATGGTAATTAACAAAATAAATGGTGACATGAACTGTGTATTCTGTATTAGACAAAGGATAAGAAATGTTTATGTACAAAAGTGCATATAGTACATTATATATTATACTAACAAACTTACAGCATATCAGTGCTAAAATTATTATGTCTTATACTCTGGATCAGGTTTATGTATTTTTGTGTCCTTTTTATTGTGCAGCTGATTTTATTTTATATTGAATAAAGGAAGTCTTGAGTACTGTCTGGTGTACTAAGATACATGTTAAACTTAAGTCTTGTGAAAATCAATGTAGCAGTAGTATGATGTACGTTAGGAAAAATTATTAAAGAATTGCGATGTACGTTAGGAAAAATTATTAAAGAATTGCAGGGGTAAAAGGAACTTTGTTATAACATGTTGCATTTCCTTTAGAAAGTGTAAATAATTTAAACTGTGGAATAAATCTGTCTTATGTGTAGCTGTGTTTAGTAATTTGTAGAGCCTATTAAACAGGGCTGTTTTAGGTTGTTGTAATGCTATATGTAATACCATTTAATTTTTAAATAAGAATGTATATTCATAAAAATATATTAATGCTAAATTGCTGGATGTAATTCATTTGAATATATTATATTACTAGGGGGTCGTCGGATTTATGTTATCTAAATGTCTGGAAATATGAATGCATATATGCCCTAAAAACTACCAAAATATGACCTCAAACTGCTAAAATATGTCATACAGAAATACATGTATAAGATAAAACTGAAAATTTGGTGTCATAAATAATCAGGTTAAAACGCCAAATTTTTAATTAATTAACTGTACTCAATTTGCTATAGCAGTGTAAATTTTCAGTACATGAAATGGAAGAAGGAAGTGTAAGGTTTCTAAAACAACAATACTTATGTTTACAAGGAATAAATCCCAAATGTTTAGTACCAAGCCACGTGTTGTTCAATCAAATATATTGGAACTTACCGTCTGCGGCTAAAGACGCTGTTTCTGAAAAGCCGCAGATGGTAAGTTCCAATATATTTGACTGAACAATACTTAACATATTGAAAGTATTCAGTTGACCATGAAACATTATATGACTTCTACGACATACATTGTACAAGCTCATGCCAGCGAGATGTGTTAAAAAGCTTGTCTAAAGAAGGTCAAATGAGATTATAATCTGGGTATATGGTTTACTGCTACTAATGTTTCTTGATAGCTGATCACTAATAGAAAAAAATGTGTTTACCTGTCAGCTCTGTGAACAAAAATCAAAGTGCTAACTGTGTATTCTCAAGATAAAGCTAATCAATTGTGCCCTGAATTTTACCCAAGTTTCTCTTAAAACGTGATTGAATTGTAATTACTGTTACTTGAGCTACAAAATGTTCTCTTCAATTTAAGAAATATGTATATTTTAAAACAATTTATACTTGCTAGTGCACAAGTTATGACAAATTAGCAGACTCCAGTATTGTATAAAAACCAAATGGCTAATGTTTTCTAAATCAGTTTTCCTTTGCTTGTACAGGAGAATGTCTGATGGTTTGTTCTTGAGATGTTGTCGAGATGCTGCAGAAAAATTTAAGGATGTTAAGTTTGAAGAGAAGTATTTGGACACAGTATGCCTGAACATGGTCCAGGATCCTAGCAAATATGATGTTCTGGTAATGCCAAACTTGTATGGTGACATTTTGTCAGACATGTGTGCTGGATTGATTGGTGGCCTTGGATTAACACCAAGTGGTAACATTGGTTTAAGCGGTGCCCTGTTTGAATCGGTGAGTTACTCTTTCTGTTGTGTGTGTGAGTAATGCATATGTAGACTATCCGTTGTATGTATGAATATACATGTATTTTAAGACAGTTTTTATGGACAAATGTGTATGCCCTGATATAATCTGTACATTTGTCAGTCAGATTATTGAATTACAGAGTGGCTGCAAGATCTACAGGGTGTGTCAGCTAAATCTGAACAAAATAAAATTCAATTTGAATAACGATATACTTGACTTTAGCAGTAGTTGCTTGTGGTGCTCGGGTAAGCCAGACATACGTATGTGTAAGTCACGCATAACCTCAAAATGGCCAAGTTAGTGGCATTGAATGCGGAATACAATCAAAGAGTGGCGACATTTGAAGCGCTTTGTGCTAGATGTTTGCCGACTGAAATTATTCGGTTTTTCAAAAACCAGAGAGACTGTTTATGACATTGTACGAAAGTATGCGAACGCGGAACAGTCTGAAGAAGGTTGTGCTAACTGGAAAGACAAAGTCATTTGAGAGAGAAGACTGTAAGGACCCCAGCCATCAGTCAAAGAGCTCAAGCATTGATTTTAGAAGGTGTGTTATTTCGATAATTGTCCACCACACTTGGGGCGAGTGAAGCCATCATGCATGCGCCAATTTGCAAAAAATGGCACACTGGCGCACACAAGCCATTTAATGTAAAACTGACTTTCCGTTAACTTGAGTGCATTTTGGTCCAAGGAATTCTGGCTTCACACTAGTCCAGATTTAAACTTCTTAGATTACTATATTTGGGTATTATTTAAAGGATGTCTTAACAAGTCCAGGCACCTGAACATGGTAACACTTTAAGTTGCTGTTGAGGCAGCAATCGTTAATTTGGACAGGGAGCAACTGAAGAGAAAAGCTCAAGGTATTGATTGCAGCAAACAGGAGTTATATTGAATAACGTGGCTGAGGAAGGATCTCTTAAGTGATGTACAAACAAATTTTTGTAAGTTCACGTTTGTATTGAATAAACAAAGTAAATTTAAAAAAAAAAACTTGTCTGGATTTAGCTGACGCACCTTGTATATATACTGTGTTGAGACAGTGGTTTTTTATCTGCCTTCAGAGGATTAATCTTGGGGGGTCTTCTTACTATATACTTATGTAAAATATATACATTAACAGTTGCCTTGCATTACTTATTCTCTATAGATAAAGCCAAGACCTCCTGTCAGTAAAAATCAGAAATATTAAAATTTTGAAAATGGATGCTGCAAATTTGTTGGATGTCAGTAGTAGTTGTAACTGTTTCTTAGGTTGTTAATACAGAAAAAAAGTTTGTTATACAAATACTCAATTTTGACAATGCCATCTGACTTTGAACCATTTGTTTTAAAGTCACCACTAAAGTTCAACTAAAAATTTTTAAGTGATTTTCTAGCAATGTCTATTTGACTACTTTTTAAACAATGTTAATCTTGATGGTAGGAACCATTAACTGTTTTGTTCCACCTTTACAGTAGCTGATCATTCTGACCCTTCTTAGCATGTCCCACATCCCAAGATGTGGTTTAGGTTTGTGCTCCATTTAGGTTTATAAGTTCTTAGTAAGTTAGGAGCTTGGGACTTGTCAATGATCAACGTGGGTCTTTCCAGTGATTTCTGCATTTACATGACCTCGCTCGGTTTAAATGTATTTAGTGTCATTACTCTTTCCTTCAGCTAAGGCTATTTCACCAGCACGTCCCCTCATGACAGGATAAGGATTTTAGCACCTGATGATAGGAACTTGTTCTCAAAACATGTTGTTTTAAGGAAACAAATTTTTTATAAACATTTTTATAAATTAAAAAAAAAAGTTATTTTTTGAGCATTACAGTAATGTTTTTTTATAATTAATGTTACTCTATTAATATAAAGAGTGCAAAGTATTGAAGTGATTAATTTTTTTTATGTAATAAGCCTGTGGTAAAGGCTGTTTCACAAACACTGCTTATAAACTTTCCTGATGCGCAAGTATAATAAAAGCATGTTACTGTATTATGTATTTTTGTAGTAAAAGGGGAGATACTTGTAAATTTAAGTGAGAAGACTATCCAATTTCATCACAGTACAGTGTATTACAATTGATAGAACTGATTCTACTAATATGCACAGTACAACTACAGTAACTACACCGACTGTACAGTACTCAGCTTCCAGACAATACAAGTTTCAAACACATTTTTGGGAACGGATTATGTTAAAAAATCAGGAACTCCTGTTTAGTTGCTGCTGTAGAATTAAACGAATCTTAAAAAGAAAATTACAGGAATTCATTTTTAGAATTTGATAATGCATTTATGAGTGTATGCTCGTGTGTGTGTGTGATAAGTTAGTCTTCATTTCATGGCTAATAAACAGTTGGTATTGCTGTTCAATGAAGTTACATCATTCAGCTTATTAAGTATTACCAAATTTTAGATTAGAGATCCCAGAGAAGCATACTAAAGTCTGTAAAATGAATGGTGGCGGTTGGGACAGGGCGACTTTCACCCTCACAAACACACACGCAGTGAATTATACCTGGCCCTTGATGGCCGCCGTGACTCACATACTGGACATTTCTAAGCGCATGAGCATTTTTTTTACTGTGCTAAAAATTGTAAAACAGTTATTGTTTTTGAATTCTGCACAAAATTCTAAGAAAAATGATACCAAACAACAACTATCAACAAGTTGACATTAATTTAAAATGTTAATGTTTAAGTTTGCTTGTTTGTGGTTACATTTTCTTAATTCTATGCTTAATGAGTTATGCTTATTCTTAGTTCTTATACAAATATTAATATCACCAATTATGATTGTAGGGTAGTCGCATTCTGTGATATATTCTCAAAATCATTTTAAAAATTGTTATCGGTTTGTTTGCATTGACGATAAATGTCATACAAGGAAAGGTTAAAGCTATTATTACTAAGATTAAAACTATTGGTAACATGAATAATTTTGGCTGTAGGAAGTAGGATTTATTGTTACCTGTAATAGTGTTACGAGAAGCCTACCGAACAACCCATAACATTCTCCACTCCCCCGTCCAGTGTGGCAGCTGTGCATCATTCAACTACATGATTCTAGTGAGTTCCAAGAACACTTGAGGTACTACGCATTAAGCCGCTGGCGTCGTAAGGAGGCAAAGCTGTACTGCACCTCTCCAGGGCCTATATAAAGCCATAGCAGGCGGATTGTCAAGTTAGTTACGTGAGCGATTTTGGCTAGTGCGGATTGAGTGCGTCGAAGTGAAGTAGTATTGTGTTAATAATTGTGTGAAACTCTATTAATTAGACATTGTTATTGCGTGTGGACAGATCTAGCTGGAAATATTGTACGAGTTTATTATAAACTGTTTAACTGTGAAAATTAAAGCTGGTGATTAGTGACTTAATTGGTGTCTTGTACTTATTTTGTTTCCACTGTACCTACGACGATCAAGTAGACCGTTGTAACAGTGGTGTCAAAACTTGGATAGAACGGTTAACAGTGGACACTTTGTACAAGACTAGTGTAATTCGTAATTAATCGGTAAACAATGGATGCCAGTCAGATGATAGAATAATTCCAAACAATGCTACTGCAGATCGAGGAACGACGTTGACAAGAGGCGGCAGAAAAGGAAAAACGACTGGATCAGAAGAAATGGAAGCAGCAGAGGAACAACAAAAAGCACTAATGGAAGAATGACTAAAAGAAAAACGTAAACGTGAAAATGAAACACCAGAGAGACGGCAAAAAGAAGAATTTAGTCATCAAGCAGATGGCGTTAAGGCGTTCGTACATGAGAATACTACTGAAAAATTCGTCCTGTTATGAGGTGAGCTGAACAAACAAGTTGACAGAATATCTGAAATAGAAAAAATCTGTCAACTATAAAAACAAGTATGTCAAGTTTAGAAGATTCTATTGCAATTCAATAAAACAAATTAAAAAGTAATTAGAACATTTAGCATAGGAAATACTTGATAAAGAAAGACCATCAATGCTGATGCAATAAAACAAATTAAAAAGGAATTAGAACATTTAGCAAAGGAAATACTTGATAAAGAAAGACCATCAATGCTGATGAAGATTCAAAATATCAGAGAAATCAAACTGTAGTAAGGCCAGTTTTTGCAAAGGCCCCAGCGTTTGATGAAAGTACTCATTGGGCTTATATTCGCCAATTTGAAGCTGCCGCTTTGCTTAAATAAATGGACGGAAGAAGAGAAAGGACTTTCAGTAATTCTTGCTTTAAAAGGGCCTGCCGCAAAACTAATACAGAAAGTGCCATCTGACAGTCAGAACGTCTATGCCGAATTAACTAAAGCTCTGGAATTACGGTACGGTGACCAGCATTTATGCGAAGTGTACCGTTAACAACTTAAAGCAAGGCGACAGCGTTCAGGGGAGAGCCTTCAAGAGTTTGAAGCGAATGTCGACCGACTGACAAGATTGGCTTATTCCGAAGAATCGGAGGACTTCCGGAAGTGGATTTCTCTCATGTTTATTGACGGTATCAGAGATAGTCAGTTACAACAGGTGTTAAGAATGGCACGGCATGATAATAAATCAGCCACTCTTGTTCATACCAGTTTAAGAAGTCAGCAGCGCAACAACGATCTTTCGAACCAAAGGATAAAGACAGAAGACTGAAGTGTTACAACTGTGGGAAACGTGGTCATCTACAGGTAGACTGTTGGGAGAAGAAAATGCCGAGAGAAGGGAGTGATCGCACCAATTGTAGAATTAAAGCCCCAGAACAGCACACAGTTTCCACACTACATAAGACTAGTGGAAACCTGATTGTTACTGGATTTGCGGAAGGTAAACAAACATCATTTACAGTTGAAATGGGCGCTACAGTGTCTATTTTGCACCCTGACTTAATCAGCAACCGACGGCCTCAAATTAGCTCTCGTACAATACAGACTGTGACTGGAAGCCCCGTCAATGTGTTAGGAAAGATAGACGTACGTGTATGCCTGGGTCTTCTTGAGTTTAACCACCAAATGCTCGTTGCAGACATTGTCGATGAAGTGATTCTTTTAATGAAGAAAGTTGTGTTAGTGGTTAAAATCACAAGCAGAATTATCACTGTTGTACACCACTATATCCGATCTGAGTCATTTCCGATCTGACAATGAGCTGTGAAGCTTGAAAGCGCTAATCGGAATAATTTTTATATAGTGGTGTGCAACAGTGATAATTCTGGAAGTGATTCTTGGCACGGACATTATGAATGCCTACAGATTCGTTGTGGACTTAAAGAGAGAATGTCCTGAGGGTCGGCCAAGAAAAGGTAAATCTTTGCATGGCTAAAATGACAAGGTCTACCAACCATTCGATTAAGCAAGTGGCATTGGCCGAAGAAGAATTCAACAAGTCTGGTCAAGAGGAACCTTTCCTATTCCAGGCAGAAATGGAAGAAGAAATAGCAGAGGAAGTACAAATACGTGAAACGGCAAAAGGACTGACTGGAAAGCCAACTATGGGTGTCAAGGAAAACCCCTTGTTTGTTCGTGAGTTAATAGAAGCGCCCAGGGGAAAACTTGCTGAAGATGAAGTTACGCAAGAGGTTGTTGACGAGAACCGAACAGACTTGGATCAGCCAGTGGTGTTTAGATCATCAATACATGACGCAATGGGAGTGATTCCAACAAAACTACCGGTTGCGTGGAAGACTCGTATTCCTGGGAATTTGATGTTCGGATCACACGAGACTGAATCCAAAGAACAAGCAAGGACATTTACCTAGATCGCCTGGCCAAGTATTACTTCAGAGACGGTTTGCTAGTTCGGGACGAACAGGCTCAAGGAGGAGGCAGAGTTACGAGAAGCCTACCGAACAACCCAGAACATTCTCCCCCCCCCCCCCCCCCCGTGTAGTGTGGCAGCTGTACATCAAGAACACTTGAGATACTACGCATTAAGCCGCCGGCATCGTGCTGTAAGGAGGCAAAGCTGTACTGCACCTCTCCTATATAAAGCTATAGCAGGCGGATTGTCAAGTTAGTTACATGAGCGATTTGGGCGAGTGCGGATTGAGTGCATCGAAGTGAAGTAGTATTGTGTTAATAATTGTGTGAACTCTATTAATTAGACATTGTTATTCCGTGTGGACAAATCTAGCTGGAAATATTGTACAAGTTAATTATAAATTGTTTAACTGTGAAAATTAAAGCTGGTGATTAGTGACTTAATTGGTGTCTTGTACTTATTTTGTTTCCACTGTACCTATGACGATCAAGTAGACCGTCGTAAGAATAGTATGTATGTCTAATTTGTATACATATTGTTTATTTACGACTGTCCGTCTTATCGTAAACGTGTCTATGTGTAATGGATGTAGCGTGTCTTACCAATCCGTCGTCGCTTTGGAACGTAACTTACGTTGAGTGTGTTCGTCGTAAATGTACGAATAACCAGGTATCGAAGTCCTTACCTGTTGTTCACTAGGGGTGTGAAAATCCCGGGTGGCGCCAAATTGTTTACTTAAAACAATTAAAAGAAATTATGAATGTATGACAAGCGCAGCTCAGGCGGTGTGGAGAATTCAATTTGTTCCCGCCTTAACTCAGCCGTCTGAATCGGGCCAGTAGTTCGTTGCGCTGGCTATGTGAGTGCTTGCCGTGAATACTAACTGTTCTCTAAAATGTACACAAATTATTATACACCATCCTAATGAAATTACAACACAGTGGTTACACTCAGTACTTGTTTATTATATGTATATTATTAATTATTCAGGTTAATACAAATTATGTTTTCTTTTGTAATAGAGTTGCACCGGTAATTTATATGAGACAAAATCTCTGGGTTTGACAAATCGATCTTTGAACGTAACAGACAAACAATAATGGCGTCTGTCGAAGTCGTATACAAAAGTTTTCGTTCAATCGTCTTGGATTCTTGTGATTACGTTGAAAGGATTATTAATGATTACAACAATAAAAATACACAACCTTGCATCAGATATACTTATATAATATAATGTGTAGTTATAACGTGTTCTTGGAGTGTAGTAAAAGTGTTTCAAAATTTCGTAAACTAACAACAGGTTAACTTCACAAGTTGACAAATTTTCAGTGTCTTAGTTTTTTATTTTAATCTTTGAAAGAAATTATGTGCAGTTTAGTGAGATTTCAGATTACTGTGAGAAATCTTAAAAGTGAGTTTATTCGGAAATTTGGGTAATTTAAATGATAGACTGGGTAACATGTCAGTAGACTGGTAGTACCCAGTTGATCTGGTCAAAATGAATTAGGCTGCAATCATATTTAATTTTCAATTGTCTAGGGCAGGGCGTCTGGCATCTTTTTCAAATTAATCGTGGCAATTTATTCGTTTCTTTTTTATTCCTGTCGAAGACATCAATTAAATGGTTTCAGTCCTCGTCTGCTTCCTTCTTGTTCATTTGCGATAATTTCGTTTACTATTTTTATGTTTTAAATTAGAATTTTAATTGTTCAAGATTTGGCGTCTATTCAGCAAGAGCGTCACATTACAAGTAAAGAAATCTAACGGTAAATTCGTAACCAAACATCTGTCGTCATGGTTACCAATTAATTGTGATTGGTTAATTTTGACTTATACCCATTGTTATCAAATTTGAATTTTTATTCAAAATAGCTGCATCTCTTCTGATTGCTTATATTCTTCGGTCTTCTTCCCTACGTATTAAATATTATCACTACTGTTATTATTTCCTTTCAAAGATTATTTTGATATCCCTTAAGGTCAGGTTCTTAAAAATATTAATGTTTGTACACATATTTTAATATTTGGTAATTACATTTCTCCTTTAATTTAATTCCTTATTCTAACATATTTCTTTTAAAATGATTTGCAACTTATTCTTGGCTTTTTACTCGCCTTGAGTTTGTTCATTTCCTAGTGGATTTTATACAATTTGCAGTTATTTGTTATTGACAGTTAGGCATTTCCTAGGCCTAAGTAGCCATTGATTATTTTTACCTATTTTATACAAATTATCTTTCATTTTACTACAAAATGTTTTGTTTTGGTATTATAATTGATTCGTTTATTGGTTATTGTGTCTTGAATTTGTTTGTGTACTGATTATATGTCAATATTATTTTCTATATTTTGGCTTGTCAATCATTTCCTAACTGATTTTCTAGTGTTTATTATTTCTGAATTGATTCATTTGCTTATTTATTTAACTTGCCATTGTCAACAATATGGCTATTATTTACTATTCTTTAATACATAAAATATAACAACTAGGCCTATGGACTGTATGCTTCCTTCAGCCATAGCCTATTCATAAATTTAAATGAACAATTCTTTACCAGTTATTAGGTACTGTTGGTTTAACATACATTTCATTACTTTACTATTATTTTGGGTGAGAAACATCATCACTCCTTTCAAACTTACTTAATCTATTATCCCTTATGACATAGGGTGTTTATTGATTGCATTCTTAATTTCTTATTTCTTTACTATTCTCTTTCTCCAATCCATGATAACACAAACTGTTTACCTTACATGGGCTTCCCCCTTTTAATTACAATTGTATTCAATTAAACTTTAACAATAAGATTTTTTTTAAATTAATACTGTTATCATCACTCTTCAGTGTTCATTACTTCTTAATTAATTGTTTACATCTAATCTAAATACTATTTTTTATTACCATTAACTATATAATTCTTATAAGTTCACTATTAAATCATTTAGTGTTTTATCATTGATTTCCTAAGTGTTTACTTATCTATTACTATTTTTTATCATATTATCTTTTACAATATCCTTTTTTATTCAGCACTTTCACTTTTAACTAATTAGTGTTTATCGCTAATTCACTCATTATTTTGGGGTATTTACACTTTCACTATTGGCACTTCTTAAACCTTTTATTTTAAGTGTTTATTAGTGGGTAATCCCTATTATTATTTTTTTTTGTCACTTAGTTACTTTCAGTATATTTCTCACTATCTCTCTCTTTCTTTACAAATATTATTTATATCTAATAAGTTCATGTCTTTCTAGATTTCTTACTTACATATACTACTAATTCTTGGGTTAGTGTATTTTTATTTATCGGGGTTGAAACTGTCTTTATTTACTGCAAATAGATATCTTACTCTTACCTTTCGGGATAGGGTCCAAAGTCATACCGACGAAAACAGCTGCAAACAGGGTTATTTAGGTTGGCGTTACGAAATATAATAACACAGTTTATTATGGCTAAAATAACTTACTTGGATTTTATTTGATGAAATTATATAAAGTTTTACAGCTATGCAATAACGTGGTTGATTACACTACATTGATCAAAAGTTTCTCTAGTTTCCTGTTATATGGAAATCACATGTAAAGTATCGATATATCTGAATAAAAAATTCTTACAATTACTATATTTTTATGACTACAACAAGGTTTTAAAATGTTTAGTGCCCAGTACTTTGTCTCACGCACTCATTCATACTTTTTACATTTTTATCTTTTAACCCCGTTCTTAGAGCTCTGTGTTTATTTTTATTCATGGATTTATAAAATTGATTTTGTAATGTTGAGAAGGGTACTTAACCAATCCACGGCGTTTTTCACAGTTTCATCACCGTCATGGGTTACTCACGGTATCACTCCGAACTGTCATTTATGAATATTTTTGATGTTACAGTACACTCCGACTTCTATACTTTAACATATGTGAGTTTAGTACCAAAATTACACTTTTGGTAACGTTTTGTCGGCCGACTTTATGTTGCTCGAGCACTTAGTAGATGACCGCGCGGTCAGAGTTACAGATGAACTGGCCACACTTTCATAGATAGGCCGGATTTGTCTTAACGGCCTATCTTATAAACCCGAGGCCACTGTATTTTAATTAACAAACTTTACTGTCTGATGCTGGCTGTCTGTTGTTCACTCTCTAATGACACACTGCAGACTGTAGACTGTGTCACAAGGCTGCTGCTGGGCGGTTACGCAATCCGTCTGGGCAATTGTTTAGGCTAACTGTATGTATGTTGCATTGGGGCTCCCCACAGGTGAAAGTCTGGCAATTTGGAAAGTGCTTAAAATGATGATTTAAATAATATAATATTAAACTGGGGTAGCTCCCATATATGAAGTGAATTGTACAATTTTAACAAAATCAAAACCAAGATTAATAAAAAATAAAAAGCCTTCTAATTCGCCCCATTACAGGGTTTTATTAATTGTGAATTACGTTTGTCACTTAGTCAATACTAATATTTATTTTTTTATATTGGTTATTTACTGATTTTGTTTCCTTTATGATATTTGATTGTATCATTTCTCCCTTCCCTATTCTATACTATTTGTCTGTGTTTCATCATCTTGTTTCACTTTATTTCCTTTATAGTTGGTTTGTTCCATTTTTATTTTCATTTTTCTTCTCCTTCACTTCCATCTTGTTTCGCTTTATTTTGGTTTTTATCTGGCCAATCTCTGGGGTTGGGTCAAAGTCATTTTGTCTGTCAGTCTAGTCTGTAATTTTATTTAAAAATCACTTTTGGTTTACTATTCTTCCTCCTTCTTTCTTAATTACATTTTATATTTTTATTCTCTTCATTATTTATTTATTAAAATATATTTTTAGCATTTCTTACATATTTATAGATATCAAATATGATCTGAATTTGGCGATGTTATAATATTTAGTTATTTATATTTTACTGACGATTATCGTATATACATTAGTCACTTGAAAAGATTTTTATGGTGTTGAAAACAGAGATTTGTCGCAATTATGTCTTGTTTAGACTCATTTTTCTTAAAATTTCGTGGAGGTTAGAAAAATTGCATTTTTAATTTCATTTGGCATTAAAATCAAATTTAAAAAGTTGTAATTATATAGTGGATGACACACTTTGTGAATCAAACCTGCGGCGCGCGGGTCGGCTGTGAGTGCGCGTGTGTCAGTGAGGGCACCTCAGGCAGTCTGGCCGGTCCCAACCGCCACCGTTCATTTTACAGACTTTATAAATGAATGGACAGTAGTTACTGTATTTTTATGTAAATGACTGTTACAGATTCAGATTAACATATTTTTATGTTTTCTAGGTACACGGTACAGCTCCCGACATAGCTGGAAAAGATTTAGCAAATCCAACTGCATTATTGCTGTCAGCAGTGATGATGTTGCAATATATGGGTTTAGGAGATTATGGAAAAAGAATTGAAAGGGCATGTTTAGATGTCATTAAAGAAGGCAAATATCGTACGGGGGATTTGGGTGGCAAAGCAAAATGCTCTGAATTCACAAACGAAATCTGTAGCAAAGTAGCCTAATCATTTGAGCCGGACGTGCAAAAGAAAAATTAGACCCATCATAGAAATTAGCTGTAAAATTATTTATTTTATTATTGGTGAATACATATATTTTTTTACCAAATTTGTTTTTTGTGCAAAACCATGTATTTTTCCTGTTTGCAGGGTTTGAATAGATTACATTAAATGTTTTATTTATAATGTACAATAACTGCTTAAAATTTTAAGCAATAATTTTCGAAACCTCAGATTTTTTATGTTTGTTTAAAATACTGTTGTGGAAAATAATACGTCAAATGTGTAAGAACTCAGCAGTAGTTGTTAATGTATTATTTTGTGTTTTTATTATAAAACTGTTATACATGTACATCATTGTTTATAGAGTTAAGATTATTTAAAAACCGTTGTATAGAAATTTATTGTTAACTCTTGTATATTGATAATGTAAGTAGGAAATTAAATAGTTCTCCTAACCATTTGATATGTGAGACAGCAAGATTTGCAGTTGATAATGCTAAACAATGTCTTGCTGATTTTTATGTATAATTTTAATTAGTTTAAAAAAACGAAAACTAGTCAGTATTTACATCGTCCGTATAATATTTAGGAGATTTTTCTCAAAAAATTTATAAATCATTTTTGTTTGTTAAGTAATTTATCAAATAAAGATTGCAGTTGTTTGCAAGTGTTATTTCTTTTAGTTAATAATTGTTTGTCCTTTGATTTGAGCATATACCTGATAGAATGTATTTACACCCTCAGTGGCGACACCTTTTTTTATATAGAGTTCAGTAGTCAGATGTAGAAACACTAATGCAGTATCATACTATTTGAATTCTAATTACTACAGACACAAAAGGTGTGTAGTATAGGTATAAATATTATTGGCAAAAAAGTGGACGTGTAATATCCATTTGCAGATGTGAAAGCTTATCTAAATTTAGATGAAGCATTTTTGATATTTTTTAATTTCCATATTGTTGTAACATATTTTTAGCACTTTTAGTGTTTATTAAAAAAAATAATTGGCTCATTTGTACACTGAAGTAGCTTATGAACATCAAGCAGGGTAGGCTGTGTTTTGAGCTATTCGACATTACAAGGCAGGCTCTACACTCCAACCACACATCACAGTGCTCATTTTCAGAGGCTAGTTTATTTGGGACTAGTAATAAAGTACTTTAATGGCTTGGTGGTACTAGGACTTAAACCAGGGTAGCCAAGTGCTGTATCTCCTGAGCCACCTATTCCCCTTTATATTATCGTTACGTACCAAATATTCACTACATGCAGTGAATACTTTATGCACAGTAAGATCACTCTGTGCTTGCATTTGTTACATAATTTTCTACACTACTTAACACACTATTAAAACATACTTGTTCCATACTTGCGTGTATTCACATCAAAATGTAGGAAACAAAAGGACACAGTGCATGATTGTACAGAGTAACTAACAAGTTAAAAGAGATCTGTTGGAGATTGATAACCACAGTTTCAGACTTAAAGTTGTGAGGGTCTATGAATTGGTCATCACCAATACTAATGGTATAGTGACCATTCCCTCCTATAGTTTACATGAAATACAAGGATCTGACCTATTTGAAAACCCTTTGCCATTAGCAGACGGTTGACTGCAGTAAAATTATTTGTGATGGAGAATATGTGAGCAAACAAGTCGCCACCGAAAAAGCTGAAATTGTATACCTGATAATAAATTAAAAGACTGAAATAGTTGTGACATACAAGGGCTGTTCAAACTCAAATTATAATTTCGTTTGAGCTTCAAATAGAAGAAACAAGTGCTGAAGTTGATGACATGGCTGATGTGCAAGAACAAAACTGAGAGGAGTCATATACGTTGATTTCCGAACAGAACAGCAGACTATAAACAGTGAGTGTTATACTCCAAACAGCCTCCGAAATTAGCACAAAATGCCAGCATTCTGTGCCTGTTTCTTATCAGATAGCCACATCCTCATGCCACCACTCATCCGATGGCTACAATTCAGAAACTAAAGTGGACTGTTAAGAGAGAGAAAGTTTCGTTCCAATGAAGAAGTCATCAAAGCTGTTCGAGAGTTGGTGTCCTCTGCCAGAAGAATTTTTTCTCAAGGATTGTGTAAACTACCGGATAGATGTTACCAGTGCTTTGAAAAAGGTGCGAGATTGTATTGAAAAATTACTATATGTAAATTATTACTCTTGGATTTATTTTTTAATAAATTATAATTTAAATTTGAATGCTCCTCGTATACTTTTATAGTAAAAGAAACTTTCTAGGTTTTCTGACCCCTTTCAGGATTCATGTTGCCTGAATAAGCTGCGGTATTAATTTTACTGATACATTATTCTGCCAGTTAATATTCACAATACAGAAATTTAAAAAGTTCAGAAAACACCATTAAAACATTCTTCAAATGTTTATAAAAACTGTATTGAGTGGATTCAGATATTAGACAGGAGAAACCCAAAGATATATTCATATTGTCTCTTATATAACGTTATAAGATGTTCATTTATTTCTTACAAACAATAATAATTTAAGCTATGGTATGCATCTCCAACACCAGTGATTTCTCATGCTAGCTGTCTCATAGCTGGCCTCAGCATTAGCTAAATGGTAAGTGGGGTTGTACCTGTTCACACAATGTGTCAGCATGTTTATTTTATTCAGCAGACACACAGAACTGCAGCATTATTTCATTTGCAACAAGTGAACAGAACCATACAAATCATTTTTGTTCGTTTCTGCTAACAAATAAAACATAATATATAGATACTAAAAATATCTTATTTCCATACTGTGTAGAACAGCGGTGCACAACCCGCGGGCCGCATGCGGCCCGGAGGAAAAAATATAAGTCCACATGTTTAAAATTGTGTATGGAAATTTACCGTTGGTTTGATCGGGAATTAGGTTGACCAAGGTCAGGTGGTGGTGGTGGTGGTGGTGGGGAACACTCGCTGTCTGCCCATGCGTGAACTAGGCTGGCAGTAGGTAGCAGCAATTCTCGTAGTGTGTAGCGTTAGTTCAGTTTCAGTAGACCGATCTGTATTTGGCATTCGTGTGTTTTTAAGTGATCCCTTTTTTGTAACATTTCACGATCATGTCTGTGAAAAAGCATAAAGTGACTGACGAGTGCCATGTGTTTCAAGAGGCATGGAGCGAGAGGTATTTTTTTATAGAGTATAACGGTAAAGCAACATGCCTAATTTGCAAAGAAACCGTGGGTGTAATGAAAGAGTACAATGTGAAGAGACATTACGATACAAAACATGCTGGCAAATACTAAGAGTGGACGGGATAATTGCGAAAGGATAAGGTAAAAGAATTCCAACGTAAACTAACAAGTCAACAAAATCTTTTCCGGAAAGTGACTGATGACTCAGAAATTGCAGTTAAAACAAGTTTTGTTGTATCTAAAATTTTAGTTAAAAAAATGAAGCCGTACAAAGATGGAGAAGAATGTCTGGAAGAAGTAGCAAATATAGCTTTCCTGGAGAAAAAAAGTATTATTTCAAAAATTAGTCTTAATCTATGACAGTATCCAGAAGAGCAGAAGAAATGCCATCAGACATTCAAAAAATATTAGAATTTAAGTTTTTTTTCATTGGCCATGGATGGAAGCACAGACGTCACTGACACAGCACAACTTTCAATTTGTATCTGTGGTATTAATGAAGATTTTCATATAACAGAAGAATTACTGGGGTTAGCTTCTATGAAAGATACAACCAAAGGTTCAGATATTTATTGTGAGGTGAAAAACATTTTGGAAAAGTACAATTTAGACCTAAAACTATTATATGGCATTTCAACAGATGGTGGGAAAGAAGCAAGGAGTAGTGAACTATTTAGCAACAGATTGTAAAAACGTGGGCAATGATATAGTCGCATTCCACTGCATTTTACACCAAGGGAACCTTTGTGCACAAACTATTCATATGGAGCATGTGATGAAAGCAGTGATCAAAGTATAAAATTTTCTTCGTTCCAGAGGACTCACTCATCGCCAATTCCAAGAATTCCTATTACAATTAGACACCCAGTATGACGATGTTCTTTATTTTACACAAGTTCGTTGGCTTAGTGCAGGAACAATGCTGAAACGAGTGTATGACCTGCGTAAAGAGATAATTATCTTTTTGAAAAGCTGTGATGAGAATCTGGTAGCAGACTTTGAGAACAATGAATGGGTGTGTGATTTATCTTTCTTAGTTGACATAACCCAACATCTTAATGAGCTAAATACCAAACTTCAAGGAAAAAATAACATGATACACAATCTGTTTTACTTAATAAAATCGTTTGAGGTTAAACTGATTTTATGGCAGTCACAGCTGACGTCTGGGCTACTGACACATTTTTCTACAATGGACAGTTTTGCAGCAAGTTCTGAACAACCCATTAACTTCACTAAATATGCCTCACTTATAGAGAATCTTCAAAATGAGTTTAAACATTGATTTCAAGATATGAGAAAATTTTAGAAATTGTTTGATATGTTTGCTCCTCTACCATTCACTACTGATGTTGAGATAGTGCCCATTGATTTCCAGATGGAGCTAATTGCTCTTCAATCGAACTCTGAATTGAAGACAAAATTTTCTGAGGTTTCTCTACTGGATTTTCATAAAAATTACTTACCCGAGGAAATGAAAGCATTGAACAATCATGTTCTAAAAACGGCAACATTATTTGGAAGTACCTACTTATGCGAGCAGTCTTTTTCTTTGATGAAACAGATCAAATCAAGAGGTCGTTCCCGTCTGACTGATAAACATTTGGAGGGAAACTTGCGAATTGCTGTGTCCAACATTGAACCCGATATAGACAGACTAGTGAAAAACAAACAGTGTCAAGTCTCTCATTAGGCTCTAAATTAGTTTCCTCATTAACAAATAATAGTTTTGTGCTTTCTTTCAAATTAACAATTTTATTGCAATTGTGTCTTTTAAAAGTAAGCTAAAAAAAGTAAAACTGATTTTTAAAATTACATGTTTTTTAAAAGTGTTTCTTTACAAATTAAAATTTCGATTTTGGAATCTGATGGCTGTATTTTTTTTGTGACATCAAACGTTTTTTCAGGTGAGTTTTTAATTATTCGATAGAGCTAGTTTAAATGTAGCTGTGTTAAGTTTACTTACTTACTTATGAGACATGTTAGAAAACGCTCTTCAATTAGAAGCATTATCTTTCACAGAAATGCTACTGGAAATATTAGGATAAGGGGAAAGGTTAGGTAGGTGGTTGGAGAAATGGAGGGAAGTCGGCTTGTGGCCCGCCATGATCATTTAAAAGTTTTTAGTGGCCCTCGGATGTTGAAAGGTTGTGCACCACTGGTGTAGAAGACACTACTGAGCAATTTGGTAAAAACGTTTAAGCTTATGTTTACAAGCCGAAAATAATGGTTTCCATGGCAAAAATTTGCGTACTTTTGATACAGAGGTTTTATGGAGAATGGTAGTGTACTGACTGGTCTTCTGTAACTTTAACAATGAATGAAGAGCTAACTACAAACATGTGAGCACAATACTTGCTTTTCATAATTTTAGTTGTTGCACATGACTGACAGTATAGGCTGTAGTACATTTTTAGTTGTGTTCTTAAAATCGTGACACCCTTGTTTAAGCAGTGATGTTTTCATTTACATACTGCATTAAGAAGAATTCACCCGATAATCAAATATAAAAAAAAATACTGAAATCTGTTATTTCTAAAACATGCAATTACAAATTACAAAAACTGTTCCAATCTCTGAGAACAGGAAAGAGAAATTTTGTTCTGCAGTGTTTGGCTAATGACACTGTAGTAGGTTTATATATTACGTTTCCAGTGGCAATTGTCAATTTTTGTGTGTGTGGTTGTTGTGTTTTGTTAGGGTCTAACAAATACTTGTCATCATTGCTCTGTCCATGATGTTACTTATAATACCAACTATAAGTGATACTGATGGAGAGCAAATCAAAACAAGGATAATGGGTGAAAGACAAAAACTACATTTACAAACAGAAACATTACAAAGAACAAACAAGAAAATTATGTTGTTTCTAGCTTCCAGTCAAATCTCGTCAAGAATCCAAGAGACTGAGTGTAGACCAGGTAAGTCTAACGGGGCCAGATCAGGATGGAAAATTTTAGGGGAGAGGAAAAATTGAACACCACGGATTAAAAATGGGAGTGAAGGAACATTTTGCAATCTCACGACGTGAACCTACACCTGACAGTGGATGGTAATAATTTTAATCATTATTTAATTACTTATTCAACAATAAAAAAAAAATATGGTATGGAGAACCATACATGACTTCCACGTTCTATGAGTTATATTTTAAACATTTACTTGAATTCGGTTTGATAATTTATAAATAACATACCCCACCCTTAAACTATTTTCACTATTTATAGATATTTTTGTTATTATATGTGGTAGATATAGATATATGCGGTAGTCATTTAATATAATGTTATTTCTGAGTCACTTTAAATATAAAAATTAGGTACTTTATTCTTATAAAGAAACTGAACTATACAGATAACCATCCCTCCTCAACCGATTGTTACAGTTCTATACTTTTTACTTACCTTACACTTTCACGCCACTCTGACTTACCGCTCACAGAAGATTCCAAACTATTAATAGGTCGCCACGATGTTTTCGGCTTTACATCAAAACCTTTAAAACACTTTTATTTAATAATTGCCAGGTTCCTTACGCGAAATTTTGCATACTGGATAGGTGATGGTAATGTGGCGTATTAATTAACTTAACACATGGTTACGGTACTAATTCATTTTATTAAAATTCATTGCAAATTTATGTTCTCCTCCACTTATAATTTTCACCAAACTCTTTACTTCAGGTTATACTTTAAAAACATTCTGTTAAATTACATTGAAACTGACAAATAATTTTATAGCATGTTACTTTTTCTCTTTCCAATATCAAAATATATATGTATATAAAAAAAAATACTTTCTGACTTATTCTAACTTTTTATGAGACGACTCAGCAATGCCCACATACAATTTACAAAATAATTATAATTATAAAAACCCCTTTTATGTTAATTGATTTGAAGAGCCCTTTTAAAAAAATTATATTGTTATGATGGATTACCCAACGGGGTCCCTCCTCTCGCTGCCATGTGCCGCGTGTTTTAAGTGTCCTAAAGTTTATAATTCACCTTTTATTTAGCCCATTCACTGCACTGATTCTATTTTGTTATATTGAATTATTTTTAATTTTGGTTACCACTTTTTACATGATAAATTTAGATTTTTTTTGTGTGCACACGATTTCTCGCTCCCGGCCAGGATAACGCGATTAGCTTGAGTGGGGCGAGAGTCACCAACTAATCTCCCACCAGAAATGAGGCACGACGGAAATTACAATGCCTTATATGTTGAATCGTTCGTCGCTGTTCATTTAACATGTGTTCTTTACGTGTGTTGGACGTCGACGAAATTTTGAGTCCACTGGTTACGTCACTAAATAGGCGTATTCCTGTCAAGACTTCCGTCAGCATGGGACCACGTGCTAACAAAATTAGTTACCTTCGGGCCATATTGGTTTCGTGTCTCAGCGTCATCTGTGCGCCCCGCTGTGTTTGCGCGTTTGTGAGTGCCACACAGCACTACAGTTCTTAGAATTGTATTGCTCTCCAGTCACACCTTGCATTCCATTGTCTTGACTACACATCACTGTTCCTTTGTTTGACGATACATGGGGCTGGCCACACAGATGGAAAACAAAATTATGATTTTTAATAAAACAAAACCCTCTCCTTTTAGCCCCGTTACAATACCCCCCCAATGAGAGATCTTCTGCTGGAACAGAAGAACTCTCATTGCTAAAACCCTAAGAGGATCGGTGAGGATATGGTGCCAACAACCCCCCATTAATTTCTTAACGCTTCATGGGTAAACTACCCCCCTAGCTCGGCGACTATGGCTGCACCTGAACTATATTACTGGACTTCTCTATTCGAGATCCCAACACCATAAAATCGAACAGACACGCACCGCAGCGCGCCTAACCTTCTATCATTCTACCCCCAAAATCAAAACCCTGGCCTCATACCATGCCCAATCCTCAACCGATGTGTTCCCCCTTATCATGCACACTGGGTCGCCTTTGGCACATACTGGGCGTGTACACATATTCCTTAATACATCCTAACCAATTTTTTTTTATTTAAAATTCGTAAAATATATATCTTTAACTTCAAAAACTCATTTAAGTTCAAAATTAACTTGTGATATCTCCATTATGTTCTCAAAAAAATAAAAAATCTTTTACATGAATCTTCTATTATTGCTTACTAACCGCTAACACTCATAAAACACAAATTGAACATCTTACTAAAACATGAATTCACTTACCTTAACATTTGTTTACACACATATATACTAAACAATATAATTCAATAAACATAATAGTAACACACAAACAATAATATACTTGAAACTCAAACATCAACTATATGGCAGGTCTAAAATAAAAATTAAAAAAAAAAAATAATAAATAAATTTATCAAAATATCTTTTTTCTCCATATTAAAAAAAAAAAAAAAAAATATTTAATGCAATCAAGAAATAAAACCTCAGAAAAATGGTTCTGTCTGCAACATCAGTCATCAGCTGATCTCTCTAAGTCAAGTCAATGCCCTTGACATACATATGTTATACACAGGGCTACATCATAAAGTACATAGAACATCTTTAAAATTCTTTACCTTTAAACACAATACAATATAATAAAATAAGACATACAAAATTTACATGGTTATTTTCGTCTTACTATAAACAATAAAATTTACATTTAAATTGACCAAAATTTACACACTTTAGCTTGAATGGTTTTCAACTTCTATTAAAATCTGTCACTTGTTTCAATTAATTTTATGTTTTGACTATGATTTACTTTCTTTAACATTTTCATTCTCAATTAGTTTGGGTGACTCTATTATTTATAACATTTCCATTTACACTTGGCATTTACATATAATCTTACTCCCCTTATGACTCGAATACTCACTTAACAGCATTAACTAGTATGACACCCAACTCTCAAAACATCTATCTCCACCAACTTACTACTCTAACTCCCATTTACTCATTCTACCCCTACAACAAAATACTCTCTACCCATTTTGTACTCAGGATGTGTGTTCCCTCATCTCACCACCGTGTGCTCCACATCTTGCCCTTCCTATTTACCCGGCAATCACTCCCTGAAAACCCACTACTACCCGCCACAACGCCTTTCGTTGTGGACTCCTTACCACACCACCCCCCTTTACAAAATCACCATCAACTAATTACTCTCCCAATACATCACTTTCATCTACAAAATATCTCCACTTATTTATTACCTCAAAATTTCATTCATTCCTCTACATATTTTCCCCATAGCTACTGTGTCACTATTACATCTCAAATTCTACATTACATTTATTCACAACAATCTTATTTTGTTCAACTCCCCTTTTAAACTTAACTTGGACTGATTTAAATGTCCTAACAAAATAATAATCACCCAAATTCTAACATTTACTACATCTTACATTACAGTTACCATTGAAAAATCAAAATTATCTCAAACACATTTTACCATTTAATTCCAAATCTCTTAAACCACACTGAAAATCTATTATTCAAACATTAATTATATTCAAACATTTAATTACACTGAAAAGTTTGCAAATTATTTGTAAGTGACATACTACATTTATACCTCCAGCAATCAGCTGATTTTCTTGGCAAGGTGAATGACCTTTCTATAGATATGTAAACAACAATATTATATAAAGTACATATTTTTTGTAATCCTTATACCTAACATACTACATACAGTTAATGCACATACACAAATTATATAGTTATCCTACAATGTTATTTGAATTCATTACAATTTAAATCTGGTACTTAAAATGGTTTTGCTCTCATAGGGACATACATCGCTACTCATTGAGACATAGTCATAGCAACAGTTACTGAACAGCTCTATGGATTGTCAACCCCCAACTCTCTCTATAGAGTCGTGTTATAAGCTGACTGCCCGCTGTTTACAGAGGTCGTCACCCTCTCGCTGAATTTACAGCTACACTCCTACTACATCGTTACTTAAAGTCCCCCCTTTTACCCTGTTACAATTAGGTAAACCACCTGTCGGTCGGTCTAGGTATTTACTTTGTGCACAGATGCGTTATCTGTGCCCCTGGCTTGTAACTGCCAGCTCCTTTACAACACACACTATTGTTTACTGCTGGTGGACTGTGGCGTCCATTTGCATCCCCAAGAACTGAAGTTACATGTATAAGGTATAGTCGCTGACTATACCACTCTTGGTTCAGCGTTACATAACAATTCGGTATTACTGATGTCTGAGGACACCAGTAATCCTACTAAAATGATTCACACACCCTTAATCACAGCACTATCGACACCTTCGACGATAGCCGCTGTTCCACAGTTATGTAGTTTCCCCTGTTTACCCCCCGGTTCAAATTCAATATTCACCAATTTTGTAACTACAGTAAACCCTCGATTTAACGGACTAATTGGGGCTGAGGGGTGTCCGTTAAATCGCAAATTTTGTTTTTTGAGGATATATTTAAATCAAATAGGCCTATAACACTTGAAATTTTAATACTATTAATATCATGCAAATACCGTATTGTTCCGAATTCAAGCCGCACTTTTTCTCCTAAAAACATGGTCGCTAATTTGGCATGCGGCTTGCATTCACACGCTTACAAAATTCGAAGTTATACCTGACTTCTGGCGGGACGAACGCTTTTGGTATCTATGAGTTGTTTACTGCGTAAGCAACAGCAGTTTGCCTGGCTGTTGTTAACTCTGGCATTATGATTTATGACTGCAACCGTACGTTTTAACAGCAAACTGAACAAGGAATAGGAAGAAAAAGTGCGTGCGCACGCGCGCGTGCTCGCACCCTTCTGTAGGCAGCAAGACAAAGGATGAGTAGAGGGGGTGTGAGTAACATGTTTCTAAATAACGGGTAAACTGCCAGTATGGTTTTCTATTGTAACAGCGACAACATCGCTTATCTGTATTTTAATACGTACTATTAATATCATGCAAATACAATGTTATATACACACCTTTATTTATTCTGGATAAAAGCATCAAGAGTCAGTTGTTTTCCACTAGAATGTTGCTTCTTTATTATTAAAAATCTAAACTGTCTAAAATGGTCATAATAAGCACACACTTCTGGATCTGAAGACTCCCCAATGTACGCGATAATTTCGTCCATGCTGTTTCTTATCGCTGATAATTTAGGGCCTTTTGTAACAGATGTTTCTTCATCGTCATCAACTCCATCTTCTTGATCGTCGTGTAGAACAGATTCCGCGATCTCTTCCTGACTCAGGATTTGGTAGCCTGGATCACCCTTGTCCAAGTTTAGCCACTGTTCTATGTCATTCTCGTTTACTTCTTCACCAGCCTTCTTTACAGTTTCATAGAAATCGGATGTTTCAAATCCTCTAAAATCATACTCCAGTTCAGTCCCAATCAGTAACTGTGTCCACCCATTACCCAATGTTGTTTCCTTCATCTCCTTCCATGCGGCAACAAAATTAAAGATGGCGGATTTGATGTTGTATGCATGCAGATTTTGCAGCGTTCTAGCTCCTCTCATGTCGTTTTCATGGTCTTGTTCGTCCTCCAAGACAACCATCACCTCTTCAAGAAACTTCTTCTTGTACAGCCTTTTGCAGGCAACAATGACTCCTTGGTCCATTGGCTGTAAAATTGAAGTGGTGTTCGGAGGGAGGAAGACGAATTTTATTTTTCCGTCGTTGCTAACTAACTTCTCGGAGTTGCGATGGGCCGGTGCATTGTCCAGTAGTAAGACGGCTTTCACTGCATGCGATGGAATTTTCATAGTCTGCTCTTGAAAACGTCGCACTTCTGGCACAAAATGATTAGAAAACCAGTCTGAAAAAATACTGAAGGTAAACCAAGCATTTTTTGAACTTTCATAAATGACTGGCAACTGGTTCATTATGTTCTTTATCACACGAGGTTTCTTTGTGTTTCCGACTATGACTGGAGTAAGTCGATGCAAACCATCAGCATTCGCACACAGTAGGGCAGAAAGCCGCTCCTTGTTGAGTTTACGGCCTGGTGTGCTAGTTTCATGTTTGTGTGCCAGAGTATTTTCAGGCACAGCACGAAAGTAGAGACCAGTCTCATCAGCATTGTAGACCTGAGACAAAATGAGACCCTCAGATTCGATCGTTTCCTTTATATGTTGACGAAAAGCCTCAACTTGTTCAGTGTCTGCACTCAGCGCTTCACCACATGTTGATCTATTTGTGATGCCATGCCGTTTACGAAAACGCCAAAGCCACCCATCACTCGCCTGAAATTGGATACCAATATTTTTCGCCAGTTTATCAGCAGCAGCCCGCAACTCCACACTACGAACAACGACGCCACTAGAACGTTGTTGAATAAACCACTTGTACACAGCATCCTCTAATTGTTTGTGTTTGGCTAATTTAATGTGTTTTCTTTCTCCCTCATTCTTCAAACTATCAACACTGTACTTTAGTGAAAACTGAATAAGTTTATCTTTATTCTTTCGAATGTCTGAAACGGTTTGTTTCTTTATACCGTACACTTCACAAACATGTGCAACAGACGCGCCACCTTCAAGTTTACTTATTAGTTCAAGCTTTTGCTTTATACTCAAGTCACGTTTTTTCATAACGCCAGACATACTTATGCTGTAATTCACTAATAAAGTAATGGACCTTGCTGTAACAACGCAAGTATAAACTCGTTAAGACTCTCTATTTAACACGTGCAAGGTTCGTACTATAGAAACACATGTAGTGTACACGGTGTGTTCTCTGAATAAACTGATGCGACGCTGTACGAATGTGAACTGCGCGTGCATACGATTTATCATGAAGATAGCCGAATATTCAAGAGTGAAAATGCGTTGCTATGGTTATGAACTACCACCAAATTTAAATCACAACCATGGACTTCAAAAACTTAATCGTGATTTTTTTCGTCTCAAAATTTTTTTTAACATGATAATGTTTTTAGGCTGGGGGTCATTCCACAAAATGCGTGATGCAAAATGTGTAACATCATCGAAAAATGTAACGCTCCAGGTGATGTTAGTAATAAATAAATTTGGTCACAGTGAAATAAGATGCATATCAGTGTATATTGTTCAGTGTTAGTTGTCGTGATGTCTTCCGCTGAACGTGTGCGACGCCTGCGTCAACGACAACGCAAAGACGGGGATCATGAAGAATTAAATGAATTCTTATCTCCGTTCTCATCAAATACAATTGGAGATGAGAAAATTTGCGTGTTTCAAAACAAGAAACGAAAGAATGCTGCGATAGCCAAGCAATATCGCCAGAACAGGAGAGTCTGGAGTTTATGCACATTATACGTTTCAAAAGCCTAAAAACATTATCATGCTTTTTTTTTTGTCCGTTAAATCGAGGGTTTACTGTACTTACATAATTCCACGGTCAGGGCCTGGTGAAACCGTGACCGCCCAAAATGTGGGGAAACTACCAAAAGACATATAAGGCCAACGCTGACACTGCTACTACAGTTCACAGAAGGTCAACTCTTATATGTTTGGGTATATTAATTACTTTTTCATTCTTAACATAATACATACAATATACTCATAATTAACATGGCGATTATTCCATTAAAACAAACAATTCATATTTAAGGGTGATCAGAAATTACACATCTTACATCCTTACATTTGCATATAAAATTATAAACATTATATTTTAATGTTAATTGAACTTCTATTTATTAATTATTTATTATTTACTATACCATTAACTTTTCCAAAAATTTTTCTTTATAACATTTCATTTAAAATTTGCTATTTAAACATTGAACATTTTGATTTATATAAATTGCATTATAAAATTTCATACAGTACCTCACTCACATACTGTCATAAACACAAACTATCAACACCAAACACCAATAACTCCATGTACCTTCTGAAACATTTTAACAGCCCTGTTATTCCACAAACTAAATATAATTTAACATTTATTTATTTATTAATTATTATCAAATTTAAATCTCATAAAATAATTTAAATTCATCATCACAATACAATTATGTAACATTTTAAATTGATCAAAAATATTTAAACATCTCAAAAAAATAAACATCTCAATTATTTAAAAACACAAGTTATTTTAATTACTCTACTTCAAAACAATTACCATACGTTAATTATCACCTTTGTAATCATTTATTTAATCTGACAAAATATTATTATTATTAAAACAGTTTCTACTACATACACATTGTTTACCTCACATACTTGTTCCAATACAAACACAATTAATTTTACTAAAATTTATTTACAAATCTTTGTCATTATTTTTCTATTTACCACACTTCATTTCCTAATTCAGCAAGGTCATAATCACAAATTAAAATATTTAATATATTTAAATGTCCATTTATTGATTTCTTATCTAACCGCCATCGTTGTATAATAGTCTTATTTTTTTATAACACTTCTCATTCTTGCTCACACTCAATTTATCATTATTATTATAATAACCCATTAACTCTATGTCATTCATTGTACCATTATAATTTATACGATTATTCCCTATTATTATTTCATAAACCTTGTCAATATTAGTTATTTTTGTCCAGTCTCCATCAGTACTTTTGGTTAACATCAGGTAAGTTATTTTATCATTTATAACAGTATTATCAAAATATTCATCTCTCTCTATCTTATAATGCAAGTCACTTTTTTCATCTGTCTCAATATCTAAACTCTGCACTAACCTTTCATAACCTCTATTAACCTCAAAAATCTCTATTTCTCTTTCTCTCATTACAACACCTCTCATAACCCCACTGAACTATCTCATTCCATGCAAAGGGCACCACTAAATACCTATTACCTCTACTACCAGGTAAACCACAAAAAACTAAGGGACCATCCGAAGACACCTCGTCTTCCACACCACCACCAGAGGAAACTCTGTCCTCATAAAACACCAGTGAACATTCCATTTCACAATAAACTTGGGGAAAATCTGCCCTCTGCCCCTCTAAACTCTCTACACACACACTCATACCCTCATCAACACTTATCTAAAAAAGAACTTTTTCTTGTGAAACTTACTGTTTTTTGTTGGACGCGTTTTGGCGTACGTATCCGCCTTCTTCAGCTTTGAGTCAGACTGCCATCATTTCGTAACGGTTGTTGTGTGGAAGGTGTAGTGGGGGTGGTGTGTGGAGGAAGGGGATTGGCGCGGGGATTCACCTTGATGTTTGTTTTTTGTAAAATTGTGTCAAAAAGTGTATGTGATTTATATTGTAATTGATCGTTAAGTATGTTGTTTTGTTGTGTTGTGTGGTGTTTATATATTTCGTATTGTTCAGTTGTGTTGAGTTTTCGACCTTTAGGTAAGTAATGTAAAATTTCAAGATTAGTGTCTATGTTGGTGTAACTGTGGTTTTCTATGTGTATGTGTGTGGCAAATGCGGAGTGTATATTGTTGTTGGTTAGAGCTTTTAAGTGTTCAGAATAACGGGATGAAAAAGATGGCAGTCTGACTCAAAGCTGAAGAAGGCGGATACGTACGCCGAAACGCGTCCAACGAAAAACAGTAAGTCTCACAAGAAAAAGTTCATTTTTAGATAAGTGTTAGTGCTGTGAAAGAAGAGATGAATAATCAAGACAACCTCATCAACACTTTCTCTACTCACAACCTTACACTCTAAGACCACGTTTTGAATTACACCACTGTTATCACTCGTTAACCCATTATTATAATTATCGCTATTACTCACCTTGTCTACCGCCACCTGTTTTGCACCTAAATTACTACCACTGTTAATACATGTCTCTCCGTTATCTTCACTTATTTTGCTCTTACCTGTATTTATCACCCACACTCACATTCTCTCAATATTCTGTTCTAATTTGCTAACGTTACTGGTAAATATCTCCTTGGTTTTCTCGACATTTTTATTGATTTCATTTATATGGTTTTTCAACTCACTGAAATTGCTTTCGTATTTGATTTTTTGTTCGTTAATTTCACTACTCAATTTATCAAATTTATTATCAAAACGACTATTCATTTTATCGAAGACATTTTTGACTTCTTTATTGTGTTCTTTCAATTCATTAAATTGTTTTAGTAAAAAACTCATTACGTCATTGTCCAATTTATTACATTTTGTCGAGGTTGGAGTTAATTGGACCCCCGAATCCTCTGTTATATTTGTTTCATCTGTAACACTTATATTGATATTTTTATCGTCTTGCCCTACATTGGGTGTTGAATGTACTTCGGGTCTGTTTATAACAGCTGATTCGTCAAAATTAATTATTTCACTTACAATACTTTCATCATTTCCTGCCATATTTATAAATTTACTGATTTAAATTTGCTTAAAATTTTAAAAACATCTAACACTTAACTCTTAACACTTGACATACCATTTTATGTATTCTACGTATTGTTACATAACCTCTAAATCACAAATCTCGTAATTTTAAACATTTTTTCTTATAAAAAACCGCCCATTATCATCACCTATTTTGTACTTCAAATCAGGCCTAAACCCATATGAATTAATTCATCCGCGTTATCCTGGCAGGGTCGCCAATTGTTACAGTTCTATACTTTTTACGTACCTTATACTTTCACGACACTCTGACTTACCGCTCACAGAAGATTCCAAACTATTAATAGGTCGCCACGATGTTTTCGGCTTTACATCGAAACCTTTAAAACACTTATTTAATAATTGCCAGGTTCGTTACGCGAAATTTTCCATAATGGATAGGTGATGGTAATATGGCGTATTAATTAACTTAACACATGGTTACGCTACTAATTCATTTTATTAAAATTCATTGCAAATTTATGTTCTCCTCCACTTATAATTTTCACCAAACTCTTTACTTCAGGTTATACTTTAAAAACATTCTGTTAAATTACATTGAAACTGACAAATAATTTTATAGCATGTTACTTTTTCTCTTTCCAATATCAAAATATATACGTATATAAAAAAAAAATACTTTCTGACTTATTCTAACTTTTTATGAGACGACCCAGCAATGCCCACACACAACTCACATACAATTTACAAAATAATTATAATTATAAAACCCCTTTTATGTTAATTGATTTGAAGAGCCCTTTTAAAAAAATTATATTGTTATGATGGATTACCCAACAATGTCCCTCCTCTCGCTGCCATGTGCCGCGTGTTTTAAATGTCCTAAAGTTTATAATTCACCTTTTATTTAGCCCGTTCACTGCACTGATTCTATTTTCTTATATTGAATTATTTTTAATTTTGGTTACCACTTTTTACATGATAAATTTAGATTTTTTTTGTGTGCACACGATTTCTCGCTCCCGGCCGGGATAACGCGATTAGCTTGAGTGGGGCGAGAGTCACCAACTAATCTCCCACCAGAAGTTGGGCACGACGGAAAATACAATGCCTTATATGTTGAATCATTCGTCGCTGTTCATTTAACATGTGTTATTTACGTGTGTTGGACGTCGACAAAATTTTGAGTCCACTGGTTACGTCACTAAATAGGCGTATTCCTGTCAAGACTTCCGTCAGCATGGGACCACGTGCTAACAAAATTAGTTACCTTCGGGCCATATTGGTTTCGTGTATCAGCGTCATCTGTGCGCCCCGCTGTGTTTGCGCGTTTGTGAGTGCCACACAGCACTACAGTTCTTAGAATTGTATTGCTCTCCGGTCACACCTTGCATTCCATTGTCTCGACTTACTCTCCGGTCACACCTTGCATTCCATTGTCTCGACTACACATCACTGTTTGTAACTACTTGTCCCTGTTATTAAGGGCGCAATCTGTAACTACTTGTTTTTTATCGTTTAATTAGTTACCATAAAAATTGTGTGTATAGAGATTACGTTCACTTTGTAAACCGGACGCCATGTTGTCAAATTGAGCAACTGTATATAAATTTACTAGTTGGGCCAGGATTCGTGCAACACGAACCATGTTTGTGAAATATACCACCTGAAATAAATGAACACTAAGATTTCACGGACGATCCATCGGCCGATGACACCTGTACAAGTCTGTTAACGTCCATCACAACATTTCCGATATTTTATACCGTTCATTAACCACTTTTAGTGGTATAAAAGTTAAAATTCACTCTTTGTGAACGGGTTGCCGGCCGGCTGCGATCACGTTCCCTGTTGAAATGACACAGATCCTTTGTCACAAATTTCTGAGGTGGGGTGAAGCTACGTCACCCGGCTATTGTTTGGTTGTTTACAGTTTCAACAACACATTCCTCGTCGCTGGCGTAATCAAGGATCGTCGCTTTTATCTCAATAAACGACACGGTTTTTTGCTGGTTTTCATGTTTTTTGCTATGAAACAGTCAGAATCTTGTCAATTCGATTTTACATTATAAAATATTTGTATAGTTCACTCACTGTATATTTACAAGGATTATTCAAGGTTTATTTAATTTTGACCAAATTACTACAAATGAAGGAATACAATATTTATGGTTTTTTATACCATATTTAGGTTGATTAAAAATCGTACCATTACAAAACCCCCTCAATGAAAGATTTTGTGTCGAAGCACAAAAACTTTCATTGACCCTTTCATTCTTCCTAAAGGGATCAGCCAGGATAGGTCGCCACAACCCCCTTACAATTTATATAAAAGAAAACAATAACTCACCCGTGGTCTGATGATGATGACAGTACCTACATGACCTTACTGGACTTCTCCTTCGAGATCCCAACACCATAAGGCCACTTAGGCGCGTAACGCCCCTGCTCTGATGTTCTCGGCCAGCTCAGGACCGCTGTCATATCACCAAACACTGAAACAATAAATGAAAAATATTAAAATAGTGACTTGGTAAATTACTCTATCCTTAACTGATCTGGTTCCCCTTAGCTAGGTGCTGGTTTGTGATGATAAGCACTGGGTTTGCTTGAATACTACTAAAATATAATTACAAAAATGTAACGCACAAGAATTATATAGAATTTCCCTTCTCAATATGGCCCCGCTCGTCTTTGCACAGAGATGGGTGTTCCCTAACTGGCTATATACATCCATAATTTTTTTCCCTTCCATAAAATTCGGCAAACACTCCCTAAAACTACGCTATTACCTGCCACAACACTATACGTTGGCTACTCCTTATCACCTCACCCCCACTACAAAATATCATCACAACAAATATATGTTTATACCTTGACTTTACTCACCTCTACAAATAATCACTAACTACTGTGTCCCTACCTATCTAATATTTTCTTTGTATTATTTACTTCAAAATTCTTAACTATCTAACTCCCTTTACATTAATTACATAACACACATGCTTCTATTTATACCCAGGCTCTATTCCTGTTTACACTTACTGTAATCATTGACAATTATCTTATAAATTCATCTCTCACCTACTCATAACAGTACATCTCAACATTCCAATATATATTCTTCTTTGATCATTTATCTAATTATTATTCATTAATAATTACCTTCATTACAAAATAAATAATACTTTATCTTCATTAATAAAAACTTTCTATTCCAATTAATAATTTCAGTTAGTACAACTTTCTTTTGTACTATTTTAATTCAATATTTGACCTTTAAATATTATTCATTTGTTTAATTAAATAAAACATGTTAATAATTAAAATACATAATAACTGGTGTACACAAAATATACCTGTAATACAACATCAAAAATACATAAATACATTGATATAAATACATTTAATACAATGAAAAATATACACTCCAAACACATTATTTTGTTATTTATCAAACTCAGTCCATATGCAGTCCAATTCAATACCACTTTTCACATATATTTATTGTTCATTACACAATACAACAGTCTATCCTCCATCGTTGAATAACAACCGAATCTTAGGTCTATTTAATTTATTTTCTAATAAAAACATTTTATGATTAGAAACATTATAATCATATTCATATATTAAACAATTATCAAACAAATATCTCAAGTCACGATCGAGTAGGGTTCTGTCTATCTCGGTAATATCATATGTTATAATTTGGTTATTCATCTTGTAATTATCCTCATAATTTTCTACTACAGGTAAGTACTTAATACCGTTATTCTCATCATTTATTGTTATTTCAATATCATTGTTACTATAAGGTAAGTATTCATTATTTCCATCCACCGTATCTATGCCTAACCTCTCTACCAATTCTCTGTACTTTCTATTTACTTTAAAAAATTTTATTACTTTCTTTTTCTCACAATACCTCTCTACACTTTCTTTCTTAATATAATTCTCATCATAACACCAAGTTACACTTTCTCTTTCCAAATATGCAGGGGTCCCTAACAGAAAATTATTGCACCACTTATTAGGTACACAAAAACACCAAGAAATTTTATTTGTAGACCTATTGTCTCCCAAATATATATTAAAGGAACTCTTGTCCTTATAAAAAATACGTGAAGACTTTTCTTCACCCCCTAACACAACATCAAAAGAAAATTCTACCCCCTGCATCCCTTGTACAAAAATACTTTCTCCCAACTCTCTTTCTGACTCAATACACTCAAACACCTCATTATCACTCATAATACTTTCATTATCTTTTTCTAATATTATATTCTTACTATCTGTACTATTCTTACTATCTGTAAATTCATTATTCACATTATCATTGTTGTTTACTTTATTAGTCAGTACTTCATTTTTTGTACTGTTTTCACTACCACTCACCTTCTGGGTTTCTAGTTGACTTAAATTCTTGTCTAATTTTGTGATGACCTTGTCAAACTGCTTAATGAGCTTATCGTGACCTATTTTAATTTCATGCTTTAGTTCATTGAACTTGATATCAAGACTATCAAATTTGTCACTTTGTTTATCAAACTTGTCATTCAATTTTGTAAATTTGATATTAGAATCGCTTTTTTGCTCATCTAATTTTTTGTCTAATTTTAATAGTAATTGCATCATGGCACTACTTTCATCTGTTTTATTTTCTGGACTAACTGACATGGATGTAGAGACCTTCTCGGTTTCTACATATACAACAGATACAGGTGTATCTGCTTCGTCAATCTGACTAATTTGAGTTGGCTGAACATCCATTTCACTAGTTAAATTTACATCAGCTGTACTGATTTCTATTTCAATACTATCCTTATTACTCATGTTTACAATTGTATGTTACTAAAACATATATGTTTATAACCTAAAATTTTAACCTTACCTTGCGCACGTGTTACGTACTTTAGCGCTATTACCTCAGGTAGTTATTTCACAACCGGTAGGTATACTCTATATAAAATTATGTTTTATGTCGAGTCCCTGGACGGCACGCACCATCTGTAACTACTTGTCCCTGTTATTAAGGGCGCAATCTGTAACTACTTGTTTTTTATCGTTTAATTAGTTACCATAAAAATTGTGTGTTAAGAGATTACGTTCACTTTGTAAACCGGACGCCATGTTGTCAAATTGAGCAACTGTATGTAAATTTACTAGTCGGGCCAGGATTCGTGCAACATGAACCATGTTTGTGAAATATACCACCTGAAATAAATGAACACTAGATAACATATATAAGTTATTTTTATTTTAAGCTTTACTCTCCATACATATTATTGACTCGAATATTTCCCAGCAAAACAATTATAACCCTCCAAAAACATGTAATACAAAATATGTAAATATTAGTTGATTATATCATAGTTGATTAAACATAAAACACTTTCGCACAACCCAGCATAATTTATATCACTCTCTATCTTTCTCTCTCTCTCTCTCTCACGCTGGTACAATTTCTTACTTTCTTTTAATGACCTCATTCTTTTAAAATCTTAATATTGAGTGAATTGAATTTTATTTTGGTCATTATTGTGAAATTATGTTTTATTTGAAATTAAACAAAAATAGGATGTTGGAACGTTCTCACCAAATTATTGTATAAGTCTCATCGCACTTCTAGGGTCGTCGCTATACGCACAATCGGTAAAGTTTTACATCGCTTTACGGCCACACCGTCGTGTCGGCCCACGAAAACGCCTCGGACCGATTCTATACGCAAGATTTCACGGACGATCCATCGGCCGATGACACCTGTACAAGTCTGTTAACGTCCATCACAACATTTCCGATATATTATACCGTTCATTAACCACTTTTAGTGGTATAAAAGTTAAAATTCACTCTTCGTGAACGGGTTGCCGGCCGGCTGCGATCACGTTCCCTGTTGAAATGACACAGATCCTTTGTCACAAATTTCTGAGGTGGGGTGAAGCTACATCACCCAGCTATTGTTTGGTTGTTTACAGTTTCAACAACACATTCCTCGTCGCTGGCGTAATCAAGGATCGTCGCTTTTATCTCAATAAACGACACGGTTTTTTGCTGGTTTTCATGTTTTTTGCTATGAAACAGTCAGAATCTTGTCAATTCGATTTTACATTATAAAATATTTGTATAGTTCACTCACTGTATATTTACAAGGATTATTCAAGGTTTATTTAATTTTGACCAAATTACTACAAATGAAGGAATACAATATTTATGGTTTTTTATACCATATTTAGGTTGATTAAAAATTGTACCATTACAAAACCCCCTCAATGAAAGATTTTGTGTCGAAGCACAAAAACTTTCATTGACCCTTTCATTCTTCCTAAAGGGATCAGCCAGGATAGGTCGCCACAACCCCCTTACAATTTATATAAAAGAAAACAATAACTCACCCGTGGTCTGATGATGATGACAGTACCTACATGACCTTACTGGACTTCTCTTTCGAGATCCCAACACCATAAGGCCACTTAGGCGCGTAACACCCCTGCTCTCACGCTCTCGGCCAGCTCAGGACCGCTGTCATATCACCAAACTCTGAAACAATAAATGAAAAATATTAAAATAGTGACTTGGTAAATTACTCTATCCTTAACTGATCTGGTTCCCCTTAGCTAGGTGCTGGTTTGTGATGATAAGCACTGGGTTTGCTTGAAATACTACTAAAATATAATTACAAAAATGTGACGCACAAGAATTATATAGAATTTCCCTTCTCAATATGGACTACCCTGAATTAATAAATTGTTTCGATTCCCATCGATAATATTTAACTCTTTCCATTTTATAATTAGTATAATTATAAAAGAAACACATTGATATAAAAGAATTAAATTATAATTGAAAATATGGAAATTCCCCTATAAATCTCCCAAACATGGAGAAAAACAAATGACAGAAAAACAAAATAATTAATAAATCTGTATGGTATTATTTATTCATAAATCTTATTGAATTGTTAAATTAAAATTATTATTATTTAAAATTATTATTATTATTATTAACAGGTAATAGTTGTTATTGACAGCGCCAATTATATTTATCCCTTCATACACACTATTTCCATAAATCATGTTAAAATTTCATAACATAACTACATAATACATGATAATACATTGATACATCAATACACATGATCATTATATTAATACATTTTAAATTCATATTTAATCTTGATTAAGATTTGCATTTAAATTTACATATTCTATTCAAAGTTTCATTTAAATCATTTAAAAATTACAATTTCGATTAATTAATTAATTAGACATCAATTATTATAATATTATTATTTCACATTTATTATTAATATTCATATTATTATTATTACTTCATCATTCATTTTTCATTACCTCTCTACTCTGAATTTTCTACCTCACTAACTACCTAACCTTTCACCTTCTAATCATTGTTTAGTCTGGGTGACTCCTATATTCACTATGTCTTTACTTATTGTAATCTTACTCACCTCCTTCTAACTAACAACCAAATTTACCTATCATGACACCAATATCTCAATCATAAACACCTTTACTAATTTCATTTAAATCCTATGGCCCCGCTCGTCTTTGCACAGAGATGGGTGTTCCCTAACTGGCTATATACATCCATAATTTTTTTCCCTTCCATAAAATTCGGCAAACACTCCCTAAAACTACGCTATTACCTGCCACAACACTATACGTTGGCTACTCCTTATCACCTCACCCCCACTACAAAATATCATCAACAACAAATATATGTTTATACCTTGACTTTACTCACCTCTACAAATAATCACTAACTACTGTGTCCCTACCTATCTAATATTTTCTTTGTATTATTTACTTCAAAATTCTTAACTATCTAACTCCCTTTACATTAATTACATAACACACATGCTTCTATTTATACCCAGGCTCTATTCCTGTTTACACTTACTGTAATCATTGACAATTATCTTATAAATTCATCTCTCACCTACTCATAACAGTACATCTCAACATTCCAATATATATTCTTCTTTGATCATTTATCTAATTATTATTCATTAATAATTACCTTCATCACAAAATAAATAATACTTTATCTTCATTAATAGAAACTTTCTATTCCAATTAATAATTTCAGTTAGTACAACTTTCTTTTGTACTATTTTAATTCAATATTTGACCTTTAAATATTATTCATTTGTTTAATTAAATAAAACATGTTAATAATTAAAATACATAATAACTGGTGTACACAAAATATACCTGTAATACAACATCAAAAATACATAAATACATTGATATAAATACATTTAATACAATGAAAAATATACACTCCAAACACATTATTTTGTTATTTATCAAACTCAGTCCATATGCAGTCCAATTCAATACCACTTTTCACATATATTTATTGTTCATTACACAATACAACAGTCTATCCTCCATCGTTGAATAACAACCGAATCTTAGGTCTATTTAATTTATTTTCTAATAAAAACATTTTATGATTAGAAACATTATAATCATATTCATATATTAAACAATTATCAAACAAATATCTCAAGTCACGATCGAGTAGGGTTCTGTCTATCTCGGTAATATCATATGTTATAATTTGGTTATTCATCTTGTAATTATCCTCATAATTTTCTACTACAGGTAAGTACTTAATACCATTATTCTCATCATTTATTGTTATTTCAATATCATTGTTACTATAAGGTAAGTATTCATTATTTCCATCCACCGTATCTATGCCTAACCTCTCTACCAATTCTCTGTACTTTCTATTTACTTTAAAAAATTTTATTACTCTCTTTTTCTCACAATACCTCTCTACACTTTCTTTCTTAATATAATTCTCATCATAACACCAAGTTACACTTTCTCTTTCCAAATATGCAGGGGTCCCTAACAGAAAATTATTGCACCACTTATTAGGTACACAAAAACACCAAGAAATTTTATTTGTAGACCTATCGTCTCCCAAATATATATTAAAGGAACTCTTGTCCTTATAAAAAATACGTGAAGACTTTTCTTCACCCCCTAACACAACATCAAAAGAAAATTCTACCCCCTGCATCCCTTGTACAAAAATACTTTCTCCCAACTCTCTTTCTGACTCAATACACTCAAACACCTCATTATCACTCATAATACTTTCATTATCTTTTTCTAATATTATATTCTTACTATCTGTACTATTCTTACTATCTGTAAATTCATTATTCACATCATTGTTGTTTACTTTATTAGTCAGTACTTCATTTTTTGTACTGTTTTCACTACCACTCACCTTCTGGGTTTCTAGTTGACTTAAATTCTTGTCTAATTTTGTGATGACCTTGTCAAACTGCTTAATGAGCTTATCGTGACCTATTTTAATTTCATGCTTTAGTTCATTGAACTTGATATCAAGACTATCAAATTTGTCACTTTGTTTATCAAACTTGTCATTCAATTTTGTAAATTTGATATTAGAATCGCTTTTTTGCTCATCTAATTTTTTGTCTAATTTTAATAGTAATTGCATCATGGCACTACTTTCATCTGTTTTATTTTCTGGACTAACTGACATGGATGTAGAGACCTTCTCGGTTTCTACATATACAACAGATACAGGTGTATCTGCTTCGTCAATCTGACTAATTTGAGTTGGCTGAACATCCATTTCACTAGTTAAATTTACATCAGCTTTACTGATTTCTATTTCAATATTATCCTTATTACTCATGTTTACAATTGTATGTTACTAAAACATATATGTTTATAACCTAAAATTTTAACCTTACCTTGCGCACGTGTTACGTACTTTAGCGCTATTACCTCAGGTAGCTATTTCACAACCGGTAGGTATACTCTATATAAAATTATGTTTTATGTCGAGTCCCTGGACGGCACGCACCATCTGTAACTACTTGTCCCTGTTATTAAGGGCGCAATCTGTAACTACTTGTTTTTTATCGTTTAATTAGTTACCATAAAAATTGTGTGTTAAGAGATTACGTTCACTTTGTAAACCGGACGCCATGTTGTCAAATTGAGCAACTGTATATAAATTTACTAGTCGGGCCAGGATTCGTGCAACACGAACCATGTTTGTGAAATATTACACCTGAAATAAATGAACACTAGATAACATATATAAGTTATTTTTATTTTAAGCTTTACTCTCCATACATATTATTGACTCGAATATTTCCCAGCAAAACAATTATAACCCTCCAAAAACATGTAATACAAAATATGTAAATATTAGTTGATTATATCATAGTTGATTAAACATAAAACACTTTCCCACAACCCAGCATAATTTATATCACTCTCTATCTTTCACTCTCTCTCTCTCTCTCTCACGCTGGTACAATTTCTTACTTTCTTTTAATGAGCTCATTCTTTTAAAATCTTAATATTGAGTGAATTGAATTTTATTTTGGTCATTATTGTGAAATTATGTTTTATTTGAAATTAAACAAAAATAGGATGTTGGAACGTTCTCACCAAATTATTGTATAAGTCTCATCGCACTTCTAGGGTCGTCGCTATCTGCACAATCGGTAAAGTTTTACATCGCTTTACGGCCACACCGTCGTGTCGGCCCACGAAAACGCCTCGGACCGATTCTATACGCAAGATTTCACGGACGATCCATCGGCCGATGACACCTGTACAAGTCTGTTAACGTCCATCACAACATTTCCGATATTTTATACCGTTCATTAACCACTTTTAGTGGTATAAAAGTTAAAATTCACTCTTTGTGAACGGGTTGCCGGCCGGCTGCGATCACGTTCCCTGTTGAAATGACACAGATCCTTTGTCACAAATTTCTGAGGTGGGGTGAAGCTACATCACCCAGCTATTGTTTGGTTGTTTACAGTTTCAACAACACATTCCTCGTCGCTGGCGTAATCAAGGATCGTCGCTTTTATCTGAATAAACGACACGGTTTTTTGCTGGTTTTCATGTTTTTTGCTATGAAACAGTCAGAATCTTGTCAATTCGATTTTACATTATAAAATATTTGTATAGTTCACTCACTGTATATTTACAAGGATTATTCAAGGTTTATTTAATTTTGACCAAATTACTACAAATGAAGGAATACAATATTTATGGTTTTTTATACCATATTTAGGTTGATTAAAAATTGTACCATTACAAAACCCCCTCAATGAAAGATTTTGTGTCGAAGCACAAAAACTTTCATTGACCCTTTCATTCTTCCTAAAGGGATCAGCCAGGATAGGTCGCCACAACCCCCTTACAATTTATATAAAAGAAAACAATAACTCACCCGTGGTCTGATGATGATGACAGTACCTACATGACCTTACTGGACTTCTCCTTCGAGATCCCAACACCATAAGGCCACTTAGGCGCGTAACGCCCCTGCTCTGACGCTCTCGGCCAGCTCAGGACCGCTGTCATATCACCAAACACTGAAACAATAAATGAAAAATATTAAAATAGTGACTTGGTAAATTACTCTATCCTTAACTGATCTGGTTCCCCTTAGCTAGGTGCTGGTTTGTGATGATAAGCACTGGGTTTGCTTGAAATACTACTAAAATATAATTACAAAAATGTAACGCACAAGAATTATATAGAATTTCCCTTCTCAATATGGACTACCCTGAATTAATAAATTGTTTCGATTCCCATCGATAATATTTAACTCTTTCCATTTTATAATTAGTATAATTATAAAAGAAACACATTGATATAAAAGAATTAAATTATAATTGAAAATATGGAAATTCCCCTATAAATCTCCCAAACATGGAGAAAAACAAATGACAGAAAAACAAAATAATTAATAAATCTGTATGGTATTATTTATTCATAAATCTTATTGAATTGTTAAATTAAAATTATTATTATTATTATTTAAAATTATTATTATTATTATTAACAGGTAATAGTTGTTATTGACAGCGCCAATTATATTTATCCCTTCATACACACTATTTCCATAAATCATGTTAAAATTTCATAACATAACTACATAATACATGATAATACATTGATACATCAATACACATGATCATTATATTAATACATTTTAAATTCATATTTAATCTTGATTAAGATTTGCATTTAAATTTACATATTCTATTCAAAGTTTCATTTAAATCATTTAAAAATTACAATTTCGATTAATTAATTAATTAGACATCAATTATTATAATATTATTATTTCACATTTATTATTAATATTCATATTATTATTATTACTTCATCATTCATTTTTCATTACCTCTCTACTCTGAATTTTCTACCTCACTAACTACCTAACCTTTCACCTTCTAATCATTGTTTAGTCTGGGTGACTCCTATATTCACTATGTCTTTACTTATTGTAATCTTACTCACCTCCTTCTAACTAACAACCAAATTTACCTATCATGACACCAATATCTCAATCATAAACACCTTTACTAATTTCATTTAAATCCTATGGCCCCGCTCGTCTTTGCACAGAGATGGGTGTTCCCTAACTGGCTATATACATCCATAATTTTTTTCCCTTCCATAAAATTCGGCAAACACTCCCTAAAACTACGCTATTACCTGCCACAACACTATACGTTGGCTACTCCTTATCACCTCACCCCCACTACAAAATATCATCAACAACAAATATATGTTTATACCTTACCTTGACTTTACTCACCTCTACAAATAATCACTAACTACTGTGTCCCTACCTATCTAATATTTTCTTTGTATTATTTACTTCAAAATTCTTAACTATCTAACTCCCTTTACATTAATTACATAACACACATGCTTCTATTTATACCCAGGCTCTATTCCTGTTTACACTTACTGTAATCATTGACAATTATCTTATAAATTCATCTCTCACCTACTCATAACAGTACATCTCAACATTCCAATATATATTCTTCTTTGATCATTTATCTAATTATTATTCATTAATAATTACCTTCATCACAAAATAAATAATACTTTATCTTCATTAATAGAAACTTTCTATTCCAATTAATAATTTCAGTTAGTACAACTTTCTTTTGTACTATTTTAATTCAATATTTGACCTTTAAATATTATTCATTTGTTTAATTAAATAAAACATGTTAATAATTAAAATACATAATAACTGGTGTACACAAAATATACCTGTAATACAACATCAAAAATACATAAATACATTGATATAAATACATTTAATACAATGAAAAATATACACTCCAAACACATTATTTTGTTATTTATCAAACTCAGTCCATATGCAGTCCAATTCAATACCACTTTTCACATATATTTATTATTCATTACACAATACAACAGTCTATCCTCCATCGTTGAATAACAACCGAATCTTAGGTCTATTTAATTTATTTTCTAATAAAAACATTTTATGATTAGAAACATTATAATCATATTCATATATTAAACAATTATCAAACAAATATCTCAAGTCACGATCGAGTAGGGTTCTGTCTATCTCGGTAATATCATATGTTATAATTTGGTTATTCATCTTGTAATTATCCTCATAATTTTCTACTACAGGTAAGTACTTAATACCATTATTCTCATCATTTATTGTTATTTCAATATCATTGTTACTATAAGGTAAGTATTCATTATTTCCATCCACCGTATCTATGCCTAACCTCTCTACCAATTCTCTGTACTTTCTATTTACTTTAAAAAATGTTATTACTTTCTTTTTCTCACAATACCTCTCTACACTTTCTTTCTTAATATAATTCTCATCATAACACCAAGTTACACTTTCTCTTTCCAAATATGCAGGGGTCCCTAACAGAAAATTATTGCACCACTTATTAGGTACACAAAAACACCAAGAAATTTTATTTGTAGACCTATCGTCTCCCAAATATATATTAAAGGAACTCTTGTCCTTATAAAAAATACGTGAAGACTTTTCTTCACCCCCTAACACAACATCAAAAGAAAATTCTACCCCCTGCATCCCTTGTACAAAAATACTTTCTCCCAACTCTCTTTCTGACTCAATACACTCAAACACCTCATTATCACTCATAATACTTTCATTATCTTTTTCTAATATTATATTCTTAATATCTGTACTATTCTTACTATCTGTAAATTCATTATTCACATTATCATTGTTGTTTACTTTATTAGTCAGTACTTCATTTTTCGTACTGTTTTCACTACCACTCACCTTCTGGGTTTCTAGTTGACTTAAATTCTTGTCTAATTTTGTGATGACCTTGTCAAACTGCTTAATGAGCTTATCGTGACCTATTTTAATTTCATGCTTTAGTTCATTGAACTTGATATCAAGACTATCAAATTTGTCACTTTGTTTATCAAACTTGTCATTCAATTTTGTAAATATGATATTAGAATCGCTTTTTTGCTCATCTAATTTTTTGTCTAATTTTAATAGTAATTGCATCATGGCACTACTTTCATCTGTTTTATTTTCTGGACTAACTGACATGGATGTAGAGACCTTCTCGGTTTCTACATATACAACAGATACAGGTGTATCTGCTTCGTCAATCTGACTAATTTGAGTTGGCTGAACATCCATTTCACTAGTTAAATTTACATCAGCTGTACTGATTTCTATTTCAATATTATCCTTATTACTCATGTTTACAATTGTATGTTACTAAAACATATATGTTTATAACCTAAAATTTTAACCTTACCTTGCGCACGTGTTACGTACTTTAGCGCTATTACCTCAGGTAGTTATTTCACAACCGGTAGGTATACTCTATATAAAATTATGTTTTATGTCGAGTCCCTGGACGGCACGCACCATCTGTAACTACTTGTCCCTGTTATTAAGGGCGCAATCTGTAACTACTTGTTTTTTATCGTTTAATTAGTTACCATAAAAATTGTGTGTTAAGAGATTACGTTCACTTTGTAAACCGGACGCCATGTTGTCAAATTGAGCAACTGTATATAAATTTACTAGTCGGGCCAGGATTCGTGCAACACGAACCATGTTTGTGAAATATACCACCTGAAATAAATGAACACTAGATAACATATATAAGTTATTTTTATTTTAAGCTTTACTCTCCATACATATTATTGACTCGAATATTTCCCAGCAAAACAATTATAACCCTCCAAAAACATGTAATACAAAATATGTAAATATTAGTTGATTATATCATAGTTGATTAAACATAAAACACTTTCGCACAACCCAGCATAATTTATATCACTCTCTATCTTTCACTCTCTCTCTCTCTCACGCTGGTACAATTTCTTACTTTCTTTTAATGAGCTCATTCTCTTAAAATCTTAATATTGAGTGAATTGAATTTTATTTTGGTCATTATTGTGAAATTATGTTTTATTTGAAATTAAACAAAAATAGGATGTTGGAACGTTCTCACCAAATTATTGTATAAGTCTCATCGCACTTCTAGGGTCGTGAAATATACCACCTGAAATAAATGAACACTAGATAACATATATAAGTTATTTTTATTTTAAGCTTTTCTCTCCATACATATTATTGACTCGAATATTTCCCAGCAAAACAATTATAACCCTCCAAAAACATGTAATACAAAATATGTAAATATTAGTTGATTATATCATAGTTGATTAAACATAAAACACTTTCGCACAACCCAGCATAATTTATATCACTCTCTCTCTCTCACGCTGGTACAATTTCTTACTTTCTTTTAATGAGCTCATTCTTTTAAAATCTTAATATTGAGTGAATTGAATTTTATTTTGGTCATTATTGTGAAATTATGTTTTATTTGAAATTAAACAAAAATAGGATGTTGGAACGTTCTCACCAAATTATTGTATAAGTCTCATCGCACTTCTAGGGTCGTCGCTATCTGCACAATCGGTAAAGTTTTACATCGCTTTACGGCCACACTGTCGTGTCGGCCCACGAAAATGCCTCGGACCGATTCTATACGCAAGATTTCACGGACAATCCATCGGCCGATGACACCTGTACAAGTCTGTTAACGTCCATCACAACATTTCCGATATTTTATACCGTTCATTAACCACTTTTAGTGGTATAAAAGTTAAAATTCACTCTTCGTGAACGGGTTGCCGGCCGGCTGCGATCACGTTCCCTGTTGAAATGACACAGATCCTTTGTCACAAATTTCTGAGGTGGGGTGAAGCTACGTCACCCGGCTATTGTTTGGTTGTTTACAGTTTCAACAACACATTCCTCGTCGCTGGCGTAATCAAGGATCGTCGCTTTTATCTCAATAAACGACACGGTTTTTTGCTGGTTTTCATGTTTTTTGCTATGAAACAGTCAGAATCTTGTCAATTCGATTTTACATTATAAAATATTTGTATAGTTCACTCACTGTATATTTACAAGGATTATTCAAGGTTTATTTAATTTTGACCAAATTACTACAAATGAAGGAATACAATATTTATGGTTTTTTATACCATATTTAGGTTGATTAAAAATTGTACTATTACAAAACCCCCTCAATGAAAGATTTTGTGTTGAAGCACAAAAACTTTCATTGACCCTTTCATTCTTCCTAAAGGGATCAGCCAGGATAGGTCGCCACAACCCCCTTACAATTTATATAAAAGAAAACAACAACTCACCCGTGGTCTGATGATGATGACAGTACCTACATGACCTTACTGGACTTCTCCTTCGAGATCCCAACACCATAAGGCCACTTAGGCGCGTAACGCCCCTGCTCTGACGCTCTCGGCCAGCTCAGGACCGCTGTCATATCACCAAACACTGAAACAATAAATGAAAAATATTAAAATAGTGACTTGGTAAATTACTCTATCCTTAACTGATCTGGTTCCCCTTAGCTAGGTGCTGGTTTGTGATGATAAGCACTGGGTTTGCTTGAAATACTACTAAAATATAATTACAAAAATGTAACGCACAAGAATTATATAGAATTTCCCTTCTCAATATGGACTACCCTGAATTAATAAATTGTTTCGATTCCCATCGATAATATTTAACTCTTTCCATTTTATAATTAGTATAATTATAAAAGAAACACATTGATATAAAAGAATTAAATTATAATTGAAAATATGGAAATCCCCCTATAAATCTCCCAAACATGGAGAAAAACAAATGACAGAAAAACAAAATAATTAATAAATCTGTATGGTATTATTTATTCATAAATCTTATTGAATTGTTAAATTAAAATTATTATTATTATTATTTAAAATTATTATTATTATTATTAACAGGTAATAGTTGTTATTGACAGCGCCAATTATATTTATCCCTTCATACACACTATTTCCATAAATCATGTTAAAATTTTATAACATAACTACATAATACATGATAATACATTGATACATCAATACACATGATCATTATATTAATACATTTTAAATTCATATTTAATCTTGATTAAGATTTGCATTTAAATTTACATATTCTATTCAAAGTTTCATTTAAATCATTTAAAAATTACAATTTCGATTAATTAATTAATTAGACATCAATTATTATAATATTATTATTTCACATTTATTATTAATATTCATATTATTATTATTACTTCATCATTCATTTTTCATTACCTCTCTACTCTGAATTTTCTACCTCACTAACTACCTAACCTTTCACCTTCTAATCATTGTTTAGTCTGGGTGACTCCTATATTCACTATGTCTTTACTTATTGTAATCTTACTCACCTCCTTCTAACTAACAACCAAATTTACCTATCATGACACCAATATCTCAATCATAAACACCTTTACTAATTTCATTTAAATCCTATGGCCCCGCTCGTCTTTGCACAGAGATGGGTGTTCCCTAACTGGCTATATACATCCATAATTTTTTTCCCTTCCATAAAATTCGGCAAACACTCCCTAAAACTACGCTATTACCTGCCACAACACTATACGTTGGCTACTCCTTATCACCTCACCCCCACTACAAAATATCATCAACAACAAATATATGTTTATACCTTACCTTGACTTTACTCACCTCTACAAATAATCACTAACTACTGTGTCCCTACCTATCTAATATTTTCTTTGTATTATTTACTTCAAAATTCTTAACTATCTAACTCCCTTTACATTAATTACATAACACACATGCTTCTATTTATACCCAGGCTCTATTCCTGTTTACACTTACTGTAATCATTGACAATTATCTTATAAATTCATCTCTCACCTACTCATAACAGTACATCTCAACATTCCAATATATATTCTTCTTTGATCATTTATCTAATTATTATTCATTAATAATTACCTTCATCACAAAATAAATAATACTTTATCTTCATTAATAGAAACTTTCTATTCCAATTAATAATTTCAGTTAGTACAACTTTCTTTTGTACTATTTTAATTCAATATTTGACCTTTAAATATTATTCATTTGTTTAATTAAATAAAACATGTTAATAATTAAAATACATAATAACTGGTGTACACAAAATATACCTGTAATACAACATCAAAAATACATAAATACATTGATATAAATACATTTAATACAATGAAAAATATACACTCCAAACACATTATTTTGTTATTTATCAAACTCAGTCCATATGCAGTCCAATTCAATACCACTTTTCACATATATTTATTATTCATTACACAATACAACAGTCTATCCTCCATCGTTGAATAACAACCGAATCTTAGGTCTATTTAATTTATTTTCTAATAAAAACATTTTATGATTAGAAACATTATAATCATATTCATATATTAAACAATTATCAAACAAATATCTCAAGTCACGATCGAGTAGGGTTCTGTCTATCTCGGTAATATCATATGTTATAATTTGGTTATTCATCTTGTAATTATCCTCATAATTTTCTACTACAGGTAAGTACTTAATACCATTATTCTCATCATTTATTGTTATTTCAATATCATTGTTACTATAAGGTAAGTATTCATTATTTCCATCCACCGTATCTATGCCTAACCTCTCTACCAATTCTCTGTACTTTCTATTTACTTTAAAAAATTTTATTACTTTCTTTTTCTCACAATACCTCTCTACACTTTCTTTCTTAATATAATTCTCATCATAACACCAAGTTACACTTTCTCTTTCCAAATATGCAGGGGTCCCTAACAGAAAATTATTGCACCACTTATTAGGTACACAAAAACACCAAGAAATTTTATTTGTAGACCTATCGTCTCCCAAATATATATTAAAGGAACTCTTGTCCTTATAAAAAATACGTGAAGACTTTTCTTCACCCCCTAACACAACATCAAAAGAAAATTCTACCCCCTGCATCCCTTGTACAAAAATACTTTCTCCCAACTCTCTTTCTGACTCAATACACTCAAACACCTCATTATCACTCATAATACTTTCATTATCTTTTTCTAATATTATATTCTTAATATCTGTACTATTCTTACTATCTGTAAATTCATTATTCACATTATCATTGTTGTTTACTTTATTAGTCAGTACTTCATTTTTCGTACTGTTTTCACTACCACTCACCTTCTGGGTTTCTAGTTGACTTAAATTCTTGTCTAATTTTGTGATGACCTTGTCAAACTGCTTAATGAGCTTATCGTGACCTATTTTAATTTCATGCTTTAGTTCATTGAACTTGATATCAAGACTATCAAATTTGTCACTTTGTTTATCAAACTTGTCATTCAATTTTGTAAATATGATATTAGAATCGCTTTTTTGCTCATCTAATTTTTTGTCTAATTTTAATAGTAATTGCATCATGGCACTACTTTCATCTGTTTTATTTTCTGGACTAACTGACATGGATGTAGAGACCTTCTCGGTTTCTACATATACAACAGATACAGGTGTATCTGCTTCGTCAATCTGACTAATTTGAGTTGGCTGAACATCCATTTCACTAGTTAAATTTACATCAGCTGTACTGATTTCTATTTCAATATTATCCTTATTACTCATGTTTACAATTGTATGTTACTAAAACATATATGTTTATAACCTAAAATTTTAACCTTACCTTGCGCACGTGTTACGTACTTTAGCGCTATTACCTCAGGTAGTTATTTCACAACCGGTAGGTATACTCTATATAAAATTATGTTTTATGTCGAGTCCCTGGACGGCACGCACCATCTGTAACTACTTGTCCCTGTTATTAAGGGCGCAATCTGTAACTACTTGTTTTTTATCGTTTAATTAGTTACCATAAAAATTGTGTGTTAAGAGATTACGTTCACTTTGTAAACCGGACGCCATGTTGTCAAATTGAGCAACTGTATATAAATTTACTAGTCGGGCCAGGATTCGTGCAACACGAACCATGTTTGTGAAATATACCACCTGAAATAAATGAACACTAGATAACATATATAAGTTATTTTTATTTTAAGCTTTACTCTCCATACATATTATTGACTCGAATATTTCCCAGCAAAACAATTATAACCCTCCAAAAACATGTAATACAAAATATGTAAATATTAGTTGATTATATCATAGTTGATTAAACATAAAACACTTTCGCACAACCCAGCATAATTTATATCACTCTCTATCTTTCACTCTCTCTCTCTCTCACGCTGGTACAATTTCTTACTTTCTTTTAATGAGCTCATTCTCTTAAAATCTTAATATTGAGTGAATTGAATTTTATTTTGGTCATTATTGTGAAATTATGTTTTATTTGAAATTAAACAAAAATAGGATGTTGGAACGTTCTCACCAAATTATTGTATAAGTCTCATCGCACTTCTAGGGTCGTGAAATATACCACCTGAAATAAATGAACACTAGATAACATATATAAGTTATTTTTATTTTAAGCTTTTCTCTCCATACATATTATTGACTCGAATATTTCCCAGCAAAACAATTATAACCCTCCAAAAACATGTAATACAAAATATGTAAATATTAGTTGATTATATCATAGTTGATTAAACATAAAACACTTTCGCACAACCCAGCATAATTTATATCACTCTCTCTCTCTCACGCTGGTACAATTTCTTACTTTCTTTTAATGAGCTCATTCTTTTAAAATCTTAATATTGAGTGAATTGAATTTTATTTTGGTCATTATTGTGAAATTATGTTTTATTTGAAATTAAACAAAAATAGGATGTTGGAACGTTCTCACCAAATTATTGTATAAGTCTCATCGCACTTCTAGGGTCGTCGCTATCTGCACAATCGGTAAAGTTTTACATCGCTTTACGGCCACACTGTCGTGTCGGCCCACGAAAATGCCTCGGACCGATTCTATACGCAAGATTTCACGGACAATCCATCGGCCGATGACACCTGTACAAGTCTGTTAACGTCCATCACAACATTTCCGATATTTTATACCGTTCATTAACCACTTTTAGTGGTATAAAAGTTAAAATTCACTCTTCGTGAACGGGTTGCCGGCCGGCTGCGATCACGTTCCCTGTTGAAATGACACAGATCCTTTGTCACAAATTTCTGAGGTGGGGTGAAGCTACGTCACCCGGCTATTGTTTGGTTGTTTACAGTTTCAACAACACATTCCTCGTCGCTGGCGTAATCAAGGATCGTCGCTTTTATCTCAATAAACGACACGGTTTTTTGCTGGTTTTCATGTTTTTTGCTATGAAACAGTCAGAATCTTGTCAATTCGATTTTACATTATAAAATATTTGTATAGTTCACTCACTGTATATTTACAAGGATTATTCAAGGTTTATTTAATTTTGACCAAATTACTACAAATGAAGGAATACAATATTTATGGTTTTTTATACCATATTTAGGTTGATTAAAAATTGTACTATTACAAAACCCCCTCAATGAAAGATTTTGTGTTGAAGCACAAAAACTTTCATTGACCCTTTCATTCTTCCTAAAGGGATCAGCCAGGATAGGTCGCCACAACCCCCTTACAATTTATATAAAAGAAAACAACAACTCACCCGTGGTCTGATGATGATGACAGTACCTACATGACCTTACTGGACTTCTCCTTCGAGATCCCAACACCATAAGGCCACTTAGGCGCGTAACGCCCCTGCTCTGACGCTCTCGGCCAGCTCAGGACCGCTGTCATATCACCAAACACTGAAACAATAAATGAAAAATATTAAAATAGTGACTTGGTAAATTACTCTATCCTTAACTGATCTGGTTCCCCTTAGCTAGGTGCTGGTTTGTGATGATAAGCACTGGGTTTGCTTGAAATACTACTAAAATATAATTACAAAAATGTAACGCACAAGAATTATATAGAATTTCCCTTCTCAATATGGACTACCCTGAATTAATAAATTGTTTCGATTCCCATCGATAATATTTAACTCTTTCCATTTTATAATTAGTATAATTATAAAAGAAACACATTGATATAAAAGAATTAAATTATAATTGAAAATATGGAAATCCCCCTATAAATCTCCCAAACATGGAGAAAAACAAATGACAGAAAAACAAAATAATTAATAAATCTGTATGGTATTATTTATTCATAAATCTTATTGAATTGTTAAATTAAAATTATTATTATTATTATTATTTAAAATTATTATTATTATTATTATTATTATTAACAGGTAATAGTTGTTATTGACAGCGCCAATTATATTTATCCCTTCATACACACTATTTCCATAAATCATGTTAAAATTTCATAACATAACTACATAATACATGATAATACATTGATACATCAATACACATGATCATTATATTAATACATTTTAAATTCATATTTAATCTTGATTAAGATTTGCATTTAAATTTACATATTCTATTTAAAGTTTCATTTAAATCATTTAAAAATTACAATTTCGATTAATTAATTAATTAGACATCAATTATTATAATATTATTATTTCACATTTATTATTAATATTCATATTATTATTATTACTTCATCATTCATTTTTCATTACCTCTCTACTCTGAATTTTCTACCTCACTAACTACCTAACCTTTCACCTTCTAATCATTGTTTAGTCTGGGTGACTCCTATATTCACTATGTCTTTACTTATTGTAATCTTACTCACCTCCTTCTAACTAACAACCAAATTTACCTATCATGACACCAATATCTCAATCATAAACACCTTTACTAATTTCACTTAAATCCTATGGCCCCGCTCGTCTTTGCACAGAGATGGGTGTTCCCTAACTGGCTATATACATCCATAATTTTTTTCCCTTCCATAAAATTCGGCAAACACTCCCTAAAACTACGCTATTACCTGCCACAACACTATACGTTGGCTACTCCTTATCACCTCACCCCCACTACAAAATATCATCAACAACAAATATATGTTTATACCTTACCTTGACTTTACTCACCTCTACAAATAATCACTAACTACTGTGTCCCTACCTATCTAATATTTTCTTTGTATTATTTACTTCAAAATTCTTAACTATCTAACTCCCTTTACATTAATTACATAACACACATGCTTCTATTTATACCCAGGCTCTATTCCTGTTTACACTTACTGTAATCATTGACAATTATCTTATAAATTCATCTCTCACCTACTCATAACAGTACATCTCAACATTCCAATATATATTCTTCTTTGATCATTATCTAATTATTATTCATTAATAATTACCTTCATTACAAAATAAATAATACTTTATCTTCATTAATAGAAACTTTCTATTCCAATTAATAATTTCAGTTAGTACAACTTTCTTTTGTACTATTTTAATTCAATATTTGACCTTTAAATATTATTCATTTGTTTAATTAAATAAAACATGTTAATAATTAAAATACATAATAACTGGTGTACACAAAATATACCTGTAATACAACATCAAAAATATATAAATACATTGATATAAATACATTTAATACAATGAAAAATATACACTCCAAACACATTATTTTGTTATTTATCAAACTCAGTCCATATGCAGTCCAATTCAATACCACTTTTCACATATATTTATTGTTCATTACACAATACAACAGTCTATCCTCCATCGTTGAATAACAATCGAATCTTAGGTCTATTTAATTTATTTTCTAATAAAAACATTTTATGATTAGAAACATTATAATCATATTCATATATTAAACAATTATCAAACAAATATCTCAAGTCACGATCGAGTAGGGTTCTGTCTATCTCGGTAATATCATATGTTATAATTTGGTTATTCATCTTGTAATTATCCTCATAATTTTCTCCTACAGGTAAGTACTTAATACCATTATTCTCATCATTTATTGTTATTTCAATATCATTGTTACTATAAGGTAAGTATTCATTATTTCCATCCACCGTATCTATGCCTAACCTCTCTACCAATTCTCTGTACTTTCTATTTACTTTAAAAAATTTTATTACTTTCTTTTTCTCACAATACCTCTCTACACTTTCTTTCTTAATATAATTCTCATCATAACACCAAGTTACACTTTCTCTTTCCAAATATGCAGGGGTCCCTAACAGAAAATTATTGCACCACTTATTAGGTACACAAAAACACCAAGAAATTTTATTTGTAGACCTATCGTCTCCCAAATATATATTAAAGGAACTCTTGTCCTTATAAAAAATACGTGAAGACTTTTCTTCACCCCCTAACACAACATCAAAAGAAAATTCTACCCCCTGCATCCCTTGTACAAAAATACTTTCTCCCAACTCTCTTTCTGACTCAATACACTCAAACACCTCATTATCACTCATAATACTTTCATTATCTTTTTCTAATATTATATTCTTACTATCTGTACTATTCTTACTATCTGTAAATTCATTATTCACATTATCATTGTTGTTTACTTTATTAGTCAGTACTTCATTTTTCGTACTGTTTTCACTACCACTCACCTTCTGGGTTTCTAGTTGACTTAAATTCTTGTCTAATTTTGTGATGACCTTGTCAAACTGCTTAATGAGCTTATCGTGACCTATTTTAATTTCATGCTTTAGTTCATTGAACTTGATATCAGGACTATCAAATTTGTCACTTTGTTTATCAAACTTGTCATTCAATTTTGTAAATTTGATATTAGAATCGCTTTTTTGCTCATCTAATTTTTTGTCTAATTTTAATAGTAATTGCATCATGGCACTACTTTCATCTGTTTTATTTTCTGGACTAACTGACATGGATGTAGAGACCTTCTCGGTTTCTACATATACAACAGATACAGGTGTATCTGCTTCGTCAATCTGACTAATTTGAGTTGGCTGAACATCCATTTCACTAGTTAAATTTACATCAGCTGTACTGATTTCTATTTCAATATTATCCTTATTACTCATGTTTACAATTGTATGTTACTAAAACATATATGTTTATAACCTAAAATTTTAACCTTACCTTGCGCACGTGTTACGTACTTTAGCGCTATTACCTCAGGTAGTTATTTCACAACCGGTAGGTATACTCTATATAAAATTATGTTTTATGTCGAGTCCCTGGACGGCACGCACCATCTGTAACTACTTGTCCCTGTTATTAAGGGCGCAATCTGTAACTACTTGTTTTTTATCGTTTAATTAGTTACCATAAAAATTGTGTGTTAAGAGATTACGTTCACTTTGTAAACCGGACGCCATGTTGTCAAATTGAGCAACTGTATATAAATTTACTAGTCGGGCCAGGATTCGTGCAACACGAACCATGTTTGTGAAATATACCACCTGAAATAAATGAACACTAGATAACATATATAAGTTATTTTTATTTTAAGCTTTACTCTCCATACATATTATTGACTCGAATATTTCCCAGCAAAACAATTATAACCCTCCAAAAACATGTAATACAAAATATGTAAATATTAGTTGATTATATCATAGTTGATTAAACATAAAACACTTTCGCACAACCCAGCATAATTTATATCACTCTCTCTCTCTCACGCTGGTACAATTTCTTACTTTCTTTTAATGAGCTCATTCTTTTAAAATCTTAATATTGAGTGAATTGAATTTTATTTTGGTCATTATTGTGAAATTATGTTTTATTTGAAATTTAAAAAAAATAGGATGTTGGAACGTTCTCACCAAATTATTGTATAAGTCTCATCGCACTTCTAGGGTCGTCGCTATCTGCACAATCGGTAAAGTTTTACATCGCTTTACGGCCACACTGTCGTGTCGGCCCACGAAAATGCCTCGGACCGATTCTATACGCAAGATTTCACGGACGATCCATCGGCCGATGACACCTGTACAAGTCTGTTAACGTCCATCACAACATTTCCGATATTTTATACCGTTCATTAACCACTTTTAGTGGTATAAAAGTTAAAATTCACTCTTCGTGAACGGGTTGCCGGCCGGCTGCGATCACGTTCCCTGTTGAAATGACACAGATCCTTTGTCACAAATTTCTGAGGTGGGGTGAAGCTACGTCACCCGGCTATTGTTTGGTTGTTTACAGTTTCAACAACACATTCCTCGTCGCTGGCGTAATCAAGGATCGTCGCTTTTATCTCAATAAACGACACGGTTTTTTGCTGGTTTTCATGTTTTTTGCTATGAACGAGTCAGAATCTTGTCAATTCGATTTTACATTATAAGATATTTGTATAGTTCACTCACTGTATATTTACAAGGATTATTCAAGGTTTATTTAATTTTGACCAAATTACTACAAATGAAGGAATACAATATTTATGGTTTTTTATACCATATTTAGGTTGATTAAAAATTGTACCATTACAAAACCCCCTCAATGAAAGATTTTGTGTTGAAGCACAAAAACTTTCATTGACCCTTTCATTCTTCCTAAAGGGATCAGCCAGGATAGGTCGCCACAACCCCCTTACAATTTATATAAAAGAAAACAACAACTCACCCATGGTCTGATGATGATGACAGTACCTACATGACCTTACTGGACTTCTCCTTCGAGATCCCAACACCATAAGGCCACTTAGGCGCGTAACGCCCCTGCTCTGACGCTCTCGGCCAGCTCAGGACCGCTGTCATATCACCAAACACTGAAACAATAAATGAAAAATATTAAAATAGTGACTTGGTAAATTACTCTATCCTTAACTGATCTGGTTCCCCTTAGCTAGGTGCTGGTTTGTGATGATAAGCACTGGGCTTGCTTGAAATACTACTAAAATATAATTACAAAAATGTAACGCACAAGAATTATATAGAATTTCCCTTCTCAATATGGACTACCCTGAATTAATAAATTGTTTCGATTCCCATCGATAATATTTAACTCTTTCCATTTTATAATTAGTATAATTATAAAAGAAACACATTGATATAAAAGAATTAAATTATAATTTAAAATATGGAAATCCCCCTATAAATCTCCCAAACATGGAGAAAAACAAATGACAGAAAAACAAAATAATTAATAAATCTGTATGGTATTATTTATTCATAAATCTTATTGAATTGTTAAATTAAAATTATTATTATTATTATTTAAAATTATTATTATTATTATTATTATTATTAACAGGTAATAGTTGTTATTGACAGCGCCAATTATATTTATCCCTTCATACACACTATTTCCATAAATCATGTTAAAATTTCATAACATAACTACATAATACATGATAATACATTGATACATCAATACACATGATCATTATATTAATACATTTTAAATTCATATTTAATCTTGATTAAGATTTGCATTTAAATTTACATATTCTATTTAAAGTTTCATTTAAATCATTTCAAAATTACAATTTTGATTAATTAATTAATTAGACATCAATTATTATAATATTATTATTTCACATTTATTATTAATATTCATATTATTATTATTACTTCATCATTCATTTTTCATTACCTCTCTACTCTGAATTTTCTACCTCACTAACTACCTAACCTTTCACCTTCTAATCATTGTTTAGTCTGGGTGACTCCTATATTCACTATGTCTTTACTTATTGTAATCTTACTCACCTCCTTCTAACTAACAACCAAATTTACCTATCATGACACCAATATCTCAATCATAAACACCTTTACTAATTTCATTTAAATCCTATGGCCCCGCTCGTCTTTGCACAGAGATGGGTGTTCCCTAACTGGCTATATACATCCATAATTTTTTTCCCTTCCATAAAATTCGGCAAACACTCCCTAAAACTACGCTATTACCTGCCACAACACTATACGTTGGCTACTCCTTATCACCTCACCCCCACTACAAAATATCATCAACAACAAATATATGTTTATACCTTGACTTTACTCACCTCTACAAATAATCACTAACTACTGTGTCCCTACCTATCTAATATTTTCTTTGTATTATTTACTTCAAAATTCTTAACTATCTAACTCCCTTTACATTAATTACATAACACACATGCTTCTATTTATACCCAGGCTCTATTCCTGTTTACACTTACTGTAATCATTGACAATTATCTTATAAATTCATCTCTCACCTACTCATAACAGTACATCTCAACATTCCAATATATATTCTTCTTTGATCATTTATCTAATTATTATTCATTAATAATTACCTTCATTACAAAATAAATAATACTTTATCTTCATTAATAGAAACTTTCTATTCCAATTAATAATTTCAGTTAGTACAACTTTCTTTTGTACTATTTTAATTCAATATTTGACCTTTAAATATTATTCATTTGTTTAATTAAATAAAACATGTTAATAATTAAAATACATAATAACTGGTGTACACAAAATATACCTGTAATACAACATCAAAAATACATAAATACATTGATATAAATACATTTAATACAATGAAAAATATACACTCCAAACACATTATTTTGTTATTTATCAAACTCAGTCCATATGCAGTCCAATTCAATACCACTTTTCACATATATTTATTGTTCATTACACAATACAACAGTCTATCCTCCATCGTTGAATAACAACCGAATCTTAGGTCTATTTAATTTATTTTCTAATAAAAACATTTTATGATTAGAAACATTATAATCATATTCATATATTAAACAATTATCAAACAAATATCTCAAGTCACGATCGAGTAGGGTTCTGTCTATATCGGTAATATCATATGTTATAATTTGGTTATTCATCTTGTAATTATCCTCATAATTTTCTACTACAGGTAAGTACTTAATACCATTATTCTCATCATTTATTGTTATTTCAATATCATTGTTACTATAAGGTAAGTATTCATTATTTCCATCCACCGTATCTATGCCTAACCTCTCTACCAATTCTCTGTACTTTCTATTTACTTTAAAAAATTTTATTACTTTCTTTTTCTCACAATACCTCTCTACACTTTCTTTCTTAATATAATTCTCATCATAACACCAAGTTACACTTTCTCTTTCCAAATATGCAGGGGTCCCTAACAGAAAATTATTGCACCACTTATTAGGTACACAAAAACACCAAGAAATTTTATTTGTAGACCTATCGTCTCCCAAATATATATTAAAGGAACTCTTGTCCTTATAAAAAATACGTGAAGACTTTTCTTCACCCCCTAACACAACATCAAAAGAAAATTCTACCCCCTGCATCCCTTGTACAAAAATACTTTCTCCCAACTCTCTTTCTACTCAATACACTCAAACACCTCATTATCACTCATAATACTTTCATAATCTTTTTCTAATATTATATTCTTACTATCTGTACTATTCTTACTATCTGTAAATTCATTATTCACATTATCATTGTTGTTTACTTTATTAGTCAGTACTTCATTTTTCGTACTGTTTTCACTACCACTCACCTTCTGGGTTTCTAGTTGACTTAAATTCTTGTCTAATTTTGTGATGACCTTGTCAAACTGCTTAATGAGCTTATCGTGACCTATTTTAATTTCATGCTTTAGTTCATTGAACTTGATATCAGGACTATCAAATTTGTCACTTTGTTTATCAAACTTGTCATTCAATTTTGTAAATTTGATATTAGAATCGCTTTTTTGCTCATCTAATTTTTTGTCTAATTTTAATAGTAATTGCATCATGGCACTACTTTCATCTGTTTTATTTTCTGGACTAACTGACATGGATGTAGAGACCTTCTCGGTTTCTACATATACAACAGATACAGGTGTATCTGCTTCGTCAATCTGACTAATTTGAGTTGGCTGAACATCCATTTCACTAGTTAAATTTACATCAGCTGTACTGATTTCTATTTCAATATTATCCTTATTACTCATGTTTACAATTGTATGTTACTAAAACATATATGTTTATAACCTAAAATTTTAACCTTACCTTGCGCACGTGTTACGTACTTTAGCGCTATTACCTCAGGTAGTTATTTCACAACCGGTAGGTATACTCTATATAAAATTATGTTTTATGTCGAGTCCCTGGACGGCACGCACCATCTGTAACTACTTGTCCCTGTTATTAAGGGCGCAATCTGTAACTACTTGTTTTTTATCGTTTAATTAGTTACCATAAAAATTGTATGTTAAGAGATTACGTTCACTTTGTAAACCGGACGCCATGTTGTCAAATTGAGCAACTGTATATAAATTTACTAGTCGGGCCAGGATTCGTGCAACACGAACCATGTTTGTGAAATATACCACCTGAAATAAATGAACACTAGATAACATATATAAGTTATTTTTATTTTAAGCTTTACTCTCCATACATATTATTGACTCGAATATTTCCCAGCAAAACAATTATAACCCTCCAAAAACATGTAATACAAAATATGTAAATATTAGTTGATTATATCATAGTTGATTAAACATAAAACACTTTCGCACAACCCAGCATAATTTATATCACTCTCTCTCTCTCACGCTGGTACAATTTCTTACTTTCTTTTAATGAGCTCATTCTTTTAAAATCTTAATATTGAGTGAATTGAATTTTATTTTGGTCATTATTGTGAAATTATGTTTTATTTGAAATTTAAAAAAAATAGGATGTTGGAACGTTCTCACCAAATTATTGTATAAGTCTCATCGCACTTCTAGGGTCGTCGCTATCTGCACAATCGGTAAAGTTTTACATCGCTTTACGGCCACACTGTCGTGTCGGCCCACGAAAATGCCTCGGACCGATTCTATACGCAAGATTTCACGGACGATCCATCGGCCGATGACACCTGTACAAGTCTGTTAACGTCCATCACAACATTTCCGATATTTTATACCGTTCATTAACCACTTTTAGTGGTATAAAAGTTAAAATTCACTCTTCGTGAACGGGTTGCCGGCCGGCTGCGATCACGTTCCCTGTTGAAATGACACAGATCCTTTGTCACAAATTTCTGAGGTGGGGTGAAGCTACGTCACCCGGCTATTGTTTGGTTGTTTACAGTTTCAACAACACATTCCTCGTCGCTGGCGTAATCAAGGATCGTCGCTTTTATCTCAATAAACGACACGGTTTTTTGCTGGTTTTCATGTTTTTTGCTATGAAACAGTCAGAATCTTGTCAATTCGATTTTACATTATAAAATATTTGTATAGTTCACTCACTGTATATTTACAAGGATTATTCAAGGTTTATTTAATTTTGACCAAATTACTACAAATGAAGGAATACAATATTTATGGTTTTTTATACCATATTTAGGTTGATTAAAAATTGTACCATTACAAAACCCCCTCAATGAAAGATTTTGTGTTGAAGCACAAAAACTTTCATTGACCCTTTCATTCTTCCTAAAGGGATCAGCCAGGATAGGTCGCCACAACCCCCTTACAATTTATATAAAAGAAAACAACAACTCACCCGTGGTCTGATGATGATGACAGTACCTACATGACCTTACTGGACTTCTCCTTCAAGATCCCAACACCATAAGGCCACTTAGGCGCGTAACGCCCCTGCTCTGACGCTCTCGGCCAGCTCAGGACCGCTGTCATATCACCAAACACTGAAACAATAAATGAAAAATATTAAAATAGTGACTTGGTAAATTACTCTATCCTTAACTGATCTGGTTCCCCTTAGCTAGGTGCTGGTTTGTGATGATAAGCACTGGGCTTGCTTGAAATACTACTAAAATATAATTACAAAAATGTAACGCACAAGAATTATATAGAATTTCCCTTCTCAATATGGACTACCCTGAATTAATAAATTGTTTCGATTCCCATCGATAATATTTAACTCTTTCCATTTTATAATTAGTATAATTATAAAAGAAACACATTGATATAAAAGAATTAAATTATAATTGAAAATATGGAAATCCCCCTATAAATCTCCCAAACATGGAGAAAAACAAATGACAGAAAAACAAAATAATTAATAAATCTGTATGGTATTATTTATTCATAAATCTTATTGAATTGTTAAATTAAAATTATTATTATTATTATTTAAAATTATTATTATTATTATTATTATTATTAACAGGTAATAGTTGTTATTGACAGCGCCAATTATATTTATCCCTTCATACACACTATTTCCATAAATCATGTTAAAATTTCATAACATAACTACATAATACATGATAATACATTGATACATCAATACACATGATCATTATATTAATACATTTTAAATTCATATTTAATCTTGATTAAGATTTGCATTTAAATTTACATATTCTATTTAAAGTTTCATTTAAATCATTTAAAAATTACAATTTTGATTAATTAATTAATTAGACATCAATTATTATAATATTATTATTTCACATTTATTATTAATATTCATATTATTATTATTACTTCATCATTCATTTTTCATTACCTCTCTACTCTGAATTTTCTACCTCACTAACTACCTAACCTTTCACCTTCTAATCATTGTTTAGTCTGGGTGACTCCTATATTCACTATGTCTTTACTTATTGTAATCTTACTCACCTCCTTCTAACTAACAACCAAATTTACCTATCATGACACCAATATCTCAATCATAAACACCTTTACTAATTTCATTTAAATCCTATGGCCCCGCTCGTCTTTGCACAGAGATGGGTGTTCCCTAACTGGCTATATACATCCATAATTTTTTTCCCTTCCATAAAATTCGGCAAACACTCCCTAAAACTACGCTATTACCTGCCACAACACTATACGTTGGCTACTCCTTATCACCTCACCCCCACTACAAAATATCATCAACAACAAATATATGTTTATACCTTGACTTTACTCACCTCTACAAATAATCACTAACTACTGTGTCCCTACCTATCTAATATTTTCTTTGTATTATTTACTTCAAAATTCTTAACTATCTAACTCCCTTTACATTAATTACATAACACACATGCTTCTATTTATACCCAGGCTCTATTCCTGTTTACACTTACTGTAATCATTGACAATTATCTTATAAATTCATCTCTCACCTACTCATAACAGTACATCTCAACATTCCAATATATATTCTTCTTTGATCATTTATCTAATTATTATTCATTAATAATTACCTTCATTACAAAATAAATAATACTTTATCTTCATTAATAGAAACTTTCTATTCCAATTAATAATTTCAGTTAGTACAACTTTCTTTTGTACTATTTTAATTCAATATTTGACCTTTAAATATTATTCATTTGTTTAATTAAATAAAACATGTTAATAATTAAAATACATAATAACTGGTGTACACAAAATATACCTGTAATACAACATCAAAAATACATAAATACATTGATATAAATACATTTAATACAATGAAAAATATACACTCCAAACACATTATTTTGTTATTTATCAAACTCAGTCCATATGCAGTCCAATTCAATACCACTTTTCACATATATTTATTGTTCATTACACAATACAACAGTCTATCCTCCATCGTTGAATAACAACCGAATCTTAGGTCTATTTAATTTATTTTCTAATAAAAACATTTTATGATTAGAAACATTATAATCATATTCATATATTAAACAATTATCAAACAAATATCTCAAGTCACGATCGAGTAGGGTTCTGTCTATCTCGGTAATATCATATGTTATAATTTGGTTATTCATCTTGTAATTATCCTCATAATTTTCTACTACAGGTAAGTACTTAATACCATTATTCTCATCATTTATTGTTATTTCAATATCATTGTTACTATAAGGTAAGTATTCATTATTTCCATCCACCGTATCTATGCCTAACCTCTCTACCAATTCTCTGTACTTTCTATTTACTTTAAAAAATTTTATTACTTTCTTTTTCTCACAATACCTCTCTACACTTTCTTTCTTAATATAATTCTCATCATAACACCAAGTTACACTTTCTCTTTCCAAATATGCAGGGGTCCCTAACAGAAAATTATTGCACCACTTATTAGGTACACAAAAACACCAAGAAATTTTATTTGTAGACCTATCGTCTCCCAAATATATATTAAAGGAACTCTTGTCCTTATAAAAAATACGTGAAAACTTTTCTTCACCCCCTAACACAACATCAAAAGAAAATTCTACCCCCTGCATCCCTTGTACAAAAATACTTTCTCCCAACTCTCTTTCTGACTCAATACACTCAAACACCTCATTATCACTCATAATACTTTCATTATCTTTTTCTAATATTATATTCTTACTATCTGTACTATTCTTACTATCTGTAAATTCATTATTCACATTATCATTGTTGTTTACTTTATTAGTCAGTACTTCATTTTTCGTACTGTTTTCACTACCACTCACCTTCTGGGTTTCTAGTTGACTTAAATTCTTGTCTAATTTTGTGATGACCTTGTCAAACTGCTTAATGAGCTTATCGTGACCTATTTTAATTTCATGCTTTAGTTCATTGAACTTGATATCAGGACTATCAAATTTGTCACTTTGTTTATCAAACTTGTCATTCAATTTTGTAAATTTGATATTAGAATCGCTTTTTTGCTCATCTAATTTTTTGTCTAATTTTAATAGTAATTGCATCATGGCACTACTTTCATCTGTTTTATTTTCTGGACTAACTGACATGGATGTAGAGACCTTCTCGGTTTCTACATATACAACAGATACAGGTGTATCTGCTTCGTCAATCTGACTAATTTGAGTTGGCTGAACATCCATTTCACTAGTTAAATTTACATCAGCTGTACTGATTTCTATTTCAATATTATCCTTATTACTCATGTTCACAATTGTATGTTACTAAAACATATATGTTTATAACCTAAAATTTTAACCTTACCTTGCGCACGTGTTACGTACTTTAGCGCTATTACCTCAGGTAGTTATTTCACAACCGGTAGGTATACTCTATATAAAATTATGTTTTATGTCGAGTCCCTGGACGGCACGCACCATCTGTAACTACTTGTCCCTGTTATTAAGGGCGCAATCTGTAACTACTTGTTTTTTATCGTTTAATTAGTTACCATAAAAATTGTGTGTTAAGAGATTACGTTCACTTTGTAAACCGGACGCCATGTTGTCAAATTGAGCAACTGTATATAAATTTACTAGTCGGGCCAGGATTCGTGCAACACGAACCATGTTTGTGAAATATACCACCTGAAATAAATGAACACTAGATAACATATATAAGTTATTTTTATTTTAAGCTTTACTCTCCATACATATTATTGACTCGAATATTTCCCAGCAAAACAATTATAACCCTCCAAAAACATGTAATACAAAATATGTAAATATTAGTTGATTATATCATAGTCGATTAAACATAAAACACTTTCGCACAACCCAGCATAATTTATATCACTCTCTCTCTCTCACGCTGGTACAATTTCTTACTTTCTTTTAATGAGCTCATTCTTTTAAAATCTTAATATTGAGTGAATTGAATTTTATTTTGGTCATTATTGTGAAATTATGTTTTATTTGAAATTAAAAAAAAATAGGATGTTGGAACGTTCTCACCAAATTATTGTATAAGTCTCATCGCACTTCTAGGGTCGTCGCTATCTGCACAATCGGTAAAGTTTTACATCGCTTTACGGCCACACTGTCGTGTCGGCCCACGAAAATGCCTCGGACCGATTCTATACGCAAGATTTCACGGACGATCCATCGGCCGATGACACCTGTACAAGTCTGTTAACGTCCATCACAACATTTCCGATATTTTATACCGTTCATTAACCACTTTTAGTGGTATAAAAGTTAAAATTCACTCTTCGTGAACGGGTTGCCGGCCGGCTGCGATCACGTTCCCTGTTGAAATGACACAGATCCTTTGTCACAAATTTCTGAGGTGGGGTGAAGCTACGTCACCCGGCTATTGTTTGGTTGTTTACAGTTTCAACAACACATTCCTCGTCGCTGGCGTAATCAAGGATCGTCGCTTTTATCTCAATAAACGACACGGTTTTTTGCTGGTTTTCATGTTTTTTGCTATGAAACAGTCAGAATCTTGTCAATTCGATTTTACATTATAAAATATTTGTATAGTTCACTCACTGTATATTTACAAGGATTATTCAAGGTTTATTTAATTTTGACCAAATTACTACAAATGAAGGAATACAATATTTATGGTTTTTTATACCATATTTAGGTTGATTAAAAATTGTACCATTACAAAACCCCCTCAATGAAAGATTTTGTGTTGAAGCACAAAAACTTTCATTGACCCTTTCATTCTTCCTAAAGGGATCAGCCAGGATAGGTCGCCACAACCCCCTTACAATTTATATAAAAGAAAACAACAACTCACCCATGGTCTGATGATGATGACAGTACCTACATGACCTTACTGGACTTCTCCTTCGAGATCCCAACACCATAAGGCCACTTAGGCGCGTAACGCCCCTGCTCTGACGCTCTCGGCCAGCTCAGGACCGCTGTCATATCACCAAACACTGAAACAATAAATGAAAAATATTAAAATAGTGACTTGGTAAATTACTCTATCCTTAACTGATCTGGTTCCCCTTAGCTAGGTGCTGGTTTGTGATGATAAGCACTGGGTTTGCTTGAAATACTACTAAAATATAATTACAAAAATGTAACGCACAAGAATTATATAGAATTTCCCTTCTCAATATGGACTACCCTGAATTAATAAATTGTTTCGATTCCCATCGATAATATTTAACTCTTTCCATTTTATAATTAGTGTAATTATAAAAGAAACACATTGATATAAAAGAATTAAATTATAATTGAAAATATGGAAATCCCCCTATAAATCTCCCAAACATGGAGAAAAACAAATGGCAGAAAAACAAAATAATTAATAAATCTGTATGGTATTATTTATTCATAAATCTTATTGAATTGTTAAATTAAAATTATTATTATTATTATTTAAAATTATTATTATTATTATTATTATTAACAGGTAATAGTTGTTATTGACAGCGCCAATTATATTTATCCCTTCATACACACTATTTCCATAAATCATGTTAAAATTTCATAACATAACTACATAATACATGATAATACATTGATACATCAATACACATGATCATTATATTAATACATTTTAAATTCATATTTAATCTTGATTAAGATTTGCATTTAAATTTACATATTCTATTTAAAGTTTCATTTAAATCATTTAAAAATTACAATTTCGATTAATTAATTAATTAGACATCAATTATTATAATATTATTACTTCACATTTATTATTAATATTCATATTATTATTATTACTTCATCATTCATTTTTCATTACCTCTCTACTCTGAATTTTCTACCTCACTAACTACCTAACCTTTCACCTTCTAATCATTGTTTAGTCTGGGTGACTCCTATATTCACTATGTCTTTACTTATTGTAATCTTACTCACCTCCTTCTAACTAACAACCAAATTTACCTATCATGACACCAATATCTCAATCATAAACACCTTTACTAATTTCACTTAAATCCTATGGCCCCGCTCGTCTTTGCACAGAGATGGGTGTTCCCTAACTGGCTATATACATCCATAATTTTTTTCCCTTCCATAAAATTCGGCAAACACTCCCTAAAACTACGCTATTACCTGCCACAACACTATACGTTGGCTACTCCTTATCACCTCACCCCCACTACAAAATATCATCAACAACAAATATATGTTTATACCTTACCTTGACTTTACTCACCTCTACAAATAATCACTAACTACTGTGTCCCTACCTATCTAATATTTTCTTTGTATTATTTACTTCAAAATTCTTAACTATCTAACTCCCTTTACATTAATTACATAACACACATGCTTCTATTTATACCCAGGCTCTATTCCTGTTTACACTTACTGTAATCATTGACAATTATCTTATAAATTCATCTCTCACCTACTCATAACAGTACATCTCAACATTCCAATATATATTCTTCTTTGATCATTATCTAATTATTATTCATTAATAATTACCTTCATTACAAAATAAATAATACTTTATCTTCATTAATAGAAACTTTCTATTCCAATTAATAATTTCAGTTAGTACAACTTTCTTTTGTACTATTTTAATTCAATATTTGACCTTTAAATATTATTCATTTGTTTAATTAAATAAAACATGTTAATAATTAAAATACATAATAACTGGTGTACACAAAATATACCTGTAATACAACATCAAAAATACATAAATACATTGATATAAATACATTTAATACAATGAAAAATATACACTCCAAACACATTATTTTGTTATTTATCAAACTCAGTCCATATGCAGTCCAATTCAATACCACTTTTCACATATATTTATTGTTCATTACACAATACAACAGTCTATCCTCCATCGTTGAATAACAACCGAATCTTAGGTCTATTTAATTTATTTTCTAATAAAAACATTTTATGATTAGAAACATTATAATCATATTCATATATTAAACAATTATCAAACAAATATCTCAAGTCACGATCGAGTAGGGTTCTGTCTATCTCGGTAATATCATATGTTATAATTTGGTTATTCATCTTGTAATTATCCTCATAATTTTCTACTACAGGTAAGTACTTAATACCATTATTCTCATCATTTATTGTTATTTCAATATCATTGTTACTATAAGGTAAGTATTCATTATTTCCATCCACCGTATCTATGCCTAACCTCTCTACCAATTCTCTGTACTTTCTATTTACTTTAAAAAATTTTATTACTTTCTTTTTCTCACAATACCTCTCTACACTTTCTTTCTTAATATAATTCTCATCATAACACCAAGTTACACTTTCTCTTTCCAAATATGCAGGGGTCCCTAACAGAAAATTATTGCACCACTTATTAGGTACACAAAAACACCAAGAAATTTTATTTGTAGACCTATCGTCTCCCAAATATATACTAAAGGAACTCTTGTCCTTATAAAAAATACGTGAAGACTTTTCTTCACCCCCTAACACAACATCAAAAGAAAATTCTACCCCCTGCATCCCTTGTACAAAAATACTTTCTCCCAACTCTCTTTCTGACTCAATACACTCAAACACCTCATTATCACTCATAATACTTTCATTATCTTTTTCTAATATTATATTCTTACTATCTGTACTATTCTTACTATCTGTAAATTCAATTATTCACATTATCATTGTTGTTTACTTTATTAGTCAGTACTTCATTTTTCGTACTGTTTTCACTACCACTCACCTTATGGGTTTCTAGTTGACTTAAATTCTTGTCTAATTTTGTGATGACCTTGTCAAACTGCTTAATGAGCTTATCGTGACCTATTTTAATTTCATGCTTTAGTTCATTGAACTTGATATCAGGACTACCAAATTTGTCACTTTGTTTATCAAACTTGTCATTCAATTTTGTAAATTTGATATTAGAATCGCTTTTTTGCTCATCTAATTTTTTGTCTAATTTTAATAGTAATTGCATCATGGCACTACTTTCATCTGTTTTATTTTCTGGACTAACTGGCATGGATGTAGAGACCTTCTCGGTTTCTACATATACAACAGATACAGGTGTATCTGCTTCGTCAATCTGACTAATTTGAGTTGGCTGAACATCCATTTCACTAGTTAAATTTACATCAGCTGTACTGATTTCTATTTCAATATTATCCTTATTACTCATGTTTACAATTGTATGTTACTAAAACATATATGTTTATAACCTAAAATTTTAACCTTACCTTGCGCACGTGTTACGTACTTTAGCGCTATTACCTCAGGTAGTTATTTCACAACCGTTAGGTATACTCTATATAAAATTATGTTTTATGTCGAGTCCCTGGACGGCACGCACCATCTGTAACTACTTGTCCCTGTTATTAAGGGCGCAATCTGTAACTACTTGTTTTTTATCGTTTAATTAGTTACCATAAAAATTGTGTGTTAAGAGATTACGTTCACTTTGTAAACCGGACGCCATGTTGTCAAATTGAGCAACTGTATATAAATTTACTAGTCGGGCCAGGATTCGTGCAACACGAACCATGTTTGTGAAATATACCACCTGAAATAAATGAACACTAGATAACATATATAAGTTATTTTTATTTTAAGCTTTACTCTCCATACATATTATTGACTCGAATATTTCCCAGCAAAACAATTATAACCCTCCAAAAACATGTAATACAAAATATGTAAATATTAGTTGATTATATCATAGTTGATTAAACATAAAACACTTTCGCACAACCCAGCATAATTTATATCACTCTCTCTCTCTCACGCTGGTACAATTTCTTACTTTCTTTTAATGAGCTCATTCTTTTAAAATCTTAATATTGAGTGAATTGAATTTTATTTTGGTCATTATTGTGAAATTATGTTTTATTTGAAATTTAAAAAAAATAGGATGTTGGAACGTTCTCACCAAATTATTGTATAAGTCTCATCGCACTTCTAGGGTCGTCGCTATCTGCACAATCGGTAAAGTTTTACATCGCTTTACGGCCACACTGTCGTGTCGGCCCACGAAAATGCCTCGGACCGATTCTATACGCAAGATTTCACGGACGATCCATCGGCCGATGACACCTGTACAAGTCTGTTAACGTCCATCACAACATTTCCGATATTTTATACCGTTCATTAACCACTTTTAGTGGTATAAAAGTTAAAATTCACTCTTCGTGAACGGGTTGCCGGCCGGCTGCGATCACGTTCCCTGTTGAAATGACACAGATCCTTTGTCACAAATTTCTGAGGTGGGGTGAAGCTACGTCACCCGGCTATTGTTTGGTTGTTTACAGTTTCAACAACACATTCCTCGTCGCTGGCGTAATCAAGGATCGTCGCTTTTATCTCAATAAACGACACGGTTTTTTGCTGGTTTTCATGTTTTTTGCTATGAACGAGTCAGAATCTTGTCAATTCGATTTTACATTATAAAATATTTGTATAGTTCACTCACTGTATATTTACAAGGATTATTCAAGGTTTATTTAATTTTGACCAAATTACTACAAATGAAGGAATACAATATTTATGGTTTTTTATACCATATTTAGGTTGATTAAAAATTGTACCATTACAAAACCCCCTCAATGAAAGATTTTGTGTTGAAGCACAAAAACTTTCATTGACCCTTTCATTCTTCCTAAAGGGATCAGCCAGGATAGGTCGCCACAACCCCCTTACAATTTATATAAAAGAAAACAACAACTCACCCATGGTCTGATGATGATGACAGTACCTACATGACCTTACTGGACTTCTCCTTCGAGATCCCAACACCATAAGGCCACTTAGGCGCGTAACGCCCCTGCTCTGACGCTCTCGGCCAGCTCAGGACCGCTGTCATATCACCAAACACTGAAACAATAAATGAAAAATATTAAAATAGTGACTTGGTAAATTACTCTATCCTTAACTGATCTGGTTCCCCTTAGCTAGGTGCTGGTTTGTGATGATAAGCACTGGGCTTGCTTGAAATACTACTAAAATATAATTACAAAAATGTAACGCACAAGAATTATATAGAATTTCCCTTCTCAATATGGACTACCCTGAATTAATAAATTGTTTCGATTCCCATCGATAATATTTAACTCTTTCCATTTTATAATTAGTATAATTATAAAAGAAACACATTGATATAAAAGAATTAAATTATAATTGAAAATATGGAAATCCCCCTATAAATCTCCCAAACATGGAGAAAAACAAATGACAGAAAAACAAAATAATTAATAAATCTGTATGGTATTATTTATTCATAAATCTTATTGAATTGTTAAATTAAAATTATTATTATTATTATTATTTAAAATTATTATTATTATTATTATTATTATTAACAGGTAATAGTTGTTATTGACAGCGCCAATTATATTTATCCCTTCATACACACTATTTCCATAAATCATGTTAAAATTTCATAACATAACTACATAATACATGATAATACATTGATACATCAATACACATGATCATTATATTAATACATTTTAAATTCATATTTAATCTTGATTAAGATTTGCATTTAAATTTACATATTCTATTTAAAGTTTCATTTAAATCATTTAAAAATTACAATTTCGATTAATTAATTAATTAGACATCAATTATTATAATATTATTACTTCACATTTATTATTAATATTCATATTATTATTATTACTTCATCATTCATTTTTCATTACCTCTCTACTCTGAATTTTCTACCTCACTAACTACCTAACCTTTCACCTTCTAATCATTGTTTAGTCTGGGTGACTCCTATATTCACTATGTCTTTACTTATTGTAATCTTACTCACCTCCTTCTAACTAACAACCAAATTTACCTATCATGACACCAATATCTCAATCATAAACACCTTTACTAATTTCATTTAAATCCTATGGCCCCGCTCGTCTTTGCACAGAGATGGGTGTTCCCTAACTGGCTATATACATCCATAATTTTTTTCCCTTCCATAAAATTCGGCAAACACTCCCTAAAACTACGCTATTACCTGCCACAACACTATACGTTGGCTACTCCTTATCACCTCACCCCCACTACAAAATATCATCAACAACAAATATATGTTTATACCTTGACTTTACTCACCTCTACAAATAATCACTAACTACTGTGTCCCTACCTATCTAATATTTTCTTTGTATTATTTACTTCAAAATTCTTAACTATCTAACTCCCTTTACATTAATTACATAACACACATGCTTCTATTTATACCCAGGCTCTATTCCTGTTTACACTTACTGTAATCATTGACAATTATCTTATAAATTCATCTCTCACCTACTCATAACAGTACATCTCAACATTCCAATATATATTCTTCTTTGATCATTTATCTAATTATTATTCATTAATAATTACCTTCATTACAAAATAAATAATACTTTATCTTCATTAATAGAAACTTTCTATTCCAATTAATAATTTCAGTTAGTACAACTTTCTTTTGTACTATTTTAATTCAATATTTGACCTTTAAATATTATTCATTTGTTTAATTAAATAAAACATGTTAATAATTAAAATACATAATAACTGGTGTACACAAAATATACCTGTAATACAACATCAAAAATACATAAATACATTGATATAAATACATTTAATACAATGAAAAATATACACTCCAAACACATTATTTTGTTATTTATCAAACTCAGTCCATATGCAGTCCAATTCAATACCACTTTTCACATATATTTATTGTTCATTACACAATACAACAGTCTATCCTCCATCGTTGAATAACAACCGAATCTTAGGTCTATTTAATTTATTTTCTAATAAAAACATTTTATGATTAGAAACATTATAATCATATTCATATATTAAACAATTATCAAACAAATATCTCAAGTCACGATCGAGTAGGGTTCTGTCTATCTCGGTAATATCATATGTTATAATTTGGTTATTCATCTTGTAATTATCCTCATAATTTTCTACTACAGGTAAGTACTTAATACCATTATTCTCATCATTTATTGTTATTTCAATATCATTGTTACTATAAGGTAAGTATTCATTATTTCCATCCACCGTATCTATGCCTAACCTCTCTACCAATTCTCTGTACTTTCTATTTACTTTAAAAAATTTTATTACTTTCTTTTTCTCACAATACCTCTCTACACTTTCTTTCTTAATATAATTCTCATCATAACACCAAGTTACACTTTCTCTTTCCAAATATGCAGGGGTCCCTAACAGAAAATTATTGCACCACTTATTAGGTACACAAAAACACCAAGAAATTTTATTTGTAGACCTATCGTCTCCCAAATATATATTAAAGGAACTCTTGTCCTTATAAAAAATACGTGAAAACTTTTCTTCACCCCCTAACACAACATCAAAAGAAAATTCTACCCCCTGCATCCCTTGTACAAAAATACTTTCTCCCAACTCTCTTTCTGACTCAATACACTCAAACACCTCATTATCACTCATAATACTTTCATTATCTTTTTCTAATATTATATTCTTACTATCTGTACTATTCTTACTATCTGTAAATTCATTATTCACATTATCATTGTTGTTTACTTTATTAGTCAGTACTTCATTTTTCGTACTGTTTTCACTACCACTCACCTTCTGGGTTTCTAGTTGACTTAAATTCTTGTCTAATTTTGTGATGACCTTGTCAAACTGCTTAATGAGCTTATCGTGACCTATTTTAATTTCATGCTTTAGTTCATTGAACTTGATATCAGGACTATCAAATTTGTCACTTTGTTTATCAAACTTGTCATTCAATTTTGTAAATCTGATATTAGAATCGCTTTTTTGCTCATCTAATTTTTTGTCTAATTTTAATAGTAATTGCATCATGGCACTACTTTCATCTGTTTTATTTTCTGGACTAACTGACATGGATGTAGAGACCTTCTCGGTTTCTACATATACAACAGATACAGGTGTATCTGCTTCGTCAATCTGACTAATTTGAGTTGGCTGAACATCCATTTCACTAGTTAAATTTACATCAGCTGTACTGATTTCTATTTCAATATTATCCTTATTACTCATGTTCACAATTGTATGTTACTAAAACATATATGTTTATAACCTAAAATTTTAACCTTACCTTGCGCACGTGTTACGTACTTTAGCGCTATTACCTCAGGTAGTTATTTCACAACCGGTAGGTATACTCTATATAAAATTATGTTTTATGTCGAGTCCCTGGACGGCACGCACCATCTGTAACTACTTGTCCCTGTTATTAAGGGCGCAATCTGTAACTACTTGTTTTTTATCGTTTAATTAGTTACCATAAAAATTGTATGTTAAGAGATTACGTTCACTTTGTAAACCGGACGCCATGTTGTCAAATTGAGCAACTGTATATAAATTTACTAGTCGGGCCAGGATTCGTGCAACACGAACCATGTTTGTGAAATATACCACCTGAAATAAATGAACACTAGATAACATATATAAGTTATTTTTATTTTAAGCTTTACTCTCCATACATATTATTGACTCGAATATTTCCCAGCAAAACAATTATAACCCTCCAAAAACATGTAATACAAAATATGTAAATATTAGTTGATTATATCATAGTTGATTAAACATAAAACACTTTCGCACAACCCAGCATAATTTATATCACTCTGTCTCTCTCACGCTGGTACAATTTCTTACTTTCTTTTAATGAGCTCATTCTTTTAAAATCTTAATATTGAGTGAATTGAATTTTATTTTGGTCATTATTGTGAAATTATGTTTTATTTGAAATTTAAAAAAAATAGGATGTTGGAACGTTCTCACCAAATTATTGTATAAGTCTCATCGCACTTCTAGGGTCGTCGCTATCTGCACAATCGGTAAAGTTTTACATCGCTTTACGGCCACACTGTCGTGTCGGCCCACGAAAATGCCTCGGACCGATTCTATACGCAAGATTTCACGGACGATCCATCGGCCGATGACACCTGTACAAGTCTGTTAACGTCCATCACAACATTTCCGATATTTTATACCGTTCATTAACCACTTTTAGTGGTATAAAAGTTAAAATTCACTCTTCGTGAACGGGTTGCCGGCCGGCTGCGATCACGTTCCCTGTTGAAATGACACAGATCCTTTGTCACAAATTTCTGAGGTGGGGTGAAGCTACGTCACCCGGCTATTGTTTGGTTGTTTACAGTTTCAACAACACATTCCTCGTCGCTGGCGTAATCAAGGATCGTCGCTTTTATCTCAATAAACGACACGGTTTTTTGCTGGTTTTCATGTTTTTTGCTATGAAACAGTCAGAATCTTGTCAATTCGATTTTACATTATAAAATATTTGTATAGTTCACTCACTGTATATTTACAAGGATTATTCAAGGTTTATTTAATTTTGACCAAATTACTACAAATGAAGGAATACAATATTTATGGTTTTTTATACCATATTTAGGTTGATTAAAAATTGTACCATTACAAAACCCCCTCAATGAAAGATTTTGTGTTGAAGCACAAAAACTTTCATTGACCCTTTCATTCTTCCTAAAGGGATCAGCCAGGATAGGTCGCCACAACCCCCTTACAATTTATATAAAAGAAAACAACAACTCACCCGTGGTCTGATGATGATGACAGTACCTACATAACCTTACTGGACTTCTCCTTCGAGATCCCAACACCATAAGGCCACTTAGGCGCGTAACGCCCCTGCTCTGACGCTCTCGGCCAGCTCAGGACCGCTGTCATATCACCAAACACTGAAACAATAAATGAAAAATATTAAAATAGTGACTTGGTAAATTACTCTATCCTTAACTGATCTGGTTCCCCTTAGCTAGGTGCTGGTTTGTGATGATAAGCACTGGGTTTGCTTGAAATACTACTAAAATATAATTACAAAAATGTAACGCACAAGAATTATATAGAATTTCCCTTCTCAATATGGACTACCCTGAATTAATAAATTGTTTCGATTCCCATCGATAATATTTAACTCTTTCCATTTTATAATTAGTGTAATTATAAAAGAAACACATTGATATAAAAGAATTAAATTATAATTGAAAATATGGAAATCCCCCTATAAATCTCCCAAACATGGAGAAAAACAAATGACAGAAAAACAAAATAATTAATAAATCTGTATGGTATTATTTATTCATAAATCTTATTGAATTGTTAAATTAAAATTATTATTATTATTATTTAAAATTATTATTATTATTATTATTATTAACAGGTAATAGTTGTTATTGACAGCGCCAATTATATTTATCCCTTCATACACACTATTTCCATAAATCATGTTAAAATTTCATAACATAACTACATAATACATGATAATACATTGATACATCAATACGCATGATCATTATATTAATACATTTTAAATTCATATTTAATCTTGATTAAGATTTGCATTTAAATTTACATATTCTATTTAAAGTTTCATTTACAATCATTTAAAAATTACAATTTCGATTAATTAATTAATTAGACATCAATTATTATAATATTATTACTTCACATTTATTATTAATATTCATATTATTATTATTACTTCATCATTCATTTTTCATTACCTCTCTACTCTGAATTTTCTACCTCACTAACTACCTAACCTTTCACCTTCTAATCATTGTTTAGTCTGGGTGACTCCTATATTCACTATGTCTTTACTTATTGTAATCTTACTCACCTCCTTCTAACTAACAACCAAATTTACCTATCATGACACCAATATCTCAATCATAAACACCTTTACTAATTTCATTTAAATCCTATGGCCCCGCTCGTCTTTGCACAGAGATGGGTGTTCCCTAACTGGCTATATACATCCATAATTTTTTTCCCTTCCATAAAATTCGGCAAACACTCCCTAAAACTACGCTATTACCTGCCACAACACTATACGTTGGCTACTCCTTATCACCTCACCCCCACTACAAAATATCATCAACAACAAATATATGTTTATACCTTGACTTTACTCACCTCTACAAATAATCACTAACTACTGTGTCCCTACCTATCTAATATTTTCTTTGTATTATTTACTTCAAAATTCTTAACTATCTAACTCCCTTTACATTAATTACATAACACACATGCTTCTATTTATACCCAGGCTCTATTCCTGTTTACACTTACTGTAATCATTGACAATTATCTTATAAATTCATCTCTCACCTACTCATAACAGTACATCTCAACATTCCAATATATATTCTTCTTTGATCATTTATCTAATTATTATTCATTAATAATTACCTTCATTACAAAATAAATAATACTTTATCTTCATTAATAGAAACTTTCTATTCCAATTAATAATTTCAGTTAGTACAACTTTCTTTTGTACTATTTTAATTCAATATTTGACCTTTAAATATTATTCATTTGTTTAATTAAATAAAACATGTTAATAATTAAAATACATAATAACTGGTGTACACAAAATATACCTGTAATACAACATCAAAAATACATAAATACATTGATATAAATACATTTAATACAATGAAAAATATACACTCCAAACACATTATTTTGTTATTTATCAAACTCAGTCCATATGCAGTCCAATTCAATACCACTTTTCACATATATTTATTGTTCATTACACAATACAACAGTCTATCCTCCATCGTTGAATAACAACCGAATCTTAGGTCTATTTAATTTATTTTCTAATAAAAACATTTTATGATTAGAAACATTATAATCATATTCATATATTAAACAATTATCAAACAAATATCTCAAGTCACGATCGAGTAGGGTTCTGTCTATCTCGGTAATATCATATGTTATAATTTGGTTATTCATCTTGTAATTATCCTCATAATTTTCTACTACAGGTAAGTACTTAATACCATTATTCTCATCATTTATTGTTATTTCAATATCATTGTTACTATAAGGTAAGTATTCATTATTTCCATCCACCGTATCTATGCCTAACCTCTCTACCAATTCTCTGTACTTTCTATTTACTTTAAAAAATTTTATTACTTTCTTTTTCTCACAATACCTCTCTACACTTTCTTTCTTAATATAATTCTCATCATAACACCAAGTTACACTTTCTCTTTCCAAATATGCAGGGGTCCCTAACAGAAAATTATTGCACCACTTATTAGGTACACAAAAACACCAAGAAATTTTATTTGTAGACCTATCGTCTCCCAAATATATATTAAAGGAACTCTTGTCCTTATAAAAAATACGTGAAGACTTTTCTTCACCCCCTAACACAACATCAAAAGAAAATTCTACCCCCTGCATCCCTTGTACAAAAATACTTTCTCCCAACTCTCTTTCTGACTCAATACACTCAAACACCTCATTATCACTCATAATACTTTCATTATCTTTTTCTAATATTATATTCTTACTATCTGTACTATTCTTACTATCTGTAAATTCATTATTCACATTATCATTGTTGTTTACTTTATTAGTCAGTACTTCATTTTTCGTACTGTTTTCACTACCACTCACCTTCTGGGTTTCTAGTTGACTTAAATTCTTGTCTAATTTTGTGATGACCTTGTCAAACTGCTTAATGAGCTTATCGTGACCTATTTTAATTTCATGCTTTAGTTCATTGAACTTGATATCAGGACTATCAAATTTGTCACTTTGTTTATCAAACTTGTCATTCAATTTTGTAAATTTGATATTAGAATCGCTTTTTTGCTCATCTAATTTTTTGTCTAATTTTAATAGTAATTGCATCATGGCACTACTTTCATCTGTTTTATTTTCTGGACTAACTGACATGGATGTAGAGACCTTCTCGGTTTCTACATATACAACAGATACAGGTGTATCTGCTTCGTCAATCTGACTAATTTGAGTTGGCTGAACATCCATTTCACTAGTTAAATTTACATCAGCTGTACTGATTTCTATTTCAATATTATCCTTATTACTCATGTTCACAATTGTATGTTACTAAAACATATATGTCTATAACCTAAAATTTTAACCTTACCTTGCGCACGTGTTACGTACTTTAGCGCTATTACCTCAGGTAGTTATTTCACAACCGGTAGGTATACTCTATATAAAATTATGTTTTATGTCGAGTCCCTGGACGGCACGCACCATCTGTAACTACTTGTCCCTGTTATTAAGGGCGCAATCTGTAACTACTTGTTTTTTATCGTTTAATTAGTTACCATAAAAATTGTATGTTAAGAGATTACGTTCACTTTGTAAACCGGACGCCATGTTGTCAAATTGAGCAACTGTATATAAATTTACTAGTCGGGCCAGGATTCGTGCAACACGAACCATGTTTGTGAAATATACCACCTGAAATAAATGAACACTAGATAACATATATAAGTTATTTTTATTTTAAGCTTTACTCTCCATACATATTATTGACTCGAATATTTCCCAGCAAAACAATTATAACCCTCCAAAAACATGTAATACAAAATATGTAAATATTAGTTGATTATATCATAGTTGATTAAACATAAAACACTTTCGCACAACCCAGCATAATATATATCACTCTCTCTCTCTCACGCTGGTACAATTTCTTACTTTCTTTTAATGAGCTCATTCTTTTAAAATCTTAATATTGAGTGAATTGAATTTTATTTTGGTCATTATTGTGAAATTATGTTTTATTTGAAATTTAAAAAAAATAGGATGTTGGAACGTTCTCACCAAATTATTGTATAAGTCTCATCGCACTTCTAGGGTCGTCGCTATCTGCACAATCGGTAAAGTTTTACATCACTTTACGGCCACACTGTCGTGTCGGCCCACGAAAATGCCTCGGACCGATTCTATACGCAAGATTTCACGGACGATCCATCGGCCGATGACACCTGTACAAGTCTGTTAACGTCCATCACAACATTTCCGATATTTTATACCGTTCATTAACCACTTTTAGTGGTATAAAAGTTAAAATTCACTCTTCGTGAACGGGTTGCCGGCCGGCTGCGATCACGTTCCCTGTTGAAATGACACAGATCCTTTGTCACAAATTTCTGAGGTGGGGTGAAGCTACGTCACCCGGCTATTGTTTGGTTGTTTACAGTTTCAACAACACATTCCTCGTCGCTGGCGTAATCAAGGATCGTCGCTTTTATCTCAATAAACGACACGGTTTTTTGCTGGTTTTCATGTTTTTTGCTATGAAACAGTCAGAATCTTGTCAATTCGATTTTACATTATAAAATATTTGTATAGTTCACTCACTGTATATTTACAAGGATTATTCAAGGTTTATTTAATTTTGACCAAATTACTACAAATGAAGGAATACAATATTTATGGTTTTTTATACCATATTTAGGTTGATTAAAAATTGTACCATTACAAAACCCCCTCAATGAAAGATTTTGTGTTGAAGCACAAAAACTTTCATTGACCCTTTCATTCTTCCTAAAGGGATCAGCCAGGATAGGTCGCCACAACCCCCTTACAATTTATATAAAAGAAAGCAACAACTCACCCGTGGTCTGATGATGATGACAGTACCTACATGACCTTACTGGACTTCTCCTTCGAGATCCCAACACCATAAGGCCACTTAGGCGCGTAACGCCCCTGCTCTGACGCTCTCGGCCAGCTCAGGACCGCTGTCATATCACCAAACACTGAAACAATAAATGAAAAATATTAAAATAGTGACTTGGTAAATTACTCTATCCTTAACTGATCTGGTTCCCCTTAGCTAGGTGCTGGTTTGTGATGATAAGCACTGGGTTTGCTTGAAATACTACTAAAATATAATTACAAAAATGTAACGCACAAGAATTATATAGAATTTCCCTTCTCAATATGGACTACCCTGAATTAATAAATTGTTTCGATTCCCATCGATAATATTTAACTCTTTCCATTTTATAATTAGTATAATTATAAAAGAAACACATTGATATAAAAGAATTAAATTATAATTGAAAATATGGAAATCCCCCTATAAATCTCCCAAACATGGAGAAAAACAAATGACAGAAAAACAAAATAATTAATAAATCTGTATGGTATTATTTATTCATAAATCTTATTGAGTTGTTAAATTAAAATTATTATTATTATTATTATTATTAACAGGTAATAGTTGTTATTGACAGCGCCAATTATATTTATCCCTTCATACACACTATTTCCATAAATCATGTTAAAATTTCATAACATAACTACATAATACATGATAATACATTGATACATCAATACACATGATCATTATATTAATACATTTTAAATTCATATTTAATCTTGATTAAGATTTGCATTTAAATTTACATATTCTATTTAAAGTTTCATTTACAATCATTTAAAAATTACAATTTCGATTAATTAATTAATTAGACATCAATTATTATAATATTATTACTTCACATTTATTATTAATATTCATATTATTATTATTACTTCATCATTCATTTTTCATTACCTCTCTACTCTGAATTTTCTACCTCACTAACTACCTAACCTTTCACCTTCTAATCATTGTTTAGTCTGGGTGACTCCTATATTCACTATGTCTTTACTTATTGTAATCTTACTCACCTCCTTCTAACTAACAACCAAATTTACCTATCATGACACCAATATCTCAATCATAAACACCTTTACTAATTTCATTTAAATCCTATGGCCCCGCTCGTCTTTGCACAGAGATGGGTGTTCCCTAACTGGCTATATACATCCATAATTTTTTTCCCTTCCATAAAATTCGGCAAACACTCCCTAAAACTACGCTATTACCTGCCACAACACTATACGTTGGCTACTCCTTATCACCTCACCCCCACTACAAAATATCATCAACAACAAATATATGTTTATACCTTGACTTTACTCACCTCTACAAATAATCACTAACTACTGTGTCCCTACCTATCTAATATTTTCTTTGTATTATTTACTTCAAAATTCTTAACTATCTAACTCCCTTTACATTAATTACATAACACACATGCTTCTATTTATACCCAGGCTCTATTCCTGTTTACACTTACTGTAATCATTGACAATTATCTTATAAATTCATCTCTCACCTACTCATAACAGTACATCTCAACATTCCAATATATATTCTTCTTTGATCATTTATCTAATTATTATTCATTAATAATTACCTTCATTACAAAATAAATAATACTTTATCTTCATTAATAGAAACTTTCTATTCCAATTAATAATTTCAGTTAGTACAACTTTCTTTTGTACTATTTTAATTCAATATTTGACCTTTAAATATTATTCATTTGTTTAATTAAATAAAACATGTTAATAATTAAAATACATAATAACTGGTGTACACAAAATATACCTGTAATACAACATCAAAAATACATAAATACATTGATATAAATACATTTAATACAATGAAAAATATACACTCCAAACACATTATTTTGTTATTTATCAAACTCAGTCCATATGCAGTCCAATTCAATACCACTTTTCACATATATTTATTGTTCATTACACAATACAACAGTCTATCCTCCATCGTTGAATAACAACCGAATCTTAGGTCTATTTAATTTATTTTCTAATAAAAACATTTTATGATTAGAAACATTATAATCATATTCATATATTAAACAATTATCAAACAAATATCTCAAGTCACGATCGAGTAGGGTTCTGTCTATCTCGGTAATATCATATGTTATAATTTGGTTATTCATCTTGTAATTATCCTCATAATTTTCTACTACAGGTAAGTACTTAATACCATTATTCTTATCATTTATTGTTATTTCAATATCATTGTTACTATAAGGTAAGTATTCATTATTTCCATCCACCGTATCTATGCCTAACCTCTCTACCAATTCTCTGTACTTTCTATTTACTTTAAAAAATTTTATTACTTTCTTTTTCTCACAATACCTCTCTACACTTTCTTTCTTAATATAATTCTCATCATAACACCAAGTTACACTTTCTCTTTCCAAATATGCAGGGGTCCCTAACAGAAAATTATTGCACCACTTATTAGGTACACAAAAACACCAAGAAATTTTATTTGTAGACCTATCGTCTCCCAAATATATATTAAAGGAACTCTTGTCCTTATAAAAAATACGTGAAGACTTTTCTTCACCCCCTAACACAACATCAAAAGAAAATTCTACCCCCTGCATCCCTTGTACAAAAATACTTTCTCCCAACTGTCTTTCTGACTCAATACACTCAAACACCTCATTATCACTCATAATACTTTCATTATCTTTTTCTAATATTATATTCTTACTATCTGTACTATTCTTACTATCTGTAAATTCATTATTCACATTATCATTGTTGTTTACTTTATTAGTCAGTACTTCATTTTTCGTACTGTTTTCACTACCACTCACCTTCTGGGTTTCTAGTTGACTTAAATTCTTGTCTAATTTTGTGATGACCTTGTCAAACTGCTTAATGAGCTTATCGTGACCTATTTTAATTTCATGCTTTAGTTCATTGAACTTGATATCAGGACTATCAAATTTGTCACTTTGTTTATCAAACTTGTCATTCAATTTTGTAAATTTGATATTAGAATCGCTTTTTTGCTCATCTAATTTTTTGTCTAATTTTAATAGTAATTGCATCATGGCACTACTTTCATCTGTTTTATTTTCTGGACTAACTGACATGGATGTAGAGACCTTCTCGGTTTCTACATATACAACAGATACAGGTGTATCTGCTTCGTCAATCTGACTAATTTGAGTTGGCTGAACATCCATTTCACTAGTTAAATTTACATCAGCTGTACTGATTTCTATTTCAATATTATCCTTATTACTCATGTTCACAATTGTATGTTACTAAAACATATATGTTTATAACCTAAAATTTTAACCTTACCTTGCGCACGTGTTACGTACTTTAGCGCTATTACCTCAGGTAGTTATTTCACAACCGGTAGGTATACTCTATATAAAATTATGTTTTATGTCGAGTCCCTGGACGGCACGCACCATCTGTAACTACTTGTCCCTGTTATTAAGGGCGCAATCTGTAACTACTTGTTTTTTATCGTTTAATTAGTTACCATAAAAATTGTATGTTAAGAGATTACGTTCACTTTGTAAACCGGACGCCATGTTGTCAAATTGAGCAACTGTATATAAATTTACTAGTCGGGCCAGGATTCGTGCAACACGAACCATGTTTGTGAAATATACCACCTGAAATAAATGAACACTAGATAACATATATAAGTTATTTTTATTTTAAGCTTTACTCTCCATACATATTATTGACTCGAATATTTCCCAGCAAAACAATTATAACCCTCCAAAAACATGTAATACAAAATATGTAAATATTAGTTGATTATATCATAGTTGATTAAACATAAAACACTTTCGCACAACCCAGCATAATTTATATCACTCTCTCTCTCTCACGCTGGTACAATTTCTTACTTTCTTTTAATGAGCTCATTCTTTTAAAATCTTAATATTGAGTGAATTGAATTTTATTTTGGTCATTATTGTGAAATTATGTTTTATTTGAAATTTAAAAAAAATAGGATGTTGGAACGTTCTCACCAAATTATTGTATAAGTCTCATCGCACTTCTAGGGTCGTCGCTATCTGCACAATCGGTAAAGTTTTACATCACTTTACGGCCACACTGTCGTGTCGGCCCACGAAAATGCCTCGGACCGATTCTATACGCAAGATTTCACGGACGATCCATCGGCCGATGACACCTGTACAAGTCTGTTAACGTCCATCACAACATTTCCGATATTTTATACCGTTCATTAACCACATTTAGTGGTATAAAAGTTAAAATTCACTCTTCGTGAACGGGTTGCCGGCCGGCTGCGATCACGTTCCCTGTTGAAATGACACAGATCCTTTGTCACAAATTTCTGAGGTGGGGTGAAGCTACGTCACCCGGCTATTGTTTGGTTGTTTACAGTTTCAACAACACATTCCTCGTCGCTGGCGTAATCAAGGATCGTCGCTTTTATCTCAATAAACGACACGGTTTTTTGCTGGTTTTCATGTTTTTTGCTATGAAACAGTCAGAATCTTGTCAATTCGATTTTACATTATAAAATATTTGTATAGTTCACTCACTGTATATTTACAAGGATTATTCAAGGTTTATTTAATTTTGACCAAATTACTACAAATGAAGGAATACAATATTTATGGTTTTTTATACCATATTTAGGTTGATTAAAAATTGTACCATTACAAAACCCCCTCAATGAAAGATTTTGTGTTGAAGCACAAAAACTTTCATTGACCCTTTCATTCTTCCTAAAGGGATCAGCCAGGATAGGTCGCCACAACCCCCTTACAATTTATATAAAAGAAAGCAACAACTCACCCGTGGTCTGATGATGATGACAGTACCTACATGACCTTACTGGACTTCTCCTTCGAGATCCCAACACCATAAGGCCACTTAGGCGCGTAACGCCCCTGCTCTGACGCTCTCGGCCAGCTCAGGACCGCTGTCATATCACCAAACACTGAAACAATAAATGAAAAATATTAAAATAGTGACTTGGTAAATTACTCTATCCTTAACTGATCTGGTTCCCCTTAGCTAGGTGCTGGTTTGTGATGATAAGCACTGGGTTTGCTTGAAATACTACTAAAATATAATTACAAAAATGTAACGCACAAGAATTATATAGAATTTCCCTTCTCAATATGGACTACCCTGAATTAATAAATTGTTTCGATTCCCATCGATAATATTTAACTCTTTCCATTTTATAATTAGTATAATTATAAAAGAAACACATTGATATAAAAGAATTAAATTATAATTGAAAATATGGAAATCCCCCTATAAATCTCCCAAACATGGAGAAAAACAAATGACAGAAAAACAAAATAATTAATAAATCTGTATGGTATTATTTATTCATAAATCTTATTGAATTGTTAAATTAAAATTATTATTATTATTATTTAAAATTATTATTATTATTATTATTATTAACAGGTAATAGTTGTTATTGACAGCGCCAATTATATTTATCCCTTCATACACACTATTTCCATAAATCATGTTAAAATTTCATAACATAACTACATAATACATGATAATACATTGATACATCAATACACATGATCATTATATTAATACATTTTAAATTCATATTTAATCTTGATTAAGATTTGCATTTAAATTTACATATTCTATTTAAAGTTTCATTTAAATCATTTAAAAATTACAATTTCGATTAATTAATTAATAAGACATCAATTATTATAATATTATTATTTCACATTTATTATTAATATTCATATTATTATTATTACTTCATCATTCATTTTTCATTACCTCTCTACTCTGAATTTTCTACCTCACTAACTACCTAACCTTTCACCTTCTAATCATTGTTTAGTCTGGGTGACTCCTATATTCACTATGTCTTTACTTATTGTAATCTTACTCACCTCCTTCTAACTAACAACCAGATTTACCTATCATGACACCAATATCTCAATCATAAACACCTTTACTAATTTCATTTAAATCCTATGGCCCCGCTCGTCTTTGCACAGAGATGGGTGTTCCCTAACTGGCTATATACATCCATAATTTTTTTCCCTTCCATAAAATTCGGCAAACACTCCCTAAAACTACGCTATTACCTGCCACAACACTATACGTTGGCTACTCCTTATCACCTCACCCCCACTACAAAATATCATCAACAACAAATATATGTTTATACCTTGACTTTACTCACCTCTACAAATAATCACTAACTACTGTGTCCCTACCTATCTAATATTTTCTTTGTATTATTTACTTCAAAATTCTTAACTATCTAACTCCCTTTACATTAATTACATAACACACATGCTTCTATTTATACCCAGGCTCTATTCCTGTTTACACTTACTGTAATCATTGACAATTATCTTATAAATTCATCTCTCACCTACTCATAACAGTACATCTCAACATTCCAATATATATTCTTCTTTGATCATTTATCTAATTATTATTCATTAATAATTACCTTCATTACAAAATAAATAATACTTTATCTTCATTAATAGAAACTTTCTATTCCAATTAATAATTTCAGTTAGTACAACTTTCTTTTGTACTATTTTAATTCAATATTTGACCTTTAAATATTATTCATTTGTTTAATTAAATAAAACATGTTAATAATTAAAATACATAATAACTGGTGTACACAAAATATACCTGTAATACAACATCAAAAATACATAAATACATTGATATAAATACATTTAATACAATGAAAAATATACACTCCAAACACATTATTTTGTTATTTATCAAACTCAGTCCATATGCAGTCCAATTCAATACCACTTTTCACATATATTTATTGTTCATTACACAATACAACAGTCTATCCTCCATCGTTGAATAACAACCGAATCTTAGGTCTATTTAATTTATTTTCTAATAAAAACATTTTATGATTAGAAACATTATAATCATATTCATATATTAAACAATTATCAAACAAATATCTCAAGTCACGATCGAGTAGGGTTCTGTCTATCTCGGTAATATCATATGTTATAATTTGGTTATTCATCTTGTAATTATCCTCATAATTTTCTACTACAGGTAAGTACTTAATACCATTATTCTTATCATTTATTGTTATTTCAATATCATTGTTACTATAAGGTAAGTATTCATTATTTCCATCCACCGTATCTATGCCTAACCTCTCTACCAATTCTCTGTACTTTCTATTTACTTTAAAAAATTTTATTACTTTCTTTTTCTCACAATACCTCTCTACACTTTCTTTCTTAATATAATTCTCATCATAACACCAAGTTACACTTTCTCTTTCCAAATATGCAGGGGTCCCTAACAGAAAATTATTGCACCACTTATTAGGTACACAAAAACACCAAGAAATTTTATTTGTAGACCTATCGTCTCCCAAATATATATTAAAGGAACTCTTGTCCTTATAAAAAATACGTGAAGACTTTTCTTCACCCCCTAACACAACATCAAAAGAAAATTCTACCCCCTGCATCCCTTGTACAAAAATACTTTCTCCCAACTGTCTTTCTGACTCAATACACTCAAACACCTCATTATCACTCATAATACTTTCATTATCTTTTTCTAATATTATATTCTTACTATCTGTACTATTCTTACTATCTGTAAATTCATTATTCACATTATCATTGTTGTTTACTTTATTAGTCAGTACTTCATTTTTCGTACTGTTTTCACTACCACTCACCTTCTGGGTTTCTAGTTGACTTAAATTCTTGTCTAATTTTGTGATGACCTTGTCAAACTGCTTAATGAGCTTATCGTGACCTATTTTAATTTCATGCTTTAGTTCATTGAACTTGATATCAGGACTATCAAATTTGTCACTTTGTTTATCAAACTTGTCATTCAATTTTGTAAATTTGATATTAGAATCGCTTTTTTGCTCATCTAATTTTTTGTCTAATTTTAATAGTAATTGCATCATGGCACTACTTTCATCTGTTTTATTTTCTGGACTAACTGACATGGATGTAGAGACCTTCTCGGTTTCTACATATACAACAGATACAGGTGTATCTGCTTCGTCAATCTGACTAATTTGAGTTGGCTGAACATCCATTTCACTAGTTAAATTTACATCAGCTGTACTGATTTCTATTTCAATATTATCCTTATTACTCATGTTCACAATTGTATGTTACTAAAACATATATGTTTATAACCTAAAATTTTAACCTTACCTTGCGCACGTGTTACGTACTTTAGCGCTATTACCTCAGGTAGTTATTTCACAACCGGTAGGTATACTCTATATAAAATTATGTTTTATGTCGAGTCCCTGGACGGCACGCACCATCTGTAACTACTTGTCCCTGTTATTAAGGGCGCAATCTGTAACTACTTGTTTTTTATCGTTTAATTAGTTACCATAAAAATTGTATGTTAAGAGATTACGTTCACTTTGTAAACCGGACGCCATGTTGTCAAATTGAGCAACTGTATATAAATTTACTAGTCGGGCCAGGATTCGTGCAACACGAACCATGTTTGTGAAATATACCACCTGAAATAAATGAACACTAGATAACATATATAAGTTATTTTTATTTTAAGCTTTACTCTCCATACATATTATTGACTCGAATATTTCCCAGCAAAACAATTATAACCCTCCAAAAACATGTAATACAAAATATGTAAATATTAGTTGATTATATCATAGTTGATTAAACATAAAACACTTTCGCACAACCCAGCATAATTTATATCACTCTGTCTCTCTCACGCTGGTACAATTTCTTACTTTCTTTTAATGAGCTCATTCTTTTAAAATCTTAATATTGAGTGAATTGAATTTTATTTTGGTCATTATTGTGAAATTATGTTTTATTTGAAATTTAAAAAAAATAGGATGTTGGAACGTTCTCACCAAATTATTGTATAAGTCTCATCGCACTTCTAGGGTCGTCGCTATCTGCACAATCGGTAAAGTTTTACATCGCTTTACGGCCACACTGTCGTGTCGGCCCACGAAAATGCCTCGGACCGATTCTATACGCAAGATTTCACGGACGATCCATCGGCCGATGACACCTGTACAAGTCTGTTAACGTCCATCACAACATTTCCGATATTTTATACCGTTCATTAACCACTTTTAGTGGTATAAAAGTTAAAATTCACTCTTCGTGAACGGGTTGCCGGCCGGCTGCGATCACGTTCCCTGTTGAAATGACACAGATCCTTTGTCACAAATTTCTGAGGTGGGGTGAAGCTACGTCACCCGGCTATTGTTTGGTTGTTTACAGTTTCAACAACACATTCCTCGTCGCTGGCGTAATCAAGGATCGTCGCTTTTATCTCAATAAACGACACGGTTTTTTGCTGGTTTTCATGTTTTTTGCTATGAAACAGTCAGAATCTTGTCAATTCGATTTTACATTATAAAATATTTGTATAGTTCACTCACTGTATATTTACAAGGATTATTCAAGGTTTATTTAATTTTGACCAAATTACTACAAATGAAGGAATACAATATTTATGGTTTTTTATACCATATTTAGGTTGATTAAAAATTGTACCATTACAAAACCCCCTCAATGAAAGATTTTGTGTTGAAGCACAAAAACTTTCATTGACCCTTTCATTCTTCCTAAAGGGATCAGCCAGGATAGGTCGCCACAACCCCCTTACAATTTATATAAAAGAAAACAACAACTCACCCGTGGTCTGATGATGATGACAGTACCTACATGACCTTACTGGACTTCTCCTTCGAGATCCCAACACCATAAGGCCACTTAGGCGCGTAACGCCCCTGCTCTGACGCTCTCGGCCAGCTCAGGACCGCTGTCATATCACCAAACACTGAAACAATAAATGAAAAATATTAAAATAGTGACTTGGTAAATTACTCTATCCTTAACTGATCTGGTTCCCCTTAGCTAGGTGCTGGTTTGTGATGATAAGCACTGGGTTTGCTTGAAATACTACTAAAATATAATTACAAAAATGTAACGCACAAGAATTATATAGAATTTCCCTTCTCAATATGGACTACCCTGAATTAATAAATTGTTTCGATTCCCATCGATAATATTTAACTCTTTCCATTTTATAATTAGTGTAATTATAAAAGAAACACATTGATATAAAAGAATTAAATTATAATTGAAAATATGGAAATCCCCCTATAAATCTCCCAAACATGGAGAAAAACAAATGACAGAAAAACAAAATAATTAATAAATCTGTATGGTATTATTTATTCATAAATCTTATTGAATTGTTAAATTAAAATTATTATTATTATTATTTAAAATTATTATTATTATTATTAACAGGTAATAGTTGTTATTGACAGCGCCAATTATATTTATCCCTTCATACACACTATTTCCATAAATCATGTTAAAATTTCATAACATAACTACATAATACATGATAATACATTGATACATCAATACACATGATCATTATATTAATACATTTTAAATTCATATTTAATCTTGATTAAGATTTGCATTTAAATTTACATATTCTATTTAAAGTTTCATTTACAATCATTTAAAAATTACAATTTCGATTAATTAATTAATTAGACATCAATTATTATAATATTATTACTTCACATTTATTATTAATATTCATATTATTATTATTACTTCATCATTCATTTTTCATTACCTCTCTACTCTGAATTTTCTACCTCACTAACTACCTAACCTTTCACCTTCTAATCATTGTTTAGTCTGGGTGACTCCTATATTCACTATGTCTTTACTTATTGTAATCTTACTCACCTCCTTCTAACTAACAACCAAATTTACCTATCATGACACCAATATCTCAATCATAAACACCTTTACTAATTTCATTTAAATCCTATGGCCCCGCTCGTCTTTGCACAGAGATGGGTGTTCCCTAACTGGCTATATACATCCATAATTTTTTTCCCTTCCATAAAATTCGGCAAACACTCCCTAAAACTACGCTATTACCTGCCACAACACTATACGTTGGCTACTCCTTATCACCTCACCCCCACTACAAAATATCATCAACAACAAATATATGTTTATACCTTGACTTTACTCACCTCTACAAATAATCACTAACTACTGTGTCCCTACCTATCTAATATTTTCTTTGTATTATTTACTTCAAAATTCTTAACTATCTAACTCCCTTTACATTAATTACATAACACACATGCTTCTATTTATACCCAGGCTCTATTCCTGTTTACACTTACTGTAATCATTGACAATTATCTTATAAATTCATCTCTCACCTACTCATAACAGTACATCTCAACATTCCAATATATATTCTTCTTTGATCATTTATCTAATTATTATTCATTAATAATTACCTTCATTACAAAATAAATAATACTTTATCTTCATTAATAGAAACTTTCTATTCCAATTAATAATTTCAGTTAGTACAACTTTCTTTTGTACTATTTTAATTCAATATTTGACCTTTAAATATTATTCATTTGTTTAATTAAATAAAACATGTTAATAATTAAAATACATAATAACTGGTGTACACAAAATATACCTGTAATACAACATCAAAAATACATAAATACATTGATATAAATACATTTAATACAATGAAAAATATACACTCCAAACACATTATTTTGTTATTTATCAAACTCAGTCCATATGCAGTCCAATTCAATACCACTTTTCACATATATTTATTGTTCATTACACAATACAACAGTCTATCCTCCATCGTTGAATAACAACCGAATCTTAGGTCTATTTAATTTATTTTCTAATAAAAACATTTTATGATTAGAAACATTATAATCATATTCATATATTAAACAATTATCAAACAAATATCTCAAGTCACGATCGAGTAGGGTTCTGTCTATCTCGGTAATATCATATGTTATAATTTGGTTATTCATCTTGTAATTATCCTCATAATTTTCTACTACAGGTAAGTACTTAATACCATTATTCTTATCATTTATTGTTATTTCAATATCATTGTTACTATAAGGTAAGTATTCATTATTTCCATCCACCGTATCTATGCCTAACCTCTCTACCAATTCTCTGTACTTTCTATTTACTTTAAAAAATTTTATTACTTTCTTTTTCTCACAATACCTCTCTACACTTTCTTTCTTAATATAATTCTCATCATAACACCAAGTTACACTTTCTCTTTCCAAATATGCAGGGGTCCCTAACAGAAAATTATTGCACCACTTATTAGGTACACAAAAACACCAAGAAATTTTATTTGTAGACCTATCGTCTCCCAAATATATATTAAAGGAACTCTTGTCCTTATAAAAAATACGTGAAGACTTTTCTTCACCCCCTAACACAACATCAAAAGAAAATTCTACCCCCTGCATCCCTTGTACAAAAATACTTTCTCCCAACTGTCTTTCTGACTCAATACACTCAAACACCTCATTATCACTCATAATACTTTCATTATCTTTTTCTAATATTATATTCTTACTATCTGTACTATTCTTACTATCTGTAAATTCATTATTCACATTATCATTGTTGTTTACTTTATTAGTCAGTACTTCATTTTTCGTACTGTTTTCACTACCACTCACCTTCTGGGTTTCTAGTTGACTTAAATTCTTGTCTAATTTTGTGATGACCTTGTCAAACTGCTTAATGAGCTTATCGTGACCTATTTTAATTTCATGCTTTAGTTCATTGAACTTGATATCAGGACTATCAAATTTGTCACTTTGTTTATCAAACTTGTCATTCAATTTTGTAAATTTGATATTAGAATCGCTTTTTTGCTCATCTAATTTTTTGTCTAATTTTAATAGTAATTGCATCATGGCACTACTTTCATCTGTTTTATTTTCTGGACTAACTGACATGGATGTAGAGACCTTCTCGGTTTCTACATATACAACAGATACAGGTGTATCTGCTTCGTCAATCTGACTAATTTGAGTTGGCTGAACATCCATTTCACTAGTTAAATTTACATCAGCTGTACTGATTTCTATTTCAATATTATCCTTATTACTCATGTTCACAATTGTATGTTACTAAAACATATATGTTTATAACCTAAAATTTTAACCTTACCTTGCGCACGTGTTACGTACTTTAGCGCTATTACCTCAGGTAGTTATTTCACAACCGGTAGGTATACTCTATATAAAATTATGTTTTATGTCGAGTCCCTGGACGGCACGCACCATCTGTAACTACTTGTCCCTGTTATTAAGGGCGCAATCTGTAACTACTTGTTTTTTATCGTTTAATTAGTTACCATAAAAATTGTATGTTAAGAGATTACGTTCACTTTGTAAACCGGACGCCATGTTGTCAAATTGAGCAACTGTATATAAATTTACTAGTCGGGCCAGGATTCGTGCAACACGAACCATGTTTGTGAAATATACCACCTGAAATAAATGAACACTAGATAACATATATAAGTTATTTTTATTTTAAGCTTTACTCTCCATACATATTATTGACTCGAATATTTCCCAGCAAAACAATTATAACCCTCCAAAAACATGTAATACAAAATATGTAAATATTAGTTGATTATATCATAGTTGATTAAACATAAAACACTTTCGCACAACCCAGCATAATATATATCACTCTCTCTCTCTCACGCTGGTACAATTTCTTACTTTCTTTTAATGAGCTCATTCTTTTAAAATCTTAATATTGAGTGAATTGAATTTTATTTTGGTCATTATTGTGAAATTATGTTTTATTTGAAATTTAAAAAAAATAGGATGTTGGAACGTTCTCACCAAATTATTGTATAAGTCTCATCGCACTTCTAGGGTCGTCGCTATCTGCACAATCGGTAAAGTTTTACATCACTTTACGGCCACACTGTCGTGTCGGCCCACGAAAATGCCTCGGACCGATTCTATACGCAAGATTTCACGGACGATCCATCGGCCGATGACACCTGTACAAGTCTGTTAACGTCCATCACAACATTTCCGATATTTTATACCGTTCATTAACCACTTTTAGTGGTATAAAAGTTAAAATTCACTCTTCGTGAACGGGTTGCCGGCCGGCTGCGATCACGTTCCCTGTTGAAATGACACAGATCCTTTGTCACAAATTTCTGAGGTGGGGTGAAGCTACGTCACCCGGCTATTGTTTGGTTGTTTACAGTTTCAACAACACATTCCTCGTCGCTGGCGTAATCAAGGATCGTCGCTTTTATCTCAATAAACGACACGGTTTTTTGCTGGTTTTCATGTTTTTTGCTATGAAACAGTCAGAATCTTGTCAATTCGATTTTACATTATAAAATATTTGTATAGTTCACTCACTGTATATTTACAAGGATTATTCAAGGTTTATTTAATTTTGACCAAATTACTACAAATGAAGGAATACAATATTTATGGTTTTTTATACCATATTTAGGTTGATTAAAAATTGTACCATTACAAAACCCCCTCAATGAAAGATTTTGTGTTGAAGCACAAAAACTTTCATTGACCCTTTCATTCTTCCTAAAGGGATCAGCCAGGATAGGTCGCCACAACCCCCTTACAATTTATATAAAAGAAAGCAACAACTCACCCGTGGTCTGATGATGATGACAGTACCTACATGACCTTACTGGACTTCTCCTTCGAGATCCCAACACCATAAGGCCACTTAGGCGCGTAACGCCCCTGCTCTGACGCTCTCGGCCAGCTCAGGACCGCTGTCATATCACCAAACACTGAAACAATAAATGAAAAATATTAAAATAGTGACTTGGTAAATTACTCTATCCTTAACTGATCTGGTTCCCCTTAGCTAGGTGCTGGTTTGTGATGATAAGCACTGGGTTTGCTTGAAATACTACTAAAATATAATTACAAAAATGTAACGCACAAGAATTATATAGAATTTCCCTTCTCAATATGGACTACCCTGAATTAATAAATTGTTTCGATTCCCATCGATAATATTTAACTCTTTCCATTTTATAATTAGTATAATTATAAAAGAAACACATTGATATAAAAGAATTAAATTATAATTGAAAATATGGAAATCCCCCTATAAATCTCCCAAACATGGAGAAAAACAAATGACAGAAAAACAAAATAATTAATAAATCTGTATGGTATTATTTATTCATAAATCTTATTGAGTTGTTAAATTAAAATTATTATTATTATTATTATTATTAACAGGTAATAGTTGTTATTGACAGCGCCAATTATATTTATCCCTTCATACACACTATTTCCATAAATCATGTTAAAATTTCATAACATAACTACATAATACATGATAATACATTGATACATCAATACACATGATCATTATATTAATACATTTTAAATTCATATTTAATCTTGATTAAGATTTGCATTTAAATTTACATATTCTATTTAAAGTTTCATTTACAATCATTTAAAAATTACAATTTCGATTAATTAATTAATTAGACATCAATTATTATAATATTATTACTTCACATTTATTATTAATATTCATATTATTATTATTACTTCATCATTCATTTTTCATTACCTCTCTACTCTGAATTTTCTACCTCACTAACTACCTAACCTTTCACCTTCTAATCATTGTTTAGTCTGGGTGACTCCTATATTCACTATGTCTTTACTTATTGTAATCTTACTCACCTCCTTCTAACTAACAACCAAATTTACCTATCATGACACCAATATCTCAATCATAAACACCTTTACTAATTTCATTTAAATCCTATGGCCCCGCTCGTCTTTGCACAGAGATGGGTGTTCCCTAACTGGCTATATACATCCATAATTTTTTTCCCTTCCATAAAATTCGGCAAACACTCCCTAAAACTACGCTATTACCTGCCACAACACTATACGTTGGCTACTCCTTATCACCTCACCCCCACTACAAAATATCATCAACAACAAATATATGTTTATACCTTGACTTTACTCACCTCTACAAATAATCACTAACTACTGTGTCCCTACCTATCTAATATTTTCTTTGTATTATTTACTTCAAAATTCTTAACTATCTAACTCCCTTTACATTAATTACATAACACACATGCTTCTATTTATACCCAGGCTCTATTCCTGTTTACACTTACTGTAATCATTGACAATTATCTTATAAATTCATCTCTCACCTACTCATAACAGTACATCTCAACATTCCAATATATATTCTTCTTTGATCATTTATCTAATTATTATTCATTAATAATTACCTTCATTACAAAATAAATAATACTTTATCTTCATTAATAGAAACTTTCTATTCCAATTAATAATTTCAGTTAGTACAACTTTCTTTTGTACTATTTTAATTCAATATTTGACCTTTAAATATTATTCATTTGTTTAATTAAATAAAACATGTTAATAATTAAAATACATAATAACTGGTGTACACAAAATATACCTGTAATACAACATCAAAAATACATAAATACATTGATATAAATACATTTAATACAATGAAAAATATACACTCCAAACACATTATTTTGTTATTTATCAAACTCAGTCCATATGCAGTCCAATTCAATACCACTTTTCACATATATTTATTGTTCATTACACAATACAACAGTCTATCCTCCATCGTTGAATAACAACCGAATCTTAGGTCTATTTAATTTATTTTCTAATAAAAACATTTTATGATTAGAAACATTATAATCATATTCATATATTAAACAATTATCAAACAAATATCTCAAGTCACGATCGAGTAGGGTTCTGTCTATCTCGGTAATATCATATGTTATAATTTGGTTAGTCATCTTGTAATTATCCTCATAATTTTCTACTACAGGTAAGTACTTAATACCATTATTCTCATCATTTATTGTTATTTCAATATCATTGTTACTATAAGGTAAGTATTCATTATTTCCATCCACCGTATCTATGCCTAACCTCTCTACCAATTCTCTGTACTTTCTATTTACTTTAAAAAATTTTATTACTTTCTTTTTCTCACAATACCTCTCTACACTTTCTTTCTTAATATAATTCTCATCATAACACCAAGTTACACTTTCTCTTTCCAAATATGCAGGGGTCCCTAACAGAAAATTATTGCACCACTTATTAGGTACACAAAAACACCAAGAAATTTTATTTGTAGACCTATCGTCTCCCAAATATATATTAAAGGAACTCTTGTCCTTATAAAAAATACGTGAAGACTTTTCTTCACCCCCTAACACAACATCAAAAGAAAATTCTACCCCCTGCATCCCTTGTACAAAAATACTTTCTCCCAACTGTCTTTCTGACTCAATACACTCAAACACCTCATTATCACTCATAATACTTTCATTATCTTTTTCTAATATTATATTCTTACTATCTGTACTATTCTTACTATCTGTAAATTCATTATTCACATTATCATTGTTGTTTACTTTATTAGTCAGTACTTCATTTTTCGTACTGTTTTCACTACCACTCACCTTCTGGGTTTCTAGTTGACTTAAATTCTTGTCTAATTTTGTGATGACCTTGTCAAACTGCTTAATGAGCTTATCGTGACCTATTTTAATTTCATGCTTTAGTTCATTGAACTTGATATCAGGACTATCAAATTTGTCACTTTGTTTATCAAACTTGTCATTCAATTTTGTAAATTTGATATTAGAATCGCTTTTTTGCTCATCTAATTTTTTGTCTAATTTTAATAGTAATTGCATCATGGCACTACTTTCATCTGTTTTATTTTCTGGACTAACTGACATGGATGTAGAGACCTTCTCGGTTTCTACATATACAACAGATACAGGTGTATCTGCTTCGTCAATCTGACTAATTTGAGTTGGCTGAACATCCATTTCACTAGTTAAATTTACATCAGCTGTACTGATTTCTATTTCAATATTATCCTTATTACTCATGTTCACAATTGTATGTTACTAAAACATATATGTTTATAACCTAAAATTTTAACCTTACCTTGCGCACGTGTTACGTACTTTAGCGCTATTACCTCAGGTAGTTATTTCACAACCGGTAGGTATACTCTATATAAAATTATGTTTTATGTCGAGTCCCTGGACGGCACGCACCATCTGTAACTACTTGTCCCTGTTATTAAGGGCGCAATCTGTAACTACTTGTTTTTTATCGTTTAATTAGTTACCATAAAAATTGTATGTTAAGAGATTACGTTCACTTTGTAAACCGGACGCCATGTTGTCAAATTGAGCAACTGTATATAAATTTACTAGTCGGGCCAGGATTCGTGCAACACGAACCATGTTTGTGAAATATACCACCTGAAATAAATGAACACTAGATAACATATATAAGTTATTTTTATTTTAAGCTTTACTCTCCATACATATTATTGACTCGAATATTTCCCAGCAAAACAATTATAACCCTCCAAAAACATGTAATACAAAATATGTAAATATTAGTTGATTATATCATAGTTGATTAAACATAAAACACTTTCGCACAACCCAGCATAATTTATATCACTCTCTCTCTCTCACGCTGGTACAATTTCTTACTTTCTTTTAATGAGCTCATTCTTTTAAAATCTTAATATTGAGTGAATTGAATTTTATTTTGGTCATTATTGTGAAATTATGTTTTATTTGAAATTTAAAAAAAATAGGATGTTGGAACGTTCTCACCAAATTATTGTATAAGTCTCATCGCACTTCTAGGGTCGTCGCTATCTGCACAATCGGTAAAGTTTTACATCACTTTACGGCCACACTGTCGTGTCGGCCCACGAAAATGCCTCGGACCGATTCTATACGCAAGATTTCACGGACGATCCATCGGCCGATGACACCTGTACAAGTCTGTTAACGTCCATCACAACATTTCCGATATTTTATACCGTTCATTAACCACATTTAGTGGTATAAAAGTTAAAATTCACTCTTCGTGAACGGGTTGCCGGCCGGCTGCGATCACGTTCCCTGTTGAAATGACACAGATCCTTTGTCACAAATTTCTGAGGTGGGGTGAAGCTACGTCACCCGGCTATTGTTTGGTTGTTTACAGTTTTAACAACACATTCCTCGTCGCTGGCGTAATCAAGGATCGTCGCTTTTATCTCAATAAACGACACGGTTTTTTGCTGGTTTTCATGTTTTTTGCTATGAAACAGTCAGAATCTTGTCAATTCGATTTTACATTATAAAATATTTGTATAGTTCACTCACTGTATATTTACAAGGATTATTCAAGGTTATTTAATTTTGACCAAATTACTACAAATGAAGGAATACAATATTTATGGTTTTTTATACCATATTTAGGTTGATTAAAAATTGTACCATTACAAAACCCCCTCAATGAAAGATTTTGTGTTGAAGCACAAAAACTTTCATTGACCCTTTCATTCTTCCTAAAGGGATCAGCCAGGATAGGTCGCCACAACCCCCTTACAATTTATATAAAAGAAAGCAACAACTCACCCGTGGTCTGATGATGATGACAGTACCTACATGACCTTACTGGACTTCTCCTTCGAGATCCCAACACCATAAGGCCACTTAGGCGCGTAACGCCCCTGCTCTGACGCTCTCGGCCAGCTCAGGACCGCTGTCATATCACCAAACACTGAAACAATAAATGAAAAATATTAAAATAGTGACTTGGTAAATTACTCTATCCTTAACTGATCTGGTTCCCCTTAGCTAGGTGCTGGTTTGTGATGATAAGCACTGGGTTTGCTTGAAATACTACTAAAATATAATTACAAAAATGTAACGCACAAGAATTATATAGAATTTCCCTTCTCAATATGGACTACCCTGAATTAATAAATTGTTTCGATTCCCATCGATAATATTTAACTCTTTCCATTTTATAATTAGTATAATTATAAAAGAAACACATTGATATAAAAGAATTAAATTATAATTGAAAATATGGAAATCCCCCTATAAATCTCCCAAACATGGAGAAAAACAAATGACAGAAAAACAAAATAATTAATAAATCTGTATGGTATTATTTATTCATAAATCTTATTGAATTGTTAAATTAAAATTATTATTATTATTATTTAAAATTATTATTATTATTATTATTATTAACAGGTAATAGTTGTTATTGACAGCGCCAATTATATTTATCCCTTCATACACACTATTTCCATAAATCATGTTAAAATTTCATAACATAACTACATAATACATGATAATACATTGATACATCAATACACATGATCATTATATTAATACATTTTAAATTCATATTTAATCTTGATTAAGATTTGCATTTAAATTTACATATTCTATTTAAAGTTTCATTTAAATCATTTAAAAATTACAATTTCGATTAATTAATTAATTAGACATCAATTATTATAATATTATTATTTCACATTTATTATTAATATTCATATTATTATTATTACTTCATCATTCATTTTTCATTACCTCTCTACTCTGAATTTTCTACCTCACTAACTACCTAACCTTTCACCTTCTAATCATTGTTTAGTCTGGGTGACTCCTATATTCACTATGTCTTTACTTATTGTAATCTTACTCACCTCCTTCTAACTAACAACCAGATTTACCTATCATGACACCAATATCTCAATCATAAACACCTTTACTAATTTCATTTAAATCCTATGGCCCCGCTCGTCTTTGCACAGAGATGGGTGTTCCCTAACTGGCTATATACATCCATAATTTTTTTCCCTTCCATAAAATTCGGCAAACACTCCCTAAAACTACGCTATTACCTGCCACAACACTATACGTTGGCTACTCCTTATCACCTCACCCCCACTACAAAATATCATCAACAACAAATATATGTTTATACCTTGACTTTACTCACCTCTACAAATAATCACTAACTACTGTGTCCCTACCTATCTAATATTTTCTTTGTATTATTTACTTCAAAATTCTTAACTATCTAACTCCCTTTACATTAATTACATAACACACATGCTTCTATTTATACCCAGGCTCTATTCCTGTTTACACTTACTGTAATCATTGACAATTATCTTATAAATTCATCTCTCACCTACTCATAACAGTACATCTCAACATTCCAATATATATTCTTCTTTGATCATTTATCTAATTATTATTCATTAATAATTACCTTCATTACAAAATAAATAATACTTTATCTTCATTAATAGAAACTTTCTATTCCAATTAATAATTTCAGTTAGTACAACTTTCTTTTGTACTATTTTAATTCAATATTTGACCTTTAAATATTATTCATTTGTTTAATTAAATAAAACATGTTAATAATTAAAATACATAATAACTGGTGTACACAAAATATACCTGTAATACAACATCAAAAATACATAAATACATTGATATAAATACATTTAATACAATGAAAAATATACACTCCAAACACATTATTTTGTTATTTATCAAACTCAGTCCATATGCAGTCCAATTCAATACCACTTTTCACATATATTTATTGTTCATTACACAATACAACAGTCTATCCTCCATCGTTGAATAACAACCGAATCTTAGGTCTATTTAATTTATTTTCTAATAAAAACATTTTATGATTAGAAACATTATAATCATATTCATATATTAAACAATTATCAAACAAATATCTCAAGTCACGATCGAGTAGGGTTCTGTCTATCTCGGTAATATCATATGTTATAATTTGGTTATTCATCTTGTAATTATCCTCATAATTTTCTACTACAGGTAAGTACTTAATACCATTATTCTCATCATTTATTGTTATTTCAATATCATTGTTACTATAAGGTAAGTATTCATTATTTCCATCCACCGTATCTATGCCTAAACTCTCTACCAATTCTCTGTACTTTCTATTTACTTTAAAAAATTTTATTACTTTCTTTTTCTCACAATACCTCTCTACACTTTCTTTCTTAATATAATTCTCATCATAACACCAAGTTACACTTTCTCTTTCCAAATATGCAGGGGTCCCTAACAGAAAATTATTGCACCACTTATTAGGTACACAAAAACACCAAGAAATTTTATTTGTAGACCTATCGTCTCCCAAATATATATTAAAGGAACTCTTGTCCTTATAAAAAATACGTGAAGACTTTTCTTCACCCCCTAACACAACATCAAAAGAAAATTCTACCCCCTGCATCCCTTGTACAAAAATACTTTCTCCCAACTCTCTTTCTGACTCAATACACTCAAACACCTCATTATCACTCATAATACTTTCATTATCTTTTTCTAATATTATATTCTTACTATCTGTACTATTCTTACTATCTGTAAATTCATTATTCACATTATCATTGTTGTTTACTTTATTAGTCAGTACTTCATTTTTCGTACTGTTTTCACTACCACTCACCTTCTGGGTTTCTAGTTGACTTAAATTCTTGTCTAATTTTGTGATGACCTTGTCAAACTGCTTAATGAGCTTATCGTGACCTATTTTAATTTCATGCTTTAGTTCATTGAACTTGATATCAGGACTATCAAATTTGTCACTTTGTTTATCAAACTTGTCATTCAATTTTGTAAATTTGATATTAGAATCGCTTTTTTGCTCATCTAATTTTTTGTCTAATTTTAATAGTAATTGCATCATGGCACTACTTTCATCTGTTTTATTTTCTGGACTAACTGACATGGATGTAGAGACCTTCTCGGTTTCTACATATACAACAGATACAGGTGTATCTGCTTCGTCAATCTGACTAATTTGAGTTGGCTGAACATCCATTTCACTAGTTAAATTTACATCAGCTGTACTGATTTCTATTTCAATATTATCCTTATTACTCATGTTCACAATTGTATGTTACTAAAACATATATGTCTATAACCTAAAATTTTAACCTTACCTTGCGCACGTGTTACATACTTTAGCGCTATTACCTCAGGTAGTTATTTCACAACCGGTAGGTATACTCTATATAAAATTATGTTTTATGTCGAGTCCCTGGACGGCACGCACCATCTGTAACTACTTGTCCCTGTTATTAAGGGCGCAATCTGTAACTACTTGTTTTTTATCGTTTAATTAGTTACCATAAAAATTGTATGTTAAGAGATTACGTTCACTTTGTAAACCGGACGCCATGTTGTCAAATTGAGCAACTGTATATAAATTTACTAGTCGGGCCAGGATTCGTGCAACACGAACCATGTTTGTGAAATATACCACCTGAAATAAATGAACACTAGATAACATATATAAGTTATTTTTATTTTAAGCTTTACTCTCCATACATATTATTGACTCGAATATTTCCCAGCAAAACAATTATAACCCTCCAAAAACATGTAATACAAAATATGTAAATATTAGTTGATTATATCATAGTTGATTAAACATAAAACACTTTCGCACAACCCAGCATAATATATATCACTCTCTCTCTCTCACGCTGGTACAATTTCTTACTTTCTTTTAATGAGCTCATTCTTTTAAAATCTTAATATTGAGTGAATTGAATTTTATTTTGGTCATTATTGTGAAATTATGTTTTATTTGAAATTTAAAAAAAATAGGATGTTGGAACGTTCTCACCAAATTATTGTATAATTCTCATCGCACTTCTAGGGTCGTCGCTATCTGCACAATCGGTAAAGTTTTACATCACTTTACGGCCACACTGTCGTGTCGGCCCACGAAAATGCCTCGGACCGATTCTATACGCAAGATTTCACGGACGATCCATCGGCCGATGACACCTGTACAAGTCTGTTAACGTCCATCACAACATTTCCGATATTTTATACCGTTCATTAACCACATTAAAGGTATAAAAGTTAAAATTCACTCTTCGTGAACGGGTTGCCGGCCGGCTGCGATCACGTTCCCTGTTGAAATGACACAGATCCTTTGTCACAAATTTCTGAGGTGGGGTGAAGCTACGTCACCCGGCTATTGTTTGGTTGTTTACAGTTTCAACAACACATTCCTCGTCGCTGGTGTAATCAAGGATCGTCGCTTTTATCTCAATAAACGACACGGTTTTTTGCTGGTTTTCATGTTTTTTGCTATGAAACAGTCAGAATCTTGTCAATTCGATTTTACATTATAAAATATTTGTATAGTTCACTCACTGTATATTTACAAGGATTATTCAAGGTTTATTTAATTTTGACCAAATTACTACAAATGAAGGAATACAATATTTATGGTTTTTTATACCATATTTAGGTTGATTAAAAATTGTACCATTACAAAACCCCCTCAATGAAAGATTTTGTGTTGAAGCACAAAAACTTTCATTGACCCTTTCATTCTTCCTAAAGGGATCAGCCAGGATAGGTCGCCACAACCCCCTTACAATTTATATAAAAGAAAACAACAACTCACCCGTGGTCTGATGATGATGACAGTACCTACATGACCTTACTGGACTTCTCCTTCGAGATCCCAACACCATAAGGCCACTTAGGCGCGTAACGCCCCTGCTCTGACGCTCTCGGCCAGCTCAGGACCGCTGTCATATCACCAAACACTGAAACAATAAATGAAAAATATTAAAATAGTGACTTGGTAAATTACTCTATCCTTAACTGATCTGGTTCCCCTTAGCTAGGTGCTGGTTTGTGATGATAAGCACTGGGTTTGCTTGAAATACTACTAAAATATAATTACAAAAATGTAACGCACAAGAATTATATAGAATTTCCCTTCTCAATATGGACTACCCTGAATTAATAAATTCTTTTGATTCCCATCGATAATATTTAACTCTTTCCATTTTATAATTAGTATAATTATAAAAGAAACACATTGATATAAAAGAATTAAATTATAATTGAAAATATGGAAATCCCCCTATAAATCTCCCAAACATGGAGAAAAACAAATGACAGAAAAACAAAATAATTAATAAATCTGTATGGTATTATTTATTCATAAATCTTATTGAATTGTTAAATTAAAATTATTATTATTATTATTTAAAATTATTATTATTATTATTATTATTAACAGGTAATAGTTGTTATTGACAGCGCCAATTATATTTATCCCTTCATACACACTATTTCCATAAATCATGTTAAAATTTCATAACATAACTACATAATACATGATAATACATTGATACATCAATACACATGATCATTATATTAATACATTTTAAATTCATATTTAATCTTGATTAAGATTTGCATTTAAATTTACATATTCTATTTAAAGTTTCATTTACAATCATTTAAAAATTACAATTTCGATTAATTAATTAATTAGACATCAATTATTATAATATTATTACTTCACATTTATTATTAATATTCATATTATTATTATTACTTCATCATTCATTTTTCATTACCTCTCTACTCTGAATTTTCTACCTCACTAACTACCTAACCTTTCACCTTCTAATCATTGTTTAGTCTGGGTGACTCCTATATTCACTATGTCTTTACTTATTGTAATCTTACTCACCTCCTTCTAACTAACAACCAAATTTACCTATCATGACACCAATATCTCAATCATAAACACCTTTACTAATTTCATTTAAATCCTATGGCCCCGCTCGTCTTTGCACAGAGATGGGTGTTCCCTAACTGGCTATATACATCCATAATTTTTTTCCCTTCCATAAAATTCGGCAAACACTCCCTAAAACTACGCTATTACCTGCCACAACACTATACGTTGGCTACTCCTTATCACCTCACCCCCACTACAAAATATCATCAACAACAAATATATGTTTATACCTTGACTTTACTCACCTCTACAAATAATCACTAACTACTGTGTCCCTACCTATCTAATATTTTCTTTGTATTATTTACTTCAAAATTCTTAACTATCTAACTCCCTTTACATTAATTACATAACACACATGCTTCTATTTATACCCAGGCTCTATTCCTGTTTACACTTACTGTAATCATTGACAATTATCTTATAAATTCATCTCTCACCTACTCATAACAGTACATCTCAACATTCCAATATATATTCTTCTTTGATCATTTATCTAATTATTATTCATTAATAATTACCTTCATTACAAAATAAATAATACTTTATCTTCATTAATAGAAACTTTCTATTCCAATTAATAATTTCAGTTAGTACAACTTTCTTTTGTACTATTTTAATTCAATATTTGACCTTTAAATATTATTCATTTGTTTAATTAAATAAAACATGTTAATAATTAAAATACATAATAACTGGTGTACACAAAATATACCTGTAATACAACATCAAAAATACATAAATACATTGATATAAATACATTTAATACAATGAAAAATATACACTCCAAACACATTATTTTGTTATTTATCAAACTCAGTCCATATGCAGTCCAATTCAATACCACTTTTCACATATATTTATTGTTCATTACACAATACAACAGTCTATCCTCCATCGTTGAATAACAACCGAACCTTAGGTATATTTAATTTATTTTCTAATAAAAACATTTTATGATTAGAAACATTATAATCATATTCATATATTAAACAATTATCAAACAAATATCTCAAGTCACGATCGAGTAGGGTTCTGTCTATCTCGGTAATATCATATGTTATAATTTGGTTAGTCATCTTGTAATTATCCTCATAATTTTCTACTACAGGTAAGTACTTAATACCATTATTCTCATCATTTATTGTTATTTCAATATCATTGTTACTATAAGGTAAGTATTCATTATTTCCATCCACCGTATCTATGCCTAACCTCTCTACCAATTCTCTGCACTTTCTATTTACTTTAAAAAATTTTATTACTTTCTTTTTCTCACAATACCTCTCTACACTTTCTTTCTTAATATAATTCTCATCATAACACCAAGTTACACTTTCTCTTTCCAAATATGCAGGGGTCCCTAACAGAAAATTATTGCACCACTTATTAGGTACACAAAAACACCAAGAAATTTTATTTGTAGACCTATCGTCTCCCAAATATATATTAAAGGAACTCTTGTCCTTATAAAAAATACGTGAAGACTTTTCTTCACCCCCTAACACAACATCAAAAGAAAATTCTACCCCCTGCAACCCTTGTACAAAAATATTTTCTCCCAACTCTCTTTCTGACTCAATACACTCAAACACCTCATTATCACTCATAATACTTTCATTATCTTTTTCTAATATTATATTCTTACTATCTGTACTATTCTTACTATCTGTAAATTCATTATTCACATTATCATTGTTGTTTACTTTATTAGTCAGTACTTCATTTTTCGTACTGTTTTCACTACCACTCACCTTCTGGGTTTCTAGTTGACTTAAATTCTTGTCTAATTTTGTGATGACCTTGTTAAACTGCTTAATGAGCTTATCGTGACCTATTTTAATTTCATGCTTTAGTTCATTGAACTTGATATCAGGACTATCAAATTTGTCACTTTGTTTATCAAACTTGTCATTCAATTTTGTAAATTTGATATTAGAATCGCTTTTTTGCTCATCTAATTTTTTGTCTAATTTTAATAGTAATTGCATCATGGCACTACTTTCATCTGTTTTATTTTCTGGACTAACTGACATGGATGTAGAGACCTTCTCGGTTTCTACATATACAACAGATACAGGTGTATCTGCTTCGTCAATCTGACTAATTTGAGTTGGCTGAACATCCATTTCACTAGTTAAATTTACATCAGCTGCACTGCTTTCTATTTCAATATTATCCTTATTACTCATGTTCACAATTGTATGTTACTAAAACATATATTTTTATAACCTAAAATTTTAACCTTACCTTGCGCACGTGTTACGTACTTTAGCGCTATTACCTCAGGTAGTTATTTCACAACCGGTAGGTATACTCTATATAAAATTATGTTTTATGTCGAGTCCCTGGACGGCACGCACCATCTGTAACTACTTGTCCCTGTTATTAAGGGCGCAATCTGTAACTACTTGTTTTTTATCGTTTAATTAGTTACCATAAAAATTGTGTGTTAAGAGATTACGTTCACTTTGTAAACCGGACGCCATGTTGTCAAATTGAGCAACTGTATATAAATTTACTAGTCGGGCCAGGATTCGTGCAACACGAACCATGTTTGTGAAATATACCACCTGAAATAAATGAACACTAGATAACATATATAAGTTATTTTTATTTTAAGCTTTACTCTCCATACATATTATTGACTCGAATATTTCCCAGCAAAACAATTATAACCCTCCAAAAACATGTAATACAAAATATGTAAATATTAGTTGATTATATCATAGTTGATTAAACATAAAACACTTTCGCACAACCCAGCATAATTTATATCACTCTCTCTCTCTCACGCTGGTACAATTTCTTACTTTCTTTTAATGAGCTCATTCTTTTAAAATCTTAATATTGAGTGAATTGAATTTTATTTTGGTCATTATTGTGAAATTATGTTTTATTTGAAATTAAAAAAAAATAGGATGTTGGAACGTTCTCACCAAATTATTGTATAAGTCTCATCGCACTTCTAGGGTCGTCGCTATCTGCACAATCGGTAAAGTTTTACATCGCTTTACGGCCACACTGTCGTGTCGGCCCACGAAAATGCCTCGGACCGATTCTATACGCAAGATTTCACGGACGATCCATCGGCCGATGACACCTGTACAAGTCTGTTAACGTCCATCACAACATTTCCGATATTTTATACCATTCATTAACCACTTTTAGTGGTATAAAAGTTAAAATTCACTCTTCATGAACGGGTTGCCGGCCGGCTGCGATCACGTTCCCTGTTGAAATGACACAGATCCTTTGTCACAAATTTCTGAGGTGGGGTGAAGCTACGTCACCCGGCGGCTATTGTTTGGTTGTTTACAGTTTCAACAACACATTCCTCGTCGCTGGCGTAATCAAGGATCGTCGCTTTTATCTCAATAAACGACACGGTTTTTTGCTGGTTTTCATGTTTTTTGCTATGAAACAGTCAGAATCTTGTCAATTCGATTTTACATTATAAAATATTTGTATAGTTCACTCACTGTATATTTACAAGGATTATTCAAGGTTTATTTAATTTTGACCAAATTACTACAAATGAAGGAATACAATATTTATGGTTTTTTATACCATATTTAGGTTGATTAAAAATTGTACCATTACAAAACCCCCTCAATGAAAGATTTTGTGTTGAAGCACAAAAACTTTCATTGACCCTTTCATTCTTCCTAAAGGGATCAGCCAGGATAGGTCGCCACAACCCCCTTACAATTTATATAAAAGAAAACAACAACTCACCCGTGGTCTGATGATGATGACAGTACCTACATGACCTTACTGGACTTCTCCTTCGAGATCCCAACACCATAAGGCCACTTAGGCGCGCAACGCCCCTGCTCTGACGCTCTTGGCCAGCTCAGGACCGCTGTCATATCACCAAACACTGAAACAATAAATGAAAAATATTAAAATAGTGACTTGGTAAATTACTCTATCCTTAACTGATCTGGTTCCCCTTAGCTAGGTGCTGGTTTGTGATGATAAGCACTGGGTTTGCTTGAAATACTACTAAAATATAATTACAAAAATGTAACGCACAAGAATTATATAGAATTTCCCTTCTCAATATGGACTACCCTGAATTAATAAATTCTTTCGATTCCCATCGATAATATTTAACTCTTTCCATTTTATAATTAGTATAATTATAAAAGAAACACATTGATATAAAAGAATTAAATTATAATTGAAAATATGGAAATCCCCCTATAAATCTCCCAAACATGGAGAAAAACAAATGACAGAAAAACAAAATAATTAATAAATCTGTATGGTATTATTTATTCATAAATCTTATTGAATTGTTAAATTAAAATTATTATTATTATTATTTAAAATTATTATTATTATTATTATTATTATTATTATTATTATTATTATTATTAACAGGTAATAGTTGTTATTGACAGCGCCAATTATATTTATCCCTTCATACACACTATTTCCATAAATCATGTTAAAATTTCATAACATAACTACATAATACATGATAATACATTGATACATCAATACACATGATCATTATATTAATACATCTTAAATTCATATTTAATCTTGATTAAGATTTGCATTTAAATTTACATATTCTATTTAAAGTTTCATTTAAATCATTTAAAAATTACAATTTCGATTAATTAATTAATTAGACGTCAATTATTATAATATTATTATTTCACATTTATTATTAATATTCATATTATTATTATTACTTCATCATTCATTTTTCATTACCTCTCTACTCTGAATTTTCTACCTCACTAACTACCTAACCTTTCACCTTCTAATCATTGTTTAGTCTGGGTGACTCCTATATTCACTATGTCTTTACTTATTGTAATCTTACTCACCTCCTTCTAACTAACAACCAGATTTACCTATCATGACACCAATATCTCAATCATAAACACCTTTACTAATTTAATTTAAATCCTATGGCCCCGCTCGTCTTTGCACAGAGATGGGTGTTCCCTAACTGGCTATATACATCCATAATTTTTTTCCCTTCCATAAAATTCGGCAAACACTCCCTAAAACTACGCTATTACCTGCCACAACACTATACGTTGGCTACTCCTTATCACCTCACCCCCACTACAAAATATCATCAACAACAAATATATGTTTATACCTTGACTTTACTCACCTCTACAAATAATCACTAACTACTGTGTCCCTACCTATCTAATATTTTCTTTGTATTATTTACTTCAAAATTCTTAACTATCTAACTCCCTTTACATTAATTACATAACACACATGCTTCTATTTATACCCAGGCTCTATTCCTGTTTACACTTACTGTAATCATTGACAATTATCTTATAAATTCATCTCTCACCTACTCATAACAGTACATCTCAACATTCCAATATATATTCTTCTTTGATCATTTATCTAATTATTATTCATTAATAATTACCTTCATTACAAAATAAATAATACTTTATCTTCATTAATAGAAACTTTCTATTCCAATTAATAATTTCAGTTAGTACAACTTTCTTTTGTACTATTTTAATTCAATATTTGACCTTTAAATATTATTCATTTGTTTAATTAAATAAAACATGTTAATAATTAAAATACATAATAACTGGTGTACACAAAATATACCTGTAATACAACATCAAAAATACATAAATACATTGATATAAATACATTTAATACAATGAAAAATATACACTCCAAACACATTATTTTGTTATTTATCAAACTCAGTCCATATGCAGTCCAATTCAATACCACTTTTCACATATATTTATTGTTCATTACACAATACAACAGTCTATCCTCCATCGTTGAATAACAACCGAAACTTAGGTCTATTTAATTTATTTTCTAATAAAAACATTTTATGATTAGAAACATTATAATCATATTCATATATTAAACAATTATCAAACAAATATCTCAAGTCACGATCGAGTAGGGTTCTGTCTATCTCGGTAATATCATATGTTATAATTTGGTTATTCATCTTGTAATTATCCTCATAATTTTCTACTACAGGTAAGTATTTAATACCATTATTCTCATCATTTATTGTTATTTCAATATCATTGTTACTATAAGGTAAGTATTCATTATTTCCATCCACCGTATCTATGCCTAACCTCTCTACCAATTCTCTGCACTTTCTATTTACTTTAAAAAATTTTATTACTTTCTTTTTCTCACAATACCTCTCTACACTTTCTTTCTTAATATAATTCTCATCATAACACCAAGTTACACTTTCTCTTTCCAAATATGCAGGGGTCCCTAACAGAAAATTATTGCACCACTTATTAGGTACACAAAAACACCAAGAAATTTTATTTGTAGACCTATCGTCTCCCAAATATATATTAAAGGAACTCTTGTCCTTATAAAAAATACGTGAAGACTTTTCTTCACCCCCTAACACAACATCAAAAGAAAATTCTACCCCCTGCAACCCTTGTACAAAAATATTTTCTCCCAACTCTCTTTCTGACTCAATACACTCAAACACCTCATTATCACTCATAATACTTTCATTATCTTTTTCTAATATTATATTCTTACTATCTGTACTATTCTTACTATCTGTAAATTCATTATTCACATTATCATTGTTGTTTACTTTATTAGTCAGTACTTCATTTTTCGTACTGTTTTCACTACCACTCACCTTCTGGGTTTCTAGTTGACTTAAATTCTTGTCTAATTTTGTGATGACCTTGTCAAACTGCTTAATGAGCTTATCGTGACCTATTTTAATTTCATGCTTTAGTTCATTGAACTTGATATCAGGACTATCAAATTTGTCACTTTGTTTATCAAACTTGTCATTCAATTTTGTAAATTTGATATTAGAATCGCTTTTTTGCTCATCTAATTTTTTGTCTAATTTTAATAGTAATTGCATCATGGCACTACTTTCATCTGTTTTATTTTCTGGACTAACTGACATGGATGTAGAGACCTTCTCGGTTTCTACATATACAACAGATACAGGTGTATCTGCTTCGTCAATCTGACTAATTTGAGTTGGCTGAACATCCATTTCACTAGTTAAATTTACATCAGCTGTACTGATTTCTATTTCAATATTATCCTTATTACTCATGTTTACAATTGTATGTTACTAAAACATATATGTTTATAACCTAAAATTTTAACCTTACCTTGCGCACGTGTTACGTACTTTAGCGCTATTACCTCAGGTAGTTATTTCACAACCGGTAGGTATACTCTATATAAAATTATGTTTTATGTCGAGTCCCTGGACGGCACGCACCATCTGTAACTACTTGTCCCTGTTATTAAGGGCGCAATCTGTAACTACTTGTTTTTTATCGTTTAATTAGTTACCATAAAAATTGTGTGTTAAGAGATTACGTTCACTTTGTAAACCGGACGCCATGTTGTCAAATTGAGCAACTGTATATAAATTTACTAGTCGGGCCAGGATTCGTGCAACACGAACCATGTTTGTGAAATATACCACCTGAAATAAATGAACACTAGATAACATATATAAGTTATTTTTATTTTAAGCTTTACTCTCCATACATATTATTGACTCGAATATTTCCCAGCAAAACAATTATAACCCTCCAAAAACATGTAATACAAAATATGTAAATATTAGTTGATTATATCATAGTTGATTAAACATAAAACACTTTCGCACAACCCAGCATAATTTATATCACTCTCTCTCTCTCACGCTGGTACAATTTCTTACTTTCTTTTAATGAGCTCATTCTTTTAAAATCTTAATATTGAGTGAATTGAATTTTATTTTGGTCATTATTGTGAAATTATGTTTTATTTGAAATTAAAAAAAATAGGATGTTGGAACGTTCTCACCAAATTATTGTATAAGTCTCATCGCACTTCTAGGGTCGTCGCTATCTGCACAATCGGTAAAGTTTTACATCGCTTTACGGCCACACTGTCGTGTCGGCCCACGAAAATGCCTCGGACCGATTCTATACGCAAGATTTCACGGACGATCCATCGGCCGATGACACCTGTACAAGTCTGTTAACGTCCATCACAACATTTCCGATATTTTATACCGTTCATTAACCACTTTTAGTGGTATAAAAGTTAAAATTCACTCTTCGTGAACGGGTTGCCGGCCGGCTGCGATCACGTTCCCTGTTGAAATGACACAGATCCTTTGTCACAAATTTCTGAGGTGGGGTGAAGCTACGTCACCCGGCTATTGTTTGGTTGTTTACAGTTTCAACAACACATTCCTCGTCGCTGGCGTAATCAAGGATCGTCGCTTTTATCTCAATAAACGACACGGTTTTTTGCTGGTTTTCATGTTTTTTGCTATGAAACAGTCAGAATCTTGTCAATTCGATTTTACATTATAAAATATTTGTATAGTTCACTCACTGTATATTTACAAGGATTATTCAAGGTTTATTTAATTTTGACCAAATTACTACAAATGAAGGAATACAATATTTATGGTTTTTTATACCATATTTAGGTTGATTAAAAATTGTACCATTACAAAACCCCCTCAATGAAAGATTTTGTGTTGAAGCACAAAAACTTTCATTGACCCTTTCATTCTTCCTAAAGGGATCAGCCAGGATAGGTCGCCACAACCCCCTTACAATTTATATAAAAGAAAACAACAACTCACCCGTGGTCTGATGATGATGACAGTACCTACATGACCTTACTGGACTTCTCCTTCGAGATCCCAACACCATAAGGCCACTTAGGCACGTAACGCCCCTGCTCTGACGCTCTCGGCCAGCTCAGGACCGCTGTCATATCACCAAACACTGAAACAATAAATGAAAAATATTAAAATAGTGACTTGGTAAATTACTCTATCCTTAACTGATCTGGTTCCCCTTAGCTAGGTGCTGGTTTGTGATGATAAGCACTGGGTTTGCTTGAAATACTACTAAAATATAATTACAAAAATGTAACGCACAAGAATTATATAGAATTTCCCTTCTCAATATGGACTACCCTGAATTAATAAATTGTTTCGATTCCCATCGATAATATTTAACTCTTTCCATTTTATAATTAGTATAATTATAAAAGAAACACATTGATATAAAAGAATTAAATTATAATTGAAAATATGGAAATCCCCCTATAAATCTCCCAAACATGGAGAAAAACAAATGACAGAAAAACAAAATAATTAATAAATCTGTATGGTATTATTTATTCATAAATCTTATTGAATTGTTAAATTAAAATTATTATTATTATTATTTAAAATTATTATTATTATTATTATTAACAGGTAATAGTTGTTATTGACAGCGCCAATTATATTTATCCCTTCATACACACTATTTCCATAAATCATGTTAAAATTTCATAACATAACTACATAATACATGATAATACATTGATACATCAATACACATGATCATTATATTAATACATTTTAAATTCATCCATGTTTTTCGGTATCCAAGCCACTTATAGTATATATTAGTAAAATAGTTTACCTTTTTCTTGTCCGTCTGGTGGCCTTTTCTCTATATTTCAATCGACGCGTTTCAGGGCATATGCCCCATCATCAGGATATCCCTTGTTAAAGGTCGTCAATGGTTAAAATATTAAAAACACTGCACACACAATTCTAACACACAACAATAAATGTAATACAAACATAAAAACACATAAAATGCCCAAATTATAGACACACACGATATCGATGGTGCGCACCACGATATCGTGTGTGTCTATAATTTGGGCATTTTATGTGTTTTTATGTTTGTATTACATTTATTGTTGTGTGTTAGAATTGTGTGTGCAGTGTTTTTAATATTTTAACCATTGACGACCTTTAACAAGGGATATCCTGATGATGGGGCATATGCCCTGAAACGCGTCGATTGAAATATAGAGAAAAGGGCACCAGACGGACAAGAAAAAGGTAAACTATTTTACTAATATATTTAAATTCATATATAAATTCATAAATCTTGATTAAGATTTGCATTTAAATTTACATATTCTATTTAAAGTTTCATTTAAATCATTTAAAAATTACAATTTCGATTAATTAATTAATTAGACATCAATTATTATAATATTATTATTTCACATTTATTATTAATATTCATATTATTATTATTACTTCATCATTCATTTTTCATTACCTCTCTACTCTGAATTTTCTACCTCACTAACTACCTAACCTTTCACCTTCTAATCATTGTTTAGTCTGGGTGACTCCTATATTCACTATGTCTTTACTTATTGTAATCTTACTCACCTCCTTCTAACTAACAACCAAATTTACCTATCATGACACCAATATCTCAATCATAAACACCTTTACTAATTTCATTTAAATCCTATGGCCCCGCTCGTCTTTGCACAGAGATGGGTGTTCCCTAACTGGCTATATACATCCATAATTTTTTTCCCTTCCATAAAATTCGGCAAACACTCCCTAAAACTATGCTATTACCTGCCACAACACTATACGTTGGCTACTCCTTATCACCTCACCCCCACTACAAAATATCATCAACAACAAATATATGTTTATACCTTGACTTTACTCACCTCTACAAATAATCACTAACTACTGTGTCCCTACCTATCTAATATTTTCTTTGTATTATTTACTTCAAAATTCTTAACTATCTAACTCCCTTTACATTAATTACATAACACACATGCTTCTATTTATACCCAGGCTCTATTCCTGTTTACACTTACTGTAATCATTGACAATTATCTTATAAATTCATCTCTCACCTACTCATAACAGTACATCTCAACATTCCAATATATATTCTTCTTTGATCATTTATCTAATTATTATTCATTAATAATTACCTTCATTACAAAATAAATAATACTTTATCTTCATTAATAGAAACTTTCTATTCCAATTAATAATTTCAGTTAGTACAACTTTCTTTTGTACTATTTTAATTCAATATTTGACCTTTAAATATTATTCATTTGTTTAATTAAATAAAACATGTTAATAATTAAAATACATAATAACTGGTGTACACAAAATATACCTGTAATACAACATCAAAAATACATAAATACATTGATATAAATACATTTAATACAATGAAAAATATACACTCCAAACACATTATTTTGTTATTTATCAAACTCAGTCCATATGCAGTCCAATTCAATACCACTTTTCACATATATTTATTGTTCATTACACAATACAACAGTCTATCCTCCATCGTTGAATAACAACCGAATCTTAGGTCTATTTAATTTATTTTCTAATAAAAACATTTTATGATTAGAAACATTATAATCATATTCATATATTAAACAATTATCAAACAAATATCTCAAGTCACGATCGAGTAGGGTTCTGTCTATCTCGGTAATATCGTATGTTATAATTTGGTTATTCATCTTGTAATTATCCTCATAATTTTCTACTACAGGTAAGTACTTAATACCATTATTCTCATCATTTATTGTTATTTCAATATCATTGTTACTATAAGGTAAGTATTCATTATTTCCATCCACCGTATCTATGCCTAACCTCTCTACCAATTCTCTGTACTTTCTATTTACTTTAAAAAATTTTATTACTTTCTTTTTCTCACAATACCTCTCTACACTTTCTTTCTTAATATAATTCTCATCATAACACCAAGTTACACTTTCTCTTTCCAAATATGCAGGGGTCCCTAACAGAAAATTATTGCACCACTTATTAGGTACACAAAAACACCAAGAAATTTTATTTGTAGACCTATCGTCTCCCAAATATATATTAAAGGAACTCTTGTCCTTATAAAAAATACGTGAAGACTTTTCTTCACCCCCTAACACAACATCAAAAGAAAATTCTACCCCCTGCATCCCTTGTACAAAAATACTTTCTCCCAACTCTCTTTCTGACTCAATACACTCAAACACCTCATTATCACTCATAATACTTTCATTATCTTTTTCTAATATTATATTCTTACTATCTGTACTATTCTTACTATCTGTAAATTCATTATTCACATTATCATTGTTGTTTACTTTATTAGTCAGTACTTCATTTTTCGTACTGTTTTCACTACCACTCACCTTCTGGGTTTCTAGTTGACTTAAATTCTTGTCTAATTTTGTGATGACCTTGTCAAACTGCTTAATGAGCTTATCGTGACCTATTTTAATTTCATGCTTTAGTTCATTGAACTTGATATCAGGACTATCAAATTTGTCACTTTGTTTATCAAACTTGTCATTCAATTTTGTAAATTTGATATTAGAATCGCTTTTTTGCTCATCTAATTTTTTGTCTAATTTTAATAGTAATTGCATCATGGCACTACTTTCATCTGTTTTATTTTCTGGACTAACTGACATGGATGTAGAGACCTTCTCGGTTTCTACATATACAACAGATACAGGTGTATCTGCTTCGTCAATCTGACTAATTTGAGTTGGCTGAACATCCATTTCACTAGTTAAATTTACATCAGCTGTACTGATTTCTATTTCAATATTATCCTTATTACTCATGTTCACAATTGTATGTTACTAAAACATATATGTTTATAACCTAAAATTTTAACCTTACCTTGCGCACGTGTTACGTACTTTAGCGCTATTACCTCAGGTAGTTATTTCACAACCGGTAGGTATACTCTATATAAAATTATGTTTTATGTCGAGTCCCTGGACGGCACGCACCATCTGTAACTATTTGTCCCTGTTATTAAGGGCGCAATCTGTAACTACTTGTTTTTTATCGTTTAATTAGTTACCATAAAAATTGTGTGTTAAGAGATTACGTTCACTTTGTAAACCGGACGCCATGTTGTCAAATTGAGCAACTGTATATAAATTTACTAGTCGGGCCAGGATTCGTGCAACACGAACCATGTTTGTGAAATATACCACCTGAAATAAATGAACACTAGATAACATATATAAGTTATTTTTATTTTAAGCTTTACTCTCCATACATATTATTGACTCGAATATTTCCCAGCAAAACAATTATAACCCTCCAAAAACATGTAATACAAAATATGTAAATATTAGTTGATTATATCATAGTTGATTAAACATAAAACACTTTCGCACAACCCAGCATAATTTATATCACTCTCTCTCTCTCACGCTGGTACAATTTCTTACTTTCTTTTAATGAGCTCATTCTTTTAAAATCTTAATATTGAGTGAATTGAATTTTATTTTGGTCATTATTGTGAAATTATGTTTTATTTGAAATTAAAAAAAAATAGGATGTTGGAACGTTCTCACCAAATTATTGTATAAGTCTCATCGCACTTCTAGGGTCGTCGCTATCTGCACAATCGGTAAAGTTTTACATCGCTTTACGGCCACACTGTCGTGTCGGCCCACGAAAATGCCTCGGACCGATTCTATACGCAAGATTTCACGGACGATCCATCGGCCGATGACACCTGTACAAGTCTGTTAACGTCCATCACAACATTTCCGATATTTTATACCGTTCATTAACCACTTTTAGTGGTATAAAAGTTAAAATTCACTCTTCGTGAACGGGTTGCCGGCCGGCTGCGATCACGTTCCCTGTTGAAATGACACAGATCCTTTGTCACAAATTTCTGAGGTGGGGTGAAGCTACATCACCCGGCTATTGTTTGGTTGTTTACAGTTTCAACAACACATTCCTCGTCGCTGGCGTAATCAAGGATCGTCGCTTTTATCTCAATAAACGACACGGTTTTTTGCTGGTTTTCATGTTTTTTGCTATGAAACAGTCAGAATCTTGTCAATTCGATTTTACATTATAAAATATTTGTATAGTTCACTCACTGTATATTTACAAGGATTATTCAAGGTTTATTTAATTTTGACCAAATTACTACAAATGAAGGAATACAATATTTATGGTTTTTTATACCATATTTAGGTTGATTAAAAATTGTACCATTACAAAACCCCCTCAATGAAAGATTTTGTGTTGAAGCACAAAAACTTTCATTGACCCTTTCATTCTTCCTAAAGGGATCAGCCAGGATAGGTCGCCACAACCCCCTTACAATTTATATAAAAGAAAACAACAACTCACCCGTGGTCTGATGATGATGACAGTACCTACATGACCTTACTGGACTTCTCCTTCGAGATCCCAACACCATAAGGCCACTTAGGCACGTAACGCCCCTGCTCTGACGCTCTCGGCCAGCTCAGGACCGCTGTCATATCACCAAACACTGAAACAATAAATGAAAAATATTAAAATAGTGACTTGGTAAATTACTCTATCCTTAACTGATCTGGTTCCCCTTAGCTAGGTGCTGGTTTGTGATGATAAGCACTGGGTTTGCTTGAAATACTACTAAAATATAATTACAAAAATGTAACGCACAAGAATTATATAGAATTTCCCTTCTCAATATGGACTACCCTGAATTAATAAATTGTTTCGATTCCCATCGATAATATTTAACTCTTTCCATTTTATAATTAGTATAATTATAAAAGAAACACATTGATATAAAAGAATTAAATTATAATTGAAAATATGGAAATTCCCCTATAAATCTCCCAAACATGGAGAAAAACAAATGACAGAAAAACAAAATAATTAATAAATCTGTATGGTATTATTTATTCATAAATCTTATTGAATTGTTAAATTAAAATTATTATTATTATTATTTAAAATTATTATTATTATTATTAACAGGTAATAGTTGTTATTGACAGCGCCAATTATATTTATCCCTTCATACACACTATTTCCATAAATCATGTTAAAATTTCATAACATAACTACATAATACATGATAATACATGATAATACATTGATACATCAATACACATGATCATTATATTAATACATTTTAAATTCATATTTAATCTTGATTAAGATTTGCATTTAAATTTACATATTCTATTTAAAGTTTCATTTAAATCATTTAAAAATTACAATTTCGATTAATTAATTAATTAGACATCAATTATTATAATATTATTATTTCACATTTATTATTAATATTCATATTATTATTATTACTTCATCATTCATTTTTCATTACCTCTCTACTCTGAATTTTCTACCTCACTAACTACCTAACCTTTCACCTTCTAATCATTGTTTAGTCTGGGTGACTCCTATATTCACTATGTCTTTACTTATTGTAATCTTACTCACCTCCTTCTAACTAACAACCAGATTTACCTATCATGACACCAATATCTCAATCATAAACACCTTTACTAATTTCATTTAAATCCTATGGCCCCGCTCGTCTTTGCACAGAGATGGGTGTTCCCTAACTGGCTATATACATCCATAATTTTTTTCCCTTCCATAAAATTCGGCAAACACTCCCTAAAACTACGCTATTACCTGCCACAACACTATACGTTGGCTACTCCTTATCACCTCACCCCCACTACAAAATATCATCAACAACAAATATATGTTTATACCTTGACTTTACTCACCTCTACAAATAATCACTAACTACTGTGTCCCTACCTATCTAATATTTTCTTTGTATTATTTACTTCAAAATTCTTAACTATCTAACTCCCTTTACATTAATTACATAACACACATGCTTCTATTTATACCCAGGCTCTATTCCTGTTTACACTTACTGTAATCATTGACAATTATCTTATAAATTCATCTCTCACCTACTCATAACAGTACATCTCAACATTCCAATATATATTCTTCTTTGATCATTTATCTAATTATTATTCATTAATAATTACCTTCATTACAAAATAAATAATACTTTATCTTCATTAATAGAAACTTTCTATTCCAATTAATAATTTCAGTTAGTACAACTTTCTTTTGTACTATTTTAATTCAATTAAAATATGAAATTAAAATTGTACCTTTAAATATTATTCATTTGTTTAATTAAATAAAACATGTTAATAATTAAAATACATAATAACTGGTGTACACAAAATATACCTGTAATACAACATCAAAAATACATAAATACATTGATATAAATACATTTAATACAATGAAAAATATACACTCCAAACACATTATTTTGTTATTTATCAAACTCAGTCCATATGCAGTCCAATTCAATACCACTTTTCACATATATTTATTGTTCATTACACAATACAACAGTCTATCCTCCATCGTTGAATAACAACCGAATCTTAGGTCTATTTAATTTATTTTCTAATAAAAACATTTTATGATTAGAAACATTATAATCATATTCATATATTAAACAATTATCAAACAAATATCTCAAGTCACGATCGAGTAGGGTTCTGTCTATCTCGGTAATATCATATGTTATAATTTGGTTATTCATCTTGTAATTATCCTCATAATTTTCTACTACAGGTAAGTACTTAATACCATTATTCTCATCATTTATTGTTATTTCAATATCATTGTTACTATAAGGTAAGTATTCATTATTTCCATCCACCGTATCTATGCCTAACCTCTCTACCAATTCTCTGTACTTTCTATTTACTTTAAAAAATTTTATTACTTTCTTTTTCTCACAATACCTCTCTACACTTTCTTTCTTAATATAATTCTCATCATAACACCAAGTTACACTTTCTCTTTCCAAATATGCAGGGGTCCCTAACAGAAAATTATTGCACCACTTATTAGGTACACAAAAACACCAAGAAATTTTATTTGTAGACCTATCGTCTCCCAAATATATATTAAAGGAACTCTTGTCCTTATAAAAAATACGTGAAGACTTTTCTTCACCCCCTAACACAACATCAAAAGAAAATTCTACCCCCTGCATCCCTTGTACAAAAATACTTTCTCCCAACTCTCTTTCTGACTCAATACACTCAAACACCTCATTATCACTCATAATACTTTCATTATCTTTTTCTAATATTATATTCTTACTATCTGTACTATTCTTACTATCTGTAAATTCATTATTCACATTATCATTGTTGTTTACTTTATTAGTCAGTACTTCATTTTTCGTACTGTTTTCACTACCACTCACCTTCTGGGTTTCTAGTTGACTTAAATTCTTGTCTAATTTTGTGATGACCTTGTCAAACTGCTTAATGAGCTTATCGTGACCTATTTTAATTTCATGCTTTAGTTCATTGAACTTGATATCAAGACTATCAAATTTGTCACTTTGTTTATCAAACTTGTCATTCAATTTTGTAAATTTGATATTAGAATCGCTTTTTTGCTCATCTAATTTTTTGTCTAATTTTAATAGTAATTGCATCATGGCACTACTTTCATCTGTTTTATTTTCTGGACTAACTGACATGGATGTAGAGACCTTCTCGGTTTCTACATATACAACAGATACAGGTGTATCTGCTACGTCAATCTGACTAATTTGAGTTGGCTGAACATCCATTTCACTAGTTAAATTTACATCAGCTGTACTGATTTCTATTTCAATATTATCCTTATTACTCATGTTTACAATTGTATGTTACTAAAACATATATGTTTATAACCTAAAATTTTAACCTTACCTTGCGCACGTGTTACGTACTTTAGCGCTATTACCTCAGGTAGTTATTTCACAACCGGTAGGTATACTCTATATAAAATTATGTTTTATGTCGAGTCCCTGGACGGCACGCACCATCTGTAACTACTTGTCCCTGTTATTAAGGGCGCAATCTGTAACTACTTGTTTTTTATCGTTTAATTAGTTACCATAAAAATTGTGTGTTAAGAGATTACGTTCACTTTGTAAACCGGACGCCATGTTGTCAAATTGAGCAACTGTATATAAATTTACTAGTCGGGCCAGGATTCGTGCAACACGAACCATGTTTGTGAAATATACCACCTGAAATAAATGAACACTAGATAACATATATAAGTTATTTTTATTTTAAGCTTTACTCTCCATACATATTATTGACTCGAATATTTCCCAGCAAAACAATTATAACCCTCCAAAAACATGTAATACAAAATATGTAAATATTAGTTGATTATATCATAGTTGATTAAACATAAAACACTTTCGCACAACCCAGCATAATTTATATCACTCTCTATCTTTCACTCTCTCTCTCTCACGCTGGTACAATTTCTTACTTTCTTTTAATGAGCTCATTCTTTTAAAATCTTAATATTGAGTGAATTGAATTTTATTTTGGTCATTATTGTGAAATTATGTTTTATTTGAAATTAAAAAAAAATAGGATGTTGGAACGTTCTCACCAAATTATTGTATAAGTCTCATCGCACTTCTAGGGTCGTCGCTATCTGCACAATCGGTAAAGTTTTACATCGCTTTACGGCCACACTGTCGTGTCGGCCCACGAAAATGCCTCGGACCGATTCTATACGCAAGATTTCACGGACGATCCATCGGCCGATGACACCTGTACAAGTCTGTTAACGTCCATCACAACATTTCCGATATTTTATACCGTTCATTAACCACTTTTAGTGGTATAAAAGTTAAAATTCACTCTTCGTGAACGGGTTGCCGGCCGGCTGCGATCACGTTCCCTGTTGAAATGACACAGATCCTTTGTCACAAATTTCTGAGGTGGGGTGAAGCTACGTCACCCGGCTATTGTTTGGTTGTTTACAGTTTCAACAACACATTCCTCGTCGCTGGCGTAATCAAGAATCGTCGCTTTTATCTCAATAAACGACACGGTTTTTTGCTGGTTTTCATGTTTTTTGCTATGAAACAGTCAGAATCTTGTCAATTCGATTTTACATTATAAAATATTTGTATAGTTCACTCACTGTATATTTACAAGGATTATTCAAGGTTTATTTAATTTTGACCAAATTACTACAAATGAAGGAATACAATATTTATGGTTTTTTATACCATATTTAGGTTGATTAAAAATTGTACCATTACAAAACCCCCTCAATGAAAGATTTTGTGTTGAAGCACAAAAACTTTCATTGACCCTTTCATTCTTCCTAAAGGGATCAGCCAGGATAGGTCGCCACAACCCCCTTACAATTTATATAAAAGAAAACAACAACTCACCCGTGGTCTGATGATGATGACAGTACCTACATGACCTTACTGGACTTCTCCTTCGAGATCCCAACACCATAAGGCCACTTAGGCACGTAACGCCCCTGCTCTGACGCTCTCGGCCAGCTCAGGACCGCTGTCATATCACCAAACACTGAAACAATAAATGAAAAATATTAAAATAGTGACTTGGTAAATTACTCTATCCTTAACTGATCTGGTTCCCCTTAGCTAGGTGCTGGTTTGTGATGATAAGCACTGGGTTTGCTTGAAATACTACTAAAATATAATTACAAAAATGTAACGCACAAGAATTATATAGAATTTCCCTTCTCAATATGGACTACCCTGAATTAATAAATTGTTTCGATTCCCATCGATAATATTTAACTCTTTCCATTTTATAATTAGTATAATTATAAAAGAAACACATTGATATAAAAGAATTAAATTATAATTGAAAATATGGAAATTCCCCTATAAATCTCCCAAACATGGAGAAAAACAAATGACAGAAAAACAAAATAATTAATAAATCTGTATGGTATTATTTATTCATAAATCTTATTGAATTGTTAAATTAAAATTATTATTATTATTATTTAAAATTATTATTATTATTATTATTATTAACAGGTAATAGTTGTTATTGACAGCGCCAATTATATTTATCCCTTCATACACACTATTTCCATAAATCATGTTAAAATTTCATAACATAACTACATAATACATGATAATACATTGATACATCAATACACATGATCATTATATTAATACATTTTAAATTCATATTTAATCTTGATTAAGATTTGCATTTAAATTTACATATTCTATTTAAAGTTTCATTTAAATCATTTAAAAATTACAATTTCGATTAATTAATTAATTAGACATCAATTATTATATTATTATTTCACATTTATTATTAATATTCATATTATTATTATTACTTCATCATTCATTTTTCATTACCTCTCTACTCTGAATTTTCTACCTCACTAACTACCTAACCTTTCACCTTCTAATCATTGTTTAGTCTGGGTGACTCCTATATTCACTATGTCTTTACTTATTGTAATCTTACTCACCTCCTTCTAACTAACAACCAGATTTACCTATCATGACACCAATATCTCAATCATAAACACCTTTACTAATTTCATTTAAATCCTATGGCCCCGCTCGTCTTTGCACAGAGATGGGTGTTCCCTAACTGGCTATATACATCCATAATTTTTTTCCCTTCCATAAAATTCGGCAAACACTCCCTAAAACTACGCTATTACCTGCCACAACACTATACGTTGGCTACTCCTTATCACCTCACCCCCACTACAAAATATCATCAACAACAAATATATGTTTATACCTTGACTTTACTCACCTCTACAAATAATCACTAACTACTGTGTCCCTACCTATCTAATATTTTCTTTGTATTATTTACTTCAAAATTCTTAACTATCTAACTCCCTTTACATTAATTACATAACACACATGCTTCTATTTATACCCAGGCTCTATTCCTGTTTACACTTACTGTAATCATTGACAATTATCTTATAAATTCATCTCTCACCTACTCATAACAGTACATCTCAACATTCCAATATATATTCTTCTTTGATCATTTATCTAATTATTATTCATTAATAATTACCTTCATCACAAAATAAATAATACTTTATCTTCATTAATAGAAACTTTCTATTCCAATTAATAATTTCAGTTAGTACAACTTTCTTTTGTACTATTTTAATTCAATATTTGACCTTTAAATATTATTCATTTGTTTAATTAAATAAAACATGTTAATAATTAAAATACATAATAACTGGTGTACACAAAATATACCTGTAATACAACATCAAAAATACATAAATACATTGATATAAATACATTTAATACAATGAAAAATATACACTCCAAACACATTATTTTGTTATTTATCAAACTCAGTCCATATGCAGTCCAATTCAATACCACTTTTCACATATATTTATTGTTCATTACACAATACAACAGTCTATCCTCCATCGTTGAATAACAACCGAATCTTAGGTCTATTTAATTTATTTTCTAATAAAAACATTTTATGATTAGAAACATTATAATCATATTCATATATTAAACAATTATCAAACAAATATCTCAAGTCACGATCGAGTAGGGTTCTGTCTATCTCGGTAATATCATATGTTATAATTTGGTTATTCATCTTGTAATTATCCTCATAATTTTCTACTACAGGTAAGTACTTAATACCATTATTCTCATCATTTATTGTTATTTCAATATCATTGTTACTATAAGGTAAGTATTCATTATTTCCATCCACCGTATCTATGCCTAACCTCTCTACCAATTCTCTGTACTTTCTATTTACTTTAAAAAATTTTATTACTTTCTTTTTCTCACAATACCTCTCTACACTTTCTTTCTTAATATAATTCTCATCATAACACCAAGTTACACTTTCTCTTTCCAAATATGCAGGGGTCCCTAACAGAAAATTATTGCACCACTTATTAGGTACACAAAAACACCAAGAAATTTTATTTGTAGACCTATCGTCTCCCAAATATATATTAAAGGAACTCTTGTCCTTATAAAAAATACGTGAAGACTTTTCTTCACCCCCTAACACAACATCAAAAGAAAATTCTACCCCCTGCATCCCTTGTACAAAAATACTTTCTCCCAACTCTCTTTCTGACTCAATACACTCAAACACCTCATTATCACTCATAATACTTTCATTATCTTTTTCTAATATTATATTCTTACTATCTGTACTATTCTTACTATCTGTAAATTCATTATTCACATTATCATTGTTGTTTACTTTATTAGTCAGTACTTCATTTTTCGTACTGTTTTCACTACCACTCACCTTCTGGGTTTCTAGTTGACTTAAATTCTTGTCTAATTTTGTGATGACCTTGTCAAACTGCTTAATGAGCTTATCGTGACCTATTTTAATTTCATGCTTTAGTTCATTGAACTTGATATCAAGACTATCAAATTTGTCACTTTGTTTATCAAACTTGTCATTCAATTTTGTAAATTTGATATTAGAATCGCTTTTTTGCTCATCTAATTTTTTGTCTAATTTTAATAGTAATTGCATCATGGCACTACTTTCATCTGTTTTATTTTCTGGACTAACTGACATGGATGTAGAGACCTTCTCGGTTTCTACATATACAACAGATACAGGTGTATCTGCTTCGTCAATCTGACTAATTTGAGTTGGCTGAACATCCATTTCACTAGTTAAATTTACATCAGCTGTACTGATTTCTATTTCAATATTATCCTTATTACTCATGTTTACAATTGTATGTTACTAAAACATATATGTTTATAACCTAAAATTTTAACCTTACCTTGCGCACGTGTTACGTACTTTAGCGCTATTACCTCAGGTAGTTATTTCACAACCGGTAGGTATACTCTATATAAAATTATGTTTTATGTCGAGTCCCTGGACGGCACGCACCATCTGTAACTACTTGTCCCTGTTATTAAGGGCGCAATCTGTAACTACTTGTTTTTTATCGTTTAATTAGTTACCATAAAAATTGTGTGTTAAGAGATTACGTTCACTTTGTAAACCGGACGCCATGTTGTCAAATTGAGCAACTGTATATAAATTTACTAGTCGGGCCAGGATTCGTGCAACACGAACCATGTTTGTGAAATATACCACCTGAAATAAATGAACACTAGATAACATATATAAGTTATTTTTATTTTAAGCTTTACTCTCCATACATATTATTGACTCGAATATTTCCCAGCAAAACAATTATAACCCTCCAAAAACATGTAATACAAAATATGTAAATATTAGTTGATTATATCATAGTTGATTAAACATAAAACACTTTCGCACAACCCAGCATAATTTATATCACTCTCTCTCTCTCACGCTGGTACAATTTCTTACTTTCTTTTAATGAGCTCATTCTTTTAAAATCTTAATATTGAGTGAATTGAATTTTATTTTGGTCATTATTGTGAAATTATGTTTTATTTGAAATTAAAAAAAAAATAGGATGTTGGAACGTTCTCACCAAATTATTGTATAAGTCTCATCGCACTTCTAGGGTCGTCGCTATCTGCACAATCGGTAAAGTTTTACATCGCTTTACGGCCACATTGTCGTGTCGGCCCACGAAAATGCCTCGGACCGATTCTATACGCAAGATTTCACGGACGATCCATCGGCCGATGACACCTGTACAAGTCTGTCAAGGTCCATCACAACATTTCCGATATTTTATACCGTTCATTAACCACTTTTAGTGGTATAAAAGTTAAAATTCACTCTTCGTGAACGGGTTGCCGGCCGGCTGCGATCACGTTCCCTGTTGAAATGACACAGATCCTTTGTCACAAATTTCTGAGGTGGGGTGAAGCTACGTCACCCGGCTATTGTTTGGTTGTTTACAGTTTCAACAACACATTCCTCGTCGCTGGCGTAATCAAGGATCGTCGCTTTTATCTCAATAAACGACACGGTTTTTTGCTGGTTTTCATGTTTTTTGCTATGAAACAGTCAGAATCTTGTCAATTCGATTTTACATTATAAAATATTTGTATAGTTCACTCACTGTATATTTACAAGGATTATTCAAGGTTTATTTAATTTTGACCAAATTACTACAAATGAAGGAATACAATATTTATGGTTTTTTATACCATATTTAGGTTGATTAAAAATTGTACCATTACAAAACCCCCTCAATGAAAGATTTTGTGTTGAAGCACAAAAACTTTCATTGACCCTTTCATTCTTCCTAAAGGGATCAGCCAGGATAGGTCGCCACAACCCCCTTACAATTTATATAAAAGAAAACAATAACTCACCCGTGGTCTGATGATGATGACAGTACCTACATGACCTTACTGGACTTCTCCTTCGAGATCCCAACACCTTAAGGCCACTTAGGCGCGTAACGCCCCTGCTCTGACGCTCTCGGCCAGCTCAGGACCGCTGTCATATCACCAAACACTGAAACAATAAATGAAAAATATTAAAATAGTGACTTGGTAAATTACTCTATCCTTAACTGATCTGGTTCCCCTTAGCTAGGTGCTGGTTTGTGATGATAAGCACTGGGTTTGCTTGAAATACTACTAAAATATAATTACAAAAATGTAACGCACAAGAATTATATAGAATTTCCCTTCTGAATATGGACTACCCTGAATTAATAAATTGTTTCGATTCCCATCGATAATATTTAACTCTTTCCATTTTATAATTAGTATAATTATAAAAGAAACACATTGATATAAAAGAATTAAATTATAATTGAAAATATGGAAATTCCCCTATAAATCTCCCAAACATGGAGAAAAACAAATGACAGAAAAACAAAATAATTAATAAATCTGTATGGTATTATTTATTCATAAATCTTATTGAATTGTTAAATTAAAATTATTATTATTATTATTTAAAATTATTATTATTATTATTAACAGGTAATAGTTGTTATTGACAGCGCCAATTATATTTATCCCTTCATACACACTATTTCCATAAATCATGTTAAAATTTCATAACATAACTACATAATACATGATAATACATTGATACATCAATACACATGATCATTATATTAATACATCTTAAATTCATATTTAATCTTGATTAAGATTTGCATTTAAATTTACATATTCTATTTAAAGTTTCATTTAAATCATTTAAAAATTACAATTTCGATTAATTAATTAATTAGACATCAATTATTATAATATTATTACTTCACATTTATTATTAATATTCATATTATTATTATTACTTCATCATTCATTTTTCATTACCTCTCTACTCTGAATTTTCTACCTCACTAACTACCTAACCTTTCACCTTCTAATCATTGTTTAGTCTGGGTGACTCCTATATTCACTATGTCTTTACTTATTGTAATCTTACTCACCTCCTTCTAACTAACAACCAAATTCACCTATCATGACACCAATATCTCAATCATAAACACCTTTACTAATTTCATTTAAATCCTATGGCCCCGCTCGTCTTTGCACAGAGATGGGTGTTCCCTAACTGGCTATATACATCCATAATTTTTTTCCCTTCCATAAAATTCGGCAAACACTCCCTAAAACTACGCTATTACCTGCCACAACACTATACGTTGGCTACTCCTTATCACCTCACCCCCACTACAAAATATCATCAACAACAAATATATGTTTATACCTTGACTTTACTCACCTCTACAAATAATCACTAACTACTGTGTCCCTACCTATCTAATATTTTCTTTGTATTATTTACTTCAAAATTCTTAACTATCTAACTCCCTTTACATTAATTACATAACACACATGCTTCTATTTATACCCAGGCTCTATTCCTGTTTACACTTACTGTAATCATTGACAATTATCTTATAAATTCATCTCTCACCTACTCATAACAGTACATCTCAACATTCCAATATATATTCTTCTTTGATCATTTATCTAATTATTATTCATTAATAATTACCTTCATCACAAAATAAATAATACTTTATCTTCATTAATAGAAACTTTCTATTCCAATTAATAATTTCAGTTAGTACAACTTTCTTTTGTACTATTTTAATTCAATATTTGACCTTTAAATATTATTCATTTGTTTAATTAAATAAAACATGTTAATAATTAAAATACATAATAACTGGTGTACACAAAATATACCTGTAATACAACATCAAAAATACATAAATACATTGATATAAATACATTTAATACAATGAAAAATATACACTCCAAACACATTATTTTGTTATTTATCAAACTCAGTCCATATGCAGTCCAATTCAATACCACTTTTCACATATATTTATTGTTCATTACACAATACAACAGTCTATCCTCCATCGTTGAATAACAACCGAATCTTAGGTCTATTTAATTTATTTTCTAATAAAAACATTTTATGATTAGAAACATTATAATCATATTCATATATTAAACAATTATCAAACAAATATCTCAAGTCACGATCGAGTAGGGTTCTGTCTATCTCGGTAATATCATATGTTATAATTTGGTTATTCATCTTGTAATTATCCTCATAATTTTCTACTACAGGTAAGTACTTAATACCATTATTCTCATCATTTATTGTTATTTCAATATCATTGTTACTATAAGGTAAGTATTCATTATTTCCATCCACCGTATCTATGCCTAACCTCTCTACCAATTCTCTGTACTTTCTATTTACTTTAAAAAATTTTATTACTTTCTTTTTCTCACAATACCTCTCTACACTTTCTTTCTTAATATAATTCTCATCATAACACCAAGTTACACTTTCTCTTTCCAAATATGCAGGGGTCCCTAACAGAAAATTATTGCACCACTTATTAGGTACACAAAAACACCAAGAAATTTTATTTGTAGACCTATCGTCTCCCAAATAGATATTAAAGGAACTCTTGTCCTTATAAAAAATACGTGAAGACTTTTCTTCACCCCCTAACACAACATCAAAAGAAAATTCTACCCCCTGCATCCCTTGTACAAAAATACTTTCTCCCAACTCTCTTTCTGACTCAATACACTCAAACACCTCATTATCACTCATAATACTTTCATTATCTTTTTCTAATATTATATTCTTACTATCTGTACTATTCTTACTATCTGTAAATTCATTATTCACATTATCATTGTTGTTTACTTTATTAGTCAGTACTTCATTTTTCGTACTGTTTTCACTACCACTCACCTTCTGGGTTTCTAGTTGACTTAAATTCTTGTCTAATTTTGTGATGACCTTGTCAAACTGCTTAATGAGCTTATCGTGACCTATTTTAATTTCATGCTTTAGTTCATTGAACTTGATATCAGGACTATCAAATTTGTCACTTTGTTTATCAAACTTGTCATTCAATTTTGTAAATTTGATATTAGAATCGCTTTTTTGCTCATCTAATTTTTTGTCTAATTTTAATAGTAATTGCATCATGGCACTACTTTCATCTGTTTTATTTTCTGGACTAACTGACATGGATGTAGAGACCTTCTCGGTTTCTACATATACAACAGATACAGGTGTATCTGCTTCGTCAATCTGACTAATTTGAGTTGGCTGAACATCCATTTCACTAGTTAAATTTACATCAGCTGTACTGATTTCTATTTCAATATTATCCTTATTACTCATGTTCACAATTGTATGTTACTAAAACATATATGTTTATAACCTAAAATTTTAACCTTACCTTGCGCACGTGTTACGTACTTTAGCGCTATTACCTCAGGTAGTTATTTCACAACCGGTAGGTATACTCTATATAAAATTATGTTTTATGTCGAGTCCCTGGACGGCACGCACCATCTGTAACTACTTGTCCCTGTTATTAAGGGCGCAATCTGTAACTACTTGTTTTTTATAGTTTAATTAGTTACCATAAAAATTGTGTGTTAAGAGATTACGTTCACTTTGTAAACCGGACGCCATGTTGTCAAATTGAGCAACTGTATATAAATTTACTAGTCGGGCCAGGATTCCTGCAACACGAACCATGTTTGTGAAATATACCACCTGAAATAAATGAACACTAGATAACATATATAAGTTATTTTTATTTTAAGCTTTACTCTCCATACATATTATTGACTCGAATATTTCCCAGCAAAACAATTATAACCCTCCAAAAACATGTAATACAAAATATGTAAATATTAGTTGATTATATCATAGTTGATTAAACATAAAACACTTTCGCACAACCCAGCATAATTTATATCACTCTCTATCTTTCACTCTCTCTCTCTCTCTCACGCTGGTACAATTTCTTACTTTCTTTTAATGAGCTCATTCTTTTAAAATCTTAATATTGAGTGAATTGAATTTTATTTTGGTCATTATTGTGAAATTATGTTTTATTTGAAATTAAAAAAAAAATAGGATGTTGGAACGTTCTCACCAAATTATTGTATAAGTCTCATCGCACTTCTAGGGTCGTCGCTATCTGCACAATCGGTAAAGTTTTACATCGCTTTACGGCCACACCATCGTGTCGGCCCACGAAAACGCCTCGGACCGATTCTATACGCAAGATTTCACGGACGATCCATCGGCCGATGACACCTGTACAAGTCTGTTAACGTCCATCACAACATTTCCGATATTTTATACCATTCATTAACCACTTTTAGTGGTATAAAAGTTAAAATTCACTCTTCGTGAACGGGTTGCCGGCCGGCTGCGATCACGTTCCCTGTTGAAATGACACAGATCCTTTGTCACAAATTTCTGAGGTGGGGTGAAGCTACGTCACCCGGCTATTGTTTGGTTGTTTACAGTTTCAACAACACATTCCTCGTCGCTGGCGTAATCAAGGATCGTCGCTTTTATCTCAATAAACGACACGGTTTTTTGCTGGTTTTCATGTTTTTTGCTATGAAACAGTCAGAATCTTGTCAATTCGATTTTACATTATAAAATATTTGTATAGTTCACTCACTGTATATTTACAAGGATTATTCAAGGTTTATTTAATTTTGACCAAATTACTACAAATGAAGGAATACAATATTTATGGTTTTTTATACCATATTTAGGTTGATTAAAAATTGTACCATTACAAAACCCCCTCAATGAAAGATTTTGTGTTGAAGCACAAAAACTTTCATTGACCCTTTCATTCTTCCTAAAGGGATCAGCCAGGATAGGTCGCCACAACCCCCTTACAATTTATATAAAAGAAAACAATAACTCACCCGTGGTCTGATGATGATGACAGTACCTACATGACCTTACTGGACTTCTCCTTCGAGATCCCAACACCTTAAGGCCACTTAGGCGCATAACGCCCCTGCTCTGACGCTCTCGGCCAGCTCAGGACCGCTGTCATATCACCAAACACTGAAACAATAAATGAAAAATATTAAAATTGTGACTTGGTAAATTACTCTATCCTTAACTGATCTGGTTCCCCTTAGCTAGGTGCTGGTTTGTGATGATAAACACTGGGTTTGCTTGAAATACTACTAAAATATAATTACAAAAATGTAACGCACAAGAATTATATAGAATTTCCCTTCTCAATATGGACTACCCTGAATTAATAAATTGTTTCGATTCCCATCGATAATATTTAACTCTTTCCATTTTATAATTAGTATAATTATAAAAGAAACACATTGATATAAAAGAATTAAATTATAATTGAAAATATGGAAATTCCCCTATAAATCTCCCAAACATGGAGAAAAACAAATGACAGAAAAACAAAATAATTAATAAATCTGTATGGTATTATTTATTCATAAATCTTATTGAATTGTTAAATTAAAATTATTATTATTATTATTTAAAATTATTATTATTATTATTAACAGGTAATAGTTGTTATTGACAGCGCCAATTATATTTATCCCTTCATACACACTATTTCCATAAATCATGTTAAAATTTCATAACATAACTACATAATACATGATAATACATTGATACATCAATACACATGATCATTATATTAATACATTTTAAATTCATATTTAATCTTGATTAAGATTTGCATTTAAATTTACATATTCTATTTAAAGTTTCATATAAATCATTTAAAAATTACAATTTCGATTAATTAATTAATTAGACATCAATTATTATAATATTATTATTTCACATTTATTATTTATATTCATATTATTATTATTACTTCATCATTCATTTTTCATTACCTCTCTACTCTGAATTTTCTACCTCACTAACTACCTAACCTTTCACCTTCTAATCATTGTTTAGTCTGGGTGACTCCTATATTCACTATGTCTTTACTTATTGTAATCTTACTCACCTCCTTCTAACTAACAAACAAATTTACCTATCATGACACCAATATCTCAATCATAAACACCTTTACTAATTTCATTTAAATCCTATGGCCCCGCTCGTCTTTGCACAGAGATGGGTGTTCCCTAACTGGCTATATACATCCATAATTTTTTTCCCTTCCATAAAATTCGGCAAACACTCCCTAAAACTACGCTATTACCTGCCACAACACTATACGTTGGCTACTCCTTATCACCTCACCCCCACTACAAAATATCATCAACAACAAATATATGTTTATACCTTGACTTTACTCACCTCTACAAATAATCACTAACTACTGTGTCCCTACCTATCTAATATTTTCTTTGTATTATTTACTTCAAAATTCTTAACTATCTAACTCCCTTTACATTAATTACATAACACACATGCTTCTATTTATACCCAGGCTCTATTCCTGTTTACACTTACTGTACTCATTGACAATTATCTTATAAATTCATCTCTCACCTACTCATAACAGTACATCTCAACATTCCAATATATATTCTTCTTTGATCATTTATCTAATTATTATTCATTAATAATTACCTTCATCACAAAATAAATAATACTTTATCTTCATTAATAGAAACTTTCTATTCCAATTAATAATTTCAGTTAGTACAACTTTCTTTTGTACTATTTTAATTCAATATTTGACCTTTAAATATTATTCATTTGTTTAATTAAATAAAACATGTTAATAATTAAAATACATAATAACTGGTGTACACAAAATATACCTGTAATACAACATCAAAAATACATAAATACATTGATATAAATACATTTAATACAATGAAAAATATACACTCCAAACACATTATTTTGTTATTTATCAAACTCAGTCCATATGCAGTCCAATTCAATACCACTTTTCACATATATTTATTGTTCATTACACAATACAACAGTCTATCCTCCATCGTTGAATAACAACCGAATCTTAGGTCTATTTAATTTATTTTCTAATAAAAACATTTTATGATTAGAAACATTATAATCATATTCATATATTAAACAATTATCAAACAAATATCTCAAGTCACGATCGAGTAGGGTTCTGTCTATCTCGGTAATATCATATGTTATAATTTGGTTATTCATCTTGTAATTATCCTCATAATTTTCTACTACAGGTAAGTACTTAATACCATTATTCTCATCATTTATTGTTATTTCAATATCATTGTTACTATAAGGTAAGTATTCATTATTTCCATCCACCGTATCTATGCCTAACCTCTCTACCAATTCTCTGTACTTTCTATTTACTTTAAAAAATTTTATTACTTTCTTTTTCTCACAATACCTCTCTACACTTTCTTTCTTAATATAATTCTCATCATAACACCAAGTTACACTTTCTCTTTCCAAATATGCAGGGGTCCCTAACAGAAAATTATTGCACCACTTATTAGGTACACAAAAACACCAAGAAATTTTATTTGTAGACCTATCGTCTCCCAAATATATATTAAAGGAACTCTTGTCCTTATAAAAAATACGTGAAGACTTTTCTTCACCCCCTAACACAACATCAAAAGAAAATTCTACCCCCTGCATCCCTTGTACAAAAATACTTTCTCCCAACTCTCTTTCTGACTCAATACACTCAAACACCTCATTATCACTCATAATACTTTCATTATCTTTTTCTAATATTATATTCTTACTATCTGTACTATTCTTACTATCTGTAAATTCATTATTCACATTATCATTGTTGTTTACTTTATTAGTCAGTACTTCATTTTTCATACTGTTTTCACTACCACTCACCTTCTGGGTTTCTAGTTGACTTAAATTCTTGTCTAATTTTGTGATGACCTTGTCAAACTGCTTAATGAGCTTATCGTGACCTATTTTAATTTCATGCTTTAGTTCAATGAACTTGATATCAGGACTATCAAATTTGTCACTTTGTTTATCAAACTTGTCATTCAATTTTGTAAATTTGATATTAGAATCGCATTTTTGCTCATCTAATTTTTTGTCTAATTTTAATAGTAATTGCATCATGGCACTACTTTCATCTGTTTTATTTTCTGGACTAACTGACATGGATGTAGAGACCTTCTCGGTTTCTACATATACAACAGATACAGGTGTATCTGCTTCGTCAATCTGACTAATTTGAGTTGGCTGAACATCCATTTCACTAGTTAAATTTACATCAGCTGTACTGATTTCTATTTCAATATTATCCTTATTACTCATGTTTACAATTGTATGTTACTAAAACATATATGTTTATAACCTAAAATTTTAACCTTACCTTGCGCACGTGTTACGTACTTTAGCGCTATTACCTCAGGTAGTTATTTCACAACCGGTAGGTATACTCTATATAAAATTATGTTTTATGTCGAGTCCCTGGACGGCACGCACCATCTGTAACTACTTGTCCCTGTTATTAAGGGCGCAATCTGTAACTACTTGTTTTTTATCGTTTAATTAGTTACCATAAAAATTGTGTGTTAAGAGATTACGTTCACTTTGTAAACCGGACGCCATGTTGTCAAATTGAGCAACTGTATACAAATTTCCTAGTCGGGCCAGGATTCGTGCAACACGAACCATGTTTGTGAAATATACCACCTGAAATAAATGAACACTAGATAACATATATAAGTTATTTTTATTTTAAGCTTTACTCTCCATACATATTATTGACTCGAATATTTCCCAGCAAAACAATTATAACCCACCAAAAACATGTAATACAAAATATGTAAATATTAGTTGATTATATCATAGTTGATTAAACATAAAACACTTTCGCACAACCCAGCATAATTTATATCACTCTCTATCTTTCACTCTCTCTCTCTCTCACGCTGGTACAATTTCTTACTTTCTTTTAATGAGCTCATTCTTTTAAAATCTTAATATTGAGTGAATTGAATTTTATTTTGGTCATTATTGTGAAATTATGTTTTATTTGAAATTAAACAAAAATAGGATGTTGGAACGTTCTCACCAAATTATTGTATAAGTCTCATCGCACTTCTAGGGTCGTCGCTATCTGCACAATCAGTAAAGTTTTACATCGCTTTACGGCCACACCATCGTGTCGGCCCACGAAAACGCCTCGGACCGATTCTATACGCAAGATTTCACGGACGATCCATCGGCCGATGACACCTGTACAAGTCTGTTAATGTCCATCACAACATTTCCGATATTTTATACCGTTCATTAACCACTTTTAGTGGTATAAAAGTTAAAATTCACTCTTCGTGAACGGGTTGCCGGCCGGCTGCGATCACGTTCCCTGTTGAAATGACACAGATCCTTTGTCACAAATTTCTGAGGTGGGGTGAAGCTACGTCACCCGGCTATTGTTTGGTTGTTTACAGTTTCAACAACACATTCCTCGTCGCTGGCGTAATCAAGGATCGTCGCTTTTATCTCAATAAACGACACGGTTTTTTGCTGGTTTTCATGTTTTTTGCTATGAAACAGTCAGAATCTTGTCAATTCGATTTTACATTATAAAATATTTGTATAGTTCACTCACTGTATATTTACAAGGATTATTCAAGGTTTATTTAATTTTGACCAAATTACTACAAATGAAGGAATACAATATTTATGGTTTTTTATACCATATTTAGGTTGATTAAAAATTGTACCATTACAAAACCCCCTCAATGAAAGATTTTGTGTTGAAGCACAAAAACTTTCATTGACCCTTTCATTCTTCCTAAAGGGATCAGCCAGGATAGGTCGCCACAACCCCCTTACAATTTATATAAAAGAAAACAATAACTCACCCGTGGTCTGATGATGATGACAGTACCTACATGACCTTACTGGACTTCTCCTTCGAGATCCCAACACCTTAAGGCCACTTAGGCGCATAACGCCCCTGCTCTGACGCTCTCGGCCAGCTCAGGACCGCTGTCATATCACCAAACACTGAAACAATAAATGAAAAATATTAAAATTGTGACTTGGTAAATTACTCTATCCTTAACTGATCTGGTTCCCCTTAGCTAGGTGCTGGTTTGTGATGATAAGCACTGGGTTTGCTTGAAATACTACTAAAATATAATTACAAAAATGTAACGCACAAGAATTATATAGAATTTCCCTTCTCAATATGGACTACCCTGAATTAATAAATTGTTTCGATTCCCATCGATAATATTTAACTCTTTCCATTTTATAATTAGTATAATTATAAAAGAAACACATTGATATAAAAGAATTAAATTATAATTGAAAATATGGAAATCCCCCTATAAATCTCCCAAACATGGAGAAAAACAAATGACAGAAAAACAAAATAATTAATAAATCTGTATGGTATTATTTATTCATAAATCTTATTGAATTGTTAAATTAAAATTATTATTATTATTATTTAAAATTATTATTATTATTATTAACAGGTAATAGTTGTTATTGACAGCGCCAATTATATTTATCCCTTCATACACAGTATTTCCATAAATCATGTTAAAATTTCATAACATAACTACATAATACATGATAATACATTGATACATCAATACACATGATCATTATATTAATACATTTTAAATTCATATTTAATCTTGATTAAGTTTTGCATTTAAATTTACATATTCTATTTAAAGTTTCATTTAAATCATTTAAAAATTACAATTTCGATTAATTAATTAATTAGACATCAATTATTATAATATTATTACTTCACATTTATTATTAATATTCATATTATTATTATTACTTCATCATTCATTTTTCATTACCTCTCTACTCTGAATTTTCTACCTCACTAACTACCTAACCTTTCACCTTCTAATCATTGTTTAGTCTGGGTGACTCCTATATTCACTATGTCTTTACTTATTGTAATCTTACTCACCTCCTTCTAACTAACAACCAAATTTACCTATCATGACACCAATATCTCAATCATAAACACCTTTACTAATTTCATTTAAATCCTATGGCCCCGCTCGTCTTTGCACAGAGATGGGTGTTCCCTAACTGGCTATATACATCCATAATATTTTTCCCTTCCATAAAATTCGGCAAACACTCCCTAAAACTACGCTATTACCTGCCACAACACTATACGTTGGCTACTCCTTATCACCTCACCCCCACTACAAAATATCATCAACAACAAATATATGTTTATACCTTGACTTTACTCACCTCTACAAATAATCACTAACTACTGTGTCCCTACCTATCTAATATTTTCTTTGTATTATTTACTTCAAAATTCTTAACTATCTAACTCCCTTTACATTAATTACATAACACACATGCTTCTATTTATACCCAGGCTCTATTCCTGTTTACACTTACTGTAATCATTGACAATTATCTTATAAATTCATCTCTCACCTACTCATAACAGTACATCTCAACATTCCAATATATATTCTTCTTTGATCATTTATCTAATTATTATTCATTAATAATTACCTTCATCACAAAATAAATAATACTTTATCTTCATTAATAGAAACTTTCTATTCCAATTAATAATTTCAGTTAGTACAACTTTCTTTTGTACTATTTTAATTCAATATTTGACCTTTAAATATTATTCATTTGTTTAATTAAATAAAACATGTTAATAATTAAAATACATAATAACTGGTGTACACAAAATATACCTGTAATACAACATCAAAAATACATAAATACATTGATATAAATACATTTAATACAATGAAAAATATACACTCCAAACACATTATTTTGTTATTTATCAAACTCAGTCCATATGCAGTCCAATTCAATACCACTTTTCACATATATTTATTGTTCATTACACAATACAACAGTCTATCCTCCATCGTTGAATAACAACCGAATCTTAGGTCTATTTAATTTATTTTCTAATAAAAACATTTTATGATTAGAAACATTATAATCATATTCATATATTAAACAATTATCAAACAAATATCTCAAGTCACGATCGAGTAGGGTTCTGTCTATCTCGGTAATATCATATGTTATAATTTGGTTATTCATCTTGTAATTATCCTCATAATTTTCTACTACAGGTAAGTACTTAATACCATTATTCTCATCATTTATTGTTATTTCAATATCATTGTTACTATAAGGTAAGTATTCATTATTTCCATCCACCGTATCTATGCCTAACCTCTCTACCAATTCTCTGTACTTTCTATTTACTTTAAAAAATTTTATTACTTTCTTTTTCTCACAATACCTCTCTACACTTTCTTTCTTAATATAATTCTCATCATAACACCAAGTTACACTTTCTCTTTCCAAATATGCAGGGGTCCCTAACAGAAAATTATTGCACCACTTATTAGGTACACAAAAACACCAAGAAATTTTATTTGTAGACCTATCGTCTCCCAAATATATATTAAAGGAACTCTTGTCCTTATAAAAAATACGTGAAGACTTTTCTTCACCCCCTAACACAACATCAAAAGAAAATTCTACCCCCTGCATCCCTTGTACAAAAATACTTTCTCCCAACTCTCTTTCTGACTCAATACACTCAAACACCTCATTATCACTCATAATACTTTCATTATCTTTTTCTAATATTATATTCTTACTATCTGTACTATTCTTACTATCTGTAAATTCATTATTCACATTATCATTGTTGTTTACTTTATTAGTCAGTACTTCATTTTTCATACTGTTTTCACTACCACTCACCTTCTGGGTTTCTAGTTGACTTAAATTCTTGTCTAATTTTGTGATGACCTTGTCAAACTGCTTAATGAGCTTATCGTGACCTATTTTAATTTCATGCTTTAGTTCAATGAACTTGATATCAGGACTATCAAATTTGTCACTTTGTTTATCAAACTTGTCATTCAATTTTGTAAATTTGATATTAGAATCGCATTTTTGCTCATCTAATTTTTTGTCTAATTTTAATAGTAATTGCATCATGGCACTACTTTCATCTGTTTTATTTTCTGGACTAACTGACATGGATGTAGAGACCTTCTCGGTTTCTACATATACAACAGATACAGGTGTATCTGCTTCGTCAATCTGACTAATTTGAGTTGGCTGAACATCCATTTCACTAGTTAAATTTACATCAGCTGTACTGATTTCTATTTCAATATTATCCTTATTACTCATGTTTACAATTGTATGTTACTAAAACATATATGTTTATAACCTAAAATTTTAACCTTACCTTGCGCACGTGTTACGTACTTTAGCGCTATTACCTCAGGTAGTTATTTCACAACCGGTAGGTATACTCTATATAAAATTATGTTTTATGTCGAGTCCCTGGACGGCACGCACCATCTGTAACTACTTGTCCCTGTTATTAAGGGCGCAATCTGTAACTACTTGTTTTTTATCGTTTAATTAGTTACCATAAAAATTGTGTGTTAAGAGATTACGTTCACTTTGTAAACCGGACGCCATGTTGTCAAATTGAGCAACTGTATACAAATTTCCTAGTCGGGCCAGGATTCGTGCAACACGAACCATGTTTGTGAAATATACCACCTGAAATAAATGAACACTAGATAACATATATAAGTTATTTTTATTTTAAGCTTTACTCTCCATACATATTATTGACTCGAATATTTCCCAGCAAAACAATTATAACCCACCAAAAACATGTAATACAAAATATGTAAATATTAGTTGATTATATCATAGTTGATTAAACATAAAACACTTTCGCACAACCCAGCATAATTTATATCACTCTCTATCTTTCACTCTCTCTCTCTCTCACGCTGGTACAATTTCTTACTTTCTTTTAATGAGCTCATTCTTTTAAAATCTTAATATTGAGTGAATTGAATTTTATTTTGGTCATTATTGTGAAATTATGTTTTATTTGAAATTAAACAAAAATAGGATGTTGGAACGTTCTCACCAAATTATTGTATAAGTCTCATCGCACTTCTAGGGTCGTCGCTATCTGCACAATCGGTAAAGTTTTACATCGCTTTACGGCCACACCATCGTGTCGGCCCACGAAAACGCCTCGGACCGATTCTATACGCAAGATTTCACGGACGATCCATCGGCCGATGACACCTGTACAAGTCTGTTAACGTCCATCACAACATTTCCGATATTTTATACCGTTCATTAACCACTTTTAGTGGTATAAAAGTTAAAATTCACTCTTCGTGAACGGGTTGCCGGCCGGCTGCGATCACGTTCCCTGTTGAAATGACACAGATCCTTTGTCACAAATTTCTGAGGTGGGGTGAAGCTACGTCACCCGGCTATTGTTTGGTTGTTTACAGTTTCAACAACACATTCCTCGTCGCTGGCGTAATCAAGGATCGTCGCTTTTATCTCAATAAACGACACGGCTTTTTGCTGGTTTTCATGTTTTTTGCTATGAAACAGTCAGAATCTTGTCAATTCGATTTTACATTATAAATTATTTGTATAGTTCACTCACTGTATATTTACAAGGATTATTCAAGGTTTATTTAATTTTGACCAAATTACTACAAATGAAGGAATACAATATTTATGGTTTTTTATACCATATTTAGGTTGATTAAAAATTGTACCATTACAAAACCCCCTCAATGAAAGATTTTGTGTTGAAGCACAAAAACTTTCATTGACTCTTTCATTCTTCCTAAAGGGATCAGCCAGGATAGGTCGCCACAACCCCCTTACAATTTATATAAAAGAAAACAATAACTCACCCGTGGTCTGATGATGATGACAGTACCTACATGACCTTACTGGACTTCTCCTTCGAGATCCCAACACCTTAAGGCCACTTAGGCGCGTAACGCCCCTGCTCTGACGCTCTCGGCCAGCTCAGGACCGCTGTCATATCACCAAACACTGAAACAATAAATGAAAAATATTAAAATAGTGACTTGGTAAATTACTCTATCCTTAACTGATCTGGTTCCCCTTAGCTAGGTGCTGGTTTGTGATGATAAGCACTGGGTTTGCTTGAAATACTACTAAAATATAATTACAAAAATGTAACGCACAAGAATTATATAGAATTTCCCTTCTCAATATGGACTACCCTGAATTAATAAATTGTTTCGATTCCCATCGATAATATTTAACTCTTTCCATTTTATAATTAGTATAATTATAAAAGAAACACATTGATATAAAAGAATTAAATTATAATTGAAAATATGGAAATTCCCCTATAAATCTCCCAAACATGGAGAAAAACAAATGACAGAAAAACAAAATAATTAATAAATCTGTATGGTATTATTTATTCATAAATCTTATTGAATTGTTAAATTAAAATTATTATTATTATTATTTAAAATTATTATTATTATTATTATTATTATTAACAGGTAATAGTTGTTATTGACAGCGCCAATTATATTTATCCCTTCATACACACTATTTCCATAAATCATGTTAAAATTTCATAACATAACTACATAATACATGATAATACATTGATACATCAATACACATGATCATTATATTAATACATTTTAAATTCATATTTAATCTTGATTAAGATTTGCATTTAAATTTACATATTCTATTTAAAGTTTCATTTAAATCATTTAAAAATTACAATTTCGATTAATTAATTAATTAGACATCAATTATTATAATATTATTACTTCACATTTATTATTAATAATCATATTATTATTATTACTTCATCATTCATTTTTCATTACCTCTCTACTCTGAATTTTCTACCTCACTAACTACCTAACCTTTCACCTTCTAATCATTGTTTAGTCTGGGTGACTCCTATATTCACTATGTCTTTACTTATTGTAATCTTACTCACCTCCTTCTAACTAACAACCAAATTTACCTATCATGACACCAATATCTCAATCATAAACACCTTTACTAATTTCATTTAAATCCTATGGCCCCGCTCGTCTTTGCACAGAGATGGGTGTTCCCTAACTGGCTATATACATCCATAATTTTTTTCCCTTCCATAAAATTCGGCAAACACTCCCTAAAACTACGCTATTACCTGCCACAACACTATACGTTGGCTACTCCTTATCACCTCACCCCCACTACAAAATATCATCAACAACAAATATATGTTTATACCTTGACTTTACTCACCTCTACAAATAATCACTAACTACTGTGTCCCTACCTATCTAATATTTTCTTTGTATTATTTACTTCAAAATTCTTAACTATCTAACTCCCTTTACATTAATTACATAACACACATGCTTCTATTTATACCCAGGCTCTATTCCTGTTTACACTTACTGTAATCATTGACAATTATCTTATAAATTCATCTCTCACCTACTCATAACAGTACATCTCAACATTCCAATATATATTCTTCTTTGATCATTTATCTAATTATTATTCATTAATAATTACCTTCATCACAAAATAAATAATACTTTATCTTCATTAATAGAAACTTTCTATTCCAATTAATAATTTCAGTTAGTACAACTTTCTTTTGTACTATTTTAATTCAATATTTGACCTTTAAATATTATTCATTTGTTTAATTAAATAAAACATGTTAATAATTAAAATACATAATAACTGGTGTACACAAAATATACCTGTAATACAACATCAAAAATACATAAATACATTGATATAAATACATTTAATACAATGAAAAATATACACTCCAAACACATTATTTTGTTATTTATCAAACTCAGTCCATATGCAGTCCAATTCAATACCACTTTTCACATATATTTATTGTTCATTACACAATACAACAGTCTATCCTCCATCGTTGAATAACAACCGAATCTTAGGTCTATTTAATTTATTTTCTAATAAAAACATTTTATGATTAGAAACATTATAATCATATTCATATATTAAACAATTATCAAACAAATATCTCAAGTCACGATCGAGTAGGGTTCTGTCTATCTCGGTAATATCATATGTTATAATTTGGTTATTCATCTTGTAATTATCCTCATAATTTTCTACTACAGGTAAGTACTTAATACCATTATTCTCATCATTTATTGTTATTTCAATATCATTGTTACTATAAGGTAAGTATTCATTATTTCCATCCACCGTATCTATGCCTAACCTCTCTACCAATTCTCTGTACTTTCTATTTACTTTAAAAAATTTTATTACTTTCTTTTTCTCACAATACCTCTCTACACTTTCTTTCTTAATATAATTCTCATCATAACACCAAGTTACACTTTCTCTTTCCAAATGTGCAGGGGTCCCTAACAGAAAATTATTGCACCACTTATTAGGTACACAAAAACGCCAAGAAATTTTATTTGTAGACCTATCGTCTCCCAAATATATATTAAAGGAACTCTTGTCCTTATAAAAAATACGTGAAGACTTTTCTTCACCCCCTAACACAACATCAAAAGAAAATTCTACCCCCTGCATCCCTTGTACAAAAATACTTTCTCCCAACTCTCTTTCTGACTCAATACACTCAAACACCTCATTATCACTCATAATACTTTCATTATCTTTTTCTAATATTATATTCTTACTATCTGTACTATTCTTACTATCTGTAAATTCATTATTCACATTATCATTGTTGTTTACTTTATTAGTCAGTACTTCATTTTTCGTACTGTTTTCACTACCACTCACCTTCTGGGTTTCTAGTTGACTTAAATTCTTGTCTAATTTTGTGATGACCTTGTCAAACTGCTTAATGAGCTTATCGTGACCTATTTTAATTTCATGCTTTAGTTCATTGAACTTGATATCAGGACTATCAAATTTGTCACTTTGTTTATCAAACTTGTCATTCAATTTTGTAAATTTGATATTAGAATCGCTTTTTTGCTCATCTAATTTTTTGTCTAATTTTAATAGTAATTGCATCATGGCACTACTTTCATCTGTTTTATTTTCTGGACTAACTGACATGGATGTAGAGACCTTCTCGGTTTCTACATATACAACAGATACAGGTGTATCTGCTTCGTCAATCTGACTAATTTGAGTTGGCTGAACATCCATTTCACTAGTTAAATTTACATCAGCTGTACTGATTTCTATTTCAATATTATCCTTATTACTCATGTTTACAATTGTATGTTACTAAAACATATATGTTTATAACCTAAAATTTTAACCTTACCTTGCGCACGTGTTACGTACTTTAGCGCTATTACCTCAGGTAGTTATTTCACAACCGGTAGGTATACTCTATATAAAATTATGTTTTATGTCGAGTCCCTGGACGGCACGCACCATCTGTAACTACTTGTCCCTGTTATTAAGGGCGCAATCTGTAACTACTTGTTTTTTATCGTTTAATTAGTTACCATAAAAATTGTGTGTTAAGAGATTACGTTCACTTTGTAAACCGGACGCCATGTTGTCAAATTGAGCAACTGTATATAAATTTACTAGTCGGGCCAGGATTCGTGCAACACGAACCATGTTTGTGAAATATACCACCTGAAATAAATGAACACTAGATAACATATATAAGTTATTTTTATTTTAAGCTTTACTCTCCATACATATTATTGACTCGAATATTTCCCAGCAAAACAATTATAACCCACCAAAAACATGTAATACAAAATATGTAAATATTAGTTGATTATATCATAGTTGATTAAAAATAAAACACTTTCGCACAACCCAGCATAATTTATATCACTCTCTATCTTTCACTCTCTCTCTCTCACGCTGGTACAATTTCTTACTTTCTTTTAATGAGCTCATTCTTTTAAAATCTTAATATTGAGTGAATTGAATTTTATTTTGGTCATTATTGTGAAATTATGTTTTATTTGAAATTAAACAAAAATAGGATGTTGGAACGTTCTCACCAAATTATTGTTTAAGTCTCATCGCACTTCTAGGGTCGTCGCTATCTGCACAATCGGTAAAGTTTTACATCGCTTTACGGCCACACCATCGTGTCGGCCCACGAAAACGCCTCGGACCGATTCTATACGCAAGATTTCATGGACGATCCATCGGCCGATGACACCTGTACAAGTCTGTTAACGTCCATCACAACATTTCCGATATTTTATACCGTTCATTAACCACTTTTAGTGGTATAAAAGTTAAAATTCACTCTTCGTGAATGGGTTGCCGGCCGGCTGCGATCACGTTCCCTGTTGAAATGACACAGATCCTTTGTCACAAATTTCTGAGGTGGGGTGAAGCTACGTCACCCGGCTATTGTTTGGTTGTTTACAGTTTCAACAACACATTCCTCGTCGCTGGCGTAATCAAGGATCGTCGCTTTTATCTCAATAAACGACACGGTTTTTTGCTGGTTTTCATGTTTTTTGCTATGAAACAGTCAGAATCTTGTCAATTCAATTTTACATTATAAAATATTTGTATAGTTCACTCACTGTATATTTACAAGGATTATTCAAGGTTTATTTAATTTTGACCAAATTACTACAAATGAAGGAATACAATATTTATGGTTTTTTATACCATATTTAGGTTGATTAAAAATTGTACCATTACAAAACCCCCTCAATGAAAGATTTTGTGTTGAAGCACAAAAACTTTCATTGACCCTTTCATTCTTCCTAAAGGGATCAGCCAGGATAGGTCGCCACAACCCCCTTACAATTTATATAAAAGAAAACAATAACTCACCCGTGGTCTGATGATGATGACAGTACCTACATGACCTTACTGGACTTCTCCTTCGAGATCCCAACACCATAAGGCCACTTAGGCGCGTAACGCCCCTGCTCTGACGCTCTCGGCCAGCTCAGGACCGCTGTCATATCACCAAACACTGAAACAATAAATGAAAAATATTAAAATAGTGACTTGGTAAATTACTCTATCCTTAACTGATCTGGTTCCCCTTAGCTAGGTGCTGGTTTGTGATGATAAGCACTGGGTTTGCTTGAAATACTACTAAAATATAATTACAAAAATGTAACGCACAAGAATTATATAGAATTTCCCTTCTCAATATGGACTACCCTGAATTAATAAATTGTTTCGATTCCCATCGATAATATTTAACTCTTTCCATTTTATAATTAGTATAATTATAAAAGAAACACATTGATATAAAAGAATTAAATTATAATTGAAAATATGGAAATTCCCCTATAAATCTCCCAAACATGGAGAAAAACAAATGACAGAAAAACAAAATAATTAATAAATCTGTATGGTATTATTTATTCATAAATCTTATTGAATTGTTAAATTAAAATTATTATTATTATTATTTAAAATTATTATTATTATTATTATTATTATTAACAGGTAATAGTTGTTATTGACAGCGCCAATTATATTTATCCCTTCATATACACTATTTCCATAAATCATGTTAAAATTTCATAACATAACTACATAATACATGATAATACATTGATACATCAATACACATGATCATTATATTAATACATTTTAAATTCATATTTAATCTTGATTAAGATTTGCATTTAAATTTACATATTCTATTTAAAGTTTCATTTAAATCATTTAAAAATTACAATTTCGATTAATTAATTAATTAGACATCAATTATTATAATATTATTACTTCACATTTATTATTAATATTCATATTATTATTATTACTTCATCATTCATTTTTCATTACCTCTCTACTCTGAATTTTCTACCTCACTAACTACCTAACCTTTCACCTTCTAATCATTGTTTAGTCTGGGTGACTCCTATATTCACTATGTCTTTACTTATTGTAATCTTACTCACCTCCTTCTAACTAACAACCAAATTTACCTATCATGACACCAATATCTCAATCATAAACACCTTTACTAATTTCATTTAAATCCTATGGCCCCGCTCGTCTTTGCACAGAGATGGGTGTTCCCTAACTGGCTATATACATCCATAATTTTTTTCCCTTCCATAAAATTCGGCAAACACTCCCTAAAACTACGCTACTACCTGCCACAACACTATACGTTGGCTACTCCTTATCACCTCACCCCCACTACAAAATATCATCAACAACAAATATATGTTTATACCTTGACTTTACTCACCTCTACAAATAATCACTAACTACTGTGTCCCTACCTATCTAATATTTTCTTTGTATTATTTACTTCAAAATTCTTAACTATCTAACTCCCTTTACATTAATTACATAACACACATGCTTCTATTTATACCCAGGCACTATTCCTGTTTACACTTACTGTAATCATTGACAATTATCTTATAAATTCATCTCTCACCTACTCATAACAGTACATCTCAACATTCCAATATATATTCTTCTTTGATCATTTATCTAATTATTATTCATTAATAATTACCTTCATCACAAAATAAATAATACTTTATCTTCATTAATAGAAACTTTCTATTCCAATTAATAATTTCAGTTAGTACAACTTTCTTTTGTACTATTTTAATTCAATATTTGACCTTTAAATATTATTCATTTGTTTAATTAAATAAAACATGTTAATAATTAAAATACATAATAACTGGTGTACACAAAATATACCTGTAATACAACATCAAAAATACATAAATACATTGATATAAATACATTTAATACAATGAAAAATATACACTCCAAACACATTATTTTGTTATTTATCAAACTCAGTCCATATGCAGTCCAATTCAATACCACTTTTCACATATATTTATTGTTCATTACACAATACAACAGTCTATCCTCCATCGTTGAATAACAACCGAATCTTAGGTCTATTTAATTTATTTTCTAATAAAAACATTTTATGATTAGAAACATTATAATCATATTCATATATTAAACAATTATCAAACAAATATCTCAAGTCACGATCGAGTAGGGTTCTGTCTATCTCGGTAATATCATATGTTATAATTTGGTTATTCATCTTGTAATTATCCTCATAATTTTCTACTACAGGTAAGTACTTAATACCATTATTCTCATCATTTATTGTTATTTCAATATCATTGTTACTATAAGGTAAGTATTCATTATTTCCATCCACCGTATCTATGCCTAACCTCTCTACCAATTCTCTGTACTTTCTATTTACTTTAAAAAATTTTATTACTTTCTTTTTCTCACAATACCTCTCTACACTTTCTTTCTTAATATAATTCTCATCATAACACCAAGTTACACTTTCTCTTTCCAAATATGCAGGGGTCCCTAACAGAAAATTATTGCACCACTTATTAGGTACACAAAAACACCAAGAAATTTTATTTGTAGACCTATCGTCTCCCAAATATATATTAAAGGAACTCTTGTCCTTATAAAAAATACGTGAAGACTTTTCTTCACCCCCTAACACAACATCAAAAGAAAATTCTACCCCCTGCATCCGTTGTACAAAAATACTTTCTCCCAACTCTCTTTCTGACTCAATACACTCAAACACCTCATTATCACTCATAATACTTTCATTATCTTTTTATAATATTATATTCTTACTATCTGTACTATTCTTACTATCTGTAAATTCATTATTCACATTATCATTGTTGTTTACTTTATTAGTCAGTACTTCATTTTTCGTACTGTTTTCACTACCACTCACCTTCTGGGTTTCTAGTTGACTTAAATTCTTGTCTAATTTTGTAATGACCTTGTCAAACTGCTTAATGAGCTTATCGTGACCTATTTTAATTTCATGCTTTAGTTCATTGAACTTGATATCAGGACTATCAAATTTGTCACTTTGTTTATCAAACTTGTCATTCAATTTTGTAAATTTGATATTAGAATCGCTTTTTTGCTCATCTAATTTTTTGTCTAATTTTAATAGTAATTGCATCATGGCACTACTTTCATCTGTTTTATTTTCTGGACTAACTGACATGGATGTAGAGACCTTCTCGGTTTCTACATATACAACAGATACAGGTGTATCTGCTTCGTCAATCTGACTAATTTGAGTTGGCTGAACATCCATTTCACTAGTTAAATTTACATCAGCTGTACTGATTTCTATTTCAATATTATCCTTATTACTCATGTTTACAATTGTATGTTACTAAAACATATATGTTTATAACCTAAAATTTTAACCTTACCTTGCGCACGTGTTACGTACTTTAGCGCTATTACCTCAGGTAGTTATTTCACAACCGGTAGGTATACTCTATATAAAATTATGTTTTATGTCGAGTCCCTGGACGGCACGCACCATCTGTAACTACTTGTCCCTGTTATTAAGGGCGCAATCTGTAACTACTTGTTTTTTATCGTTTAATTAGTTACCATAAAAATTGTGTGTTAAGAGATTACGTTCACTTTGTAAACCGGACGCCATGTTGTCAAATTGAGCAACTGTATACAAATTTCCTAGTCGGGCCAGGATTCGTGCAACACGAACCATGTTTGTGAAATATACCACCTGAAATAAATGAACACTAGATAACATATATAAGTTATTTTTATTTTAAGCTTTACTCTCCATACATATTATTGACTCGAATATTTCCCAGCAAAACAATTATAACCCACCAAAAACATGTAATACAAAATATGTAAATATTAGTTGATTATATCATAGTTGATTAAACATAAAACACTTTCGCACAACCCAGCATAATTTATATCACTCTCTATCTTTCACTCTCTCTCTCTCTCACGCTGGTACAATTTCTTACTTTCTTTTAATGAGCTCATTCTTTTAAAATCTTAATATTGAGTGAATTGAATTTTATTTTGGTCATTATTGTGAAATTATGTTTTATTTGAAATTAAACAAAAATAGGATGTTGGAACGTTCTCACCAAATTATTGTATAAGTCTCATCGCACTTCTAGGGTCGTCGCTATCTGCACAATCGGTAAAGTTTTACATCGCTTTACGGCCACACCATCGTGTCGGCCCACGAAAACGCCTCGGACCGATTCTATACGCAAGATTTCACGGACGATCCATCGGCCGATGACACCTGTACAAGTCTGTTAACGTCCATCACAACATTTCCGATATTTTATACCGTTCATTAACCACTTTTAGTGGTATAAAAGTTAAAATTCACTCTTCGTGAACGGGTTGCCGGCCGGCTGCGATCACGTTCCCTGTTGAAATGACACAGATCCTTTGTCACAAATTTCTGAGGTGGGGTGAAGCTACGTCACCCGGCTATTGTTTGGTTGTTTACAGTTTCAACAACACATTCCTCGTCGCTGGCGTAATCAAGGATCGTCGCTTTTATCTCAATAAACGACACGGTTTTTTGCTGGTTTTCATGTTTTTTGCTATGAAACAGTCAGAATCTTGTCAATTCGATTTTACATTATAAAATATTTGTATAGTTCACTCACTGTATATTTACAAGGATTATTCAAGGTTTATTTAATTTTGACCAAATTACTACAAATGAAGGAATACAATATTTATGGTTTTTTATACCATATTTAGGTTGATTAAAAATTGTACCATTACAAAACCCCCTCAATGAAAGATTTTGTGTTGAAGCACAAAAACTTTCATTGACCCTTTCATTCTTCCTAAAGGGATCAGCCAGGATAGGTCGCCACAACCCCCTTACAATTTATATAAAAGAAAACAATAACTCACCCGTGGTCTGATGATGATGACAGTACCTACATGACCTTACTGGACTTCTCCTTCGAGATCCCAACACCATAAGGCCACTTAGGCGCGTAACGCCCCTGCTCTGACGCTCTCGGCCAGCTCAGGACCGCTGTCATATCACCAAACACTGAAACAATAAATGAAAAATATTAAAATAGTGACTTGGTAAATTACTCTATCCTTAACTGATCTGGTTCCCCTTAGCTAGGTGCTGGTTTGTGATGATAAGCACTGGGTTTGCTTGAAATACTACTAAAATATAATTACAAAAATGTAACGCACAAGAATTATATAGAATTTCCCTTCTCAATATGGACTACCCTGAATTAATAAATTGTTTCGATTCCCATCGATAATATTTAACTCTTTCCATTTTATAATTAGTATAATTATAAAAGAAACACATTGATATAAAAGAATTAAATTATAATTGAAAATATGGAAATTCCCCTATAAATCTCCCAAACATGGAGAAAAACAAATGACAGAAAAACAAAATAATTAATAAATCTGTATGGTATTATTTATTCATAAATCTTATTGAATTGTTAAATTAAAATTATTATTATTATTATTTAAAATTATTATTATTATTATTATTAACAGGTAATAGTTGTTATTGACAGCGCCAATTATATTTATCCCTTCATACACACTATTTCCATAAATCATGTTAAAATTTCATAACATAACTACATAATACATGATAATACATTGATACATCAATACACATGATCATTATATTAATACATTTTAAATTCATATTTAATCTTGATTAAGATTTGCATTTAAATTTACATATTCTATTTAAAGTTTCATTTAAATCATTTAAAAATTACAATTTCGATTAATTAATTAATTAGACATCAATTATTATAATATTATTACTTCACATTTATTATTAATATTCATATTATTATTATTACTTCATCATTCATTTTTCATTACCTCTCTACTCTGAATTTTCTACCTCACTAACTACCTAACCTTTCACCTTCTAATCATTGTTTAGTCTGGGTGACTCCTATATTCACTATGTCTTTACTTATTGTAATCTTACTCACCTCCTTCTAACTAACAACCAAATTTACCTATCATGACACCAATATCTCAATCATAAACACCTTTACTAATTTCATTTAAATCCTATGGCCCCGCTCGTCTTTGCACAGAGATGGGTGTTCCCTAACTGGCTATATACATCCATAATTTTTTTCCCTTCCATAAAATTCGGCAAACACTCCCTAAAACTACGCTATTACCTGCCACAACACTATACGTTGGCTACTCCTTATCACCTCACCCCCACTACAAAATATCATCAACAACAAATATATGTTTATACCTTGACTTTACTCACCTCTACAAATAATCACTAACTACTGTGTCCCTACCTATCTAAAATTTTCTTTGTATTATTTACTTCAAAATTCTTAACTATCTAACTCCCTTTACATTAATTACATAACACACATGCTTCTATTTATACCCAGGCTCTATTCCTGTTTACACTTACTGTAATCATTGACAATTATCTTATAAATTCATCTCTCACCTACTCATAACAGTACATCTCAACATTCCAATATATATTCTTCTTTGATCATTTATCTAATTATTATTCATTAATAATTACCTTCATCACAAAATAAATAATACTTTATCTTCATTAATAGAAACTTTCTATTCCAATTAATAATTTCAGTTAGTACAACTTTCTTTTGTACTATTTTAATTCAATATTTGACCTTTAAATATTATTCATTTGTTTAATTAAATAAAACATGTTAATAATTAAAATACATAATAACTGGTGTACACAAAATATACCTGTAATACAACATCAAAAATACATAAATACATTGATATAAATACATTTAATACAATGAAAAATATACACTCCAAACACATTATTTTGTTATTTATCAAACTCAGTCCATATGCAGTCCAATTCAATACCACTTTTCACATATATTTATTGTTCATTACACAATACAACAGTCTATCCTCCATCGTTGAATAACAACCGAATCTTAGGTCTATTTAATTTATTTTCTAATAAAAACATTTTATGATTAGAAACATTATAATCATATTCATATATTAAACAATTATCAAACAAATATCTCAAGTCACGATCGAGTAGGGTTCTGTCTATCTCGGTAATATCATATGTTATAATTTGGTTATTCATTTTGTAATTATCCTCATAATTTTCTACTACAGGTAAGTACTTAATACCATTATTCTCATCATTTATTGTTATTTCAATATCATTGTTACTATAAGGTAAGTATTCATTATTTCCATCCACCGTATCTATGCCTAACCTCTCTACCAATTCTCTGTACTATCTATTTACTTTAAAAAATTTTATTACTTTCTTTTTCTCACAATACCTCTCTACACTTTCTTTCTTAATATAATTCTCATCATAACACCAAGTTACACTTTCTCTTTCCAAATATGCAGGGGTCCCTAACAGAAAATTATTGCACCACTTATTAGGTACACAAAAACACCAAGAAATTTTATTTGTAGACCTATCGTCTCCCAAATATATATTAAAGGAACTCTTGTCCTTATAAAAAATACGTGAAGACTTTTCTTCACCCCCTAACACAACATCAAAAGAAAATTCTACCCCCTGCATCCCTTGTACAAAAATACTTTCTCCCAACTCTCTTTCTGACTCAATACACTCAAACACCTCATTATCACTCATAATACTTTCATTATCTTTTTCTAATATTATATTCTTACTATCTGTACTATTCTTACTATCTGTAAATTCATTATTCACATTATCATTGTTGTTTACTTTATTAGTCAGTACTTCATTTTTCGTACTGTTTTCACTACCACTCACCTTCTGGGTTTCTAGTTGACTTAAATTCTTGTCTAATTTTGTGATGACCTTGTCAAACTGCTTAATGAGCTTATCGTGACCTATTTTAATTTCATGCTTTAGTTCAATGAAATTGATATCAGGACTATCAAATTTGTCACTTTGTTTATCAAACTTGTCATTCAATTTTGTAAATTTGATATTAGAATCGCTTTTTTGCTCATCTAATTTTTTGTCTAATTTTAATAGTAATTGCATCATGGCACTACTTTCATCTGTTTTATTTTCTGGACTAACTGACATGGATGTAGAGACCTTCTCGGTTTCTACATATACAACAGATACAGGTGTATCTGCTTCGTCAATCTGACTAATTTGAGTTGGCTGAACATCCATTTCACTAGTTAAATTTACATCAGCTGTACTGATTTCTATTTCAATATTATCCTTATTACTCATGTTTACAATTGTATGTTACTAAAACATATATGTTTATAACCTAAAATTTTAACCTTACCTTGCGCACGTGTTACGTACTTTAACGCTATTACCTCAGGTAGTTATTTCACAACCGGTATGTATACTCTATATAAAATTATGTTTTATGTCGAGTCCCTGGACGGCACGCACCATCTGTAACTACTTGTCCCTGTTATTAAGGGCGCAATCTGTAACTACTTGTTTTTTATCGTTTAATTAGTTACCATAAAAATTGTGTGTTAAGAGATTACGTTCACTTTGTAAACCGGACGCCATGTTGTCAAATTGAGCAACTGTATATAAATTTACTAGTCGGGCCAGGATTCGTGCAACACGAACCATGTTTGTGAAATATACCACCTGAAATAAATGAACACTAGATAACATATATAAGTTATTTTTATTTTAAGCTTTACTCTCCATACATATTATTGACTCTAATATTTCCCAGCAAAACAATTATAACCCTCCAAAAACATGTAATACAAAATATGTAAATATTAGTTGATTATATCATAGTTGATTAAACATAAAACACTTTCGCACAACCCAGCATAATTTATATCACTCTCTATCTTTCACTCTCTCTCTCTCTCACGCTGGTACAATTTCTTACTTTCTTTTAATGAGCTCATTCTTTTAAAATCTTAATATTGAGTGAATTGAATTTTATTTTGGTCATTATTGTGAAATTATGTTTTATTTGAAATTAAACAAAAATAGGATGTTGGAACGTTCTCACCAAATTATTGTATAAGTCTCATCGCACTTCTAGGGTCGTCGCTATCTGCACAATCGGTAAAGTTTTACATCGCTTTACGGCCACACCATCGTGTCGGCCCACAAAAACGCCTCGGACCGATTCTATACGCAAGATTTCACGGACGATCCATCGGCCGATGACACCTGTACAAGTCTGTTAACGTCCATCACAACATTTCTGATATTTTATACCGTTCATTTACCACTTTTAGTGGTATAAAAGTTAAAATTCACTCTTCGTGAACGGGTTGCCGGCCGGCTGCGATCACGTTCCCTGTTGAAATGACACAGATCCTTTGTCACAAATTTCTGAGGTGGGGTGAAGCTACGTCACCCGGCTATTGTTTGGTTGTTTACAGTTTCAACAACACATTCCTCGTCGCTGGCGTAATCAAGGATCGTCGCTGTTATCTCAATAAACGACACGGTTTTTTGCTGGTTTTCATGTTTTTTGCTATGAAACAGTCAGAATCTTGTCAATTCGATTTTACATTATAAAATATTTGTATAGTTCACTCACTGTATATTTACAAGGATTATTCAAGGTTTATTTAATTTTGACCAAATTACTACAAATGAAGGAATACAATATTTATGGTTTTTTATACCATATTTAGGTTGATTAAAAATTGTACCATTACAAAACCCCCTCAATGAAAGATTTTGTGTTGAAGCACAAAAACTTTCATTGACCCTTTCATTCTTCCTAAAGGGATCAGCCAGGATAGGTTGCCACAACCCCCTTACAATTTATATAAAAGAAAACAATAACTCACCCGTGGTCTGATGATGATGACAGTACCTACATGACCTTACTGGACTTCTCCTTCGAGATCCCAACACCATAAGGCCACTTAGGCGCGTAACGCCCCTGCTCTGACGCTCTCGGCCAGCTCAGGACCGCTGTCATATCACCAAACACTGAAACAATAAATGAAAAATATTAAAATAGTGACTTGGTAAATTACTCTATCCTTAACTGATCTGGTTCCCCTTAGCTAGGTGCTGGTTTGTGATGATAAGCACTGGGTTTGCTTGAAATACTACTAAAATATAATTACAAAAATGTAACGCACAAGAATTATATAGAATTTCCCTTCTCAATATGGACTACCCTGAATTAATAAATTGTTTCGATTCCCATCGATAATATTTAACTCTTTCCATTTTATAATTAGTATAATTATAAAAGAAACACATTGATATAAAAGAATTAAATTATAATTGAAAATATGGAAATTCCCCTATAAATCTCCCAAACATGGAGAAAAACAAATGACAGAAAAACAAAATAATTAATAAATCTGTATGGTATTATTTATTCATAAATCTTATTGAATTGTTAAATTAAAATTATTATTATTATTATTTAAAATTATTATTATTATTATTAACAGGTAATAGTTGTTATTGACAGCGCCAATTATATTTATCCCTTCATACACACTATTTCCATAAATCATGTTAAAATTTCATAACATAACTACATAATACATGATAATACATTGATACATCAATACACATGATCATTATATTAATACATTTTAAATTCATATTTAATCTTGATTAAGATTTGCATTTAAATTTACATATTCTATTTAAAGTTTCATTTAAATCATTTAAAAATTACAATTTCGATTAATTAATTAATTAGACATCAATTATTATAATATTATTACTTCACATTTATTATTAATATTCATATTATTATTATTACTTCATCATTCATTTTTCATTACCTCTCTACTCTGAATTTTCTACCTCACTAACTACCTAACCTTTCACCTTCTAATCATTGTTTAGTCTGGGTGACTCCTATATTCACTATGTCTTTACTTATTGTAATCTTACTCACCTCCTTCTAACTAACAACCAAATTTACCTATCATGACACCAATATCTCAATCATAAACAGCTTTACTAATTTCATTTAAATCCTATGGCCCCGCTCGTCTTTGCACAGAGATGGGTGTTCCCTAACTGGCTATATACATCCATAATTTTTTTCCCTTCCATAAAATTCGGCAAACAATCCCTAAAACTACGCTATTACCTGCCACAACACTATACGTTGGCTACTCCTTATCACCTCACCCCCACTACAAAATATCATCAACAACAAATATATGTTTATACCTTGACTTTACTCACCTCTACAAATAATCACTAACTACTGTGTCCCTACCTATCTAATATTTTCTTTGTATTATTTACTTCAAAATTCTTAACTATCTAACTCCCTTTACATTAATTACATAACACACATGCTTCTATTTATACCCAGGCTCTATTCCTGTTTACACTTACTGTAATCATTGACAATTATCTTATAAATTCATCTCTCACCTACTCATAACAGTACAACTCAACATTCCAATATATATTCTTCTTTGATCATTTATCTAATTATTATTCATTAATAATTACCTTCATCACAAAATAAATAATACTTTATCTTCATTAATAGAAACTTTCTATTCCAATTAATAATTTCAGTTAGTACAACTTTCTTTTGTACTATTTTAATTCAATATTTGACCTTTAAATATTATTCATTTGTTTAATTAAATAAAACATGTTAATAATTAAAATACATAATAACTGGTGTACACAAAATATACCTGTAATACAACATCAAAAATACATAAATACATTGATATAAATACATTTAATACAATGAAAAATATACACTCCAAACACATTATTTTGTTATTTATCAAACTCAGTCCATATGCAGTCCAATTCAATACCACTTTTCACATATATTTATTGTTCATTACACAATACAACAGTCTATCCTCCATCGTTGAATAACAACCGAATCTTAGGTCTATTTAATTTATTTTCTAATAAAAACATTTTATGATTAGAAACATTATAATCATATTCATATATTAAACAATTATCAAACAAATATCTCAAGTCACGATCGAGTAGGGTTCTGTCTATCTCGGTAATATCATATGTTATAATTTGGTTATTCATCTTGTAATTATCCTCATAATTTTCTACTACAGGTAAGTACTTAATACCATTATTCTCATCATTTATTGTTATTTCAATATCATTGTTACTAGAAGGTAAGTATTCATTATTTCCATCCACCGTATCTATGCCTAACCTCTCTACCAATTCTCTGTACTTTCTATTTACTTTAAAAAATTTTATTACTTTCTTTTTCTCACAATACCTCTCTACACTTTCTTTCTTAATATAATTCTCATCATAACACCAAGTTACACTTTCTCTTTCCAAATATGCAGGGGTCCCTAACAGAAAATTATTGCACCACTTATTAGGTACACAAAAACGCCAAGAAATTTTATTTGTAGACCTATCGTCTCCCAAATATATATTAAAGGAACTCTTGTCCTTATAAAAAATACGTGAAGACTTTTCTTCACCCCCTAACACAACATCAAAAGAAAATTCTACCCCCTGCATCCCTTGTACAAAAATACTTTCTCCCAACTCTCTTTCTGACTCAATACACTCAAACACCTCATTATCACTCATAATACTTTCATTATCTTTTTCTAATATTATATTCTTACTATCTGTACTATTCTTACTATCTGTAAATTCATTATTCACATTATCATTGTTGTTTACTTTATTAGTCAGTACTTCATTTTTCGTACTGTTTTCACTACCACTCACCTTCTGGGTTTCTAGTTGACTTAAATTCTTGTCTAATTTTGTGATGACCTTGTCAAACTGCTTACTGTTTGACGGCACGCACCATCTGTAACTACTTGTCCCTGTTATTAAGGGCGCAATCTGTAACTACTTGTTTTTTATCGTTTAATTAGTTACCATAAAAATTGTGTGTTAAGAGATTACGTTCACTTTGTAAACCGGACGCCATGTTGTCAAATTGAGCAACTGTATATAAATTTACTAGTCGGGCCAGGATTCGTGCAACACGAACCATGTTTGTGAAATATACCACCTGAAATAAATGAACACTAGATAACATATATAAGTTATTTTTATTTTAAGCTTTACTCTCCATACATATTATTGACTCGAATATTTCCCAGCAAAACAATTATAACCCTCCAAAAACATGTAATACAAAATATGTAAATATTAGTTGATTATATCATAGTTGATTAAACATAAAACACTTTCGCACAACCCAGCATAATTTATATCACTCTCTATCTTTCACTCTCTCTCTCTCTCTCACGCTGGTACAATTTCTTACTTTCTTTTAATGAGCTCATTCTTTTAAAATCTTAATATTGAGTGAATTGAATTTTATTTTGGTCATTATTGTGAAATTATGTTTTATTTGAAATTAAACAAAAATATGATGTTGGAACGTTCTCACCAAATTATTGTATAAGTCTCATCGCACTTCTAGGGTCGTCGCTATCTGCACAATCGGTAAAGTTTTACATCGCTTTATGGTCACACCATCGTGTTGGCCCACGAAAACGCCTCGGACCGATTCTATACGCAAGATTTCATGGACGATCCATCGGCCGATGACACCTGTACAAGTCTGTTAACGTCCATCACAACATTTCAAATATTTTATACCGTTCATTAACCACTTTTAGTGGTATAAAAGTTAAAATTCACTCTTCGTGAACGGGTTGCCGGCCGGCTGCGATCACGTTCCCTGTTGAAATGACACAGATCCTTTGTCACAAATTTCTGAGGTGGGGTGGAGCTACGTCACCCGGCTATTGTTTGGTTGTTTACAGTTTCAACAACACATTCCTCGTCGCTGGCGTAATCAAGGATCGTCGCTTTTATCTCAATAAACGACATACGGTTTTTTGCTGGTTTTCATGTTTTTTGCTATGAAACAGTCAGAATCTTGTCAATTCGATTTTACATTATAAAATATTTGTATAGTTCACTCACTGTATATTTACAAGGATTATTCAAGGTTTATTTAATTTTGACCAAATTACTACAAATGAAGGAATACAATATTTATGGTTTTTTATACCATATTTAGGTTGATTAAAAATTGTACCATAATTGTACCATTACATGTTCCTTTGTTTGACGATACATGGGGCTGGCCACACAGATGGAAAACAAAATTATGATTTTTAATAAAACAAAACCCTCTCCTTTTAGCCCCGTTACAATACCCCCCCCTAATGAGAGATCTTCTGCTGGAACAGAAGAACTCTCATTGCTAAAACCCTAAGAGGATCGGTGAGGATATGGTGCCAACAACCCCCCATTAATTTCTTAACGCTTCATGGGTAAACTACCCCCCTAGCTCGGCGACTATGGCTGCACCTGAACTATATTACTGGACTTCTCTATTCGAGATCCCAACACCATAAAATCGAACAGACACGCACCACAGCGTGCCTAACCTTCTATCATTCTACCCCCAAAATCAAAACCCTGGCCTCATACCATGCCCAATCCTCAACCGATGTGTTCCCCCTTATCATGCACACTGGGTCGCCTTTGGCACATACTGCGCGCGTACACATATTCCTTAATACATCCTAACCAATTTTTTTTTATTTAAAATTCGTAAAATATATATCTTTAACTTCAAAAACTCATTTAAGTTCAAAATTAACTTGTGATATCTCCATTATGTTTTCAAAAAAATAAAAAATCTTTTACATGAATCTTCTATTATTGCTTACTAACCGCTAACACTCATAAAACACAAATTGAACATCTTACTAAAACATGAATTCACTTACCTTAACATTTGTTTACACACATATATACTAAACAATATAATTCAATAAACATAATAGTAACACACAAACAATAATATACTTGAAACTCAAACATCACCTATATGGCAGGTCTAAAATAAATTTTTTTTTTTTTTTTTTTTAAATAAATTTATTAAAATATCTTTTTTCTCCATATTCAAAAAAAAAAAAAAATATATTTAATGCAATCAAGAAACAAAACCTCAGAAAAATGGTTCTGTCTGCAACATCAGTCATCAGCTGATCTCTCTAAGTCAAGTCAATGCCCTTGACATACATATGTTATACACAGGGCTACATCATAAAGTATATAGAACATCTTTAAAATTCTTTACCTTTAAACACAATACAATATAATAAAATAAGACATACAAAATTTACATGGTTATTTTCGTCTTACTATAAACAATAAAATTTACATTTAAATTGACCAAAATTTACACACTTTAGCTTGAATGGTTTTCAACTTCTATTAAAATCTGTCACTTGTTTCAATTAATTTTATGTTTTGACTATGATTTACTTTCTTTAACATTTTCATTCTCAATTAGTTTGGGTGACTCTATTATTTATAACATTTCCATTTACACTTGGCATTTACATATAATCTTACTCCCCTTATGACTCGAATACTCACTTAACAGCATTAACTAGTATGACACCCAACTCTCAAAACATCTATCTCCACCAACTTACTACTCTTAACTCCCATTTACTCATTCTACCCCTACAACAAAATACTCTCTACCCATTTTGTACTCAGGATGTGTGTTCCCTCATCTCACCACCGTGCTCCACATCTTGCCCTTCCTAATTACCCGGCAATCACTCCCTGAAAACCCATTACTACCCGCCACAACGCCTTTCGTTGTGGACTCCTTACCACACCACCCCCCTTTACAAAATCACCATCAACTAATTACTCTCCCAATACATCACTTTCATCTACAAAATATCTCCACTTATTTATTACCTCAAAATTTCAATCATTCCTCTACATATTTTCCCCATAGCTACTGTGTCACTATTACATCTCAAATTCTACATTACATTTATTCACAACAATCTTATTTTGTTCAACTCCCCTTTTAAACTTAACTTGGACTGATTTAAATGTCCTAACAAAATAGTAATCACCCAAATTCTAACATTTACTACATCTTACATTACAGTTACCATTGAAAAATCAAAATTATCTCAAACACATTTTACCATTTAATTCCAAATCTCTTAAACCACACTGAAAATCTATTATTCAAACATTAATTATATTCAAACATTTAATTACACTGAAAAGTTTGCAAATTATTTGTAAGTGACATACTACATTTATACCTCCAGCAATCAGCTGATTTTCTTGGCAAGGTGAATGACCTTTCTATAGATATGTAAACAACAATATTATATAAAGTACATATTTTTTGTAATCCTTATACCTAACATACTACATACAGTTAATGCACATACACAAATTATATAGTTATCCTACAATGTTATTTGAATTCATTACAATTTAAATCTGGTACTTAAAATGGTTTTGCTCTCATAGGGACATACATCGCTACTCATTGAGACATAGTCATAGCAACAGTTACTGAACAGCTCTATGGATTGTCAACCCCCAACTCTCTCTATAGAGTCGTGTTATAAGCTGACCGCCCGCTGTTTACAGAGGTCGTCACCCTCTCGCTGAATTTACAGCTACACTCCCACTACATCGTTACTTAAAGTCCCCCCTTTTACCCCGTTACAATTAGGTAAACCACCTGCCGGTCGGTCTAGGTATTTACTTTGTGCACAGATGCGTTATCTGTGCCCCTGCTTGTAACTGCCAGCTCCTTTACAACACACACTATTGTTTACTGCTGGTGGACTGTGGCGTCCATTTGCATCCCCAAGAACTGAAGTTACATGTATAAAGTATAGTCGCTGACTATACCGCTCTTGGTTCAGCGTTACATAAAAATTCAGTATTACTGATGTCCGAGGACACCAGTAACCCTACTAAAATGATTCACACACCCTTAATCACAGCACTATCGACACCTTCGACGATAGCCGCTGTTCCACAGTTATGTAGTTTCCCCTGTTTACCCCCCGGTTCAAATTCAATATTCACCAATTTTGTAACTACAGTAAACCCTCGATTTAACGGACTAATTGGGGCTGAGGGGTGTCCGTTAAATCGAAAGTCCGTTAAATCGCAAATTTTGTTTTTTGAGGATATATTTAAATCAAATAGGCCTATAACACTTGAAATTTTAATACTATTAATATCATGCAAATACCGTATTGTTCCGAATACAAGCCGCACTTTTTCTCCTAAAAACATGGTCGCTAATTTGGCATGCGGCTTGCATTCACGCGCTTACAAAATTCGATGTTATACCTGACTTCTGGCGGGACGAACGCTTTTGGTATCTATGAGTTATTTACTGCGTAAGCAACAGCAGTTTGCCTGGCTGTTGTTAACTCTGGCATTATGATTTATGACTGCAACCGTACGTTTTAACAGCAAACTGAACAAAGAATAGGAAGAAAAAGTGTAAGTGCGTGCGCACGCGCGCGTGCTCGCACCCTTCTGTAGGCAGCAAGACAAAGGAAGAGTAGAGGGGGTGTGAGTAACATGTTTCTAAATAACGGGTAAACTGCCAGTATGGTTTTCTATTGTAACAGCGACAACATCGCTTATCTGTATTTTAATACGTACTATTAATATCACGCAAATACAATGTTATATACACACCTTTATTTATTCTGGATAAAAGCATCAAGAGTCAGTTGTTTTCCACTAGAATGTTGCTTCTTTATTATTAAAAATCTAAACTGTCTAAAATGGTCATAATAAGCACACACTTCCGGATCTGAAGACTCCCCAATGTACGCGATAATTTCGTCCATGCTGTTTCTTATCGCTGATAATTTAGGGCCTCCTGTAACAGATGTTTCTTCATCGTCATCATCTCCATCTTCTTGATCGTCGTGTAGAACAGATTCCGCGATCTCTTCCTGACTCAGGATTTGGTAGCCTGGATCACCCTCGTCCAAGTTTAGCCACTGTTCTATGTCATTCTCGTTTACTTCTTCACCAGCCTTCTTTACAATTTCATAGAAATCGGATGTTTCAAATCCTCTAAAATCGTACTCCGGTTCAGTCCCAATCAGTAACTGTGTCCACCCATTAGCCAATGTTGTTTCCTTCATCTCCTTCCATGCGGCAACAAAATTAAAGATGGCGGATTTGATGTTGTATGCACGCAGATTTTGCAGCGTTCTAGCTCTTCTCGTGTCGTTATCATGGTCTTGTTCGTCCTCCAAGACAACCATCACCTATTCAAGAAACTTCTTCTTGTACAGCCTTTTGCAGGCAACAATGACTCCTTGGTCCATTGGCTGTAAAATTGAAGTGGTGTTCGGAGGGAGGAAGACGCATTTTATTTTTCCGTCGTTGCTAACTAACTTCTCGGAGTTGCGTTGGGCCGGTGCATTGTCCAGTAGTAAGACGGCTTTCACTGCATGCGATGGAATTTTCATAGTCTGTTCTTGAAAACGTCGCACTTGTGGCACAAAATGATTAAAAAACCAGTCTGAAAAAATACTGAAGGTAAACCAAGCATTTTTTGAACTTTCATAAATGACTGGCAACTGGTTCATTATGTTCTTTATCACACGAGGTTTCTTTGTGTTTCCGACTATGACTGGAGTAAGTCGATGCAAACCATCAGCATTCGCATACAGTAGGGCAGAAAGCCGCTCCTTGTTGAGTTTACGGCCTGGTGTGCTAGTTTCATGTTTGAGTATTTTCAGGCACAGCACGAAAGTAGAGACCAGTCTCATCAGCATTGTAGACCTGAGACAAAATGAGACCCTCAGATTCGATCGTTTCCTTTATATGTTGACGAAAAGCCTCAACTTGTTCAGTGTCTGCACTCAGCGCTTCACCACATGTTGATCTATTTGTGATGCCATGCCGTTTACGAAAACGCCAAAGCCACCCATCACTCGCCTGAAATTGGATACCAATATGTTTCGCCAGTTTATCAGCAGCAGCGCGCAACTCCACACTACGAACAACGACGCCACTAGAACGTTATTGAATAAACCACTTGTACACAGCATCCTCTAATTGTTTGTGTTTGGCTAATTTAATGTGTTTTCTTTCTCCCTCATTCTTCAAACTATCAACACTGTACTTTAGTGAAAACTGAATAAGTTTATCTTTATTCTTTCGAATGTCTGAAACGGTTTGTTTCTTTACACCGTACACTTCACAAACATGTGCAACAGACGCGCCACCTTCAAGTTTACTTATTAGTTCAAGCTTTTGCTTTATACTCAAGTCACGTTTTTTCTTAACGCCAGACATACTTATGCTGTAATTCACTAATAAAGTAATGGACCTTGCTGTAACAACGCAAGTATAAACTCGTTAAGACTCTCTATTTAACACGTGCAAGGTTCGTACTATAGAAACACAAGTAGTGTACACGGTGTGTTCTCTGAATAAACTGATGCGACGCTGTACGAATGTGAACTGCGCGTGCATACGATTTATCATGAAGATAGCCGAATATTCAAGAGTGAAAATGCGTTGCTATGGTTATGAACTACCACCAAATTTAAATCACAACCATGGACTTCAAAAACTTAATCGTGATTTTTTCGTCTCAAAATTTTTTTTTAACATGATAATGTTTTTAGGCTGGGGGTCATTCCACAAAATGCGTGATGCAAAATGTGTAACATCATCGACAAATGTAACGCTCCAGGTGATGTTAGTAATAAATAAATTTGGTCACAGTGAAATAAGATGAATATCAGTGTATATTGTACAGTGTTAGTCGTCGTGATGTCTTCCACTGAACGTGTGCGACGCCTGCGCCAACGACAACGCAAAGACGGAGATCGTGAAGAATTAAATGAATTCTTATCTCCGTTCTCATCAAATAAAATTGGAGATGAGAAAATTTGCGTGTTTCAAAACAAGAAACGAAAGAATGCTGCGATAGCCAAGCAATATCGCCAGAACAGGAGAGTCTGGAGTTTATGCACATTATACGTTTTGTAATGGGGCTATTTTGAACAGTATATTTTTTATTTTCAAGTTATCAATTATTGGGGACGGATCGGTTTGGACACCCTTTACGGTAACTCAGACATGTTGGTTTGGACAGTCTGTATACAATCCTGTACCGGGTCGTGCCTGGCGCACAAAGATAACAGCGTTGGAATGTCAGCCTATGCGCACATGCGTGTGTTTTCCGTTGGTGGAAAAATAAAACTTTTTAGCGAGCCCAAGGACAGGACGAAATTACATATACTCGCTTCACACGTGATATCACGTGACGACTCATTAAAGCGTCACGTGATTTTTACCAGCCAATCACGAACATAGTTGCCATGGATGAAGAAGGCGTGGTTTATATAGACGCTTAGAAAAACTACGTTGTCGTTGTCAACACCGATAGCCGGCCAGCTGTACAATAGTACCACGTGTTAAAGCAAAATTTAATTATGGAAATGTGAGTGCAGAAACAAAAAAGTAGTGCAAAATGTGATTGGTGAATATCTAAATTAACAGCAGAAACTTTTCGGACAAAAAAGTGAACCCTATTCAGACAACTAGTAAAACAACAATGAACTAAATTCACCACGTGGTCGTCGTGGATCTAAGTTCAGGAAAGTAATCATCTAAACATCTATTAACAAATTAAAATCAATTTAAAAGCGCTAAATCTAAATTATGGGGAATTTTACAGTATGTGAGGGAGAGAGTGAGCATTACTGGGTCGTTCTTTGAGTAGAAAATAAGTTAGTCATAAGTATATATATGTGTATTCAGTAATAAATAAATCTTGATAGCATGGCTAGGTGAATCTAATATTGTTCGGAGGGTTATTTGTAAAAAAAAAGCATAACTACAGTAGAAATCATAATTTGACGTAGTTTCGCAATTCAGCCATAAGGCGTATTTTAGTAAATTTAAACTGGAAGATAAACAGAAAAATTGTCATGCTATATAAATAAAATACCATTTTATTTATGTTTGTAAAATACGTGTGTGCCATTGCATTACCTGTTGTTTTTCTCTGCCTAAGTACATCAGACAACACCCTGGTTTATTCGCGATGAAGGTAAGTGGGACAAATTTGAATATTTTGATTTAAAAAGCAAGTAGAGTTTCAGTTATATAAACAGGCTTATAAACTTCAATATTTATTTTTAAACTCGTACTGCTTTAGTTTCAAAAGCCTAAAAACATTATCATGCTTTTTTTTTGTCTGTTAAATTCTGTCCGTTAAATCGAGGGTTTACTGTACTTACATAATTCCATGGTCAGGGCCTGGTGAAACCGTGACCGCCCAAAATGTGGGGAAACTACCAAAAGACATATAAGGCCAACGCTGACACTGCTACTACAGTTCACAGAAGGTCAACTCTTATATGTTTGGGTATATTAATTACTTTTTCATTCTTAACATAATACATACAATATACTCATAATTAACATGGCGATTATTCCATTAAAACAAACAATTCATATTTAAGGGTGATCAGAAATTATACATCTTACACCCTTACATTTGCATATAAAATTATAAACATTATATTTTAATGTTAATTGAACTTCTATTTATTAATTATTTATTATTTACTATACCATTAACTTTTCCAAAAATTTTTCTTTATAACATTTCATTTAAAATTTGCTATTTAAACATTGAACATTTTGATTTATATAAATTGCATTATAAAATTTCATACTTACAGTACCTCACTCACATACTGTCATAAACACAAACTATCAACACCAAACACCAATAACTCCATGTACCTTCTGAAACATTTTAACAACCCTGTTATTCCACAAACTAAATACAATTTAACATTTATTTATTTATTAATTATTATCAAATTTAAATCTCATAAAATAATTTAAATTCATCATCACAATACAATTATGTAACATTTTAAATTGATCAAAAATATTTAAACATCTCAAAAAAATAAACATCTCAATTATTTAAAAACACAAGTTATTTTAATTACTCTACTTCAAAACAATTACCATACGTTAATTACCTTTGTAATCATTTATTTAATCTGACAAAATATTATTATTATTAAAACAGTTTCTACTACATACACATTGTTTACCTCACATACTTGTTCCAATACAAACACAATTAATTTTACTAAAATTTATTTACAAATCTTTGTCATTATTTTCTATTTACCACACTTCATTTCCTAATTCAGCAAGGTCATAACCACAAATTAAAATATTTAATATATTTAAATGTCCATTTATTGATTTCTTATCTAACCGCCATCGTTGTATAATAGTCTTATTTTTTTATAACACTTCTCATTCTTGCTCACACTCAATTTATCATTATTATTATAATAACCCATTAACTCTATGTCATTCATTGTACCATTATAATTTATACGATTATTCCCTATTATTATTTCATAAACCTTGTCAATATTAGTTATTTTTGTCCAGTCTCCATCAGTACTTTTGGTTAACATCAGGTAAGTTATTTTATCATTTATAACAGTATTATCAAAATATTCATCTCTCTCTATCTTATAATGCAAGTCACTTTTTTCATCTCTCTCAATATCTAAACTCTGCACTAACCTTTCATAACCTCTATTAACCTCAAAAATCTCTATTTCTCTTTCTCTCATTACAACACCTCTCATAACCCCACTGAACTATCTCATTCCATGCAAAGGGCACCACTAAATACCTATTACCTCTACTACCAGGTAAACCACAAAAAACTAAGGGACCATCTGAAGACACCTCATCTTCCACACCACCACCGGAGGAAACTCTGTCCTCATAAAACACCAGTGAACATTCCATTTCACAATAAACTTGGGGAAAATCTGCCCTCTGCCCCTCTAAACTCTCTACACACTCACTCATACCCTCATCAACACTTATCTAAAAAAGAACTTTTTCTTGTGAAACTTACTGTTTTTTGTTGGACGCGTTTTGGCGTACGTATCCGCCTTCTTCAGCTTTGAGTCAGACTGCCATCATTTCGTAACGGTTGTTGTGTGGAAGGTGTAGTGGGGGTGGTGTGTGGAGGAAGGGGATTGGCGTGGGGATTCAACTTGATGTTTGTTTTTTGTAAAATTGTGTCAAAAAGTGTATGTGATTTATATTGTGATTGATCGTTAAGTATGTTGTTTTGTTGTGTTGTGTGGTGTTTATATATTTTGTATTGTTCAGTTGTGTTGAGTTTTCGACCTTTAGGTAAGTAATGTAAAATTTCAAGATTAGTGTCTATGTTGGTGTAACTGTGGTTTTCTGTGTGTATGTGTGTGGCAAATGCGGAGTGTATATTGTTGTTGGTTAGAGCTTTTAAGTGTTCAGAATAACGGGATGAAAAAGATGGCAGTCTGACTCAAAGCTGAAGAAGGCGGATACGTACGCTGAAACGCGTCCAACGAAAAACAGTAAGTTTCACAAGAAAAAGTTCATTTTTAGATAAGTGTTAGTGCTGTGAAAGAAGAGATGAATAATCAAGACAACCTCATCAACACTTTCTCTACTCACAACCTTACACTCTAAGACCACGTTTTGAATTACACCACTGTTATCACTCGTTAACCCATTATTATAATTATCGCTATTACTCACCTTGTCTACCGCCACCTGTTTTGCACCTAAATTACTACCACTGTTAATACATGTCTCTCCGTTATCTTCACTTATTTTGCTCTTACCTGTATTTATCACCCACACTCACATTCTCTCAATATTCTGTTCTAATTTGCTAACGTTACTGGTAAATATCTCCTTGGTTTTCTCGACATTTTTATTGATTTCATTTATATGGTTTTTCAACTCACTGAAATTGCTTTCGTATTTGATTTTTTGTTCGTTAATTTCACTACTCAATTTATCAAATTTATTATCAAAACGACTATTCATTTTATCGAAGACATTTTTGACTTCTTTATTGTGTTCTTTCAATTCATTAAATTGTTTTAGTAAAAAACTCATTACGTCATTGTCCAATTTATTACATTTTGTCGAGGTTGGAGTTAATTGGACCCCCGAATCCTCTGTTATATTTGTTTCATCTGTAACACTTATATTGATATTTTTATCATCTTGCCCTACATTGGGTGTTGAATGTACTTCGGGTCTGTTTATAACAGCTGATTCGTCAAAATTAATTATTTCACTTACAATACTTTCATCATTTCCTGCCATATTTATAAATTTACTGATTTAAATTTGCTTAAAATTTTAAAAACATCTAACACTTAACTCTTAACACTTGACATACCATTTTATGTATTCTACGTATTGTTACTTAACCTCTAAATCACAAATCTCGTAATTTTAAACATTTTTTCTTACAAAAAACCGCCCATTATCATCACCTATTTTGTACTTCAAATCAGGCCTAAACCCATATGAATTAATTCATCCGCGTTATCCTGGCAGGGTCGCCAATTGTTACAGTTCTATACTTTTTACTTACCTTATACTTTCACGACACTCTGACTTACCGCTCACAGAAGATTCCAAACTATTAATAGGTCGCCACGATGTTTTCGGCTTTACATCGAAACCTTTAAAACACTTTTATTTAATAATTGCCAGGTTCGTTACGCGAAATTTTCCATACTGGATAGGTGATGGTAATGTGGCGTATTAATTAACTTAACACATGGTTACGCTACTAATTCATTTTATTAAAATTCATTGCAAATTTATGTTCTCCTCCACTTATAATTTTCACCAAACTCTTTACTTCAGGTTATACTTTAAAAACATTCTGTTAAATTACATTGAAACTGACAAATAATTTTATAGCATGTTACTTTTTCTCTTTCCAATATCAAAATATATACGTATATAAAAAAAAATACTTTCTGACTTATCCTAACTTTTTATGAGACGACCCAGCAATGCCCACACACAACTCACATACAATTTACAAAATAATTATAATTATAAAAACCCCTTTTATGTTAATTGATTTGAAGAGCCCTTTTAAAAAAATTATATTGTTATGATGGATTACCCAACGATGTCCCTCCTCTCGCTGCCATGTGCCGCGTGTTTTAAGTGTCCTTGTAACGGGGCATTTTGGGCCTATTTTTGGGGTAATCAAGAAGTTTGTATTTTTGTAATAAAACAAATAACATTTTTTACTATGATAGGGACAAAACGTAAACAAAGGTAAATTTATTGTTAGCGACAGTGGTAGCAAAGGTGGTACGACTGATCGAAAATATTGTATATGAATTTCTGAAGCGAGAGAATTAACAAGCTGGAATTGTGCCAAGGTCAACCAATGACACAAAACAGCGTCAACAAGTTATGTAATTGAGGATCAGGTGATGTTACGTCAGCGCCTTACATAACGAGGAATGTAGGTGTGTCGACGCCAGCAGCTTTGTCACACTCACAGAACAAAGCCAGTCGGACAATAACATCTTAACACACCGGACGCGAGCTGTTGTGTGCGTCCGCCGGCTCGCCGGGTTTAGGCGAAGTTTTAGTCGCCCGCAACCTATAAAATGTGAACAATGTATATTTAAACACTTCACGGTTAATACCGTTATTACAGTTAAAACAAAATGTGAAATCAGTAAAATAAACTCAATAGAATCAGTGAAAACCGCTAGTTATGTTGTGCGGGTAACATCTTCTGGACTAAAAATGAACAGATAAGTAAAAAGAAAAATGTCTACCGAAATATTTAACAAGGGTTAATCAAAGTTATAATAAAATAAAATCTAATATGAGATCTCACGGGTTGTAAATTAATTTTGTGTGTGTGTGGGTGTATATGAGTGAATGAAACTAAGTAAACAAAGAAGGCTGGTTTGTGTTGTTATGTTTTAATGTAATTCATGTTTAATTTTATAGAAATTTATTTGCAATTTATATACTATGTTTCAATTCCCATTATATGCTAAATAACTTTCGTTAATCTGAATTTATAGTAGAGAAAGGATGTCAGGAGATAGTGTGTTAGCGATAAAAGTTCTAATGAAAATGTCAATAAAACTCTATTAATGGGAAACAAAATAAAGTTTTATTTATTTTGAACAACCAGTTCTGCTCCTGAGTTCGCCTAAAAAGAACCCCAAAAATGGTAAGTACACCTATTTTTTTTGTAGTTGGCATACAAGATGGCGCCCGACAAAGTTAGACAGTAAAGAATGAATAAAATTAAAATCAAGCATATTTTATTTATTTTATTAATATCAATAAAACAAAACATAACATTGGCTTCTGAACAGGGACAATTTTAGATAAAGAAATTTATATAAAATATAGGCCTACTGGAAGAGCAGAATGGTTGTTTGGAATGGGAAATAAAATTGTTGTGTATACGTAAAATAGACGTATAAAGATAAGGTTATGATATGATTATGTGTAGTATGGGTGAGTAGAATATTTTTTTTATAAGTATGTGTTACATATAATAATATTTTATAAAGAAATATATCTAAAAGATTTAAAAAAAAAAAAATGGCAGATAATGAAGTCAGCTTATCTGACAGTCAGATAGAAAGTCAGTTAAGTAGCGATTCGGGAGTTCAAACGAATGACAGTAATGTAGAGAGTCAGTTGACCGAATCGAAAATAATGGAAGGTGTGACGAGTCAGTCAACGCCGACCTTAATTAAGAGAGAAAGTAATAGTGATATGATGAAAATGATCCAATTTCTTTGTACTAGTTTTAATAAATTTGAAAGTAGTGTAAATGAGAAGTTAGATATACAGAATGATAATAATAAAAAATTCGAAGAACAGAATACGCAGTTTGAACAAAGTATTAGCGTAAAATTTGATGAACTCAAAACTGAAATTAATAAAGTACAAATCAAATGTGAGAGTAACTATAACAAATTGAAACATGAATTAAATGAAACTTTGAGTCATTCAGTAAAAAATATAAATAACAGAGTTGACAAAATAGAGAGTTATGTGGCAGAAAAATTTGATAAACAAAGACAAAAGGTAATTGAAAATTTTGAATGTAAAACAGAGGATAATTATAATGATATGGGTAAAAACGTAGTAGTAGAAAGTAAGATAACCAGTGATAACGATAATGTTGAAAATAATGAGAATAATTGTAATGTATTTGAAGAATTAGTATCGGAGGTCGATACGATGAAAATAAGTAATGAAAATACTGATGAATGTGTAGAATGTGATTATGAGATGTTAATGTGTGTTAATGAGTTAGAACGAGAGTGGAAAAATAGTATAGTGATAGAATGTGGGCAGAGGGTAAATTTTCCCCTTATTTATGATGAACCAAGGTGTTCAAAAATGTTGTTTTTGGAGGGCAAGAGACCCGTATTGGTAGATGAATTGAAGTGTATATTGATGTTGTATAATGTTGTACCCTCTGTCTGTAATAATTGTGAGAGTATGATGTGGTGTTATGAAGAGAGAGAGTTGTGTATTGAGAGAGAGATAGAATTATATAAGTTAAAAAGAAATTATGATGAATTGAGAAAAAGATCAGAAGGGGTGAAGATGAACCATATAAAATACTTACCTGTGGAAAGAGAGATAGAGAATTATTTTGATAATATCTTTATAAACGATAATGACTTACCTGACGTAATGGTAGAGGAATATAAAAATGATGAAACAACTTACCTGACATTGACCAATAATACTGATGGAGACTGGACAATAATAACTTATGTTGACAAGGTTTATGAAATATTAATAGGGAATAACCCTATAAATTATAATGGCATAATGAATGAAATAAAGTTGATGGATTATAATAATAATAATAATAATAATAAATGGTGTGTAGATAACAATGATGTATGTCATAAATATGTTCGTTATATATACGATGATGGAGATTGAAATAAAAATCAGTGAATGGACAATTTAAATATTGTAAATTTTGGTAATGACCTTGCAGATTTGGACGTATGAAGTGTGAAACAATTGAACAGTTATTGACGAATAATTTGTAAATAAGGTAGTGAATTCAATTGTGTGTATTATGAAATGTTAGGTGTATATGTAGTAGAAAAATGTTGTGATAATAATAGTAATATTATTAATAGTTTGCAGTCTAAATAAATAATAAAAATAATTATGAAGACAATAATTAATGATTTGTAAAATTTTGATAATAATTGAAATATGTTGTGTTTTAATAATCAATTGAAGTAAATAAATTGAAATGTTTAAATATTGTGATTGAATGTTATATGTTTGAAATTTTATAATGAATTTAAATTATTTGATGAGATTTCAATTTAATAACAATTAATGAATAAATAAATGTTAAATGGTTTAGTGTGTGGAATAACATAATTGTTAAAATATAGATTAATAATAAATTTGAAAATTTTGAGGAACCTAATTACAGCAAAGGATAAATAATGAAATGATGATATATAAAAGAGTTAATGAAAAATTTTAAACAAGAATGTTTATAAGTTTTATATAAATTATTTAAAAGAGAATTGTTTGTTTAATGTATGCTAATAATCAAGGTTAATGTCTATTTGTTTATTATGTTATGTAATGTATTATACAAGATGTGGGGATAATTTTGGGGGGTAGATTGGTGCTCAATGAAGTGATATAATAATGGAATGTAGTAACTGCAATGGTAGAAAGTTTAGTTATAATTCTAATTAATTAGTTATTAAGTTGCTGTTGCTGGGGTGGCATGTGCCCCAGTAGATAGCGGAAAGTGTTGGGGTAGCAGAGAGTGTTACCTCCATCGGAGGCCAACATGGCGAATATGCACGGCACACCCTTTTGTACAATTTTAAATTGTAACTTGATAAATTGCCGTGCCGTGCAAATTAATGATGACGAATACATGCTTGAAGGAAGAGATGATTTCCCCGACTTTTCGGGCGATTACTGCCTTACCAGCACTAATCGTGGCTTTGGCTAGCGGTCAGCTATGGTCATATCAAGTCCCTTGAACATAGCTGGCTTGAAATTGGTCTATATTAGAAATTAATGGGGGAGACACTAGGGGAAATCCCGGCACTATGGAACAGCGGCTACCACTCTGCCCGCTTGGGGGTAGCAAAGCCAGGTGGTAGACCCGCATTAAGGGCGCATAACTATAGAACAAAGATATGTTGATATCTAAACCTTTTAAATGTAACGCAGAAGCAAGGACACGGAGATGTCAAATTCCTCCAAAATTTCAGTCCTTGTGGACGCAACTGGACGCCACAGTCCAGGGGGGGTCATAGTGTGTGTGGCAGGCAGGTTACCCAGGGGGGTTAACGAATTAGAAATTTGTTGTATTTTAATAATGATAACTCGCTACTAAATAATTTTGTTTTGATTTGAAAAATAGATGCACTACATCCTTCCTATATTGTGTTAATTGCATGTTGTATGTTAGGAATAAGGGTAAGGATTATAAAAATATAATAATATGTTTTCAATGTGTTTATAGATTTTAAAATAAAATGAAATAAAGTTGTGATAGTTAAAATTTTCAATGGGTTGCAAAAGATAGAAGTTGGGTGATGAATATTTGTGGGACATATAGATCTGTCCAAATTGAAGTCAAAGTTAAAGAAATAGTAGAGATGAAAATAATGTAATGTTGTTTTGAATTAATGTATGTTATAGAATTTTGAGAAGTATTGATGTTGACACAGTAGTAATGGAGAATAATTGTAGAGTTTTGAGTGATATATTGATGTTATTAATTAATGTTGTTATTTTGTTGAAGTTGTAGTAAGGTAATGAGATTGAGATTTTGGGGATGGCAATTTTGTAGTAGGGGGTAGTGTAATGTGGGAGTCCGCAACATAATGATAAGTTGGGACGGGATTGGTACCGATTTAGTGGAGACGGGGTTGCCTTAGGTAGAATCCAGGAACCAGCTAAGGGAAATGAGCTTTTTTGGGGGGGGAAACACTTATCCTAAGTACAAAGGGTTAGAGAGTATTTTTTTTATATATTGAGAGAAGGTGGCGATTTGAGTTTAAGGGTAAGTTGGGTGTAGAGAAGGGTTAGTAGATTTTTTGATAGTGGGGTGTCATACTAGTTAAAGATTTTGTAAGGGAGTGTTAGAGTAATAAAAGGGGCAAGATTATGGGTAAATGCCAAGTTGATAAAGTGAATTATAATGAATAACGTAGAATCACCCAAATTAATGAAAGGGAATAATAAATGAAATTATGTGTAAAACGAAGATTGATTAGAAGAAAAAAAAATAATAATAATAATAAATTTTTGAGAAACGAATTAATAAAAATTAAATTGAGATTAGAATGCAATTTTTATGATTTTATATGCAAATTGAATGATGTAAAGTGTGTAACATTTTAAATACAAATTGTTTATTTTAAGATAATAATAACAATGTGAATTACGAATGTACTATGTTTTCTTATGTTATATTGTGTTGTTAGGTATTCTGATCTATGTTAGAAGTAAGTGAAAAAACAAAACCAGTGCTTCTTAGCGCAAACCAGCACCGCTAGGGGGAAACAGATCAGTTGGGGATATGGTGTTGTATAAGGCCACTATTTGATATTTGATTTGTTGTTTCAGTGTCTGGTGATGCTGTGGCGGCGGACCTGAGCTGGCCAGCGCGTCAGAGCAGGGGCGTTAAGTATCTGTCTGACTCTACGGTGTTGGGATCTCGAGAGAGAAGTCCAGTATTGTCATTCAGGTGCGGTCACAGTCACCGGACCAAGGGTGAGTTGATTATTTTTTTTTGTAAACCATACAGGGGTTGTGGCGACATATCCTGGCTGATCCCTTTAGCAAGTACGAATGTGTCAATGAGATTTTTTATGCTTCGGCATAAAATATCTCATTGAGGGGGTATTGTAACGGGGCATTTTGGGCCCATTTTTGGGGTAATCAAGAAGTTTGTATTTTTGTAATAAAACAAATAACATTTTTTACTATGATAGGGACAAAACGTAAACAAAGGTAAATTTATTGTTAGTGACAGTGGTAGCGAAGGTGGTACAACTGATCGAAAATATTGTATATGAATTTCTGAAGCGAGAGAATTAATAAGCTGGAATTGTGCCAAGGTCAACCAATGACACACAAAACAGCGTCAACAAGTTATGTAATTGAGGATCAGGCGATGTTACGTCAGCGCCTTATATAACGAGGAATGTAGGTGTGTCGACGCCAGCAGCTTTGTCACACTCACAGAACAAAGCCAGTCGGACAATAACATCTTAACACACCGGACGCGAGCTGTTGTGTGCGTCCGCCGGCTCGCCGGGTTTAGGCGAAGTTTTAGTCGCCCGCAACCTATAAAATGTGAACAATGTATATTTAAACACTTCACGGTTAATACCGTTATTACAGTTAAAACAAAATGTGAAATCAGTAAAATAAACTCAATAGAATCAGTGAAAACCGCTAGTTATGTTGTGCGGGTAACATCTTCTGGACTAAAAATGAACAGATAAGTAAAAAGAAAAGTGTCTACCGAAATATTTAACAAGGGTTAATCAAAGTTATAATAAAATAAAATCTAATATGAGATCTCACGGGTTGTAAATTAATTGTGTGTGTGTGTGGGTGTATATGAGTGAATGAAACTAAGTAAACAAAGAAGGCTGGTTTGTGTTGTTATGTTTTAATGTAATTCATGTTTAATTTTATAGAAATTTATTTGCAATTTATATACTATGTTTCAATTCCCATTATATGCTAAATAACTTTCGTTAATCTGAATTTATAGTAGAGAAAGGATGTCAGGAGATAGTGTGTTAGCGATAAAAGTTCTAATGAAAATGTCAATAAAACTCTATTAATGGGAAACAAAATAAAGTTTTATTTATTTTGAACAACCAGTTCTGCTCCTGAGTTCGCCTAAAAAGAACCCCAAAAAGGGTAAGTACACCTATTTTTTTTGTAGTTGGCAATACAAGATGGCGCCCGACAAAGTTAGACAGTAAAGAATGAATAAAATTAAAATCAAGCATATTTTATTTATTTTATTAATATCAATAAAACAAAACATAACATAAAGTTTATAATTCACCTTTTATTTAGCCCGTTCACTGCACTGATTCTATTTTGTTATATTGAATTATTTTTAATTTTGGTTACCACTTTTTACATGATAAATTTAGATTTTTTTTGTGTGCACACGATTTCTCGCTCCCGGCCGGGATAACGCGATTAGCTTGAGTGGGGCGAGAGTCGCCAACTAATCTCCCACCAGAAGTTGGGCACGACGGAAATTACAATGCCTTATATGTTGAATCGTTCGTCGCTGTTCATTCAACATGTGTTATTTACTACGTGTGTTGGACGTCGACGAAATTTTGAGTCCACTGGTTACGTCACTAAATAGGCGTATTCCTGTCAAGACTTCCATCAGCATGGGACCACGTGCTAACGAAATTAGTTACCTTTGGGCCATATTGGTTTCGTGTCTCAGCGTCGTCTGTGCGCCCCGCTGTTGTTTGCGCGTTTGTGAGTGCCACACAGCACTACAGTTCTTAGAATTGTATTGCTCTCCAGTCACACCTTGCATTCCATTGTCTCGACTACACATCACTGTTCCTTTGTTTGACGACACATGGGGCTGGCCACACAGATGGAAAACAAAATTATGATTTTTAATAAAAGAAAACCCTCTCCTTTTAGCCCCGTTACACGATCCCCACCATTAGTGTTATTTACACTTTCATAGAGTAATGAACAGAGTTCTACAATGGATTATTATAACTTCTATTTGGAATAGTTTATTTATAAAAGTTAAGTACTTTACTCTTGTTAAAACATAAAAAAAGGATGTGACGATTTTAAATGTATCAAAAAATCGCACAGATTAAAATTTTTAATTTTAATAAGTAAGAGTATCATACACCCTTACCTATACCCAGATTCCTGAATCAACCTGAAACTTTCCAGTACCAACAGGCCAAGAAAAGTATTAAGTAGTGAATAATAATAATAATTACTTAAATAATTAAAAATGCGACTAGAGAAATAAAGAAATCCCTAAGTCATAATAAAATAAACATAAAGTATTTATCTTCTAATTAATGAATAAATAATAATAGGAAAAGTACGAACTATTTTCTTAGCGCGTAAATACGCACTAGCTTACTGAGCCCTCTCCCCTAAACTGTACGCATTCGGCCGTAGAACGTCGCAATGAGTAGACGTGAGTTTTGGTGTTGTACACATATACGTATGTGTAAGTTCTCTAGAAGTATATCCAGCGTGAAATCTTGTTATTGTGAATAATGTAGTGTCTAGAGTTTGTGAGAAAATATATAAATAAAATAGAAAAAGGTAGCCAACACATCTCTTAAAAACAAAATCAAATGTAAGTGTAATATAGTTAACTACTAGACTGTAGTACTGCAAAGTGAGAACTATAACTGTAATTAAAATAAAGAAAATGTGAACTACAAGAATCTGCACTAAGAAAAGTGAAATTACAACATTTGGAACTTCAAGTAAACAACCTATCTTCGAGAGCTTCAAGTAAACTAAAAATCAACCCGATGTAGATACACCAAGAACAACGTACTCAACCCGTAGAAGACGACTGGAGATGTCCCAAGAATACAACAACTACCTCAGGTGATATCAAACCATAACTTTTGTAAATTTCCCCTTAATAAGAAGTAACAAAGAACTTTAAAGAACTTTCGCAATGTAATGAACAAATTATCAGATTTGTATATTTTGTAATTTTGTAAGGAGTAATAGTAACCGTAATGTATATATTGATAAATTAATAATTTTGAGAAAATTGAGACCCGGATCCGTGGTATTAAAACTAACAGTTATATGAATAAATTTTGATATAACAAGAATAATATAATTAAGATCTTTGAAGCAGTAAAAGCGCTATTTACTAAAATAACTTTCTTTAAAATCAGGAATAATGTTTGATTAATATTTCAATAGCAATAAAGAGATGTTTTAGCTAATACCTAGTGAGTGAATAAGTTTATGCAAACCTTGTCAGTTTCCTATATCATACTTGTTTTGTAATTTGTTAGTAAGCGTTTTACTAACAACGGCAGCTGGTTTAGTTTACTGGTAAAGAATTAAACTAGTTCCTGATTTTTGTGTTGTCTTGCCAAGGGGCGGCACAAGGTTGCAGGTAAACTACCCCTCCCTCTTAACCGATCTTCAGCAAAATCAATGGGGCTTGAGTACTCCAACTTGGGCACATATGCAAAAAATTATTTGATTCTGTTTGAATTCGCAGCAGTTATCGTTCACCATAGAAAAAATGCTATATAGACACTTTTCAGAAAAAGACGTTTCTTCATGTTTTGAGGGTAATACAATCAGAATCAGCCCTTAACTCGAACACAGTTTTTTCGCGATCACCATACTTCCATTTCCTTATGGAACATGGAAGTAAAAATATATTTAAACTTTATCAAACAATTGTAATTGTTAAGAATACAATAATTTAGTTACCACACAATGCACTTAAATTTTTACATTCTAACAAGAGTAAAGTACTTAATTTTGATAAATAAAGTATCCTGAAAAGGGGATCATAATAATCCACTATAAAAAGATAGATGAAATATCTATAAATGAAAATGGTAGTTGAAGGGAGAGGGGGTAATTTTTTGAAAATTATCTTTCTGATGTCCAATAAACTACTTCATTTTGAAGGAT